>OX336389.2:307607043-308938709 GCA_946902985.2 Meconema thalassinum
TGTTGTATATCGCCGCCATCATTACAAAAAAAAAAAAAAAAATGGCACCCACCCAAATGTTCTGAGCTTAAATCAAATTACCACTAATTTAATCATCCGACCTCTACCAAATGTTGCAACAATGTACCTTAACGCGGGACGCGTCTTTTGCCCAAACTACAAGGCCATCAGCCGAATGGTTTCAAAATGGCGAATGTATGGATCATACAAATATTATGGCCTAACCGTAACTTACGATTCAACAAGGCCTGGCCTCAAAAATTCAGCTTATCGTACATAAGGATGTTTAAACTGTCCTCAAGGGTTTTTTTTTTTTTATGTGTAACATCTTTCCGCTCGGTTGCTGGATAGTTTGGTGGGAGTGATTTTGAAAATTGGGGACGGAAGTGGATCGGAACGATCGAGCTGGCACTGGTAGATCGAACGGAAGTATGCACTGCCCGCTCGATCGACCGAACGGAGGTGTACTAGCTGGCAGTGGTGGAAAACGGAAGTATGCACTGCTTGCTCGATCGATCGAACGGAAGTGTACTAGCTGGCAGTGGTGGAAAACGGAAGTATGCACTGCCCACTCGATCGATCGATCCAGCGGGCAGTGGTAAGACCCAGCTGGCAGCGGTACGAGAAACAATGAGCACGCGGTGTCGGAAATTGATACCATGACGTACTCTCGGCCATGTGGAATGTATATGACATACAGAACAGAAAACGCTCGTGCGAACTCTGATGTCAAGTGATTGAAACAAATGACATGGTACATGTTCGAAGTCTTCGTATCAGTATTTAAATGGTAAAATGCCTTAATATCAAACATTGTAAGTAGTCGGCATTGCCGGTATTATGTTTCTGCACAATGGCTAATCAAATATTAACCCACATAACGGTAATGCAGTCATCAATATAACATAATCGTTGTGGTACCGACAGTAGTGGCTAAGCGCGCTAAAGCGTAGCGTTAGGTCCTGGGGCCAAGCTCTCTGCTGACTCGGTAGACGCGTGGGTTCGAGCCCCACCGTCGGCTGTCCATGAAATGGTTTTCCGTGGTTTCCCATTTTCAACACCAGGCAAATGCTGGGACAGTACCTTCTGACAGGCCACGGCCGCTTCCTTCCACATCCTTGCCCAGTTTCATTCATCTTCATCCATTCCATCTCTCATCCCGACGCGCAGGTCGCCCACGGGCGTCGAATAGAAAGACCTGCACTCGGCCTCTCAGGAGGCTACACGACAAAAAATAAATAAAAATCGTTGTGGTTATACGAGAATTGAGCAAGCCTTCATGAACTATTACTGAATAGGCTACATTCTCTTTACTCACAAGAGGGTCTATTCATAAGGCATTTTAAACTCAATTTCACGCAAGAACATTATCGAAACAAGCAAAATATAAATGAAACTTAATTCCGTAATGCAGTATTATTGGAACGTGGAAATAAGTCACCATCTTGTTCACAAAATTTACAAAGTCAGTGTAGCCGTGGGGTTAGTGCTTATGACTGTGAATCTAGAGATCTTGGGTTCGAATCCCGGACCGGGTAGATATTTTTGCTACCAGATTATCATTTTAAACGATATGTATCATATCAATATGACTCATTTTAACAGAATCCATATGAAATTACGTGTTGGTCTGTGAATGAAGAGGACCTGTTTATAAGGAATTTAAGGTTATGAGCGGTGTCGCGTCTATTAATCTAGTTGATCCATATCGTATTCTTTATTTAGGCTTGTGCTGGTGGAAGCTACAAATCATCTAATAAAATGAGTTCCGTATTATAAACTACAATATCTGTAAAACACTCCCTTTTAAAATAGATTAATATTTGTGCCAATAATAGTATAAAATACCGGTGTATCAACAATTTCCCGTGAGGTTTCTCCTATGTCAGATGTTACACATCATATGCGACTACTGTAAGGCTCGTAATTATTATTATTATTATTATTATTATTATTATTATTATTATTATTATTATTATTATTTTAAAATCGTATGGCCTCGGGTGCCGGGTGCAAGCTTTGTTATTTGACATCCAAGGGTAGCTTGCATGTAGAATTTGGTTGTTCCTTGAAGCACTATGAAAGGCAAGGAGGTTAGATATCTAAGCTCCTTGAACACTATAGCGCTTTCTAGTAGAGACATGAGGAACTTTGTGTTGGCGGAACCTCCCGAGATTATTTTGCCATTATGAACACGGCCTACTGAATTCGAATGGGTTCTTTGACATGCCAACATCGTATGGTGTCGTAATTTTTGCCGCCTTTCAAAAATCACTTACTGCGGCCAGGAGCGAATCTGCAAGCTTGGGGTTAGTAGACCGACACGTTGACCACTCACCCACCGTGGCAAGCCTCAAGGAGGTGACCCGTAGGATATTAGCATATTATAATAGTGTTACGGCTGTGAGTTTGTGTCATCGCTCACCGCATGAGTCACAACTGCCCCAGGGTTGGGCTGTGTGTGCTCTGCCTCAGTGTATTACGTGCGCGTTACGCAACGGGCTACGAAGTGAAAGGGATGGTCCAGAATATTCGTGACCCAGCCAGTGAAGGAAATGTCGAGAAGCCGTGTGTCCTGGACGATTCTAGAATTGATTGAGTCACCAGCCTGCTATATAAGCGGCTTCAACAGTGAGGGGGCCGAGTTTTCTGTGGGTGTGTGTTTCTGAGCTAGTGCGTGTTTTCCTGAGCGACAGAAGTGTGGTGACAAAGTGCCGTGCGAGTTACGAAATACAGTGACATTGTTTCCCAGCTTGTGAACAGCGTGCAGCAAGTTATTGTAAGTAACTGTAGTTGGTGTACATAAGGGAGAGGAGCAGGTAGTTTCTGTCAAGGCCACCGTACTCATTAGGAAGGTTTAACTTCTGTGGTTTGTTGACAAGTGAAAGGGCCTAGAGCGCTCAAGGAAGAGACTTGAGGAAACTGGAGTAAGGTTCCAATTGCTTGTATTTGCTGATGAGTCGTGTAATTTTCTGGCCGCAATAAAGTTAATTATTTCTTTAAAGGAACAATCTGTGTTGTGCTTCAACCCACTGTAATCCAGTTAACAAAAGTGCCACTAGGGGGGTGGCACGTAACAATAGAATATGTAACCGTAGAAGTGACTAACAGATCAGGCCGACCATGTTATATCGTTGTGGGTCCGTGCCATCCCGTTGACAAAATGGCTGCTAATTTTTGCTCGTAAATCCATATATATCCGTAACTGCGTAGGTTTATATCCTCTTAGGAATGTACTGAACTAAATAATACATATTTAGTATCACATGGTTTATAGAAACGCCAGAAAACGCTAATGAAATCGCTGATTTCAACACAAAATATGATACAGTTACACTAAACAACTTGATTACCAAGTATTATCCTAACGCATCCGTGGCGTAATGGTAGTGACATGGGCTCATAGTCTGAAGGTTCGTGGTACATATCCCTGCAGGTTCAATTCTTTCTACTTCGTTTTCTTGGTATTGAACCCTTTATCCTCTGATGGATAAATGATTCGATGTTTTATTTCTTCAATTAATTAATATTTCCACCAGCGTCATAAAATAGCCAGACGAAGATGAGGAAATTTCAAGCATTTGTTGGAGACATTTGGGACATACCTGCAGCAGTTTGATAAAAGGCTAGATACTTAAGGATTGTGAAAAGAAATAGCATAGCAATGATTCAGAAGGGCAGGTGGTGGCTACCTCAATATAGAAGGGACGCGTGGTGAGACACGCTTATGGCATGTGCATTGTACTATTCGCGCCTAAAAAAAATATAATGCAATAACGTGAGTGGTTGATGGTACCACTGGACACTCCTACGAAGCCGAGGTCTGATAAAACCGCGAAGTTAACAGAAAATGTGGAACCAATGGGAGATGAATGCTTACGAGCGCGCCAAGTCTAGCTTGGGCACGCGACATATTCTTGACCTGCGCAATTTTACGAGTTCAGTGATATTTGTTTCATTCCTGTACCACTATTATTTTGAGAAATTTTTATATAATTTCCCCCCCCCCCCCATCGATACCTAGGGCCAGTTCATTTATAAGTGGCGTGAAGAGCCAAGAAGTTGATTATATTGTGTGTGTCGGAGGACACAGGTTATACTACATTTGTGCGTCTAAGGACGTAGGCACTTGTACTTTGCGTGTCATGAGGACACAGATTTTTATTAATACTAAAGTGTGTTAAAATCAGTGTGTTAGTTGGTCACTGTACTATTTTGTAGGGACAGTATCTTCGACAATTCGCCAACAGACTGTTTTCTGGGGAACTAAGTACCTAGAACGGCGAATTTAGTAGTCAGATATCGAGTGTATAATAATCTATAACTTTTTACATCAGCACGAGAGATGACATCACTGACCATGGAAGAAGTTTGGAACCGACAACACTCCGTCGAAATGTTTGAGACGAGCTAAACAGCATTAGTTGGGAAATGGCTGCAGATGTCCGTTGACGGTGATTGGCTGAGAATGAGTACTGAATAATATTCTTATTATCTGATAAATTAACTTATGGTATATGGGACAAATAGTTTTTGTAAATATCTTGCTTGTGTTGATTAACGTAGTGTATTAAGTTTTGGTCTGACACACCTTTTGCATGGAAACAGCTCGCACAATTTTGTTTAGTTAGAGTTTTTTTATTTTTTTTATTAACTAACGTGACTATGTGGACGACCGTGTTCGCATATGTTTACGTAATGCATTTAAGAAACGTCTCTCGGAGATATGTTGTGTTTCAGAAGTAGGACTGAAGTAATATAATCATGCAGTAGATTGGAGGGTAAATTAATCTTTGTAATGTTTGTTATTGATCAGATTCAGGAAGTTATTGCCGTTGGAGCAATGTGATTTGTGGCGAGGAGCAGTCAGCTCTCTCGTAGGTTTTAATATTTTCTTAATTAGTTTGTGGGCATCTTATTCAACCGACCTGTGTGAAAAGTGTTATGTCATTCCAGCAGTGTGTGTGTGTGTTTTTATTGGTCATTACAAGCGGGAATTTCAGCGTAGACTGATTTCTGTCAGCTTGATGCCAAGCCCATATCGTTACCTTGCGAGGACGTATGTGGCTATTTCGATTAATGTCTTACCATATGTTTTTTTGTGGTTGAGATTTGTTGCTGTTGATTCTACGAGATAACGGGACAGTTGGTAGGTTATTTTTACACACTGGGCTGGACGATGACAGGTGTTGTGGTAGGGGGAAGATGTTTCACAAGGCGGGCTGAAAGGATTGCAGCAAGGTCATTAGTGAGCGCTTGTTGGCTCTGTAAAGTTACTTGAAATACAGAATAAGAACTGATCAATGGTAAAAATTGTTTAAATAAATGGGAGTTGCCTACGAATCACTATAATCTCCGAAGCGTTAGCTTAACGTGCATGTTTGTTCATATAAGATAATCTCAGCCGTTGAGGCTTTTGTTGTTGTTGGTTTAATTCCATATTTAAGTTTCATATTTGTGACCCGTGTAGTCACGTGCGATGCTGTCTTTCCTTGTTTGTGTATTGAGCAATTGGCCGGGTTGGCAGCTCATTTGTCAAGATGCGTCATCGCATTGAAGGAGGGTCTCGAGGGAGATTCCTGTAAATAGTAGGTTTTAGATTGTGTGTCAGCACAAATTGTTAAGGGTTTTTATTAGTGGCATGTCCCATATCCGTAAACGTTGATTTACGAGATGATTGTTCGTAAGCATCGTGGCTGTTAACCCGCTGTAAACGAACAGTCATCCAAGTACTCATCCCTCGTAGTTAGTCATTACGCATACATAAAATCCAATGCAAGTTAGTGGAACTTGGATCCACATTTTTATAAGGGGGAGATCCGTCTGACTCCTCAACATTGATAGATATTTTTGTCATGGGAAGATTCAGGGAGGAATGTTATTATTGTTATTGTTTATATTCATTTCTTTTTGCACAAATAGTCATTAAATTATGTTATTATTTTACGTCTTGTCACTTCTTTCTTAATTATAGTTTTACTCGTATGACCCTTACCTCAGTAGAACATGTTGTTTGGTGAACGTAAACATCACACTATGAACTGAGCGCGACCCCTTGATTAAGATTTCTTACATATAAACACTGCAATACAAAAGGGTTCAGTATATATATTGATGTTTAACTACTCACATGTTATAATGTTAAACATATAGAGTATGTATTTGCAATCGAAAATATTATATATATACTTATAACACCACATATTTCAACACTCGTATACAGCGATTAATATTCCTTGACCTTGATCCGCGGTGGAGTCTATCGTTGTTGTAGTTTTTGAAGGAGATTCTTTATGGAATTTGAGACGGCATGGCCTTGTAGCCCCGTTTACTTGGGTGTGTGTAGAAGTTGTCTGATAACCTCTGTCACTATGTCCGTAGGCTTACTAATGTGTGAACTTTTATATGAGGAAGGATTTGGGTAGGAAGCTGTTGCTGTTGTTGTTTCATTTGAGTTGCATTGACATAAAGGTCATTTAGCCCCGTGTACTTGTGTGAGTGTAGAATTTCGTCTGATAACCTGTGTTATTGTGATGGCTGTATTAGTGTGTGTATATGCAATTCAGGTGAGGATTCAATCAATCAACGTTTAATATCCGTATAGCACGTTGTATTTCAACAAGCTACTACAACCAGCATTCAATTATACTCCTTGAAAAGGATTATACCCATGCATTTAGGAGAAAGTAGGCTATAATGTTACTGAACATCTTGTTTCACAAATGAAAATAGGCTAAGAATAGCAGAGAAGAAGTTATTTCATCCTGAATATAATGTGCTGAAATTCGAATTACTCGTGACGTGTTGGGAGTAGCATTAATTTGAGAAGATGCAGTAAGTTTTCAGTAATGGCTCAGCTCTGTCTGTGACCTACTGGGTGTGAGGTCTTGATCAGCAGCAGTTAATCGAAGCGTTGGGACAACAACAATAACACAACCCAAGTGTTGCCGAGTATCCCGATATGTTATGAACTAAAGCACACACAATAACCGCAACTGTGAATGTGGAGAATACATTCACGGTCGGACATTGCAATAATCAAAACACAATGACAGACCCAAAACAAGCTATTCACAAATACATGAATTGAATCAAAACATTATCATAATATCACCGTATCACAGTCCTGATATAGCATACCCACCAATACCTACTCTGGGTCATCACAAAAAATAAAAATCAAAAAATCGAAAAAAAAAAGTCATCGTATAACTGAGGAACCAGTATCTAACTGTAACACACAAATCAAAATCTAAAGTCAAATCTTACTAAAATTGCCATCTCAAAGCAATCAACAGTCACCAATTCTACGTCAATATAAACAGCGGACTCAGGAGAGCTCTAGAAAGAACAGCCAATATAATACATCAATTTGGCTTACCAGCTCACCAATCGTGAACCCAAACTTCATGTTTCAGGAAATCGTCAGACGTATTTGGAAATAAATTGGAAGTTTGAGTCAGGATACTTTCAAGCCTTCTTGGAATTGAAGAGGAAATGCACTTCAGCTCAGTCAGTTGTGTTCATTGAAGATCATAATGAAGCGTCAGACAGACAGGAGGAATACTTTGATTTTTTTCAAAATGGGCACCATTCTCATAATGTTCCAGATAACTTATATTTGCTTCAGTGGGAGTGGAATGGTAATGGCATCAAAATCATCGCAAGGAAAATATAATGTACATACACAACTGGACCGGAATTGGTAAAATATAGTGATATGGCAAGGGTGGTATGATTTCACAGAATAATAGAAGTATTACTTGGCTTAGGTCAGATTCCTTCTAATATGATAATAGCAGCGATCGTACCGGTTTGTAGGGAAGTCAACAGGAAAATTCGCAAAAACCATCAAATACAGGTATTTCTTCGACAGGCATAGAAGAAGTGCCCAGGCACTGTAAACCAGTCGTTGCATGAGAAAGAGATGATTGGAACCAGTGTGAATTTAAATCTGACCGGAACTTCATGGGAATCAAACCTACTTCTTCTCAGTTAAGCTCCACGAGGTTCAGTGTATTCAGTTCCAACCTTCAGACTAGAATTACATATTTAGCAGAGCCCGTAACATAACCACACCTCAAGCAAGAATGCTAGTCACTATACGAGGTGGACAATGTATGTGTGTATGAATGCATGAATGTATGTATGTATGTATGTATGCATGTATTTATGTATGAATGTATCCCGTATTGGAGATGCCGATGTTGCACCAGAATGGAAAATATAATTACGTCCTGTCGGGGTGAATGTACGATAGTGGTCAGTTTAGACCTCCACAAGGTTATGCCATATCATCGTCGTGAAGACGTGCACTCAATCAACGCGGGAAATCCTTCATTACCATTATATTGACCACACATACTCGCACAACCTAAGTATTAGGTAGATTAAGGAGATGAAGCGTGAAATTCAATTCTTCATTTGATTGTATAACCATAGTTCGTATTAAGAAGTAAGAAATTGCCTTTTCGCGTTGTGTGTATTGATGAGAGAAAAATGAAAACTGGTACTCTATCACAGTGGGGGGATATTTAAAGTGGACTGCATGTTATTACAGGGCAGGAGTGTTCCATTGCTGGGAGAAAATCAGGGAAGAGCATATTGATGGGAAGATACACGAAGATACATATGTAATTAAGAACTGGAGGTGTGCTATGTCTGGTGATGATGCCCCTGCTGGCGCCAGCTGTGGGTTCAGAGCATGTACCTGCATGTGAGGACCGGCAAAAAAATATCAGAACATCAATGATTGGACTAGAGTCCTCTTCTCTCCTAGCAGGAATATTGGGCTTCAACATGACATCTCCATCTGATTCTATTCTTGATAACGGGTTTGATACTCGCCCATGTCTCCCCGATGGTAGATAACTCTGCGGCAACAGTTCGCCGTCATGCCATCCTGGGTCGTCCGTCCGCGTTGAACCTTGTAGGTTCCAAAAGGAAGCTTGTAGTTTAACGTGATCGTTAATCTAGTGATCATGAGCCACGGGACCTCCTTTTTACGTGGAATCCAAACCACAGGCCTTAGCATTTCACTTCGAAAATCTCACATGCATTGACCGGGAATCGAACCCGGTCCGCCTTGGTGAGAGGCACACAGCTTGACCGCTGAGCCACCACGCCCCCCCCCCCCCTTGTGGGTTCCATTCCGGCTTCTGACGAGGAATGTACACCACTCTGCATCTCTGGTTATGTCCAGTTCATTTCCATTTCTTTTCTATTAATTTCCATATCAGATCTTTTTTGGCGCGTTTTCTCCCATAAGTCTTCTTTGGAAATGACAATCGACCAGTATACTCCCAATATTCTACTTATTGGTTTATGAAGATCTGAATAATCTTCTTCATGTCAATCTTCATGACTATATTGGGAGGGCTGCGTAGCCAGCCGGTAGAGTGAGTGAGTTCGATTCCCACCCAGGTAGTGGACTTTAGAAACAAGACTACCACTTTCATAAACGCAAATAGCCCGGGGTCTCAATCAGCCTACAACAGAAATGAGTATCAACGTAATTCCTGGGAGCAAAGGTGGCAGGCCATGGAACAGGCAACTCCATCCCATCTAGTGTCTCTACCTTCCACTGCTCCAAGGTCTGGCCTGTGCGGTGTTTACGTTATTTTGTTTCACACCTATATTAGAGTGCTAGCTTCATTATCCGTCGTTAATGGGTTCATAGAGTGAAGAAAGGCAGTTTATGAGGTCATATCACCGTCGCCGTAAAAAGGAAAATCTCTGTGACGGAAAAATGAAGAACGACCTTGCTCTCAAAATTTCTAAGAGTGGAGTAAATTGCATTTAATCGATTTTCCACAGAGAAAAAAGTCTTCTTCCTGACGTTGTTCCCAATTATGTTTTGTGGTCCGCCACTCTGCACCTCGCACTCCATTTGTTGCGGTTTGTTGCTTCTATAGGAAGAAGACCTACGATGCACATATTGTTGGTTAGGGTATCCATCCAACGCCTTTTGGTCGTCTTGGAGGTCTTTGTCCATCAGGCTTGAGAGCAAGTGACTTCCTTACAATGGACTTTGTATTTTCTCGGGCTACATGCCCGTACCAACGCAACCGAGTCTCCCTCATTTTGGCTGGAATAGGAGCAATTCCATGAGTATTGCGGACGTCTTCTTTCTTAATATGATCCAGCCGTGTCATTCCCAAGGACCATCGTAGCTTCCGCATCTCCATTGAGTGCAAGGTTTCTTCAGGTTTCTTTGTATTAGGCCAGAATTCGGTTCCATACAAAGCAACAGAGCAGACGACTGTTTGATAGATCTTAGTTTGGAAGCGCAAAGGGATCATGCGGTCACAGAGAACGCCTGTGACCTGGCACCACTTCATCCACGCAGCATTCACTCTTACACGGGCATCCGAGACTGTGTCGCCATCAGGTCTCACAATGGAGCCAAGGTATCAGAGATAAGAAGCCTTTGGTAGTGGGGTGCCATTTACTATGATGGTCCATCTGTCTGGGAACCTCATTCAAGGTACTCGGTCTTAGTAAGGTTGAGCCGTAGTCCGAATTCACTGAGCCTCACATTCCAGAGGTAGACCAAGTGTTCTAGAAGCTAGATCATTACGGGTCTCGCTTGCAAGCATGACATCTTCGGCATACAGCAATGTCCATTGTGGTTGCCTCTGCAAATCGGCAGTCACTGTATCCATACATACGATAAACAGGAGTGGAGATAGTGCAGATCCCTGGAGAACCCCAACTTGAAAATCGAACTGTTTGGTGAAGCCAGCAGCACTGCGTACAGAACTAGTTGTATTACTGTAGAGGAGTTGGACCCAACGCACATAAGCTTCTGGTACGCCATGAGATCGAAGAGAATAGCATATAAGCTGATGCGGAACCCGGTCGATGCTTTCTCCAGATCCAGGAAAACCATGCGAATTGTCCTTCTTTTCTCCATATACTTTTCTATCAGAAGCCGCATTGCATAGATAGCATCAGTTGTTCCGCGACCTTTCATGAACCCACTCTGGTTAGGTGAGATGGTAACAATGCAACGTAAGAGAGTGTCAATCACACGGTCTAGAATCTTCATTATGTGCATAGGAGACGAATACGACGGTAATTTGCACATATAGTTACATCACCCTCGCCTTTCCATATTGATACTGTGACGCTAGTTTGCCAAGCTCACGGGATCTGGTGGCTCGCGAAACATTTGTTAAAGAACTCTGCTAGGAACTCCGCACAGGTAGACAGCTCCACAGGGATATCATCTGGGCCTGTTGCCTTGCCATTTTTCATGGCGTGCATCGCAGTATTGACCTCGGCAGGTGTGATAGGTGGAACTGCACCCTGTACAGGTTCGGCTAATGGAATCGGTGGGTGCGGGAACTCCTCATTACAGATAGTACTGAAGTGTTCCTGCCATCGTTGAAGGATCCCTGTTGGTTTTGTTAGAAGATGCCCCGTACTTATCCTTGATATGCATGACATGTCCTATGTCAACTGTGGCACGATGACGAGTTCTGGCTAGCTTGTAAATATTATATACCCCACTAGATTCCTGTAATTGTTCGTACAATGTATTTCGTTGCTTGGATTTAGCAAGTGCAACAGCGTGTTTTGCATCAGATTTGAGCTAACGATATTGAGTTAGATCAGCATTGGTTCTTGTTCTAAGCCACTTTTTGAAAGCAGTTTTCTTAGAATTCACAGCTCGATGCACGACTTCATTCCACCACCAAGTTTGTTTATCAACAAATTATCGTCCCAGTTTTGCCATACCCATTACATCCTTTGCATTTGCCTGGAAATTTGAGGTGAATTCATTCCATGTTAGTTGATCAATGTTGTCAGGAAGTAGGATCTAGAAGCCGCAATTCATGGCCAGGTAGTTTCCACCACTTTATACGTTCCGTGTTGGCGATAGGTCGTGAAGGAGCACGAATAGTAATATGAAAGTCTAAGATCAAGGGCTTATATTGGGGAGCAACATTTTCTGAAGGAATGACCTTCGTGTCCTTCACCAATTTCAGTGCTTTTCTACGCACCAACCAGTAATCAGGTTGAGTTTGATGGCCACCACTGTTGTATGTGATGAGCTGTGATAACCGTTTCTTGAAGAAGGTGTTCACAAGCCTCGGCACACTCTAAGGTACGCACACCAGCTGCATTTCGCGTCCCATGACCACAACCACCAAGTACGCGTTCAAAACCATCATATGATTCCACATGGCCGAGAGTGCGTCATGGTATCAATTTTCGACACCACGCGCTGATTGTTTCTCTTACCAGTGCCAGCAGGATCGAACGATCGAGTTGGCAGTGCGTCTTAAACTTCAGTTCGATCCACCACTGACAGCTAGGGCACACTTCCATTCGATCGATCGAGCGGGCTGTGCATACTTCCGTTGTCCACCACTGCCATCTAGTACACTTCCGTTTGATCGATCGAGCGGACAGTGCATACTTCCGTTGTCCACCACTGCCAGCTAGTACACTTCCGTTTGATCGATCGAGCGGGCAGTGCATACTTCCGTTTGATCCACCACTGCCAGCTCGATCGGTCCGATAAACTTCCGTCCCCAATTTTCAAAATCACTCCCACAAAACTATCCAGCAACCGAGCGGAAAGATGTTACACATCAAGAACATGAATCAGACCATGAAGTGAAATTCATTGAGGACCATCAAGTGACGGTGACGTGTAATATTATTAGCCAAGTGTACACCAATCTAGAACCATCGCATTCGCTTTATGACTTTATTGTGACATCGCCCAATGGCTATATTATTCGCGAAAACCCTCCAGTGGTGCATTTTCATTATGTGGCTGTCGATGGTATTAGTAATATAACATTAAGACTGTTCAATAGAGATCAACAACTCATTGATATAGATTCTACCACACCAGTGACTTAAAAGTTGGTGATAAAGCCACTATGAATTTGTGTATAAAGCAACAACACCGTCTAGGAATGGTGTTAGTTGCTTGCCACGTGAATACACGTTAACATCTAAGGACAAGCAGATTTTACAGCATTTGGGTTACCACGTCAACCCTCATGATGAATTATATCCTAGAGATAGCGAACCACATCGAGGAGCAACCAGGGGTGGTAAGAATTGTTCTCCATTCCTATCAAGCTCAAACACTTGGACTCAATAACATTGATGAAATTTAATTTGTTATCAACAACCAAGATATTTACACCCTACTGCATGAAAGTGTCATTCAGATTGAAGGTCGGCTCACCAAAGCCGATGGCTCTACACCCACCACATCCAAGTTAGCCAACCATGCTTTTGCCTTTCTGTTTTCTGAAGTGCGTTACGTGATTAACGTTATCGTGGTGGATAGCACTCGAAATGTGGGTATTTCCAGTGTCATGAAACTATATCCCTCTTATAGCGAGGAAGAAGGTAAAAAACTTTGCATGGCGGGTTGGTGCCCTGACTCGACCAATGACTGGATGGTACACACCGATGGGACCTTTACTGGATATTTACCTCTTAAACTGGACTTTAGGCTTTGCCGAAGATCACCAGGGCATTGTGGTCAACGCAAGGCAAGTGCTTTATCTGGTGAGAGACAGGAGTGATAATAATGCACTCAAGGGAGCCGACAATGCCCCCATAGATTCAAAAATTCAACTACAACGCTTGCTATGGAAAGTGCCCCATGTGACCCTTGACGATAGCAAAAAACTGGACATACTCAAGATGTTAAAGAGAGATATGCCTCTACCCATGGAATTTAGAAGCTGGGCACTCTATGAGTACCCGCTATTGCCCACCACCAACACACACAGTTGGTCTGTAAAAACAGCTCGCTATACAGAGAGACCTCTCTACATCATCGTGGGGTTTCAAACGAATCGCAAGTATCAAAAAACCAAAGATGCCACGCAATTTGATCACCTGCAATTGAGAAATGCACGTCTTTTCCTCAACGGAGCTGTGTTTCCCTATGAAGGACTGGATTTAGATGTTTCAAGAAATAAGTTTGGTCCCCTGTACGACTTGTTTTCTAAATTTCGATGGTCGTATTATCAAAAAGAGAACAGTCCCATGCTGCTACCCCAACCTTTTAAGGCAAGAGCGCCACTGATTGTCTTTGGCTGTTCTTACCTGGAAGAGTCTGTCAAGCCATCCAATATTGACATACGACTAGATTTTGAAACGCATGACAATGTACCAGCCAATACGACGGCCTACTGTTTGATTATTCATCACAAACAAGTCAACTATTATCCACTGTCCAACCAAGTGACGAGTGTATAAATAACAAGTCAACCCACGCAAAGCCGTTCAGTCATCACTTCACTTACTTACTTCACTTAATTCCTGCTGCTCCTTCCGGAGCATAGGGCCTTGGCGAAATTTCTCCACGCAGTACGGTTCCTGGCCATTCTCTTCACTTGACTCCAGTTCTTGTCCACCTCTGCAATTTCATTTTCGATCGTCCTCTTCCAGGTCTTCTTAGGTCGACCTCGCTTCCTGGCGCCTTGAGGATTCCAGTCTAGCGCCGCCCTCTCAATAGCTCCGTCCGGATTCCTTAGTGTGTGACCAATCCAGCGCCATTTCCTCTCCTTGATCTGGATGCTAATCGGTTGTTGATTGGTGATGGTCCAGTCATGCCTTGCTTTAAAGCCTCAAGAGACGTCACATCCATGAATTTAAACTCTGAGGAACAACGTTTCAAGACTTTTGCAACGTGGCCGGTGCCTTTCATGAACCCTCTAGCCTTGGCGGCCGCTGGCTTCTATTATTTAAAAACAAGAGATGAAGTGAATTGTGCCTTTTGTCCCATCACCTTAGACCAATGGGAAGAGAGCGATAAACCCATGCAGGAACAACAGCTCTGGTCACCTGCCTGCCCCTACCTGTGCAGAATGGAGGTGGGAAATATACCCTGTCATTCAAGCTACCCCTCACGCGTGCCTCTGAGTGATGAAAAAACAAGTTACGATACGTGTGGACTGTATGGTGTCAACAGTGCTTCGGCGAGCAGCTCACCGTCAAGAACGCCTATTTTAGAGACACTGAGACTACATCGGTGCTATGGACGTTATAAACACAAAATACTGTATTGTTGTATGAGTTGGTATCGTCCTACCCCAAAATGACTAAAGCCTGTAGGACGTGTAATGACAATAAAATGATGTAATTTTTAAATTCTTATTTTTTCATGTCACCCTGTCCTAACCTAACCTCATTATTTTAAACTAGCATGGCAGGTAAGTCCATGTCATGGGCACACTTTAGTGGCCAATGGTCAGTCAGTCGTCAGTTGAACTTGGTCCAGGCAAGTGTGAACATGATGCGCACACTCATTGTGGATTGCCAAGGGTTTAAAATTGGTGACAACACATTTATATTTAAACAAGTGGCCATTATCGATTGTACCACGTTTTGGATATCACAAGCTACGCATTTGGTATTTAAACCGCCCCATGCTTTTGATTTGTTGTGTGAAAAAGACCGTAAACAAACCGAGTGGATTGAAAATCATAGGCAACTAGATTGGAATCAAGGAACCATTTCCCATAAATATTTGGACGTGGTCATGAAAGCACACTTGTCCTCGGCCAATGTGGTATTTGTGAAAGGTAATGAAAAACGTGAATGGTTGCAACCATTTTTGGCGTCTTACTGTCAATGTATCGACCTCATGGAGTTGGGCTGTCCTTCATTGCAAACGCTCATGGATACTTGTCCCTGTGGCAACATTACCCATACAGCCCTAGCGCATGCGTGGAATCTCTTTCATTGGTTAACCACTCATGCCTGCTGGGAGATGTTGAACAAAATTAATACTCAAGATTAACCTGTGAATGACGCCAGTGAGGTGTAAACATCTACAGCACGTGATACCATGGAGAAAGGCAACGCTACGGACAAAGCCATTGGCAAGTTCTTTGTGTGTAAAAACACTGGACAGTTTTACCAAACAGGAACTCTTAGCGCTGTCCAAGTCGTTCATTTATTATGTGGCCGCCAACGCAGTGAAAGAAATCTGAAAACATGTACCAAAATCATGGACTGAAGACCCTGTGTTGAGTGAATTGCAACCCTGTACGTATTACGATCATCATAAGCAAGTGGCCATGGCAAAAATACCCTCTACGCGTCAGTGCGCGACTTGTCAGCTAGTGAAACTGTATCACGGTCATAAAAGTCCATGTAAAGACTTTGTTGAATAATTCCACGGGTGTCATGGCGAGAAAAAGCAACAACAACAACAAACACAAACATCGTCCACAGAGGAGGAGGAAGACCAAACCTTTTCACCATCGATGGAAAAGAATATGCCAGACCTGTACTGGCAATGGCGTCATTGACAAAGTGATTCAATACTTACCTTTCGAAATCCATCTTCCAGGTTATCGTTTTTCTGGCCCTGGAACTCATCTTGTAAAACGTTTGCAGCGTGGTGATGTACCCATTAATCTTTTGGATCAAGCATGCAAAGAACATGACCTTTCTTGTCGCCATAGTCATCCTGGTTTAAGACATGTGGCAGATAAATTGTTATAGAAAAAAGCTAAACAACGTTTCACATCCTGTGATGCCTCAGTGGGTGAGAGAATGGCAGCCCTGATTGTGATGAGTGCTATGAAAGGAAAGTTGACAATGCATGGACATAAACATTGAGGAATTGGAATGTGTTTGTATTCTATTTTCTTTTGTCAATGCCTATGGTTATGAAATAAAAACAAGGATTTACCAGAGCACGATGTAGTTTAATTTTTAAAAATCATGATGTTAATGGGCTGATTTTTCATTTTCACATTTCACACATGATCAATTCCCATATTGCCATTTACCATTTCCACTTTACAGTTTTTAAAAATGTTCTTTTCATGTTTTGCGTTTTTAATGATATGGATTTTCTATTTTGTTGATTACAATTTTTAAAACAATGTCCGTTTCAAGATTTTTTGAATTTTCATATTTCACACATGGCCATTTCCAGTTTTTAAAAATGTCCGTTTCCAGTTTTGCGTTTTTGAATTTTGGTGATATCGAAACCTGGATTTTCCATTTTGCTGTCTACACATTTTTCCATTTGGTGTATGTCGAAAGTTGATATTCGTTGATGATGTTGATGCGAGTGCTTGACCATGATAATGATGCAGTCTGTTTATGTGTGTTTGGAGAAACGTACAGGTCTACGACTAGTGCAGGTGAGACTGTTTTACAAAAATAATGTCTATTGACCGCTACATTTCAAGGAAAAAAAAACTATCGAAAAAACAAAATGATTATATAAGTGAAAATTTCCCCCTCCCCACTCACCCTACCTCACCGTGTTTGCTCTGGTCATACATACACACCAGCTTTCTCTCTACTCATTCATTCACACCTGTCTTTGGGAAAAACACAACCACTTTATTTATTCCCAAAAGCACATTCTCGACATGTGCACTCATCCCAAAATAACTTTTTTTAAGTTTACCATTTACATTACCAAAAAAAATTAAGTTACTAAAAATATATTACTCGTTTCATATTTACAAAAACTACAACTTTGTACACCTTTAAAAGAATCAAACTATATACCATTTTCCAATTCCCAACTCTGTTAAATTTAAAATTAAAATAAGGTTGCATAGAATTTTTTAAAAGATCAAAAGGTCCAAGTGGGTTGTCACTATTTACAAAATCTACTATTTACAATGAAAAAAACCAATATTTACAAAATACTAAAACTACGAGTTACAAAAAGCTATGTCCCTAAACGAACAAACAGAAAAATCACACCTCCTCCTCCTTGCGATCCTAACCCCAGGGCAGGCTGGTAAGCAGGTCATCAGCCCACACACGTTTGTTATCCATGGAGGCGAGGGTGAGTTTTTTCTGTTCCACAAGATACAAATGATGGTTGCTGGATTGTATCCTGCACTGTGTATGGGACGTAGCTTTGCCAGTGCGTTATCCCGTCAGGTAATCGTGTACACGTAGCGATTTTACCACTGCCCTACCTACACCTTTTGCTCTTTTGGCTTCCTTACAGTCTAATGTGCGATAAGCATACATTTTCGAGGCCAAACCTACGAATTCCGTCATGACAGAATCACCGTGTTCATCTTTTAAAACACCCATTTACTTCTTGGTTTTTTATGGGCAGCTGAAACACGTTAGTAGTGTATTTGCAACAGATCAGATGCCACCGCCACCGCCACCGATGGAATACTAAAATGGCAATATCTCGCGAACCAATCAGGCTAGAGACTTGTACGAGGTGTCAAATTACTCAGGCGAACACCCCCTTTCCATTGGACAATATATTTCCACCCCATAATAAAACCTACCCCTACTAGAGGGTGAAATTGATTATTTTAGAGAATCTCTCTTTCCAATTGCACCATGTGAGAGTTTGAATGCCGATATGGAATGTAACGTTGTTCTGCAAACCAATAATCAAAGAGGGGCATGCTAGGCCTTGAGGTGAGAGCCCCTGTTATTGTTGACGAGCCCCCAGCTGTCGGGGCCCCTGTTGATGGGTTATTGTTGACAGGTCCTTGTGGACGAGTCCTTGTGGACAAGTCCTTGTGGATGAGTCCTTGTTGATGAGTCCCTTTGGACTGATCCCTTTGGACCGGTTCCTGCGGACTGGCTCATGAATTTATTTAAATTATGTCAAAGGGCCTAACTACATTTCGCGTGTGTTGAACTGACGTTGTTCACTAATCCCCGACTACTATAATGGGATAACGATATGAAAGGAAAGTGACGAAATACATGTGAACACGTGTGAGATAACCTTATTACCGTCCTCCTTGTGAATCAAGTCACATCCTGTTTTGGTTCATACGTGAGAAAATGCAAGTTCATGCGTAATATCACCTAACACACAAGTGTACACATGTGCACGTGCACGATAAGAGCTAACAAGTCACAACCTGTTTTGACAGTGGTGGGAATAAGGCTAGAGACATGTACAAGTAGTCAAATTACTCCGGCAGACAACCCCTTTCCTATGGATAACTTATTTCCACTCAAAAATAAAATCTACCCCTACTAGGGGGTGAAATAATAATTTTTAGGTAAAAGTCGCTTTCCATGTGCAACATGTGGGAGTTTGTATGCCAATATGAAATTAAACTCGTTCCACATAAAGTGCATGCATACAACTGAATGCCGCTATGATTTATCATTTTTGTTTTTTGTTTTACGAATGCGCAATTGTTTTTTTTTGTAAGAGGGCGGGCTTTTTGAATAATGATTTATAAATACGTTTTTTTTTACAAATTAACCAAAGATTCAAAAACTAATAGGTCATCGGCTTTTTAATATCTTATGAACTAAGAAAGCTAGGGACTTGTATGAAGGGTCGTTGGACTTGGGGTGACGCCCTGTTTTTGAATGTATTATTCATCTTTTGTAAAAAAGGGCCTAACTGCACTTTCGTTAATATCTTGCTAACTAATAATCACAGAGGGTCAAGCGAGTTGTCATAGGACTTAAAATGGCCAACCCCTCCCCATGACCAATGAATTTACCCTCCCCCCAAAAAACAGCATGGTCATTAACCTAAGATTTTATCAACTAATAATCAGAGAGGGACAAGTGAGGTGTCACAAGACTCAGGATGGCCAACCCTTTTCCATGACCAACAAATTTACCCAAAATACCCAAAACAGCAAGGTCATTAACCTAAGATATTATCAACTAATAATCAGAGAGGGACAAGTGAGGTGTCACAAGACTCAGGATGGCCAACCCTTTTCCATGACCAACGAATTTACCCAAAATACCCAAAACAGCAAGGTCATTGACCTAAGATTTTATAAACTTATCAGTAGAGAGGGTCAAGTGAGGGGTCATAGGACTACGAATGGTTAACCCTTTCCCATGACCAATGAATTTACCTAAAAAATTCAAAACAGCAAGGTCATTGACCTGAGATTTTATAAACTAATAATCGGATATCAACATGTGAGGTGTCATAGGACTTAGAATCGTCAACCCTTTCCCATGGCTAATGAATTTACCCAAAAATACCCAATACATCAAGGTCATCGACCTGAGATTTTATAAACTTATAATCGGATATGGACATGTGAAATGTTTACAGTGAGTGATGAAACATAGCTAGGTAGTGAAAGAATTATTGTAGGCTACATGTATGGTGACTGACAAATCTTTCACCATTGGAACTTGTTTTCAGATCAAACTGCAGTACAGAGAGAGTATAGGTTGTAGGTATGGGATAATAAATGACAAATGGTGTATACAAAATCTGATTTATCGATTCAAGAAATAAGAGTAGACAATCTTTAATTGATTGGTTAAAGAGGATAGCTAAAATCCAAAATGGTGACTACATTGAACTAAACTGAACCAAGTTGAATCAAACCCAACCAAACCGAACCAAACTTAATCAAAAACAAGCCAATGGTTTAAGTGTAAAACTTGTGGGTGAATGTGGTCATTGGTAATGTCAGAAGGGAAAGGGATAACGCTCTACCTATAGAGGGTAAGGTAAAGCTAGTGCATGATGCTAATGCACACACACAAGTACATGAACCACACACAACTATCCTATGCAGTTATTATGGGTTGACTGTTAAAACTTGCTCAGTGGTTACTGGGTCAAGATGGTCGCTACACACAACAAGCTTTAAATACCTGAGGCTAATAATCTATACACACACTCACACACACTTGTTCTAAACTAAACTGTCTTGCTGGCAGAGCTCACACAGTAGGTAAATGACAGAAATGCTTGGCTAACAGAAATACAATCATTTTCGGTTGTCTAATGTTACCAGCTAAACATTACGTGCTATAGTGGTGAGCACATGTGCCTCTTTCACTGGAGATCTTAACTCAATTTCTAGCTCTAAGGCCTAGAACGAATCAAACAAAGAAAAAAGGGTATGGTGACGCAGTGGTTAAACTGTTAGCCTTTCACTAAGGTAGACTAGGGTTTGATTTTAGGTAAATATGCATGTCATAAACAAATAAAAGCAGAGATAATGTTTAAAACTGATTACCCTTGTCTCTTTTCAAATTATTACTTAGATTACAAATACAAACGTGGACTGGGTTTAACATACAGTTAATGCTTCCTATCACATACTAGACTGTAAGAAAGCCAAAGAAGCAAAAGGCGTAGGTAGAGCAGTGGTAAAATGTAGAGAAATACCTAACGGTTTTATGAACTGGCAAAGGTATGTCGCATAAACAGTGCAGGATACAATCCAGCAACCATAATTTTATCTCGTGGACAAGAGAAAACATATATATAGAGAGAGAGATATAGAAAGCTTGTGTGTGTGTGTGTGTGTGTGTGTGGGTAGCATTGGTTGTTTGACCAGAGAAAATACGGTGAGGTAGGGAGGGGAGGGGGAGAATTAGCACTTATATATGAATGAAAAATAGATTTTTTTCAATCGTTTTGTTTTTTCAAATGCAGTGGTAGATAGTAGTTTTTTGTAAAACATTCTTACTTGCAGTAGTAATAAGCCTCTATGGTTCCGCTAACACATAGATAGACTGTATTATTGTAATGGTCAAGCACTCACATTAAGATCATTTACAAAATCATAAAATGAAAAATAAAAAGTCTTGTTTTGGAAATATCGTTTTTCAACATACACACAAAATAAATATATAAAAAATTTGTAAACAGCAAAATGGAAAATCCATGTTTCCATATAGACAAAATTTAAAAACCTTAAACGGACATTTAAGAAAATATATGCAAATGGGAAATTGACAAATGTGTAAATATGAAAATGGAAAAATCCATGTTTCCATATCATGAAATTGAAAAACATCAAACTGTCATTTTAAAAAATGCAAATGGAAAATTGACAAATTGCAATGTGTGAAATGTGAAATTGAACAAATGGCTATCATTATTTAAAATAAAAGAACATGGTGCTCTATGATTGAGGTGTGAATCAAACCCTCTCTACTTATTTGGACCACTCGAGACTGAGTAGACTAGTTTTAGTTGTCATACCACTTTTAAAAGTTTGTGTTAAATCTAGGAATTGAACCCAAGAGCTTGTTGGGGGTATCCGAGGTTATAATATGTTAAACAGATAGCCTTGAATGTAGGGTGTGGTAGTTATATAGAGATGAGACGTTTCGCTCAGGGCAGGGAGGCATGGAGATCTGCATCAAACCAGTCAAAAGACTGACGACTCAAACAACAACAACATATAGAGCTCACCAAAATAATGTTGTGTAACGGTAAATGTTAGTCAACGAACAGTACTGCATTACTAAAACCCATGACACGATACCTAAGAGCTTTTCTAAAATTATTTTAAAATGCCTTCAACCCTATATTAAACACCCAGTTCACAAGACTCATAACTGCAATGTTATGGTCAAACAAAACAAAATCTATATTTCAAAACAAACAAGTGGTTTAGTCAATGTATACTGGAAAAAGTTTTATAAACACTCAAGTCCACAAAAATAATTAAATTAGTAACTGTCAGGTTGACCGAGTGGTTATGGTGTTTGACTTAAGTTCAAATTTTCTGTACAAGAAAGCAAGGGTTCGAATCCCTTACCTGATATAACTATTACCTCAACATGGCTTGACCGCACTGTATTATTGTGTACTCGGTACACAAACCATAGATAGAGTGTATTGTTTAAGGTCACTCTCTTTGCGAACATAGTCAGAGACTGTTGATGGTTAACAATTGTATTAATAGTGGGACATAGGGATAGCAATTAAGAAAAACAGACAATACCCATACACTATTTTTATTTTTTTAATGTAAGTACTTGTACAATAGTTATATACAAACTACAACTCTCTTTTGTCTATTACTATCTAGTCCTTTTCGATCCACTTGCATAACAAGGCAGATGACTTTGTAGTTCATCCCCTTAAAACAACAACAACACTACCTCTTGCATAGTCTGTGATGTTGATGACTCTTGAGGCGTGGAAGATGGATACAACATAACTTTTACAACAGGGGTTAAACGTTGCTCAACAAACAATGCACTATTTTGAGTAGCAACATCTTTCTCCTGTACTAACTTATTAGCATTCTGATGATTTTTTGCCAACACCATCAGTGTTTTGTCTGGAGCACTACATTGATGATCACTCACACTTAAAACCACACCATTTCTACTTTTCATATTGCCTCGTCATCTTGTTGACCTCTGTTTTGAGCATCGCCAGAATATTATTCCTTTTACATTTTGTCGTCTATAGTTATAAGAGTAGCCTTTATAGAGTACACGTTGTTTACCTCGGTTAGTTGTAGTAAGTTCCATAGTAGTAACTAACCTGTTAGTATGATTAGCACACTACAAAGGTTATCTCTGTTCTGGTAATAGAATTATTTAGCGTTGGCTTTTATATTTAATATGTACAGTTAAAAGTGATAGAAAAGTGGTAGAAACGTGGTAGCAAAGTGGTAGACAAGTGGTAGACAATTGGTAACATAGTGGTAGAAAAGTGGTAGCAAAGTGGTAGAAAAGTGGCAGAAAAGTAGTAGAAAAGTGGTAGCAAAGTGGTAGAAAAGTGGTAGCAAACTAGAAAAGTGGCAGAAAAGTAGTAGAAAAGTGGTAGCAAAGTGGTAGAAAAGTGGTAGCAAAGTGGCAGAAAAGTAGTAGAAAAGTAGTAGCATAGTGGTAGAAAAGTGGTAGCAAACTAGAAGAGTGGTAGCAAAGTGGTAGAAAATATTACATGTATTGATAAGAAATAGTTTAAGCGGTTACATGGATTCATTACACTATAATTTTAGCATCACGAAGCTCATTTTCTATATCCAAAAGTTCTTCCTCATATTTAGTATGACCAGCCTGTTTACAGGTATGCAAGTACTGAAGCCGCTGGATTAGCTTATTGGGATTGTTCCAGTAAACAAATTTAACAAATGATTTTTTTGGGTGTAAACCATTATCATCATCATCATCATCATCATCATCATCATCATAATCATCATCATCATCATCATGGTTATCATCATCAATATAATCATCATCACTATTACTATCTAATCCTTTTTTGTTCATCTTGCAATGCAACAACCTTTGGCATAGTTTGTGTTGTCTTTGATAGTGTTAGAGGTTTCTTAGACGTTAACGACTGTCTTAACATGTCTTTTTCAGGAGATAATAAATGCTCTTTAACAAACAAAGCACTATCTTGAGCCACACTATTTTTTTCTTGGTCTTGCTTTTTTTTATCTTGGTTAGAGTATTTTGTCCATTTAAATGAATATTATTTTGAGATTTACAATGATGATCGATTGAAATAAGTATGTTGGAGCCTTTTGTTTTAATCATTCCTCGACACTTTTTAGATCGTTGTTTCGAACAGCACCAAATAACAGTTCCATTTTTATTAGTTCATTTTTACAATATATGCATATCCTTTAGAGTAAGCACATGGCTTACCATAGCTAGTCGTTGATACTTCCATGTCAACTGTTAAGCATAAACTAATCTCTAGTAAAGTTAACGCGATAATAAAAATTATAGTTTGTAGTATGTCCAGTTTAAAGTAAGAGCAAAAGTGAGAGTCAAATGGTAGAAAAGTGTTAGCAAAGTGGTGGAAGAGTGGTAGCAGTTTATAGTAGTCATGATCTTTTTTACCAGAATGTGATTTGAGTAAATTTAATTTCTAAACCTTAGCAGTGAGTAGTCAGTTAGTCTTGGTTCAGACAAGCGTAAACAGTTCTCCAATGAATCATAGATCAAGATTTTCATTATGAAACAGTTGTGTAACCAATTAGGTATCGGTACTTGATAGCTTCACACATGAACAAAAATTCCAACATATCTGACATGAATTACATGATTTGAAAGTTGACAAAGAATATCCAATCAACCATTGTAGTTGCAATGTCAAACACAAAGACAAGATCAGCATGAACTTTTAAGTTACAGGAAAATTCTATGAAATAGACTAAGCAGGAAATTTGGAAATACACATCAGAAGTTTGCAACACCATCCTTCTAGCCTATATAAATTATCGACATGGAAAGTGTGCACTGCCCCTAACATTAAACCAATTTATCAATAACGCAAGTCAACAATCAAAACATTTTGTGTTGAGTCTGTCATTTAATGCATATATTCTGTCTACATTGAACAGTGGGTAGATTATAGGTTAGGGAATAACCCACCCACCAAGGGAAGATGATGAAGAGAAGGAAGTAGATTTTGGAATTGGAAAAGAAGGATAGAAGAATAGGAGGAGAGTCCCACAAAAGTAATAAGTTGAAGTTTAAATACACTTAGAAGAAGTTGCCAATAGAAATTAACTCTCGGATACCTAAAGTAGGTACGAGCTTGGTCGAGGCTAACGGGAACCGCAGCTAGGACTTGAGCGGTTTGCGAGAGAGAGGCTTTAGTATATTTCCTCCCAAGCACGTATAAAAGTACTATGGGGAAGGGTGATGGTCTGGCAAGACTGAGAGAAACAAATTTACTGTATGCCTTCTCAAAGAAATTAAGTTTTTCAAAGTGATTCGAAGAATGCCAATGATTTAACTCAGGTTGGGTATTTTCAATTTCCAAAATTATGGAGTTCCTGTAAGGGCGACCAAGTATCTCTAAGAAGAAATATGATAAAAGATTATGCCTTGTTGGGTAATCTTGGTAAACGAACCAATGGTTGCATTGGACAATGGCTAAGCTTTTACTCAGCGAGGAGCCGGCTAAAAGTTTAGACAAAAAGAAACACTTCTTTTTTAGAAAACTGACCATAAGTTTTCGGAGAGGGTCTCCACAAGCAGGTAGTTGGCTGAGCGAACTTTACTTGCCTTACTGGCCAATTAGAATTAGCTATTATCGCTAAGAAGAACTTTAGTAAGGTGAAAATTAAGAGTTCTTGCTCAAATGCAACAAATGGTGAAAGCCCTATTAAAGATTTTAATATCATTGAGTGAGGAGAGTCAAGGAAGACAGGATTTTGCCTAAACTTTATATTCGAAAATGAAAAAGCAAAGGGAAAAGATTTGTTTATTTTACAATTAGAAAAAGTTGAGGAAATTAACAATTATGTAATATAATTTTAATTAACATAGTTAATTTGAACTTTTTAATAAATAGGGTCGCAGACCTCTCTACATTAAACGGTTGCTCCAGGCAATTGATAATTTGCAAGGTTTCAAACCTTACAGGTTTCTAAAATCTTTATAAGATTTGAACAAATGAACAATAAAATAATTAAAGCTTGAACGTGAATTGAAGTACCAAAAGTGCACCTTAAGAAATTCCGGAGAGAATGTTCTAGAGAAAGTGACAACTTTGAAAACAACAATAATAACAACGTGAAAAATAAAATAGAAGTTCCTATAACTTCTTATATTTATACAGAGTTAACATGAGAATTATGCAAAGAGGGCAGGTCACTTACTGTGAACCTGAAGAGTTAATCAGAAGGAAGGTTCTAGACCTCTGATACTTTGAATAAGACTCGCCAGTCAAATGAGGCAGTTTTCATTTAGCGAGACCAAAAAATAACTCACTCAAGAGTTGAGAGAATTGCTTTCCCTGCTTTTGAAGGGAGGAACAATTTAAGTTTGAAACGTGTGCTGGACACGTATCATAAAGATTATACAGAAATACTTAATGATAAACCAACAAAAATGGAAGGGCACTTCTTAGAATGACACCTTATAGAGAAGTTTCAATTTTATAAATAATGGTTGTTAGTAGAAGGTTAAGGAAAGATCATTGGGATATAGGATCAATGTTCATGGCCGTATTTAATATAACCGGACGAGCGCGACGCGGTAGAAACGTGGAGAAAGCACTGTTTATCACTGTAGTCTATGAAGATGGATTCAAAGTTCACTATGGAAACACTAAAGTTTATGAGAAAAAAAGTTATTGCAATTATGGAAAGAACTGATTGCACTATATAGATGAGAGTCTATTTCTTGAAACAGTTGTGATTTACAATTGAATGCGCCATAGAAAGTTCCAGCGGTGGACGAAAATTCACTATTGTAGTAATTTGGTTTTAAACAGAATTCTCCCAAGTACATGAGAAATGCATGACGGCAGGACTCGTAGATTGAGTACCGAATCTGGAAAGTTCCAGAACAATCTTAGTAGTAAAATGGGGTTAAAGTAAATCCAGCGGAGGAACTTGCTTTGTAAGTTATAGACAGTGGGTATTAGATAATATCCCACGTAGTGAGAAGATTTCTCATTTGGCGAGCATAAGAAATGCTGCTTTTCACTGAGATCAGCTTGATTAAACAAAAGCTCAACATGGAAAATCCCGCGGAGGATGATTTTGCCCCAAAATAAGTAATTTCACACTGCCTATAAAAGATAGTTAAAACACGAGGAAGTTAAAACCATGAAGATGAGGTTAAAACTTTGAAGAAGGTACTTATCTTTGTTGCATGACGAAGGTGAAGTTCCTCACTGATGCTTTAATGCGCCAACATGGCGTAGAGCGTAGAGAGTGTCTCTTGGTTTGAGGAGACCGGCTCTAGGTGAGCCCTGACTGATCAAGTCAACTGCCGACTGAGAAGTGAGTGAAGCTCAGCGGAGCACGGAGGACCTGTCCACAGGGACCCGTCAAAAATGACTCCATTCAAAAAGGGCCCTTCCAAAGGGGCTAGTCAACAGGGACCAGTCCAAAGGGACAAATCAAAAGGGATCAATGAAAAGGGGGAAGCGCGTCATGTAAGTCGTTGCGCGCCGCCGCCGTGGGAACATAGGTGTTTATCAGCAGTCTCCGGCAATGTTCGGGAGAGTAACCTTGAAAAGTAGCTGAAACTCGGTAGTCGAAAGCATAGCTTGACCCCGTTTCTTACCTATATGACAAGGTTAGGTTAGGTAAATTTAGGTTATGTTAGGTGAGCTGAGGTTAAGTCTTAAAATATTCCCTCTCTTATGTGTTCAAAGCCGATTCACCCTGAACAGTCAGCCAAAACTTTAAATATGTATTTATCATTACATAAAGAATTAAAGCAAACTTAATTAATTATGAATGGCGTTTTTTTTGTTACTGTTCAATGTAGACAGAATATATGCATTAAATGATAGACTCAACACAAAATGTTTTGATTTTTGACTTGCGTTATTGATAAATTGGTTTAATGTTAGGGGCAGTGCACACTTTCCATGTCGATAATTTATATAGACTAGAAGGATGGTGTTGCAAACTTCTGATGTGTATTTCCAAATTTCCTGCATAGTCTATTTCACAGAATTTTCCTGTAACTTAAAAGTTCATGCTGATTTTGTCTTTGTGTTTGACATTGCAACTACAATGGTTGATTGGATATTCTTTGTCAACTTTCAAATCATGTAATTCATGTCAGATATGTTGGAATTTTTGTTCATGTGTGAAGCTATCAAGTACCGATACCTAATTGGTTACACAACTGTTTCATAATGAAAATCTTGATCTCTGATTCATTGGAGAACTGTTTACGCTTGTCTGAACCAAGACTAACTGACTACTCACTGCTAAGGTTTAGAAATTACATTTACTCAAATCACATTCTGGTAAAAAAGAACATGACTACTATAAACCGCTACCACTCTTCCACCACTTTGCTAACACTTTTCTACCATTTGACTCTCACTTTTGCTCTTACTTTAAACTGCACATACTACAAACTATAATTTTTATTATCGCGTTAACTTTACTAGAGGTTAGTTTATGCTTAACAGTTGACATGGAAGTATCAACGACTAGCTATGGTAAGCCATGTGCTTACTCTAAAGGATATGCATATATTGTAAAAAGAACTAATAAAAATGGAACTGTTATTTGGTGCTGTTCGAAACAACGATCTAAAAAGTGTCGAGGAATGATTAAAACAAAAGGCTCCAACATACTTATTTCAATCGATCATCATTGTAAATCTCAAAATAATATTCATTTAAATGGACAAAATACTCTAACCAAGATAAAAAAGCAAGACCAAGAAAAAAATAGTGTGGCTCAAGATAGTGCTTTGTTTGTTAAAGAGCATTTATTATCTCCTGAAAAAGACATGTTAAGACAGTCGTTAACGTCTAAGAAACCTCTAACACTATCAAAGACAACCCAAAATATGCCAAAGGTTGTTGCATTGCAAGATGAACAAAAAGGATTAGATAGTAATAGTGATGATGATTATATTGATGATAATTATATTGATGATAACCATGATGATGATGATGATGATGATTATGATGATGATGATGATGATGATGATGATGATAATGGTTTACATCCAAAAAATCATTTGTTAAATTTGTTTACTGGAACAATCCCAATAAGCTAATCCAGCGGCGTCAGTACTTGCATACCTGTAAACAGGCTGGTCATACTAAATATGAGGAAGAACTTTTGGATATAGAAAATGAGCTTCGTGATGCTAAAATTATAGTGTAATGAATCCATGTAACCGCTTAAACTATTTCTTATCAATACATGTAATATTTTCTACCACTTTGCTACCACTTTTCTAGTTTGCTACTACTTTTCTACCACTTTGCTACCACTTTTCTACCACTTTGCTACCACTTTTCTACTACTTTTCTGCCACTTTTCTAGTTTGCTACCACTTTTCTACCACTTTGCTACCACTTTTCTACTACTTTTCTGCCACTTTTCTACCACTTTTCTACCACTTTGCTACCACTTTTCTACCACTATGTTACCAATTGTCTACCACTTGTCTACCACTTTGCTACCACGTTTCTATCACTTTTCTATCACTTTTAACTGTACATATTAAATATAAAAGCCAACGCTAAATAATTCTATTACCAGAACAGAGATAACCTTTGTAGTGTGCTAATCATACTAACAGGTTAGTTACTACTATGGAACTTACTACAACTAACCGAGGTAAACAACGTGTACTCTATAAAGGTTACTCTTATAACTATAGACGACAAAATGTAAAAGGAATAATATTCTGGCGATGCTCAAAACAGAGGTCAACAAGATGACGAGGCAATATGAAAAGTAGAAATGGTGTGGTTTTAAGTGTGAGTGATCATCAATGTAGTGCTCCAGACAAAACACTGATGGTGTTGGCAAAAAATCATCAGAATGCTAATAAGTTAGTACAAGAGAAAGATGTTGCTACTCAAAATAGTGCATTGTTTGTTGAGCAACATTTAACCCCTGTTGTAAAAGTTATGTTGTATCCATCTTCCACGCCTCAAGAGTCATCAACATCACAAACTATGCAAGATGTAGTGTTGTTGTTGTTTTAAGGGGCTGAACTACAAAGTCATCTGCCTTGTTATGCAAGTGGTTCGAAAAAGACTAGATAGTAATGGACAAAAGAGAGTTGTAGTTTGTATATAACTATTGTACAAGTACTTACATTAAATAAATAAAAATAGTGTATGGGTATTGTCTGTTTTTCTTAATTGCTATCCCTATGTCCCACTATTAATACAATTGTTAACCATCAACAGTCTCTGACTATGTTCGCAAAGAGAGTGACCTTAAACAATACACTCTATCTATGGTTTGTGTACCGAGTACACAATAATACAGTGCGGTCAAGCCATGTTGAGGTAATAGTTATATCAGGTAAGGGATTCGAACCCTTGCTTTCTTGTACAGAAAATTTGAACTTAAGTCAAACACCATAACCACTCGGTCAACCTGACAGTTACTAATTTAATTATTTTTGTGGACTTGAGTGTTTATAAAACTTTTTCCAGTATACATTGACTAAACCACTTGTTTGTTTTGAAATATAGATTTTGTTTTGTTTGACCATAACATTGCAGTTATGAGTCTTGTGAACTGGGTGTTTAATATAGGGTTGAAGGCATTTTAAAATAATTTTAGAAAAGCTCTTAGGTATCGTGTCATGGGTTTTAGTAATGCAGTACTGTTCGTTGACTAACATTTACCGTTACACAACATTATTTTGGTGAGCTCTATATGTTGTTGTTGTTGTTTGAGTCGTCAGTCTTTTGACTGGTTTGATGCAGATCTCCATGCCTCCCTGCCCTGAGCGAAACGTCTCATCTCTATATAACTACCACACCCTACATTCAAGGCTATCTGTTTAACATATTATAACCTCGGATCCCCCCTACAAGCTCTTGGGTTCAATTCCTAGATTTAACACAAACTTCTAAAAGTGGTATGACAACTAAAACTAGTCTACTCAGTCTCGAGTGGTCCAAATAAGTAGAGAGGGTTTGATTCACACCTCAATCATAGAGCACCATGTTCTTTTATTTTAAATAATGATAGCCATTTGTTCAATTTCACATTTCACACATTGCAATTTGTCAATTTTCCATTTGCATTTTTTAAAATGACAGTTTGATGTTTTTCAATTTCATGATATGGAAACATGGATTTTTCCATTTTCATATTTACACATTTGTCAATTTCCCATTTGCATATATTTTCTTAAATGTCCGTTTAAGGTTTTTAAATTTTGTCTATATGGAAACATGGATTTTCCATTTTGCTGTTTACAAATTTTTTATATATTTATTTTGTGTGTATGTTGAAAAACGATATTTCCAAAACAAGATTTTTTATTTTTCATTTTATGATTTTGTAAATGATCTTAATGTGAGTGCTTGACCATGGCAATAATACAGTCTATCTATGTGTTAGCGGAACCATAGAGGCTTATTACTACTGCAAGTAAGAATGTTTTACAAAAAACGACTATCTACCACTGCATTTGAAAAAACAAAACGATTGAAAAAAATCTATTTTCCATTCATATATAAGTGCTAATTCTCCCCCTCCCCTCCCTACCTCACCGTATTTTCTCTGGTCAAACAACCAATGCTACCCACACACACACACACACACACACACACACACACACAAGCTTTCTATATCTCTCTCTCTATATATATGTTTTCTCTTGTCCACGAGATAAAATTATGGTTGCTGGATTGTATCCTGCACTGTTTATGCGACATACCTTTGCCAGTTCATAAAACCGTTAGGTATTTCTCTACATTTTACCACTGCTCTACCTACGCCTTTTGCTTCTTTGGCTTTCTTACAGTCTAGTATGTGATAGGAAGCATTAACTGTATGTCAAACCCAGTCCACGTTTGTATTTGTAATCTAAGTAATAATTTGAAAAGAGACAAGTGTAATCAGTTTTAAACATTATCTCTGCTTTTATTTGTTTATGACATGCATATTAACCTAAAATCAAACCCTAGTCTACCTTAGTGAAAGGCTAACAGTTTAACCACTGCGTCACCATACCCTTTTTTCTTAGTTTGATTCGTTCTAGGCCTTAGAGCTAGAAATCGAGTTAAGATCTCCAGTGAAAGAGACACATGTGCTCACCACTATAGCACGTAATGTTTAGCTGGTAACATTAGACAACCGAAAATGATTGTATTTCTGTTAGCCAAGCATTTCTGTCATTTACCTACTGTGTGAGCTCTGCCAGCAAGACAGTTTAGTTTAGAACAAGTGTGTGTGAGTGTGTGTATAGATTATTAGCCTCAGGTATTTAAAGCTTGTTGTGTGTAGCGACCATCTTGACCCAGTAACCACTGAGCAAGTTTTAACAGTCAACCCATAATAACTGCATAGGATAGTTGTGTGTGGTTCATGTACTTGTGTGTGTGCATTAGCATCATGCACTAGCTTTACCTTACCCTCTATAGGTAGAGCGTTATCCCTTTCCCTTCTGACATTACCAATGACCACATTCACCCACAAGTTTTACACTTAAACCATTGGCTTGTTTTTGATTAAGTTTGGTTCGGTTTGGTTGGGTTTGATTCAACTTGGTTCAGTTTAGTTCAATGTAGTCACCATTTTGGATTTTTGCTATCCTCTTTAACCAATCAATTAAAGATTGTCTACTCTTATTTCTTGAATCGATAAATCAGATTTTGTATACACCATTTGTCATTTATTATCCCATACCTACAACCTATACTCTCTCTGTACTGCAGTTTGATCTGAAAACAAGTTCCAATGGTGAAAGATTTGTCAGTCACCATACATGTAGCCTGCAATAATTCTTTCACTACCTAGCTATGTTTCATCACTCCCTGTAAACATTTCACATGTCCATATCCGATTATAAGTTTATAAAATCTCAGGTCGATGACCTTGATGTATTGGGTATTTTTGGGTAAATTCATTAGCCATGGGAAAGGGTTGACCATTCTAAGTCCTATGACACCTCACATGTTGATATCCGATTATTAGTTTATAAAATCTCAGGTCAATGACCTTGCTGTTTTGAATTTTTTAGGTAAATTCATTGGTCATGGGAAAGCGTTAACCATTCGTAGTCCTATGACACCTCACTTGACCCTCTCTACTGATAAGTTTATAAAATCTTAGGTCAATGACCTTGCTGTTTTGGGTATTTTGGGTAAATTCGTTGGTCATGGAAAAGGGTTGGCCATCCTGAGTCTTGTGACACCTCACTTGTCCCTCTCTGATAATTAGTTGATAAAATCTTAGGTTAATGACCTTGCTGTTTTGGGTATTTTGGGTAAATTCGTTGGTCATGGAAAAGGGTTGGCCATCCTGAGTCTTGTGACACCTCACTTGTCCCTCTCTGATAATTAGTTGATAAAATCTTAGGTTAATGACCTTGCTGTTTTGTGTATTTTGGGTAAATTCGTTGGTCATGGAAAAGGGTTGGCCATCCTGAGTCTTGTGACACCTCACTTGTCCCTCTCTGATTATTAGTTGATAAAATCTTAGGTTAATGACCATGCTGTTTTTTTTGGGGGGGGGGGGGGTAAATTCATTGGTCATGGGGAGGGGTTGGCCATTTTAAGTCCTATGGCACCTCACTTGACCCTCTGTGATTATTAGTTAGCAAGATATTAACGAAAGTGCAGTTAGGCCCTTTTTTTTTACAAAAAATGAATAATACATTCAAAAACAGGGCGTCACCCCAAGTCCAACGACCCTTCATACAAGTCCCTAGCTTTCTTAGTTCATAAGATATTAAAAAGCCGATGACCTATTAGTTTTTGAATCTTTGGTTAATTTGTAAAAAAAACCCGTATCTATAAATCATTATTCAAAAAGTCCGCCCTCTTACAAAAAAAAAACAATTGCGCATTCGTAAAACAAAAAACAAAAATGATAAATCATAGCGGCATTCAGTTGTATGCATGCATTTTATGTGGAACGAGTTTAATTTCATATTGGCATACAAACTCCCACATGTTGCACATGGAAAGCGACTTTTACCTAAAAATTATTATTTCACCCCCTAGTAGGGGTAGATTTTATTTTTGAGTGGAAATAAGTTATCCATAGGAAAGGGGGTTGTCTGCCGGAGTAATTTGACTACTTGTACATGTCTCTAGCCTTATTCCCACCACTGTCAAAACAGGTTGTGACTTGTTAGCTCTTATCGTGCACGTGCACATGTGTACACTTGTGTGTTAGGTCATATTACACATGAACTTGCATTTTCTCACATATGAACCAAAACAGGATGTGACTTGATTCACAAGGAGGACGGTAATAAGGTCATCTCACACGTGTTCACATGTATTTCGTCACTTTCCTTTCATATCGTTATCCCATTATAGTAGTCGGGGATTAGTGAACAACGTCAGTTCAACACACGCGAAATGTAGTTAGGCCCTTTGACATAATTTAAATAAATTCATGAGCCAGTCCGTAGGAACCGGTCCAAAGGGATCAGTCCAAAGGGACTCATCAACAAGGACTCATCCACAAGGACTTGTCCACAAGGACCTGTCCACAAGGACTTGTCCACAAGGAGTCGTCCACAAGGACCTGTCAACAATAACCCATCAACAGGGGCCCCGACAGCAGGGGGCTCGTCAACAATAACAGGGGCTCTCACCTCAAGGCCTAACATGCCCCTCTTTGATTATTGGTTTGCAGAACAACGTTACATTCCATATCGGCATTCAAACTCTCACATGTTGCATTTGGAAAGAGAGATTCTCTAAAAAAATGAATTTAACCCTCTAGTAGGGGTAGGTTTTATTATGGGGTGAAAATATGTTGTCTAATGGAAAGGGGGTGTTCTCCTGAGTAATTTGACACCTCGTACAAGTCTCTATCCTGATTGGTTAGCGAGATATTGCCATTTTAGTATTCCAGCGGTGGCGGTGGCGTTGGTCACAGAACCGATCAAAACACACTACTCACGTTGTCAGCGCTATAGGAAGAGGTGTCGAACCGGTCACTATGCTGCCTCATGACGTCATAGGGATTGCAGTGGCGAATGTGGTAAATAAATGAGTCCGTATCCATATACAAAGAGAGACGTCCTCAAAATGGCGTTTGGCAAACTCATAGTGGAATCGACACATGACCGTTTTTGAAAAGTCTAAAATGACTTGGCCCAAGTAAATGGGCTTATCCATGGTCACGCTGGTCTTACTCAATTCAATAGTGGCCAAATTCTCATCGATAATGTTGATCGATTTAAAATTTGGCTTGGCATTTTACCGCCGGGCACCCCACCGCCCGTCCCAGACATTCACCAATTTGATGTCACGGTATTTGCGGACATTTTCCATGGACTTGCCATAGATGCAGTTGTTCATTAATTTTAAAAAAATCAAACTGCTGTGTTGCCATTTGTCGGTGCTCTGTGTTGAGTCACATGTATGGCTCGAGCCATGCTTTTTGAGCAAAAGTAATACCCCTAAGGATTTTCTTCAACACCAAGCCTCGGACTGGGCATTGCACCAACATTTGGATATGTAGCACATACCGATTTTTGTTATAAAGTGTGCCCATGAGTTTTTCAATTTTCACTTTACTGTCAGGGAGAACCATTTGCTCAAAGCAGAATGGGAAATCAGCATGTTCATCATACAAAAATGAGGGATCTTCATTATCCACTTCTAGCACATATCCACGGCCTATTTCTTGACCAGCCATATTCAGATCAAATTCTGACACTTGTTTCTCTGTCAGCCAAGCAAACTTCCCATAGGGAAAAGGTTGACTCATGGCGTAGCCATACAAGTTATTCATGTCATAGTACATTAAGTACGGTTCTGGTTTGTCTGGGGAATAATCAGGCATATAGACATTGTTCGCTTCGGCATGGCACTGGTTAAGCGACACAAAGCCGCCACGAATGCCCTTTTCATAAAATAGAACCATGTCTACATCAGTGAATAAATCCAATTCCAATTGAGTGTATTTCAAAGCGGCATCCAACGAGAGCCCAGGACTCGTATAATAGTGAGCCGGGCCAAGACCATAAATGTGCGGACACAACTCACAGAATTTTTCAAACACATCGGTGAGCAGCAATACATCCAGTTTTAGGTAATGCATAGCATATTCACTTAGCGTTTTAATGTCAAACACTCGCCAAACTTGACTTGCATGTGCATAGCCTTCATCGGAAACGGTACTACGTGTTAGTTTCGAGTAAAATTTATCTTGTGGTGGGAATTTTCTTTGCTTTAACACGTCCCAGCAGTTGCAGAAATCGTATGGAAATATACCTTTACGAATGCACAATTGAAATTGCTCAGGATCATTATAATGCATTCTAGTATTTTTTAATTCCTCCTCATGCCAGCCATTCACAAGGCTGTCTAGCGAGGATGCCATAAACTTAAAGGAATCCAAAAATCGAATGCTAAAGTCGCTCAACCGCCATGTCAGGGCTGTAAAACGCTCATCGTTTTGGGGGATAATGGTAAACGAGCCCTTGTTGACATGACCCAATTCACGAATCAAAAACTGAATGTCATAATTCACCAGATTGTGGAAAAAGACACTGATGAAACGAGGAGCTGAAAAGTTTAAATTGCATTTACTATGAGCAGCTCCACGAAACTCTCCTGTATAGTGCGAGTGATCACGAACGGTGTCTTCAGCGCTGATCAGTGGTTTTTCGCAAATATGGCATGTCGTGGCAAGCTCATACCGCTGCTGCTGTTCTGGAGATAGGCTCATGGGTACTGGGTGGTCCAGTAATTCCTGTACATGATGAGCCAACTTTACAAGTTCATCCAAAAACCATCTGGCACAAACTGGCCCCTCACGGTATTTGTCAACAGATTGTGTGGGGTCATAGGCACACACCACATTAAATCCTATGGCAAAGGGTTCATGTTTTTGAATGGGTGTGGTTGAGCTGATGGTGGGATCTGGTTCACATCCCGCCATGTGTGTAGTGAGAGCTTCAAAATCTGCGTACACCACATAGGGGACAGTGTCACGCTTTTGAATGTCCTTAAACTTTAACACAGCCTTGTCCCCTTGTGGCAATATCAATCTCACCGCTTCCTGAGATAGACAATCTACCCTACCCTATGACGTTCCAAAAGCGTAGGATTTCCAAAATATTGCAGGCAACGGTCACAAATATATTTCTTAGGTTTATGTTTATACATTTGACTGCTTAGCAATCTACATAAGCTTTTAATGAGGCAACAGTGATTCACCTCTCCGTAAGACAGATATAAAAGACGAATGTGGTGTCGTTTCGGTTCTTTTGCGGCATAAAGAGGACCCACAATCTCATCACCATCAAGGCCATACACCATGAACGAAAAATCCTGGTTGTCTTGTTCAAACCTATGAATGTCAGTTAAGTCCATAGGAAACGAAACATGAGTTAAATTTAAATTTTGTTTTAAATAAGAAATTGCATTCTTATTCATTCCCGGTCTGTGACTGGCACGTTTTGCTGGTTGCAAGTACGCAGCCACAGACCACAGGAAACATTCATCGTCCTTATGTTCAATGTCAATCAGAGACTTTTTCAAAGCTATTGCCTGTGGTGTCCGAATAAAGCTAGACCCAGCATTGAAAGGATTGAATTGACAAATGTTAATTTGCAGGTGATGAATTTTGTCTAAGGCAAGGCCACTGGCTCCTTGTTGTAGTTTATCAAATTTAGTCATCAAGGCATTGACCACGTGGGTTTCATACCACTGTTCCAAATTATGGGCTATGAATAGCTCTTGCATTTTACTGCAAATATAAAATGTCTCTTTATGTTCCACGTCCTTCTTTTTTATATAAACTCGCACACCAGTTCTGTATTCACCTTTAGAGATGTATGCAGCCGTTGTGCTGTAAAAATGTCATTTTTAAAAATTTCAAAACAAGATTCAAAAAATTATTTTGGGACTAAACTTTCTCTAACATTGACCACGCGACCAGAGCACACACGTGATTTAATACAACTGTTTAGGGGTTCCCAAGTTAACATATCCGCAGCAGTAACAGACATTATTTTGAAAGAACACTCTCACCTGAGTTTAGAAATATAGACTGTCTGACAATGGTCGCACACTAGAGCCTCTTGGATTTTAGCTGTATTTGCTATAGCGGTAATGCTTTTTCAAATATCTAAAAACAATTATAATAAACCACCATAAGTAAATATATTCCATATAGTTTGTGCACGTCATAAACAAAACAAATCAAACAGGTTTTATATATATATATAAACAAATCTCACATTGACTTGTAATGCTTTGCTTTATTCCCGTCTCGTGGGCTAGTATGGTAATGGTTTCCTTTTCTAGCTGTCTGTCTTTTTCTCTTTTTCAATCTCTTTGCCACAGACACACAACAGGTAGGCTATACACGTTATCTGCAAACAAATAAATAAACATTTATTTACAACATAACAATCAATAAATAATTGCTTGTAAATATATATAAATCAATAAATATATAAATGAATAAATATATAAATAAATACCTACCCCACAACAAGGTTAAGTATTTTCCACCAACACCAAAACAGTTAAACAAGACCATGTGTTTCACGCCACGCAGTGTGTTCAAAGGTAGTCACATAAGTGAGAGTGGAAATGATAACGACATGTCCTTATATATGTTACGTTGCATGTATAATAATTTTTTTCTCACGCTTGAACATTCTGTTATCGTGCACGTGGACAGCTAACGTCCAAGGTGAACACCTGTGCCAGGTCAAATTTCACATGAACTTGCATTTTGTCTCATACAAAGCAAAACAGGATGTAACTTGTTTGGGTTACATGTGGTTTCACACGTGTGCACATGCATTTCGCTCTTCCCTGCCACCATGGTTGTCAGATTATTTAACCTTCAAGCGTCATCTGCGTCTTTGTAATTTTCCATTGCACCTGCTGTCAGGTCTGATCAGCGCATTCCAATAAGCTAAAATGACATTCACATCCTGCTAGTCTGTCCCCCTCTCCAGCAAGTTTGTTTTCTCTACTCGCTTCAACCAACATAGAACCAAGTTCTGTTTGCCCTTCATCTGATCATAGAATTATCATTTGTCATGTAACCCATCATCGTTTGCACGTTAAAGATCCCCTTCTGGGGTAAAATATCAGAAAAAACGAACCCTTGCTCTGTCATAAACCGACCCGTCGAAATATCGATTGTTCTATTGAGCACAGCCACCGTGGTCAGCGACAGGTTCGTTGAAACACACACACACACAGCAGTATCGTCTCTCTCAACAACCACTCTTCATGAACATTTTAAACAGGTAAAGAAAAATTATTTTTTTTCAACAAAAGTGTCGTTAGGCCCTTTGTCAAAATCTCAAAAATATATTCAAAAAGGGAGTCCTATGACACCTCGTGCACGTCTCTAGCGTTATTGGTTTGTGAGATATAGCAAAAAGTCTAAAATCACGGTTTTACCTCAAAATGGTTTTTCATTTCTCCTCAACACTAACATTCTCGGCGACGAAAAAAATGACACCTCGTACAAGTCTCTAGCCTTATTGGTTCGTGAGATATCAGCAAAAATCACAAGAAACATTTGTTTACCCCAAAATCGGGTTTCCAAATTTTTTAAAAAATATAATGAGTGGTCCATAGCAAAGCCCCCATCAGCTCGAGTCCAACGACACCTCATTCGTGAAACGCCGACCACGGGTTCGGGAGTTATCGGTTCGCATTAGAAACTGCTGATGCTAGGGCTTTAAACTTCCCTTGCCCCCCTACTGCACAGTTTTTGCCCTAGGGACTTGAAATTTATTTCAGCTGTAGAGGAGATCAGGGCCATTCATTTATGTCAAATAAACATTTTCATAGAATTTTTAGTTCCCGAAATATAGGAATTTCAAAATTGGACTGTTTTCAAAAAAACATAAAAATAAAAAGTTTCATTATAAAAAATAAAGATCATAGAGACCGTTCGTTTCAGCCATTGCACAACATTTTATCATGTTTGGTTTTCAAACTATCACCTACTTTCGAAAACAAAAATTTTCAAAACTTTTTCAAAAATATAACGAGTGGTCCATAGGAAAGAGGACGTCAATCCAAGTCCAACGACATGTCTCATGTCAAAATAGGACCATGCGTTCGAGAAATATTAATTATTTAAATGTTTCACCTACGTTTGGCCGCCATGTTGGTTTATTGGGCACAGCCACGCCAAGTGTAATAGAACCCGTCACTCTCCCCTACTCTTATTACTCAAGTCTTCATTGGGAGTGGACGTGTCCACAGACTACGCTATAATTAGGAAGACAAAGCTATAATATTTTGAAATGACATTGAAGAAGTAGTTATAACTACAATTATTATACAAGCATCGAGAATTACGGCATATTTATCTGTGTAATTAATATCTACCATTTTAAACTGCAATTAAAGAAAGTACGTAGAAATTATTGGAAGCAACGCTTAAGGGAGATTGAAAATTGTTCTATACATTCATAACCATGTCGAATGAGCATAAATTGAGAGGGGAATTAAACATTGTTGAATCTACAGAGACTGGAATGTCTGACTAAGATGCTACAGGGAGCATAGCTATGACGACAACGAGAGTATACGAAATGACAGAATATTATCGTCGTGGGGGAGATGAACATCTAGTCTCTCCTGCATGAATCAAATCAACAGCTAAAAGAGTCATTTCATCGACTACTACGATGGATACACATATCTATCTGAACTGCGGCAAAAAAAGACAGAAGAAATTCCAGTAAGGGCGCGGCTAGGGTTATCCCAGCGCGAATCAAAGTAGAAAGGGTTTCCCATCTCATTAAGAAGATAGCCAAGCAGAATGGACGACTACACGATGATGTTAGAGTTCGAATCCAGTTCCTGGCAGTTTGGAGACTTCCGAAGGAGATCGAGGAGTGTCCCTCACGACATCTTGAAGGGGAGATTTCTCAGAAACAATCCGTTTCTGATGAACAACTAGGGATATCCACTTCTAGTCAACTGTGCCAGCACCAGGTAGTCTTCAGACCAACGAATTATCCCATTTTGTTGAATTGTAGAAACTTTCGAGAATATCCAACAACTTTGTATATTAATGGCATTTGTTCTACATCTTCGAAATATTTTAATATTTTTCGATTATGTATTTTCACCGCTATGACATATAGAAGTTTCATTTTCGATTTTCATCGAAGTTTAGATTTGCAAGCGATTTTTCCACGATTTATATTTGCTATTTGGAATTTAGAATTTTATGCAATTTCGAATTTACTTGATGGAGATTTTATTGTTTAATGCGAATTTGTTTCGCTTGAATTTTGTTTAACAACGAATTTTGTTACATTCAAATTTTAGTTCGAATTTAATTGTTTTAAATTGTATTATATCGTTGTTTTTGATAACGAAGTTATTTTAATGTTAACTATGTTCCAAGAATATTATATTGAAGTATATTTTAAAGAATGCGATCGTTGACGATCTATTTTGGGGATCTGAACGAAGTTGTAGTCTGATAACTTATTCGACAGATCTGGTTGTGAATATTTGTTGACATGATTCACAAATGTACAAGTATGGAATTTTATACGAATTGTATTAGAGAAAGAATTGGAATAAGATTGTAAAATGAGGAAAGGTATATATATATACAAGTTACGGCGTAATATTGAAACAGTAAAATGTTAAAGAAATACTTGAGTGAATTATAACAGCTGATAGAAGCTTATATTGAAAATGTTGTCTATGAAGATAATTTAAGTGTTATTGAAAGAATAGTATTTTATTATATTACCTGTTAAGATAATTTATCGAAAGAACCAATATTTTTATTATGGTATTTTTATTAAATGTGTTTGAGCTGCAAAGAATTTAGTAACGAGAATTTATGTATTTTGAGAATACAATGTTATATAAGGAAGGAACTACGAAGTATATCTAGGAAAGATATTTATTATATTCCCATATTGACGGAGGAACATGTTGTATTTATGACAATGAGCACAGTTATGTCATTGTTTCATTTGCTGAAGAAATATGTGTAGAGACAGATCTGCGTAATATTCATGATATTGAAAGTAAGAATTGTTAAGAGGCAGTATTATTGTATGGGAGTATTTGATGTTATTGAGATAGTCTCAATAGTTGAAATTCCTTGAAAAGAGTAGGACAGCAGATCCTTGTTGAAATTGTATCTGAAAGAAATTATAGGAGCAATGGATCTTTGTTAAAGCTGAGAGTAAGTTGAGTTGTATTTAAACGGTTCTAATTAGACATTGAATTAAAGGTAATTATTCGACGGAGAGGACAGTTATATTTATTAACTATTTTCATTTTTATAACAGACCAGTATGAGGAGTCTGTACTTAGCAGGACGGATTATAGAATCCTGGATTGAAATATTTTTACCGACAAAGACATAGTAATGTGAAAGATTTTCTAGATTCTGAAAGAATTAAGTTGAGAGGGGAAGGAAGAAAGTTAATGTATACAGGGTGTAACAACGTGGTACGGTACAAAATGCAGGACTCATTCCTCACACGTATACGAAGAAATTTTGTTATATGAACATGGGTCCGGAAACGCTTTCTTTCCATTTTATACCTCATTGTCTCCAACTCATTAATCATGAGAAACAGACAAGAAGAGAACGTGAGAATCATGGGGAATATGCACTCTTGGTTCGTCTGGTTACGTTGTCATTATTGTAGGTGCACCGCCAGTGTTTTGTTTTACATGGCCCTGTTGCCATGCGACTTTGCAGATGTGCCTTTAGCTGTGCGATAAAACATGTACTTCATGCACGATGGAGCACCTCCTCATTTTAGTGTTAATGCCCGTCGGCAGCTAAATAACAGATTTGGTGACAGATGGAGAGGTAGAGGTGGACCAATTGCCTGGCCTCCACGCTCTCCGGACCTAAACCCACTGGACTTTCATTTGTGAGGGCATTTGAAAGCTCTTGTGTATCGAACCCCAGTACAAGATGTTCAGAGTCTCCGTGCCCGTATTATGGAAGACTGCAAAACCATACGCAATACTCCAGGGATTCATCAGCGCTTCTGAGATTCACTACGACGGTGGGTTGATGCATGCATCAATGCATACGGAGGACATAAATAACATCTCCTGTGAGAAAGAGTTGCATGTGGTATGGTGGTACATTCTGTTCTTGTGTGTTCCCCATGATTAATAAGTTGGGAACAATGAGGTATAATATGGAAACAAAGCGTTTCCGGACCCATGTTCATATGACAAAATTTCTTCGTCTACGTGTGAGGAATGTGTCCTGCATTTTGTGCCGTACCTTTTTGTTACACCCTGTATATTTCAAGTTTGAAGTAGGCATTTTGCCAGTTGTAAATATTTTATTTAAAGATATTTATTTGACGAACTTCATCGTAAATGTTTGTAATGTATATAATCCGTGTATAATATTGATAGAAATTATTTAATGCAATTTAAAGCGTGTTTTTAATGTTATCTTACGATAGTAGTTTTTATCGCTTCTGAGGAAGGATATTGGGAGAGTATGAGACGGGAGTTATTTTGTATAGATTAATGAATAGTATTTGTAATGACGGAGATCTACGTCAGGGGCAAATTCAGTTGTTTTGCGGGTAATTTAAAATTAACGACACTAATTTTATTTGTTGTTGTTAACTCCCGTGATTCAGGGTACAGCAGTAGTGTGCAATAATTTATTAGGAATTATTGTATTTGAGCTTGCATAAGCAAGACTGCCTATTATTTGTTTCTTAGGGGAACATATTGTTAATCTGTTGATGTTTTCAAGTTATTAACGAATTATTTTCAAACTGAACGTAAGTTTTTTAGACTTGTTGACCATTTTTTAATTATAACTTGAATTCATATTTCCAACGAACGTGTCAAGAATAAATGACAGGCACGTGCCTTACGTTTCCGTGATGTTTTTATAGAAATTTGGCATTGTCTTTTGTAGTTAATTGGTAGCGGAATGTGCTATAGGGTGGAGGGTTTTCCGCCCGAGATTTTCGATTCTCGTATTCTCGAGTAGTATTGAGAACCCTTATCTTTTGTAGTTAGTTACTATAGCACATTTAGTTGTATTCCCTTGTCCCTTATCCAGAATGTATTCGCCAAGTAGCACTGTGTAGTTTTTCTAGCCGGGAAGTTCAAGATGCTACGATCCATTTTCCAGTTGCGGATATTGGTGGATCATTCTTGGCTTGTAAGGGTACAGTACCTTGTTTCAAGTTCCGGGATATCAAAATAAATCATCAACCTGATAAATACACTTACACACTAGACTACTATAGACACAACAGAAAAACTGGTTATCAAGTTACCAGACAAACTTAACTACACGGGCCTGATAACCAAGAAATCACAAGCACCTAAATGATTTTATATTTTTATTTGATAGAATTCACACAATTTAATAAGAATCCCCTCGCCTTACTTTTACTATGTGCGGCTGATAAGCGTTATCTCGCTAGCACCTAAATTGTACTGAAAACAAAGCCAGCGTACGGTATTCACAGAATTCAATGAGAATCTCCCCTCTTTCTCCGCTCAACTACACGGGGCTGATAACTGAGATGCCACAAGCACCTATAATAAATTGAAAACCAAGCCATTCTACGGAATTGACAGAATTCAATCGCTTTCCCCCTCCACCGGTCCTTCTCCTCCTATAGTGGTGGGCTGCTCTTTAAATGCACGCCGTGGGACATTGCTCTTGTCACATAAATATGCATGGGAATGGCGATCTCAAGTACCGTATTAGCTCGGTACGACTGGAACTTGATGTGACCAATATGGTGAGTAAATGGGCCATTAGAGACTTCTGTGTATGTGTGGGATTACAAGCATAAAAAATTCTCCGATTGACTTCATGAAATGAAAGGTGAATGCTGTACTTGATAATGTTTATGAGACATGAAATGTACTGTACGCTGTAGTAAAATCACTGCCAGGGAAGGAAACCTAAGGAAAAGATGCAGGTTCTTATCCTAGTGGAGGCTAAAGGGGCTACTCGCCCTCAGAAAAGTTCCCGAATTCCTATAAAAAGAGGGCACTTTTAAACTGCAGTAAATTTGGTCGTAATTTAATTATAATTTTGCTTTAGCCATTGACTATTATTGTTGGTGTTCATTCATATTGAAGGTTTGGGACATCTTAAACATCAGTCCCGTTTACTTAGGTTTGGTTGAATTTGTCTAAAAACATGTGTATCTCTAATTACTGTAGTAGTGAGGGTGTTTGGGATTAGGGAAGGTGTAGATGCTTTGAAAGAAGGTATATCCTAGGAAAGAGTGTGAAAATACCCGAGGGGAACACAAAAAAGAGGGCCACATTACGCGTCGGGATTTGTATCTTCAATTTCCGGAATTCTAGCCATCCCCCCTAGGTGGCCATGTGCATGACTAAACGCGCATGGCTACCCTGATGATGTGTGTAGCTGTATTAAGGACAGGGATGGGGTAGGAGCCCCGGGACTTCAAAGTAAGGTACTATCCCGGCACTTATTGTTGCTGCAATAGTTTCTAAGACACGGAGGGTTGGTGACATACTTCGCGCGGTTGTCATATTAAATTACTGACAGCCACTGGATTTTGGAAGGCACGATCGAGGTCGGACCGCGTTGTAGGAAGTCCTCATTACGTTTCATTGAAATCGCTCCAGAATTTACTAGGGACACACACACACATGATGATGATTGTTAATTGAAGGGATGGAAAGAGTAAGATCATCTGGCCCAGATCACATACACACACGGACAACGATGATCTCATAACCCTCATTTCATATAATGAAAATAGGCAAAACGTCAGGCTTCGTTGAGCACCCTCTCCAGCTTGGAAATGTAATCAGGTAATGGTGTGCGCCATGGGGGTCTGACTAACCACCCCTGCTCGGAGAGCAGAAGATTCAGATTCAAATCCTGACTGGTGTCTCGTTTTCAAGTCTTACTAACAGATATCCCTAAGACTGCTCCTTCACCTTCACAAAGACACGCAGTGGGTCATGGAACTTGACGATATCCTCAAAACACCGAGGATATTTTAAGACATGTAGAGGAGACGCATGATAAAAATGACCCCGGACGCTAAAGAGTAAATCAACATCACAACGTCCTTCAAGTACAAGGTCGTGGACCACTTACTACCCCGTGACAAACTCAAAGCCAGATGTTTCATCTTATTGCTCCTAAGTGAAGGCTGTCTGCGGGTTTCTGTGGCACTAATTCCAAGAATTGGTCACGGTAGCAGACATAATGTATGAAAGAAGATGTTACCTAAGGTTACATCAAAATGTTCAACAGCAGAGCTATTTAAACATAATACTGAACATTCCATTGTCCAGCAGCGTAGCGGTGAGTTCCTCACCTGTTGTGTCTAAGGATGGAGGATCAAATTCCGACTCAGTCAAATGGCATTTGAAGGTGTTTAGTGGAAAAGGCGCTAAAGGGGACTTAAATCCATAACACTATTTCTTACATAAATTTTTGGCTTTTTTCACCCATGCGGATTTTGTGCTTTGGCTATGTATACCTCAGTGCACTAATATATCAAAGTAATCTTACGGTTTCTACGTTCCTCTTTAGCCTATTCTCATTTATGAAAAAATAGGCTTAAGAGATCACATCTTGTCCGTGTGAGTGTGTGTCCCCCACTATTAACTTCTAAACAGCTGGAGCGATTTCAATGATACTTGGTACGGTCATAGCACCATTCTGGCCGACTCCGACCGTGCCCTTCAAGTGTTATTACGTCTCACCAATCAAACATGGCGGTTGTGCGAAATATTTCACTGGCATTCTATATCTCCGAAACTATTATCGGTATCACCCTGAGTTTTTTACGCTACAAGTTTATCTATGTCACTTTTAAAAACCTGTAAAGTACAGAACGAACATGGTGACCAAGCGAAGTTGAAACATTTTAATAGACTTTTCTCGCGATTTAACCATCTGAGCGCAGTGAAATATGGTACAGTAAATGTTTATACACATTGTAATGCACTGGCATCTATTTTAGTTCATTTGTATACATAACCTCAAGATGGCGGCTGTGCGAATTTTTAAAATTAACTTTTTATTTCTTGTGTCGTAATCATGCGATCGTAGTGAAAGTTTGAATAATGAACCTTCGCAATAATTTTCATTTAATGGTACATAACTCTATGGCTTATACATATAACAACCCAACATGGCGACCATCTGAAATATTTAGACGGTTCTGAATATCTACAAATCTATTACGGCAAGTAAACTGATTTTTTTATGTTCATAGAGGCTATGAACATAAGTTCACCTATGGGACTTTCAATAACCTGGTGAGCACAAATCCAACATGGCGGCGACGTGAAACATAAATATTTAAATGGACGTTTCTCGCGATTTAACCATCCGAATGCAGTGAAACTTGGTACGGTAAATGCTTATACAAATTTTAATCCACTGGCATCTAATTTATTTCAATTGTTTTCATAACCACAAGATGGCAGCTGTGCGAGATTATAAAATCTGGTTTTTTCTCGTGTTCTATTCATATGATTGAAGTTTGAATACTACACCTACACAATAATCTTAATGTAATAGTACATAACTCTAAGACCTACATATATAAAAATCCAACATGGCGACCTTCCGAAATATTTAGACGGTTCTCAATATCCACGAATCTATTACAGCAATCAAACTGAAATTTTGTATGTTGGTAGAGGCAATTAACATAAGTAGGATATATGAAAATAGGCTGAATCGTTCTTCACGGAACTACTTGTTACCATTGCGCACAGGCTGACCACTATCGGCGTCAGGATTCAAATCTTCAGAAATCCAACTCCTCCGGGCAGTAATTTTGCGTGTCTTTAGGAGCCCGGGAATGCTATAGGGTGACCGTAATGACAGCAGTCACATGATTTTTGAGGTTTCTTCAATTTAACCTGAAACAGCTTCACTATCATCATTGTTTAAGGCTCAATGCTTACATTATGTAACACGAAGGACGTATTTAACTTCCAACATAAAAAAATAATTACCTTCAGTCATCTTAACACTGAAGGTTGTGATTGAGTTAATTTAAGTTTCAGTGAAAATTTCGAAGACGTAACATATAAAGTGACTCTCACACATGTATCTATTAACATTTTCTACTACTCAACAGTGCCAAGTTATAGAATATATCCATCCGAGTGCAGTGAGTTGCCTTACTCAATTCTTGAAAGAATGAGTGTCATCACTATGTGCAGTTCACATGTCTACAACAAGACTCCTGAGATCCATGTCAATTACCTCGAAGCTATTATACAATTATAATTATCTTCCCAATAACGCTTCCCCAAACCTTGTTCCCACAAGACACGTCCAGAAACGTTCGTAGCACAATTTTGAAGTACCCTGCACGTTTACCTTCAATATGAACTGTAAAATCAGGACTAACTCTGAATTGTATCGAGGGGAAAACTTATAAAGCTAATGTACGAACGTTCACCATATGCGTGAGTTTCCAACAATCAGTTAAAATGTTCGAATACCGACCATGCAACTTAAAGAATTCACGTACCATGTCCATTATATCTTCTTGATATATTTTTAGAAAAAACACTGCAGCCCGGACTGTAAATTTACTAATGAAAAAATTTATTTAGCCTTTGCATCGTTGTGTAGGGGCTAATAAGATGCTTCAGCTATTATTCAAGAACCACGAGATTTATTACGTATCAATTACCTATCAATGAAATAAGCTACAATGTACCCCAAACCCCTGAATTTGTTAACCTATTTTTATTTATGAAAAAATAAGCTTATGAGATCACCTTTTGTCCGTGTGTGTGTGTGTGTGTGTGTGTGTGTGTGTGTGCGTATGTGTGTGTCCCTAATAAAATATAAACAGCTGGAGCGATTTCAATAAAACTCGGTAAGGACTAGTACTATTTTGTCCGACCCCGACCGATCCCTTTAAACTTTATTACGTTCCACCAATCTAACATGGCGGTTGTGCGAAATATTTCACCAGCATTCTATATCTCGGAAACTATTAATGATATAACCCTGAAATTCTTACGGTGATTACGGGCAGTACTGGAAATTAACTTATGACCCTTTCATAGTACGGCATACGAACATGGCAGCCAAGCGAGTTGAAATATTCACATAGACTTTTCTTGCGATTTCACCATCCAAGCACAGTGAAAAATGGTGCAGCAAATGTATACACACATTGCAATGCACTGACACCTAATTTAGTTCGAATTGTTTTCATAGCCTCATGATGGCGGCTGTGCGAATTTTTAAAATTAAGTTTTTATTTCTTGTGTCCTAATAACGCGATCGAAATCAACGTCTTAATAATGAACCTACGCAATGATCGTCATCTAATAGTATGAGTACATAACTCTATGGCCTACATAAGTTATATAAAAATCTAACATGGTGACCATCCGAAATATACGGTTCTCAATATCTACTGATCTACGACTGCAATCAAACTGACATTTTGTATGTTGATAAAGGCTATTAACATCAGTTTCACTATGGAACTTTCAATAACCTGGTGAGCACAAATCTAACATGACTGCTACGCGAAATTAAAATATTTAAATGAACATTTCTCGCGCAGTGAATTTTGGTACGGTAAATGCTTATCCAAATTTTAATCCACTGACATCTAGTTTTGTTTAGTTATTTTAATAGTCTAACTTTAAGATGGTGGCTGTGGGAACTTTGCAAATTAAGATTTTATTTATTGTGTCCTAATCATGCCATTGAAGTTTGAATAATAAACCTAGGCAATAATCTTCATCTAATAGTACATAACTCTATGGCCTACGTAAAGGCCTATAAAAATCCAACATGGTGACTATCCGAAATATTTAGACGATTCTCAATATCTACGAATCTATCACAGCAATCAAACTGAAATTTTGTATGTTGATACAGGCAATTAACATAACTAGGCTATTTAGTTCTTCATGGAACTACTTGTTATTAATATAATACAAACTGTAATTCTAATAACAACCTTTGGAGACAATGCCCATAAATTGTAAATAAAAGAAATGTAAATAGTTGCTTGTCCAAAATTCGTACCTTGAACTTCCGTGGTTTAGCCAGTCTTCTTCCATTCAGGAGAAATACGTACATACAGCACACACCTACATTAGGAATTCTTCCTCCATGTTTGCGTCCATCTCTGTCAAACCACAGAACAGGCACCGTAAAGGGCTGTGGCCCGGAATTGGATGACTCAGTATTTTAGTTTTCTGAAACTCATGGCGCCGAAAGTACAGAGTAAGAAGACAATACATCAAGTCTTTATTATATCATTGAGAGTGTGCGAACCATCTGGCGTGAATCAGCTCATTACTCTATCAGAAGGCTGTGGTTATCGCTACATGACTCTTGTTCCACAGTATGACACTCTCTCTCTCGGACAGAATGGGATAGGGTACGGGATGAATGTTCTTTCACTGTCACAGAGGGTAGAATCGCTCCTGAAAGTACACTATTAAGCTCAACCAAATGCATGTTGGATAAGAATGGAGTAAATATTACATCTTTCACACGAGACAGAGTTTGGCATACAGTGGGGGTGATCCAAGGCTTGTGACCGGAACAGTGATTAAAACAGGGAATCAAGGGTTATTGGATATCGTGGCTTTCAGTTCCGGGCCTTGGGTGTGAGTAGAAATGGTCTGATGACCAGTGTTATTGTGGTGTCTGTAGTAGTGTGTGTATTTTCAATTGACGCTACGATTGGGAAGGAATAGGCCGAGGCTTTAAGGTATGCAGAAGCTCGGCATTTTCCTGGAGTAAAAGTAGGAAATCACGGAAAATCACGTCTAAGATGGCTGTGGTGGGAATTAAATCTACCTTTTCTCAGTTTTGCCTCACGAGGCTGAATGTGCTCAGTTCCAACCCTCACACCAGAATACAGTTTCTTTGCAGAGCCAGGAATCTCTATACCGAGGTGACTATGCCTCCGAGACCACAGAATATGGCTTGGAGGAAATAATGGACAATGTATTAAGAGAAAGACGTAGGTGGTTTCATGCCTGGATACATTGAACACTCATACGAGGGAAGGGTTAAACGAAACTAAGACCGCAATCCTATTTCTTACCTCATATTCCTCGCAACCAAGGTCAGCATTTTGTTCTTCATTTTGGATTATTTTGATGTGGCTTCATTTGGTAGCTAAGGTCATCATTCTCCATTGAAGATCAAAATTTCAACTTACCATAACTTATCCATATTTTTGAAATCACAATCACTGAGAAATAATTGATATAATATGGTACTCAACTCCCCCCTCCACCCCCCCCCCCCCCTCCCCCTCCGAAGAACCTTCCTTCCACTTGATGTCCTCCCAGCTCTTGCCAACCGCAGCTGAAAAAAAAAGTAATCGGGTGTGAGATTCTGTGTGATCTTTACGCAAATATTTCCATCAATGACGCGTAACACAGGTCATCAGTTCCGTATACTTCTCTCTGTGTTGTTTTAGTTACATAATCTGTTTTAGGATTGACGTAGATGACCCAAGACTTGAGAAAATATGGTGCCGTCACCAAATTTGCTTGAAGTGAGTGTGAACAACCCATACCTAAAATGGCCGTTGTCAGTGCCTGTATTCAATGCCTGGTTCTCGGTATTGTAGCTCGCTATCACAATCGTGAAGCGTGACTTAGTGCGCTTGCCTACGCTGCTGTGTGAAAGATAAGAGCCTTGGCAGCTGATGTATAATTATATCTACTGTTGGACCACTATTCGACTTTTTATATCAATGGTAAGTATCTACCTTCCTCTGCCCATATTAAATATTCAACTACTCAGGCCAGAAAATGTGTGTGGTCCTTCGGTTTGGATCGGTGAAAATAACTTCTTTAGGGAATTTGATATGGTGGTAATCAGCTCCCTGAACTTGGATGTTGCTGTGGTATATGTACTCGTGTGTGTGCTGGTAATTAGGGATAGGATTGGATAGGAGGTGAAAGCAAGCAAGCAAGATTGTAATTGACGTGTCTCTTAATCTCACGATCATAAGCCAAATAATAGGATGTTTATAAGTGCATGACTTTTAATTTCGAAAATTTCACACGCATTAGTCAGTAATCGAACCCGGTCTACCTTGATGAGAGGCAAGGAGATAGCCTGCAACAGCATCAAGTCTCCATGGAAAGAATATGACCAAGACTAAATTAAAGTAACAACAAAAACTCCAGTTTCTGACTTTAAGACAAATCAGACAATCATTTAACCACAACGGTTGAGTAAGACTTGAAAATGAGACCGCTGTCGGGATTAGATTATGATACTCCTGCGTTCCGGGCTAGCGTGTTAGTCCAACTACACTATCATGACCTCTGCCCTACCAGCACTTATTTACAAGGCCGGCAAACCCACGTTTCAGTCTGTCTAGTTTATTAGATCATTTATTAATTTGTTTACTGCTTAGTTTGGGATTGGTATCCAAACGACCCCAACGAACTTAAGGAGATTTTCAGGAAAGACCTGGATGGGTTAAGTTTTATTCCCATAAATATTGGATGTCAGGGATACGAGAAGATTTATTATTCATTGCCTGTCATAAGAAATGATCATGAATTGGGAATATGGGATACACCTGACATAACGTTGTTAGGACAATCCAAATGATCTTTCCAAGTTGGTGAAGATCATATCATATCGTGAAAACTCCAAATTGAAAGCAAGAGAGAAGCGTGAATTTATGCAACCTGTCTTGAACACTTGATAGACGGGCGGCAGTGAGAAGGGTGAATTTATGCAACCAAACTTGCACACCTGTTCGACGGGTGGCAGTGAGAAGGGTGAATGTTCCGTGGTATTGAATGGTCCTGCAAACCATCGTCACGGGTGACGAGGCCTGGTGCCTGAGGTACGACCTCGAAGGCAAGCGTCAAAGTATGGAGTATAGGGGCCCAGGGTTGCCGAAAAGCCCTGAAGGGCCAGATGTTTTCGGACATTTCGGGCATCCAGCGTAATGTGACGACCCAACTGAACACTATCCCTCAGGAAGACTATGCCAGGACTTGTACAGCCGTTCTAAGAAGTGCATAACCATCCACGGGGATTACTTCGAAGGATAGAAACGGCTGTTTCAGGTAAGCCAACAATCCGTTCCTAATATGCAGTAGGCCCATTCACTGAACTTTTCAGACAGAGGGTGTAATTTTCGCACTATGGTAAGCAGTTTTCATGCCAAATAGCATGCTATATTAAACATTATGGCAGTCAAAGACACTTCAGTAAGATTTAAAAATTCCTTCTGTAGAAACAATACACAGTATTGTATAGGCATATATACTGTATATACTGTAGGAGCTTTATTCTGTGTTATCGCAGTTCATTCCCCTTAGAGTGGAAGCTGGGAGTTGTCACATTTCCAGCAATACGATCAAACGTGATTCTGTGCTCCATCAGACAACTTCATACTGTTCGTTTAATTAAGATTAAATCGACATTTCTGGTATTCAAAGTACTACGAACTCGTTTTGAACTATACCCTGATTTGACCTATTCTCCGTTAGATCATTCCCACTTAAATTATTTCCATCTCTAATATCCATGGCCGTCTTATAAATAATCATAGTGCTATAATATTTTCCTTTTAATGTTGGCACTTTACACATACATATACAGTCAATGTTCCTAGGTGTAGTATAACACATTTATCCGCCCTTCGAAGCTTTTCTTTTCCCTTCCACAGCGTGGCCTAGTGGCAAACATTCCTGTTTGTCACCTTGGAGGTCCGAGCTCGATTCCCGGCTCTAGCAAAAATTTATTTCCGGTCTGAGGGCAGGAACGGGGTACACTCAGCCTCGTGAGGCAAAAATGAGAAGAGGCGGGTTCGATTCCTACCTCAGCCATCCTAGAAGTGGTTTTCCGTGTATTTCCCACTTCCATTCCAGGCAAATGCTGCGATGGTTCCTTAATTAAGGCCACGGCCGCCTCCTTCCCAAACCTCAGGAGAATTACAAATACACACATTAATACAGCCATCACAATAACACAAGTTATCTTACAAATTACAAACACACAAGTACACGTGGCTACACGACTTCGATATCGCAGGCTGAACAAAAATGGATTGGCCCAATGGTCCTCGTCTGAGGGCCCGTGGTCGCTTTCGTCGGCACTGGGACTGTGGTACAGTTGTTTGGTACCTTTACTGAAATATAGATCATCAATAAATAATCCGTGCAAGGCCGTATTTTAATGTTAATGTTAATGTTAATGTTAATGACGTAGAAGTTAAGCTTCTGTGACTCGAATATAAATCTGTCATTCCCTTCTACAGGGCAGTATTATATTGAATTCTTATCTTATATTTTATATAATATTTTAGCCTACATTCGATTATTGCAAAAAATGAAAGTAGACTTATAAGATCTACAAAGAGCCAAAAATTGTGTGTCTGTTTGTGTGTGTGAGTGTGAGTGTGAGTGTGGTATTAGGCATGTCTGTCCCTCCCCCATTCAATTCAAACATGCTGAAACCGAATTGAACAAAATTTGCACAGATGTAGCACTAGCATAGGGCACCTCAGTGTCATGTTTTGTATCGCCACCATCTTGACGGAAACGTAATGGTGGCCACCCAAATGTTCAAAGCTTAAATCAAATTGCGAATAACATAATCATCTAATCTCTACCATATTCAGCAACAACTTACCTTCATGTGGGAAGAGTCTTTTGACCAAACTACAAGGTCATCATCCAATAGTTTGCAGACAGCGACCGTGTATCTGTGCAAATAGATTCCCCCTATCAATTCAAACACAAAGAAACCAAATCGAACCACCTTTGGTACAGAGGTAGCACTAGCAAGGGACAACTCAGTGTCATGCTGTATATGTCCGCCATCATAACAAAAAAGCAATGGTGCCCACCCGAATGTTCTGAGCTTAAATTAAATTACGACTTACCTAATCATCCGATCCCTACCAAACTTCGCAACAATATACCTTATTGTGAGAAACGTATTTTACCCAAACTACAAAGTCATCAGCCAAATAGTTTCAGGATCGCGGATGTATGAATCATGCAAGTATTATAGCCTATTCGTAACTTACGATTCAACAAGGTCTGGCCTAACCAAATACGCTCATAGTACATAGGGAGGTTTAAACTGTCCGTAAGGAGGTGACCGGTAGGATATTAGCATTTTAAAATAGAATATGTAACCGCAGTAGTGACTAACAGTCCAGGCTGACCATGCCATATCGTGGTTGTCCGTGCCATCCCGTTTGATCAAAATGGCTGCCATTGATTGCTCGTAAATCCATATATTTCCGTAACCCCTAAGTTTGTATCGTTTTTAGAATGTACGGAACAAAATAATACTTATTTAGTATCAAATGGTTTATAGAAACGGCAGAAAACGCTAATGAAATCGTTGATAGCAAGAGGAAAATACCATGGAGTTATACTAAACCAGTTGTTAACCAAACCCTAGCGTACGGCATATGTGGCCCCGTGATAGCGACCAGGACGTATAGTCTGGAGGTTCGTGGATCATATCCCAGCAGGTTAAAATATTTTTACTTCATTTTTGTGTATTTATTGTTTTATAACTATTCACACGTTATAATGTTAAGCATATATAGTGTGTATTTGCAATCGAAATATACGTACAACACCACATATTGCAACACTCGACTACAGCGATTAAAATTTGTTGTTCTTGATCCGCGGTAGAGTCTATTGTTGTTGGTTCTTTAGGGGTTTTGCGGCATCGTGGTATTGTAGCCCCATGTACTTGGGTGTGTGTAGAAGTTTTCTGATAACTTGTGTCACTGTGATGTCTGTAGGCTTACTAGTGTGTGTACTTTTATACGAGGAAGGATTGGGTAGGAAGCTGTTGTTGTTGTTGTTTCATTTGAGATGCATGGACATCATGGTCATTTAGACCCGCTTAATTGGGTAATTGTTGAATTTTGTCTGATTACCTGTGTTATTGTGATGGCTGTATTAATGTGTGTATATATAATTCAGGTGAGAATTCAATCAATCAAAGTATAATATCCGTATAGCTCGTTGTATTTCATCAAGTTAATACAACCATCATTCAAATTATACTCCTTGAAAAGGACAAACAGTTATAATTATACCCATGCATTTAGGAGAAAGTAGGCTATATGTTCTTTACTGAACATCTTATTTCCTCCTGTTATTATTCCACAAGGTCTTATATTATATGTAACTCTTAATAATCGCGGAGGTTTGAAGGCATATTTATTGTTATCGGGATCACTCGACATGTACGAGTTATCATTCTCCAATTTCTATTTTAAGGGCTTAAAACATCAGTCCCTGTATATAGCCTAAATAAATAAGTATTTCCGTGATGAAATAAATAGCCTATTTTATCCTACGTTTACTGTATTAATTGCCTTTATTAACATTCAAATTTTCAGTTTGATTGCTGTAATACTCGTCTAAATATTTCGGATGGTCACCATGTTGCATTCTTATTATATAGGCCTTAGCGTTATGTACTATTACATGATGATTATTGTGTAGGTGTTTTATTGAATCTTCAATCGCATGATTAGGACACAAGAAATAAAAACAAGATTTAAAAATTTCGCACAGGCGCCATCTTTTGGTTATGAAAACATTTTAAATGAATTAGGTGCCAGCGGATTAAAATGTGTACAAGCAAATATCGTACCAAGTTTCACTGCGCACGGATGGTTTAATCGCGAGAAACGTCCATTTGTATATTTAAATTTCGCGTCACCACCATGTTCGACTTGTGCTCACCAGGTTATTAAACGTCCCATAGGTGAGATTATGTACTATTAAATGAGGATTATTGTGTACGTTCATTATTCAAATGTTGATTTGGATCGCATGATTAGAACACAAGAAATAAAAACTTTATTTCAAAATTTCGCACAGCCGCCATCTTGAGGTTATGTACACACTTGAACAAAATTAGATGTCAGTGCATTGCAATTTGTATAGTCATTTCAAGTTTCACTGGGTTCGGATCGTTAATTCGCGACAAAAATCTATTTAAATGTTTCAAATTTGCTTGGCCGCCATGTTCGTTTTGTAGTTAACACGTTCTTGAAAGTCTCACAGGTGAAAGTCTAGTAGTGCCCTTTATCACCGTACAAAATGTCAGTAACAGTTTCGGAGATATTGAATGCCGGTGAAATATTTCGCACGGACTGTATCTAGGAATCTGTTACAGCAATCAAACTGAAAATTTGCATGTTGATAGAGGCAATTAATATAAGTAGGATGTATGAAAATGGGCTATTAGTTCTTCACGGAACTACTTGTTTTATGGCTAGATACGCCTGTCTCGGGAGAGGAGTTAACGGGAGATTAAAATAATGAAGAATGAAACTGGGTAAGGCCTTGGAAGGAAGTGGCCGCGGCCTATTGGAAGGTCTGGCACATGCCTGAAGTTGAAAATGGGAAACCACGGAAAACCATTTCAAGGACGGCCAACAGTGGGGCTTGAACCCATGTCTACCGAAATCGAAGATATCTTGGCCCTACAGCTTGGCACCGCGCCTTAGCGAGCATAGCTAAAACTGCCGGTTTTGGACATAAAAGAGTACTTAGGAAAAGTGGGGAAAAGGAAGAAAACATATTAATTTGTGTGGTCTTGTACACAAGTATTAGACTAGTATTTAGCTACGTAAATGTGTTAAAATACATTTTGTACAGTAGCTTTGGTCAGACAAACTATTTTATTTGATTATTCTATGGAATTGTGAACGGGTGGCCATCATCTACGAATCAAGAAGTCCAGGAGAAAAAAAGATCATTCTTTACTCATTGACCCAATTTCAAATATCTTTACGTCAGTAAATTTTTGTAGATAAACATCGAGGGAGGGAGAGGGGTAATTTAAAACTATCTCCAAACATTTGCAGGGGAGAAGTCATCTCTCCGTCCTTCTAACAAATCGCAGCCAATCACTACTACTACTATTACTACTACTACTACTTATTGAGCCATCTTGATGCGATAATGTTTATTTCGGTAGGGATTTTAAATATTTTGGCTTTCAGCCTTATCGATCATGCAGCCTGTCACAATGTATATTTTGATCATGTAGATTACAGTGCAAATTTATTTATATTCATGTATGTGTTGAGGTAATCTCGATAGATACTATAGTCTACGTGATTGATAAAACACTTAGAAAACCTAGAATTGAAGACAACATAAACACCGATGCTTAAAGCTGGACTCGAACCGACAACAGACGCATTGTTCAACTCCAGAGCCTCGCAGACTGACTCTGAGCCATACCTGCCAAGATTTCAGTAGTTATGCACCTAATTAACAAACAGGTAAAAACTCAATACTGGTTGTAGTAGTTGTTGTTGTTGTTGTTGTTTGAGTATTCAGTCTTTTGACTGGTCTGATGCAGCACTCCATGCCTCCCTGTCCTGAGCTAATCGTTTCATCTCTACATAGCTAGCACACATTAAATCCGAGGCAATCTTTTCAACATATTCTAACCTTGGTGTACCCCTACAGTTCTTATCCTTAACCCTTCCTTCCATAACTATGTTTCTATTTCTGGGTGTCGTAGTATGTGTCCTACTAACCTATCTCTTCTCTTCATTAGCAGTTGCCCGAAATATCTCTCCACGCCCACTCATTTTAAACATTCTCCATTTGCCGTTCCATCTACCTATCGGATTTTCATCATTCATCATTCTTCTGTAACACCACATTTCAAACGCTTCTATTCTCGTCTTTTCCGCAGCGTCCACAGTCCATGCTTCACATCCATAGAGTGCCACGCTCCAGACTAGGGCTTTCAAATAATACCTTATAGGCCTAATACCTAAATCTTTTGATGTCAACCGATTTCATTTCTGTAGAAATGCTTTCCTTGCCCGAAACAACCTACTTATCGGTACATTACTGATATGCGAATGCGAGGGCCATTCTACCATCTCCATAATTAAGAAGAATATTCCTATCATGAAGACCGACAGTAGTGGCTACGCTGGCTAAAGCTCAGCATTAGGTCATGGGGCCAAGCTCTCTGCTGACTCGGTAGACGCGTGGGTTCGAGCCCCACCGTCGGCCGTCCTTGAAATGGTTTTTCGTGGTTTCCCCATTTTCAACACCAGGCAAATGCTGGGACGGTACCTTCTGACAGGCCACGGCCGCTTCCTTCCACATCCTTGCCCAGTTTCATTCACCATCATTCATTTCATCTCTCATTAACTCCTCTCATGAGGTTGGCGCCAGGAAGGGCATCCGGCCGTAAAAATCATCGCCACAAAGACTTCCATCGCATCTCATCCCCGACCCCGTCGGAAAACGGGAATAATAAGGGGTAGACATACATATTGCTACCATGAAGGTGATGACCGCGAACTGCCGAGGCTGTGATGGACTTGTCTTCTACTTCTCGGAAAGCTCTCGTGTTCACATAGCGTCAATAACCTTCCTGCTGTTGCCCTGCCCTGCTGCTATAAATCGCTCACTGTCAATACACCGGCTTTCCAGGAACTGCAACCCATCCTATCCCAGGGCTGCAATTGAAGTTCACGCTTATTTATTAAGTTGTGCTGGCTGCAGTCCTCGCTTCTCGGAGCTATGCGGGACTTGTAGCTCGGGGCTGTCTACCGTTCACAATAGCGATGATAACTCTTTCAAAAGAATTGGCTCTTCATCACACGCTGGTCACAAGTTCGATGGTTTCTGGTTTCTTTCTGTTTGCCATTAGGTGACGCGGTCATCATCCTCGTGTACTTAGCGTGAAATCTGTTTAAATATTACATAATTATGAGAATCATATTGAAATGCGTATTCACATTGACACGGCACATCTTATTGACACGTGTATTACATGTTTGATGCATGATTAGGTTGTTTGACGATCAGTTTTTAGTGCATGTGCTGTATGTACATATTTTGATTTTTATTCGGGCCACGTGCATAATTCATGCGTGAGAGTATGCTATATATATATTTTTTGACCAAATATTGTATTGAATACTAACTGTCGGGCTGAGTGGTGCAACCTCTGAAGCGTAGGCCTTCAAAACCCAAGATAGTGAGTTCGGTGCTGGTTCAGTCCGATTACATGTTAAAATGCGACAATTTCGTGTCAGTAGATTTACGGCAAGTTAAGGATACCCTCCAGGGCAACATTCTGGTACAACGGGGTTTCTAAAGGCACTGCAGTTAAATAGGACGTTTAATTCATAACATTATTATTATTATTAGAGCCTCCGTGGCTTAGGCGGCAGCACGCCGGCCTCTCACCGCTGGGTCCGTGGTTCAAATCCCGGTCACTCCATGTGAGATCTGTGCTGGACAAAAACGGAGGCAGACAGGTTTTTCTCCGGGTACTCCGGTTTTCCCCGTCACAATTTCATTCCAGAAACACTCTCCAGTATCATTTCATTTCATCTGTCATTCATTTAATCATTGCCCCAGAGGAGTGCGTCAGGCCTCGGCAGCCGGCACGTTCATATCCTCGCCGCTAGATGGGGGCTTCATTCATTCCATTCCTGACCCGGTCGAAGACTGGAAGCAGGCTGTGGATTTTTCATTATTATTATTATTATTATTATCTTCACTGACCACGGAGGCTGAGAGCCCTAACGTACCAACTCTTATCTCACTGCCATCGGGAGAGCGTGGGCTTGAATTCCACCTCGACCATCCTGAAAATGGTTTTCACGATTTTTCATTTTTTACAACCAGGCAAATGTTGAGACGGTTCCTTTCAACAGGTCCATGGCCGACTTCCTTCCAAAATCCCTTCCCTAATCCTTTCTTAATTAGACCCAAGTTAGCAGTCACCTGGCCAATCGGCCTGCCACCAACCTCAATTGTATCTGATGGCAAAGTGTGTTCAGCTGACACACACCGTCCTTGCGACTGTGGGTAGAGAAATGAACCCTCTAAGAGTCCGTGCTTGCTTGCTTGTACGACGAGAGTACCAAATTTTATTCAAAGAGCACCAGGTTGAGAATGCCTGCAGGACATAATTGTGCTTAATATAAGGGTCAGCAGGGCTACCAACTATGTATAATATTATTTTTAATTGTAGATTCAATATCTCGGAATGTGTGTACGGAACACACTTCAAATTGAGCAAACCGTAAACTTACGATTTTAAAGACATATTAAGAGTAAATTGTCAAAGTTAGTGCCAAACATAATTTTAAGCAATCGTATAGGATCAACGTTCAACTGCATGTAACGTCCATATCAACAAATGAATTTCAACCGAAGTTCGTATGTGTAATATACGCCTATGTCTTATGAGATTATAACTCGGCATATTTTTGGAGTCATCAGGGATGCCAATGTTGATATGTGCTCCCCATAATTTTGAACTTAGTCTAAATGTGTGCATGCAAATAATTTGGCACATTTTGCAGATTCATTTTGAACAACCCGTGACATTGTTGCCAACATAATTCTACGCGTGCTGATAGGTTCATTGTTTAACTGTTTCTAACTTCCTTACCATTTAATGAAAAGAAAACGAAAATTGTTATATTGTGTGTGAGGCGTAAAGGATGTGTTAGTGCGCATTTTCAAAGGCAGCAGATCCACCAACTAACTAATAACTCTCACTGCGCATTTGAGCTGTAGACACTCAGTATCTCAGAATTTATGGAGGGAGACTATCAAAGAAAATTGCAGTGCTCAATTAAGCTACTGTATTTTAGGTATATTTCAAACAAATTATAAATGCCTGCAATACCAACCTAATTTCGTCTTTATTCTAGATACATCAATCATTGGTATTGCACCCGAATCCCGCATAGTCATAGCCTATATCCGCAAAGATAGAAAAGGATTGTAGGGAGGTCGATACCCAGCCAGATTGACCAACACTACCCTACTAGGATAATGACTAGGGAACCCTCGATGCATACCGGCCATGCAACAACACTACCGATTAGTTACACATTTACATAGAAAATAAACTATCCTAAACACAAAATGGTAGGACGAGAATCTCGGCTCTCGCGTGTGAACGGTGAACGTTGAGACTAACTTGAACTTTAGTAACTAATTTGCAGTATTATCGCATGTCGATTGCCAAAATGAAATGATGATCAGATTTATAAAAACGAACAGGCAAACCAAAACTAGTGCCTGGGATTTATTTCCAAACAAATACAAATAATAAAAATAATAATCCCTTTCACCATGAATAAATAAACATGTTAAAATTAACTGTTACACACGTCAAATAGTTCTACTATTTGTAGAATAGGTGTTTCTGAATATCCTCGTTACAGCAATGCAACGATATTAAGTTTCACAAAATGTTTACGTAAATTGACAGTCACCCTGTGGCTGTGTCATTGAAATGGTCTGATTAAAATACGCTGTTCACTCATAAAAATGAAGTTAACAATAAACAAAACCTACATTATACACGGGCGTGCGTAGAGTGCAACTATCTACTCTAATAATATTGTTATTAATGATATATGGTTTAAATATTTACATTATTTACAGATCCCATGCTTCACACGGTTTAAAAATTACCATTAACACTGTCAGTCGCGCTCTGACAGCTTCATAGTGTCTCTGTTACAAAAACAGTTCTCTGAACACTGCTTCTACCAACGATCAAATTCTCAGGTACTTGTAGTGGTAAGTCATAAAAAAATAAGCCTGAGTATCAAACAATTAAGTTAAATACAGCTAGGAATGTCGTGTCAATAAATAGAACAATAGGATAAAAATCGATGCGAAACTACTTAAAGACTCTATATCTCACGTGGATCAAATACAAATACTCTCAGACATAAACAATTCAAACATTAACCTCTGTGTTAGCGCTTTTCACTCATCTTGTAACAATTCGTTGCTCCACATAGCAATATATTCCTCCCCTCCGCAATACAGTGAACACTACTTATCAACGGCGTCTTACTACGCTCCAAACATGTCATACTTCCTTCCTTTCCTCTCTATGAACAATCTTCACACCTCCACACGGCATTACTTCCATAAAAAAACCATCTTGCTGCACACTGGTAGAAGAATTAGTGGTTTTACTAGATAACTACGCTAGAGTATGTTACCGTTCAGAATGCACTCCTAACTCTCAACTCCTGTCTAAATTATTAAACCTCGTGCATCAAATTACAACAATTACATGTTCGTTCACAATAATACAATTCACAAAGTACTTCTTATTCCTTTCATTAGCGCTATTCGTTCTCTATGATCCATAACGAACTCGTTCTTTCACGTTACCAAACGTTACAATGTTAATTTGTAGTTCGCTCGTCTTTTAGTTGTTAATAAAAATAAATTCATATCTTCACGCTTCTGGTGTAAATTTAAATATATAAACAATTCATATTTAAGTTGTTTTAACATACAAGACCGCAGGTAGACTAACATATCTCCTGGTATATTCATCTCAGTTAAACAATGATTATATTTTAATTGTTAATAAATATAGGCATCATTTGACCACAATTGTCAATACCATGATCCTATTTTATAGAGTATAATCGTAATATAAATAGTTCAAGACTATTTAGTTGTCTAATAAGTTGTATTCCGCCATTGGAATTTTATAACATTCAAATTGTTATAAATAAGTATATCAGATGTATATTGACCTCATAATGTTTGTTACATAGAATTATAGCATCTCACAATAATGCTTTACTTGATAACCATGCATTATAGACATATCAATGAATACTTTCGCTGTTACGCATCGAAATTGTTAATAACAATTATAATGTTTAAATGTCCTTACAATTTGTCAATATTTACGCTTTCCTCTCCAAAATACCATGTAATCGAATAATCGAATAATCTCTTCGAGATATTAAATAAACAAATAGTCGATTAATCAAATAATCGAGTTATCTAACCATTATCGAAGCATTCCTTTTATAAAACGAGTATCGTTCAAAAGTCAGGGTCATACAACGTTTCCTTCAAAATAAAAATATACGTGAAACGCAAATCTACGTTAAATATGCATGAAATAACGTCTTAAACGACACACGAAGACGTATCAAAAATTACAATGAAACTCTTAAATTTAACCTATTAAAAGACAAAGAATAAAGATAAGAATTACTACAAATGACGTTGGTCACTCCAAAAATGGATCTCTACTACTACAGCAAAACCACAGACATGGATCGAACGGTTGTTCTACCTTGAGACGTCTTCTACAGCCAGGGAATACCTCTATCAGCTGTCCTTGATGATGCGTCGAAGCTGTCATCTCTCGCCTCCTAGCGAAACCAGATACTGGCAAGCCCGTGCAAATCAGCTGCGGACGACCTCCACTCACTCGGCCTGCCATCACCTGTTCTGCATCACCGCTTGAGCTGCTAACGGTAGATGTGTCATCTTCGCGGCCAGCGGCCTGGAAACTGCGTTCCTTAGTTCGATCGGCTGTAAACAGTCTTCTGCTTCTTATCTCTGTCCTGCAGAGTGGTCTCGCCAATGTAGATCCACAAGTCCTGAGTTGACTTCTCGTCCTGGTGTTGTTGGACATCTTGATTGAAGTGTAGAAACTCATATTGGAATACTGCAAGTTGTTGCGCAATTGTAGCTGTGTCGATCCTTGAATTTCCAAGTCACTCTGACTCCCAATCCATGGTGTAGATTAACCTCCTTTCATTTTATTTAGTTCTCCATAATCTTCTCTTCAGTAGACGTAGAATAAGCTTTTCCTAACCGACTTAATTTCGCTGCCATCATGTAGACAGTAATGCAGATTGTGATGAAATACTGTTAAATTGTATAGTTGAAATCGTTGTAGCAATATAGTTGCTTGCAATAGATAATGCTTCTCTGTGAAGTGTTGTTCTATAATCGAAGTCTCGTTCTAAAGCTGTAATACTTTTATCAACGCTGGTCTCTCCAAGATTAATGTAAAATGCGTTTCGCCGGCTCCTCTTCCCAACTTCCTCGGCGATGCATAGGTTGTTCGATGGTACAACGGTGCCTATCGACCGGGTTTATGTTGCGTGCAATAACTGCTTCTTTGCTGTGCGCGTGCGTCAGAACGCGTCCGCCCGTGTCCAGTCGCTGTGAGAGAGTGCCCGCCACGCTTCTCCTTCGCGGCGCGAGTCACTGCTGACCTAACTCCGCTAGCCTCAAACACATGTATGTTAATAGAAATATACTCATATTCGCTCTATTATTCAATAATTTATATTTCTTTTCAACTAAATAAATTTCATATTGCATTCTACACCTTTAGATGTGCTTATTTCTCTTTATATCTGCCAAATTTATATAAAAGTGATTCCCACAAAAATTATGTGTTATTAATTGATTGGCTGTTGAAATATTCTGAAAAAGGCTCCTGGGTCTAGCCTCTTCTCCACGGGTCGCGTGCATTGCTTTGTTATGATCGCCTTGCTAACCAAAACTGGTTTTCTAGTGCCAAACATGAAGCTTTGTACAATTTCCAGCTCCGAATGATCGAGCTCTTCCTTAGTTAAAATCTCATTCACCAGAATATTTCCAAATAATAAATTCCTCAAAATGCTTCAAATTTCTCTAAAATACTTTCATTATGCTTCATTTGCATACCATAATACATATATATTTATTAAAATATTATAATTCCAAATTTCCAATTTTTCCTTCCAATGGTGCACAAGTCGTTCGAACCTCGGCTCGGTCAAAGGTCCTAAGCTGGGCTGAATTCGAGTTCAGATCCTCACCCGACTTATGAATAAAGTATAAACAGACTTCATTTAACATTCGACTTGTTAAATACTGTAAATCGAATTCTTCCTTAATGAATTCTTGGATAAAATCTTTTCAATTTTGAATGGTTGTACTTTCCAGTGGGTCGTTCGTTTTCTATCCTGACGATTTCATAGCAATTGTTGTTGAATACTCTGCCAACCTTGAACGGGCCTTTGAAAACTTTTGCAAATTTGACATATGTCTTCTTCAAAACATCAGCTTTGGCGGGCATCCTAACTAGGACTAATTCTCCGAGTATCAGTGGTCTACTGTATCTCTTTCCAAAACCTCTCTTCAGCCGTTTCTCCGCTTGTTTATTCAAGTGCTCTAATTAAAGCAGGGCTCGAATTTATAAGTCCAAACGGTAGGTATTCTAAACAGAAGCTATTCTGTTCGAACAAGAAGCCTGTATAACATTTGCTCTTCTCAGTTAGTTCAATCTGATAAAAGGATGAAGTTAGGTCCAAAACACTGAAGCATGACTTCCCCTTGAACTTCCTTAATAGTTCTCTGATCTTAGGCGGTCGGTCGTGTTCTTTTTCCAAGAGGCTATTGAGACCCCTAGCATCTAGGCAAACCCGCAGACCCCCATCTGTTTTCTTCACTGCTGTGATTGGGTTCAAGTAAGGTGTCGCCTGTTTCGGATTATCCCATCCTTTACCATTCCTTTAATGAGATTAGCAACCTCTGCTTGATATTTCTCAGGAATAGGATACCCCCTGAAATGGTGTATTGTCCTTCAGTTTAATTTCGTATTTAAAATCCTTGATATGACCTGGTTTATCATCGAAGACGTCGGAATATTCCTGGATTAATGCTTCCAATCTGCCTTCATAGACCTCAAAATCGTCTATCTTCAAACCATAATGTCCTGTCTTTTCTAATTCGACTTCCGAAATAATTTTCTCCAAATTTTTTTCCGTGGTTTTCTTTTCTATTACGTATGCATTTCTGTCTTCATTTTCTTCGCCGTTGTTCCCCTCGTTAAACTCCACTATGATATTCATTAAGTCTATCACTGCACCTGTCTTCGTGATGAAATCTATCCCCAGTATAGCATCAAAATTAATTTTATTCAGAACTATAAAGATTTGTTCATAAGCAAGACCGTTTATAGTGAACTTCATAAGTGCTTGTATTCTACATTTCATCGTCTTATCGTTGAATATGCCACGAACTTTAATAGATGAAACTGGCATTGATATAATAGACTTTCCAACTTTCAGCTTGTTATTGCAACTTTCTGACAAGATAGATGCATTCGCTCCCGTATCTAGGAGTGTCCTTAAATTCTCTCCTTCCGTCGTAATTTGCAAAATAGGTAAACTAGCTATTTTTCCTCTCTCTGGCTCCTCTCTTTCATACAATAAGTCTTCATCTTGTACCTGATAGAAACCGACAGTAGTGGCTACGCTGGCTAAAGCCCGGCGTTAGGTCATGGGGCCAAGATCTCTGCTGACTCGGTAGACGTGGGTTCGAGCCCCACCGTCGGCTGTCCTTGAAATGGTTTTCCGTGGTTTCCCATTTTCAACACCAGGCAAATGCTGGGACAGTACCTTCTGACAGGCCACGGCCGCTTCCTTCCACATCCTTGCCCACTTTCATCCATTCATCTCATCTCTCATCCCGACGCGCAGGTCGCCCACGGGCGTCGACTAGAAAGACCTGCACTCGGCCTCTCAGGAGGCTACACGAAAAATAAATACCTGATAGAATTCGTTCACGGCGATCTCATGCCTATCGTTGGTGAACTCTGTTCCTCCTTCTACTTCTGTTTTCCAATCGGAGTTTTTTTTTGTACCCCGCTCAGGTTCTGTTCCTGCGTTCCTGAGTTCGAGGCTTGAGGTTGTACCTCTTCTCTTCCTTGGCTATTTCTTGCCTCATTTTCTCTGTGGTTGTTCCTATAGTCTTGACTTTCCCTGTCACGATCTTGGTAATATTGCCTAACGTTCTCGTTGTTACGCCAACCTCTCTGTTGTTGTTGTCGTCGTGGCTGTTGTTGCTGCTGCTGTTGTTGTTGTTGTTGGCGGGCATAATTATCGTCGTTCCAATTTTTATATCGGCGATAACCTCCTGCTGTGCCTCTATTGTTCCGGTCGTAATAGTCGTACCTCCGTGCGTCATTGTTCCGGTGGTATCCTGTCCTTCTCTGACCATTATGCCACGTTCTTGCCTGGTATGGCCTTCCATCTCGAAATCTGCGATACGGCGGTTCATAACGGTTCCTTCCATATGCATTATTTCTGCTAGGACCTGGTCTACTACGGTTCTCCTCCGTCTGCTGTGTCTGATCTACCAGCACGGTGTGAACTTCTCTATGCTCCGGTCTTCCTCTAGTATTGTTACTAGGCGTTGCATTCGGTGTGGAACTAGCATGATCTAATTTCCTTAATATTTCTGCCATGCCTTCCAGAGATTTCACATCTGCCGCAATTAAATGTCTTCTGACATCGTTTGGCTTTTGTCTCGATATCGCATGAATCAGTTCTGTCTCAGCCAATGGTGGATCCAAATACTGAAGCCTTGCAAGTTGCGATGTAAAGAACGTTGCATAACGCGTAGGGGTAGAGTGCGCATATTTCTTAGAGTATACCTCAGCTCTAATGTCCTGCAGCATCTCTAAACTCCAAAATCTGAGTTGTAAAGCGTCCGCAAACTCTTCAAAGTTGGTGTATGTGTATTTGAAAGCTCTATGCCAATTTAGGGCTTCAGATTCAAGATATTTTTCAACTACACGCATTTCTCGGTCCCTCGGTATGCGATTATCATCGAGATAATGTCTCATGTAAGAAATTCGACTGCTGTGATGTTTCCTATTCCGCTGAAACGAGTTGGTTTATCGTCAATATTCCTTATTACGGTAACGTTCTGGTTATTTCTATGGCCTCCTTGGTCATAGAATCCCCCCAGTCCTGCATATTCCCTCTGAATACGCTCCGGTTCTTGCATCATATATGGCCGCTCCTGTCTTCGATTAAAGATGCTTTCAGTATCGTCTTCAACTCTTTCTTCTGGTTTACTAAGTCTTCATAATTCTTCTTTATATCACACCTCTCTGCGTAGGAAAAATTGAGTAATATCCCGTTGCATTCCTAATTTTATCTCTTCCTTCAAACCTTCATGGTCGCATGGTTCTTCCAAAGTAAGTGCGTTGAGTTTGTTACTAATGTCACGTAGTTCGCTTTCCTGACTGGATTTTACTTTCGCGAGATCAAGATTTATTTCGTTAACTGTCGCGCGGATAACGTTCAATTCCTCACTTTTTTCCGATTCTGTTTTATTTACAATACCTCTCATTTCGGTAATGCTCGATTTTCTACTTTCCTCTATATGCTTATACAGTTCTAATTTCAAATTATCCCTGTGAGTCGTAGCATTTTTCTCTATTTGATTAACATTCTGCAATATTTTCCCATGCAGTTCCTGCATGTAATCCCTATTCGATTTAATAACCTCATCTCTTTAATTACTAACAGATTTAGTTATACAAGATTCAATGTCAACATTTATACCCTCTGTTATCAGCTATTGTTGGTCCTTCCACTTCTAAAATTACCAACAGTGGTGTTCAGGCCACTGAACTTATCAGTGAGTTTCTTCTGTGAACCTAACAAGGAATCATTGTATTTAAGCTGCTCTATAGTGGCTTTCCCTATGCTTTCCTGTATCTTTCCTTCTAGCTTAATGATATTGTCATTATAGTGGACTCTAGCTTCTACTACCTTTTGGCTAACTTCCTCTCTAAGTGAGCTTATTTCCATCTTGGTAGAGGCCACATCTTCCTTCACTTGATTGAAAGCTGATTTGGTCTCTTCCAAAGCTTTCCTACTTTGGTCTACAGAAATTCTACTTTCTGCCTGAGCTAATCTGCTTTTCTCCTGAGCTAATCTTCCTTCCTCCTGGGCTTTCTCTAAGGCTTTCTTAATTTCTTTTTGTGTTTGTTTCGCCTCCTCTTGTATCTGTCTCACTTCTCCTTGTGCCTTCTCTTGAGCTAATCTGGCCTCTTCTTGGGCTTTTCTTATAGCTTCTTGCACCTTTCTAGCTTCCTCTCGGACTGCTCTGTCTTCTTCTCTAGCCTTTCTATTTTCTTCTAGAATTTTCTCTTGAGTTTTCCTACACTCGTCCTGAACTAAGGATATACTAGCTTTAGTAGCTGACTGAGCTAATGCTAACTCTCCCTTCATCTCAGACTTAACTGTCGCTGCTGACTGCTTTATCTCTCTATCTAACTTCTTAGTACTTTCTTGTGTGGATTTGTGGAGGGCATCTACATCTCCTGTTAACTGGTTCTGACTTTCCTGGATCTTTTCCAGAATAGCCCTGATATGGCTCATATCTCCTGACGACATAATAATTTCACACTTGAGAAATAAGGAGGTATCATTTATACTACTTCATGGACATGTCAGAGTGACCAACTCATTTAAATACTACAAAGGAATACTTCGATATACGTATTAAAATTAAATAACTTAACATCTACAATCTTACCTAACCTTATCCTAATAAACTGATCTTCTTTCACCTCGCAATCCCTAACTAATATTACGTTTCGACAACAAGAATTTAACTAAATTTGACTGTAATATGACCAAAAATGTCATTAGCTGGATAAACAAACATGCCTCTAACAACTGTACTCCCCAAATTTGGCAGTGTTTATTCACTTAAACAACTTTCCAAAAATTTGGGATTGGCATTTCTAAATAAACACAAAATCTAACAAATATCTTGTACGGTTGTCATTGCAGACTACACTGTCTCAATACAATCGATGCCAAAACACGTTCGGGCGCCAAGAAATTACCACCTATATGCACCCGAATCCCGCATAGTCATAGCCTATATCCGCAAAGATAGAAAAGGATTGTAGGGAGGTCGATACCCAGCCAGATTGACCAACACTACCCTACTAGGATAATGACTAGGGAACCCTCGATGCATACCAGCCATGCAACAACACTACCGATTAGTTACACATTTACATAGAAAATAAACTATCCTGAACACAAAATGGTAGGACGAGAATCTCGGCTATCGGGTGTGAACGGTGAACGTTGAGACTAACTTGAACTCTAGTAACTAATTTGCAGTATTATCGCATGTCGATTGCCAAAATGAAATGATGATCAGATTTATAATAACGAACAGGCAAACCAAAACTAGTGCCTGGGATTTATTTCCAAACAAATTCAAATAATAAAAATAATAATCCCTTTCACCATGAATAAATAAACATGTTAAAATTAACTGTTACACACGTCAAATAGTTCTACTATTTGTAGAATAGGTGTTTCTGAATATACTTGTTACAGCGATGTAACGATATTAAGTTTCACAAAATGTTTACGTAAATTGACAGTCACCCTGTGGCTGTGTCATTGAAATGGTCTGATTAAAATCAGCTGTTCACTCATAAAAATGAAGTTAACAATGAAAAACCCTACATTATACACGGGCGTGCGTAGAGTGTAACAATCTACTCTAATAATATTGTTATTAATGATATATGGTTTAAATATTTACATTATTTACAGATCTCGTGCTTCGCACGGTTTAAAAATTACCATTAACACTGTCAGTCGCGCTCTGACAGCTTCATAGTGTCTCTGTTACAAAAACAGTTCTCTGAACACTGCTTCTACCAACGATCAAATTCTCAGGTACTTGTAGTGGTAAGTCATAAAAAATAAGCCTGAGTATCAAACAATTAAGTTAAACACAGCTAGGAATGTCGTGTCAATAAATAGAACAATAGGATAAAAATCGATGCGAAACTACTTAAAGACTCTATATCTCACGTGGATCAAATACAAATACTCTCAGACATAAACAATTCAAACATTAACCTCTGTGTTAGCGCTTTTCACTCATCTTGTAACAATTCGTTGCTCCACATAGCAATATATTCCTCCCCTCCGCAATACAGTGATCAATACTTAACAAAGGCGTCTTACTACACTCCAAACATGTCATACTTCCTTCCTTTCCTCTCTATGAACAATCTTCACACCTCCGCACGGCATTACTTCCATATAAAACCCATCTTGCTACACACTAGTAGAAGAATTAGTGATTTTACTAGATAACTACGCTAGAGTATGTTACCGTTCAGAATGCACTCCTAACTCTCAACTCCTGTCTAAATTATTAAACCTCGTGCATCAAATTACAACAATTACATGTTCGTTCACAATAATACAATTCACAAAGTACTTCTTATTCCTTTCATTAGCGCTATTCGTTCTCTATGATCCATAACGAACTCGTTCTTTCACGTTACCAAACGTTACAATGTTAATTTGTAGTTCGCTCGTCTTTTAGTTGTTAATAAAAATAAATTCATATCTTCACGCTTCTGGTGTAAATTTAAATATATAAACAATTCATATTTAAGTTGTTTTAACATACAAGACCGCAGGTAGACTAACATATCTCCTGGTATATTCATCTCAGTTAAACAATGATTATATTTTAATTGTTAATAAATATAGGCATCATTTGACCACAATTGTCAATACCATGATCCTATTTTATAGTGTATGTTCGTAATATAAATAGTTCAAGACTATTTAGTTGTCTAATAAGTTGTATTCCGCCATTGGAATTTTATAACATTCAAATTGTTATAAATAAGTATATCAGATGTATATTGACCTCATAATGTTTGTTACATAGAATTATAGCATCTCGCAATAATGCTTTACTTGATAACCATGCATTATAGACATATCAATGTATACTTTCGTTGTTACGCATCGCAATTGTTAATAACAATTATAATGTTTAAATGTTCTTACAATTTGTCAATATTTACGCTTTCCTCTCCAAAATACCATGTAATCGAATAATCGAATAATCTCTTCGAGATATTAAATAAACAAATAGCCGATTAATCAAATAATCGAGTTATCTAAGCATCATCGCAGCATTCCTTTCATAAAACGAGTATCGTTCAAAAGTGAGGGTCATACAACGTTTCCTTCAAAATAAAAATATACGTGAAACGCAAATCTACGTTAAATATGCATGAAATAACGTCTTAAACGACACACGAAGACGTATCAAAAATATCATGAAACTCTAAAATTTAAGCTATTAAAAGACAAAGAATAAAGATAAGAATTACTACAAATGAAGTTGGTCACTCCAAAAATGGATCTCTACTACTACAGCAAAACTACAGACATGGATCAAACGGTTGTTCTACCTTGAGGCGTCTTCTACAGCCAGGGAATACCTCTATCAGCTGTCTTTGATGTTGCGTCGAAGCTGCCATCGCTCGCCTCCTAGCGAAACCAGATACTGCCAAGCCCGTGCTAATCAGCTGCGGACGACCCCAACTCACTCGGCCTGCCATCACCTGTTCTGCATCACGGCTTGATCTGATAACGGTAGATGTTTCATCTTCGCGGCCAGTGGCCTGGAAACTGCGTTCCTTGGTTCGATCGGCTGCAAACGGTCTTCTGCTTCTTATCTCTGTCCTGCAGAGTGGTCTCGCCAATGTAGATCCGCAAGTCCTGAGTTGACATCATGTCCTGGTGTTGTTGGGCATCTTGCTTGTAGTGTAGAAACTCATATTGGAATACTGCAAGTTGTTGCGCAATTGTAGCTGTGTCGATCCTTGAATTTCCAAGTCACTCTGACTCCTAATCCATGGTATAGATTAACCTCCTTTCATTTTATTTAGCTCTCCATAATCTTCTCTTCAGTAGACGTAGAATAAGCTTTTCCTCCCCGACTTAATTTCGCTGCCATCATGTAGACAGTAATGCAGATTGTGATGAAATACTGTTAAATTGTATAGTTGAAATCGTTGTAGCAATATCGTTGCTTGCAATAGATAATGCTATATGTTATTGCTTCTCTGTGAAGTGTTGTTCTATAATCGAAGTCTCGTTCTAAAGCTGTAATACTTTTATCAACGCTGGTCTCTCCAAGATTAATGTAAAATGCGTTTCGCCGGCTCCTCTTCCCAACTTCCTCGGCGATGCATAGGTTGTTCGATGGTACAACGGTGCCTACCGACCAGGCTTATGTTGCGTGCAATAACTGCTTCTTTGCTGTGCGCGTGCGTCAGAACGCGTCCGCTCGTGTCCAGTCGCTGTGAGAGAGTGTCCGCCACGCTTCTCCTTCGCGGCGCGTGTCACTGCTGGCCTAACTCCGCTAGCATCAAACACATGTATGTTAATAGAAATATACTCATATTCGCTCTATTATTCAATAATTTATATTTCTTTTCAACCAAATAAATTTCATATTGCATTCTACACCTGTAGATGTGCTTATTTCTCTTTATATCTGCCAAATGTATATAAAAGCGATTCCCACAAAAATTATGTGCTATTAATTGATTGGCTGTTGAAATATTCTGAAAAAGGCTCCTGGGTCTAGCCTCTTCTCCACGGGTCGTGTGCATTGCTTTGTTATGATCGCCTTGCTAACCAAAACTGGTTTTCTGGTGCCAAACATGAAGCTTTGTACAATTTTCAGCTCCGAATGATCGAGCTCTTCCTTAGTTAAAATCTCATTCACCAGAATATTTCCAAATAATAAATTCCTCAAAATGCTTCAAATTTCTCCAAAATACTTTCATTATGCTTCATTTGAATCCCATAATACATATATATTTATTAAATTATTTTAATTCCAAATTTCCAATTTATACTTCCAATGGTGCACAAGTCGTTCGAACCTCGACTCGGTGAAAGGTCCTAAGCTGGGCTGAATTCGAGGTCAGTATGAATCTTAGGCTATACGATAAGAAAAGTAGTCCCTTTAGTTCGTCACGGAACTACTTGCTTTTTCTTCAAATTATATTCTTCTATCACATTATATTTTGATTTTGGTCTAGTATAACAATAATTTACGGCATTACGGACATAATTGCAATATATGTCTTTGAGATTATGGTGCATATTTAAATGCATAATTTGGCAAATATAAATGTATACTTGCATGCATATTTTGGTTGGTTGGTTGGTTTCTTAGTTTAGGGGCTGCGACAACGCGGTCATGTAGCCCCGTGTACTTTGTGTGTGTGTAGAATCTGTCTGATAACCGGTGTTAATTGTGATGACTGTATAAGTGTGCGTATCTGGTTTTTTTTAAATTCAAGTAAGGACTGCAACTTTGAATTTTTCAAATAATTCCTACTTTTGCTGCCAAACGCCACCGTCAACGACTACTAGGCCTAGTTCATAACTTAACTACTAGACGCCACCGCAGTCGGCTTTGGCAATGAACGTAGCAACCTAAGAGCGCTGTTTACCTTCTTAACCTATACAATTTATTTTCACACAGGTGTAATTAGTGGAAAGTTCTTTAACATGCCATAAATCTATGACATTTGACCGCCGGCTTTACTTCCCCTCCGAAGGAAGGCATACTGAAGGATTTTAACGCTCTTAAAAATCCGACGACTTCGGCCGGGTTTGAACCCGCTATCTTGTGCATAGAAACTCTTCATCATGAATATTTTATGATTATCTATGTGTATATTTTTCTTCACTGCTAATAATGTATGTCAGCGTGGTTCGAAGAATTGTCCCCTGCTTACATGTGACCAGGCATTGGTTTATTTGCGGTCTACAGCAAAGATCTAGCGAATGGACAAATAAAGACAGAGGTTATGTACTTTAAAAACTAAGCCCAATAACTTACTGTGTCTCTGGCAAAGGCAATAAGTAACTTTGAAAAATTGTGACGTTTCAGCCTGAGCTTTTATTGTATTTAGGAACCCCTAATTTTCCCGTTTTTTTGGGAGTCGGAAATGAGGTAAGACGGGTATGGTTTTAATGACCGAATGCTCATTGTCACGCATCATGATTGCACGGTGGAGCGGAGGTCCTGAGAATAAAAGTTCCAATGCCAGAACTGACAGCGTCCGTCCTGAGTAGTACCTCGTTTCAAGTACCGAGGCACCTATCCTAATTTCAACCCCTAATTAGTACAGTTACACACACTGCTCCTGTCATTTCAGAAAGACGAGTATCCGACACAATTAACACACACCGAAGCACAAGAGGCTGATGAGCAAGATGTTCCAAACATCTTAAAATAATTGACAGCAACACCTAAATGTCGTGGCACCAAACCCAATGCAATAAAACATTCTAGCCTACACCGTGTGTTAACGCGTGGAGCACGTACGTTTAAGACTGACAGGAAGTCAGAATTATCCATTATACCATTCATAATTTAGGAGAGTAATTACATGGTATTCATAGGAATTCGCAGCATGAAGCTGTCTGTCTACATGTATTTCATCAATTCCTAAACGCTTACCGAAGTGAATAAAATTAGTCCCCCTACTTTAAACCGTAGCTACGCTTTTTATAATGCCGCCATCTTGCGAAAACCGAATGGTGGCTAAATGAATTTCCAATGCCTAATTCAGCTACCGGCTAAAGCATCCATCGGATCTCTAATAAATTTGAGTCTCGCGTATCGTTCTATGTGTAGACAAGGATGCTACTGTAAAGATAGAAATTTATTTTTAATTATTTTAGTCAATAAATTTCAATGCATAAATGGTCACCAAAATTGGCAATCAGGAATCTTCATACGCCTGACAAAATTTACCTGAGTTACAATTTAACCATATATCGCATGTCCTCCATCTTCAATATGCAAAATAGTGATGTCCACCTTCTGGCGTTGTGGCTAGTATTCTTGGCTGTTACCGCAGTGGTGTGGGTTCGAAACCAGGCTCCACCAAGAAATGTAATTCTGGTTTTAGAGCTGGAACGAGGTAACGGGCTCGTGAGGCAAAACTGAGAAGAGGCGGGTTCAATTCCCACTTCTGCCATCCTGGGAGTAGTTTTCCGTAGTTTCCTACTTCTACGCCAGGCAAATGCTGGGTTGGTACCTAAATTAAGGCCACGACAGCCCCCTACCCAAATCCTAGCTCCAATGAAAATACACAAATGAATACAGCTATCACAATAGCAAAGGTTATCAGAAAACACACACAATGTACACGAGGCTACATGACCACGACTACTGTAGGTAGTTGGCAGGACTGATAACGTGCACAATTACATCTTATGGCATACACTGTATATATAAAATTTGATAGAAATCCACTGAATGTAACGAAATTACTTGCAGTCAACATGGATCTTACAAACGTACGTAGAATTATTTTGATAAAACTAATATACATGATGTAATTGATATACGTGAAGTCCGTTACACTGGCGATAGAAGATGCTATTAAGCAAATATATTCATGAAATGCAGTCGTATCTTCAATAGTGTAGGTGGAATTAAATCACAATTATCGTCGGTCAATATCTTGGAAAAGGAAATACACTTCGTTCCCCTGAGCAGCCCAGCTGATTTCTCCCCTCCGGTCTCCCCTCCAACGCTGTGGCATGTAGACGAGAGTTGAAGGTGAGTGACCTCTGCCAATAGCAATGAATACACAAACCGAGCCTATGAACAATCGATTCACTCAGTCACGGGGAGTGGTCAGCATGACTACGGGTGGCAGATCTGTCTAGGACTCAGCCAATCTTATGGCCTATTAATAACTTGCTGGACTACGATATAGTGCATAGCCTCCATTAGGAAATTGAAATTCTAAAGATGTGCTAAATTATGAAAGGAACCGTTATGGTCTACGTTTATGCAGCAAACGCAGCGCAACATCGATACTACTACTACTACTACTACTACTACTACTACTACTAATAATAATAATAATAACAGTTCGCTCGTTTCTCAATGTGCCACCCTAAAAGAAGTTGTCATACCATCTTACAAACAAGCCGATGATATGTTGATTTGTCCCACTTACGTGTTGAAATGAATGCCATAACAATAATAATAATAATAATAATAATAATAATAATAATTCTTTATACACACTCACTACTTTTATATTTTTCGAGGATGTCGAGTTGTCGGAATTCACATGATTATTTTCTTATACGTGCCATGAAATGCATCGACATAAGGCTGTCGTATTTCATCACCTTCATTTACTTAAGACAGAACCTAAATCGAATCTTGAAGAAGGATAGCACTCTACGACCCCAGCTTATATTGGTATTGTTATTATTATTACACTGAAGAAAATGGAAATTGCAGCACCCAGAAGGAGTGGTGCTACTTTGCTGCAATTGAATATGCAGGACGAGTGTTCGGTTGTGATTCGATGATTACACTTTCAGGTCCCTCTGACCGCAAGTTTGGACAACAATCAATACAAGATGTGCCCACCACGAACTGCAATACATTGATGAATTCCGCGAGGCATGGAGTCAATAAGGCCCTGGATCGCTTCCTGATGAATTGTGGCCCATGCTTGCTGCACTGCACGGGTCAGTTGTTCCAGTATTGTGGGTGGCTGAGGACGGTTGGCCAGTTGTCGACCCAACATGTCCCACACATGCTCAATAGGATTGAGGTCCGGGGATCTTGCGGGCCATTCTAAGGTTGTGATGTCGTGGAGAGCTTCTCTGGAGATGCGTGCAGTGTGAACCCGGGCACTGTCCTGCTGAAACATCCCATTAGCAATGTTCGCCATCATAGGGACAACCACTGGATTGAGTACCTATCAACGTACTGTCGAGCAGTCATAGTGCCCTCAACAAGCACTAATTGTGATTTCACATTAGTCAAGAGCTCCCCAGACCATAATGCTTGGTGTTGGCCCTGTATGCCTCTCGACAATAAGGTCTGGGCGGCCCCTCTCCCCGGTACGTCGGCGCACACGATTCCGGCGGTCACTGCGGGCAAGACAGAAGCACGATTCATCACTAAAGACGACCCTATGCCATTCGTCGACCCACGTCGATTGTTCTCGACACCAGGCAAGCCTTACACGTCGCTGTTGTGGGGTCAATGGAACACCTTCTGCAGGGACACGGGATCGTAAGCCAGCTGCACGCAGGCGATTACCAACTGTTTGTTATGTAGCGTGGAGTGCCACAGCTGCTCGAATTTGCGCTGTTGTTGCATGGGGTTCCATCCGGGCCATCCGAATGATGCGGCGATCCTCTCTCACAGTTGTCTATCGCGCTGGGCCTGTGCCAGGTCTACGAGTGTGGGTACCTTCATTTGACCACTGCTGCCATACACGTTGTACCGTAGATGCCTGTCGGCCAACACGTGCAGTGACAGTCCTTAGCGATAATCCAGCCTCACACGGCCCAATTATCCGAGCCCTCTCAAACGGCGACAGTTGTTCATAGCGTGCTCTTCTCTGTCGTCGAGGCATGTTTGACGGGAAACACATCACTGCACAGACTGCAAGTCAACTACTCTACACCAGAGTCCGTATATTGGAGTTGATTCCTCCGCGACCAATCACGTGGGGAGACCTGTAGCAACAATCCAATGGGTCTGAAACTTTGATCGTTTACATACCTACATGGCATCGTTCCATATTTTGAAAATCAACACAAACTACCAATGCTTTCATGGTGTAGCAATTTCCATTTTCTACAGTTTATTATTATTATTATTATTATTATTATTATTATTATTATTATTATTATTATTATTATTATTATCTACATGTGGTGCTAATGTTGATACAGCTTACTATTACCTGCTGATATGCAAGTAATGATGACTGTAATAAAATGTCTGTAAAATCTACAACATGCATGTAGATTTTCGAAACCCTACAGGTGCCAAAAATAACCTGTCAAAGTCCACATTGCATTAAAAGCATTTCGTAGCTGTAAGCATAGCATCGAGTCCCACCATCGGCAAGAGGCGTGGTGGTGCAGCCGTGAAGTCATTAGACTCTCACCATGGTAGACCGGGTTCGATTCCCGGTCAATGCATGTGAGATTTTCGAAGGGAAATACCATGTCCTGTGGTTCGGATTCCTCATAAAAAGGAGGTCCAGTAGCTCATGATCACGATATTTATGGTCATGTAAAACTACAAGCGTCCTTCCATCCCACCATCGGCAGCCACAAGATGACTTCTCGTGGCATCCCACGAGGCCAAAGCTGGGATGTAAATTCATAAGACCAAGGCTGCTTTCCTTCCTACGTCCGTGGTGTAGGCATGCGCGTTTATTCGTGCTCCACGATCGCAGCAAGTCCGGTGATTGGAGGTCTGAACTCAGCACCGACAGTGGCTATCTTGAATTTGGATTTTTCCGGATTCTTCCACGCGATTTCCAAGCACATGCCAGGATAGTATCGTACTTGGAGTACCGGGGCACCAACCTCATTCACGGCCCTAATAACTACAGCTACACATACTACTACAGTCACCACATAAACACAGTTTATCAAACAAATCCAACACTCGCTCAACTGTACAGGGCTGATAAACAAATATCCCAAGCCCCTAAAATGAATTAATAACAACCATCACAACAAGCTCCTGCAAGTCTATTCCATCATCATTGGTACTGTACCCGTAATGACCTACCATTACCTGCTGCATCCCACGAAAACTGCCGGATCGTAGAAACTGAAAATCCCCGGCTAGAAAAACCCCAGGTCCTACTCACAAATGAATGGGATAATAGGGCACAAATGCACCAAACAAGGTAGTATTATGAAAGACCATGGCCACAAAAGCAAAAGTAGCTCAGAGAACATGAAATTCCAAAAGGAAGCACCTCGGAAGCGTGGGATACCCCGAAATACCCAGCGATGGCCTTCCTAATACAACCTTCCACCACCTCTTTAAAGCATCACGCCATCAAGATTTAAAATACAATAAAAATGTTCACAAAAGTAGATATGAAACAAGAAAAATCCTAGCATTCAAAAGAATGCCCAAAAAACCCTCTCCAATAGGGTAATACGATAAGAATAGCATTCAAAAAAAAATGGAATCGCATCGTGTCCAACTTGACACATCAAAGGAAAAATTATATATTATCAAATATTTTATACAACTCCAAATGAGATTATTTTAGGTTGTCGCTCACCCTAACACAATCTATAATTAATTCGCAAATGTATCATATATACAGCATATCAAAATTATCATTAATTTTCCAGTGATTTACTTATTTACATATACTACAAATCCATATTAATGCATCTTGAATGCATTATCTTTTCATTAACAATTTGTTTATATTTTACAATTCATCTATCTCACATATAACTTGGTTTCATCATTAACTTGACTTATTACTTGACTTGGCTCGTTGCAACCTAACAATTCGATTAGTCTTTTCATAATTAGTTCAAATTTATCATAAGCATATTTAAATCCAACGAGCAATAAAGCTAATTGAAAGTTTTAATTGTCCGCTCCATGTGAATTATTTTAGAACAACCAATAAATTAATAATGTTGGCATTTATATTAACTTTATCAAAGATAATCTATCCATCTATAACGATTATAGTGCAGTATTATGTTCAGAGTGATTGTAACAGTGTGGTATTAAAACATATGTGATCAAACAGCTGAACTCAAATCCATACACAACGATTTATTAAATAATTATACGACGACGTAGATTTTCATAAAAATCTGTAATAATTGGCTCTCACTGGCTCAATTCTATCTATATATTTTCTATTTAACAGTTCCATCTCTGTTAACAATAATAATTATTATAGCACTACCCACTGGTATGCTCAACAATAATGTATATCTGTATTAGGTGACCTATTATGTACCTCAATCAAGGGTCTGTATCACACATTAGTGACCATGAAATACCGAATAAATTGTTTAACCTCATATTATACTGCACAACATTAGTGTTCACTCTCCCTAGTTAAATCTGAATTAAATAACTGCGTGAAATCATATTCAAAATGGTGTAAAAGTATCCTGACTATATTAAAGTCTTGCACAAATAATGGTTGAAACCCTACATGAAATAGCAATAAAAACTGGTCTTCAGATTTCGTATGAAAAAAACAAATATATTGAACACAGACACAATGGAGAAAAATATCTAACAACTCAACATGGACAGATTCAAAGAGTTGATAAATTTAAATATTTGGGAGAATGGATCCCGTCAAATGGACTTGATAACACATCCTGCAAGGAGAGATTCAGAAAGATGGAAAATGCCTATAAACTCACCCAACATAGATACAACAAACGATCAATTTCATTCCAGGCAAAAATCAGGCATTACACAACTGTAATTAAACCAGAGGTATTATACGGATCAGAATGTTTAACGTTGAACAAAAGAGGTGAACAAGAGGAACTGGAAAAGAAAGAAAGGAAAATACTTAGGAAAATTTTGGGTCCCCAAAAGAATAAAGATATTTGGATGAAGAGAAAAAATGAAGACCTTTACCGAAATGTGGAAAAAATTACAGACTCAATTAAAAGACGGAGACTACAATTTTATGGTCACCTTCATAGAATGGATAGCAGCAGGCTAACTAAGAAAATTTTTGACTACATCTCCAAATTAAAAAAACACCATTAGATGGCTGGAAGAGATACGGTGTGATCTGCAAAAACTGAAGATCACAAACAACATCATTTCTAATAGGGTGGAATTCCGGCGACTGATCACTACTGCAGATTTTTCGATTCTGCAAGTTCCACGTCAACCACGGAGAGTGTTATCAACGGAACACGTATCAGCCAACGTATGAAGAAGTTTTGGGAAGAAAAGAAAAAACGAAACAATGTACCGTAGTCTTAGGTTCAAAGCGGTCTATAATTGGTCAAATTCTAAATATATATATATATATATATATTGAACCCTTGCAAAGAAGCATATGAGACTCAGATTCGGGGCGTAACAGGTCATATTCGTAAGTTGCTGTCAGGGCGCTTCATTAACTTGCAGGGTAACATATAACAAAATAACATGCAGGAAAGAGTGAAGCCAGGGTTAAAAACAACTGAATTTAATAACAAATCACCATATTTACACATAAACAATTAACAACAAAAACTCCCAACTGACTCCCGCTTAATAAAAATGCCAAAAAACTAGGCGATATCTCTGGAGAGATTAATTACCTGGACCAAGTGTCCTTAAATAAAACGATACCAAAAGTGACCATATAAGTGCGTACGCCGTTCTACATGCACCACGATGTGTACTTTGAATGCGTGATTCGTTATCATCCAGAATGACCCTTCAAACAACGAATCCGCATTTCCTAGAGCTAGACCGACACGAGGGAACACAACTACAATACTTAAATTAAACCGACACTTCCTAAATCTACTATAAACAAACACAAAATTTCCGTGTGAAATTGGACTTAAATTGCCGTAGCAACATTTACTGCCTAAAATCTTAGGACTTCTTACACAAATCAACACAAGTACATTAACACGTGACCAATAGAAAAATACTCAAATGACCGCTGTCAAAATTTACAAATACTCTACCACTACACCACACGGGTGTGACAAACAAAATTACATGAAATCGAGTCATCAACAAAGCAATAGGCAAACAGCCAACATTTACGTTAATCACAATATTCTTATCCATACAAGGTACAACAATCCGTTACACACATGGCGAACTCCCCAATTAATTATGGCTTAAAATTAGCCATCACAATGAACAGGTTTGCTGCATGAAAGCTTACAGGGTTCAGTCGGACAAAAAGGACTGCCTATCAAAATAAGTCACAGGCAAAACGGGCGGTTTGTGGAACTCTGCATGTCTGTCAACCCACGTGTCAATAACCTCGACCTCCCAGAGCATGGGGTCGAACCTCGAAGAAATGTGCCCCAAAGCACAATAATACGTGTGTGTCAGAAAAACATATGGACAAGAATCAGCAGTCTCCCAAGAGCACTCTGTCTTTCCATCTAAAATACAACAGCAGCAAAAAATATATAAGGGCGGTAGGACAACTACCCCCTCCTCACGTAGAATCAACACACACTAGACACATCAACACACACTTAATCACACGTATGGGTTGTGACAGACCCTGAAATAAAAGACACAAATAATATCCACATGCTGGCGCCATCGTTCTATGCCGTGACTAGTCACCTGAAAAGGACTCAAGAAAAATCTATCAAATTAGAACGAAGGTGTTCTACAATTACTTTTAAGTTGGTGCACTCGGCTACCCTAACATGAATAATAACCTGTTCAGCAAAATGTTTTACAATCAATTCCTCCCATTCCTATTTCAAATATTAACGTTAATAAAGCACCATTTATCGAATGTAACGGGTTCCGCAATTGCAAGGATAAAAATCACGCACGCACGCCGCGTACATTACACATGACTCAAGATAAAAAATCAAAATATCAACAAACACTTTGGCCACGCGCCAACGGACATTTAAACATATAGTGTCGGTACAAGAAAAACAGCTATAAAACAAGAAAGAAAAACATGACTATTTACAAAGTTCCCCGGCCAAATCTAACTACATAATTGAAATAATCCAATTTTAGTACATCACCGCTTCTGCATGTAGGACTAAGGACATCCTCCTCAACCCATTGCCCTATGGACAATTTAGCACTCCATAGTAGTCGTCTGCGTTGATTTCTTGAAGCTCATCCCAACTTCAAACCACGTGCTGATCATCTTGGTCTCGACTCCTTGGCAGAAAAGTTCAATGTTAAATATTTGCCTATCTATAATCGCTTGCAGGCTACTCAGTTCACCCACAATTGTCCTACTGCGATTAATAGCGAAGACTGGCCCTAATTATATCGCACATACGCACTATAAAAAAAACCACACATACAATACACACAATTTATACATAAAATATACATCTCGAGTCCGCGCCACTGGCTCGTTAACAAGTTCAAAATCCTGGCTGCACCAGCAGTCGCTATCTCGTCTGGTATTTCCGTCCCGTCTTGGACTTCGGTTCTGGTAAGCGCTAATTAGGGTGATACGATACTTCCCCCTTAAAGTTGAACTCGTCGTCTTTAAAAGAATGTTACAGTTTATCACGCGCTGGCGTGAAATATATAGATCACACAATTTAGTTGATTTTAGAACAAAATGTATTATAGCTTTTAAAAATTCGATACAGCAAACGCTGCGACTTTAGCTTCCCAGAGCTCAGAAAATAAATTAGCTTCACTGATTTTAGAGCGTAAAAATCACATTTCGAACTGGCGTGGAGTATGCCTCTGAAGGCTCCACACAATAAGACTTAGATAAATTCGAGCGTCAAAATCACACTTCAAACTGGCGTGGAGTATACCTCTGAAGGCTCCACACAATAAGTACTCCGATAAATTCGAGCGTCAAAAATCACACTTCAAACTGGCGTGGAGTATACCTCTGAAGGCTCCACACAATAAGTACTCCGATAAATTCGAGCGTCAAAAATCACACTTCAAACTGGCGTGGAGTATACCTCTGAAGGCTCCACAAGAATAGTACTTCGATAAATTCGAGCGTCAAAAATCACACTTCAAACTGGCGTGGAGTATACCTCTGAAGGCTCCACACAATAAGTACTCCGATAAATTCGAGCGTCAAAAATCACACTTCAAACTGGCGTGGAGTATACCTCTGAAGGCTCCACACAATAAGTCTTAGATTGGCGTCAGGCCAGACTATTTATGAGAAACTGACAAGGGCGGCGGAGTGGGGCGGAGTCGGATAAAAACTTCCAGAGTTTTTGTCTCACAAAGATGGGGCTAGTGTCATTCTTCTCCAAATAAATCCAACGTCTCAAATTACTCGAGCGGAGATTAATCCGTTCGGCGGTTCCTTAGATACACACTTCCGCGCGCTTTTTACTACTGACGCCGTCCACCTCGTGGTCACAGCTTGGTCTCTTGCGATTGGCTGATTCAATCGTATGTTCGTTGAGAGGACCTCGTGATTCTTCCTTTATGTCTCCAATTTTGGTACAGTAGTTGCACAATTTGGCCTTGAACTCGACTAATTCTGGCCGTCCCCCAGGAATAGCTACCAACTCAGCTTCTGTTGCAATCATTACGAAATGCTGGCCTCCCTATTATCCAAGTCGACTTCCTTATGTGCTGCCTGGGCCGTAGTAATAATAATAATAAATATGAATACTTATTGATCGAAGATCAATAAGGGTTCAATATATATATATAAAGTCTTGCCTTACAATATTTCATTACAACTCATGTCCTATTATTATTGTTATATAGACTTTCTTAAAGTCTATTCTAGGAAATTGCGTATAAAAGATATTTGCTGCTCATCAAAAATATCTCCAATCAAACGAGAAATCGATAATAATAATGATGTCATTAAACCTCAAATAACAAAATGCACATAAAACACGTGGCTCACTCAAAGTGAAAATTGATCAAGTCGAAAATAGAATTCAACACTCATTCATATGGACTTGAAAATGTATAACAATCCCCCCTACGCCATGAATCTTAGTTAACACAATTAAGTTAAAGTCTAATTGATTCATTAGACACACTGTGAACATACTTCGGCCCTCAGAAATAAAGTGAAGTCCCTACAAGGATAACTGAATAAAAATCTTAATAAGACCTCACTTCAGAAACACCCTGTGTCGAAAAGACATGAATAAAGTTCGTTAATAGTATGCTCATTCAGATACTTAATTATATCAACGTTGATGCACATTGAGTGAATAAGAAACCACTCTAATCAGCTATATACATTTTATAGTCCGGTCTATAATCACCAAAACGTGTGAAAAACACACAAAATAGTTCCAAGTCCACTTGGAAATGTAAATGTCTTCTCCTATAATTTGTCTTCTTGACAATGAAAATATGCATATTATTACAACTAAATTAAGCCAAAACAATTGCCACAATATTAGACAAATGGATGCGTTTACTAATTAAACCTGAATCCGGGTGAGCAGAAAGTCAGAAACGACAAGATGTCGAACCTTGACCCCTGTCCATCCATACTACAAATCAAAACAAACTATGGCAATTATGTTTACTCTACAATACTCACTAAGCCACAACTTATAAAACTGAGCATCTTCTACCTTCAGCCAAGTTCCGTTGCGATGTCAAAAAGGATATAGTAATATGCCATGGTAACCATCTCCTATCTCCCCCAAGGCATAGACTCCATCCTCCAACGACCCAGGGCCTCGAACCAGGAACTCGATCTACGCCAAGTCCCCGCACGTCAGATTGTCCGTACGCCCCTGCCATGCAATGGCATTTCGACAAACTATTACGAACACGCATCTTTCGGTTGAAGTATAACAGTTTATAGCAGCGAGTAAGCCGTAGCTTGTAACCATGTGTGATACTCATTTCTCTTAGAGGTGCGTAAAACATTCTTATAAATTCAAGCTGTCTGGAACAAGCAAGTCGTGTTCTCAGACCACATGTTAAGTTATGGTCACCTTATGAGAGATCTCCGCCACTGCGAAGAAGTGCTTATGTCATGTATTTAGCCGTAAATGACTATACACATATATATTTCGTACATGACTATACACATAATAATGTAATTGCATATTCCCCCTGATGTCTGATCTTCCAACATGCCGTGCGGGAAATATACTGTTTCTCCCAAAGAACTGTGCAAGAATCACATCCTGTTCTGAAGTTACACTCAACAGGTGTGTAGCGATAATAATCCCGTATGGACTAATAGTTCACAATGGCTTCCTTCCACACTCGCCTCACTGCGCCGAAAATATAATTCCGCGTGGTAAGAAATCATGAAATGTTTCTGCTCATATATTGGAGCCTCGCTTACGATATGAAAATACTCATACACCATATTCATATACTCAAAATGCACAGTCTATTCGTTAAGTTCATTGTTCTGAATGTTCACGGTCCGTGTAAAATACTGTACATCTCGGTACACGATATCACTTCAAAACACTCCCGTAGTTCAGAGATAGTTCCCACTCGAAATCACATTATGATATGTCCACTCCACTCCTGTCGCACTACGCATGAGAGCTCTTACCCCCACCCTGGGGTATCCTAGTTCGACGTTTCTCTCCGGTAGATTGCAATATAATCATTTCTTTGTATTACAGGCTTCTCAATAATTCAATAAATACATGTATGCACTTTCTAGCATTCCGACATGATATTTAGCCTCAATCATACTGCGTAAAATACTCTATTTAGCCATAATGTTCAATTCATTTCCTGAATGCAGGTGTCGAGGTTTTCTTACGTCAGGAATATTACAGTCCACTGTGTCACGACTCCATTTCTTTCTAGCGACCTGCTTCGAGAAATCTCGCGCATTCTCGGTTACTTTCGGCTTCCTTCCCAAGCATGTCATAGACGTAGTGGTCGCCACCATATGTTCCTACACGGAATACCGTTCGAAACTCATCACCTAGTGGCGCGCGAGCTATAAAATAATGGTACAATACCAAAAATATTTATTTACTGGACGTCCTTTGGAAGCATACTTAAAAATAAATAACATTCGGTAAAGATATAATTTCTTATAATTTGTTTAATATTAGTTATATTATTATTGTAATTAATAATAATAATAATAAAAATAATAGATTTTTAGACACTCTATTATTATTTTTTCGGGGATGTCGAGATTCCGGAATGTTGTGGTCACAGAATTTCATGTACGTGCCATAACATCCATCGGCATAAGGCTTCGTATTTGTTCGCCTTCATTTATTACATGACTGAGCCTACTGTCGACCAAAATATTATGTGTACTCGAGTTTGAAGGTTGTTTGTGAAGTAACCAATAGACCTACATAAAATCCAATAACATCATCATTTTCGTCGTTCTATTTTACGTTAGTTCATGTAGGTTTGGAATTTTTTAATTGATATTTTAATATTTTTTATCGCAGTTGGAACACAAAGAGTGCCCGTATTTAAGCGTGTTTCAACCAAGCGTCACAGTTAAGAATTATTATCTCACAAACCCGTCATCAGATCGATCCAAATTTTAACACAATATGCATTGGATGTTGTATAACTGGTTTATTAATTTTAAAAATTTGTGTTCCAAGAAACAAAGTTGTTATAATTTTTGTAAGGTATCTTTTTCTCGGCTCGGGGTGGTTTGAAAATGTAGTTCTTGGTCGCGCTGTAATCCTTATACATCAAAAAGGTATGCTGTATGATTGAGAAATACGTAAATTAATTCACTTATTTTATATCGGTTTGTATTTGTACGGGGAATTAAGACATGGTTCACCAGTTAGGCGCTCCGGTGAAAGCTGTACAGCGTTGCCAAGATGGGCTCCATCACGCGTCATGGCGCGCCTCGCTCGGAAGTGATGGGCTCCATATCAGCAACACTGTACAGCATTTCCCGGAGCGGCTAGCTGGTGAAGCATGTCGTAATTCGCCGTATAAATACAAACCGATATAAAATAAGTGAATTAATTTACATATTTCACAGTCATACAACATAACTTTTTGATGTATAAGGATTACAATGCAACCAAGAACTACATTTTCCAACGACTCCGAGCCGAGAAAAAATTACCTTACAAAAATGATAACAACTTTCGTTCTTGAACACACAAAATTTTGAAATTAATAAACGAGTTATAGAACATTCCATTGTATATTGTGTTAAATTTTGGATTCGATCTGATGACGGGTTTGTGAGATAATAATTCTTAACTGTGGCGCATGGTTGAAACACGCTTAAAAATGGGCACTTTTTGGGTTTCAACTGCGATAAAAATATTAAAATATAAATTAATAATTCCAAACCCACATGAACTAACGTAAAATAGAACGACAAAATGATGATGTGATTGGATTTTATGTAAGTCTATTGGTTACTTCACAAACAACCTTCAAACTCGAGTGCACATAACATTTTGGTCGACAGTAGATCGAACCCTCGAGTTGGATAGCACTCTACTACCTAAGCTAAAGACCTCTCTTTCATTAAATTGTTATTATTGTTTTATACAGTACATATAACACATTGCTCGTACATCACAACATAACTATACGGGTTTCAGGGAACCAAAGTATAGTTACTGAAACAGCCACTTCTAAGCTGAAAAGTCGAAATCGCTGCCCATGAACGTCCAGACGATTCCGGTTGTTGAGAGAACTACTGCCTTCTGCATTAGTTTGTACAGTTGAGTATACAGATCCAGTTCTTTAAGGCCTTGGGGCAAGGTACGTCGGACCACGCTCGTACTTGAGACAATGATAAAATGATACAGTAGGTATGGTCTTAACCCGTTCTACACGCCATTGCCTTTTGAATGGGACGAACAACTGGCTATACTTGCTCTATTGTTATTATTATGATTATTATTATTATTATTATTATTATTATTATTATTATTATTATTATTATTATTATGTACATGGGGTACCGTACTAGTATTAAATCTTGGAAGTAGTTTCCCATGGTTTCCCACTTCTACACCAGGCAAATGCCGGGATGGTTCTTAACTTAAGGCAACGGCCGTCTTCTTCCCAATTCTCACCTGAATTACAAATACCCACATTACTACAGAAACCACAAAAACACAGGTTATCAGACAAATTCTACCCACACCCAACAACATGGGGCTAAATGACCAAAATCGCCAAGACTACAGTATCAAACAAAACAACATCAAGTATTTTACTTCCGTTTTAAATGCTAGTTTTGAACAGACGACGAGAAGTCGGAATTTTGTCCCACTGTATTTCTTTAACGTGCCGGACGCCAAAGACACACCAGGGCTGATTAACGAAATTATTTTATTCTTTTCAACGTCAATCAATAACCTCCACACTTACAAATTAGGCTACTCAATACTACTTGTCCTACTGTCCCAAGTCTTTGCGTGCGATTTCAACAACAACAACAACAACAACAAGAACAACAGCAATACAAATATTCTACGGGACGAGTACCGCTATCCTCATAATAGCTGATACCACCCCTCAACCGGTGAGGTCAATGCTCCGATTACGCAACATCTTCCTTTCCGCACGTCTTCCCATCTCGCCCCGCCTCGTTTCCCCCAGACTGCTTTTCTGCCTTCTGCTTTAAGAGTTTCTGAAAACCTACAAACATTGACGTTTAAATGTTTAATTTTCAATTTAAGGATAGGTAACATATTTTTTTTTTTTTTACCTAGAAAGCTTAGAATAGTCTCTTCTACCACCAGTGCAGTGTAACGGACGATATTTATGTCAATTACACCCTGTATATAGGGTGCCCGTATTAGACTCCGTTGCTTAAAATCCATCTGCAAGATTAAGACATCATAATATATTAAGTTTCAAACTGCCTATATAAACAGATTCTACGCCAGAGGTGTCCATACAGCACGCCGGTTGCACACCAGCGTGCGCCTGGCGCGTACGGCCTTGCAGCGATAGTGGGGGAAGACTATATGCCTGTCTCTCTCGCTCGCTTTCACATCTCACTCCTTCCAGTACTGCCCCTGCTGTGTTGTTGTTGATCGGTCGAACGTCAAACGTTATTCAGTATATTGTAAATATGAAAACAAATAGAAACAAAACGAAAACAAGGAGAAAAAAAACAATAATGTGACCGAAATTGCAATGCTTTAAATAAGTTCCATGATACCTTATCAGTATTTCTGACTATTTTAATGCTAAGCACGTAATCTGCAAGTACCGGTACGCAGAGAAACGCGCGAAGAACATTATATATGTGGTGGAGATCCCACGTATTGGACGAACAGTTTGTTTTGTTTGTGTGTTTACATTACGTCTGGTGTGTTAGCGATCCCAACTTGACTCGATCAGGCACGGCGGAGAGCAGTCGCAGCGCCGGTTGTCAGCCCAGCCAAGAGAGGCAGAAGCCAGCCTGCCGGCGTGCGGCGCAACATAGCTCACAGGCCGAGCGTGCAATAGTTGGACGCCCCTGTTCTACGATATTGAGTCTGAGATTCAAATGTTCTTAGAATGTTACTAGGCAGTTGGTGGTCATGTGGACTCTGTAAATAGGCATAATGATGTCTGTTAAAGCATACATTGCACGTGCAATATTATATATAAATCCATAAATTAGTATGGCAGTTGCATGTTATAGAACATTGAACATTAAACGCATGCATACAATTATGTTGGTAGCACTAGCAATGGCTATTCACTCTAAACGTTTCTAAAACATCTTGGACTTACACCGGGATATTGTTTCTAGGGTTCTAAAGTCTTCAGACAATTAACACAGTTGGTAGCCTTGTTTTTTTAGCGTATGGCTTTTAGTGCCGGGAGTGTCGGAGGACATGTTCGGCTCGCCAGTTTTGTAGCTGCTTCGAGACGGACACCCAATGGGTGAGCTACAAGTACCGTTGGGGAGTAAAGTTTGGATGTAAGGACGAGGAGTTGGAAGGTAGCGGCTGTGGCTATAGTTAGGGACCAACCCCGGCATTTGCCTGGAAGGAAGATGGGAAACCACAGAAAACCATCTTCAAGGTTGCCGGCGGGGGGATTCGAACCTCCTCGCCTCCCGGATGTGAGCGACTGCCAGCAGTCATGCCGTAACGACCACGGCTAACTCACCCGGTGGTAGCCTTGGTGACTTTGTGACTCTTTTCATAAGCACGGTTATATTATGCCCATGTATGTTTGCACCACTTTTGGAAACGCAAATAGCCCTGGGGTTCACTCAGTCTACACCAGAAAGTCCGCGAGAGCATATGTCTATCTTCAAAACATCGCCCACTATAAGTGTTTTTACGTTTTAATTTCTTCCAATCGTGTCCATTCAACTACTGAGGCGACAGTTTACGAGCTAGCTAAGGGCGAGTCTATCATCCCTGTTACAGCCTAGCTAGCGGGCGAACCTTTTGCCCCAGATACAGCCAGCAGCAAACCGTCCAGTCGTGATGAGTTAAGACTTCTGAGAAGGGTGGTTGTGTTTGGAGTTTCCCTGGAAGTGCAACTCGGGTTTTCTTCATTTCGCCTGTGAAACACAGTCAAGTTAAGATTGGACGGAAGGGGGATCTGATTTTCATTCACCTCTCCATTCACTGAAGTGCAACTCTCATTTCACCTGTGATTTTTTCGTTCCGCAAAATTCACAGTCAATTTAAGATTGAACGGTAGGGGGATTATATTATATTAAATTATACTGATTGGCGTATAATCTCTACTTAGTATAAAACAAAGTGCCCGATTCTTGGATGACACGGGTAATCTAGAGCAGTGTTTCCCAAACATTTTTGTGTAGGTACCACTTTAAGGGATGAGAATCTCTCGCGTACCACCTCGTGGTTGGGAGATATAGTAACTATAACCCCCACCCCACCACCAGCACTACGTAGTAGACCAATAGACGGATTGTAAATTGTGTTTGTTAGAGTTAGACAGTTGAAGTTCAAATAATAAAAAGTGTGTCGTGTTGTTTTATTATGTATTACAATAAGTATTCAATTCAAACATTCAGAAATACACTGTACAAATAATATTAATAAAAGAACTCGTAATAATTAAACATAAAAACCAAAGTTGTAATAATTCAACATAAAAGCCAAAGTTCAACTAACAACTTCAATGTGAAATGTGAGCTTAGGAATGTCTGGTTTAAGAATGTTGAGTCTCAAACGAAGAGCGTTTTCCACTGTAAGGAGCCTATTCCGGTATTTATTCTTGAGATAAACACGTGAAGAAAATGCAGTCTCAGACAAGTACGAAGTAGTGAAAGGCAGTAAAAATCTAACTGCTTTGTCAGCTATGCCTGCATAGTCTGCACGCCCCTCAATTCAAAAGTACACAAGAGCCATTTTTGAAAACGTTTGCCATCCTTCTGAAACGCAATTCAATTCATAAAACTGCTCCTTGTCGTTCGCATTAAAGTCCTCCGGCAACATAACAATGTTTTTATATTTTTAAATTTTATATTTTATATTTTTATAATTTTCGCAACGTATCTAATATTTTTCGTAACATCACCGCGTACCACTGCAGCAGTACGAGCGTACCACCAGTGGTACGCGTACCACAGTTTGGGAAACGCTGATCTAGAGAACCACTGAATGGATTTTGATGCGGTTTTCACCATTCTGTAAAGGATATCTCGAGGAAGGTTTCTGTAGAAAATAATATATATATGACCAAAGGAAGTCAAGCACTAACGATTTCAGTGAAAAGGTCGAAAGAAAACTGGTGTCCGTGCAATTTTTAATTTTACGCTGGGCAAACCGTTAAAAATATCTATATACTATGAGTGTAAGAATTGTTCAGCATGAAAAGTTCTACAAAAAAAGCCCGGGAGAGCATATATCTAACTTCAATACATCGCCTACTATGAGTGTTTTTACGTTTTCATTTCTTCCAACAATCTCCATTCGGTTACCGAGGCGACAGTTTACGAGCTAGCTAGGGGCGAGTCAATCACCCCAGTTACAGCTTAGCTAGCGGACGAGCCTATTGCCCCATATACAGCCAGCAGCAAACTGTCGAGTCGTGTTGAGTTGAAAACTTTAGAGAAGAGTGGTTGTGTTTGGAGTTTCCCTGGAAGTGCAATTCGGCTTTTCTTCATTTCGCCTGTGAACTTTTCGCTCCGCAAAATTCACAGTCAAGTTAAGATTGGACGGAAGGGGGATTTGTGTTTCATGCACCTCGCCATTCTTAAATTACGTCTGATAAGAATTTGTTGCACATGCATCTCCATGATAATATAATTAATAGTCCAGTCAGTGACTTTAACCTATCATGCCGAGACGTAAAACGGATATTGGTCGTTGTTCATTGACATTCTAAAAAAAGTGCTTATCACCTAGTGCATTCATAACTGTTCCCGGGCGAAGCCGGGTCGGGTTGCTAGTAATATAATAATCGCGTAATGATCACCTTACAAAGGTGCAAGTATGAAAATTGTCAGGATTGTAGTTTCGTACAAGAAATTTAGGTTGATCGAAACACAAGGGTTTTGATTCCTCAGGTTCAAATTCGCAAGAGTGTCTACTACTAGAGCATTTAACGTCTAAGATGGCTGAGGTTGGTTTCATGTAAGTAATGATGATAACTAAATAAATTAAAACATGTAAATGTGTTAAACTAGTTGGGTGCTACGCTGCTGCTAGCGGCAGAGGCTTGCTCGACACGCTGCTACACATAGTGGCCCACGCGCCACGCGGCCCCTGTGAGGTTCGGTCATTTACAGAAGGACCTCATTGTATAGGCTATACAAATCTTTCTGCGTTTTGTTACCTGCAAGTGTACAGCAATTTCATGAGATCTGTACTACCTGAATGAGTTCCAATTACCGACGGCGGTGGCTATGCTCGCTAAAGCGCAGCGTTAGGTCATGGGGCCAAGCTCTTTGCTGACTCAGTAGACGCGTGGGTTCGAGCCCCACCATCAGCCTTCCTTGGAATGGTTTTCCGTGGTTTCCTATTTTCAACACCAGGCAAATGTTGGGACGGTACCTACTGACAGGCCACGGCCGCTTCCTTTCACATCGTTGTCCACTTTTATTTATCTACATCCATTTCATCTCTCATTCCGGCGCGCAGGTCGCCAACGGGCGTTGACTAGAAAGACCTGCACTCGGTCTCTCAGGAGGCCACACGACAAAGAAAAGTTCCAATTTACCATTATTATTTACAAACATTCTGCAAACTCATCCGCTAACCACAGTGCTATATAATTTGTATCTGCCAGGCGAAGAATTTTGCGGATAACCGTGAACATTCGCATACTGGGAAGGCCAACACCGTATTGTATGCACTGATGAGCTCCAGAAATGGAGCAAGTTGCCATCTCCACGCGTTGAGATGCAAATTATGAAACATATTTTGTACGAGTGTTCCGTTAGGCCTTACTGGGGAAATCCAGAAGATTTTGTCAACTTTTCACACGATTAAATGAAGCTTGTACATTAAAATATAATCTCTGTTTATGGGTATATTTTTCTATGTTGGTTGTGTCTAGTACACATTGATGGGTCATTTTATGCCATACGCGAAGTAAATTAACGTAGAAGTTACTTGAATCTTTTCTACGTCGTTATTTATTTGTTCTGAATTTGTGCTGGAAAAACTTTAATGTCGCTTAAAACTGAGATGAATTTTGAATTCCTTGTTAATTTCCAGTGCATATTTGAGTTTATTTATAATAATGCACATAACTAGTTTTATATCATCACAGCTATCTCCAGGGCTATGCATGCAATGTATAAGTACAGTTTATTTTTCCATCAACATACAGCTGTTGGAGTATCGATGAAAATGTAATTTATTGGCAATAAAATAAACGTAGGAAAAAAGGCCTTCCTTGGAATCAGCAAGTATATAAAACGAGACATCTACAATAGCATCGTAAACCATTGGAATTATAATAACTATCGCTTCCAAGACGTGCTTGTAATCTATAAGGTGAAAATAGTAAAGTAATGTCTTTCATCAGGAAAGGAATTAGTTGTTGTGCGTAGGAGAAATGACGACCTCCGTTTCCCGGACGGATCGAGGGCAGTGCATTTTTGTACTACATTTACAAGCATATCAAACTCCAGTCCCAGTTAGGTGAGGGGAATCGTTTATAAATAGGACACGGATATAGTTGAAAGGTCATAATCTTGCCAACTTCCATAAAAATGAATTAGGCGTATGAAGTCTATCGGCGTCAGTTTGTCTGTGTGTCCTTCTGCCTGTTTCTGTGGATGCCCCTTACTATACAGTACATTCCTAAACACCTCATCCAAACTGAATAAAACTTGTTGCAGCAGTAGCCTATCCCCATGCGCCTAAACCGTACATTTTATACTTCCGACATCTTAGCGAAAATAAAATGGTGGTCAACTGAATTTTCATTGCTTAGGTAGGTTACAGGCTGAAGCAATCTTGGGATCCTTTCACAATTCCAGTTTCAAGTATCATTCTTTCCGAGGTGACGGTCACCCAAGTGACTAGTTTCTCAGCTAATTAATTTCAATTTCCTTTCCTAAATTTTTCCACATAAAAGCAATGCCCAGAAGTGCACAGATTCATTTCAGGTTATGATGAAGGAGAAGAGAATATTTTATCATATGTTCGCAGGACATCCCAAGCAAGATATTCTTCCTACCGACAGTCTCATATCAAGAATATGTAAATTGTATGATGCGCATAGTGGAAAGAATGCCTACTTTATTTGAAATTACATGATTTAATTTCTCTGATTCTATCTTGTGCCATAAGATGAAGTACATATTTAGTGGTCAGATTTCTGCGCCATATACAGTTCGTTCATCACGCTAAGAATGTATATACTTAAAATGCATATTGATAAACGAGACTTCTCTCTCTCTTTTACAATGATTCGTGAAAATTTCTCGTTTAAATCCTTAGTTATCGTAAGCAATGACATTCTGGTTAAGTATATACTCGATGAAATTACACTTCTCTGCTGCAATTGGGTTTTATTGGTCCACTACCTGTTGTAGTGGCTAGCACTCCTGACTGTCGCCCCGGAGGTCCGGTTTGATTCCTGGCTCTACCAAGGAATTTAATTCTGGTCTGAGGACAGGAACGGGGTACACTCTCTCTCTTGACGCAAAACTGAGAAGAGCTGGGTTTGCCGTGGTCTTCCACTTCTACTCCAGGAGAATTTGAGGTTGGTTCCTAATTTAAGGCCACGGCCGTCTCCTTCCCAATCCTTACCTGAAAGACAAATACACACACTACTACATTATCCCCAATAACACAGGTTACCAGACAATCTCTACACACACGCAAGTACACGGGACTAAATGACCAAGATATTCAAGCCCCTCAAATGAAACAACAACAACAACAACACCTTTGGTTTGAGCCACATAGACTGCAGATCAGCCAAGCCGCACCCATCAGCAGTGGTTTCAGCTTGTATTTCGCCAAAGTCAAAGAACATTGAATCACTTTACTAAACCCTCTCGATATTCAGCAGGAGCACAGGCCCGAAAAGATAACAAATTTGAATTTTAAAAATTCTGATCTCAATGAAGAAACCATCAATTACATTGGGTTAGACTGTGTGTAATATTTTTATTATTGAAGGTACTGAGGTGACTGATATATCCAGTCACCTACTGCGCCAACCTTTTTTGTGCAACAAATAGTTTGTTGAATGGAGGTCAGATAAATCGGTGGCCAGTCAATTTGCAGGAGTTGAAAACTATTGCACTTATCTTGTGTACTGTTGCTGCTTCATTTACGGGCATTGCAACATCATAGCCATTTAGCCTTCTGAACTTGGCTGTTTGTGGAATATGTCTGATAACCAGTGTGTGATGGGTGTACTTCTGTGTGTGTGTTTGTAATAGAGGCTTGGATTTGGCTACGTAGTAGTAATGGTTAAAATTTGCCTACCATTCCAGCATTCACCTGGATCAGAAGTGGGAAACCACTTCTAGGATGGCTGAGTAGGTACCGAACTCACCTCTTTTCAGTTTTGCCTCACGAAACTGAGTGAATGCCATTCCAGTCCTCAGACCAAAATTACATTTCTTAGCAGACTTCCTCGTGGTGTAGTGGCAAGCATACTTTGCTGTCATCCTGGAGGTCCAGGTTCGGTTCTCGGCTCTGCCAGGAAATTTAATTCTGCTCTGAGGGCTGGAACGGGGTTCACCCAGCCTCGTGAAACAAAACTGAGAAGAGGTGAGTTCGGTTCCCATCTCAGCCATTTTAGAAGTGGTTTTCCATAGTTACCCACTTCTAATCCAGGCAAAAATCCGGGATGGTTCCTAACTTAAAGCCACGGCTGCCTCCTTCCCAATCCTTATTGAAATACAAATACACACAATAACACAGGTTGTCAGACAAAATTCCTCACACACCCAAATACGCGGGGAAAATGACCACGATATCCAAGACCCTCAAAGGAAACAACATAAATTTCTTGTCAGAGTCGGGACGCGAATCAGATATCCGTGTGAGGGCGAATAATGCTAATCACTACACCACGAGGTGGACTTTTTGTCAACTAAGAGAGCATGTACAGGAAATGTGATTATTTGGTTTTCCTATTTTGGCAATGGTGGCGTTGAATTTTTAAAGCATTGCATAAATGTGTAACCTACATGGTTCCGTGAGGAACTAAATAGAAGATTTTCATATTATCATATATTCTACTGGTCATTTGTATTTGCAGTAAAAGCTCTCCCACCTATTAAATTTATGCTCCATATGATGGACCAGATAAGCATTTTGGTACGTAACCTCCATTGTGATAAAATACAGAACATCCATTTAAACTCAATATCCAAACGTTGTAATCATTCTAGGTAATAAATTGAACCCTTTACCCTATGTTGGTTAAATGATTCTACTTTTTATTTCTTCAATTAATAAATATTTCAACCAGCATCAAGAAAGTAGCCAGACAGTGATGAGGAAATTTCAAGCATTTGTTGGAGACAGTAGGGACATACCTGCATCAGTTTAACAAAAGGCTAAGTACTTGAGCTATGAAAAGAAATAGTAGAGCGATGTATCATAAGGACAGGTGTGGCTACCTCAATTTTAGAAGCGACGCGCGGTGAGACATGGTTCTGGTATGTTCATTGTGATATTCGCGCCTAGAAGAAATATGATGCAGTAACGTGAATGGCTGATGAAGAAAATAGACACTCCCAAGACGCCAAGATCTACTAGAAACCGCCAAATTACAGAAAATGGAGAACCAATGAGAAGAGAATGCCTACTTGCGCGCCAACTCCGGCTGGGGTACGCGGCGGCTAGTATTCACGCGGGAAATCGCCTAGACAAAATCTCTACGATCGATTCTAGGATTAATGGGCATATTCTTGACCTGTGCAATATTACGAGTTCAGTGATATGTATTTCATTCCTGTATCACAATTACTTCGATAAATTTTTACATAAAATCCCCCTCCATCTAGACCCAAGGGCCAGTTCATTTATAAGTGTGTCGAAGAGCCAAGAGATAGACTTTTATTCCGTGTGTCGAGAACACAGGACTTTGATTCTGTTCGTCTGAAGAGATAGACTTGTATTTGTGTCGAGGACACAAGATATTCATTGTAAAGTGGTAAATTCAGTGATAGATAGTCATTGTACTATAGTTATAGGGACAGTAGCGTCGATAATTCGCCAACGAACAGTGACAGGGAATTTAGTACCTGAACAAGCGAATTTAGTAGTCAGACATAAAGTGTATAATAACCTAATTTTTGTATCAGCGCAAGGATGACATCAATGAATGCAGAGGAAGTGTGTAATTCTCAACAGTCCGTCCAGATGGCTGCTATGAGATAGAGAACCATCCAGTTGGGGAATGGCGTCTGATGTTCTTTGACGGGTGACTACAACTCGAGATGAGTACAAATAATATTTTATTATTTATTAAATTAACTTATGGTTTATGGGACATATTTTTGTAAATACTTTGCTTGTGTGATTTAGTGTAGTATATTTTGTTTTGATCTGACACACTTTTGTTTGGAAGCAGCTCGCACAATGGTAGTTAATGGAAAGTTCTTTTCTTTGTGTTGTGTTAACTAACGTATCTATGTGAACGGCCGTGTTCGCCTAGGTTACGAAGTGCGGTTAAAAATGTCTCTCGGAGATATGTCGTGTTTCAGAAGTAGGACTGAATTAATATAATTATATAGTAGATTGGAGAGTAATTAAATTTTGTTGAGAATTATTATTGATCAGATTCAGTGTGATTATTGCCTTTGGAGCAATGTAATTTGTGACGAAGAGTACTCAGCTCTATCGTAGGTTTTAAATATTGTGTTAAATGTTTGCGAGCTCTAATTCAGCAGACCCATGTGAAAGGTGTTATGTCAGTCCCAGATGTGTGTACTGTGAGTATATTGTTGTGGTATTACAAGCGGGAACTTCAGCAGAGACTGATTTCTGTCAGCTTGGTACCAGATTCATATTGCATCCTTGCGAGGACAATTATGGATATGTGATTATTGTCTGACCATTGTTGAGTGGGAGGAGATGTTAGCGGCTGTTGATTCCTTGAGATAACAGTTCAGCGGGTCGGCTATTTATATACACTGGATGGGGGACATGACTGGTATTGTGGAAAGGGGTGAGTTGTTGTCACAAGGGCTGACTGAGTTTCGCAAGCAGAGCTCATTAAAGTGGAGTGCACGTCTGGCTCCCAATTACTTGAAAATAAATATAAATGTGAGAAACTGATCAATGGTAAAATTGTTTAAATAAATGGGAGTTGCCTACGAAACACGATAACCTTCGAAGCGTTTCTTTAACATGCAGTTTTGTTAATATAAAGTAATCTTAACCACTCAGGTTGTTTGTTGTTGTTGGTTTATTCTTTGTTTATTGTACATGTCAGTGACTCGTGAGTCACGTGCGGCGCTGTGTTTCCTTGTTGTTGAGTATCTGGCCAAGGTGGCAGCTCATTGGGTTAAGTGTGTCACCACACTAATAAGGGTCTCAGAGAGATGCCTGTAAATAGTAGAGTTGTAATATGTGTGTCAGAGTTAGATTTAAGGATTTTTATTAATGTTATGCCCATAGCCATAAAAGTTGATTTACGAGGTGATTGTTCGTGAGCACCGTGGCTGTTAACCCGTTGTGAACGAATAATCATCCAAGTACTCATTTCTCGTAGATAGTCACCACGCGAACATAAATTCACATGCAAGATAGTGGAACTTGGATCCACATTTTATTAGAAAAGGGAAGATCTGTCTGACTCCTCAATGTGATAAATATTCCTGTCAGGGAAAAATTCAGGGAGGATTTTGTTTATTATTGTTTGTTTTATTCTTTTATGCACAAATTAGTTATTAAATCTTGTTATTATCTTACGTTTTGTCTCCTTTCTTTCTTAGTTATAGTTTTCATCCTATAACCCTTGCCTCAGAAAAGCACGTAGTTTGGCGGACGTAAACACCACACTATGAACTGAACGCGACCCCTTGATCTAAGATTCTTGCATAAAACACTGCTATTCTGAAGGGTTCAAAATAATATTTTAAGATAGCAAAATGGACTAACTATGGTTACATAGCTTTCATCGTTGCTCAATATAACTCAGATCAACACACCTCCAGCACTGGAGCATATGTGTCCAAAGTTACACGATTAGGCTTATATACATTACATGAATACAATTCTATGGAATTGTGTACCAAAATAATTAGTTCATGATACTGGTTTGTCAACTTTCCGAGAAACCAGTTCAATAGAACATCGGTAGATTATGTTCCTTTTGTTCTATAATTTATAATACATACAATATACAAAATACATACAACACATAGAAAATTGGGGTAGATGACCTGGGTATTTCATGTCTTAAAACCATCTCAACCAGCACCACTTCAATGAAAATTATGTGCTAGAATACACAACTTCCGGTATCGATAATTATGAATTCTCCCGCGAGATGTCGTCTTTCTGTAATGAGTCACAGTACCGTAGTTAAGTTTAGGAAGTCATATGCACGGTTTCTATAATTTACGGAACGTAAGCAACAAAATTCAGTGTTATTAGGCAATGATTAGTATAGTAGTTCATTATACGAACTTCTCTTCGATCGCTTCAACAGGGAATGAGAAAAAACTTAAAGTTTGGGCTGACGCCATCTTGATTTTTTTAAAAAGCAATTGAGCAACATTACATGGCTATTAGATGTTGGTATCTGCACGAGACTTGGTCGGAGAGTAGAACCTCAAGTTTCAACTATATCAAGGAGATATCAAGTGAAGCAAACGCCCAGTCAGATGGCATTCACGAGTATCTGAATGCGACAACTTTGTGCTAGTTGATTCACCTTCAAAATGTAAAATTCTGACAAACCAGCGTTTCGAAAGGCACAGCAATAAGGGTACATGTTCAGCAACCTGACTGCTTGAAACACGCACGCCACTGACGAGAATTAACGCACAAACGCACGCATGCACTTGAATGGGCAGTGACTTGTAGCACTCACCAGCTCCCTCCCGAAGCACAGCTCCGAGCTGGCAGGCGAGCTACTCTTTTATGCAAACAAGGCGTAATTGGCAAACCATTGATAACTCTGGCTCATAGTTTGCAGGGCGAAATTTGGTCACAATTTTTAATTTGGATCGATTTCACTCTTGTACAACCATAAGGTCTCTGTGATTTATACAGTACATCCCCGGTTGTCACTTTTGTCTTACATTTTTACAACTTCTATACGTTATTCTCCCTTTCATGCCATGAAGCGTACAGTATGTGTTTTGCCTATTTTGTATATTTATACCAGTAGATTTCTACCGACAGCGGTAGCTACACTCGTTAACGCGTAGCACTAGTTCATGAGGCCAAGCTCTCCGTGGACTCAGTAGACGTGGGTTCGAGCCCTGACGTCGGTCGTCCTTGAAATGGTTTTCCGGGATTTCCCAATTTCAACTCCAGGGACAAGCTGGGATGGTACCTTCTGACAGTCCACGGCCGATTCCTTCCACATCCTTGCCTAGTTTCATTCAGCATCATTCATTTCATCTCTCATTAATTCCTCTCATAAGCTTGGCGTCAGGAAGAGCATCCAGCCGGAAAAACCATCCGCCACAAAGACTTTCATCGCATTTCATCCCCGACCCCGATGGAAAACAGAAATAATAACAGGTAGACATACAGACATAGACCTACATACCAGTAGTTTTCTGTGTCTCCAGCTTCCGTTTGGATAATTCTTAATTCATGTAGATAAATCCTTTAACGTTTTAAACCTTTAGGGTTCAATGAATGAATGAATGAAATCTAGAGGAAATTTTCTTTCTCGAATGTGTGCATGTCTGTATGTTTGTGGTTGTTGATAGTTAACAGCGTATTCTATATTTTTGGTCGTCTTGTTTTGTTTTTGTTGTGTTTATAATTTGAAATGTTAGAGTTACTTGTTAGCACCTCCTGATGTATCAGCTAGCGTTCTTGGCTGTCGCCCCAGATGTCCGGGTTTGATTCCCAGGACTGCAAAGGAATTTTATTCTGACCTAAGGGCTGGAACAGGGTACGCCTCGTGAGGCAAAACTGAGAAGAGGTGGGTTCGATTCCCACCTCAGCCATCCTGGAAGTTGTTTCACGTTGAATTATCACTTTTACTCCAGGCAAATGCCGGGATGGTTTCTAATTTGAGGCCACGGCCACCTCCTTCCCATTCCTCACCTGAATTACAATTACAAACACTACTACAGCCACCACAATAGCACAGGTTATCAGACAAATTAATTAATTAATTAATTAATTAATTAAATAAATAAATAAATAAATAATTATTTAATTAATTAATTAATTTATTTATTTATTTATTTATTTAAACACATCCTTGTACGCGGAGCGAAATAATGACTACGATGTCCAAGCCGCTCAAATAAAACAACCACAACTTACTTATTAATTTAGTATACAGTGTTGTCACATGTGGGCTGTCATCTGTCTGATAATGAAGAATAAGTAAATATATTCATACACTCCGACATACATACATACATACATACATACATACATACATACATACATACATACATAGCCTATACGCATATCTCAAAATGGGATCTCACTCGTCTCTCATTTACATGAGAAACAAGAGTAGCATGTGCCTTTGCTAACTGCCCTTGGCAATAGTATAGAAAATACGGGACAACAAACAGATCATTACTGTAAGTGTTCAATTCAGTATGGTATGTGACACAGTTGCTGTATGTCCATGACTGCTGGCATGGCAGTACAGTACATTAGCGTGCTTTGCATGTCACCACAATTAGTAGCTCATGGCTGCGAACGTTACGAAATGACATCAATAGCAGAATTCCGTATAAATATTCGACAATTAGTTTTACAATTGGGACGTGCCTTACTTTTTGGAGCCCTCGTTTCCTGGGATTGTGTCAACGAAGAATAATGCGTGAAATTCACTTACATGACCTTGACTAGTGTCAGAATTACTCTTCAGTACGAGAGAAGAGCAGCTGGGTGCTGACTCCATACCCATTGTGAGAATTCCAATGCCAATACATAATATTTCATCCAATGGCATAATTCAACCAATGGTGGTGGTTCTCGACAAAGAGACATCTTCTTTTCATTCTGTAGCAATAGCGTCACCAGAATTCTTCACTTACGGAGTCATTTTGGGTAGGAAGCGGCCGTGGCCTTATGTTAGGTACCATCCCGACATTTGCCTGGAGTAGAAGTGGGAAACCATGGAAAACCAACTCCAGGATGGCTGAGGTTGGAATCGAACCCACCTCTTCTCAGTTTTGCCTCACGATGCTGAGTGTACCCCGTTCCTGCCCTCAGACCAGAATTAAAATTCTTGGCTGAGCCAGGAATGGAACCCTGGCATCCGCGGTGACAGACAAGAATGATAGCCATGAATGTTGACGATACTGGTTAATTAAGAAGACTTACAAATAGTAATGGATAGAGTCATCCGCCGCCCAATATTTGAATGAAACAAATCGTTAGACAGTTATGAACATGCTTCGAGCTTACGATGGTTATTATGAAGGTGCCAGCCAGGTTTATAAGACCTTAAACAAGTTCAGCAATAACAGAGTTTGCCGAAGAATAGCTCATCGTAAGCACGAAACACGTACACGCCGCTTCCTACCCAAATCCTAACTCAATTAGTAATACACACTCTAGTACAGACATCATAGTGACACATGTTATCCGACAAATACGACACACACCCCCAGTAAACGGTGCTACATTACCATAATGTCGCAATCCCCTAAAAAGAATCAACAACATCATCTATCTCGATCCTATTGTAAAGTGTAAGCACGAAATACGGCTGTGGCCTTCAAAGTTAGGAACCATCCCGACATTTGCCTGGAGTAGAAGTAGGAAACCACGGAAAGCCACTTACAGGATAGCTGAGGTGGGAGTCGAACCAACCTCTTCTCAGTTTTGCCTCACGATGCTGAGCGGACCTTGCTCCAGCCCTCAGACCAGAATTAAATTTCATTTGTTTTATTTGTCGGTCTTGTATATCGTGGTCATTTAGCCCCTGGTACTTGAGTGTGTGTGTGTGTGTAAAATTTTGTCTGATAACCTGCGTTATTGTGATGGCTGTATTAGTGTGTGTATTTCTATTTCAGGTGAGGATTGGGAAAGATACAGCCGTAGCCTTAAGTTAGGAACTATCCCGGAGTAGAAATGGGAAACCACGGTAAAACCACTGATATGGGAATGGAACCCACCTCTTCTCAGTTTTGCCTCTTGAGGATGAGTGGACTCCATTCCAGCCCTCAGAGCAGAATAACATTTCTTGGCAGAGCCAGAAATCGAATCCGGACCTCTGGGGTGGCAGCCAAGATTGCTAGCCGCTACACCACGATGTGGACATACTATAGAATATTGACCGGCAGATGACAATATCCTTTACTATATGAACATATTGATTAAATTAATGTTACATACATCAAAGTTCACCCCAAAAATTGTTGGATTCCATTGTGAAAGTAGGAATATTTATTTCTCTGACCAAACCAACAAGAAATATAAAATGTCTCTAAATCCATAACAGTTGTTATTGTTGTTGAATCATTTGAGAGCTGTGCGGCATCGTTGCCATGTAGCCCCGCGTACTATGGTGAGTGTGAAATCTTTTTGATAACCTGTGCCTTTGAGATGGCTGTATAAGTGTGTGTATTAGTAATTGGGGTTGCGATTTGAGTAGGAGGTGGCTGTGGCCTCTATTTAGGTACAATCTCATCATTTTCCTGGAGTGATGCGGGGAAACGACACGGAAAAACACTCCTACGATGGCTCGGGTCTGTCCTACAAGACTTGAGTAAACCCTGTTCCAATCCTCAGATCAGAACATTTATGTCAGAACCAGGAACCAAATCAAACTTGGACCTTAGGTGTGACTACCAGGAATGCCAGCCAGTACACCTCGAGGTGATTGCTTCTTTCTTTCATGGTTGGTCAGTGGAGAACATGCACTAGATTGTGGTGTTGGCAGCAATGCTTTGAATTTTTAACAACATTTTGTGATAATCTTATTTCAGGTTCATAAATAATCAGGGGATGGGGAACTGATGTTCTTGTTGATTCTTTAGGGGCTTTGCAACATCGTGGTCATGTAGCCCCATGTACTTCGGTGTAAATACAATGTGTCTGATATCCTGTGTAACAGTCACGTCTGTAAGAGTGTGTGTACTTGTTATCGAGGTAGGATTTGGATAGGAAGCGGCCATAGCCTCAAGTTAAGTACCATCTCAGTATATGCATGGAGTAGAAGTGGGAAACCACGTAAAACCATTTCCAGGATGGCTGAGGTAGGAATCGAACCCACCTCTTCTCAGTTTTGCCTCCCGATGATGAGTACACCCCGTTCCAGCCCTCAGACCAGAATAATATTTCTTGGCAGAATCAATAATCGATCCCGGGCCTCCTCGGTAATAGCCAACAAGGTGGACTACGGAAAGAGGGGGGTGTACTAAAACTGCGTGGGCAGCGCCTCGTTCTGCCCTCTACCTCAACCGGTGACGACGCAATATGTAGCATTAAAATGTGAGAACAAGGAAGCATCGATACATTCGTGCGCAATGACGTTGTAAATAATTTCATCTTCAGAGAATCTGAAGATAGAGTCGAATTTCCTTTGACTGTTTAGCATTTGTCCTGTTGTTGAATCATTTAGGGTCTTGTGACGTCATGGTCATTAAGCCCAGTGCACTTGGGTGTGTGTATACGTGTGTGTGTGTATGTATGTATGTATGTATATATATATATATATATATATATATATATATATATATATATATATGATTTGTCTGATAACCTGTGTTATTGTAATGCCTATAATATTGTGTGTATTTGTAATTGAGACAAAGACTGGGAAGAGGCTTTAAGTTAGGAACCATCCCGGCATTTGCCTGGAGTAGAAGTGGGAAACCAGAGGAAACCACTTCTACTGTAAGCTGGCTGAGGTGGGAGTCGACTCCACCTTTTTCGGCTTTGTCATACGAGACCATCAGATCAGAATTAAGTTTCTTGGCAGGGCTGGGAATCAAACCCGAACCTAATGGGTGACAGTCAAAATTCATAGTCACTTCACCACGAGATAGTCGACTATTTAGTGAATAACTACATTACATATAATGAATTGTAATAAAAGTGAATACGTGTAGATTCATAACATTTAGGTAATAACATGACTTCATTCATTGCTGGCCACCGCGTGGTGAAATAGACAAACCTGCATAATCGATAACTTGCATTTCAATAGTTCAATGCTCATCCAAAGTGCCATTCAAGAAGTATCATATGGTCGACATAAGTTGTCTGAGATTCTACGGAAAATATCAAATTGCACGTGTACTTCCCATCTCGAGTACTGGAGTCTATATAATATATTAAAATCGGTTATCCATGATCTAATAAACATTGAATTTCATGCTACGTATATTTAAACATAACTTCGATAAATTACGATGCAGGCCGAAAAATGAAATGAATGAAGAGTATTGTATTAGAAAACTCAGATGTAGATGTACAAGACACGAGGTTAACACAATGAATATATCGAGCAACCGTCATATTGAGTATATAAGTTAAAATTATAGAATCCATTACTTACCATTTATCAAAGTTAAAAATTCAAATCATGACACAAATATAATATTGTGCCCGTCAGACATGGTCGCCAGGGGTTCATCTGCCGCAGATGACCTTACTGACTCCTTTATCCTCCACACCAACACACTGAGAGGATCGGGTACGTCCTCAGATTACCTCCGGCACGAGAATGATAGATCAGGGCGTATCAGGTAAGTGAGGGGAAAATGTATTAGACAAGCCTGAGGAAACACACCCCACAAACTTAAAGCAAGGAATGAATAGTCCAGATTTAGGTATAACTCGTTAAAATGTATTTAAAACACAAACCCCTATCCTACTTCGGAGGGTTAAATCTCTTGGCTAGTCTGCAAGTCTAAAAAGCAATAAAAATAAATATTTTTTCCCCAAAACTGAATTTAATTAAAACCCTCACGAAAGTCCTTCTTACACCAAAAAATAAAATAAAAATAAACAGCAATCAAGCTAGGAATGTGACACGTGATATATTTTATAAGCATGTGCAAGATACTCCATTGAAAAATAATAATAATCACACCCTGCTTCTACTGGAAAGCAAGTCTAGTTAAACGTCGACAATAGAAGAGGTGTTACTGTATTTACATTTTAATGCATCAATACATACAAGCTATGTTACGTTGGTGCCACTTCTAACATTTAATATTACGATAAATAGTAAGCTAATCCCTAGTATACATTACTCCCAGATGAGATGCATCTGTGACAAGAAAACTCAAAGCTAAATAGCAACCAAGCCCTATAAAAGAAAAGAAATTCACCTAATAGACGCAGGGTACAAGGTAGAAATAATGCACTCTTAACATTAGTACACGTCAACTATATACACTCCCGCCTACGCTATTCAGATAGCGGTTTGCGTCCGATCGTCACCTATTGTACATGAGTTTAGTGTGGTGACAGCACAGTTAAAACTGAGACTTAAGTCACTTAGTCACCAAATGTCCACGCCTTATAGGGTTTCTGTGGCATTGGCAACGTCGTAGTCGCAAATACTGTCAGCTTGTCTAAATTATTGTTCATAAATATCAGCTGTTCCATAGTGTCGGCCATTCAATAAAAATATTATCTCAAATTCAGATTCATTCAGCATCTTATTTAGTGGTTCGTTTTAGAAAAGATATTTTTTGTGTAATTACGCTCATGATATAATTTCCATTTAATTTCAGATTTAATCCCTTTTGTATAGTTTAATATCCAAAATAATGTGGGTGATCAACGTCTATCCCATCATTCAATCGTCTCAAGACAATCACATAGTTACTAATTGTATGGTCTAGTCTGTTAAACACATAATAAAAAAGAAAGGGATCTCGTACATTCAAAAGGCTCAAACTAAATGTGTGTTCAAATGGCTAAACATAACCCCTAATATGACGTGAATGTCTCATATAATAATCACAATAATGCTTAATAGCGACCTCAGTTTTGTATCATAATTACACTTGGCAAGCTTGTGTTCATAAATGTTTGTGTACTGTCATCTAAAGTCGTCTCATTTACATTGCATGCCGGGAGAAACAACCGAGTGTCGCACTCACAGCTGGCGACCGTTGCATTCACTGTCTAACGCGTCATGCATAATCATATTTGCCAAGTAACATTCACCTCGCACTTTTACATAGAATACCATAGGCTGTACAGCAATTACTACAGTCCTATCTGTACGCTCATGTCTCGTATAATACACACTTAATATCATGATCATTCACCTGCAGAGAGAATCTCTGCCACAGTCGAAAACATGTATAAATATTTTTCAAAGAAGACGAAGCGAAACCTATTCCACTCCACGCGAGTGCTTTGCCTAGCATCGGTAGTGACAATTCTGTCCATGCGCTCTCAAATACATGACACTGAACCATGTACTCAGGTACCCTTGACATATTCTCCAACAAACAGTGTGCTCCCTAGGCACCAAAAATAATAATAACCACCAGCACTCACACCTTATGTGCCGTCAAATGATACGACTAGTATGTTATTCAAATGCATGGCTCCTGGAGCTTATGTTGTCCTAACACATACTTTATACCACACAAAAATCAAACGTAGTGGTTTCAGAGCTCACTAAATATCCCATTTCTTAAGCGACAGTGTAGCCTTTACATCTGCCTAATGATACGACTAGTATGTTCAGCATAATAAATAAAGGCCTTCACAGTGCACATCTGCTGCATCGTATAGAGAAAATATTTACAAAAAGGAGTGTGTAGGAGTCTTAAAACATCTCCTCCTAATACAGGTTATTTGAGCATACCCGTGGCGCTCGTCATCATATATCTGTGTTACTTCTATAGTAATTTGACCAGAATCAATTGTAGATGTGAAAATGGTAAAGCTGGAAAACATCTAAATAATAACACAGTCCTATCTAGGCTGGGTGCTATTGTAGTGCGGCATTATCCTAAGTCGACATGAAATTGAACCATTGACATATTGGAACTTGTATTAAAGGCTCACATTATCAGCGTGCTGGAATCATCTGTACCTTCGAGCTATGAACATAGGACAAGGCCTGAGCTCGAGCTTCGGCTGTTCGATAACCCATCGCTTTCGTCCCTTCATCATGTGGGCTTTAATTTCGGCCACTCCCTCACCATGGGCGGTCTTTACTCCATCATCTCCACCTCACCAATACAGGCAGAAACCGCCTCCACGTGTTCATTCGAGGTTTCCATGATGGTCTTATCGTATTCACACTGGCCCCAATATTATAGTCAAAGACAATCACAAGCTTTACACAAGCGCAGACACTTACAAATTGCCCATTAAGGTCTGCCACAGACTCTACTGACACGCGGATGGTGTCTGCTCACAGAAGTTATGACTTCGGCAAATCGTCTGCATTCACATTAATCAATAATGCTATTAGTCCTGAGATTACTCGAAAATTCAGCACATGATTAATGTTGCTGAGCGTAAAGAGTTCGTAATGACTCACTCGTTCATAAAAAATGATTGTGCTCGCCTCGTGGTCCATGTAGTTATGTTTGACTGCTATCACAGTTTCAGTTATAATCAAAATATCACCATACTCACGATTTAGCACACAATAGCTTACACAGTTTACAAAACACGCTACAATAGTCACACTGGACTCTTCTATTACTTCAACATGAGCTCACCGTGCAATTTTATGTTACAATTTGGCACTCTCGGAAAACATGCCTCCATTTTGGAGTACGAAAAACTTGGTTGTGACGTCTCCAAGAAGACGAGTACGGGGTTTGGAAGTACGACTCTGGTCGTGCAGTGTCTGATGTCCATCCTTCGCATACCTGCGATGCAAAATACCTGTTCATAACCAGTAAAACCCCAATAATAAATCCTAGTGAGCATTGCAATAGACATTCAATTTAAAAATGGTGTTTGCTCGATTTATACAGTCGAAAATGTAACCACGAGGTTCAGAAAATAAGAATGTCAGTAGGGGGGTAAGGCCGATTCTACTTCACTCCAGAACCATCCTTGCCCCACTACTAAGCCTCAGCCATGTAATATTTGTCAATATCTGGTGAACCCATGGTCGGATGTTGATAAATGAGGTGTCGTTGAACTTGAGATGACGGGGACTTTGCTATGGACCACTCGTAATATTTTTGAAATTTTTTTGAAAATATTTGTTCTCCAAAGTAGGTGATAGTTTGAAAACCAAACATGATAGAACGTTGTGCCATGGCTCAAACGAATGGACATTATGACCTTTATTTTCTATAATGAAACTTTTTTACTTTTTATGTTTTTTTGAAAACACTCGACTTTTGAAAATCCTATACTTTGGAAACTAGGAACTCTACAAAAAAAATGTTTGACATAAAAGAAAGGTCCCTATGCCCTCTACCCCAAAAATAAATTTCAAGTCTCTAGGATAAAAACCTGACAGTAGTGGGATGATGGGAAAGCTACCCACTAACTTATTGAACCCTCCTCGTATTTGCCCCGAACCTGATATCTCGCTAACCAATCATGGAATTTGAACATAGAGGGTGTCCTAGCACTCGTAGTGATGCCCCCTACTTTCCTATAGGCTCTTTATTCAAATAAAAGACCAAAACTAATAGGTCATTCGCTTTTAATATTTCCTAAACCCATGGTTGGATTTGAGCATATGGGGTGTCCTAGGAACCGTGGTGAAACCCCCCCCCCCTTTCGTATGGACGTTTTATTTCCACTCTAAAATAGTGCTAGGTTGTAGGTTCTGCTCTACTTAGGAAGTTGTGAGCCCCTGCGACCTTGGAATGGAAGGAGTCATGCTAGGAGGGCGTGCTTGGATTCGTTTTTTTCGCCTCGTTGCGCTCTTTACGGGAATGTAGGTGTCGAAAAGGTGAAATGCTGGAAACATGTCTTTTGGGGGGCAAAAACGTGATTTTAGACTTTTTGCTATATCTCGCAAACCAATCATGCCAGAGGCGTGTACGACGGGTTCAAGGACTCGGGGTAACGTCCTCCTTGCTATAGACCACTGGTTATAATTTTTAAAAAATTTGGAAACGCGATTTTGGGGTAAAAAAGTGTATTTTGTGATTTTTGTTGATTTCTCACGAACCAATAACGCTAGAGACGTGTACGAGGTGTCCTAGGACTCGGGCTCATGCCCCTTTTAGAAAATATGTTTGACATTTTGACAAAGAGCCTAACGCCATACACGTAGAAAAAGAAAATTTTTCTTTCACGATACCTGTTTATAATGTTCATGATGCGTGGTGGTTGAGAGAGAGGATACTGCTGGGTGTGTGTTTCAACGAACCTGTCGCTGACCACGGTGGCTGTGCTCAATAGATCAATCGCTATTTCGACGGGTCGGTTTATGACAGAGCGAGGGTGCGTTTTTTCTTATACTTTACCCCCGAAGATGATCTTTAACGTGTAAACGGTGATGAGAACGTGGTTCTGTGTTGGTCGAAGCGAGCAGGAGGTGAATGTCATTTGAGCTTATTGGAAGGCGCTGATCTGACTTGACAACAGGTGCAATGGAAAATGACCAAGACGCTTGAAAGTGAAATAATCTGACCATCGTGGTGGCAGGGAAGAGCGAAATGCGTGCATACACGTGTGAGATGACATGTACGCTAAACAAGTTACATCCTGTTTGCTTTGTACGTGACAAAATGCAAGTTCATGTGAAATTTGACCTAGCACAGGTGTTCACCTTGGACGTTATCTGGCCACGTGCATGATAACAGAATGTTCAAAGCGTGGGAAAAAATGATTATACATGCAACGTTGCATATATAAAGACATGTCGTTATCATTTCCACTCTCACTTGGGTGACTACCTTTGAACACACTGCGTTGCGTGAAACACTTGGTCTTGTTTAACAGTTTTGGTGTTGGTGGAAAATACTTAACCTTGTTGTGGGGTAGGTGTTTATTCATTCATTTATATATTTATTGATTTATATATATATATATTTACATGCAATTATGTATTGCCTAGGTAATTAATGATTTTATTTATTTATTTGTTTGCAGATAACCGGTATACCTTACATGTCTGAGAGAGAAGAAACCATTGCACTTTTGAGCCCACTAGAAGGAAACAGCAAGAAGCCACTGCAAGTGAAGGTGGGATTATTTTTTTAAACTAACTTGTTTCATTTTTTGGTTTCATATTTTATTTTATGAAATGCATGTATTAATCTGAATTTAGGTATTTATAACGGTTTATTTTATTTATTTTTAGAAACTTGGAAAGAAAAGCCTTACCGCCGTAGCAGTCGCTGAAAACCCGAGACGCAGTAAAGTGCAACCATTGTTTCCAGGCAGTGAACTATAAAACTCAGGTAAGCCTAACATAAAATGCTATTCCATTTTACCACTACTGAAAACTCGTAGACAAAAAAATTCATTACCTGTACATGACTAGGACGATGATTCCTTTCTTGATTAATGACTATGTATTGGCAACTGGTACAAAACCATATTGGTTGTTTACCGGGAAAGTACAGGGCCACATTGGATTTTGTAAAAAACAAAGAAATTAATTTAACTGACATGTCGTTCCCTATAATAATAATAATAATAATAATAATAATAATAATAATAATATATTAATAATAATATTAATATCGTATGGCCTCGGGTGCCGGGTGCAAGGTTTGTTATTTGACACACAGAGGGTTGCTTGCATGTCGAATTTAGTTGTTCCTTGACTATGAAAGTCAAGGAGGTTAGATGTTAGATATCTAATCTCCTAAAATTCTATAGTGCTTTCTAGTAGAAAAATGAGGAACTTTGTACCCTATGAACTCAACGAATATATTGACAGGTTTGAACATGATAATCTGAACAAAATGACATGACATTATTATTTTTTTGTTTATGTATTGGTTAAAGGGGAATGTAAATGACTGCAGCTTTATAAAAAGAATATAAGTACATGGGTTACTGTTAGTGCCGACATACAATTTAATATAATTGTTATGGTGTTTTGATATATTAATGCCAATTAACGTTAAAGTTTTATTTACAAGTATTGATTGATTGATTGATTGATCGATTGAGTGATTGGTTATTTTGTTTGCTTTTAGGTGTCGTCATGCGTCATTAACGTAATGAACAGACAGTGAACAAGCATACATTGTGCTATAAGTACTCTGTGCAACGTTAATAACTTACAATAAGAAAAAGTTTTATTATAACACATGGCGTTAGTACCAAATACAACAAGTGAGCAAGTTGGTTTACCACGTGGGTTAAATTTAAAATCAGAACATGACCGTTGGTTAACATTTGAATCCTGGCCTGTAGGCTTTTTGTCGACACATGAACTTGCAAAAGCCGTTTTTTTAACTTGAACCGAGAAGATGTGGTGCGCTGTGTGTTTTGTCGTATTGAACTTTCACACTGGGAAGAAGGGGATGATCCCTTTAGAGACCATTTGCGATGGTCTCCTTGTTGTCCTTACATGCTTGGAAAACAAGTGGGTAACATACCCGTGTATCCATTTTACCGAACCGCAAGACCATTGGCCGCTACTTACGTTGCTGAATCACAAATAAATAATAATAATGATGTATTACCAGTCAACAACGGTAGTGTCGATATATGTGGTCCATATGCCATAGACAGTGTTGAATTGGCATGTGCTTTTGAAAAATTGGGAGTTTGCAAGACTAAAGCACTAGCACACCCAGAGTACAGCTCTGTTGAAAGACGTTTAGAATCTTATAAAAATGTTTGGCCATTAATATTAAAACACCTTACCAAACAGCTAAGTGAAGCTGGATTTTTTTATACTGGTGAAGGGGATAAAACAATATGTTTTAATTGTGGATTTGCTTTAAAGGATTGGCAAATGACTGATGACCCTTTTGTGCAACACGCTCGTTGTTTACCTAACTGTAAATACATGGTGTTGCTTAAAGGTCAGGAATTTGTGAACACTATTCGTAAAGAAAACGTGATTGCAGCACAAGACATAAAAGTATCTTTGTGTTAGAACATGCGGAGCAAACACATGAGGCTGAAAAAAAAGACTTGTCTCACGAACAGATACAAAAGTGTGACCAACAATTATGTAAAATTTGTTATCAAGATGAACTATGTGTTGTATTTTTGCCTTGTGGACACATGATGGCCTGTGTCAAGTGTGCATTAGAACTCAACACTTGTCTTATATGCAGAAAAGCAGTATCTGCTACAGTTAGGGCATTTCTTGCATAAATAGTAAAATTTATCAGCCATGCATAGTGCAAAATCCCTAATTGCACAATATTACTAAAGCTGTTTTAAAGTGTAATAGATATGCTTTTCTTTTGTTTATAGACTACTACAATGAATGTTTTGAATGCTGTGGGTCACGCATGTGGCTTAGAGACAAAGAAGCTCAGCGAATTGCCAACGCATATTCCATTCCGCATTATCAAGATTCGGAAATTGAAAAGAGCATATGGTGATCGTGTACTTTGTGTATGTGAAAACTTTGAGACATTTCTGCCTACACGGTTTAATGATATGTCGGAGAGTGTTTTTGATGAAGTCAATAATGCTGTACAACCTGTACACTTAATTTATGAAGGTTTTAAAAACAATAGGTGCATGGTTCGTTTTAATTAAATAAAAAAACAAATCTCAAATAATAATGGAAGATATAAGTCATGACAATGGACTGAAAGAAAAATATGTGTATAGAATAATAATGTTTTAGTGTTTAGTATTGTCTTAAAAATATTATCATGAAACAAAAAAATGTATATAAAGTTTGTAAATAAATGAAAATAATGGTACAATGTTGTTTTATTTTCTATAGAAGTCAGAATATTTAACATTGCAGAGTATACATGATTATGACAATAAAAAACACACTTAATACAAGTCTTTGCCTTTACGATAGTGTGTTATAAGTTTAAAAACAAAGCTTGTTATAGATCTTTTTTCTTCCACGGTGAACAATAAGCATGAAAAAGTTATTGTCTTGTTTTGGATCAATAACACTATCATAATCATAGGCAGCATGATCTTTATCACTATTGTTATAATCACAATAATTATCCTCAACATTATCCTCAACATTACTAAAACCAGTTAAATATTCCTGTTCCTCTTGCTGTTCCTGTTCCTCTTCCTCTTCCTCTTCCTCTTCCTCTACATTGTCCTCATGTAGAGTCTGCGTGGCTTTTGATAATGTTAAGGGTTTTTTGAACATTGAATTATTTTCAATAGTAGTATTGTTTTTTAGCACTTGCTTTTTAACATTTATAATGATTTTCTGTTGACAGCAACAGTGTTTCATGCAGTACACTACATTGATGATCACTGACACTTAAAACCTCACTATTTTTACTTTTTAGCTCACTGCGACATTGTTTTGAACGTTGTTTTGAACAACGCCAAATAACAGTTCCATTTTTATTGGTTCGTTTCACAATATATGAATATCCTTTATAGAATGCATGAGGCTTACCATACCTAGTCACAGATACTTCCATATCAACTGTCAAGCATAGACTAAGCTCTAGTAAAGACAACTTGGTAATAAGAACAATAGTTTAATGTGCGAGCTTATATGGGTGCAAATGTGGGAGCAAAAAAGTGGGAGCAAAAAGTGGGAGCAAAAATTGGGAGCAAAAAGTGGGAGCAAAAAAAAGTAGGAGCAAGTATGGGAGCAAATGTGAAGGCAAAAGTGGGAGCCAGTAAGGGAGCATAAGTGAAAGCAAAAGTGGGAGCAAAAAGTGAGAGAAAAAAGTGGGAGCAAAAAGTGTAAGCAAAAGTGGGAGCAAATATGAGAGCAAAAAAGTAGGAGCAAGTATGAGAGCAAATGTGAAAGCAAAAGTGGGAGCAAAAATTGAGGGAAGAAAAAAGTGGGAGCAAAAAGTGTAAGCAAAAGTGCGAGCAAATATGAGAGCAAAAAAAATTGCGAGCAAATATTGGAGCAAAAAGTGGGAGCAAAAAGTGGGATCAAAAAAAGTAGGAGCAAGTATGAGAGCAAATGTGAAAGCAAAAGTGGGAGCAAGTACGGGAGCATATGTGAAAGCAAAAGTGGAAGCAAAAAGTGAGAGAAAAAAAGTGAGAGCAAAAAGTGTATGCAAAAGTGGGAGCTAATATGAGAGCAAAAAGAAAAGTAGGAGCAAGTATGGGGGCAAATGTGAAAGCAAAAGTGGGAGCAAAAAGTGAGGGAAGAAAAAAGTGGGAGCAAAAAGTGTAAGCAAAAGTGCGAGCAAATATGAGAGCAAAAAAAAAGTTAGAGCAAATAAGGGAGCAAAAAGTGTAAGCAAAAGTGGGAGCAAACAAGTGTGAGCAAATATGGGAGCTGAAAGTGGGAGCAAATGTGAAAGCAAAAGTGGGAGCAAAAAGTGAGAGCAAAAGGAGCGAGCAAAAGTAAGTGCACAAAGTGGGAGCAAAATGTGTGAGTAAAATGTGGGGGCAAATGTGGTGTTTTACTAAAACAATCTCCCCTAACCTAACCTAACCTAACTTCACCTAACCTAACTTTCCAACTCTCAGATCAAAAATTAAATTCTGGCCATAGTCGAGTTGGAACCCAAAACCTCTGGGATAACACCCAAGTATACTAGCCACTACACCGCGAGATGGGCAAATTATCATGCAACACAACACAAAAATAAAAGTTTCCTGTAGTGTAACTCATTGGCTGACAACCATAGATGAGAATTCAAACCCAAGACCTCAAGACTTTTGTTTTGAACATTATCAGAAATATTTTTCCATTTACATTTTGCTGTTGCTTATAGTTACAAGAGTTGGCATTAATATGGGAGCAAAAGTGAAAGCAAAAAGTGGGTGCAAGCATGGCTGGTTGTTGAGACTTTCATATCAACTAATACACATAAATTAAATTTTAGTAAAGTGACTTGGCTAATAATAATAATAATAACAGTTTGAAAAAATTCAAGGGGATTGATATTTTTCAGGGAGTAATTTACAAAGTACTGTCAAGAATAATAATTACATGAACAGATTCCAAGAACTCTAGAGTGCTTTTAAGGTTAATGATTGGCTAGGAGTGAGATAGAGATAGCTAACCTAAGTTAACCTCAGCTCACTAAACCTAACCTTGTCACATGACATGTTCTACAAGTATAGACTTGCTTTGAGACTGGCTATGACGTCACAGATGAATGGCGGTGGGAGGATGGACATGCTTTTTTATTACACAAAAACATTTTCCTTTTTGCCAGCCTCCCACCGCCATTCATCTGTGACGTCATAGCCAGTCTCAAAGCAAGTCTATACTTGTAGAACATGTCATGTGACAAGGTTAGGTTTAGTGAGCTGAGGTTAACTTAGGTTAGCTATCTCTATCTCACTCCTAGCCAATCATTAATCTTAAAAGCACTCTAGAGTTCTTGGAATCTGTTCATGTAATTATTATTCTTGACAGTACTTAGGAAATTACACCCTGAAAAATATCAATCCCCTTGATTCTTTTAAAACTGTTAATATTATTATTATTAGCCAAGTCACTTTACTAAAATTTAATTTATGTGTATTAGTTGATATGAAAGTCTCAACAACCAGCCATGCTTGCACCCACTTTTTGCTTTCACTTTTGCTCCCATATTAATGCCAAATAACTATAAGCAACAGCAAAATGTAAATGGATTAATATTTCTGACAATGTTCGAAACAAAAGTCCTGAGGTCTTGGGTTTGAATTCTCAACTATGGTTGTCAGCCAAAAGTTACACTACAGGAAACTTTTATTTTTGTGTTGTGTTGCGTGAAAATCTGCCCATCTCGCGGTGTAGTGGCTAGTATACTTGGGTGTTACCCCAGAGGTTTTGGGTTCCAACTCGACTATGGCCAGAATTTAATTTTTGATCTGAGAGTTGGAAGGTTAGGTTAGGTGAAGCTAGGTTAGGTTAGGTTAGGGGAGATAGTTTTAGTAAAACACCACATTTGCCCCCACTTTTTACTCACACATTTTGCTCCCACTTTGTGCAATCACTTTTGCTCGCTCTTTTTGCTCTCACTTTTGGCTCCCACTTTTGCTTTCACATTTGCTCCCACTTTCAGCTCCCATATTTGCTCACACTTGTTTGCTCCCACTTTTGCTTACACTTTTTGCTCCCATATATGCTCTAACTTTTTTTTGCTCTCATATTTGCTCGCACTTTTGCTTACACTTTTTGCTCCCAATTTTTCTTCTCTCACTTTTTGCTCCCACTTTTGCTTTCACATTTGCTCCCATACTTGCTCCTACTTTTTTTTTGCTCTCATATTTGCTCCCACTTTTGCTTACACTTTTTGCTCTCACTTTTTTTTTCTCACTTTTTGCTCCCACTTTTGCTTTCACATATGCTCCCATACTTGCTCCCACTTTTGCTTTCACATTTGCTCTCATACTTGCTCCTACGTTTTTTGATCCCTCTTTTTGCTCCCACTTTTTGCTCCCATATTTGCTCGCAATTTTTTTATATTTTTTTTGCTCTCATATTTGCTCCCACGTTTGCTTACACTTTTTGCTCCCACTTTATTTTCTCTCACTTTTTGCTCCCACTTTTGCTTTCACATTTGCTCTCATACTTGCTCCTACTTTTTATGCTCTCATATTTGCTCCCACTTTTGCTTACACTATTTGCTCCCACTTTTTTTCTCTCACATTTTGCTCCCACTTTTGCTTTCACATATGCTCCCATACTTGCTCCCACTTTTGCTTTCACATTTGCTCCCATACTTGCTCCTACTTTTTTTTGCTCCCACTTTTTGTTCCCACTTTTTGCTCCCACTTTTTGCTCGCACTTTTTTGCTCCCACATTTGCACCCATATATGCTCGCACATTAACCTATTGTTCTTATTACCAAGTTGTCTTTACTAGAGCTTAGTCTATGCTTGACAGTTGATATGGAAGTATCTGTGACTAGGTATGGTAAGCCTCATGCATTCTATAAAGGATATTCATATATTGTGAAACGAACCAATAAAAATGGAACTGTTATTTGGCGTTGTTCAAAACAACGTTCAAAACAATGTCGCAGTGAGCTAAAAAGTAAAAATAGTGAGGTTTTAAGTGTCAGTGATCATCAATGTAGTGTACTGCATGAAACACTGTTGCTGTCAACAGAAAATCATGAAAATGTTAAAAAGCAAGTGCTAAAAAACAATACTACTATTGAAAATAATTCAATGTTCAAAAAACCCTTAACATTATCAAAAGCCACGCAGACTCTACATGAGGACAATGTAGAAGAAGAGGAAGAGGAAGAGGAACAGGAACAGCAAGAGGAACAGGAATATTTAACTGGTTTTAGTAATGTTGAGGATAATGTTGAGGATAATTATTGTGATTATAACAATAGTGATAAAGATCATGCTGCCTATGATTATGATAGTGATATTGATCCAAAACAAGACAATAACTTTTTCATGCTTATTGTTCACCGTGGAAGAAAAAAGATCTATAACAAGCTTTGTTTTTAAACTTATAACACACTATCGTAAAGGCAAAGACTTGTATTAAGTGTGTTTTTTATTGTCATAATCATGTATACTCTGCAATGTTAAATATTCTGACTTCTATAGAAAATAAAACAACATTGTACCATTATTTTCATTTATTTACAAACTTTATATACATTTTTTTGTTTCATGATAATATTTTTAAGACAATACTAAACACTAAAACATTATTATTCTGTACACATATTTTTCTTTCAGTCCATTGTCATGACTTATATCTTCCATTATTATTTGAGATTTGTTTTTTTATTTAATTAAAACGAACCATGCACCTATTGTTTTTAAAACCTTCATAAATTAAGTGTACAGGTTGTACAGCATTATTGACTTCATCAAAAACACTCTCCGACATATCATTAAACCGTGTAGGCAGAAATGTCTCAAAGTTTTCACATACACAAAGTACACGATCACCATATGCTCTTTTCAATTTCCGAATCTTGATAATGCGGAATGGAATATGCGTTGGCAATTCGCTGAGCTTCTTTGTCTCTAAGCCACATGCGTGACCCACAGCATTCAAAACATTCATTGTAGTAGTCTATAAACAAAAGAAAAGCATATCTATTACACTTTAAAACAGCTTTAGTAATATTGTGCAATTAGGGATTTTGCACTATGCATGGCTGATAAATTTTACTATTTATGCAAGAAATGCCCTAACTGTAGCAGATACTGCTTTTCTGCATATAGCACAAGTGTTGAGTTCTAATGCACACTTGACACAGGCTATCATGTGTCCACAAGGCAAAAATACAACACCTAGTTCATCTTGATAACAAATTTTACATAATTGTTGGTCACACTTTTGTATCTGTTCGTGAGACAAGTCTTCTTTTTTTAGCCTCATGTATTTGCTCCGCATGTTCTAACTCTAAATACACTTTTATGTCTTGTGCTGCAATCACGTTTTCTTTACGAATAGTGTTCACAAATTCCTGACCTTTAAGCAACACCATGTATTTACAGTTAGGTTAACAACGAGCGTGTTGCACAAAAGGGTCATCAGTCATTTGCCAATCCTTTAAAGCAAATCCACAATTAAAACATATTGTTTTATCCCCTTCACCAGTATAAAAAAAATCCAGCTTCACTTAGCTGTTTGGTAAGGTGTTTTAATATTAATGGCCAAACATTTTTATAAGATTCTAAACGTCTTTCAACAGAGCTGTACTCTGGGTGTGCTAGTGCTTTAGTCTTGCAAACTCCCAATTTTTCAAAAGCACATGCCAATTCAACACTGTCTATGGCATATGGACCACATATATCGACACTACCGTTGTTGACTGGTAATACATCATTATTATTATTTATTTGTGATTCAGCAACGTAAGTAGCGGCCAATGGTCTTGCGGTTCGGTAAAATGGATACACGGGTATGTTACCCACTTGTTTTCCAAGCATGTAAGGACAACAAGGAGACCATCGCAAATGGTCTCTAAAGGGATCATCCCCTTCTTCCCAGTGTGAAAGTTCAATACGACAAAACACACAGTGCACCACATCTTCTCGGTTCAAGTTAAAAAAAACGGCTTTTGCAAGTTCATGTGTCGACAAAAAGCCTACAGGCCAGGATTCAAATGTTAACCAACGGTCATGTTCTGATTTTAAATTTAACCCACGTGGTAAACCAACTTGCTCACTTGTTGTATTTGGTACTAACGCCATGTGTTATAATAAAACTTTTTCTTATTGTAAGTTATTAACGTTGCACAGAGTACTTATAGCACAATGTATGCTTGTTCACTGTCTGTTCATTACGTTAATGACGCATGACGACACCTAAAAGCAAACAAAATAACCAATCACTCAATCGATCAATCAATCAATCAATCAATACTTGTAAATAAAACTTTAACGTTAATTGGCATTAATATATCAAAACACCATAACAATTATATTAAATTGTATGTCGGCACTAACAGTAACCCATGTACTTATATTCTTTTTATAAAGCTGCAGTCATTTACATTCCCCTTTAACCAATACATAAACAAAAAAATAATAATGTCATGTCATTTTGTTCAGATTATCATGTTCAAACCTGTCAATATATTCGTTGAGTTCATAGGGTACAAAGTTCCTCATTTTTCTACTAGAAAGCACTATAGAATTTTAGGAGATTAGATATCTAACATCTAACCTCCTTGACTTTCATAGTCAAGGAACAACTAAATTCGACATGCAAGCAACCCTCTGTGTGTCAAATAACAAACCTTGCACCCGGCACCCGAGGCCATACGATATTAATATTATTATTAATATATTATTATTATTATTATTATTATTATTATTATTATTATTATTATTATTATAGGGAACGACATGTCAGTTAAATTAATTTCTTTGTTTTTTACAAAATCCAATGTGGCCCTGTGCTTTCCCGGTAAACAACCAATATGGTTTTGTACCGGTTGCCAATACATAGTCATTAATCAAGAAAGCAATCATCGTCCTAGTCATGTACAGGTAATGAATTTTTTTGTCAACGAGTTTTCAGTAGGGGTAAAATGGAATAGCATTTTATGTTAGGCTTACCTGAGTTTTAAATAGTTCACTGCCTGGAAACAATGGTTGCACTTTACTGCGTCTGGGGTTTTCAGCGACTGCTACTGCGGTAAGGCTTTTCTTTCCAAGTTTCTAAAAATAAATAAAATAAACCGTTATAAATACCTAAATTCAGGTTAATACATGCATTACATAAAATAAAATATGAAACAAAAAAAAATGAAACAAGTTAGTTTAAAAAAATAATCCCACCTTCACTTGCAGTGGCTTCTTGCTGTTTCCTTCTAGTGGGCTCAAAAGTGCAATGGTTTCTTCTCTCTCAGACATGTAAGGTATACCGGTTATCTGCAAACAAATAAATAAATAAAATCATTAATTACCTAGGCAATACATAATTGCATGTAAATATATATATATAAATCAATAAATATATAAATGAATGAATAAACACCTACCCCACAACAAGGTTAAGTATTTTCCACCAACACCAAAACTGTTAAACAAGACCAAGTGTTTCACGCAACGCAGTGTGTTCAAAGGTAGTCACCCAAGTGAGAGTGGAAATGATAACGACATGTCTTTATATATGCAACGTTGCATGTATAATCATTTTTTCCCACGCTTTGAACATTCTGTTATCATGCACGTGGACAGATAACGTCCAAGGTGAACACCTGTGCTAGGTCAAATTTCACATGAACTTGCATTTTGTCACGTACAAAGCAAACAGGATGTAACTTGTTTAGCGTACATGTCATCTCACACGTGTATGCATGCATTTCGCTCTTCCCTGCCACCACGATGGTCAGATTATTTCACCTTCCAAGCGTCTTGGTCATTTTCCATTGCACCTGTTGTCAAGTCAGATCAGCGCATTCCAATAAGCTCAAATGACATTCACCTCCTGCTCGTCTGCTCCTCGGCAAGTTTGTTTTCTCTACTCGCTTCGACCAACACAGAACCAAGTTCTCATCACCGTTTACACGTTAAAGATCATCTTCGGGGGTAAAGTATAAGAAGAAACGCACCCTCGCTCTGTCATAAACCGACCCGTCGAAATAGCGATTGATCTATTGAGCACAGCCACCGTGGTCAGCGACAGGTTCGTTGAAACACACACCCAGCAGTATCGTCTCTCTCAACCACCACGCATCATGAACATTATAAACAGGTATCGGGAAAGAAAAATTTCTTTTTCTACATGTATGGCGTTAGGCTCTTTGTCCAAATGTCAAACATATTTTCTAAAAGGGGCATGAGCCCGAGTCCTAGGACACCTCGTACACGTCTCTAGCGTTATTGGTTCGTGAGAAATCAGCAAAAATCACAAAAAACACTTTTTTACCCCAAAATCGCGTTTCCAAATTTTTTAAAAATTATAACCAGTGGTCTATAGCAAGGAGGACGTTACCCCGAGTCCTTGAACCCGTCGTACACGCCTCTGGCATGATTGGTTTGCGAGATATAGCAAAAAGTCTAAAATCACGTTTTTGCCCCCCAAAAGACATGTTTCCAGCATTTCACCTTTTCGACACCTACATTCCCGTAAAGAGCGCAACGAGGCGAAAAAAACGAATCCAAGCACGCCCTCCTAGCATGACTCCTTCCATTCCAAGGTCGCAGGGGCTCACAACTTCCTAAGTAGAGCAGAACCTACAACCTAGCACTATTTTAGAGTGGAAATAAAACGTCCATACGAAAGGGGGGGGGGGGGGTTCACCACGGTTCCTAGGACACCCCATATGCTCAAATCCAACCATGGGTTTAGGAAATATTAAAAGCGAATGACCTATTAGTTTTGGTCTTTTATTTAAATAAAGAGCCTATAGGAAAGTAGGGGGCATCACTACGAGTGCTAGGACACCCTCTATGTTCAAATCCCATGATTGGTTAGCGAGATATCAGGTTCGGGGCAAATACGAGGAGGGTTCAATAAGTTAGTGGGTAGCTTTCCCATCATCCCACTACTGTCAGGTTTTTATCCTAGAGACTTGAAATTTACTTTTGGGGTAGAGGGCATAGGGATCTTTCATTTATGTCAAACATTTTTTTTGTAGAATTCCTAGTTTCCAAAATATAGGATTTTCAAAATTCGAGTGTTTTCAAGAAAACATAAAAAGTAAAAAAGTTTCATTATAGAAAATGAAGGTCATAAAGACCATTCGTTTGAGCCATGACGCAACGTTCTATCATGTTTGGTTTTCAAACTATCACCTACTTTGGTAAACAAAAATTTTCAAAAAAAAATCAAAAATATTATGAGTGGTCCATAGCAAAGCCCCCGTCATCCCAAGTCCAACGACACCTCATTAATCAACATCCGACCATGGGTCACCAGATATTGACAAATATTACATGGCTGAGGCTTAGTAGTGGGGCAAGGAGGGGTCTGGAGTGAAGTAGAATCGGTCCACCGCTGAAGTCAAGATAAGCAAGTGGGCTGGGTTCGATGTTATGACGGCTCATTCTGGCCGGTGCTGATCGTAATGTACATTCCATGGAAATTACAGTATCACCAGGCATGAGCCTTACGGGCTCAATACTCTGTACGAAATTTACATTGTTGATGATACATGTGCATAGAATTCATATATTTAATTTGGCGGCCATGTGTACTACTACATTAAAATCGATATATCATAAAATATTCGATTAATTAACTCAAAATATGCTGGATGATAAGTTACTGCAAAAGACTTCAGTTGCACAAATCACAAAAATATTGGAGTGAATAGTACGGTGAACCTACATCTTGAATACATAAGGTATTACAATAAATACCAAAAAAATAATAAAGAGCGATAGCCCAATGACGGAACTTTGGAAGAAGATGAAGAATGCACCTTGTATAATAATCAGATTGAACACTACGCACAACCACCATCTCGAATATATGAAATATTGAAATAATGTAACTCATTATTTAGTAAACTAGCAAGACGTTAGAGTCAGGGGCAGATGACCTCGTAGTTCCGCCCCTTAAAATAACAATAACTAACTAACTAACTAGAGTCGTGTAGAGATTTTTTTTAACTTAAAGCAGACACACATAAACTATGGTCGTCCATGTCTTCATATGCGATCCGCGGTTCAATCCCACCTATTCAGTGTATTTGAAGTTTTCGAAACAGAAATTTACGTCTGTGTCGTTCGTTTTCCACATAATTCTGTAGGTGCCATTGTTAATGATCGTAAAGACACAGCTTGCTTGCAATCTAAATTTACAAGAATTTATTTATTCAGGTTCATCGAAGAAGCTATTGCACTTTCACGTTGACTCTCCCATCCCTTTTGGATGAGGGAACTTACACGGGAAGAAGTTACTTCTAGGATGGTGGAAGTGGGACAGGAACTAGTTCCTTCTTGGGTGGGAAACTTAGACTGGAACTAGCTCCTTCTAGGATGCGGGAACTTGCACTGAAACTAGTTCCTTCTGATTTGGAGAACTTGGACTAGAACTCTTTCCCTCCTATATGGGAAACTTGGACTGAAACTAGTTCCTCCTAGGTTGCAGGAACATGGACTGGAACTATTTCCTTCCTGTATGGGGAACTTGGACTGGAAGAAGATAATTCTGGGGTAGGGAGCTTGGACTAGAAGAAGTTCCTTATAGAATGGGGGAACTATTTCCTTCTTGGATAGAGAACATGGACTGGAACTAGTTCCTTTTAGAATGGTAGAACTATTTCCTTCTTGGATAGAGAACGTGGACTGGAACTATCATTCTTGCATGGGGAACGTGGACTGGAACTAGTTTCTTCTCGAAGGAAGAACACGAACTAGAACTAATTCCAGCCATTGAAATTACCTAAAGAATACACAGTCATGTATCTTGTTCTAACAAGTAGAGTATAATACTCGGAACCGTTTGTCTCTCGGTACACTTCATCGATAGTTTACGATCTTTGTTCAATGGTTGTCATAATATTTAGTTCCCATTATCCTTCTAACATTGAGGTCCGTTTGGGATCTATTATCATCTTTAGTATCAATCCGCAGTACAATGGGCACTAACTCTAGAATTGTCAGAAATAATGGCTTGGCCCATACAAGCAGGACCGATGACTGCTCGCGCCACCACACTGATGATTAAAAAAAACTCCCTAACCAGCACGGTCAGACAGCAGTGTGCATTGATAAGCACATTACCACTGTTTGACCCAGTTAATTTACATACTAGAGTAGTTCAGGCATTAGAACCAGGTCCTGGATTTCATTCCCAGATCTGGCAAGGAAAAATATTTCTGGTACGAGTCTGGTGCGAGGAGCACTCACGCATCATGACGATATGGGGAGAGATGGTTTCGATGCTAACCACAGTCATCCTGAAAGTAGCTTTATGGGGTTTCCTACTTCCATTCCAGGCAAATGCCGGTATGGTACAAAACTTAATGCCAGTTATATTTTCATTCTTAGCTCCAAATATAGACTAAATTCACACACTAGTACAGACACCGAATTAACGCAAGTTATTACAAATATTGTATACACACAAATACACGGCGCTGATGACGACGATACCACAAACCTCTGAATGAAGCAACAACATTAGCATGGGACAAAGGAGGTCCATGCTACAAATCCCGACTGGATGCGGCGTTGCGCCGGTACCAGTCGCTCTGAATATGATTTTCACAACAGGTCCTACCTTATGTACTGGAGTCTGGAATTGTTTATATGATAATTTTTGAGGTGAACTGTACAGATACTGCAATAGGAGACAACAAGACAATGTTCACACACACACTGATAGTGTACGTTGCTCGATGACTGCATTGCGACAGTGTCTACATAAAGCCATAAGGAAACAGCACATCTGTTACAAAGCATGCTACATTTCCACGAGAAGTGAAGCATTTTGCGGCTTGTCACAGCAATACATTTTAAATATGGAGTAATTTTAATACGAACACTCTCTTGAGAATATACTTTATGATCCAGAGCATGTTAGGTCCGCAGCTATACAATTGTGTATTATCGAGTTCTGGTTACTGATTAGACTAAAACCTCAAATTTGCATTCTTTGTGTTTATATCTTGACTAGCTGTTTGCCTGTCATTGATGGTGCAGTCTTCGACCTCGTATAAGAATATACTGATTACCGCTTCACCCAAGGACCTCCTTGTACCCTACTCTACATGATATTAATGTTCATTCTCTTTGTTTAGAGCGGTCTTGCCCAAACAGTTTCAACGGGCTCTGGAAGCGCATGTACGAGGGGCGTATTATATTGTTTCACACTTTAATTTTTTCTACCCAAATGAAGTACATTACACATAAGTTGTTACGTCCACCTCCAAACATAATCTCCTTGTAACTTTATGCTCTTTTGCCATTGATGTGTCAGTCTCTCCAGACTTTCCTGAAACCATTCTTTCGGAGTGCTGAGTACTCATGCCTTGACAGCGACCACGCAGAGGTTTTTTCATATTCCCGAACAGGGGATATTCACTTGGTGCCAAGTCGGGAGAGTATGGTGGGTATCGCAGCACCGTGAATCCCATTTGATCAATGGCAGCGGTGGTCTCTCGGCTAGTGTGGAGCGGGCATTGTCATGTTGCAGAAGCACACCTATAGCCCATTTTCCTGGCCGCTTAATTTGAATGGTACGACGAAAGCGCTTAAGGGTTGCCACATATGCTGCACTGTTAATCGTGGTCCCCAATTCCAGCCAGTCAATGAGGATGATGCCCTTTGTGTCCCAGAACATTGTCGCCATTCGCTTGCCAACTGATGGCACTGTTCGACATTTCATTGGTGGTGTACTGCCCCTATGCTTCCATTGCATCGATTGTTCTTTCGTTTGTGGCTCATTGTAACGGAGCCATGTCTCATCTCCAGTCACAAGCCTAGCCATGAAGTCGGCTGGATCTTGTCTGTAGAGACTGACACATCGATGGCAAAAGAGCATAAAGTTACAAGGAGATTATGTTGTGAAGGTGGGCGTAACAACTGATCAGGGGCGTATATACAATATCTTTTCGGGAGGGGCTGACTATCCTGGAAAATTGTGAGTATTCTCAGGGGATTGTCACCACAAAATACCCAGAAATATCTTAGAGCATATATGCTAACTTGGTGTAATTATTTTAGATAAGAGTTAATTGTAAAACTCTAAGTTTATATAGCCTACAATTAGTGGCAATACAAAAAGGTTGTAAAATACAACACATCACAAAATTAAATTTTATATTTAATGAATTTGCTATTATGGTCTATGGAGTATGAATGGCAAATATCTAAATATTTATCAATTTATTAAGCAGAAAAGTATACAGTTTTTTATTTACCGTACTTTTATTCATAATTTATTTCTCAAAAGTACCGTATTGTGGTATTCTCAGTTTTACCTCTCGAGGCCGAGTGTACCCCGTTCCAGCTCTCAGATCAGAATTAAAATTTCTTGGCAGAGCCGGGAATCGAATTTGGTCCTCCGGGGCTGCAGCCAAGAATGCTAGCCACTACTCATGAGGTAGCCTAATTTCAATCTTAATATTGTTTATAACTTAGCCAATAAGTTAATATTAGGGTACAACCAAATTTACAATTATTTAACGCTTTTACCAAACTAACACTTTCTTCGTTTTTATTGCTGTATTTTCGGGAGGGACTGGAGCCCCCACAGCTCGCCCATTATATACGCCCCTGCAACTGATGTGTAATGTACTTCATTTGGGTATAAAAAATAAAGTGTAAAACAATATAATACGCCCCTCGTAGCTTTGGAGGCGGTGCAAAATCCTTTAAGGGACTGTCACATTGACAGTGATGGGCACACTGTAACGTCACCATTGGCTCTAGTTGCCGGTTGAGTTTGTGGCTTGTTCACTCCATAGAAAAGGTGCAGCTGCTAAGGATAATAATGATATTAATAACTAGGGCCCGGATTTTAATGACCTAAAAAGGTTTCAAAAATGACCCATAAAGCGACTGCAAAAATCCAAAAAAATGACCCTAAAACTTTAAAAAATGACCTCAAATTTGAATGAAACTGACATCATTTCATCACACAAAGCAAACATACTACGTCATAGTACAGTGAGTCCGGGAATGTTCTCCGCAGCGCCTACGTGCGTCTGCGAGAGCTAGCTACAGCAGTTATGTTGGTAGCACGGCTGCCGCTTGCATCATAACACATAAACAGTAAACTTCGTACTCACCACAGCCATTCATAACAGATGCTGGAACCATTCACAGTACATCACTCTTTTCCCGTAATCAGTTTGTTTTAATTCATGAACCACGGTAACTTTATAAGGGAACAACTGAAGCTTGTCTCATACAGCTTTATGTGCTGTCGACTTAGAGATTCCTGTTTGTTGAGCTAATTTTCGTGTTGATTTACTTGGACTACGCAGCATTATATCGGAGATTACATCAAGTTTTTCGTCTGTTAAAAGCGTAGGCCTGCCTGTTCCCGGTACATCGTGAACTGAGCCATTTATTTACCAAGTCCCGAACGGTATCACGGTTTGGACACTTTGAATTAGGAAACCGCGCCTGAAATCTTAATTTTTCATTTTCTGTAAACCGATCGCCTTCTCGAAAAAAGTATTCCACCAAAAAAAATTGTATCTTCAGTAGTAAACATTACCGCCTGTATACTGTTACACTCTTCCAATAATCTATCTGAACGCTCGCTTACTGTAATACACACTGAAGACATGCAGGCTCGCTCGCTTATCGCAATTCACACTGACAGCCCACACGGGGGAGTCCCGCTTTGAAGGACACAGTGCAGTGCAGCCAACTAAACTTCTGACTCAACCACTCACAGCTGCACGTACCCACTGCGGAGAACATTCTCGGGCGCCCTTTATGTTGAAATGATTTTAATAGGTACCTAATATAATTTAATTATTATTTTTCAAATACCAATTATTTGCACTCAAATACTGGTTATTATTTTAGTCTAATTTGTCTTCTTCTTCTTCTTTTCTTCTTCTTCTTCTTCTTCTTCTTCTTCTTCTTTTCCTTCTGTGGCGCTTCAGTCCAGCGTTAACCTTGGCCTTCCCAACGAGCTTCCGCCATCCATGACGGTCACATGCTGCCCTCCTCCAGCCAAGATCCGTGCCATGCCGTCGTCTATTAATCCGTCCGGCTTCTGCTCTTTGGGTTTTCGTAACTTCACTTTTTTACATGAGGAGGGCGTTAGCCTCAGGCCCAACCCCCAACCTGGAGGACCAGGGACTCTTCTGTCAGGGTTATCATACCTTAGCCAAGATAGCCCCGTTTTAAGGCGCCGGGCATTCGCCTTCACCCACACCCTAGGGGGTAGGATTTGCTGGTTGCGTAAGCAGGCTGACCTGCCAACTAGAGCATTTCCCAGTATTTACCAGTGACACCTACTTGGCATAGGTGTCACCAATGGGGCTCAATAACCAGCCGTTTACCGTCACCATTTGTTCGGGCTTGGAACCGGCGCAGAGTTGAGCTGGATTGCTGTCCCTGTGGTCGGGTTCTAATTTGTCTCCTGGAATGTGGATATTCCAAGAAATAAGGGTTGAACAAAGTTGTGAAAAATCTCATGTCTTCGTATTCATCCTCACTTTCAGTTCCGTTAATATCCAGTACCGTACGCCAAAGATGCATCATAATGCATTAAAGATGTGATAAAATGGCTCAAAACGTATAATATATTTTAATAAATTCCATAAGATGAGATAATAATGACGCGAAATGCGAGAAATGACCTAAAAATAAAAGACGTAGAAGAATGACGAAAAAATGACTTAATAAATATGCATTTCTGTAATGTGGGGCCCATGAATAGGATTTGTATATAAGTTTGCAATGTCTGTGGTGAACAATTTAAAAGATGACATGTCATCAGAATCCGGGCCCTGATAATAACCAAAGAGTTTCCGTACAGTCCAGAATCGGTATGCTAATCAGGCAGAATCCCCCTGAGTATTGAGGCCCTCATCCCACCGATGATGGAACCTATTAGAGTTGTGACTGAAGCCCCTTCCTTCTCCTGACTTTCCTTCTGACACTTCTCGTAGACTTGAAACTGGTTGCTCCGCTGTTTACTAGGGAATCTGAAAGGACCTATTTCTGTAGGTGTCAATGAATCAGGCGAGGTTCCATGACGGTACCTTCCAATAGGCATCGGCTGCTTCCTTCCAATTCCTTCCCCAGTTTCATTCATCTCTCATTAGCTCTTCCGATGAGGTTGGCGTCAGGAAGGGCATCTGGCCTAAAAACCATCTGCCATATAGAAACCTCATCTCACCTCTTCCTCGGCCCTGTAGAAATAAGAATAAGGTGGTGGTGATAGCTGTTTTAAGGGGAGAAATATCTAGGTCATCTGTACTTCATAGTTTGGTAAAATACAGCTACTTCTGATAATTTTTCAGCTCGTGGCGCAGTGGCTAGCATTCCTGGCTGTTACCCTGAAGGTCCGGGTTTGATTCCCGGCTCTGCCAGGAAATCTAATTCTGGTCTGAGAGCATAACGAAGTCCATTCAGCCTTGAGAGGACAACTGTGGAGAGGTGGGTTCAATTTTCCGTTAATTCCACCTCACCTATCCCACATGCGGCTTACCGTGGATTTCCTCCATTACTACAAGCACATGCTGTGTTGGTACTTAACTTCCGAATCTTTGGTCTCAAAACAAATACTCACTCTCTTTAATTTCAGATACGTATTTCACACACATGCAAGTACACGGGCCTGATGGCCACTACGCCACAAGCCCGTGTATTACATAACAAAAACAACAACAACAACAACAAAAGCAACAACAAACAATTGCTGAGCAATGTATGTTACAGTACTGCCTGCAAGAGTAGATTCTGATCATTGCTTTTGTAGTTGTTGGTAATTCATTTGTAGACTAGACACATAGTGGCACTTTAGCCCCGTGTACTTGGGCTTAGGTGGGATTTACCTGACAACCTGTGTTATTGCGATGTCTTTAATATTGGGCGTATTTGTAATCGAGACTAGGATTGGGAAGGAGGTGGCCGTGGCCTACAGTTAGAAACCATCCCGGTATTTCCCTGGAGTAGAAGTGGAAACCACGGAAAACCACTTCTAGGATGGCTGAGGAGGGAATAGATCCCACCTCTTCCCAGTTCTGCCTCATGTGGATGAGTGTTCCCTGTCCCAACCCTCGGGCCAGAATGACATTTTTTGGTGGAGCTGGGAATCAAACCCAGGACCTCAAGGATGACAGCCAATAATGCCAAGCACATTGCTGTAACTCGGGCAAAACTTCAGATTAAAACTGCACCTCATCTCAAGTCACGGGCCATCTAGAACCAAATAATTACAGCATCTGTTTGGAACAGAAGCAGTCGAAAAGGAATGGTGCTTAGTTTGAGAGCTCCCCAAATCGCCTCATTCTGAAAGCTTCCCATAAAGAAATAAATTAATATTCCGAGGATGCGACACAGCGGTTCTGATTATGATGGAGAAGATCTGCGTGGTAACGGTGGAGATTGGTCTCCCTGCTCGTATCCTTGGAGAACATGACCCTGGCCTTGAGTTACTTCTATTTTCAGGGAATCAACTTTTTGCGTCTTTTCAAGTTCACCACTTCCCATTTTGGTACAGCAACATGAGACGCGTGCTGAAAACTATCCACTTCACTGAAGGAAAAATATAACAGTTTTTGTTATTGCAGCCATAGCATCATTGGATGTTATTACAATCCATCATCGGGCTCCAAAAGCTATGAAAACTTATTCTGGTTGGATTATTCAGACCTTGGTCAGTAAGTCCCCATTGCCAATTAGTTTCTCATCACCATAATATTCTCCTTGAGCATGAGTCCATAGTTCTGCCTTTTACAAGGCTAGGTGATGTTTTGAGTACCAATACTGAATTAACATCATACTCCATACGTTGATGGTTAGAGAACCACTGATGAGGTATTAGGCGTAAAAATAGTGGTTCATAACATTTTTACTGACGTCTCCCCAGGGTCAGTCTCTCTCTCACTTATGTTAACACTCGTCTAATTTTCTCTCTATTTTCCACTTTGGCCTCTTCTTTGTGTTGCCTAGTTGCGTACATAGCCGAAGTACTGGGTTCGATTCTTCGATTCTTGAACGAATGTAGCCTATTGATAATATGCAAGGATTATAGAACTAGAGTCGGCCTATCACCCAACAATTATTATTACTGTATAAAGCCCTATTCCAGTAAAACATAATAAAAGAAAATGATTATCGACAGTTATAGGTTACTCTAAAGTTTCTGGAATACCTAAGAATGGCGTAGGCAATGGCGTAGCCGAAGCTATTTCTTTCTCGTTTCGCAAACACAAAAATGAATTCTTCGTGGTACTGCATAGCTAATCGTTGTGTACCGAACCAACAGCAGCACTGACCAGTTGACGGGCTGCATGGCTCAGCAGTAATGTTCTCGCATGCTGTTCCCAAGGTTGCAGGATCGAATGCTGGTGCAGCCAGTTGGCATTTAAGGGTGCGCAAATGTGAGGGAGCCGTGTCAGTAAATTTGATGGCACGTTAATGATCCCCTTCGGAACTGGAATTCCGACACCCTGGCGTCTCTAAAAGCCAAAGCAGCTACAAACCAATAACATTCTTCTTCTTCTTATTATTATTATTAGTATTATTATTATTATTATGATTATTAGGCCTGCACTGTTCAGGTGTCATCTTGACTGCTACATCCACAAATAAAGATAGGTTGGCAATTATTAAACACTACTTATACATGTCTTAACAACATACAGTATATTACTTTGTAGTTGATATATTACAGTATGTCGTGCTTCATTTAGTCCTGTAGTCCCCTATTATTATTATTATTGACCACCTCGTGGTTTAGCGGTTAGCATTCTTGGCTGTGGCCCCTCAGGTCTCGGTCCGATTCCCGGCTCTGCCATGAAATGTATTCTGGTCTGAGGGCTAGAACGGTGTACACTCTGCCTCTTGAGGCAAAACTGAGAAGAGGTGGGTTCGATTCATACCTCACTCATCTTGGAAATGGTTTCCCACTTCTACTCCAGGCAAATGCCAGAATGGTTCCGAATATATGGCCATGATCACCTCCTTCCCAATCCTCAAGTTTCAAAATTATTTGTATTATGGAACTAAGTAACACTGAAAAATGGCGTCTAAATGTTTCTTGTGTTGTAATCAAGCGATCGAAATGAAAGTTTGCATAATGCACCAACAGAATAATCTTCATCTATTGGTGCATAACTCTATAGCGTACATATTAAATAATACAACATGGCGGCCATGAGATATAGCCTGTTTCACTGATAGTTAATGATTTTATTTATAAATAAAAATTTTAACTATTGGGTCGTTGATTGATTTTAAGAAGATTTCAATGAAAAAAAAATAGTGTTTTAATATCTACGAACCTAACAGAGCAATCAAACTGTATGTCCATCGCGGCTTTTAAAAGTAAGTTCACCTATGTGACATTTAATAAACTAATAAGCACCTGCCCCAAATCCGCTGATAGGGGCCATGTATAGTCAAATATTATTATTTTATTTTCAAATAATGTTTTTAATATTCCATAACGTTTATTACCTTTTTATTTTTCCCTTCGAACCTATCCAATGAAAAAAATACAGTCCGAAGGCGCAACATAGATCGTGACGAATATTATTTAGCAGGGACCAGAGCTAACCTCCAAAATATTTACTGAACTTCAATACAAACTGTGAACCAGGGTAATAATACACGATGTCTATATTTTAGAACATAAACAATATGATACACGTAGTGCACCGATATAAACTGATCACCTCGTGGTGTAGCGGCTAGCATTCTTGGCTGACGCCCTTGTGGTCTGGGTTCAATTCCTAGCTCTTACAAGTAATTTTATATCTGGTGTGAGGGTAGGAACAGGGTACACTCGGCCTCGTGAGGCAAATCTGAGACGAGGCCATCCTGGAAGCCCAAGCAGTCTGTCAGCGTGACACAAGTAAACAAAGAATATAGTACGGCTCGGGTCCAAGCTCCGTGAACCTGAGAGGAATGTGGATCGCGGACGATGACGATATGATGACAGACATGCTGGGTTCCCGGTCCGTGCGTAGTAACAGAACCAAATACATTGGTAAGTGACTCACTCACTCATTCGTAACACCACATTGGTTTGATCAACGACCCTATGTTAGCAGTATTGGAATAGACAGGAATACCAGATATCACGGCGGGCTGTTGACAGACCCTTTTCTTCTCGCCTGATCCTTCCCTGCCCCTTCCCCTCACCCCGCAAGTTCACAGAGATTGGACCCGAGCAGGTAGTTCCCATCTCGACCGCCAGCAATCACATCTTGAAAGGCAAATATCACCGACTATTCATACGAATTTATTCTTGGCCCGTGGTTTCCCACTTTCTAACCTAAGGCCACGGCCGTTTCCTTCCTACTCCTATCCCCAATTTACAAATACACATGCATGTAGGCCTACAGGTATTAGTGACTCAGTTACTTATTTTGCTAAGTAAAGGTCGCATTCTTATTATGTATTCAGATGCATTCAACCAAGTGTGCGACTCATTGAATATACCTGGCACAGAAGAAAATTGAAATATTGTCCAGTCAGTATTGATGACTTCCTCTCGCTTTGTCTCGCCTTGGCTAGGAGCCGATCCACGAAACCGGAAATGGTTGTTTGTTTCCCAAGTGTGACAGTCCAAGTATGCGTCATCCTGACTCCGGCCAGTGACCACACGTACAATTAGACAAGTATCATGCATTCGGTAATCGCAGCATCAGCCGGCCCCATTTCAACTTCAGGAAAACTCTGGCATGGTGTCTTTCTGAACGCTGCAGCCAATTTCTGCACAATCATTGCCCAACAAGTTTATACACACACGCAAATCCAATATTCTTTCTTATTCAATATTCTTAGTACATAAAGCATATACTGTACCGGTACATAGAACGTATTATTCGATTAAGCCATTATACAATTTTAAGAAATCGTAATCAATGATATGCATGCCACACACAAGGTTGCATATATTAGTGGCATATGTGAATGCACTTCTGATCTGTATGAATTTTATATCTTATTTCGATCTGTCTTTATCATATTGTAATAATATAATTTAATAATTGTAAGTTTACGTTTTTTTGTCGAGTGTGGCCTCCTGAGAAGCCAAGTGCAGGTCTTTCTAGTCGACGCTCGTGGTTGACCTGCGCGTCGGGATGAGAGATGGAATGGCTGAAGATGAATGAAATTGGGCAAGGATGTGGAAGGAAGCGGCCGTGGCCTATCAGAAGGTACCGTCCCAGCATTTGCCTGGTGTTGAAAATGGGAAACCACGGATAACCATTTCAAGGACGGCCGACGGTGGGGCTCGAACCCACGCGTCTACCGAGTCAGCAGAGAGCTTGGGCCCTTGACCTAACGCTGCTCTTTAGCCAGCGTAGCCACTGCTGTCGGTAGTTCACGGGTTAAACAAATGAGTAGCAATTGTAAGGAAATTCATAAAATGTGTGCAGTCTTTCTGAATTTTGTAATCTGTCCATATTGTAACGAAATTTAGTAATTATTAATAATTGCAAATTGACTACCACGCATAGGTCCATAGTGTTTTGTAATATACCCCGCGGTGAAGTTATGCGCGTTAAATCGTTCAACACGACCATGCTGGAGAGTTGCGGAAAGATCGGAAGTTCCAATCCCGCCACTGATTGTGGCTGTCCTGAGAGTGATTTTTCCCGGGTATTCCACACTCCCTCAAGGCAAATGCCGAGATAGTGCATAATTACACTCACACACACTACTACACTTACCACAAAAACATACATTATCACTCAAATTCAACACACACCGAAGTTCACGCGGCTGATGACCAAGATGTCCCAAGCCCATTGGTCACGGTAGGCGAAAACCTAGCCAAGGCGCTCCAGACAACCAAGTAAAATTATTTAATTCAGTCAATAACTACTGATCGTGTTTACCAAACCTGCTCCTATAATTAGTCAGATCATACTGAATGGTATTATAGCCTACTGATATCCCACAGCACTTCATGCTTTAAAGTACGTAGGATAGTCGGAAAATGGCCTTCTTCAGGAAACGTTTTGGATGAGATACAAAATGATGTGGTCGGAAAGCGTAGCCTATTAGCTGGCATTTCTTTTGTACACGGTATCCATATGCTTGCATAGATTTGTCCGACTGCTTAAAGAGCTTGCAAAGTTGCTGTTAGTGAAGTCCGTGTCCTGGGTTCAGACGAATGCCCATACAGCTCCTTCAATGGCGTAATTCTTGGGAAAAAAAGGCGCCCTTCTACTCAGCCGACTTGCCTAAATGGGGATGACTATTCATAAAACAGTATTTTTATAGTCCTCCTCCACGGGCAAGGTAAATTGGCCTTGCAGTGCCAAGGCATAGCACCACCTAGCCGCGACCAATATATTTAACCTCAACGTTGCTCAGTGTAACGTAAAGATGTTGAATCTCCCAGCCGCTTCCGTTTCGAGAGTCCTCTTCAAATAAAGAAAAAAGTGAATGTCAGTGGCACCACCCGTGGGTAGGGGATGTTGTCTAGGCTCTCCAACCCGAAAATGGTCGTTGCTGCTGCCGTATGGGGTCTCGTATTAATTACAAAAGAATGAATCTTGCTGTGTGAAGACAGGTCTCTTCGGTCGAACTGCATTTCTTTGCCGTGTTCGTGTCACCAAATAGAATTCGGCTTGATGAATCTTCGCTCTTCATGTCCTCATTCTCTCGGCAAAACTTCCTACAACTTAAAACCTTTCTACAGTCTAAAGCCCAGCCAAAAGCACCTTGGTAGCTGAGAGGAATGTCTTAAACTTCAATTGGAAGAGGGATGTCGCATGGAGGCGGCCTTGGACTCCAGCTCTCACTTCCAGTCCAGTGGCTCGTGGAGCAGAAGACGTAACGATCTTGAAAAAACATGCGCACATAATGGCCCGTGTTGACCAGTACCATGAGCGGACTGGGAAATGGATGTAGCTTGAGTGATTTCAATATGGCGATCATCCTGATCATGGATTCTCTCACCGACAGTAGTGGCTACGCTGGCTAAAGTGCAGCGTTAGGTCATGGGGCCAAGTTCTCTGCTGACTCGGTAGACGCGTGGGTTCGAGCCCCACCGTCGGCTGTCCTTGAAATGGTTTTCCGTGGTTTCCCGTTTTCAACACCAGGCAAATGCTGGGACAGTACCTTCTGACAGGCCACGACCGCTTCCTTCCACATCCTTGCCCAGTTTCATTCATCTTCATCCATTCCATCTCTCATCCCGACGTGCAGGTCGCCCACGGGCGTCGACTAGAAAGACCTGCACTCGGCCTCTCAGGAGGCTACACGAAAAAAAAAATGGATTCTCTCAGGTATACCTGGGGCAAGATGGTGCAACGGTCAAGCTGCTTGCGTCCTGCCAAGGATGACCAGCTCGAATCCCAGTAAATTAATCTAACACGTTCATTTTTGTTGTTTAACTTAGGGACTTGAACATCATGGTCATTTAGCCCAGTGTGCTTGGATATGTGTAGAATTTGTCTGATAAAGTGCGTTATTGAGGTGTCTGTATTAGTGTGTGTAGGCCTATTTGTAATTGAGACGAGGATATGGATGCAGGCTGCCGTGGTCTTAATTAAGGAACTATCTCGGCATTCGCCTGGAGTAGAAATGGGAAACCGCTTCTAGGGTAGCTGAGGTTTTGCCTCACGAGGTTGAGCGTACCTCATTCTGCCCTCAAATCAGAATTAAACTTCTTGGCAGAGCCGGGAATCGAACCTGGACCTCCGGTGCAACAGCGAAGAATGCTAGCCTCTATACCACCTGGGAGTTTCGAAGAGAAATATCTCTTCTGGTTGTTTGGATTCCACGTAAAAGGAGGTCCCGTGGCTCATGATCGTGAGCCAATCATGGTCACTTAACATTATAGCTTGCTTCAATATTCCTTTCGGTATTCCTACTTTACCCTCTTAATTTCACAGTTTCATTCAAAACAATAACATGAACCCCTTCAGTTCATGAAAATGCCGTGAATATTAGCTGTAGATAACATAACGGTAGCATTCAGCACCACTCAAACAACACAGTGTTACATAATTAACAAGTTGTTCCGAGAAGAACGAAATAGCCTACAGTATTTTCATATATCCTACTGGTCTTTTCCATTAAATCCCTCCTGCCTATTAAGAGGATTTTCTTGTCATATACGGTAGTAAATAACTTTTGGATCAAGACCTTTGCCTTCATCAATACCACTGCAATGAGAAGTTACGTGCTAGAATATGCAGGGTGAAATTGTTATACGTGAAGTACGTTACACTGGCAATGAAGATGGTATTCTAAGCAAATATCTTCATGAAATTAAGTCTTATTTTAATTAGTGTAGGTGAATTTAATCACGAAATTCGTCGGTCAATATCTTGGAAGAGGAAATAGACTTCGTTCCCCTCAGCAGCACAGCTGATTTCTCTGGTCTCTCCTCCAACCCTGTGGCATGTAGACGCGAGTCTGAAGGTGAGTGATATCTGCCAATAGCAATGAATACACAAACCGAGCCTATGAACAACCGATTCACTCAGTCACGGGGACTGTCCTGCTTGACTAGGGTTGGTAGATCTGTTTAGCATTCAGTCAATCTTATGGCCTATTAATAACTTATTGGAAGTGCATAGCCTTCATTCGGAAATTGAAGTTCTAAAGATGAGTAAATTGTTGAAAGGAACCGTTATGCTATCAGTTTGTGCAAACACAGCGCAACAACGCTAATAATAATAATATTAATAATAATAATAATAATAATAATGATAATAATAATAATAATAGTTCTCTCGTTTCTCAATGAGCCACCCTAAAAGAAGTTGCATTCCATCTTACAAACAAGCCGATGATAGGCTGATTTGTCCCACTTACGTGGTGATATGAATGCCGTAACAATAATAATAATAATAATAATAATAATAATAATAATAATAATAATAATAATAATAATAATAATGAAAATCCAAATGAAAATCCACAGCCTGCTTCCAGTCTCCGACCGGGTCAGGAATGGAATGAATGAAGCCCCCATCTAGCGGCGAGGATATGGACTGTGCCGGCTGCCGAGGCCTCACGCACTCCTCTGGGGCAATGATTAAATGAATGACAGATGAAATGAAATGGTAGTGGAGAGTGTTGCTGGAATGAAATTTTGACAGGGAAAACCGGAATACCCGGAGAAAAACCTGTCTGCCTCCGTTTTGTCCAGCACAGATCTCACATGGAGTGACCGGGATTTGAACCACGGACCCAGCGGTGAGAGGCCGGCGTGCTGCCGCCTAAGCCACAGAGGCTTATAATAATAATAATAATAATAATAATAATAATAATAATAATAAGAATAATAATAATAATATTAAAAATAATTATAATTATAATAACAATAATAATATTTTTTAAACACATTCACTACTTTTATGTTTTTCGAGGATGTCGAGTTGCCGGCATTTTGAGTTCACATGATTATTTTCTTATACGGACCATTAAATGCATCGACATAAGGCTGTCATAATTCATCACTATCATTTACATTACACTGAACCTAGATCGAATCTTCAAGAAGGATAGCACTCTATGACCAAAGCTTTTTTTATTATTATTAATAATAATAATAATAAAATATTATTATCTACGTGTGGTGCTAGTGTTGATACAGCTTACTATTACTGGCTGATATGCAAGTAATTACAACTGTAATAAATTGACTATACAATTTAAAACATGCATGTAGATTTTCGAAACCCTACTGTAGCTAGAAAGCCTGTCAAAGTCCACATTGCATTAAAAGCATTTCGTAGCAGTATGCTTAGCATTGAGTCCCACCAGCGGCAAGGGACGAGGTGGCAAAGCGGTGAAGCCGTTAGACCCACACCAACGTAGACCGGGTTTGATTATCGGTCAATGCATGTGAGATTTTCGAAGTGAATTGCTATGTCCTGTGGTTCGGATTCCACATAAGAAGGAGGTCCAGTAGCTCATGATCGTGAGATTTACGGTCATGTAAAACTATAAGATTCTTTCCTTCCCACCATCGGCATACACAAGTTGACTTCCCGTGGCTTTCCACGAGACCAAAGTTGGGATGTACCTTCATAAGAACACGGCTGCTTTCTTTCCTACGTCCGCGGTGTAGGCATGCGCGTTTAATCGTGCACTACGATCGCAGCAAGTCCGGTAATTGGAGGTTCGAGCTCACCACCGACAGTGGCTATCCTGAGTTTGGATTTTCTCGGATTCTTTCACGCGCTTTCCAAGCACATGCCAGGATAGTATCTTACTTGGAGTCTCGGAGCACCAACCTCATTTACGACCCTAATAACTACAGCTACACATACTACTACAGTCACCACAGAAGCACAGTCTATCAGACAAATCCAACACTCACGCAAGTACACGGGGATGATAAATAAATGTCCCAAGCCCCAAAAATGAATTAACAACTACCATCACAACAAGCCTGCAAGTCTCTTCCATTACCATTGCTACCAAAAATATTTATTTACTGAACGTCCTAAACAATTGGTAGCCTATTAAAAATAAATAACATTCAGTAAATATATAATCTCTTATAATTGGTTTAATCATAATAATAATATATTTTTAGACACACTATTTTTATTTTTTTCGGGGATGTCGAGATTCCAGAATATTGTGTTCACAGAATGTCATGTACGTGCCATAACATCCACCGTCATAAGGCTGTCGTATTTGTTCGCCTTCATTTATTACATGACTGAGCCTAGATCGAACCCTCGAGAAGGATAGCACTCTACTACCTGAGCTACACAGCCTCGCTATCATTTTATTATTATTGTTTTATACAGTACATACTGTATAACACATTGCTGGTAAATCACAACATAACTATACGGGCTTCGGGGAACGAAAGTATAGTTACTGAAACAGCCACTTCTAAGCTGGAAAGTCGAAATCGCTGCCCATGAGCTTCCAGACGATTCGTGTTGTTGAGAGAACTACTGCCTTCTGCATTAATATGTGCAGTTGAGTATCCAGATCCAGTTCTTTATGGCCTTGGGGCTCGTATTTGAGACAACGATAGGTATGGTCTTTACCAGTTCTACATGCCATTGCCTTTTGAAAGGGACGAAAAACTGGCTATATTTGCTATATTGTTTTTATTATTATTATTATTATGTACACGTGGTACCGTACAAGTATTAAATCTTGGAAGTAGTTTTCCATGGTTTCCCACTTCTACACCAGGCAAATGCCGGGATGATTCTTAACTTAAGGCCACGGCCACCTTCTTCCCAATCCTCACCTGAATTACAAATACCCACATTACTACAGAAACCACAAAACCACAGGTTATCAGACAATTTCTACACACAACTACAGTATATGGGGCTAAATGACCAAAATCTCCAAGCCTCTCAAACAAAACAACATCACTATTTTACTTCCATCTTAAATGCTAGTTCTGCACAGACGACGGGTTGTCGGAATTATGTCCCACTGTATTTCTTTAACGAGCCGGAAGCCAACGACACACCAGGGCTGATTATCGAAATGATTTTATCCTTTACATGTACATCAATCAATGACTTCCACACTTACAAAGTAGGCTACGCAATACTACTGGTCCTAACGTCCCAAGCCATTGTGTGCGATTTCAAGAAGAAGAACAATAACAAGAACTACAGCAATACAAATTTTCTCACGAGCGAGTACCTTTATCCCCATAACAGCTGATACCACCCCTCAACCAGTAAGGTCAATGCTCCGATTATGCAACAACTTCCCTTCCGCGCGTCGTCCCTCCTCGCACTACCTCGTTTCCCCCAGACTGCTTTTCCACCTTCTGGTTGAAGAGTTTTTGAAAATCCTACAAACATTGACCATTTAATGTTTAATTTTCAATTTAAAGATAGGTGACATATTTCTTACCTAGGAGGCTTAGAATAGTCTCTTATATCACCAGTATAACGGACTTCATTTATATCTATTACACCCTGTATGTAGCTTTCGATATCCGTGACTAAGACCCTTTCCGCGAGATGGCATCTTTCTGTAAGGAACCAGGGGGAGGTGGTGGCGCAGTGGTCAAGCTATTTTCCTCTCACCAAGGTGGACCGGGTTCGATTCCCACTCCATGCATGTGAGACTTCCAAAGTGAAATGCCATGTCCTGTGGTTCAGATTCCACGTAAAAAGGAGGTCCGTGGCTCATGATCGCACGATTAATGGTCACGTAAAACTACAAGCTTCCTTCCTTAGCTTTGTAAGGAACTACAGGAATTATTTTTTAGAAAAGTGAAATGCACGCCTTCTATGATTTACAAGACGTACGCTGCATAATTTAGTGCCGTTAGATTATGATTGATATCATTGCCGAGCATACGAATCACCTTATCAATCGCCTGAGTAAGAAAGGAGAAATGTAAATTTTAAAAAATAAGATTTTAAAATTTCGAACAGATACCATCTTGACTTTTTGTAAACAATTGAACATCATTAAATGCATCTATACTAATCTCTAAATAAAGATTCGCTGTGTCAAGGTTCATTGCACTTAGGTGATTAGATCACCAGAAAAGTTATTTTTAGACTAATATTTGAAAATCACTTGACCACCATGATGTTTTTGTGTTTCTCAGGAATTGGAGAATTACACATGTGTACCGACTTAACAGTCCTCTAACACCATACAAAATTTCAGTTTGACAGCTTTAATAGTCTCGTAGTTATTGAGAAGCGGTGAAATGAATCGTATGGACGCCATGTTGGATTCTTTTATATATATGTTATAGAATGTTATAACAGCAAATAAATATCATAATCGTGGTTCATTATACCGAACTACATTTCAATCGCTTGTTTAGGACAGGAGAAAAATATACGTGATTTTAAAAATTTCACACAGCCTCTATTTTTAAGTTCTCATAGAAATTTAATTAAATTAGGCGCTAATATATTAAACCTTTCATGAATATTTACAGTGCTAAGTTTCATTGCGCTCGGATAATTAAGTCGGAAGAAAAATCCATACAAATATATAAATCCCGCACCGACACCATGTTGGAATTTTTTTGCTTATCGGTTTATTAAATGTCCCATTGATGAACGTAAGTTTATAGCCTCTATCAACATACAAAATTTCAGTTTAGTTTTCTGGACTTGATTCGCAGATATTGAGAACAGTCTAAATATTTCGGATTGACGCCATGTTGGATTGCTCTATATCTGGGCCATAGAGATATGTACCATTAGATTATTGCGTGGGTTCATTATTCAAACGCGTAGGTTCATTATTCAAACGCTCAGTTCCATCGAATGATTAGGACACAAAGAACAAAGAAACTTAATTTTAACATTTTGCTCAGCCACCATCTTACTTTAATGAGAAAATTTGAATTAGATACCAGTAGATTAAAACTTGTTTAGGCATGCAGGGTGTTAAGTTGCACTGCGCTTGGTTGATTATATGTTGAGGAAATATCACTTAAATATTTTAACTTCGCTTGGCCGCCAAGTTGGTTTTGTACATAACATGTTGTAAGCATGACTTAGCTGAACCACAATACAGGGTGATATCAGGAATAGTTTCGGATATTTAGATTGAGAAAGCTGGTCAAATATTTCACGTGGCCGCCATGTTGGATTGGTGAAACGTATTTAAATTTGAAGAGCACGGTCATGGTCGGACAAAATAGCACTATGTCCCTGCCGAGTTTCATTGACACCGCTCCAGCTGTTTATATTGCATTAGAGTGACACACACACATACAAAAGGTGATCTCATAAACATTTTTTTTTTCATATGATGAATGAAGGCTAAAAACTGGCGGGACGTATCTGCTCTTTATAATGGAATTACACACATCAAAAAAGGTTTTGCATCACCTCGGTTCCCAGATCTCCGGCATATAGACGTTGACTGTGTATATTGTATCCAAGATACAGTCCCTTTGACTGTTCATAGATGTCACTAAAACTGCTCAAAGATGTAAACAACCATGCATGAGCAGGGCCTATTAGACGGAGGGGGTACGACAGCCGATCAGTTCCAGTCATTCCACCAGGACGAAGGTACGCTGCTCATGTTGTCTGTAGTTCTACCATGCCTAGAAGGTCAATACCGCAGTTCGATCGCGTCCGCATTGTTACTTTGTGTCAAGAAGGGCTCTCAACAAGGGAAGTTTCCAGGCGTCTCAGAGTGAACCAAAGCGATGTTGTTCGGACATGGAGGAGGTACAGAGATACAGGAACTGTCGATGACAGGCCTCGCTCAGGCCGCCCAAGGGCTACTACTGTAGTGGATGACCGCTACTTACGGATTGCCGCTCGGAGGAACCCTGACAGCAATGCCACCATGTTGAATAATGCGTTTCGTTCAGCCACAGGACGTCGTGTTTCAACTCAAACTGTGCGCAATAGGCTGCATGATGCGCAACTTCACTCCCGACGTCCATGGCGAGGTCCAGCTTTGCAACCCCGACACCATGCAGCGCGGTACAGATGGGCCCAACAACATGCTGAATGGACCCCACGGAATTGGCATCACGTTCTCTTCACCGATGAGTGTCGCATATGCCTTCAACCAGACAATCGTCGGAGACGTGTTTGGAGGCACCCTGGTCAGGCTGAACGTCTTAGACACACTGTCCAGCGAGTGCAGCAAGGTGGTGGTTCCCTGATGTTTTGGGGTGGCATTATGTGGGGCCGACGTACGCCACTGGTGGTCATGGAAGGCTCCGAAACGGCTTTACGATACCTGAATGACATCCTCCGACCCATAGTGCAACCATATCGGCAGAATATTGGAGAGGCATTTGTCTTCATGGACGACAATTCTCGACCTCATCGTGCGCATCTTGTGAATGCGTTCCTTCAAGATAACGACATCGCTCGACTACAGTGGCCAGCATGTTCGCCAGACATGAACCCTATCGAACATGCCTGGGATATGTTGAAAAGGGCTGTTTATGGACGTCTTGACCCACCAACCACTCTGAGAGATCTACGCCGAATTGTCGTTGAGGAGTGGGACAATTTGGACCAACAGTGTCTTGATGAACTTGTGGATAGTATGCCACGGCGAATACAGGCATGCATCAATGCAAGAGGACGTGCTACTGGGTATTAGAGGTAGTGGTGTGTACTGCAATCTGGACCACAAATGCTGAAAGTCTAGCTGTATGATGGTACAACATGCAATGTGTGGGTCTCATGAGCAATAAAACGAGCTGAAATGTTGTTTGTGTTGATCTCTATTCCCTTTGTATTTAACGGTTCCGGAACTCTTGGAACCGAGGTGATGCAAAACTTTTTTTGATGTGTGTATAAAAGTAAATACCACTTGTTTCCAAAGGTTATTTTTCCACACAATTGTTACTAAGAAACTTACAAAGACTTCAAAAATTATGACGAAAACTCTATGAGAGTAACGACTAGGAGATGGGAGGTAGCCTATGATGAAAGAACAGAGATCACTAGAATGGTTTCCTCATCTGCGCTTTTTCCGATGCGATATTCACATGAAAATAACAAAATTTGATCTTAGGAGTTGGTGGTCCTATGGCAGTGTTTTACCTCTTACTACCGACAGCAGTGGCTATGCACGTTAAAGCGCAGCGTTAGGCCATGGGGCCAAACTCTCTGCTGACTCGGAAGACGTATGGGTTCGAGCCCCACCGTCAGCCGTCGTTGAAATGGTTTTCCGTGGTTTCCCATTTTCAACACCAGGTAAATGCTGGGACGGTACCTTCTGACAGGCCACGACCGCTTTCTTCCACATCATTTCCCAGTTCATTCATCTTCATCCATTCCATCTCTCATCCCGACGCGCAGGTCGCCCACGGACGTCGACTAGAAAGACCTGCACTCGGCCTGTCAGGAGATCACACGACGACAACAACAACAAAAAAACACTTACTGAAGGAGGGATCCCTAAATAAATAAAGATATAGGAATCTTATAATTAATGCGTGACTCGAATCCTTAAATGGGAAATGTCAATTTCACAAAATCATTGTGTAACATCTAAGAATACTGCATGTTATCACGTACAGAGTAGACAATGAGACTCTTCATAATGCTGACTGGATGGAATGTGATCTATCAAAATGTAATTCACAGACAGACGGAGGTAACAATGGTCTACGTAACAGCTGCTATGTGTGTCATGATGAGTCTGCGGTGAAAGTTGGCCGGTAACAATACTGACCTGTAACAATGGTGTGTTGGGGAAGCCAGAGTATGAGCACCAGGATGTGAGTGTCGCCCGAGGGCCTTCTTTGACCTTGGAGGAGCACACGTCCTTCTCAAGGAGACTGAAACCAGCCGGCTCCTCCCCCTTTCTCCAGCCAGCCACTCGCATGTTATTCCAGAAACCCGGTTGCCTTAATTTAAAGCGTCATGAATTCAAATTGAAGAGATTTACAAGCAGAATTCTTAATGAGCTCATCTCCATTAGTTGGTGCAATTAGAAGCATGTAAGGCTAGGGAAACATGTACGTACTGTATTTAACTCTGCCATGAGTGGTATATCCACGCAGGAGATGTTAACCTACCATAATAGTTGTGCGTACTCTGAGAGGGTGAGTGGTTCATTCAGGCGCTGATTCAGGGGGGCAAAAAAGAAACTCCAAAAAAGAAAACACAATATCCAGACAAATAAAACTTAACGAATTTTAACTGAAAAACAGTTTTTTTTTTTCATTTTATTCAATACTGAATATATCTTTATTGCAACTCTGTTACAACTGTACATATTTACAACTTCATATCTGTTATATAAAAACGATTATTTATATAACAAAACCAACTCGTCTATTTTGTTTAGCAAACTTTGTGATTACCGAATCGATGAACGATGAATGTGCAGCAATGCACGGATAGGAATTTGGGGCTTTTTTCGCACCAAAAAATTTTGCCGACGTCCAAACTGCAAGCTTGGTTGGCAATTTAAGTTGTGACTTTCTCCCTTTGTCGGTACCAACTCGACTTGCCGAAACTGTAACGTACCTTGATACTTTTCTCGAAGCTCGATGTAAAAGTCGCAAAACACGCCGTTGCAATTTGTACGAATATTTTTGGTGCGCTAAACGCATCAAATTTCTATCCATGTAGCTTGCAAAAAAATTGGTCTGGTTTTGTACGTTTGGTTATTTTGTGATTGCGTTTATAGTGATACCATTTTTCTTAACAATTTCGATTCTCTGACCCCTCCCAAAGCCAAACTCTAGATCCGCGCCTGGGTTCATTGTCAGACGACTGCGACCGAGAGCTGTTGCAGAGTCCGGGTATTCGAGGTTCGAATGCTAGCTCTGACAGTAGTCTTCTTATGTGTGAGATTTCCGCACTCCCTCAAGACAAGGTATCCTCTTTCAAGTCCCGAGGCACCTTCCCAAATCTTTGATCCTAATTATTACAGTAACACATCAACAGTCACCACAGATACACAGGTTATACACAACGACAGATTTGAATCTTTTATCAATTTCAAATATGAAAATATGAGATCTTTCTTCATTGGTACATGCTGATTACGACTTTGAATTGCGTTGTGCAAATATTTTTCAGTGGAACACAGCATTCTAGTAGCCTCACCTAGATCAACCGACCACTCTTATTATTTCGGGTCATTTCGCTCATGACGAAAGATTTTTGAATCACCAATATAGAAATATATTTTTCAACTTTTTGTTGTACCTAGACAGAGGATTTTCTTGTTGTATGTTTCATATTGTTGCGTGCCACCCCCTAGTGGCGCTTCCGTTAACTGGATAACGGTGGGTGAAAGCACAAACACATTTGTCCCTTTAAAGAGAAGTTAGCTTTATTGCTTGCAGGTGAGAAATATACACCGTACAATAAGCAGATAGAAACAATTAGCTGTCTTACAGAAGCTCCCTCCTGTATGGAGCTCGACTCACCCTTTCACTCGGCCTTGCAGTTAATCCTCTCGCTAATGAGGTGGTCCCGTGCGCTGGTTGGAAACAGCCGCACTAAGTCTGTCACACACTGTTTCGCAATTCACCACAATGACCTCTGTCGCGCTGGAAAACACACACTCTTCAATACACAGTCTCTCCGTATGATTCACACTCCTTCACTACCAAGAGAATCAGCTTCACTAGGGTTTCGCAAGTCACGTCGCCAACAACTGTCGCTCAAGGTAAACGCTCGCACTAGCTCGAAAAACATTGTGTCCCCCGCTTGCCAGGTCGCTCTTATATAGTAGGCCGGTGACTCAATAAATGCTTCTAGACCCATCCAGGATTCACGGCTTCTCGAGGTTTCCATCGCTGGCTGGGTCATGATTATTCTGGACCATCCCTTTTGTCCTAGTAGCCCTGTTGCATAAAGCGCACGTAATACACTGAGGCGAGCACAGCCCGGGGGCAGCTGTGACTCATGCGGCGAGCGACGAAACAAACTCACAACCGTAACACCACCCCCTTCCCAAAAGGCTGATCGTCCCGATCAATTATTGGTCCGTCTGTGTCCCTCCGTAGGCTGCCAGGCGATCTCGATGCACGATCTTCATCTTCGCCCTCGGGCTACGCTGGATCCTGTAGACGACATCGTTGATCCGTTTCACGACTCCGTACGGGCCTCCCAGGACTTCTGCAGTTTGGGTGACAGACCTTTCTTCCGTAATGGGTTGAAGAGCCAGACCAGGTCGTCCTCGTGGAATCCGCCGGCATCCGTCTGTTGGTCGTATCGGGTCTTCAATCGGTCGGTCTCGATCCGCAGTTTCCTCCTCGCGAACGCGTGCACGTCCTCCAGTTGGTCGACCAGTTCTTGACAATACTGGCTTACCGGGACCGGATCATTCCCAGGTCGGCCGAAGGCAAGATCGACAGGTAGACGGAGCTCCCTCCCAAACATGGCCCGGGCTGGTGTGCTCCCGGTGGCTTCATGCACGGCGGCGCGGTAGGCCAGGAGTAATAGTGGAAGATGTTTGTCCCAATCCCTCTGGTGCTCGCTGACGACTATTCGGAGATGGTTCTCGATGGTGCGATTGAATCGCTCTACCATCCCGTCGGACTGAGTGTGTAGCGGCGTCGTCCTTGTCTTCCGAATTCCCAGCAGCTGGCATAGGTTCTGGAACACCTGCGACTCGAAGTTCCTCCCTTGGTCGGAGTGCAGCTCCAGGGGTACTCCGTACCGGCTGACGAATTCCTTCACCAGGGTCTCTGCGATCGTCGCGGCTTCTTGGTTAGGGAATGCATACGCCTCCGGCCATTTGGTGAAGTAGTCGCTGACGACCAATATGTAGCGGCTCCCTGCCTCGCTCAACGGGAATGGCCCAGCAACATCGATGGCCACTCTCTCCATGGGGCCGCCCACGTTGTAGGTCTTAAGTGGACCCCGTCGTTTCCGTCCTGGGCCCTTGCTGGCTGCGCAATCGTGGCACCTCGCGCAGTGGTTCTCCACGTCTGTTCGGCAACCGATCCAGTAGAACCGCTCTCTCAGCTTCTCCAGGGTCTTCTTTATCCCCAGGTGTCCACCAGATGATCCTCCATGAGCATCCTTCAGGACTTCCTCCGTCATAGCCTTTGGAACGACGACTTGTTCCCGAAATGTCTTCCCGTCGGTGCTCTCCCAGGTACGGCAGATGAGGCCATCCCTTACAATCAGCGAGTCACACTGCGCCCAGTAGGACTGCAGTCACTCACAATGTTCCATCCGGGTTTTGGGGACACAGGCCCTCTTCCATTCGGCTATCAGTCCCAGGTCGCCATCTTCTGCTTGTGTCCGCGTGAACGATTCGCGGCTCCAGCTCCCTTGAAGTTCCACGGTAGTCCTTCGGCACTGTATCCCGGTGTTCTCCTCTCTTCTGGTACAGAAGGTGCAGTCTTCGGGGCACGGTCTTCGTGACAGGGCGTTGGCGTTAGAATGCAGTTGGCCTTTCCTGTGCTGGATCTCAAACTTGTACTGTTGAAGCCTCTCTAACCACCGCGCGAGTTGACCCTCGGGCTGCTTGAAGTTCAGGAGCCACCGCAGGGAAGCATGGTCGGTCCTGATGAGAAATTCCTGCCCGTACAGGTACTTGTGGAAGTGTTCAATGGTCTTCACGATGGCGAGCAGCACCTTCCTGGTGACGCAGTAGTTCCCCTTTGGCTTTGACAAGGCTTTGCTGAAGTAGGCCACTACTCTCTCTTCGCCGTCCACTATTTGCGACAGGATTCCCCCTATACCAAAGTCGCTGGCATCGGTATCGACGATGAACCTTGTTCCAGGTCTGGGGTAGGCCAGAATAGGTACGGTGCACAGAGCCTGCTTGAGTTGTTCGAAGGCACTGTGGCATTCTGCTGTCCACGTGAAGAGTTGGTCCTTCTCAGTCAGTCGATGCAGTGGTTTCGCGATGCCAGCGAATCCTCTCACGAAGCGACGGTAATATTTGCAGAGTCCCAGGAAGCTTCGTAGTTGGGACTTGTCCTTCGGAACTGGCCACTCCCGCACAACTGCGGTCTTTCTGGGTCGGTGCGCACCCCTTCCTCGGAGACAATATGCCCAAGGTACTGGATCTGCTTCTGGAAGAGCTGACACTTCTTGGGGCCCAACTTCAGCTGGGCAGCCCGTAGCTTCAACAAGATCTCCTTCAGGTTGCTGTAGTGCTCCTCGAAATTTCTCCCCAGAACGATGACGTCGTCTAGATAGACCAGACAAGTCTTCCAGTGTAGTCCCCTCAGAATGGACTCCATTAGCCTTTCGAAAGTCGCAGGGGCGTTGCACAGACTGAATGGCATGACGGTGAACTGCCAGAGCCCGCTGCCCACAGAGAACGCAGTTTTCTCGCGGTCCTTAGGGTGGACCTCCACCTGCCAGTAGCCACTCTTCAAATCCAAAGTGGAGAACCATCTTGACCCTGATATGATGTCCAGGGTGTCGTAGATCTGGGTTAGAGGATAGCTTTCCTTCTTCGTGACGTCATTCACCCGCCTGTAGTCCACGCAGAACCTGGTGGAACCGTCCTTCTTCTTCACTAGTACGACCGGAGAACTCCAAGGTCTATGTGATGGCTCGATCACTCCTTGCTCCTTCATCTCTTCTACCAACCCGTCGACTTCGGCTTGCTTGGCGAGCGGGACACGTCGGAATGGGGCCCTAATCGGTGCGCTGTCCCCAACGTCGATTCTGTGCTGGACCTAGCTTGTCCTGCCGAAGTCCTTGCTCCCCACGGAGAAGACATCCTGGAATTCATGTTGCAGGTCCCGAAGTTGGCGTGATTGTTCCTCGTCTAAATGGTCCTGGGATCCTTGGTACTGCTTCTGTAGTTCTTCTGGCAGGGCGCGTCTTCTTCGGTTGTCCGTCTGCAGGTGTCCGTCCGTCGTGTCTGTGATGCGGGCAATCCAGGTAACGGGCTCGCAGGCTCCTAGGTTGGTGTCCCGGTGAACTGTAATGTCGTAGTCGTTCAGGTTGGACAGGCGGACGTTCGGCCGAGACGTCGTGTTGATGAGAGTCTTGGCAATTAGCAATCCTTTTGTCTGGATGTCCTCATATTTTGGCTTGGCGATAGCCGCCACTCCCTCAGCAGTTCCGTCGACAATTACGGCAGCGCTGACCTCCGTCCTGGCGGGAACGATGACGTCCTCTCTCAGCCTTACTTGTCGTGCGGTGACGGCCTCGTGTGCTGGTTGCAAAGCAAGTTCCTCACATCCGAAGTGCAAAGTGTTAGTACTCAGGTCCAAGATGATGTTGTTCTGGTCCAGGAAGTCCAGTCCGATGATCACTTCGTTAGATACGTCAGCCACAAGCACTGGAGGCTTAACCGCCCGTCGACCAATGACGATCTCCAGTGATGCTTCGCCATGTACCGGTGCAGTATCTCCAGTCGCGGTTATTAGTTGGAGGTTCCTTTGTGTGGGTTGAATGCTCCACTTCGGGATTACGGTGGGATTGACGATGGTCCTCGGCGCTCCCGTGTCGATCAGCATGGGCCAGCTCATTCCGTTGACGACTCCGTCGACCATCAGGCTGCTATTATCCCTCCGTAACTGCGTCACACGAACTTGGACTGCCGGGGCTTGACGACTGTCACATACCAACCTTTGCCCCCCCCCCCAAGGCTGGCTAATACTCGTTTCCCTGGGCCGCGTGGTTTTTGGACGACTGATTTCCTGTCGGATACCCTCGGCGGAGGCTATCACCGCAGTTTTTGCTCAGGTGGCCTTTCTTACCGCAGGTCCAGCAGGTCGGTAGCCCCCTTCCGGGCCGCCTCTCCGGTTGTCTTCCGGCTGTGTCATTGCTGGTGGTGCTGCGACTATCGAAGAAACGGCTTAGCGCCTCCATTAATTCGTCGGCCAGGGGCTTGGTCTCGTTGGTTTTTACTGGTTCGTCGACGTCCACTTGACGCACCAGCGCGTGAATCCTAGATGCCTGTCTTGCCGTCTCGAACTCAAGTGCGTGGCTCAGCGCATCTGCCAGGGTCTTATTGCGCGCGAGTCACAGTGCCTGTTGAGTGTCCGAGTCCCAATCCCGTCGGTGAAGGTCTGCGTCGCTATCTGTTCCAGAAAGTCGGCCGGCGCTGTTGGGTAGGCGAGCCTTACGAGGCGTGCGATGTCCATCTCGAACTCCTGCAGGGTTTCCGCGTTCCTTTGTACCCGGGTCCGGAGCTGCATCTGGTAGGCCTGCTGAAGATGGCTATCTCCATATCGGGACTCCATATGGGCGATTAGTGAAGGGTAGTCCTGGGATCCAGTCGGGATGGCCTGAAGGACGTTAAGGGCGTCCCCTCTCAGCGCTACAATGAGAGCTGTAGCCTTTTCCGTGCTGTTCCAGTTGTTTATGGAACAGGCTGCCTCGAACTGACGTAAATAGGTGCTCCACGGTACCTTTCCGTCGAAGGTTGGGGGTGTCACTCTGCTCTGTCCCGCTCCTGATATTCCCGGTGTACCTGTGGGCGGGCGTCGGCGCAGCTCGGCAACTTCCTCTTGAAGACCGTTGAATCTCGCTTCCATCCCCGTCGGCGGGCGTTGGTTCAGCTCAGCAATTTCCTTTTGTAAAGCGTTGAATTTCTCTTCCACCCCCGTCAGCGGGCGTTGGCGCAGTTCGGCAACTTCCTGTTGTAGTGCGTTGAATCTCGCTTCCATCCCCGTCGGCGGGCGTTGGCTCAGCTCAGCAATTTCCTTTTGTAAAGCGTTGAATTTCTCTTCCACCCCCGTCAGTGGGCGTTGGCGCAGTTCGGCAACTTCCTCTTGTAAGGCGTCGAACTTCTTTTCCACTGCCGTGACTTCCTCACGTAGGCCCTGTTCCAATTTCCTTTGACTTTCGTGTAGTTTCGTCAGCAGACACTCTTCCAGATTTTTCTGGCCATCCAGAAATGTTTCGGTTAGGTCCTTGGCTAACTTATTCTGGCTGTCCTCTAATTTGGAAGTTAGGTCCTCGGCTAACTTCTTCTGGCCGTCCTCCATCTTCTTTTGGCCGTCTTCCATCTTCTTCAGGTCATCCTTCAGGTCCTTGGCTAATTTCTTCTGGCGATCTTCCATCTTGGCTTCCATGCCACTTAACTTTTCTAGCAATGCTGCAACTTGCGCTTCCATTTTAGATGTTTGTATTGTAAAGGGCATGCACTCATAGGAAAATTAGAGAATTGTGCTAAAATGACCTGCTTGGGTTTTGAAACCAGGAACTTCAGGTGTTGTGCTTGTGCTTGAGTTCGTAATCCCACTTCTGACACCAGTTGTTGCGTGCCACCCACTAGTGGCGCTTCCGTTAACTGGATTACGGTGGGTGAAAGCACAAACACAATTGTCCCTTTAAAGAGAAGTTAGCTTTATTGCTTGCAGGTCAGAAATATACACCGTACAATAAGCAGATAGAAACAATTAGCTGTCTTACAGAAGCTCCCTCCTGTATGGAGCTCGACTCACCCTTTCACTCGTCCTTGCAGTTAATCCTCTCGTTAATGAGGTGGTCCCGTGCGCTGGCTGGAAACAGCCGCACTAAGTCTGTCACTCACTGTTTCGCAATTCACCACAATGACCTCTGTCGCGCTGGAAAACACACACTCTTCAATACACAGTCTCTCCGTATGATTCACACTCCTTCACTATCAAGAGAATCAGCTTCATTAGAGTTTCGCAAGTCACGTCGCCGAGAACTGTCGCTCAAGGTAAACGCTCGTACTAGCTCGAAAAACACTGTGTCCCCCGCTTGCCAGGTCGCTCTTATATAGCGGGCCGGTGACTCTATAAATGCTTCTAGACCCATCCAGGATTCACGGCTTCTCGAGGTTTCCATCGCTGGCTGGGTCATGATTATTCTGGACCATCCCTTTTGTCCTAGTAGCCCTGTTGCATAAGGCGCACGTAATACACTGAGGCGAGCACAGCCCGGGGGCAGCTGTGACTCATGCGGCGAGCGACGACACAAACTCACAGCCGTAACAATATTTCAGACAGTACATGAAGAAATGTTTGGAACTGGAAACCTGGACATTTCAAGAATAACTTTCTCAATTCAATTATTTTGACTAAGGTTTCAATTTTCTCATTTTGTAGACTGTTTTGTCATATTTATCTAACTTTTAATTCACTTTCAATTCTGTACTTTCAGCTTGCATCCCGTATGATACTAATGCACTGCAAGCATAACCCGCAAACGATACTGAACTCAATCATTTTCCCCCAGTATTAGTCAGTAGTCATATCGAGGGAAAAATAATAGAGTTCAGTATCGTTTGCAGGATATTATTGCAGCGCATTAGTGCTATACGGGATGCAAGCCGAGAAATATCGACCTTCCTGACAACACGCGTTTGGTGGGCTGCATAAAATATTATAATTAGGGGCAGCTGATTCACCTGGTATATGGTAAGGTAGATTTAATAGCCGGCACAATAGTGTTCAATTTGAGTAACTTTGCTAACGCTGCATGTAGCGACTCGTCATTTACTTTTACGTGGTAAGACTCATACAGGGTATAACTAACTTCAGACACACATCAGTGGATCGTGACCAAATTCGCTCTAAATCAAATATCCTACAGAACGTAAACCTCCCCCACCTGACCAAGCCCACTATGGAAATATTCCTTGCGTACTATTCTGATGCCAATAACGTTAATTTATGTATATTAATATCTTACTACGTAAGGAACTAGAGTTCATAATACTTTCAGATTGCAGTTTTAGTCCTGGATTCACTTGTAACGATTTGATTTTTTATGAGGACTACTGGTATGCAGTCTTTTTTACACTATCGTTTAATTCCATTCTGCCCCTTAAAACTACAATCATCATCAAATTCGTTTCGTTTTTCATTATTTGACACAACCATATTAGTCTATGGCAAAATTCAAAGAAAGGTAGCTAGTTACTGGGTATACAATAAATTACTGTTGTTGCGAAAAAAAAAAAAAATATGGTTCCGGTATATTTTAAATTTAATGAAATTTGATATGATCTTGATGGGAGCAAACAATTCCAACTATAGAGACCATGCTAATAGTGAGTGCCTAGCTCTAGTGGGCGGCTCAGCAAACTGTTGTTGTGATACGCTACAGGACAATTCGTGTTAGCGTTGGGAATCTTAGATCAATTTCAGTGTTTAACATTAATAAATTTTAGTGTTGAGTGAAAGATGAAGGGTAAAACGTGGAAAAACAGCCAAAAGCGAAATGTCTCATATAAAAACAGTGCTCCAGGAACTAAATTGTTTAGATTTCCTAACTCACCCGGTTGGATTGCAGTAATACAGTACAGCGTGATACGATTGACATCAAGGCATGAACTCCTAACAAGTACAGTATTATCGTGTTTGTATTCAACATTTCGTTCCTACAGTTCCTCGTAAAATTTCAATGGTGAGATTGACTACATGTTCTTATACAAGATGAGACACCAGTATTCAGATAGTAATTTGTAGCTATTCAGTCGGTCAACACAAATTTGTCCAATGAATGGGCGGGGTACAAAGTATAAATATTTGAATACACTCCCGGAAGATACTACAAGTATTGGTTAATTAACACTATTAATGGGACAATTTAGGATTACGGGCTCGATCCTCCGGTGGCCGTCAACAGATCCTGATCACTGTGTTCAGGTATAAATTTTCACTAATGTAAATGTACTACTATTGTACAGTAGCCTGTCTTAGGTCAGCAGCGAACAGAGTGCCTCACACTGTGCAAAGTCGCACAGCTGCACACCTGTGAATGCTCAGTGCAGAGTCATAGTAGGCGTAATTAATGGTCGGCAGACAACGATGTGCACGCATTATGAGAGGGACGTATCCTGCAATGCTATTCGTTGCGAAAGCGCTAAATTTGAAAATTACCTATGAGTTCTCAAAGAAGTGAAAGAGCAATTCGTAAACAGATATCAAGAACTTTCAACATTGTTTCCTGTGTTTGATTTATTTGCACGGCCCTTTTCTATCTCAGTGATTAGCGCATCAACTAACTTACAATCGGAACTAATTGATTTACAGTGCAATGTGCGGTTGAGGGACAAGTTCTTTGCTGCAAGAGACTTGCCGAATTCTACGGAAACTTTCCATATAATTAATTTCCTCGCCATCATCACAAGGCCACCAAACGTATGACTATGTTTGGTTCTACCTATGTATGTGAAAGACTATTTTCGATATTAAAACGTAACAAACCGAGGTTACAAGCAGGCACTTCAGATGAGAATTTGAGAAGTTGTTTACGCTTGTCTGTAACACGTTCATTTGAGCCTAATTGTAACAAGATTGTTAACGCACACAAACAAGACGTATTGTAAATGAGAACAGCAATTATCATTATGTGTAACGGCCAGCATGTACGGTACTAGTTATTAATTGGTGTGTGAAATTATTTGTACGTTTGCCATTGTAGAAACATTAGGTATTTTGCCTTTCAGTAAAGCTGTTATCGTGTGATATTTGGCACAGCGGAAATATGTTGCCTTTTTCCCTTTTGCATAAGACAGGATTGACTATGCATTTTGTGCGTGAAACAGACCAGAGTTATCGTGAGCATAATTTTGAATGGAAACGTTTTGCCGCTCTTTCCTAGCCCCTCCCTTCAAATGGCAAGCAATTTGATTTATGGAAAATAATATTTCATGAACAATACGTTCAGTGTTCTTGACACGTTGCCTGCAAAATACATTCATCACCTACGATTTGACCTCACCACGTTTCATGAACGAGGACACTCCCCCACCGTGCGTAGTGGAGGGGAAGTAAGGACGTACGGTAAGGGAGGGATGCACACCTGCAATATTGAGACGCACACTGTCTGCACCGTGCGGCTCAACCTTGGACGGTGCTCACTTAGGTGATTATAATTTGAATCTTATTATCCGTTAGGTTTGTTTTGTCTGAAAGGTTTTTCTGAATTACGTGAGTAAAGGTATATATGCACGTGCTTACAATTTAGAAGAACACACTGTAAAAATAATAATACATAAATTAACAAATGCACTAGAAAACTCTAATTATAATTAAAACTCAGCAATTCTTCTAGGTTTGTGCCGTGTCTTGTGTGGGGTTTCGCCTAGGACCCCGACCGTGAAAGCCAATAAACCATTGTTTTGGAAGCCTTCATAGGGAGGTTAAGGCTGCTTGAGCTTTTAGTTCTCGCAGTAAAGTAGTGCAGTTGCACTCTATATAAAGGGAGGTAGCGCGCAGTTCGTTACTCCTGTGGGGATCCGGGCGGGGTCACCAAGAGCCCGCCGATGAGCAAGTTTGGTGTCCTAGGCGAAACCCCACACAAGACACGTCACAAACCTAGAAGTATTGCTGAGTTTTAATTCACCGGCCGTGAAAGCCAATATACCATCTTTTTGGAAGCCTTTATAGGGAGGTTAAAGCTGTTTGAGCTTTTAGTTCTCGCAGTAATGTAGTGCAGTTGCACTCTATATAATGGGAGGTAGCGCGCAGTTTGTTACTCCTGTGGGGGTCTGGGCAGGGATACCAAGAGCCCGCCGATGAGTCAGCTTGGTGTCCTAGGCAAAACCCCACACATGACGCGGCACAAACCTAGAAGAAGTGCGGAGTTTTAATTCACCGGCCGTGAAAGCCAATATACCATACTTCTAATTATAATGTTTACATATCTTGGTAAAGTTCTCCTCACAGTGGTGTTGACAAGTCGCCTGGCTACAGTGGCAGTGAGACTGTAAGCACTGTGGTTCAACAACGCGCGATGCTATTCATAATAACCTTTCATGTGCTGAGATACCCAGATAGCAATTAACTACCTCAGTGCTGAGTTTTGTCTTTCATATTTTTAAAAAACTGTATGAGTCATAATGTTTAGACTATCCAGGGGGGGGGATTATAATGTATATAGGTTTCGGTTCTTTATTAATTTAATTGTAAGTTCAAAATCCTACGTTTATATATTTTTATGTTCGACGATGTCGAAATGTAAACATTATGTGTCAGAAAACTGTATCATAATGAGGCTCATTATAACACTATTTTTCATTATGAAACAGTTTCTCCCACCAATCAGAGCTCAAGAAACAGTTGTGTGACCAATTAGGTAAGGATACCTTCGCGCATGCGCTCAAAATCCAACATATGTCTGTGTTGGCAAGCAAAGAGAATGGGCTCTGCTTTTGGAGTGCCTTGACCAACGCATGCGCTCTGTTCAGTCAGCAAAGCCAGCGCGCCCTGTTCACTTAATGAATCCCACATATATTTATGAATATTTGTGTTAAAACATATTATAAAGTTATAATTATCGTCGAACATAAACAGTCGTATGCAACTCGCCTATAATGGTAATTAAGACACTCGTACGGAAATTATAAAACTCGCTTACGCTCGTTTTATAAACATACTCGTGTCTTAATTATTGCCATTATAGGCTCGTTGCATAATGTACTATTAATATTTCGAGAAAAATCAAAACGAAAATATTGTGCTCATGCTTGAATCATCTCCATTCTAAGTAAAGGGTCCAAAATTAAAATATTTTCAAAAATCAGTAGGCAAGTAATAGTTGTTGATCCCTACTTGTAAAAAAAACTGATATTCTTTGGTCCGAAATCACAACGCGGCGCGGCGTGAAGAATGTGCTTGTTATTTCGCCATGCTTGTTTAAATCACTGACAAACTCCATCTGTAGAGGACAGACGCCTACAAAATGCTCTGTTAGTTACTTCCAGAAGCAAAAACCCAAACTCAAGTAGTATTACATAATGCCCAAAAGATAACAGAACTTGCCAGAGATCGACTTGGCACTCCAAAGCGAAAGGGGAACATGAAGAATAAGTTATTTTATAGACGTTTATAGACGGACAAAGCACTGAAAGCTTATATTGTAAAATTAAACATTCATTTTGTGCATACAGCATTCGATGAAAATGAACAGCAACTCTTGAACATTAAATCTGATAATTATTAGTAGTCTATGTCATGTTTTCTTTTCATTATTACCTGTGCATCGTAACTGCACACTTAGCATATGCAAAAAGATGTCACTACCATTGATAAAAATGAAAAAATATAGATTTTAGTCCTCTTGGTGTAATTTATTGTTGCGATAAGATGACAGGTTCTACTGCTTTTAAATCCGTTCCACAGAGCTCATTTGAGAAAACGAAGGAGTGTTTCTAGATACGCCAATTTAGTATCATAAAGATAGTGACAACTTTAGTTAGGGCACATTTTAAAGATTGCACGTGTATTATTGTTTGTAGTGAAGTGCACTGCGGAATACCCCCAAAGCATTCGAGAGAGAATACAATTTTGCCACAGTATGAAGACAATTCTCGACATCATTTATGTATCGAGGTCACATCAGAGTATTATTCTTTTAAGGAGCGAACTCATCCCCATGTCTTGATGGTGAGTGGCTCATAACTAGAGAACCTGAAATCCAGCTCAATAGGGACAGTGTCACAACTGCCCCGTCTATCAAAGAAAACTCAGATGAGGTGGTCTTCGCGTACAGATACAACTACGTATGTTAAACAGGTTAATTAGGTTGGTTTAGTAGAATGATTCCGGAATGGAATGTTGGTAACTTTCTAGAAAGAAACATTCTTGCGTTCCAGCTAGTCATATAATGTTTATTACTGATTAACGGAAAGGAAAACATTTCTCCTGTTTACGGAACCACACCGTATAAAGTTCCCTGGGTCAGTGAGTTCGAATATAAATACCAGTCATGTTCAAATATGACAGGCTAATGCTTAAATAGTAATGTTAACATCATGAGGGATTCCAGAAACAAACGTCTCATTACTATTGTTATTATTATTTAATTGTTATTATTATTACTAACATTATTATTATTATTATTATTAGTAGTAGTAGTAGTAGTAGTAGTAGTAGTAGTAGTAGTAGTAGTAGTCTAGCAACTGAACTGTGTTTGTCATATTTTATTGAACTATTGACTGATGCGATGATGAATGAAAAATAGGGCAGTGGCTAGCTGGATCCTTAAAAACCCATCAAACGCCATGTGGGTAGAAACCCTAAAAATCCAAGACGGTGCTGCAGTGGAGCTAACTGGGCAAGGTGAGGAGTAAGTTATGTAGTTTGCAATTGCTTTCCTCACTCAGCCAGTGCAACAGCACAGACCCTATGAGTAGCAGGTTGCATAGCATCCACAGTCACTGTCTGTACCCCAAGTAGTTTCCACGCAATTGCAGCCGTGAATCTGAAAAGCCAAATCTTGTTCTAACCTTCGCTAACAGAGAAATGTACTGCACCAATCAAGAGATGGCAACTGGTTATTATTTTTATTATAACATTTGAATGGTTTTCTGTCAGTGAGCACGATTGCGCCCAAATTGTAATGGGTTTTGTTTCCTAAACCTGAAGGAAATCACATAAGATTAATTATTACACTTGGAAGACCAGTTTCGATCGTACAGCGATCAACATCAGATCCCTTACAATCGGGCTATTACTATATGTCTACGAATATGTGGGTTAAGATATATACAATATATACAATATTTTAGTTAAATAAGTTTATTGTTAACTTGCGTACCTAGCCACATTTGTTAGTATGTGATACTTTTCTGTGATATATCAGTGGCTACGGACCTTCTGTTTAATTGTTTAGCGACACAAACTGTTATTGTTATTAAATGGTCAGGTTGGTGTTCTGTCTATGATGAGGATTTAAAGCACTTAGCTGATTATTTGGGTGATGTGGAGTTCTTTCTCCTCCAGCTTCTGTCACACACTACTGTCCGATTTGAAGTAATTATTATATTAGACTATTATTATTATTATTGTTCAGCATATCTCATACATAAGCTAGAGGTAACGGATATGAGGGTAGTAAGAATGATTGCTGGGATGAATTCAGTAGATAGCAGCAATGGCAGGTAGGTAAGTTACTCGTAATGAAGGGATAAAGGCTACATTAAAAATAAACACGTTATTTGAAGCTATTTGTATGAACTGGCTCAGATGATGGACTCATGTCATGACACCGGGTGAGGAGAGTTTAACTAAGAGGTTAATAAGATCGATTATAGACGGTAAGAGAAGCAGAGTAGACTTAGTAAGCGTTGTTTACATTCAGTAATCAACGATTTAACAAGTAGTTCCGAAAATAACTAAATAGCCTGTTTTCATATTGAACCCTTATTAATCTGCGATAAATAAGTATTCATGATTTATTATTATTATTACTGCGGCCCAGGCAGTACATGTGGAAGGTGACAAAGAGGAAGGCAAGTTAGCGTGTTGCAATGATTGCCACAGAAGCAGGGCTTGGTAGCTATTCTTGAAAACGGCCGGGTAAGCTGAATTCAAGGCTAAATTGTGTAACAACATGCACCAGAATTGGAGTCATGAGAGGAGGGTCACGAGTTAGTTGCAACCGACCTACGATTGAACCACCCAATCAGATGAGACCAAGCCAAAACCACGCGATGGGTGGCGTCACTGGTAAAAAGCGCGCGGAATTGATTATCTAAAGAACCGCCGATCCGAAATATCTCCGCATGAGTGCGCTGAGACGTTTGAATTAAATGATGAAGATTGACACTAGTCCCGTGTGTGTGAGATGAAAACTCTAGAACATTTTTCTTAATTCACCCCACTCCTCCTCACTCTGTCAGTTTCCAATAAATTGATCGACGAGACGCTGTTTCGATGTCATACGTTTTGAGCTCTGGGGAGCTAACTTCACGCCAGTTTGTGTAGTGATTTTAAAGCTCTAATATTATTTGAAGTCATTCGTTTTGAGCTCTGGTGAGCTAACTTCACGCCAGTTTGCGTAGTGATTTTTAAAGCTCTAATATTATTTGAAGTCTAACGTTTTGAGCTCTGGTGAGCTAACTTCACGCCAGTTTGCGTGGTGATTTTAAAACTCTGATATTTATTTTGAAGACAACTATTTTCAGCTCTTAGGGGCGAGACTTGAGTAACATTCCAATTAGCGCTCAACACGAGCGAAGGTTCACAAGAGCAGTAGAGATTACCGAGCGAGATAACGACTGCGAGACGGTCAGATTTAAAACTTGTATTGTCAAGCCAGTGACGATGGGTTTGAAGTGTATAGTTCATGTAAATTTTTATAGTATTTTTCAAGTGTTGTATTGTACGTGTGTAAGCGAGAGCTAGGGAAAGTCTTCGTTGATTAATCGCATAGGCCAATCGTGGGCGAAATTAGTAACTCACAAGCGATTATAGCCAGGCAATTTATAATAACATTGAACTTTTCTGTCGAGGAGACTACACCAAGATGTCCGACGTGTGGTCAGGAGCCGGAGTGATGTCCAACGCTTCTACGAAGACAACGATGGAGGGCTAATTTCCCGTAGGGAAATGGGCCGAGATGGAAGTTATATGTTGTACAAGCTGATACGGTGATGTACAAAAATTGATTATTCAATATGTAGTTAGATACGGCGGGGGAACTTTGTAAATAGTTCATTTTCTTCTCTTTCTTGTTTTAGATTGTTTTTCTTGCACCGACACTAAATGTTTTAAATGTACGTTGGCGCGTGGCCAAAATTGTTTATTGTGTATTATTTTTCTTTGGAGTCATATTTAGTGTACACGGTGCGTGTACGTGATTTTTATCCATGCGTATGCGAAACCCGTTACATTCGATAAGTGGTGCTTTATTAAAGTTCATATTTTGTTGATAGGAAAGGGAGGTAATTACTGTAAGATGTTTGCTGAACAGGTTATTATTCATATTAGGGTTGCCGAGCGCAACAAATTAAGATGTAATTGTAGAACACCTTAGTTCTAATTTTTTTGATTATTTTTTTGAGTCCTTTTCAGGTTCGATAGTCACAGGCATAGAACGGAGGCGCCAGCTGGTGGAAAATATTTATGTCATTTTATTTCAGGGTCTGTCAAACCCATACGTGTGATTCTGTGTGTGTTATTGTGTCAGGTGTGTGTTTTGATTCTACGTGAAGAGGGGTAGAGGTCCTACCGCCCTCATATTTGTTGTTGATGTATTTTGATGGAAAGGCAGGGTGCTCCGAGGAGACCGCTGTTCCTTGTCCATATGCTGATTCTTGGATTTCCTAGGGGAAATTTGTTGTGTTTGAAGCCATATTTTCAGTGTTGCTTTAGTAAACAAGAGTTTAGTGCTTTTCAGTCGGTCAACACGAATGTACCCAAAAGAGGTGGGTTATGCCCTAATCCTGAAATAAATTACATGAGATTAATAAAACACTAGGATGACCAGTTTCGATCGTCAAGCGATCATCATCAGATCCATTACACTTAGGCTACAAAATCTATGTTTGAAATACAGGTGAAAATATTTACAATATGTACAATTATTTAGTTGCAGTATTGGTACTGCAACTGTCAGTGTATGCTAAATGCAGTATATATGTTAGGTGAAATGCTAAATGGTGATAGCTATCCGGAGATTGTACTTTAGAGAGATTATATGGTTGTAAACTATGGTTAAACTATAAAATTTTAGGCTAACTACTTATCTGATTGTCTTCCGTACTACAGCTACTCGCAGTTTTCGTGCTCACTGGAACTCACTGTGCGGTAAATTGTAAATATTTTTACCTGTATTTCAAACATAGATTTTGTAGCCTAAGTGTAATGGATCTGATGGTGATCGCTTGACGATCGAAACTGGTCATCCTAGTGTTTTATTAATCTCATGTAATTTATTTCAGGATTAGGGCATAACCCATCTATTTTGGGTACATTCGTGTTGACCGACTGAAAAGCACTAAACTCTTGTTTACTAGGGGAAATGCTGAGATATATTTTGTTCTGACACACACACGTATTATTGTGCTTTGGGGCACGCTTCTTCGAGACTGGATCCCATGTGGGAGGTCGAGGTTATTTTGACACGTGGGTTGACAGATATGCAGATTTCCACGAATCGCCCGTCTAGCCTGGTGACTTATTTTGTTAGGCAGTCCTGTTGTCCGACTGGCCCCTTTAAGCTTTCATTTAGCAAACCTGTTCTTTGTGATGGTTATTTTGAACCATAATTAATTGGGGAGTTCGCCATGTTTGTGACGGATTATTGCATGTCGTATGGATGGAATGTTGTGTTAATAATGTAAATGTTGGCTTTGAGCCTAGTGATTGTCTATGACTCAGTTCATGTAAGCTAGTCTGTGACACCCGTGTGGTGTAGTGGTATTTTACTTGTAAAAATGACGGCGGTCATATGTGTATTTCTTTTGTTGGTCACGTGTTAACTTACTTGTGATGATTTGTGTGAGAAGTCCTAATTTTAGGCAGTAATGTTTTGCTACGGCAGTTTTGATTCCAATTTCATGCGGACATTATTGTGTTGTTTATTTTTAAGTATAGGAAGTGTCGGTTTAGTTTTAAGTTGTGTATTGTTGTTCCCCGCGTCTGTCTAGCTCTAAGTAATGCGGATTCGTCTTCTGAAAGTTTATTCCGGATGATGACGAATCATGCATTCAATTGTACTCATCGTGAAGCATGTAGAACAGCACTCGCGCATACATTGTCATTATTGTTGATTTTCTTGGGACACTTGGTCCGAGTAATAATCTCTCCTGAGATTTGGCCTAATTTTGGCAAATTTAATTTATTCAGTGGGAGTCATTATGGAAGTTTTGTTTGTTAATTCATTTCTGTAAATAGCTGATCTGTCATTAAATTCATTTGTTATAACCCTGGCTTCACTTTTTCCTGCATGTTATTTTGTTATATGTTACCCTGCATGTTAATGAAGCGCTTTAACAACAACTTACGATATGGACTGTTACACCCCCCGAAACTGAGTCTCATAAACTTCTTTGCAAGGGTTCAATATATTCCACTGGTCTTATTCAATAAAAATCTCCTGCCTATTGAAGGAAGTTTCCTTGTGATACACTAAATAGCTTCTGGTTCGCGACCTATGTCTTATTACCATTACAATGTGGAAGTTATGTGCTAGAATAAATAGCTTTCAATATCGGTGATACTGACTCATCCCGCGAGATGTCATCTTTCTGTAACGAACCACGGGAATTAATTTTTAGAAAAGTCAAATGCATGGATTCTATGATTTACGAAAAGTAAGCTACATAATTTAGTGCCATTAGGTGATCATTCCTATTATAGCCCATCGTACGAATTATCTTTCCAATCGCCTGAATAAGATACGAGAAATAAAAAATGAATTTTCGAAATTTCGAACTGATGCCATCTTGAATTTTTTAAAGCAATTGAAGATCATAAAATGACTCTACACCGCCCTGGATAAAGAATCGCTGTGCCAAGTTTCATTGCACTCTGGTGATTAGATAATCAGAAAAGTCACTTTTAATACTTGAAAATCACTTGGTCCCAATGATGTTTTTGTGTTTCTCAAGATTTGGAAAGTCACATACTGTAAATGTGCTTACTTAACAGTCATCCAACACCATACACAGTTTCAGTTTGCTTGCACACATTGTTTTGGAGATATTAAGAACCAGTAAAATGTATCGTATAGACGCCATGTTGGATTGTTTGAAATATATGCTACAGAATTTTATGCCAACAGAGGAATATAGCTCTTGGCTCATTGTACCAACCTACATTTCTATCACTTGTGGTGTATTCTAGGAATATACGCTTAATGTAACTTCGCACCCATATTGGGTTTTCTTTGAATTTCGCTATTCTCATCTTTTTATCCCGTGAAAACCACTAACCGAGTGTTCTGTGTGATTTTGCTCTCCTCTTGTGCTTTTGCTTATTTTTTGCATGAGTATGTTGCAGAGAACGAGTCACCTTTTCCCCTGTTATAAGGAAGCACTGAGCTATCATGCGGCCCTTCGCTCACTAGTCACTTGCGGCCAGCGCTGGAACTCACTGTCAACAGCTACTCAAGAATGCTTATTAATTCAACTCATTCCATACAAATGAAAGTCTACTCGCTCCTACGTTCTTTGGACTTAGCTCAAGAAAGAAATTTGTGTTTTTGAGCTACTTTATTGTGTACATATGGGTATATGTTACGTCACCTTCCCTCCCCACCGTTCCCCTACCTGTTTGTTCGCCACTTTCTGTGAGTTTATCATTCTTCTGAGTACAACCGACAGATTTCCCAGGTCGTTCTACAAGGGTCAGTTTTTACCCGACATCTTGTGAAAATTATGAGTTGATACTTGTGTATAGCAACGCTAGCCCAACATGAAAGATAAGTTACCAATACAGTCTTAAACGAATTCTCATGGAATTCTATTAAGCTCACTTGAAAGAAACGTCATACTTACAGTTTTATCCTCCTGGCAGGAATATTTGCCATGATGATATTTTTGAAGTGTAACATCTTCCACTCGGTTGCTGGATATTTTTGTGGGAGTGATTTTGAAAAATGGGACGGAAAGTGTAAGACGCACTGCCAGCTGGATCGCATTGCTGAACACTTTCATTCTGACGGTAAAGGCTCATGCGAACTCTGGTGTCAACTGATTGAAACAAAGCACATGGCACATGTTCGAAGTCTTCGTATCAGTATTTAAATGATACAATGCTTTAATATGAAACATTGTAAGTAGTCGGCATTGCCGGTATTATGTTTCTGCACAATGGCTATTCAAATAATAACCCACATAAATGTAATGCAGTCACCAATATAATATAATCGTTGTGTTTATACGAGAACTGAGCAAGGCTTCATGAACTATTGCTGAATACATTCTCTTTACTCACAAGAGGGCCTATTCATAAGACATTTTAAACTAAATTTCACGCAGGAACATTATCGAAACAAGCAAAATATAAATGAAACTTAATTCCGTCGGGATGGTCGAACTCCGCTGATTAGCTTAAACCCAAACAGTCCTGTCAGCTCACGCTAATGGGTTTGGGAAGAGAGTGGGGGTAGGCAACCTCTCCTGAAATGTTTGTAAGTCATGAGTTGACTGACAGTTACATACACCTGGACCCCCTGGGGTTTCTGTAGATGTAATCAGTGCAGCGAACATGTTATACATGTACAGTCAAAGAGTTGGAGAATTGCGAATTATAGGAAACTATAAATTTCATAAGTGTGAGTTGTCAAAATGGGGCCAACAGTGGAGGTGTCAAGGAATGTTCTGCCCATTTATTTACAAATGGTGGTAACTTTCTGTTATGTGGGTCTCACAATCACGAACCATGTACGACGATTAATCAAGAATTTATTTCAAACTGTGTAAAAAGAAATGTACGTGACAATATATGTGAACGGCCATCGAAGTTAATGAGAAAGGATATACTTGCTATCCCTAAGCACTTGTCTGATAATTTACTATCAAATGGCATAGAGAGGATTTAAAATAATATTGCGACTGAGAAACTTACCACCTCTGCCTCAAAATAAGCAAGAAGTTCTTGATACTCTAGCCATTATGGACATTCGATCGAACTTAGAAGAAAATATAATAATAACCCCTGGCACTACAGCCCGTGAAGGGCCTAGGCTTACGAAGAGACCGCTGCCCTGCCGATATTGGGGTGACGCGTGATCAGCGCATCGGGTCCCCTCGGCCGTTAATATTGGCTGAGTGAACCCCGTTCCAGCCCTAACGTCAGTTTCTAAAATCCCTGACGGAGCCAGGAATCGAACCCGGGGCGTCCGGGTGAGAGGCAGACGCGCTATCCCAACACCACGGGGCCGACTAAAAGAAAATATGCTTCTGGTAAAAGACAGAGAGAATAACATTATTATGTTTTCTTCTGCATCAAATTTGAAATACGTGTGTAAAAGAGAAACTATTTTTATAGACGGAACATTTAAGTATTGTTGTATGTAAATGAAGAGAAACTGGATAAGTTTGAAATAAACACGCCAGATGTTCGTATGAGCCGACTCAGATGGTGGGGTCATGTGAAGAGAAAGGGGGAGGAGAGATTACCTAAGAGGTTAATGAGTTCGGCTGTAGAGCATAAGAGAAGTAGAGGTAGACCTAGGAGGCGATGGTTAGATTCAGTGTTGAACGATTTCAATGTAGAGGTGTAGAAGCAGAGGAGGCCGCGGTGCTAACTGCTAATAGGGGATCATGGAGGTGACTTGTTCACAAACAGAGGCTTGCAGACTAGACTGGAGGATTGGGAAGGAGGTGGCCGTGACCTTAAGTTAGGAACCTTCCAGCATTTGCCTGGAGTAGAAGTGGGGAAACCACAGAAAACAACTTCCTGGATGGCTGAGGTGGGAATTGAACCCATCTCTTCTCAGTGTTTCCTCGCGAGGCTGAGTGTACCCCGTTCCAACCCATAGACCAGAATTAAATTTCTTGGCAGAGCCGGGAATAAAACATGGACCTCCGTCAAAAAAAATAACGGAGAGCTCTCAGTATTAAAATTGTACCCTGTTTTATAAGCTTTAAAATGATATAGGCTATACATTAACATTTTGGTTTTCATTATATTAATCTCAAATTATAATAGCCGCCTTGTCAAACACTTAAAAGACGTTTAATATTTAAATTAATACGTACATGCTTCGGTATACAATGATAATCGTCAGCGTAGATTGAAATAATAAAACAATCTTAAAAACTATGTTAACAATTAATGCCATAGTGAAAATGGATATCTTTACAAAGTACACATTAAAATTTAAATAAAATGAAAGGTCACAAAAAACAAGAAAAATACATAAACGAAACAAGACTAAAGTTAATATAAATCTGCCTTAATAGATTGTCTACATTATACTTCTTCACTATAGTTCAATATAATGAATCGGATCTCCTGTTGATTGCAAAAAGGTGTTGTTTCCACGTATAAAGAATTGGTGAATTGCGTAACAATTTTTGACTGATTAAGTCCTCTAACCTTGAAAAACGTTCTAGTTGAACCCAAACTTTCTATATTAGGCCTATATTAGACTGGATTTATTCAATACGGCTAAATAATAATATATTGCTTGCCACGGTGGGTGAGTGGTTATAGTGTCGGATTACTAACCCCCCAAGCTTGCAGGTTCGCTCCTGGCCGGGGTAAGTGATTTTTGAAATTACGACATGTCATACGATGTTGGCATGTCAAAGAACCCATTTGAATTCAGTAGGCCGTGTTCATAATGACAAAATTAATCTCGGGATTTTCCGCCGACACAAAGTTCCTCATTTCTCTACTAGAAAGCGCTATAGTGTCAAGGAGCTTAGATATTTAACCTCCTTGGCTTTCATCAAGGAACAACAAAATTCGACATGCAAGCTACCCTCTGGGTGGCAAATAACAAAGCTTGCACCCGGCACCCGAGGCCATATGATATTATTATTATTATTATTATTATTATTATTATTATTATTATTATTATTATTATATATTGAAACGGATGTCGCTGATGGATGCTATGGGATGTTGTTTCCAGCCAGGCATACTGATATGGAACAATGCGTAAGATTTTTGAAGTCATCTAACCTTATAAAGAGTCCTGTTGAAATATATTTGTGGTTACAATATGTTGTTTCCAGATGGTCGAACACCGTAAATATGCTTTATAAATGACAAAAACCATCTAAGTAACTAACTAACCTCGAATAAAACCAGAGGATCCTACTTCTAATTTAGCTCTGTAGAACTAGCTGTCCAAACGGGTGATTTATTTCATATCATAATTCAATTTGCCAAGTATATTTATAGGTTGAATGAAATACTTGGACATTGATGGGCCAAAATATATGGATAAGTCGAGAATAAACTCAACTAAGTATCTTCAAGAAACAGTGTGCACCAACAAGGAATATGCAAATGAAATGTAATGCATTGTGACAATAACAAGGTTTCGTTTAGGTATATTGCCACTAAATGTAGTTTAGTGGGGCTACCAGTGCGGTGACAAATTTCACACCCCACCAAAAAAAAAAAAAAAAAAAAGAATAGTGGTTGTTATATTAAATATTAGTAGAATGAGTATTTTGGTTAGTTATTGGACTAATACAGGAGGTACATTTAAACACAATCCCCCCCACCATGATCGTTTCACTTTGATCCCCCAATTTACACATTTGCAGAATTTAAGAAATCACCGTGTGGTAAAGGTTATTTTTATTCTCTTAAGACTTAAACGATGTGTCATAAAATTTCTACATTCAATTTTGTTCTTATACCAGTACTTCGTCTGGATTGAATGAAAATACTAAGAAGATGAATTATTTTCATACCGTCAAAATTTTAATGTTAACTCCACGAACTGTCAGTGGAAGTAAAGCTTTTGTCTGTAGTTTTGCACCTTGTAGCAGAATATCGTTGTAATGCTCATACTGCTGCTTATAACTTTCATATGATAACATTTTTCCAAAGCTACAACATACAAATTAAAATGTGCATATTGATTTGTATAATATTTCTAATGAGTGGTAAGGACTACGTGTTTGAGATAACAAGAGTAGATAGTGAAGATCATCGCAGGTTGACACATTCCGTTAATATTACTACCTTCACGTCCAGTTTGGAGTGGGGGGGGGGGGGGGCAGTAAAACACGCCTCAGGCAACTTCCCCTGTTTGGATTTTCCTAATTGACCCCCGTGGAGAGAACTCATCAGCGGAGCTCGGTATCACCCAATTCCGTGATGCAGTATTATTGGTAGGCCTACGTGAAAATAAGTCACCATCTTGTGCTTAATATTCGCGTGGTCGAAATAGCCGTGGTGTTAGCGTCTTTGACTGTGAATCTAGACATCTCGAGTTCGAATCCTGGACGGGTTAGATATTTTTGCTACCAGATTATCGTTTAAACGAATTTTATCATATCAATATGACTCGTTTTAACAGAGTCCATTTGAAATTACGTGTTGGTCTGTGCATCAAGAGGTCCGGGAACTCGGCACGCCTTTCATGATCTACTGCTGTGCGTATTGCATTTACTCACAAGTTGGCCTATTTATAAGGAATTTAAGGTTTTGAGCGGTGTCGCGTCTATTAATCTAGTTGATCCATATCGTATTCTTTATTTGGGCTAGGGCTGGTGGAAGCTACAAATCATCTATTAAAATGAGTTCCGTATTATAAACTAAAATATTTGTAAAACACTCCCTTTTACAATAGATTAATATTTGTGCCAATAATAGTATAAAATACCGGTGTATCAACAATTTCACGTGAAGTTTCTTCTATGTCAGATGTTACACATCATATGCGACTACTGTAAGGCTCATATTTTTTTTTATTTCTTGTGTAACAGTTTCGGAGATATAGAATTCCGGCGATATATTTCGCGCGGCCGCCCTATTGGATTTGTGAGGCGTCGGTCGGGGTCGGACAAAAAGAGTGCTATGTCCTTACCGAGTTGGATTGAAATCTCTGCTTAGAGTTCATTTGGGGGGGGGGGGACACACACATACACACACATACAAACGGTGACCTCATATGATGAAAGTAGGCTAGGTTAAAAATGAGAGGCGTAGAAACAGAGAAGGTCCCAGTGGTCACTGCAAATAGTGGATTATGGTGGTCATTTTTCAGCAATCAGAGGCTTGTGGCCTAGAAAAACGCTGAATGGCAAAACAGTCACAAATAATAATATTTATTATTATTATTATTATAGTTATTATTACTTATATTACTATTATTATTAGCCTATTATAACTATTTGCATTTCACTTTTTTCTATGGATTATCCATAGTGAAATTTCCATAGTCTTCATAACTATAGGCCTATTATCATTCAGAACACAATCTTCTTCGAAATTGCGTGGCTGATGATTACGATACCACTAAATTCTACAACAAATTAACAACATACAACATTAAAATTGTGAGTGAAGCCACTGAACTATAGACTTACATTTAAATCTGCTGAGGAACGACGCCTCTCCTGGTATAAGGTTACGTAATGAGATTCCTTTCCCAAAGGTCCTGGGTTCGATTCACTGTTCTGCCAAGAACTTTATTCAAGTGAGACTTTGAATGAGGTGTAGGTTACTCAAAAGGTATTTGCTCGAAGTGTTGCACTCTCATTCCATTGAAATTTGACCTGCTTATGACTTTCTAAAGTGAGATCCGTATATATCCAAATATGAAAATGTCACAAACGCCCAATCATTGAGGCAGGAGTAATAACCATCGCAAGTCATCAATAGTTTAAACTCAATGATGTGATCTGGTATCAAACCCAGAGCCCTTCAGACCTATGACTAACTTACTGACTTTGCCACGAAGCCACAGAAACTTGCGGGGCCTACTAGCCTGTGACAGTACAAAACCTCAAAATGTTCACTTCTTGGGTGACTTACATATCAACTATACCGTTCCAGTATACCAAACTAGAATTTAATTTCCTGAATGAGCCAGGAATTGAACCCGGGATTTCGAGGTGGCCGTCAATTATACTAATTATACACCAAAAACGTATGAGCTCGAGGTGGCACTAGAAGTAAGAGCGAGGGTCTTCCTCTTGGAGTAGCAACTAGCGTTCTTGACTGACGTTCTGGAGGTCCGTGTTCGATTCCCGGCTCTGCCAAGGAATTATTACTGGTCTGAGGGCAAGAACGGGATTCACTCTGCCTCGTGAGGCAAAACTGAGAGGAGGTGGGTTCGATTCCCACCTCAGCTATCAAGGAAGAGGTTTTTCGTGGTTTCCCACTTCTACTCCAGGCGAAGCTGGGATGGTTCCTAACTTCAGGCCTCGGCAGCTCCCTTATCAATCTTCACCTGAATTACAAATACACACACTCATACAGCTATCACAATAACACAGGTTATCAGACAAATTCTACACTCACCCAAGTACACGGGGCTAAATGACTACGAAATGCATGCCCCTCAAATGAAACAACAACATGAGAGAAACAAAGCGCCATGATTAGACTCACGGCATTGTTTACCGTTGAGTAAGTTGTTCTGTTTGTCTACACGGGCTTTGCCATACTGCCCAATTCGAGGTTCGAGCCACCCTACGCCATCCACTTCACGCAATATCGAGAGCTTAAGTATATAACCGATCCGTGTATGATACGTTTTTTTCTTTCCTGGCTCTCATTTCAATCGCAGTATTGAATAAAACAAAAATTGAACATTTCTGATTACGTTTAGAGATATTTTTATAAATCTTGGTTTTTGCATATTTAGGTCATTTTCGTAACCTCGATCATACTGTGCGTATATTTTCGATTTCAGATCATTTTTCGATCTTATTTTTGGACATGCTCCTATATTCAGATACATTAAATGCCAACGTACTGGGGTTACAGGGGTGAGATATGTTTTGGTTTGACGGTCAATGGAATGTGACCTCATAGAACATGAAGGTATATACAATTTAGGACTTTATTCCACTGTAATTAATACAGTAATTGTTTATTCACAGTTATATTAATATGGTTATTGTTCTTGACAAGAACAAGAAATGTGAATATTAATACTAGATGATAATGTACCGCTTACATGGAAGGTTAAAACGTTGCGGTGAGAATCTCAAGCTTGTAGTTCAATGTTAAAATAGCGTAATTCAATGTTTAAAAACTAGCAATTTTGTAAGGATATATGTTTGGTCATATTATGAACAGAAACTATAAAACTTCAGGAAGTGTTTCCTAAAAGGAAAAGGAGCAAGAAAGTTCATATAAACATAAGTCTGGAGTTGGGTATTGCCCAAAGTAGATGGCACTAACAACACTCAGAATGTACTTATTTGTGTTACAGGTTGTGTACATGCTTGCATCGCGTCCCATGGAGGCCATTTTGAACATATTTTATAAAACTCAGAGGGTTGGTATGCCTGAGGCTTATGAGTGCTATCTACTTTGGACACTATGTCGCCTACCTCCGGATATCGTCGCTGAACTTGCAATAGCGCGTATCTGACAATGCTCGACTTTTTCGTTATTTTCCTTATTATTGGTCACACCTCCCAGCCGTACTACCCTACCAGGCAATTGTTACCGCTAGAAGGAGAGCGCAGCTGTTGTGTATACATTACGTCGTCTCGCCTCGTTATGGCTGCAGCGAGCGGCTTGCGGGGCAAGGGGGGGGGGGGGGGACTCATGTACAGTCATAGGCTACAATGAGAACACACCGCGCAGCGCACGGCCCAGTATGAATCAGGCACACAAATAACGTCCTTCACAGGCGTGTGACTGGGCGGAGCGCATTAGTTCCGATTTCCGCTACCAGTAACAATTCGCAGGTCGGGTAGTATGCGGATGTGCCGTCGAAAATAGCAGTTTATTCACGTTAGGTTCATTATCCTGTATGGGGTACTGAAGGATAATGAGCTTTAAATACATTGTACCGTAGAAACTTATATTTCCGTGTAGGTATGCACTCCTACAGTACAGTATATTTAAGGTTCATTTTCCTTTAGTAAAGTACACAGAGAAATTAACCTAACGTGAATTGTTCTGTTGGACGGCACATCTACACATAGCTGGATTAAGTGCCGAGTGCGACCGTGCCGGAAGCGACCCAGTAAAAATCGTGGCTGTAGCGACCCTTCAAGTAGCTTAAATACAGAGCACCATGCGACCCATTGTTCGAGAGAAGAATTGAAGATCTTATTTCCGAAGTGACGTAAATCCATGAAATGTAAAACTTCAGAAATAGCGTTTTCGTTTCTTCGTATAATTAACTTCAGAAAGGATTATAAATATAATGTAATTCCATTCATTACTTGTATGCACATCTTGACACTGTGTTTTAAAAATCTCCTATCAATGGAAATGGTGGCAATCATCTCCTGTAAGTTGGAGTTGGGACGTTTTGGAAATGAATCATATATTGCCATACGCTTTGAGTGACATTTATGAACATTTCAATGGTTTAAGCACAACAAACCAATCTGATGCTCTACATATTCTTAAAAGTTAGCCATGGCCTTGATTTATCATGTGATGTCCAGAGAGCCATCGGATTGGTCAACATGGATATAAGGCACATTGAAAATAAATACCCGTTGGAGTTACATCACTTTGCAAGTAAACTTAGGTCATACATCTCCGTTAATAAGAGGTATACGACGTATTGCGACTTTAAAACCTTTGCTATACGTTGAGAGAACCTATAAACATGCCTATGAAAGAAAAAACTGAAAACCGTCAATTTTTGGATTTACGTCACTTTGGAAATAAGCTCTTCAATTTCTACGGCGCCTAACCTAACCTAAGCGGAATTTTAGCAGACACAGATTTGTTAGAAATTCCCAGATTCCACGATACATAAGTGCTTGGGTCGCTAGTGGCATGATGGCAAATTGGTGGGTCGCATCTGGCACGGTCGCATCTGGCACGACACCCATGGCTGGGAGGCGTGACTTATCATATGGAACATAATGGAAAATAAGACCATTGTCAGATACGCGGTATTGTGGGTTCAGCGACGTATACAGTAACTTATGTTTATATGAATTTTTAGTTCCTTGGACTTTCAGAAATCCTCTTGAACTTTGTACAAGCAGTTTCCGTTCGCCCTGTATAGTTACTTTAAAGTCATATTTGCTTTCATGTTTCTCGCATATTCAGGCCATAAACCTTCTCAACTTAATGATGATGTAATGTACTCGGTATAACTCCTATTATCTCTCCAAGCAAAGGAGTGGTGGGGATATTGAGTCTAGGCGAATTTTTGGGGCAGAGTTTTCATGAGTTGGCACGCGTTACGCATGAGGACCGCAAATAATTGAATATAACGAGTAAGGCTAGCACCGGCAACGAGCAAATTCATATGCATTACCCTTCCTTGCAATTCCTTGCCGTAATTCGTGCATCGTCATTCATTTAATTTCATTTCGCATTCACTACTCTCATGAGGTTTGTGTTAGAAAGGGCATCCGACCGTATTCACGCTGCCAAGAAAGAAAAGTCATCTCACCTCTTCCCTTACCCTTACGGGAATAATAGGTGATAAAAATACAAATACTGATGAAAGAATCCCCTTTCAGCCTTATGGGGACAACGGGAAAATGGTGGGTCCGAGTTGGCCGTCAGTCACTACACTACGGCTTTACAGAAGCCAGAGTACCAGAATTGTGCCATTTAGGGGATCTTTAACGACGTTGGTGTTACGAAGATTTTAGTAGAAATGGAGGTTTTATTGTTAATTTATTTGAGGAGCCAGGGACATCTTTGTCATCAGCCCAATGTACTTACGTGTGGGTTGGATTTTTATGACAACCTGTATTTCAATGGTGGCTGTGTGGTAGTGTGTCTAGCCTAATTGTAATACTTAGGGTAAGTAATTACGGTAGGTGCCTCGGGACTTGAAATAAGATACCATCCCGGCCTCAAGAGAATGTAGAAAGGTTCGGGAAAGAAACACATTTAGGATGGCCATTGTCAGTGCCGTGATTTGAACCACCAATCGCTGGTCTTGCTGCAATTCACCATCACAGAGGTGGGGCCAGATTTAACGTGCACAGCCACGCCGTGGAATGCACAAAATACATGCGTAAGGTGAATGCGGAACATCTCAATATGTGATGTGATGACATGCAATGGTTCCCACCCTCATTTCTGGTCCGGAAACGTGGAGTCAAGGTTGCGATCGAGGAAAGAGACGTGGAAGTCTTTTGTCTGTACAGTAAATGAGGTTCCTCACATAATGGACGAGAACGAAGAAGCTCCAAGTAAATGAAAATAAAAAATATGCACTTCGGTCATTTCTGTCGGCCAGTTTACTTGAGGGTTTTTCATGAGAAATAATGGCCAGTTAACACGAGCCAAAGGCCAGACAACTGTGTTTCGTGACTGTCAGCAACTTATTCTTGGAAATTATTTCCTAAGATTGCTGATATGAGATGCCCTTTTAAAGAGGAGCACGTCGTCTCCAAGTGATGCAGGAAATAGAGACGCTTCAGTAGACTTCAACGGACGATGGTGAAGGCTGGTGATATTCTTTGTTCTTGTTTCATTTGAATGTGTTCATTCAAACCGTGTGTTTAAAATGTGTTTGATAATCTTTGTTGTTATAGTGTCAAGGCCGCGGTGGTCGAGAGCGCTGACGCCCTACCTCGTGCCTCACTGGTATCGGCTGAGCGTGGGGTTTGATTCCCACCTCGGCTGTCCAGAAAATTGTTTTCTTGGTTTCCCAATTCCACCACCAGGCCAATGTTAAACAGTTTCTTCCAAAATCCCTTCCCTGACCCGTTCTGAAAGTAAAATAAATGGCCTTTGGCTGCATTAATAACATTCTTATAGTGTCTGAAGTAGTGTGTATTTGTACTTCAGGTGATGATTGGGAGGGAGGTGGCCGTGGTTTTAAGTTAGCCGCCAACCCTACATTTACGTGGAGTTGAAGTGGGAAACCACGGAAGACCACTTCCAGGATGGTTGAGGTGGGAATCGAACTAACCTCTTCTCAGTTTTGCCTAACGACGCTGAGTGTACCTCGTTCCAGCTCTCAGACCGGAATTAATTTTCCTGGTTGAGACATGAATCGAACCTCGGCCTGCACGGTGACACTCAACAGTGATAGCCACTACACCATAAGGTGGTCATGAATTTTGGAACTGGGAAGTGAAGGGTTACAGTTACAGCCACACCTCGTAAATAAGGGAGCAGTTTGCTCTAAGTAAACATAATAAAATACCGCACTTAATGACATAAGCCCTTTAACCAATGAGAACAACAACGAGATCAATAGGAGTACAGACTTCCACCTTGAATGAGTCTTCCGTGACAGATTGCCCGAGTCATGATTCCAAGATTGCGGGTTCAATTTATGGCCGACGATGTCGGATTTTTGAAGGATGGAAAATATTCCTACCACTCCAAGATATACAATGTCGACTCGCCAAAAACCTCTCGTTTCTCATCTGGTAATTACAAGACAAAATTAATTAAATCTCAACCACATGCTACCCAACAGAATTTCAGTTGCTCTTCAAATGAAACTTAGCCAGTGGAGAATAGATTGCCTAGAAGTCTATATCTAAAAAGTATAGTTCAAGATATTTCGCGAGTGGCAGATATTCAACTGTGCAATGATGCATTTTTAGGTTTAAGGATCTCAAATGAAGGTCATAAGCCGTGATATCTGTGGGCATAAACCAGGCCACCGTGAGTGAAACTGCCTGTGTCTCATGCCGCAAACGAGGCTGGGAAGTTCTGCATTCCTTTCCGTAATTATGATAGAGACTTCGCTGCGTAATGGAGAACAGGGAAGGACCTCGTGGCTCACGGATTCCGCTACTGACTCTTCACTCGCGTGATATACATGCCTTGTAGTCAAGCATCTTCTGATCTTCCCTCTGAATTTACTTTTCTTGTTGTTCATTTAGGGGCTTATGTAGCTCCATGTGCTTTGGGTGTGTGCTTAGGATCTGTATATTAGCCAGTGTTATTGTGATGACTGTAAACTACTAGGCTAATGTGTGCATTTGTACAGTAATGGGGGCTAGGATGTGGGTAGGTGGTGGCCGTGAAGTTGATTTAGGCTCGAGTAGAAGTTGTAAACTTTGGAAAATCACTTTTAGGGTAGCTGAGGTAGGAATCTTCTCAGTTCTGTATCACGAGGCTTGGTGTAACCCGTTCCAGCCCTCCGACCAGAATTAAATTTCATGGCAGAGTTTGGAATCGAACACGAGCCACCGCTGTGGCAGTCAAAATGTTTGTCACTACGCCACAAGGTGGATGCATTTATTTTGATGTGCCATAATGAAGGGCACATGAAACACGACACGACCGAGATGGTACACAATATTCTCCGTAATAGAACTACACTGATTTCAGCCATCCAGAACAGCAGAACGAGGAACGATGTCCCATGGCATAACTGTCTTTATTTAAGCTATACTCATTCCAGCCAGAAGAACAGCAGTTTCTCATAATATTAAAACTAATAATGTTATTGGATTTATATACCTTTCAACTATTGCAGCTGTTATAGCCGCCGGAATGCGAGAATTTTGCCCCGAAGGGGAACTTAAACGTGCCAGTAAATCTACGGACATGGCTCCCTCACATTTGCACACCCTCAAATGCCAACTTACTGCGCCGGGATTCGATTATGCAACGTTGGGTACAGCAGGCGAGAACGGCACCATTGCGCCACGCAGCCAGTAGCAGTTTCTCATTGGGTGAATTCATCAGTGAGAATATTTGGGAAACCAAAAAGGGACTGTTGAAAAAGAAACGAGCATAGACATATGTGTAGGCGTGGCTTCATTTCTCTGAATGTTTCATAACCTTTCGGGTTGGAAGTCATTCAAACACACGCTCTTGCTCCTGAAGATTTCCAAGTTATAATGCACTTTCTATTTAAAGGCACAGTGCATGTCTGATAAAAAAGAATGTCGCCTAAAGAAGTCTGGCAAGTTATATCAATATGTAACATTCAACTACATTGGATGTCGTATGCTCTTTTTATTGCCACATGCACCAATATATTTTATATATTGCTCTTAAAATGTAGTTTTGGACCTTGATATCTCTAATACGATAACCATTGTAGATATTTCCTAGTGTATTTTCATCAAGTAGCGTGCTGACGCTTGTGACGTTTTGGGGAGATAACCTGGATATTCCACCCCTTAGAACAACAATCACCACATCCATCCTTCGGACTCCCAGAGAGAGGAACGTTTGTAATCACTTTCCCTTCTTTAATTGTCCTTCTTCGGACTTTCCGTGCCACTACTGCTCATCATTGCCTTCACCGTCATCAGAACAGCGTTACACCTAGCGGCAGTTGAAATTCCCGGATTCAGTGACCTGTAGGCTAGACTGCACACATAGGCTGTTACTCTGTGCTCATTAGCTGCTGCCATTCTGGGAAACACTTTTACTGGTGACTGGGTTGCATATGACGGGATGGTCGAACGGCGCTAATTGGTTTAAACCCAGAGAGTCCAGTCAAGCTTACGCTAATGCGTTTGGGAAGAGCGTGGGGGTGGGTTGTATGGAACTGCGCCCAAGCTTCACTAATGACCCTGGTCATTAGCATAAACCTTTCAAAAGTGGCAGTGGAACAGCGCCCATTGAGAGCGGTCAGGTAGGTTCCCTCCCTCCACCCCTCTACCGAATTATGTTGTGTCGAGTGGTGTGAATTTGAAGTGACTAATTTCAAATCGGTTGTGTCTTGATTGCGAACAAGTCAAAAACCGACCAGATTGCGAACAACTAAATTGCAGACAAGAGATTAGTGTTGGCCTGGGATACATAAAACAGGTACAGTTTTCAAAACAGACTACAGTAATATTTAATTTGTGTTCAAGCAATATTAGCATTAACTGGTACATTGGGATGTTTTCGACAACCTAACCATATTTTAAAAATAGTTTTGTTATTGCAAATGTTTAATAATTTAGTTTGAGGTAATCTTACCTTTTAGGAGATTATTATATCTTTTTATTGTATAACAAAACTAGAGGGGTAGTTATTTATGGTGGATTAGAGAGAGTTGTATTATTATTATTATTATTATTAGTGTAGCCTCCGTGTCTTAGGCAGCAGCGCGCCGGCCTCTCACCGCTGGGTTCCGTGCTTCAAATCCTTGTCACTGCATGTGAGATTTGTGCTGGGCAAAGCGGAGGCGGGATAGGTTTTTCTCCGGGTACTCCGGTTTTCCCTGTCATCCTTCATTCCAGCAACACTCTCCAATATCATTTCATTTCATCTGTCATTCATTAATCATTGTCCCAGAGGAGTGCGACAGGCTTCGGAAGCCGGCACAGTGTCTATCCTCGCCGCTAGATGGGGGCTTCATTCATTCCAACCCTGACCCGGTCCAATGACTGGAAAAAGGCTGTGGATTTTCATTATTATTATTATTATTATTATTCGCCTCTGTGGTGTAGTGGTTAGTGTGATTAGCTGCCACCCCCGGAGGCCCGTAGTACAGCTGCTTATCGGGACTGGGGACTACCTCTTATTCTCAGCAGTGCAGAAGCTAGTGGTGGGAGACAGTCCGTCACTTCCCCTTAAACCGACCTTGGGCTAACAGCCGACTTGACTATGGGTGCAGTTCAATCGGCCTAATTAAAAGGATCTGGAAATACCACTGATTATGGGGGTAGACAACCTCTCCTAAAATGTTGGTTAAGCCATGAGTTGACTGACAGCTACGTTCAACTGGACTCCCTGGACTTTCCGTAGATATAATCAGTGCAGTTAACACGTTATCCATGTACAGTCAAAGAGGTGGAGAATTGCGAATTATGGGAAACTAACATTTTTGTAAGTGTTAGTTGTCACAAAGACGCCAAAAGTGCAGGTGTTTGAACAAGGAGTGTTCTGACCATTTATTTACGAATGCACCTTGTTTTGTAGGAGAATACATATAAGCATTTTGGTTCCCACGACATCATTTTAAAGCTCATTGTGCAGGCTACAACTTGCATACGAAGACATCTTTACGAAACTACAACATAAAACGTGCAGATCTGAATAGAAACTGTGAAACACAAAGTAAATGATCGAACTTGAGCTTTAAGTGCAAGGTTAAAAAAATCCATGAATCTGGAATAATGCAAAACTTGCTCATGAATAGTATCGAATACGTCTTTGAGATAACAAGAATTGATAGTGAAGAGCACCGTGAATATCAGCGCAGGTTGACACCGTCCCACAATATTTACCTTCACGTCCAGTTTGGAGTGCGGGGCAGTGAAACACGCCTCAGGCAAGTTTTCCTGTCAGGATTTTCCTAATTGATCCCCGTGGAGAAACCCATTAGCCCAGCTCGGTATCATCAACATATGATACACTCATTCTGTTGTCGAGTATTTATTACGAACTGGGAGTAATCCAAGGCGGGTCAAGTAAACTGTGACCCAACTGTAAAAGCAGCACATTATATATATGTATATATACGTAGGTGTTTAAAATCTAGCTTTACACCAAATGAAACCGCGAATTTCAGCTGTCCCTAACCATATTCATGACATACAGTTTGTCGAAATTTGACTGGACCAATCCAAATGTTAACGGTGGGAAAGCTGGACCCCTTAAGCCATAGTTCTGTACCTTCCCATTCTTCGTACTGGATAGCGTTCTTGGCTGTCACCGTGGAGGACCGGATTAAATTCTGGTTTGAGAGCTGGAACAGGGTACAGTCAACCTCGTGAGGCAAAACTGAGAAAAGACAGGTTCGATTCCTACCTAAGCCATCCTGGAAGTGGTTTTCTGTGGTTTCCCCACTTCTACTCCAAGAAAATGCTGGGATGAAACCCAACTTAAGGCCACGGCAACTTCCTACCCAAATTCCACTTCAATTACTAATACACTCACTAGTACTGACATCACAGTGACACAGATTATCAGACAATGGCGCAAAGCCCTCAAAGAATCAACAACAACTTTCTATTCTCTGCCTTTTAGCTGGTCACAAAGCCTAGATATATGTGGATATACATTCAGGCCGAACATTATATTTTGAGTTGAGTTTTCACTCAAGGAGAGCAGGTGACATCTCTATCTCTATAATTCAGGTATATTTAAAATGAATGTTTGTCTGGTTTTTTTTTTCTGAATTTCCACGGAAACATGCGTTATTAAAGCGTTTCAGACTGTTTTATGACAGTTGCGCACAAAAAATTACTGTCGGTCTGTATGTCTGTCTGTCTGTCTGCCAGTCTATGTACAACTTTGTGCGCTCTTTATTCGAGAATGGCTGGGTGGATCGACGTAAAATACCAATTTTTTGGACCTAGTCATCAGTTTCTGAGATATTCCTAGAAAACTAATTTCATTAGTAATACAAGTCCCCATCACAGCTCTCACTGCCATCATTCGTTCGTTCTTTATAACGGGACTCGGTGATAGACCAGTGAGTCACACGCCACAAGGGATCTGCGATATAAGGAAGATATTTCACCACCTTTCACTCGAACATGATTCGTTGCCTAATGTGTCTGTTGACAGTAGACACTGGCAGGCAGCACAAGCTGATGGTTACAAAATACTTGTATAATGAAGGATACACGGAAAGAACGATAAGATGAGTGAAAGACTCCACTCTTAGGCCACGTACTGCTCGAGTCCAAGCTCTGTGAACCTGAGAGAAATGTGGATCGCGGAGAGATGTGGGGAGTTCCCAGTCCGTGCGTAGTAACAGAACCAAATATATCGGTTGGTCACCCATTCACTAATTCGCAACACCTTACACCACACTGGTCTAGGCAACGGTCCTATGTTAGCAGTATTGGAATAGACAGAAGTTCCAAAAAAGGAAGCTTGTAGTTTAACGTGACCGTTAATCTTGAGATCATGAGCCACGGGACCTCCTTTTTACGTGGAATCCGAACCACAGGACATGGCATTTCACTTCGAAAATCTCACATGCATTGACCGGGAATCGAACCCGGACCGCCTTGGTGAGAGGCATGCCGCTAGACCGCTGAGCCACCACGCCCCTCAGAAGTTCCATATAACACGGCGGGCTCTTGACAGGCCCTTCACTACCCACCTCCACATTTTAGGGCCCTACATTTAGCAGTGTCTGTGACATTCCCAGTAAACTAAATTCGCTGTGTAATCTGATGAAGGAATGATAAGCCCCTAACCATTGCAACAGTAGCTCAATTGATAACATCTGGCTATTAATGCCGAGGACCCTTCGAAGAACGGGTACTTCTGCTAGCTGGACACTAATTATAAAGATCGACTGGAGTTTATATCCCCCTCTACCCAACACTACAGCCTCCGAAAAACTTCTAACATCTCTAAACAAACGAAGAGAAGATATACCTCCAGAATTCTATGGAACTGAAGCCATGAGAGACCGGAGGTGGACAACATCCAACTTCGAGATGACGCACGAGCTCACAAGACTGGCAGTACACGGTTTTCACTATACTGCTTCACTGCAGAAGATTTGAACGTATGGATATTATGACTGAGGTGACTTACAAAGTAGACTACGGTACTATAATTTGATTCCATTTTCATAACTAGCTTTAAGGAAGATATTAGTCTTACCAAAATATATTTAATAAGTAAATGTTCATATTCGTCATATGTTCCCTCTTTCAGGTAGTAAAGATCTTTTCAAATGCAATTTCTTTCTTCCGTGTTCAATTGAGTTGTTAAATTTCTCAGAATTAAACCACACATCGCACATAGATTCCTGGAGGATGGTAAGAATACATTACTGATTAGAAGGACAGTCCGGTACATGCACGTTGACGGTCGATCTTCAGTACGGCGTCGCGTCACCACGTGCTGCATTCTGAGCCGCTAGACGTCGTGGCATGGAATCATACAGCGCTTGAATACGCTGCTGGGGAATACCGTCCCACGCGGTTTGTAGACGCGTCCACAAAGCATCAACAGTGGCGGCAGATGGACCTGAACGAACAAGTTGCCGACCGACCATATCCCAGACATATACGACGGGCGACATGTCAGGCGAACAGGCAGGCCAGAGAAGCAGAGGTATCCGTCCTTCTGCGAAGAAGGCTTGCACATTCCTTGCCACATGCGGGCGGGCATTGTCCTGCTGAAATATGGCCTGTGGAACGGCCTGCGAGAGGGGCAGTGCCGCGGGCTGTAAAACTTCCCTGATGTAGTGGTCACTGTTCAGATTGCCCGCGAGACGTACGAGGCGCGATCGCCTGTTATAGGCAATTGCGCCCCAAACCATTACACCTGGTGTTTGTCCGCTATGCCGCTCAACAATACAGTCTGCCTGATTGCGTTCTCCACGGCGGCGTTGAACGCGTATGCAGTTTGAAGCGGGACTCGTCCGAAAACACTACATTTCTCCACTCAGCCTGCCAGTGTCGGCGTGCACGTGCCCATTGTAGTCGGAGGCGTCGGTGGTTCCCAGTCAATGGAAGCCGACGCAGTGGCATGCGTGCTACCAGTCCAGCCCTCAAAAGACGGCGCCGCACCGTCGACGCAGACATGTCCACCCCCGTTGCAGTGCTCCAACGTCGAGCGAACACCGAGGACGACGCTGTTCTGTCCGATACTGCCATGCGGAGAAGATGGCGGTCGTCTCAAGCTGCAGTCACATTGCGTCGTCCTGTACCCAGTCGTCACTGTGGACGGCCCTCCTCTCTCCACATGATCCACATACGCCTTACTGTTGACGCAGCGTGCCCTGTACGAGCCGCAATGTCCCAGATCGACAGACCCGCCTCCCGGAGTCCAAGCATTCCGCCCTCTTCAACCACACTCACATGCTGATAGTCCACCCTGTGATGTCGGCGAGTCATCGTTGCACTTGCTTACACGTTTCTCTTGCTATGACGGCCCAACGCCGACAGAGCTGTGCGGAACACTGACCTGTCCGGTCCCACGACAGAGGGCACTGGTGGGCCAATCTGCACGCCATCTCTCTGTGATTTCAATCACTTAGTATGGTACCGCAGGCCTACACGACCTCTGTTCTGGGAGTGTCTCCGACAGTTTTTTCTGGGTTTTTCACTTTCTGCAAACAGTACTGTATATACTTGTCCCTTCAGTGTGGGAAAAATTTTCAAGAAATGAAATTGGTGCTATTCTCGAAGAAGTGTGCACGTTTCACATGTTAATATGCGCTAACTTGCCCCAGAATGCTGTTAATATAGTCGCTCCGTTTAGAAAGTTTGCTTCACTTGGTGTGTGCTTGTCGTGTCCATCTTCCACACGGACAGCCCTCGTTCGAGACTCTGGCTCTTAATTACGGTTGGTCCGAGTGTAAAGGATTAACTGGGAAGATGAGTGGTTTTATAATCCTTTTCCACCATCCCAAATGTAATTTTCTGAGGTTCTCACAACAATTACTGTCAGTACTAGGATGATAACTCTCGCCGCTAGATGGGGGCTTCATTCATTCCCTTCCTGACCCGGTCGGAGACTGGAAGCAGCTGTGGATTTTCATTTTCACTAGGATGATAACTAACTTCAGAGTTCAATTGAACAATCATCTCAACTGCTTATTATAGACGTTCCATACATAGCCTACGTAAGTACATGAGACTGATGCTCATGATGTCCAAAGCCTCTAATTAAACAAAATAACAATACCAATACTAATAATGTTATTGGATTTACGTCCCTCTTAAAAAGGGGCGTGGTGGCGCAGCGGTCAAGATGTTGGCCTCTCACAACGGTGGACCAGGTTCGATTCCCGGTCAATGCATGTGAGATTATCAAAGTGAAATGCAATGTCCTGTGGTTCGGATTCCACGTAAAAAGGAGGTTCCGTGGCTCATGATCTCGAGATTAACGGTCACGTAAACTACAATCTTCCTTCCTTCTTCTTTTAAAACGTCACTGCCAGTGCCGGAATGTTGTCCCGAAGGGGAACTTGAACGTATAGTAAATTACTGACACAGCTCTCTCGCATTTAAACAACCTCAAATGCCCACAAAACTCTTCAGAATTTGATTCTGCAACCTTGGGCGCAGAAGGCGAGAAAGTTACCGCTGCACCACGCAGCCAATGGCCAAGCAAAAGCAACAACCACGTCAACTGGGTAATTGCCTGTTCTCTTAATTGCACTAACATTTAACTTAGACCTACAAGAAGAAATCCGCACTATACTGATGATGTTTCATTTAGGAGCTTCAACATGGTGGTCATCAACCCCATGAAACTTTGTTAATGTGGTGTCAATTGTTGTGAGTGCATGGTAGAATCAGGAAGAAGGTGGACGTGGCATTATATTATTTGAATGGAATAGAAGTGAGATACTACAGAAAATAACTTATTGAGTAACTGAAATGGCAGTCGAAACGACTTCTTCCCCGTTTTACCTCACAAGGCAGGGAATACGCCTTTCCAACCCAACACCAGAGTTTAATACAGTATATCTTCAAATACGAAAATCAAACCCAAAACCTTTGGGTCCAGAGTCTCAATACTTACCCCCAGTTCACAGGAAGCAATCGCCCACATCCAGAGTACACGGTGTTAAATGAACACGATGCCGCAAGCCCCTCAATTAATCAGCAACTACAGTAGTGTATAGGCTTCGTGTACTGTACAAGGAAATAACTCGCATTGGGCAATAGGCCTATTCCTGTAATGCCCTTAGTCTTACCCAGTGCCCAGTGTGCGTTCTTGCGGCACGCGAGTCTGTCACTACCAACCTAATTAACACAAAACTTTTATTCACCACGAACTTTACGTTCACATAAAATGAAATTTAATAATAATGTACACCCTTAGCACTTATTGTAGGCCAGAAATTTAAGTCCAAAGGTTTTCTGGATTTTAACACAATTATAATTACTTTGAAACCATCCTGTATAGAAAATAGACAGTTGACTTAACAAATTCTTATTATTAAAGTGGTCTTCATAAGTTTATTTATTTTATTTAGTCAATTTACCCTCTAGGTTGGTGGTTCCCACGGACTCAGCGAGGGAACTCACCACTACCGCCTCTATGGGCAGTGTCCTGGAGCTTGGAACATCTGGTCGGGATGGATACAACTGGGGAGGTGTGATCAGCACTTCGCCCAGGCGGCCTTACCTGCAAAGCGAACAGGGGCCTCATGAGGGATGGGAAGGGATGGCAGATTGGGATGGATAGGCTAGGAAGAGGGAAGGAGGCGGCCGTGGCCTGACGGTAGGTACCATCCCGGCATTTGCCCGAATACGAAGTGGGAAACCACGGAAAACCACTTCGAGGATGGCTGAGGTGGGAATCGAACCCCCTCTACTCATTTGGACCACCCGAGGCTAAGTAGACCCCGTTCCAGTCCTCAAACCACTTTGCAAATTTCGTGGCAGAGCCGGGAATCGAACCCAGGACCTCCGGGGCGGCAGCTAACCGTGCTGACCGCTACGCTACGGAGGCGACTGGTCTACATAATTAACAGTTAATAGTAATTGAATTCAAGAGGTATATTTGTGCTGGTTTAGCTTGTATCTGCCTCTCGAACACCACATTTTGATGGTGAATTCTCATTAGTTCTGTGTTCTAGATTAGAAGTTCCTACGTTTCTTTTTGATTTATGCCAGTAAGGAGTCGTTGCTCACAGAAATACATGCCGATGGAAATGAAATAAGGTTTAAATTTCAGCAATTAGGGGAAGTTAAACCTGTATCTGCGTCCCAAAATGTCGAATCAAAGTAGCTGCTCTGATCCGAACTGCATAATGGAGAGCCGGAACGTTTTAGTCACCTCACACATAATATCCTTACGTCCGAATCTTTTGTAGGTTAACTCCCTTATTGTTGAATGCATATCAATAGGGCTAGGATATATATGTCCCCAATATCAGCTTCGGTGGCGTATTCGGTAACATGCTGAACTGCTACGCCCAAGATCGCGGGTTCAAACCCGGCCGAAGTCGTCAGACTTTTAGGAGCGTTTAAATCCTTTTTAGTATGCTTTCCTTCGGAGGGGAAATAAAGCCGGTGGTCTCACGTCATAGATTAATGGCATGTAAAAAAAACTACCACTACAATTGGTACTGCGGAGCAAACATTGTAGATTATTTGGTTAGAAACACTTTATCAAGTTCCAACGTTTGCTGCTAGGTAGCGTCTGATAGCCAAAGTTGAAACTACTAGAAATTGAAATTGAACTACCTTGCTATGTCCATTCGGCTGCAATTCATATATAATTATATCACCATGATACGCACAGGAAATGATGCTGTTAAGACCTAAGATTTACTAATATACGCGCAATAACATAAAAAATATGTTTACACTTTACATCTCATAATCAATACGGGAAAAATTAGAAATATGACTACAGTCATAGATATTCACAGTATTATATGTCTGTAAAATTGTACATGTAAGATCAATTAGTAAGTCAGATTATATAAACGAACCATTTATTTATGAATGAGAGGCACATGAGTAGCAAACTAAACTATGGCATTTGATATTAAAGTGTGCTCCTTATTTTATTAAACGTGTCAGTACATAGTTAGCGCATACTGCGATTATTTTCGCATGTTTCGTTTTACTCCAGTTTATGAGCCCTGAGTTGCAATATAGAATAAATACCTTGTGCAAATTTTCAAAATAAAATAAAAAGATTCTCTATTTTCAGCCAACAAAGCCTTGTACTTCGAAAACTTCTTTCTACTTCAGCTGACACAAGAAGAAATGGACAATATCATTTGAATCTAATTCTAAATGATTCAGAGAAACCTTTTCTTCCCAGAAAATCATTGAAATGGAACAGAATGTGTAATAAATATCCTTTGTTGTTTTCTAACACCATTTCCATTTTCTTTGACACTTCTTACGCCCACTTTGCCACCGTCGGCCGTCCTTGATATGGTTTTCCGTGGCTTCCCCATTTTCAATACCAGGCAAATGCTGGGATGGTACCTTCAGACAGGCCACGGCCGCTTCCTTCCACATCCTTGCCCAGTGTCATCCATCTTCATCAATTCCATCTCTCATCACGGCGCGCAGGTCGCCCATGGGCGTCGACTAGAAAGACTTGTACTCGGCTTCTATGGAGGCCACACGACAAAAGAAAATCTCGCCTGCTGTACCCAAGGTTGCAGGATCGAATCCAGGCGCAGCCAGTTGGCATTTCAGGGTGCGCAAATGTATTCAAAGTCATATTCACTAGTCCTATCTGCTTCACTATTTGCACATCCGATTGGTAGATTCTTACCATTTTCCATGGGAAAAAAAGGGGATGTGTAGCCTGATTCTGAGAAATTTAACAACGCAATTGAATACGGAAGAAAGAAACTGCCTTTGAAAAGGTATTTACTATTTGAAAGAGAGAAAACATGACGAACATGACCATTTACTTCCTAAAACAGGCTCTAACACTTACTGTACATAGAAATGTTCATTTATGCACAAATATGACTTAACAAAGTTGATTACATTTTCATAACAGGCATTTATGTATATTTAAGGAACATATCAGTCTTACCAAAAATATATATGCACCATCATGAAAATCCAAGTCCTACATATCATAAAATAACATTAATTTCTCAAAGTTCACCCACTTTCTTGGATATATTTATGTATCCCCGGTGGTATCTCAGGGGTACGTAAACTGGATAATTCGGGACAGATTTATCGTTAGCCAGAAAACGGCATTGACACAAGACTATTATTTGCGGAGTGCAAAGCATTCCTCATCATATGAGCTGTTTTCGCAGATTGTTTAACTGAATAACACAATAGGCCTACTACTTCAAAGTTTCGGTCAGCACTCTTGTACCTAATTATAATGGGTGTTTCCCCTATCCTGAAATAGATTACAGAGATTAACAAATCCATTTGGATGACCAATTTTGATCGTCAAGCGATCATCATCACATCCTTTACACTTGGGCCGTTAAATCTATGTCTACATGTACAGTATATGGGTGATGGTATTTACAATATATTCAGTTATTTGGTTGCAGCAATTATTATAAACTTGTGCAACTTGTCAAACTTTGTTAGATACATGTGATCTTTTGTTAAGATATTGTTAATTGTTTTTTACCTTCAAGTTTGTTTGCTTAATGCGAAATCTCTGTTTAATTAATCTTATGTAGGCTATATTTTTTTCAGGATTTGGGAAACACCCATTGCAATCGCGTACACTGGTGTTTAATAAGGCAACAATAATAATACTACTTGTAAGAGGTCAATGAATCATACACGTCTTTCAATTTCCGTATTGTCAACTTCAAGCTGGCATTAATCGGGACAAAAATTTAGAAATACTTAAGTTCAGAACCAGGTTCTGTCCTCTCACAAAAAATCATCACAGTATTAAGATGCTGGTGAGTCAGAAATAAGTTCAGTATTCCATAATCATATTAATTAATAATTCGTAGTAAACGTATTTTTGAGCTCTAAATTTACGATAAGGAGGCTGGCTGCGTGGCTCAGCGGTAAAGTTCTCGCCTGCTGTTCCCAAGGTTGCAGGGTCGAATCCTGGCGCAGCCAGTTGGCATTTCAGGGTGCGCAAGTGCGAGGGAGCCATGTCAGTAGAGGGTTGTATGGAACTGCGCCCAAGCTTCACTAATGACCCTGGTCATTAGCATCAGCCTTCGAAAAGTGGCTGTGGAACTGCGCTCATTGAGAGCGGTCAGGTAGGTTCCCTCCCTCCACCCCTCTACCGAATTATGTTGTGTCGAGTGGTGTGAATTTGAAGTGACTCATTTCATATCGGTTGTGTCTTGGTTGCGAACAAGTCAAAAACCCTCCAGATTGCGAACAACTAAATATACCATGTCCAGATTGCGGACAAGAGATTAGTGTTGGCCTGGGATACATAAAGCAGGTACAGTTCTCAAAACAGACTAATATTTAATTTTTGTTCTAGCAATATTAGCATTAACTGGTACATTGGGATGTTTTCGACAACCTAACCATATTTTAAAAATAGTTTTGTTATTGCAAATGTTTAATAATCTAGTTTGAGGTAATCTTACCATTTAGAAGATTTTTATATTTTTTATTGTAAAACAGAAGAACTAGAGGGGGTGGTTATTTATGGTGGATTAGAGAGAGTTGTATTATTATTATTATTATTATTATTATTAGTGTAGCCACCGTGGCTTAGGCAGCAGCGCGCCGGCCTATCACTGCTGGGTTCCGTGCTTCAAATTCTTGTCACTCCATGTGAGATTTGTGCTGGGCAAAGCGGAGGCGGGACAGGTTTTTCTCCGGGTACTCCGGTTTTCCCTGTCATCTTTCATTCCAGCAGCACTCTCCATTATCATTTCATTTCATCTGTCATTCATTAATCATTGTCCCAGAGGAGTGCGACAGGCTTCGGAAGCCGGCACAGTGCCTATCCTCGCCGCTAGATGGGGGCTTTATTCATTCCAACCCTGACCCGGTCCAATGACTGGAAAAAGGCTGTGGATTTTCATTATTATTATTATGATTATTATTATTATCATTATTATTATTATTCTTCGCCTCTGTGGTGTAGTGGTTAGTGTGATTAGCTGCCACCCCCGGAGGCCCGTAGTACAACTGCTTATCGGGACGGGGGATTACCTCTTATTCTCAGCAGAGCAGAAGCTAGTGTTGGAAGACAGTCTGGCACTTCCCCTTAAACCGACCTTGGGCTAACAGCCGATTTGACTATGGGCGCAGTTCAATCGGCCTAATTAAAAGGATCTGGAAATACCACTGATTATGGGCACAGTTCCATATCTCCCTCAGTAGATTGATTAACTGGCACGTTAAATATCCCATCCGGGGCATAATTCCGGTACCCTGGCGTCTCAAAAGCTGCAGTAGTTAAAAGGGACGTAACACAATTAACTTTGTTATTATTACTATAAGAAACAACTGAATTATTAATTATCATATATTCTCTAAATTTCTACTTCATCTACTGTACCTATTTTCAATTAATCTGTTGTTAATTTTAAGTGAGCTTAACGTCAAGATCATCTCTATTCTATTCTATTCTATTCTATTCTATTCTATTCTATTCTATATGATCTACTTTATATCAACCTGCCTTTTAGGTGCAAAGTTGACAATAAATTTTATTTCTAGTTACTTCATATTGTTTCAAAACCACAGCTCTAGGTCAGGGGACGGCTACCAAGGAGTGCATAGGGCTACTTTGGAAAAAGCGGAGCCGGTCAATGATACACAGTACCACAATATCCGTTTTGCACGATTAAATCCACACGTCAGGGAGAGTTGTTTTATGAAAAGTACCTACACATAATACAGTGAGGGCCTTCTCTAAAGAACGGAACCTCTCAGAGGCCGTGTGGCGGACAGGTCGCAATGATTCACCGCCATATTTATAGTATGTGTCGATTACTACAGCGGGTCGGGAAGCCATGGATTATGTTCTTCTTTTCTTTTTCTTAGTCGTTTACCCTCCAGGTTGGTGGAACCCACGGACTCAGCGAGGGAACTCACCACTACCGCCTTTACGGGTAGTGTCCTAGAGCTGGGAACATCTAATCGGAGTGGATACAACTGGTGAGGTGTGATTGGCACCTCGCCCAGGTGGCCTCGCCTGCAAAGCGAACAGGGGCCTCATGAGGGAAGGTAATGGATGGTCAGGATGGATAGGCAAGGAAGAGGGAAGGAGGTGGCCGTGGCCTTGAAGAAGGTACCATCCCGGCATTTGCCCGAAGACGAAGTGGGAAACCACGGAAAACCACTTCGAGGATGGCTGAGGTGGGAATCGAACCCCCTCTACTCATTTGGAACACCCGAGGCTGAGTAGACCCCGTTCCAAACCTCATACCACGTTTCAAATTTCGTGGTAGAGCCGGGAATCGAACCCAGGACCTCCGGGGTGGCAGCTAACCATGCTGACCGCTACGCTAAGGAGGCGACCATGAATTATGTCACAGCATTTATTACATACGCAGCTGGCAAGATACCTTAGTTGAGATCATCAAGGCTTGTTGTGAAGTACTGTAGCCTATCCCGTATCCCGTGAACATGGTTAGGTACAGAAGAAAATCGAATTTTCCTAGTGGAAACTTGTCTTCTTAAGAAGAAGTCTTGCAGTAATTTTGTTCGTAAGTTTCAGCGTCGTGCGATTTTTACTTGTGGGGGAACCTCAAACAAAAGGTATACAGAATCAATCCGTGTGCTCTGGAGGCTTTCAAGAACGAAATAACTGCACTGATACAAAATATCAGTGAGGATGAATTACAGCGAGTGTACCAAAACATCCTACGTCGGTGCAACGCGTGTTGATAAATTGAAGGACAGCATTTCCAGCAATAGCCTCCGTGGCTTAGGCCTCAGCACGCCGGCCTCTCACCGCTGGGGTCCGTGGTTCAAATCCCGGTCACTCCATGTGAGATTTGTGCTGGACAAAGCGGAGGCAGGCAGGTTTTTCTCCGGGTACTCCGGTTTTCCCTGTCAAAATTTCATTCCAGCAACACTCTCCACTATCATTTCATTTCATCTGTCATTCATTTAATCATTGCCCCAGAGGAGTGCGTCAGGCCTCGGCAGCCGGCACAGTCCATATCCTCGCCTCTAGATGGGGGCTTCATTTCATTCCATTCCTGACCCGGTCGGAGACTGGAAGCAGGCTGTGGATTTTCATTTCAATACGTTAAAACGTGTTAGTGTGTTAAACTAGTTGGGTGGTACTGTGCTGCTATGCCACTGCCTAGCTAGACAAGCTGCAATACACAGTGACTCCCTTCTGTAGAGAAGACCCTCCCTGAACATTAGTCAATATAATATTTACATCAAGAGTGTAATATAATATTTGAAATATGGAATAGAATACAAATACCAGGCATAGGCCTAGTAGTGAAACTGATACAAAGCAATAAAAGGAAATTGTACGGTATAGTAGCATGCTGGTTTTATAGTTTGAATTTTGGTGGTCACTCTGAACTAGTCTTCTAGCTGAGGAGTTCAAATGTACAACAGTCGATCGATTCTGAACTTACTGCTTAGTGTACTCCATGCCAGGGGCGTATATAGAATTATTTTTCGGGGGTGGTTGACTATCTTGGAAAATTGTGAGTATTTTCAGGGGATTGTCACCGTAATATACCCAGAAATATCAACCAATATCTTAGAGCATATATCATTGTGTAATTATTTTAGTTAAGAGTTAATTGTAAAATTCTAAGTTTATATAGCCAACAATTATTGGCAATACAAAAAAAAGTGTTGCCTCCGTAGCGTAGCGGTCAGCATGGTTAGCTGCCGCCCCAGAGGTCCTGGGTTCGATTCCCGGTTCTGCCACGATATTTGAAAAGTGGTATGAGGACTGGAACGGGGTCTACTCAGCCTCGGGTGGTCCAAATGAGTAGAGGGGGTTCGATTCCCACCTCAGCCATCCTCGAAGTGGTTTCCCACTTCGTCTTCGGGCAAATTCCGGGATGGTACCTACTGTCAGGCCACGGACGCCTCCTTCCCACTTCCTAGCCTCTCCATCCCAATCGTCCATCCCTTCCCAGCCCCTCATGAGGCCCCTGTTCGCTTTGCAGGTGAGGCCGCCTGGGCGAAGTGCTGATCACACCTCCCCAGTTGTATCCATCCCGACCAGATGTTCCAAGCTCCAGGACACTGCCCATCGAGGCGGTAGTGGTGAGTTCCCTCGCTGAGTCCGTGGGAACCACCAACCTAGAGGGTAAATTGACTAAATAAAAAAAATAAAAAAAGTTGTGAAATTCAACACAACACACAAATAAAATTTGATACTTAATGAATTTTCTATGGGGTATGAATGACAAATATCTAGATATTTGTCAATTTATTAAGCAGAAATGTAAACAGTTATTTCTTTTAAACAAATTGTTAATTTATTTCTCAAAAGTACCGTACTGTGGAATTCTCAGTTTTGCCTCACAAGACTGAGTGTACCCCGTTCCAACCCTCAGACCAGACTTAAAATTCCTTGGCAGAGCCAGGAATCGAATTCGGACCTCCAGGGAGGCAGCCAAGAATGCTAGCCGTTACACCACGAGGCAGTCTAATTTCAATCATAATATTGTTTATAACTTAGCCAATAAGTTAAGATCAAGGTACAAGAAAATTTTCAATTATTTTGTGATTTTACCAAAGCAACACATTATTTTGATTGGCTTTTTTCGGGGGGTGCTGGAGCCCCCACAGCTTGCCCCTTATATTCGCCCCTGCTGCATGCTGAAATACAAGGACTACTAGGTCTTGGTTTAAAACTAAATTAGTATAACATACCAAAATATGAATAGTATTCAACTTTTTTCAAGTAAGATGTTTGGTTAAGATTCTCATCAGCTAGTTTACGTAATGTTTGGTATATAATTCGTGAATCAAAGTCCAATTCAAGAGACCAGGTGATCATCACCCAATCTGATTGTGTAATGAGAAGAAAAAAATATTTCATCTGGTCCATAAGTATCGAGTTGCCACTTAGGATGCAGAAATATCCATTACAAGAATTTGATTTGAAAAATTTATAGGAGAGTTGGGTATACATTAAGGATTACTTTATAGCTTATCTAAGCATATTTCAGATTCCAACAATTTCACTACTGAATTGACAAATAATCTCTGTGTAGTATTTAGTAGCCTATTTAGTATAATGATTCGCAGTGGATACACTGCATTAATAACGACCATTAAATGAAACCAACACAAATTCCGCAATGTTTATTTAGAATTAAATTAGGTATTTTCGAATTTCCTGTAGTGATTTGCGATCGACCAGATCCACCTCCACGATTCACTTGTGGCTACCCGGCACTAGAGTTTAGGCTTCCCGCTAACCTAACTAGAGAACAAGATGTACGCCATTTGCATTCCTCCAAAGCTCATATTACTAATGATTGAAGCAGCTCATTGACGTAAAGCAACCTTGTTAAAGAGACTTAGTTTGTGTTTCATTTCGGCAGTGGGCTCCTACGTCTCGCCGTTTTAGACAAAGACAAGGTAGCGAGGGCATGTGAGAAGCTCCTTTCCAGGAAGGCTGTCCTTGTAGGGCAGAGCCGAATTGCACTTGAAATCTCCAAAACAGTCCAATGTTACATGCTGCTGCACATAAGAAGCGATCCAACCATGGGGACCGAACGGTTTTGTTTAGAAGATTCATCAGTCCATAGCTCATTCTCTGGTAGAAGTAACCGTACTCTTTTAACTCAAATGTTATCGTCTTGGTAAACTTGGTTCAATGTAATATCAGACTTACACTTCCTGCTCCAGTGACGTTTTTGCTACAATGAACCGCAAGTATTGTCTCAAAATTCACGAATATTACCTTAGGATAGTGGTAATCCATCTGTACTACATGTATCCCCCAGGGGTATCTAGAGATATTTTAAAGAATACATTAACTGAATAATAAATACCAGACATATGGTTAACAAAATGGGACTTGATCATAAATATATGATGTGCTGAGTGCAAGGAATTCTACTTCCTCTCTCATTCTCTCTTCCTCCTTCATCCTTTTGAATTCTCATCGAATGTTTTACCACATTTTAGTGTGAATTTACGTTTTCGCAATTATTCCCTTCAAGAGTTCCGTACTCGAATTTCGTAGCTCCAATAATTCCCGTTGCGTGATCAAACCAAATATGTAACAGCTTCAGCCCAGAACCAACTCTGATAATTTCAATACTTATAGTAGAAAAACAAAAAGAGATTGCGATGTATTACTTCACATATAGTTCTTCATCAATGATAGGCTATACTCTGTTACCGTAATATGCTTTCTTATGTAGAGCATTTATTTCGTTTAATTCCTTCTTCTCTCCTATAATGTGATTGAACAATTTTTTTTGGTGGACTAACTGATAAACAAATTTTAAGGAATAAGCATAAAGCACTCATTTAATTTTGACTCTAATAGAGAACTTCTCTGGGGCTATCAATAGGAAGGAAATTTATCTCAGGTTAGTATATCACTGCGTTCGGGGGTTCGGCAAAACACCAGTCAATACATCATTCAGTGCATTTTCTACTACTTGTTTTATATCGTGCCTAAGTGCTGGCATTCAATTAAACCAATCGTACGATCACTAAAAAGGGAACGGGAATATGGTATTTTATGATGTTCACACAGGCACATTCGCGTCAGTGGAAGTCCATCGAATGTGGCGTGTACGCTCCTGTAAAGAGAGAATGTAATAGATTCAGGTTCACCTTAGTTCTTTTTAATCTTCTTACGATGTATGCAAGATGTTGCTTGAATTAACAAGAGTGCACTTGCTACGTTAAATAACGTAATTATGATTACGGTACGATAGTACATTATGCAACGAGCCTATAATGGCAATAATTAAGACACGAGTATGTTTATAAAACCGCATATAACCGTTTATAAAACAAGTGTCTTAATTACCCTTATAGGCGAGTTGCATACGACTGTTTATGTTCGACGATAATTATAACTTTATTATATGTTTTAACATGTTGTTGTTTGAGTCTTCAGTCTTTAGACTGGTTTGATGCAGCTCTCCATTCCTCCCTGTCGTAAGCTACCACACACTACATCCGAGGCAATCTGTTTAACATATTCTAACCTTGGTCTACCCCTACAGTTCTTGTCCTCGACCCTTCCTTCAATAACTAAGCTAGCTATTCCTGGGTGTCTTAATATGTGTCCTACCGACCTTTCTCTTCTCGTCATTAGCAGTCGCCAGAAACATCTCTCCTCTCCCACTAGTCTCAATACCCCTTCGTTTGCAACCCTATCTACCCATCTGATCTTCATTATTCTCCTGTAACACCACATTTCAAACGCTTCAATTCACCTCTTTTCTGCTGCACCAATAGTCCAAGTTTCACTTCCATAGAGTGCCACGCTCCAGACAAAGGCCTTCAAAAATGACTTCCTAATACCTAAATCTACTGTATATTCGATGTCAACAGATTCCTTTTCTGTAGGAATGCTTTCCTTGCCTTAACTAACCTACTTTTTATATCCTATTTGCTTCGTCGATCACTGGTTATTTTGCTTCCTAAGTAACAGAAGTCTCCTATTTCCTTTAGTTTTTCACCTGCCAATTTGATGTCCATAGAGGTTTCTGATTTAGTTCGGCTGCATTCCAATATTTTTGTTTTACATTTATTAATTTTCATCATGAATTCTTTCCTAAAGACGGAGTCCATACCATTCAAAACCTCATTCAAATCCTCAGGCGTGTCGGCCAAGATGACTATGTCATCGGCAAATCTCAGAGTTGAAATTATTTCTCTCTGAATCTTCACTCCCACTTTTTTTTTCTTCTAATTCCCTTCATTGCTTGTTCAATGTAAAGATTGAAAAGTATGGGTGATAAGTAGAGCTGGGATTTTTATGTAATATCAAGTGGCATAATATGTACATATATATTGTGCCCTTCCAGCAAGAAATATGCAAATCACAGTATGCCAGCAATGCTCAAATCGGGATTTACGGGGTTATGGGATGTTCTCCCACTCTGTGACTTACACATTTTGGATTAAATAAAATAAAAACAAATTCAACTCCTATTTTAACACATTTAATTAACCAAAATTATGGCGCTACAAACAAATAAAACAAATAAACTATTGACCAAATCCTTCTAAACTTGTTCAAAGTGAACAAGGAAGATATAAAAATTAAACAAACCTTATATTAAAATAAATGGTTTCTTTCAAACCAACCAACTTATAATTCTTTTCACTTCCATAAAATATCCCTTTTAAAAGTTCAATATAATTACGAGCTCCACTGGCTCGATACATTCCAATATGAACGGTGTCATTCTTTTACACACCTCAATATTTATTTTATGAGTTTCTTGTAATTAAAACAATATATAATCATCTTTACAGTATATGTTATTCCTTTACTTAAAATTCTGGGCATTCAACAATGTTCTCAACGTTACCATCTCTCTCAAGATAACAAATTCACTACAGTGATCGGGAAAATACCTGTATGCTCCAGAGTTACCGAAGACTACTCGAACAAAGTCGAAATTATGACTACTCCCGGAATCTAATTGTCCTCAGTGAACTCGTGAAATCCTACATCAATACAACATTACCTTAGGGATTTTTATTTATTTGTCTTAAAAGACCATTTTCACATAAGAAAGCTACGATCTGAACTGGCAAGCGGTACTTTCAAATCTACAAGGACCTCGGTTCAAATCTCGGGTCATTAACAACTCCTAAACACTCACGGTGTATGATTACTTCTTCCAGACGGTTCTCTCCGACCCTACCACAACAAGGGGTCTGACCGTACACTTGACTTGATTTATGGCCAGGGAGGGAAGGCTCTATGTCTCGTCTCGAGACCGCTACACTCATGCTTTTAAACCAGCTATTTCCTTTCCAACAGTTCTTTGAATAGACCTGGCGTTTCTTTCATTCAATATTTAACAACATTTTATAGGTTCATAGACCACTTCCGTAACCTTGGCATTTATTAATTATGAAGTGTCATCATTGATGGGCAAGAGTAATTCAATACAACGACGATATTTAGGGGCTTCTACAACTATAAGAGTCTTGGTTCGACTCTCTTAACTGCCTCGGGAACCATTCCCACACTGGAGGACGTACAACAATTCAGCGTTAAAGGCGACCTCAATCTAACCTGCGCTCTTCAATACAACAAATACGCTCCATATTATTTAATACAATATAACACACATGGCCTCGGGAACTCATCCCATATTGGAGGACTTACAACATAGCTCAATTACCGCAATCAACTGTCCCTCAAAATTAATTTGCCAAGTATATTTAGATTCAACGCCTTCCTAGCGTGATAAATTACTTTAATACGCGACAATGCGCTACACATTACATTAAAGCCTAGCGTCTTCCAAAGAACTGGTAAATTCAAAAATCAACATTTGATCTACATCTCCATTTTTTTATATTTATCCTCTCCCGTGACGATAATCATTATACTTTAAGAACATGTATTCCTATCATGTCTTCATTCCTTACAAAAGCTCAAAAGCTATTTCTTTCATATAATTCAAATTTATCTTCATGCATATACTTTTCATTATTATTATTATTATTACTACGCTTGCTTTTACAATATTTATCAAATATACTGATATTTTACTTCATACTTTTCCTCTAAAGGATTTATTCATTTCACATAATTATTTTATAATTTCTCAATTCTTATTTGTTCAGACCGCGCTCTTATTCCGTTATCTGTTACTCAACAACATCCCTATTTCTCAAACTCCGGTGGATTGTACACAAACACTTTCCCCACACCAAAACATAATGAAAATGATTACTCACATGTTCAGACGGTCCAATGCCGTAACTCCCAACGACGTTTCATTTTTGCCCACTATTTGTGATTACTCCATTTTGCACAAATTCATTTCATATATTGACATATCTTGACATACATATAACTCAAATATATTAAACACTGGTGACATTTTTAAAATACACTGGTGTATTCTTCTATAATACACAATAAAAATCACTAAAAAATATTACTCTTTAACACAATTTGTTTTATATTTACACTTCACAGATTCTAATCACTAAGGCTCTATTAAACCTTTCACACGTGATTTCTTGACCTCTCGTCTCCAAGGGTGAAATTCGTAAATGTCGGCTTCCTCTCTAACCAATATGAAAGTCTCGAACCATCTACTTCTTCCCTGGAATAGTACTCCTTCAATTTCGACTTCCTGACGATCAGCTATTATTATTTTTAGCTCGAACTGCTTCTTTCTAGACCCTATTTGTTGTCTAGTAAAAGTCTGTCTTGTCCACGGTCCCCCAGATAATCTATCGGTGACCTATTGATTTCTAGCAACTAATACTCCTCGTAACTTAGTGCTTTTTATAGTTCGTTGGTTTCCTTGCCACGATGTCTAGAATTTACATCTCCTTTCCGCTTATTCTGTCCTCGAATTTCTATTTTTCAGAACCCTATGCGAACCTTATTTTTGGTCCAACCCTGATCGGATTCTTATACGTTGATAGAATGTTTATCTCGCTGTTACGGTACTTCAAAACTGCTACGATACTTTCGGTCGTTTACTTGGACTGTATTTTTGAAGACATATCGCCGGTTCACTAAGTTTGCAGCCTATTCTGACTGTAATTCCTGAACTTTTCACTGTAAAATTTATACTGACGGAACTAAATCCTGTAATTAGGATTTTCCTAATTCTCCACACGGCGATACTTTGATAATAATACTTATCGGCCACTCCTTACGGGTGCACGTTAGTTGTCGATACAGCGACGCCCTCTGGCTGTCGGATACTGGCTATACGATGTGATACAGCGTTTCCCCTCAAGGAATGCTTGTAGACTGCATGATGTGATGTAGCATCTCCCCTCAAGGAGTCTGTCGTGAACTGCATTTACTGCTTATACTTGTTGTCCGGTATGACCTCCCCTGAGGTTCATACGTTTGAATACTGCGTGATGTAGCTTCACGTCCCCTGGACGGAATAATACTGCATTCGATGTGATACAGCGTGACGCCCCCCTCGGGCTGTCGGAAACTGCATTCGATGTGTGATGTAGCCTGACGCCCCCCTCGGGCTGTCGGAAACTGCATGTTTGGCTTGGTTCTGCCAGGAGTTTTATACTCTTTAGTCAAAAAAAGATAAAATCCTAGTCCGTTTCGTGACCAACTTTTGAAATAATTGTCGCACATTTATAAAAATTATATCTCCAGAAAGCTCGTTTTCTAAACGTCAAATGACCTCACTGCACATGAAAATCGATCGTGCATTTCTGAGATATTAAATAATTTTTAGTCTTCAGCTGTGTGGGTGTTGCAGTTGATTTTTTAATTCCCCACTCCTCGGGTCTCAGTAAATCCCCGATGACGTATGCTACGTTTGCACTTCTCTCCTGGGCAATTATTAAAAGCATTTTCTCCACACAAAAATCTCTAATCCGAAATGATTCACAATGCTGTATTTATTTACTTACTTTTATTCTTGCAAATGGGTTAAATTTAATTATTCTTCTTCTGGCACAGTTGCGCTGTTGCCGTTTTAATGCAAGGTAAGGGCGATTTCCGAAACGTGTTCTCTCTCATACGCCTGGAACTTTCCACTCCTTCTATTTATATTCGTGACCGGCTCCTTCTCAATGAGTCAGGCATGATCTCATTTCCTGGCCACCTGGGTCCAGCTTCATACCCAACGTTAAGCTAGCATCCTTGCATGAAATCTTTCTATGTTCCTCTGAAGACTGTGTATTTCCTTCCTTCCTTTTACAAAAATACATGGATTCGACCCCCTTTGAGCCAATGGTACATGGGTTCAATATGTAACAAAAAGCACCAAAATATGTAGCAAAATATGTAGATTGGGCAAAATGGTAATATCATATAATTAATATAAACTTACCATTTTGTCAGTTACAACACACTAAACACGCTTTATACTGAACCCGAGGGGGTCATGCTGACTGGTATCGAACGTGGATCTCTGAGATTGTGAGCTCTGAATGTAGGTTCCACCAGGGAACGAACCCGAGACCTGTTGAGGGTGTTTCGTTGTAAGAACCCCTAGAAGAAATTATATATTTAATCACTGGTGTGATATCAGTTGTTACTGACATTATTTAGTGAAATAATGCAGGAAAATAGTGGAAGATAGCATTATTTGGACTACATGAAGTAGGCTATGCTGGACTTGAAACACAGGAGTTTCAGAGTTTGACGTTTTGCAAATAGCCCCAGAATTGTGGGAGGAGACCCTTGGCGCCACGTCAATCTTGCTGACCCAGTTAAGTCGTCGGCAAGGGGTCGGGAGGTTGAATAATGACCAGGTTCTTCCCCGTTTGAGAAGGAAAATGGGAGTGGAATGGGAAGATCCCAAGGAAAATCATTGATTACTCATGATTGGAGCAATGCAATGACATGAGAGTTGCGCACAGGTGAATCTTTAGCCAGGAGGCTAATTTTAGAGCCATAAAACGGCGAAATCAAGGCATGTTTAATGCAGTGCATAATGATACAGGACTATGGATGTTCGCGGCTGGATTTGAGGAGGTCGACAGGGATTCCCCCAGGAACAGCGTCCCCACGCCATGGATAAGACAATTAATATAAATTAAGTGGCCGATCGATCCTCGAACACACATACATTTTTGTGACCAGCGAAGAAAAAGGAACAATATGGATATTATTCCAAGTTCAGAATCATCCTAAGAGAGGAGCTGATTTATCACGGGAATTCTTGCCCTACTTTTTGTGTGAAACAGATATAAGAGGGTGGACCCAGTCGAAGCGTACAGTTTTGGACCCAGTCAGAGGGAGAGTTGTTTTGAAGCAGTCGAACAGTTTGACACAGTTGAAAGCTACGGAGCGCCCAGGCGCGCACACAAAGACTTCAACATTTACTGGTAATCAACATGTTAGCTATGCAATGTAACACACCTGTGAGAATATATTCATGCATGGTCATGAACTAAGAATGAACTAGGTAATCAACAAACTTGATTATGCGAAATGCATATTACCGAAGTTAGGAGAGGATGCTCGGACTTCAATGTGGGAAGCCGTGCAGTAAGACTGTTATATAATGTTTATTAAGTGCCGAATGATATAATAGGCAGGGCTGTGGAAAGTAATAATTCATGTAAATACAATGTACAATGTTGAGCGCAGTAAAGTATAGTGATTGGTTATACATATCTGGAGTATACCAGTAAGTAGCGTTCATGACGATATGTAAGCATATCGCTGCAATAATAGGAAGGTTATCAAGGGATGATCGAGAGACTTTTGGTGAATCCGTGAGTAGATGTTCGAGAGGTTCAATCAGGAGGGGTAGGACCGAAGAAAGGGCCGCCCGCACCTGCACTTTCGATACATGCTAGGGAATGTCAACCAATTAGGAATAAAGTGTAACGTGTGTTTGTGCAGCGATGTTATGTAAAATATCTCTTAAAGTAATAATATAACCAGTGTTATATAGTGTTATGTGTTTTGGAAGCATTAGCTTCATTATAAAAATGGAAAAGTGTCATGTGTTTTGGAAGCATTAGCTTCATTCTAAAAATGGAAAAGTGTCGTGTGTTTATGAATCAGATGTCATATAATATGTGTATTAGCAAGATGGCAATGTGTCACTAAGTAAGCCGATGGCAGGTGACACTGGAATATGGTGGTTGGAGCCACCTGGATAAGCCGGCGTAAGTACCCCACAAATCATGTTATTATAGAAGGATAGCCACTGCATGTAATGTGATTTCGGAAGTATAAAATATGCCAGTAAGAATCAATATTAGGAGGCATACCCTCATATGTTTATTGTTTGATTTCAGTAAAGTTAAGATGTTGAATACAACAGAGAGTGGATTAATCGTTACCACTATTAATGCTACTAATGAAATGGCAATTCAGTTATGTGAAACTTAACGTGACGAACGCGAATGTTCGATCATTGAAGCAGTTACGTTGTGTCGGAAGAATAATTTATGTCAGTAATAATAATAATAATAATTATAATAATGATAAACGGTATAATTGAATACATCAGGATGAAAGGTTTTAAGCCAGAAATATTTACGCTAATTGGATTATTTATCTAGCCAAGCAGTAGATTGCATTAAGGGAAGAGAAAAGAGTTAATATTAAATATATTGTATTAATGGGAATATGATTATGCAAGGGAATGTAGGAGCTTGACAGTGAATTTAATTTGTGGCTTGATTAAGCTTGTAGAGTAACATTTAGAGTTCCCTTTATTATAGGACGAGATCGTAGACAGGTAAGGGGCCAGGTAATCTAATCGACGTGTGAAATCTCGTACAGCATGGGCGTACAGAGATAATAATTTATGCCGGAGCGTATTTAGTGTGTACCCTATCTCCGATGTTGGATATGAAATGTTCCGGGTTCGAATCCTGTGGTAAGTGCGGGGAGAACATTGGACACCTCGACACTATACCTGATTGCCCGAGAACTTGTTATGGAATGATTCGGCTCTTGAAGCGAATTAATTGGCGGCAGCTGTTGACTGACCGTAATATTTTATTTAAGATACTGGCTAACCACTAGACCTGTGTTCTATGAATCTCGTGCCTTCATATTGTGATACGGACCTGTTGAGGCCGTTATTAATGTCCTAAGGCTAGGATTAAATATTCAAGCTCACCCAGAACCATTGCATAATAGTCAGTTCAGATCATATGGGATCACGTGGATCATTGTGACCACAATGTTGTATTCAAAGTCGTAACACTGCTTGGGGAGGTGAAGTCCAGGAAAGGGGAGACAAGGGACGATTTACAGCCGTGAACGACCCTACTCTGTTCCATTGTATGCAGGCAGCTCCAAGGGGCTGGGGTTGCTAAACAAACTGTGAAGGTTCGCGTTTTGAGCCGACAGATTTAAGACCTTGCTTGTATTGAAAGGAAGAATTGTTATAGTGTGTAATGAATGTGTGTGGTTTAAAAACACATTGCTAATCATAGATTACCCTGATGATATAAAAATTTAGCAATCTAACGAATGGTTAGAAGTTGTATTTGTTACTGTCACTGACACCTAGTTGATGAAGTTGGTTACTCGATGCCACAGGCTACGCTCGCAAGGGTAGCGTAATAGTATACTATCCGAAACAACGATAACAGAAGTTATTTAGTGAAATCACAATGACACGCAGTGTAACTATAAAAAGAGGGGAGTGGAGGGGTAGACTTACGTAATTGTGGTATTGCAAGTAGATTGTTGTGCAAACCATGAGTTGGCTAATGCATGATAGCATTTGGTGGGAGAGAGAGATGTAACACAGATAGTACACATGATGTAAAATAAGATGTATTGTAGGATACAAGTAACTTTGTGAATATAAAGAAGTCACATTAGGTGACATGAATGTAATAGTTCAGTTTTTGTGAAACATTACATGTGCGTCAGTGCACTTGAGTAAAGTTTAAAGTCCACATAATGGTAAAAGATTGAATAGTGATATGGATTTAATTTGTTGAACTATGTGAATAATTAGTGGATTGTGGGAGTAACTTTGTTTGTTTGTGTATTGTTTATGGGATTTGTGTTGTCATTATTTTGTTTGAAGCCATGAGTTTTACTGAATTAAAGTCTTTAGAGTAGAGTTGTGCCTTATCATTGTAGAGTTGATACCTTTTAGCCTCAAATCCAAAATATGCAACTGCTCAATGGGGGAACGGTACACGCCTGAGTCCTGACGCTAGCTGGAGGCAGAAGCATATTTTCCATCGAGATTACTCACATGGGTACATGGAAATTGATGTCCTGTACAGTGATTTGAGCTATAGGTACAACTAAAGTCGGTCTATATTTTGTGCACACAACTCTATTAATGTAACGACTAACATGAATTAGGGGATGACCGCGCCTAACCTTAGCTAAGCTCCGATACAAACAATATAAATTTTGACAAACACCTTCTATTAGCATGACATTTCATTATCATGGCGCTGGTATGTGGGCCGGTTTGAAATACAGGTCACCATATGCGCAGAGGTGTACTTATTTATCATGGCGAGACCCAAGTGGGGCATTCGACAGTACAACCGAGACCTTGGATGGTTGCTGCGATATCATAACGAAGACCACCTCCCATGATGGACTTATTTATCATGGCGCCAAGGTTTGTGGAGCTTGTGGGATTTAGGGAAACCCCATAGATTTTTATGGTATTTCATGTGGAAAACCATAGTAATTATATTTTTGCCTCAATCTGTGTTTGAGTGATTTTTGAGTTCAGTAGGCTTTTGACGTAACGCAGAATCTCTCTATAGAGAAGAGGATTACCCAAGGGTATGAGCGCTACGCACCCAATCCATAATTAATCCATAAATTCAAAGTTTATACAATCTTACAGCTTGTGTGCAGTGTTTTGTGTCTCTCTCCAAAACGTATCCACACATATTTCCAGGAAGCCTGTCTGCATCACAAAGTGTATTATTGTAAGAATGTCTGGCACAGAGGAGATTTTGCAGGTGATTGCAGGGTTAAAACTGAATTTTGATGCTGTTAACGAGCAAAATAAGCTGGAAGCAAAGGCCTTCCAGAATGAAATAAACACTCGTTTAGATGCCAATCAGGAGGCAATTAATCATAACCAGGTTGAATTGAGCAATCGGTTAGAGGATAATCAGAGTGAATTGAATAATCGGTTGGATGCCAATCAGCTGGCAATGGAGGCAAATAAGGTTGAGTTAAACGATAAGTTAGGTCAGATGCAAGAGGTAATTAAGACCGAAGTTACAGAAACTGTTGTAAGCATTGTATCGGAAATGCAGGTTAAGACAGATAAACGTTTCGAGGCTATAGAAGCCAAACTTGAGAGTAACTTACAAGCGTGTAAGCATGCGCAGGATGAAACCAACAGTAGGTTAGACGCGTTATCTAACGACATTAAGGATATTCAAATCCAAAATGAGGCGAATCTCGAACGCCAAGCGAAACAGTTCGCAGAATTTACCCGTACGGTAGATCAAAAGTTGGAAGAAAACGACAGTAAATGGGACACGAAATTGAAAAGCTATGCTAGAGCAATTAACGGTGATCTAAAGAAACAGGATCAGAATATATTAGGTCAATGTCAGGAAATAGGTGAGATCAAGGCCGTCGTTAACGAGAGTAAAGAGCTGGTAGGAAATATGAAGGGTCAGATGAGCAAAGTTCATGAAGAACTGGACCAAGTTCAAAGTGACATTGTCGTAGTTAACAAAAGGCAAGAGGAGAATAGAGGTGAAATCGTTAAGGTCCAGAATGAAATGTCAAAAGTCAATGGACACATTCGAGAGGAAATCAAAGGATTGAGGGAAAAACTCGAAGTGAGAGAAGGCCAAAAGACAGAGGCAAACGACAAGACCCTTGCTCAGATAAAGGAAGACGTTGAGGATGAAATATCCCATATTAAGCAAAGTCTGAAGGAAGACAAGCAGAAAATATTTCAAGTAGCCGAGGAAAATCGAGATAGGCATACCAGAATAGAGAAAGAGGTAATTACTCGTCTGGAAAGAGCAGAGATGCGCCACAATCAAATGGAGACTAGGATAATTGCGCAAGAGGAAACCCTTATGAAAGATCCTAAGTCTAGCGAAGGCAGCATGGACGATATGAGGAGAAATAGGTGGGCAGATTTGGAAACCCAGCCTATAATAAGGAGTGCTACAGGCCCAGGCGAAAGTGCTTATATGACGCCAGGTGCACCAGTTGCAGCATCGACGCCACACGAAAATGCTATGCACACACAAGTGATAAATGTTATCAGAGCAAGTGAAGAGAAACCAAGGAAATTCTCAGGTAGCCACAGTAGTATGACACCGAAATATTGGCTAAAAGAAGTGTCTGAATATTTGAATGATGCGCGAATACCACAAGAGCGCAGGCTACGAGCTATAGAGAAATTAACAGAGGGGGAGTGTGCATTATGGTTTCGCAGTTTCCGCTACACTTTCGATACTGTTGAGGAGTTTCGAGAGGCATTTTTGAAACGGTACTGGGATCCAGCGACCCAACAGAATTTACGGTTGGATTTATATTAAAAAAGATACAGCACTACCAGTCCAACGAAGTATGCAGAATTCTTCATATCACAGATGTGTCGGTTCAAAGAACTTGATCAAAAGCCTAGCGAGCTGGAATTATGTATTGCTATCGCCAAGCAGCTTCCATACGAGATCCAAAGGTTGCTAATCTCGGCTAATGCAAAAACTGCTATGGAAATGGAGACAGTTCTTAGACAACTGGACCTCACAACAGCAAATACGATGCGTCAGACTCGAACCGCGGAACAGGTACATGTGACCAACACGCAGACTGACCAGTATCAAGCTCCAAAGAACAACAAAGCTACTAGCACAGATACGTTAGATTCTAACGGACGTCAATGGGAACAGGAACCCAGAAGATGGCAGCCGAAGTATAAAGGTAATGCTGGCAGAGGAAGAGGCCGAAATTCTTGGAATAAGCAGAATACCGGGGATAGGCCGTACCAAAACAATGGAGGTAACAATGGCCAAGAAGGCAACAATAGAAATTGGAGACCCCAGGAAAGAAGACGTAACTTCGATGATGAGGTAGAGGAACGATACCACGCTTCATTGCAATACCTCAATGAAAGGGGAGATGAGCCCCAGAAGCAACAAGGCCACTGGCAAGAAGTTATGCAGAATATAACGTCGCCAGATAGATATGGAGACGGAGCTAAGAGTTTGGAGCTACAGCGCAGCGAACAGGAGAGAAGAAACTCTAAGGGGACGGGCGCTATTGAAAAAAAAAACGCCAAAATTAGAAGAATTTGGAAATGATGGATGGAAGTCAGTCAACGTCATCAATTGGATAGCCAAACCAGAAGAGTTAATTGAGGATACGGGAGGATCACAGGTCATGGTCAATCGAGAATTGCCCATTATTTTGATAAGAGTGGCAGGGTTGAAAATAAGGAGTTTATTAGATACAGGTTCAACAGTGTGCCTTATGACACAAGCTTTGTATAATGAGATAGCGCAGAGAGAAAATGTTTTGAAAATACCTATCTCAAGTGTCAAAATAAAAGGTGTAATTCCAGACAGAACGATGGTATGCAAATATCAAGTATTCCTAGAGTTACAGATAGGAGGCTGTACGTTTTCACAGAGTTTCCTATTAGTAAACAAACTGCCTTTTAACCTGATTATAGGGGCACAATTTATAAGGGAATACAGAGTGATAATCGACCTAGCACAGGACAGGGTTATGTTCCATGTGAATGAGGAAGCCGAAGGCTTAGAGGTCGCACTCAATCAGAATGAACCAGGGTCAGATGAACAAGTATGGCATACATACAGAGATGTGGCTGAGGAAGAAGTGTTAGCTATTGAACAGTTAGAAGAAGAACTGAAAACAATAGCCACAGACTTAGAAAACGATCTGGAACCCGAACTGGAAGAACATATTTCGGAAAAACTTGAAGAAGCAAAAATTGTACCAAAAGAGAAGGAAAATTTAAAGCAATTATTACTGGAACAGAAAGAAGTCTTTGATTCGAGACCTGGTCGTTTAAAGAACTTCACTTATGCTTTCCAAGTCAGTGATTGGACACCATTTAGGCAGAAACCCTACCCTATAGCCGAAAAGCACTATGCTAAAGTCAAAGAGGCAATTCAGGAGATGTTGGAGGCCGGTGTTATTGAGAAAACACCTACGCCTTACGTAAGTCCATTGGTAATTGTACCTAAGACAGACGGGACTGTCAGAATATGTCTGGACCTGAGACATTTAAATTTGAAGGTTATTCCGGAGTTCGACCAAGTGCCACCTATTAAAGAAATCCTCAAGAAATTCAAAGGGAAAACCGTATTCACAAACTTGGACATCACTTCCAGTTTCCACCATCTTGAATTAGAGAAGAAAACTAGTCTGTTGACAGGATTTATGTTTGATCAACACACATACACGTTTTTAAGGCTACCTTTTGGTTTGAAAACAGCTGGTTCAGCCCTAATAAGAGCGTTAGATCGCAATCTATCCGATGATGTGCAGGAGAGGACCATCAGATATGTAGACGACATTCTACTCACATCAGAATCTCTGGAAGAGCACATGAGAGACCTGAAGAAGTTGCTAGATAACCTTCGAGAAGCTAACTTTAAGGTTAATATCAAGAAATCGCACTTCTGTCAGAGGGAAGTTAAATTCCTAGGGCATGTTACTGATGCAAATGGAGTTAAGCCTAATCCAGATAAATTGGAGGTAATTCGAAATTTCCCTCGACCCACGAAAGAAAGCACGTCCGACAGTATTTGGGAGTAATTGGATTCTTTTCGAACCACTGCCCAAACTATACTACGACTGTAGCACCATTGCAGGATTTATTGAAGAAAGGCGGCAGATGGAATTGGACGGAGCAATGTCAAGAAGCATTCGTGAGGTCAAAGCAAATGCTTTTGGAATATGTGAAGCTGGGATACCCGGATTATACCCAGAAATTCATCATACAGACGGATGCATCACTTGTTGGTATAGGAGCGATGCTATTCCAGGAAAATGTTGATAAGCCTGAAAGGAAAGTTTTTATTGCCTTTATAAGTAGGAGGCTGAAAGCCCATGAGAAAAACTACACGATTACAGAGATAGAGTTGCTCGCAATTTTGTACGCGTTGCAATCATGGCATAAACTCGTGTACGGCTTTCAAATAGTCCTCAGAACAGACCATAAAGCTTTAACATTTTTGTTAAAGACGGACTTGTCTAGCCAGCGGTTGACAAGATGGTCCCTGTATATTCAACAATTCAAGGTGGAAATAGAATACTGTCCAGGGAAAGAAAATGTAATACCGGACATATTAAGCCGTTACCCTAGAGAAGAGGAAACTCTCGCTGTCCAGATTGAGAATCGAGATCAGAAGACTTTGGATGATTTGAGGAATCTTATCAACCTACAACGCGAAGACCCGTGGTTGAAGATGATGATCGATTACTTCGAAGGACGATTAGCAAGGGGAACTGCAATATACAGAGAGGCAGAGGCATTATCAACAGATTATGTATGGTATAATCAGATACTATACAAGTGGGATGAGTTAGAACAGGCCCGTTCGAGGTGATTAGAGACCTACAGAACAATGCATACAGAATAAGGCATTTAGAAACAGGAAATGAGGTCGTTATGAATGCAGCCAATTTAAAAATTTACCATTCGCCAGAAGAATTTGACGAACAAGAAGAAATATTAGCAGCGCACACCCAACTGAACGTGGACGGCAAAGTCAGCCAGGAAGTCAGACCTGAAAGTTCACGCAGCGGGACGGAACGAGAAGCAGACAGCTTGCCCAGTGAAAGAAGCGAACAACAAGAGTGCCAGTGCCTGCTAGAACTTTACAAAGAAATGGTTGAAGTAGCGAGAGAGGTTGAGGCCATAAATGCGACCCTCCGCTTAGAGAATGAACAGCTTAGGTCTGAGCGCAGAGTGGAAAGGGGAAGCCAGACTATCCTACTCACGGCCAGACGAGGTGAAAGACCTCTAATGTAAACACAGACAGTCGGACAGTCAGCTGGTTACTTACAAAAAGTCACTTGCAATTGACTTTTATAAGTTTTGCAAGGGGAATATGAACCCGAGGGGGTCATGCTGACTGGTATCGAACGTGGATCTCAGAGATTGTGAGCTCTGAATGAAGGTTCCACCAGGGAATGAACCCGAGATCTGTTGAGGGTGTTTCGTTGTAAGAACCCCTAGAAGAAATTATATATTTAATCACTGGTGTGATATCAGTTGTTACTGACATTATTTAGTGAAATAATGCAGGAAAATAGTGGAAGATAGCATTATTTGGACTACATGAAGTAGGCTATGCTGGACTTGAAACACAGGAGTTTCAGAGTTTGACGTTTTGCAAATAGCCCCAGAATTGTGGGAGGAGACCCTTGGCGCCACGTCAATCTTGCTGACCCAGTTAAGTCGTCTGCAAGGGGTCGGGAGGTTGAATAATGACCAGGTTCTTCCCCGTTTGAGAAGGAAAATGGGAGTGGAATGGGAAGATCCCAAGGAAAATCATTGATTACTCATGATTGGAGCAATGCAATGACATGAGAGTTGCGCACAGGTGAATCTTTAGCCAGGAGGCTAATTTTAGAGCCATAAAACGGCGAAATCAAGGCATGTTTAATGCAGTGCGTAATGATACAGGACTATGGATGTTCGCGGCTGGATTTGAGGAGGTCGACAGGGATTCCCACAGGAACAGCGTCCCCACGCCATGGATAAGACAATTAATATAAATTAAGTGGCCGATCGATCCTCGAACACACATACATTTTTGTGACCAGCGAAGAAAAAGGAACAATATGGATATTATTCCAAGTTCAGAATCATCCTAAGAGAGGAGCTGATTTATCGTGGGAATTCTTGCCCTACTTTTTGTGTGAAACAGATATAAGAGGGTGGACCCAGTCGAAGCGTACAGTTTTGGACCCAGTCAGAGGGAGAGTTGTTTTGAAGCAGTCGAACAGTTTGACACAGTTGAAAGCTACGGAGCGCCCAGGCGCGCACACAAGGACTTCAACATTTACTGGTAATCAGCATGTTAGCTATGCAATGTAACACACCTGTGAGAATATATTCATGCATGGTCATGAACTAAGAATGAAGTCGGTAATCAACAAACTTGATTATGCGAAATGCATATTACCGAAGTTAGGAGAGGATGCTCGGACTTCAATGTGGGAAGCCGTGCAGTAAGACTGTTATATAATGTTTATTAAGTGCCGTGTGATATAATAGGCAGGACTGTGGAAAGTAATAATTCATGTAAATACAATGTACAATGTTGAGCGCAGTAAAGTATAGTGATTGGTTATACATATCTGGAGTATACCAGTAAGTAGCGTTCATGACGATATGTAAGCATATCGCTGCAATAATAGGAAGGTTATCAAGGGATGATCGAGAGACTTTTGGTGAATCCGTGAGTAGATGTTCGAGAGGTTCAATCAGGAGGGGGTAGGACCGAAGAAAGGGCCGCCCGCACCTGCACTTTCGATACATGCTAGGGAATGTCAACCAATTAGGAATAAAGTGTAACGTGTGTTTGTGCAGCGATGTTATGTAAAATATCTCTTAAAGTAATAATATAACCAGTGTTATATAGTGTTATGTGTTTTGGAAGCATTAGCTTCATTATAAAAATGGAAAAGTGTCATGTGTTTTGGAAGCATTAGCTTCATTCTAAAAATGGAAAAGTGTCGTGTGTTTATGAATCAGATGTCATATAATATGTGTATTAGCAAGATGGCAATGTGTCACTAAGTAAGCCGATGGCAGGTGACACTGGAATATGGTGGTTGGAGCCACCTGGATAAGCCGACGTAAGTATCCCACAAATCATATTATTATAGAAGGATAGCCACTGCATGTAATGTGATTTCGGAAGTATAAAATATGCCAGTAAGAATCAATATTAGGAGGCATACCCTCATATGTTTATTGTTTGATTTCAGTAAAGTTAAGATGTTGAATACATCAGAGAGTGGATTAATCGTTACCACTATTAATGCTACTAATGAAATGGCAATTCAGTTATGTGAAACTTAACGTGACGAACGCGAATGTTCGATCATTGAAGCAGTTACGTTGTGTCGGAAGAATAATTTATGTCAGTAATAATAATAATAATAATTATTATAATAATGATAAACGGTATAATTGAATACATCAGGATGAAAGGTTTTAAGCAAGAAATATTTACGCTAATTGGATTATTTATCTAGCCAAGCAGTAGATTGCATTAAGGGAAGAGAAAAGAGTTAATATTAAATATATTGTATTAATGGGAATATGATTATGCAAGGGAATGTAGGAGCTTGACAGTGAATTTAATTTGTGGCTTGATTAAGCTTGTAGAGTAACATTTAGAGTTCTCTTTATTATAGGACGAGATCGTAGACAGGTAAGGGGCCAGGTAATCTAATCGACGTGTGAAATCTCGTACAGCATGGGCGTACAGAGATAATAATTTATGCCGGAGCGTATTTAGTGTGTACCCTATCTCCGATGTTGGATATGAAATGTTCCGGGTTCGAATCCTGTGGTAAGTGCGGGGAGAACATTGGACACCTCGACACTATACCTGATTGCCCGAGAACTTGTTATGGAATGATTCGGCTCTTGAAGCGAATTAATTGGCGGCAGCTGTTGACTGACCGTAATATTTTATTTAAGATACCGGCTAACCTCTAGACCTGTGTTCTATGAATCTCGTGCCTTCATATTGTGATACGGACCTGTTGAGGCCGTTATTAATGTCCTAAGGCTAGGATTAAATATTCAAGCTCACCCAGAACCATTGCATTGTTTTAGATCCCTTATTTGGGGGTGGATCTAAAAGGGAGAGTTGCTGTACTAATTTAGAAGGTGGTGCCTAAAAGGGTAGCTTCCCTTGTCAGGGTAAGCTGACCGGTGTAGTGTGTTGTAGTGTGCTAGGAACTAGGGGGCGTTCCTATAAATAATGTGATAGTGTTTGAGGGGATGGGACCCGCTGCAAAGGGTCGCTGTACTAGTCGCTCAGCTGACTGCTTGTTATGTAATCGACTCTGCTCGTATCAGCCGAGTGGCACGCGCTGCTTGCTGGCAGCCGAGCCGGCTAGAGAAACGCAAAGGTACCTGAGTTGGCGCTAATGGCTTACCGTCTGTCACGTCTTTACGTGACGGGAATAAGGAAGGGCGTTGGGATGTAAAGAGGCGTATAACAGTAATGCTAGTGTAGAGTGTGGACCAGTGTTTTATTGGTCTGTGATTCTTTGTGTGAGTCCCTTGTAGGGAATGAAATTATGTTTATAATGTATTACAAGTGTTTGGGTTACAGGTTACAAAGTAGGACTCTGAACACGATTTGACTGACTCACCTCGGTTGACACCAGCGTAGCTTCGGCCGTCTTGATGGAGCACTGACAATGGAGAGAGAGTTTGACCTCATTAGGACGTCTTCTTATACCTTCTGACGCCCTCCTGTCAGCAATGTATTGGCCCAGTTAGTGCTATGTCGCTGAGTGTAATGATTACGTAAGGCTTGAGCTGCTTTATGGAGTAGCAAGCTGTCCTTACAGTATTAATGGATGTTGCCCCGGCTTTCCAAGGGTTGCCATTTTAGGGGATTTAGCCAGATGTTGGGGGGATGGTCTCCAAGGGGTGCATACCCCTGGGATGCTGTACAAGAGTCTTCCTTCATTTGTTCGCGTCCTCGCGAACGGGAACGGAACTGGAAGTTGGGATGTTGACGTAGTGGTCCTGGAAAACCCTCTCGTATCTCCTGGTGGCGTCGTATCGAAGTGTGGGTGTGAGGTGAGCCCGTGTTCAGAGGGGAGGGTTATGGGATTTACATATATATGTATACATTGACATTGTGAAAAAAAAAAAAAAAAAAAAAATTGATATATGCGAAAGATTTGATTAACATTGGGGAAAAAATTGACATTTTGAGAAAAATTGAACATTAAAATAAATTCGACATGTAAAAAAAAATTGCCTTTGTTATTGCTGGCATATTGCTAGTTTAAAAAAAAAACATGGTTTCTGATGGTGATGTGTGACATAGTTTTGCAGGGAGGAAAAACCCAGGGCCGAACGGATGATGGCGTCGTCCGCCCTATCTTAGGGAAAAAGTGCTCCCTGCAATAAGAAAGGTGGAAGAAAATAGAAAAATGGGTGTTCCAGGGTATCATTTAAGGGAAATATTCAAAAGACGTTTATTGGTTTGGGAAAAAACGGAACACCCTGACAAATGGGGAAGTTAGAAGAAGGAAAGATGAAAGAAAACAAATCATACACATGATGGACATTGGCATTTTGGTGAACAAACAAAAATATATGTATAGTGTATAGTTGTATAAAGCTTATCCTGAAAAACTTATAAATTCTATGACCTTATGTCTAGTGGAATAATGGTATACAGTTTATCCTGAAAAATTATAATTTACAATGACCTTATGTCTACTTAATCGCGCTAATCCCTTATAATTATAGTTTTCATGAGGTACCTCGCGTGCACGCTACCCGTCTGTACGTACTCTTGCCGTCTCACGGCTGATTCTGTACGGCCACTCCTTGGTACGGTATAGTGGTCGTACCGCTTGCATGTATGCTTAATACCTAACCTGTGAAGCATCCTCTGTGGGTGAATGCTTTCACACTTGACAATGAGAGTCACTGCCACAAACCGGTTGCGCCCTCATTGTCGTAATCTGCGTCACATTTTGACGCTTTATGTGTTTTAAGTGAGTTGATCTGCCAGTAAGCCTGGTACCCCACAGGCACCAGTCCTGCTGTGCAGATTTATTTTAGAGTGTGTAGCTGAAAAAGAAAAATGTGGTGAGTGTTTGCGAGTGTGTCGGGATTAGGGCAAGTTGAAAAATAAAAACAAGTGTACACATCATGGCATGCTGTACATAATATGCCACTGCTATATGGCAGTGAAATTCCTGTCACCAGTTTTCTGTATCTGGTGACGATGCCTGTGAAAAAAAAATGGCGAGGTTTAGGAAAAAAAAAAACATATTAGCACTGGTTGAAGCTCTTCTTTCACTGAAAAAAAAAACATGATTAATGTTACTCAGCTGCAAGGCCGGGCTTACCCTATACGGTGCCGTAATGCCGTAAATAATATATATAGTTGGTCTTACCCCGGTAGCGGAATTGTGGTTACCGGGTGCCGATATATTCCACTTTGATTATGCCTATCTTAATCTAGTTTATCCTAAGTATTGTCGGGCTTACCTCGGTAACGGATTTATAGTCACCGAGTGCCGATATATTCCACGGTGATCTACATATATTAAAAAAATGCCTCAAATGTAGGTTTATGTTTCCTTATGTCTTGCCTTACTTATTTAACTTATTTATAAAATTACTTAACTGTAAAACTATTCTGTATTTACATGCCGAGTGGACCTTATTCTAAAGCCGAAATGTGCTGTGCTATTATTAGCAACAGCTGTCAGTAAATTTGCTTACATCTAAGTGACCTTAACATGGCACTATGACTTAAGTACTAAAATTTAGATGGAGGCTGGCCGCTTGATTTCTCTCGCTGGGGCGCCCTTGTAGTACATTGTCGGGACCGGAACCCAACAATGCCTCGTAGTCCCCTCCGTTTTAATACTATTGTCGACATCTATTCTAGGACTAATCTATTCGCAGGCGCTTACGGTGCCACTAAGCTAACCGTTTCGCCCGCTGTAACTTTCGTGTTCATAACCGGGTGCTGTTCCTATTTGACGTAGGTGAGCCGCCCACTTGGCTCCTGTGAGGGGCGCGCAATGTCCCTCTCTTAATGCCCTCTGGTTGCCCGTTGCGTCGCCATTTATGTGGGCATTGGACAGTGTGGTCCAATGGCATAATATCCTCCGGGAAGAAAGCGTCCGGGGATTCCTCTTCGCCTGTGTCGGCCGCAATATTTGTATTCATGTGTCCTCCGGGAAGTGAGCGTCCGGGGAGTCCTCTTCGCCTTAATCGGCATTGCTGGGTTGGCCCACTGAACCCTTTTGAGTGCCCGCTATGCTACTCATTTAAGAACTCTGGCGACCCGTTGTCGTCCATTTACGTGGGCGCAGGACCGAATGAGCGCGTACATTCCATATATATATATTCATATTTCATTCTTCATTATCGATTACCGTCGTGGTCTTCACCTTCACCTCGCGGGGTAAGGACTTGTCGGATCTAGGATTGGTCCTGCTGAACCCTTGGATCCTGCTTCACTCCTGACGAATAGGAGTCTGACTCCCCGCCATGGAAGTCCTACTGACGTAAATTTAACTAACAGTCTAGTCATAATATGGGGTCGTCTCTAGGGATAGTTCCCGAGGCCGGCGCTGAGTGAGCTATTTCTCCCGCCATCCTCAGAAAGTCACCCTGCAGATCTCGGCTTCGATGACCGTGACACATAGTGGGTGTAACGTTCTCCGACAAGGGGGATGGGCTAATATGCACCCCTAGATCTCGATGTTTGCCCGTGTCAGGTCCCGAATGCTTTGACCTTCCGTAGTTCGTCTGTTTGGTCAGGTCAGTGATTTGATGAGCCAACTGGGGAAGGGTCCACATCGCCTTCCCCAGCTCTGCTCCAGTGTGGTCCCTCCTGACCTTCGGCTTACACCGTTGTCAACCATCAGTTCGTATCAGATTCCTTTGTAAGAGAGAAAATGTGTCGTAACCCGTGTGAATGGTTCAATCCCCGTGTAAAATGTAAAATATTTCCAGTGTAGCGGGGTTGTAGATCTTCTAAGTACATAGGCTACTTCTGGTCTACCATCGCTATGTCAGCTTCCCAGCAATAATGCTTTCCTTACCTTAATGGAGGTGTTAGTAGGGTCTGTAATGTCAGGTACCCTGTTATTAGGATTTGGGGGTAGTTATTCGTTGAGTGGGCTTAAAGCATGGTAGGAAGGGTTTTGCGCACCTTTGGGTTCCACGTTAGTGGTGGCCTAGAACCGGTGGTGGCACTGGGATGCTTCTATAGTGAGTGGAGTGGGGAGGTAATTCCCGGGATTGCAAAAATACGAAATTTCATGCAGGTTTGATATTAAAATCCCTGGTAATTGGATGGGATACTCATGCATGTGTCTGGATATGAAGTTTCTGCCTTCATGTACGGATAGGTGTAGGATGGGGCATAATACCATATGTTCCTTTCATGCGGGAGAGCTTAAGTACTAAAGCATGGTTAGTGTATATCTATGGCCTCCTCTCTCATTTGGAGAGGCGCATTATGCTTCTTTAATGTTTGCTGACACACCCCTAATACTCAGGTGTTAGCTCGTGACGCAGGGCGTAGCATGCCCGCTCTTTAGACGCATGAAGTCCATCAACCCCTGTGTGTATATTGTAATGTAGTATATCTGTTTTTGGTCGTGTAGATGTGTCTGCGTTGTTTATGTGGGGCGTGAGAAGGTTATGGGAAGGGAGTAAGGTGGTACGCTGGTAGCCTGTTCTCCTGTCGTCCTCCCTTGGTCCATGTTGGCTTTCTATCCGCGCCTTGGGATAGTAGAGCTGCATGACCTAACCTGGTCGGCCATTTGCAGTGTAGATGTGGCCAGTGGTCGTAGTACGATAGGCCATGTCCTAGTCGCCTGGAATGATGTATTTCGGGAATAGAATGGCGAAAAGAAGTTATTAAGGGGAGGTCCTGTTTCCTCAAAGTCCCTATGTTCGCTCCTAATTGGTGAGTGCGAGTGCGTGTGTATGTGACTACGTTCCGCTACACCACGCGGACGGTTGGTCTGTTATGAGGCTAAGTCCTAATATGTATCGCCTTTGTGGGCAGAAGGCGCCCGTGGCTTGCCAACGTGCCCTTGCGACCGTGCCCTATAGGCCTAAGATAAGTTTCGCTGTGTCACGTCTTGTCCATTGCCAAATGACTTTGCAGTGTGGAGAAAAAAATGTATGGCGTTATAATTGTTATGTGTGTGTAATTTCACGGTCACGTGCTATACGCAATAGTGTCTCGTCACCGCAGTATTGCAGTGTGAAGAGTCTGCAGTCAGCAATTGGTATGTGCAATTCTGCAAGTATGCAAGTGTGGTCATTGTTTTGGATTCCTAGCCTAATGTAGCAATTCGCCCTAGTTAGGTAATGACGTCGTGTGGCCATTGTTCTCTAAGACCTGTGTCTTGCGAAATTTTCCTACCTGTGTTTGTGAAATGTATTCCTCTATGCCTGGTGTAATTCGAAATTTTATGTCTGGCTTTTGGTGGGAGGAAATGTAGTATTCCCTTTTCATGCACTTGTATGGGCCAATTTCAGTATGATTGGACGCCTGAATATATATTCTCCTTTGTGTCTAAATTTTTACTGGAACTCAGACCCGTGACCTTATGTCATTCTCTGTGTTTTATGTTTGCGTTGTGTGACAGGGCTTGGGGCTTTCCCAGTGTGGGTTTTGCTTGTGTTCCGTGTACCAAAAATACCATTGGATAGTTAGTTTTTGGTACGCGTGTGGTGTGTGGTCATGGGTTCGAATCCGGTTGTCTGTAAAGACTTGGTGTGATCATTTCCGTGCCGCATATAATATGGCATGTTTCCGTGGCTGTGCACTGCGCAAATGAAAGCATGCATGCCTGTGTAGAGTTTGTACGTTTTTGATTTCCCCTTGTAGTGTAGTTTTGGAAGATATAGGGTCTGTAAATCGGGCGTGAATGATGCCATGCGCTCTGCTCTGAGAGCAGTTGTCCGTAAGCGTACAGTCTATCACTGAGGCCTGCGTTAGTGCTGATTATGGCGGTATCGGATTGCAATGTCCTGTGCGCACGCTCGTTACTTGTCTTGATAACGCTGTATGTCCGTGCCTTTGCTTCCGGCACGCGTATGTGGGAACCTGATAGCTGTCCATTGTAATTGCGGGCAGGCTCTTCGTAATGGAAAAGAACCTTCTACTAACTATTTTTGTGTCCCCGCTTGTGTGTTACTGTGCCGTGGTTCGATTATGTCCCTACAATGGTACGAAATGTCATTATGGCCGCGTGTCTCCGGGACAGTTCTGTGGGGTGTTAGGATCGTATCCCGGCGCGGTCAGTGGGCTATTTCTTGGCTTTCTTCCCACGTGTGCCAGCGGGACCGTTTCCTTTTCTCTTAGTAGTGTGCCGGCCTTTACGTGTAGGTGTGTGATCTTTACGTGTGTGATATGCCTTCATCCGGCGGGCATGAATAGTGTCCTTTATGAGTTTTCTCCCATGGCGCACGCTCACTATATAATTTAGGTCAGATATCTTCCTGCAGACTTTGAAGGGACCTGCCCATCGTGGTAGGAGGAATTCGGACACGTTTTTCTTTCATCGGGCCTAATGCCTGCGTCATAATAGAAAAAAAAATGAGCTATGCCCCGCTCTGGATTAAGAGAGCACTTTGAAAGAAAATAATAGCAGGTGGCGATAGTCTCTAAAAATTATGTCGTGAACCCTATAAAAAATGTTTAAAAAAAATGGTGCTTGGGACCTGAGTGTAATATTTACCATTTTGGTAACGTGAGTACTACCGTAATCTGGTTACGTCTCAGGGGAATCTACCGACACTGTCTAGTACACATTAGGAAGGCCATTGCAAGACGTAATTGATATACCTGTATCCACGTCACGAGCAAAGCCAGTGCACTATGGGAGTCAAACCTGCCCTTCAAAGTAATTGTAACTCACCAAAATGACAGTGTCTCGTCCCGATGTGCAATTGGGCTTTTCAGTTGGCTAAAGCACACCTCACCAAATTTTTGAAGTTAGTTTGAGATTCTTAATTCCTGCCACACTTACGGCTTTCGCCCGCAACAGGAGAATCTATCAAACTGTGGAACCCTAACATAGAACGTTTAGTCATTTCTACTTAGAAAGACTCACTTAAGCTTTATGCTATGATTTTATGCTTAAGTTGTGTTCAAAATATCTCTTTTTCGTCCTGAAGCCTGCTTGGCTTCCACTTGGCTTAGCATATTAGAGACTTTACGTTATGGCGTTAATCACTTCGCCCAATAACCATTGATGGCCTGAGAGAAAAATGCCATGGTTCCGAAAAAAAAACAGGAAGGATTTAGAATTGTTCCTTCTAATTTGGCTATGTTGCACTGTATATACAAAAAATAAGAAAGAGAAATATGCGATTTTATGTTTATTATTTACTTATTGGACCATTTTCTCATCGCCCCCGTGTGAAAGAACTTATGTGGCCTATAATGTTGGTGTTAGCGATGTTAGTTTATTTCTGTGGCCCTGGTGGAAGTCGTTATCCTCTTTCGAGCTTCAGTGCTCAGAAAGGTGAAGGGTTTTGCCCTGCTATCAGATGATAGGCCTTTGGAATCCACTGGGGTGTTCCTTTGCTACCTTCCGGCGGAATTTCTAGCAAAGTAAGCTTTGGCCTACTTCCACCGTGGCGCGTGTCTATAGGTTTAAATGTACCTGTATTCGAGGGCCTAATTGCGCTTGGCGCTGCCCTAGTAGATTTTACGGGAGTGTGGATATATTTGACAGCGTGGTTTTGTGGGGTAGGTGAGAACACCTTTCCTAATCCCCGTGTACTGTGTGGTAATGCCCGGTCAAAATGTTCGTGCGTATATCGTGCATCCTGAGGGACTAATACCGGTGTTCGCCTTTGTTCTGGCAAATTTGCCCTTTGAACTGGCGGTAAAGGTCGCTTAATGGCTTGTGTCCGACCTAGCAATGTGGTGGCGTGTAGCCTGACCGCTTTTCGGCCTGTGGCCACGGCCGACTCCTGCCAATGTGTTAGCCTATCTGCGTGGGTGTATGTAGGCTTTATGTGTAGTGGGACGGGTTCTATGTCGTCAGCCCATGACGTGGTTATGTCCCTTTGTTTCTCTGTCCTATCATGTGTGTTTAATGGCCCTGGCTTCAACTCCCTTTCGTTCCTCTGTTCCGAGGGGAATGTTCTAGGCTCTGCCCCTCGGTTTGGCAAAATTGCCTTCCGATCCGGAGCTGAAGGACGTGTGTATGTGTTAGGTTTATTCTGCAGCAAGTTGGAGCCTAACCTGGCCGTCGTCTTGACTGTGGCCACGGCGAACTCCTTCCATTCTGTTACAGTACGTGGCGAGAGGGATATCCTCGCAAATTGTCGAGTCAGCGTATCCACGCTTATGTCCTCTCTCGGGTGGGCTGATGGCCCTACCATGAACTCAAAAATGGCCTTGTTGGCCTGGAGCTCATGGTATTCATCCCAAATTTGGGTGTACTGCCTATTGAGGCATATGGCCTGCTTGCAAATTACTGTATTAATGTATTAATGTTTCTGTGCTCTGTATTGTTTTGTGGCCGTTATTTGGAGAAGCGCTTGGACGCGAATTAGCTCCTTGTATTGGGCGTGTAAAATTGTGTAGTGCACCCTCATTCTCTCGAGGGTTGCATTATCTATCACGGGACCATGTGTGGTGACTAATTGTTGGTATATTCTGTTTCTTTGTATATGGAACCTATTGAGGTGTTCATGTGTGTGATTCAAGTGCTTATGTACGCATCTTAATCGCGCTGTCCTACCCTCTGACGGGGTGTATGGCTGTTTGCCCTGTATTGCCCTAATTTTTGTTTGGAGTGCCCGTATTTGTGTTTGCCGGCCTTGTATGTGCCTTTGGCATCTGAACAATAATGTTAATAATATTGGCGTACCCCTATGGCCTCTATGGCTTGCAATCTCTGCACGAGGTGCCATTCTGACTGCAGTGTATGGGCCTACAATAAGAATTAAAAAAAAGTCTGTACGTGTTTGACAGTGTATTCTTATATTTCTCTGATTCTGTATGGGGCTAGGGGGTTGGTTTATTAAGAATTTCCCCTGTGTAGCTAGTTTGGAGCCCACAAAAAAAATGGTGCTTTTTGTCTGGAGGAAAAATTTTCCCACTAATTTGCTTGGCTTTTTGCGGTACGGAAGGGGTCGTTTTACCTACGAGGGCTCGTTGTTTGAGTCCCTTTTCTATGCGTAGGATGGCGCCTCCACCATTGTTTTAGATCCCTTATTTGGGGGTGGATCTAAAAGGGAGAGTTGCTGTACTAATTTAGAAGGTGGTGCCTAAAAGGGTAGCTTCCCTTGTCAGGGTAAGCTGACCGGTGTAGTGTGTTGTAGTGTGCTAGGAACTAGGGGGCGTTCCTATAAATAATGTGATAGTGTTTGAGGGGATGGGACCCGCTGCAAAGGGTCGCTGTACTAGTCGCTCAGCTGACTGCTTGTTATGTAATCGACTCTGCTCGTATCAGCCGAGTGGCACGCGCTGCTTGCTGGCAGCCGAGCCGGCTAGAGAAACGCAAAGGTACCTGAGTTGGCGCTAATGGCTTACCGTCTGTCACGTCTTTACGTGACGGGAATAAGGAAGGGCGTTGGGATGTAAAGAGGCGTATAACAGTAATGCTAGTGTAGAGTGTGGACCAGTGTTTTATTGGTCTGTGATTCTTTTTGTGAGTCCCTTGTAGGGAATGAAATTATGTTTATAATGTATTACAAGTGTTTGGGTTACAGGTTACAAAGTAGGACTCTGAACACGATTTGACTGACTCACCTCGGTTGACACCAGCGTAGCTTCGGCCGTCTTGATGGAGCACTGACAATGGAGAGAGAGTTTGACCTCATTAGGACGTCTTCTTATACCTTCTGACGCCCTCCTGTCAGCAATGTATTGGCCCAGTTAGTGCTATGTCGCTGAGTGTAATGATTACGTAAGGCTTGAGCTGCTTTATGGAGTAGCAAGCTGTCCTTACAGTATTAATGGATGTTGCCCCGGCTTTCCAAGGGTTGCCATTTTAGGGGATTTAGCCAGATGTTGGGGGGATGGTCTCCAAGGGGTGCATACCCCTGGGATGCTGTACAGCATAATAGTCAGTTCAGATCATATGGGATCACGTGGATCATTGTGACCACAATGTTGTATTCAAAGTCGTAACACTGCTTGGGGAGGTGAAGTCCAGGAAAGGGGAGACAAGGGACGATTTACAGCCGTGAACGACCCTACTCTGTTCCATTGTATGCAGGCAGCTCCAAGGGGCTGGGGTTGCTAAACAAACTGTGAAGGTTCGCGTTTTGAGCCGACAGATTTAAGACCTTGCTTGTATTGAAAGGAAGAATTGTTATAGTGTGTAATGAATGTGTGTGGTTTAAAAACACATTGCTAATCATAGATTACCCTGATGATATAAAAATTTAGCAATCTAACGAATGGTTAGAAGTTGTATTTGTTACTGTCACTGACACCTAGTTGATGAAGTTGGTTACTCGATGCCACAGGCTACGCTCGCAAGGGTAGCGTAATAGTATACTATCCGACACAACGATAACAGAAGTTATTTAGTGAAATCACAATGACATGCAGTGTAACTATAAAAAGAGGGGAGTGGAGGGGTAGACTTACGTAATTGTGGTATCGCAAGTACATTGTTGTGCAAACCATGAGTTGGCTAATGCATGATAGCATTTGGTGGGAGAGAGAGATGTAACACAGATAGTACACATGATGTAAAATAAGATGTATTGTAGGATACAAGTAACTTTGTGAATATAAAGAAGTCACATTAGGTGACATGAATGTAATAGTTCAGTTTTTGTGAAACATTACATGTGCATCAGTGCACTTGATTAAAGTTTAAAGTCCACATAATGGTAAAAGATTGAATAGTGATATGGATTTAATTTGTTCAACTGTGTGAATAATTAGTGGATTGTGGGAGTAACTTTGTTTGTTTGTGTATTGTTTATGGGATTTGTGTTCTCATTATTTTGTTTGAAGCCATGAGTTTTACTGAATTAAAGTCTTTAGAGTAGAGTTGTGCCTTATCATTGTAGAGTTGATACCTTTTAGCCTCAAATCCAAAATATGCAACTGCTCAATGGGGGAACGGTACACGCCTGAGTCCTGACGCTAGCTGGAGGCAGAAGCATATTTTCCATCGAGATTACTCACATGGGTACAATACATGTATTACATTTTGTAGCACAGTGAACTATTAAGTATTTTTCGATGTTCTCTGGGGTCATAGAAAGGCGTTTGTCACTTAGGGTGTTCTTATATGCAGAGAAAGATCTTCGGTGGTGTAGTCGATAGCATGCTGAGCTTCTATGCCCAAGATAGCGGGTTCAAACCCGGCTGAAGCCGTCAGATTTTTAAGAGCGTTAAAAATCCCTCAGTATGCCTTCCTTCGGAGGGGAAGTAAAGCCGGCGGTCCCATGTCATAGGTTTCTACGTTCGTTGCCAAGAGCCGACTGCGGTGGCGTCTAGTAGCTAAGTTCTGAACTTGGCCTAGTAGTCGTTCACGGTGGCGCTTGGCGGCAAAAGTAGGAACTATTTGAAAAATTCTAAGTTGCAGTACTTAAATTAAAAAACAGATAACACACACTAATACAGTCATCACAATTAGCACCGGTTATCAGACAGATTCTACACACACCCAAAGTACACGGGGCTACATGACCGCGTTGTCGCAGCCCCTAAACTTAAGAACCAACCAACCAACCAACCAACCAACCAACCAACCAACATCACATGATGTAACTGGGTCAAATTTTAGGACAGGAATTTTCGCTGGAGAAATGTCCTCGGGAGGATCAACGTCATCTCCATTTAGAATTCGGCATACACTGTGAAATGTTGAATAATCAGACTTTTCTTCAACACTTTTTGCAATTTACTCAATACACTTGCACCAGTTTCCCCATGCACAGCACTTATCATCCTATCATCCTCTCAAATACCTGTCACTCATAATTACCTTTATCCCCCTGCTGAGGAGACAGACAACAGCCCCACATTTAGTGTGAAACTTCAATTCAGCAATTTATTTCATATAAAAACAGGAAAACTCTGAAATATGTAATTTTATGTAATATCACTAAGAATATGTAGAATACCCACAAATATGAAAAAATATGTAAAATATGTAATTACATAGAAATCCCAGCTCTAGTGATAAGTTGCAGCCTTGCCTTACACCTTTCTGAATACCAGCTTCTCTCTCATTTACTTCAGCTCGAATGACTGCTGTCTGGTTTCTGTATAGATTGTAGATCACCCTCCTATCCCTGTACTTATTTCCAATCGTTTTCAAAATGTCACACAATTTAGTCCAATCAACGTTATCAAAAGCCTTTTCTAAGTCTACAAATGCCTTGAACGTTCTCTTATCTTTCCCTATTCTACCTTCCAAAATTAGCCTAAGACTTAGTATAGCTTCCCTTGATCCTACGTTTCTCCTGAAACCAAACTGGTCTTAACCCAACTCCGCTTCTATCTGGCTTTCCATCCACTTGTAAATTATTCTAGACAGGATCTTTGAAGCATGAGTAATCAAGCTGATTGTACGGTAATCTTCCCATCTGTCAGCTCCCACTTTCTTCGGTATAGGGATGATAACATTCTTCTTGAAATCAGCGGGTACCTCACCTGTCTCATAAATCCTACACACCAAGTGATATAACCTGCATATGACTTAGTATTTTCATGTTACCGAAAAGGTTCGTGCTGATTTTCTCTTTGTGTTTGGGATTGTAACTACAATGGTTGATCCGATATCCAATTTGAACTTTCAAATCATGTAATTCATGTCCGACATGTTGGATTTTGAGCGCATGCGGGAAGCTATCCTTACCTAATTGGTCAATGAATGAGCTCTGATTGGCTGGAGAAACTGTTTCATAATGAAAAAAGTGTTATAATGACCCTCAATGATACACTTTTCTGACATATAATATTTACATTTCGACATCGTCGAACATAAATTATTATTATTATTATTATTATTATTATTATTATTATTATTATTATTATTATTATTAAAGTCATTATGTAATTAATATTACTGTAATATCAAAGTTATAACGTTTTATTCACCCATTAATATCAAGGGAGGGGCCAAAACATATTCACGTCATCACCATAATCATATATAATATTGTCAAGTGTTTAGATCAGGAAACAGGGTTTTTATAGAGGTCTAGGGCTGTTTTATTAGTTAAATTGTAAAGACAGGGCGGGCTTGGTTGGAAGAAGTTTCGGACGGTGAAGCAACAATTTGCAAGAGAATGTATTTCTGGAACGAAGCCAGACAGGCTGGAGACAAGGGTTTTGGAGATAGATTTGGCGCGATTTAGTGTGCGCACCGAGGGGAATCGCGTGTACAGAGTGGAATATTTGAAGTGCACGGGCCTGTATTCCACCTCGTAAAAATCAACGCGTCGTTTGGGGACTGAGAAATGCTTTGCTGTAAGTGGTCTGCTGGATGGTGGGGAAATTAATGCCGCGAAACATCTGGACCACTCAGAAAGTATATAAAGCCCAGCGTAACTGCAACATTATTGACTCTTTCATTCTGTTGTAGACATTTTCAGTCAACTCATTCATTCGCCCAATAATTCAGTTGATTCTGTAATAGACTTCGTCACTTGTTCAGTCTTTGACTTAGTCAGTCCCTCAGTGAGATGGGACATAGTTGGTTTAATTAGCCTGGTCTGTTCAAATTTGCTTACCATGGCGATCAAACAGAGAAATAATTGGCAGCAGAAGCAACAGAAACAACAAGACGCAGTCCAGTTAGCCAAGTGAAAATATATGGTTCAAAGGTCATTAAACGGGTGATGGCGTAAGATATTAATTAACCTGCAAGCTGACCAACGAGATGGACTCTGATCTCAAAGGAATAAGGTATGTGGACCGAGTCGTTATCAGCACAGGAGATCTGCGCTAGCTAGAAGACAGTCAATCTTGCCCATCAATTAGGGGATATTAATGTTTATATTGTACACAGCTCGAAACCTCAGATGAAACGTTATTGATAATTTTGTTGTAAATAAACCAATAGTAGTTAAAATGTCTTGTTCATTGGGAGCCGAATATATTGTGTTGGAATGCAAAGAGTATCTCGGAGAGCAAGTCCATTGCCCTACCTCCCTAATAGATCCCAGCTTGAGGAAGGGAGCGGCCGTGGCTAAATACAATTGTAATGTGTTATCTTTACGATGACTGGCACCCAATATAATTAAATTAACAAAGTGAATGTCTTCTCTCAAGACAGGCCAATGCTAAATAAGAACGACGAGGTGGTTTTAAGGAGTAATGATAGTAACAGCTGTAGGAGCCGTTAGAAATGGTCACCCAATCAGGGGCAGTACATAAGAATAAATAAAAAACTCTTTACAAAAACGTAAATGGGTCCTAACTAGCGTTTCCCAAAGAGCACTGCTACCATGGGGAGATAGGAAGGAGGGAGAAGTGGAATGAAGTGGATGGGGAACAACCTAGAGTGACAATAGATTTCGATCAGATCTCATCCTCGAGTTCTATTTCCAGCAGAGACAGAATACATGAAAGCATATAACATTGCCTACTATTTAATAATAAACATAATAAGGATAAAAGGCGTGAAAAATGAGTTTAAAGGCATAAGGTATGAAACCAGTTGATTAAATTCCAAACTACTCAAAAATGGAAACTTAAACAGCATGGTTGTCTTGGTGCAAAGGGCACTTGGCAAAATTACAGGACAGTCCTCCATGACTAGCGAGATACCTCGTCGCACGGTCTCAAAACTGCTAGGACAATTCATACATCTTCCTATTTACATGAAAACACACCAATAACGATCACTAAAACCTTAAGTGGACACAAAGTCCTTCTAGAATTAGCGAGGTATATTGGCACACAGCTCAAAATGAAAACCCATATTTACTCGCATTCATTATAGGCCTACATTACACGTGGACTGAAGTCCATATTAATTTTTAAAAACAACAGAAAACCCATCGAATCAAAAGAGGAAGGGCATTAAACTGAGTGATTCCATTGATCTTATGTAGACTACAGGACTACGGTGAAGATAGGTCAGGGGAGCACGAAATGATAGCGTACTGAACATACACCACATGTGGAAGGATAAGTACCAATGCAGATGAGAAGAGACAGCCATGAATTCAAAGGGGGACAGAATGTCTCTAGCGTGAAACAGCAAAAAGTGGTAAATTCACAGCAATAGAAAAGCACACTGTCTTATTCCATCTGACACGAGGAAAATACCAGCACATCGCAGGAACAAATATACAACACTGCTTGATACAAAGCCAAGACCTATAACAGGTGAATGCTCTCTGCCCATGTAGATTGCTCCAACTCATATCGAGTACAACAAGAACCCTTAGCCTGCGAAGAAGGAAAATAATATTAAAGAGAAATGAAAAGCGGAACAAAGAATAAACCAAGTCACTCGAAAACGTATACAGACTCAAATTCTATATCCACAAGTGACTAGAAGAAGAAGGATGGTCGGCTGACTATTGCAGGATGAAGCACCACGGACAAGGACATAACATGAGAGAGAGCAATAGGTCAGAATGGCGAGATTTACGTCATGCACCGAAGGCATAAACAGAATGATGAACCGACCAGCGAAACTCAGCTCACCAGGACCGAGTATCTGGTGCCATGCTAGATAACAAGTGACTGAGGGAGAATGAGGTAATCACCATGTGTAGGAAGACAAGGGAAGCATTCCCCTACCAACGCATGGCACAATGCCTGGATCGATTGCCACACGTGATCGAACGTTGGCACACAGGGACATACTGTATAACGCCACATTTACCCTAAGTAATACATAAGGTGGGAGCAGAGATCCAAATTAATTAAACTATAGCTCCACGATCATATTTGCTTGGTCGACTGTACAGGGGTTAAGCGGATCTTCAGTCATGTTCTGGAGAGAGTATATGATGTAGCGGTCTACACGAAGAGAAGCAAATAGACAAGGGGAACCTTTCGAATTCTCTCATCAAAATCTTGCTGCGCACCCAAAATTAAACACTAAGGACGTTCTTGTTCAGTACCCGCAAAGAAGGGGCATCATCAAACGTACCTGGAACTGATACTCTTTGTAGTAATTTCATCCATCAGGGTTGCAACATTTAATCTTGCTTGGAACAAGGTGGGAAAGAAAATGTTTATGAAGGTATTGTGATTTGGCAGTGCCCAAACAAATTGAAATTGAAATACACGCTAGCGATTGGCAGTGTAGGGACCAGAATAGAACAAGACTTGACCAAGAAAGATCGAGCATGAGATATGGAATTACGGAGATAAGCACAATTAAGGTGATGAAGAACCAGACTGACTCGGGAGACACCATCAGCATCACACTTGTTGAGAACTCGTGGATAAATGAGAAGTTTGTTGATAAAATTCACAGAACTTTTACAATTATCATACTTAATCAATAGTCACATAGAGAATGCGTGCCAATCAGCACTGTCTCAAAGAAAGCACTGTGCGTTGTAAGCGGAGAAAGTATGCTAATTCAGAAAATGAGCAGTGGATTCTGGTCCAGATGGTATTGGCGTGCCAGTGATGTAGTTCACAAGATATCGCCAATGAAGACGCTACATTCCTGTTTAATGATTTGAAAATGAATTTTGTTTTAAATATACTCTGCACACCTACCTACCAAGAGCTTTAATTGGAGATCACTCTGAGCCTAATAGATATTTATCTAAACACTGATCTATGATGACAGTCTATCTCTGCTAGTACGCTGAATCTCCCGATCCCGATCAAACTTTGTCACGCTTGTCAGGTCACAAGGAAAACATCTATGATGATATTTCATCCCCAAATTCACTAGGGTCGTTCTTAGATGGTGTTAAATTGTACGTATTTGAAATCTGACGTGCGACGTTCAACAGGCCTAGTGAGTTTTCTTACGAAGTTATCGTATCCTCTCCAAACAATCCCACTATTAAAACCACTCCGCCGTCAGGCTGTCTATTTTCAGAGGGCCTAGGGTACATCCTGGTTGAAGTATTTTCGGCAGTGTGATCGAACACTGGGGATATGATAATTCAGAGCCCTTGCCAGACTCTGCTCATCCGTACTAAAGTGCGTACAGTTTGGCTCGTGCTAGGGATAGTTCAATTGAATTTTGGGATGAATTATCAACAACAAAAAAACGTTTTCCTTGAGTTCTGACTAACACGTATGCAACGTTTCAGCGAGGTCGGGAGATTCACGGTCACGATGTCTCCTTGTGAGTTGAATGCGCGGTTCACCACGTTACAGGTCACCTTCCAAGGGCTTGCTTATAGACCTACAATGAGATTATCCCTTTACCTTATCTCTAATTAAAGGTATTTAATGAGCTGGTAAAATAATGAATTCATTGTATGAGGTTCATGAAAGTGAGAAGAATAAACTAATATATCAACCAAAATGTGAGTAATTAAAGCATAATTATTGGCAAAGAACGTCCCCTGAATTAACAAGTCACTTTTTCAAAACCAAAGAATACCTCTTGCGTAATATCCAAAAGGAGTATTGTAAAAGCTATAGGCACACCGTATTGTCAACTCTTTATGCAAGATAATTTATATTTAAAACAAGACGTTCCGTAAAGAACGCATAGCCTATTTAAAAAAAATCTCTTATTAGAAAGCTATATTTCGACATCTATGCAGTTAAATTCAGTAATATTTGGGTAGTGATATTTTTGAGTCTCACACTCGCAGATGTTAGAAGTCTGCACTCCCACTAATACCTCCCATCCCAGTTGCTTGCAGCTGATCCTCCTACTCCCACCCTCTCACCTGGTGCTTGAAGTCTGTAGTATGGTTCTCCTACCTTTCCCTCTCACACCAGATGCTTGAACCCTGTAGTATGGTATCTCCAACCCTTTCACACCAGATGCTTGAAGCCTGTAGTGTGGTATCTCCAACCCTCCCACACCAGATGCTTGAAGTCTGTAGTATGGTATCCCCAAACCCCACACACCAGATACTTGAAGCCCGTAGTATGGTATCTCCAACCCTCTCACAACAGATGCTTCAACCCTGTAGTATGGTATCTCCAACCCTCTCACACCAGATGCCTGAACCCTATAGTATGGTATCTCCAACCCTCTCACGCCACGTGCTTGAATCTTATATATCTACCCCCACCCCTCAACACCAGATGCTTGAAGCCTGTAATATGGTACCCCCAACCCTCATACACCAGATCCCTGAGGCCTGTTGTATGGTTCATCCAACCCTCTCACACCAGATGCTTGAAGCCTGTAAAATGGTATCTCCAACCCTCTCACACTAGATGCTTGAAGCCTGTAGTACAGTAGCTCCAACCCTCTAACAGCAGATGCTTTAAGCCTGTAGTTTGGTATCTCAAACCCCCTCACACCAGATGCTTGAATCCTGTAGTATGGTATCTCCAACCCTCTCAAACAAGATGCTTGAACCCTGTAGTCTGATATCTCCAACCCTCTCACACAAGATGCTTGAAGCTTATATTTATATCCCCACCCCTCCACAACAGACGCCTGAAGCCTGTAGTATGGTATCTACAACTCTCCTACACCCGATGCTTGAAGCCTGCAGTAGGGTATCTACAAAAGTCTCACACCAGATGCCTGATCCCTGTAGTATGGTATATCCAACCCTCTCACACCACATGCTTGAAGGTTATATTTCTACCCACACCCCTTCACACCAGATGTTTCAACCCTGTAGTATGGTATCTCCAACCTTCTCACACCACATGCTTGAACCCTGTAGTATGGTATTGTACCCGAATTTATAATGGTGACGTTTTGTGATGAGATTGGCATCTCTACTTAGTATAAAACAAAGTCCCCGATTCTTGGATGTTACGGGTTAACTCGAGAACCACTGGATGGATTAGGATGCGATTTTCACCATTCTGTAAAGGATATCTCGATGATGATTTCTGTAGAAAATAATTTATTTATGATCACAGGAAGCCGAGCAGTAACGATTTCAGTGGAAAAGTCGAAAAGAAAACTGGCGCCCAAGTGCTTTGTAAGCTTACGCTGGGCAAACCGTTAAAAATATCTAAATACTATGAGTGTAAACATTGTTCATCATGAAAAGTTCTACAAAAAAGTCCGCGAGAGCATATGTCTATCTTCAATGCATCGCCCACTATGAGTGTTTTTACGTTTTAATTTCTTCCAACCATGTCCACTGAACTACTGAGGCGACAGTTTACGAGCTAGCTAAGGGCGAACTATCATCCCTGTTACAGCCTAGCAAGCGGGCGAACCTATTGCCCCAGATACAGCCAGCAGCAAACCGTTGAGTCGTGTTGAGTTAAGACTTCTGAGAAGGGTGGTTGTGTTTGGAGTTTCCCTGGAAGTGCAACTCGGGTTTTCTTCATTTCGCCTGTGAAAGTCAGTCAAGTTAAGATTGGAAGGAAGGGGGATTTGAGTTTCATTCACCTCGCCATTCCCTGAAAGTGCAACTCTCATTTCGCCTGTGAACTTTCCGTTCCGCAAAATTCACAGTCAATTTAAGATTGGACGGAAGGGGGATTATATTATATTAAATTATACTGATTGGCGTATAATCTCTTCTTAGTGTCCCCGATTCTTGGACGCCACGGGTAATCTCGAGAACCAATGAATGGATTTTAATGCGGTTTTCACCATTCTGTAAAGGATATCTCGAGGAAGGTTTCTGTAGAAAATAATTTATTTATGACCAAAGGAAGTCAAGCACTAACGATTTCAGTGAAAAGGTCGAAAAAACTGGCGTCCGTGCGCTTTTTAAGCTTACGCTGGGCAAACCGTTAAAAATATCTGTATACTATGAGTGTAAGAAATGTTCAGCATGAAAAGTTCTACAAAATAGCCCGGGAGAGCATATCTCTATCTTCAATACATCGCCTAGGGGCGAGTCTATCACCCCAGTTACAGCTTAGCCAGCGGACGAGCTTATTGCCCCAGATACAGCCATCAGCAAACGTCGAGTCGTGTTGAGTTAAAAACTTTAGAGAAAAGTGGTTGAGTTTGGAGTTTCCCTGGAAGTGCAACTCGGCTTTTCTTCATTTCGCCTGTGAACTTTTCGATCCGCAAAATTCACAGTCAAGTTAAGATTGGACGGAAGGGGGATTTGTGTTTCATGCACCTCGCCATTCTTAAATTACATCTGACAAGAATTTGTTGCACATGCATCTCCATGATAATATAATTAATAGTCCAGTCAGTGATTTTAACCCATCATGCCGGGACGTTAAACGGATATTGGTCGTTGTTCATTGACATTGAAAAAAGAGCTAACCACGTAATGCATTCATAACTGTTCACAGGCGAAGCCGGGCCGGGTTGCTAGTTGTATTATAAATGTTAAAATCGAGAATCTCTAGTCTGCTGGAAAGCTTCCTGTATTCGACAAGTGCATGAGTTTCGAGCGAGGGGGATTTCGGCAAAGAGTTTACCGCAGCCAATCAGAAAATTGTACTTATTTAAAGAAGAGGGAGGTGGCGAAAACCCGTTCTCAAAGGAGTCAGCCAACAAGTGAGCAATGCAGTGACAGAGGACGATAGACTCACCCGCAACATCCAAAGCGTGGACCGCGCATGTCGATGTGTGACCATGGGTGCGGGACAAGAAGCTTGTATGATACGTCACGTGGCCTGTTATCACAACGCTTCTCATCAGTAATTAGGAAGCTAATTGCAAGAAATTTTAATTAAGAATATGATGGAAAATATTTTTGAAAATATCCCAGCACTTTTGATAAGTAGAAATTTGCACAGATAACGAGTAAATTAATAATTCACTGTTACTGCCAAGATAGACAGCCAGTTTCTTTATGTTACGCCGACTTGATTGATTCGAGGCTTTTTAATTTGTGACAGCCGAGGAGATCTGACGTGTTACTCTGCTCGGATCAAGTACGACCGAACTACGAAATTGTTACCGGCAAGTGAAGCATCGTTGTAGGCGAACTAATAGAGGTCGACCGCACTATTGAAATAACGACTTAGTAAATTTTCGAAGTACAACCGAAAAGATTTAGTCAATTTTACGACGTATCACTAATTCCCAATATTGATCGATATAAACAATTCCACGACAATTTTTTTTAGATAAATAATTACAACAAATATTGAAGGCAAGCTTTAAAAAATTTTAAGCTGCAACTAATATAGGGAAGTTGCTAGTATTCATCGAACATAATTACGCAACGCTACGGAGGAACATTCAACATTTTACGATATTCCAATGTTATAACAAGTATCACCATGATTAACATTGTGAAATTGGGAGAGTCCATTCGACACTTGACCAGCGAGAAGATGATGTCGTACTAAATGCCATGATGGACACATTAGCAGCAGTATGATGAAGATATTTGAAGTAACTTAACGCCGATGATGAAATCAATTATTTTCGACACAATATTCGAAATTTATGGCAAACTAAGGAAGAAATGGCTACAAGAATGAAGTTCTACACCTTTACTACCAGCGAGGATGAAGACGAACTAGGGCCATCCCAGTTCGCAATGCATTTCGACTTCAGAACTAGGGCCATCCCAGATCTTGACTTCAGTTCGATGCCCGGACGAGTAGATGCTGTGACGGATGTCTACGCGATGATGTCTGGAGTTTGCTTCTGTACGAGGGAAGCTCAACCAGGAACACTGCGGAACAGACGTATGAAAGGAGACCTTGGTTGAGGAATTCAACGCAAGAGGAACCTCCACGAGACATCTATAAATCGACAGAAGGTAGAAAAAGGATTTCATCATGTAGAATTTTCGTAGATTGCTGGCTTAGGGATTTATTTGAAGCAACCATATTTCTGAATTGTTTTAGTTAATACGTTTTCGAATTTAGGATTTTTAACTTAGGTTTTATATAAGATTTTTGACTTTTCGAAGGTAGACGATTTTTCTATTTGAATTCGCAGACCGAATATTTCTATTTTCCAATATTTCAGTATTTTAATCCATTTTGTAGATTTTTACGATATTCGATTTTTAAAGGAGGATTGATAGGATCGTTGATTGCATTCTAGATCACGTATATTTTTAAGTAACTTTGGATGATACAATTTTAAACAATTTAAGGAAGGACATTTGGACTTAGGATCAAATTAAACATGAAGCACATTGAAAGTGGTAAAATAAATATTTAACATTGTGGAAAAGGAAAAGGAAAAGGAAACTTGTATGAAAATATTTCTGTTATTATAAATTGTAACATGAAATTTAAACGATAAAAGTAACTTTGGAGAATGTTATTTGAACATTCGGTAGTAATGGATGCATTTCATGCAATTGAAAGGCAAGATGATGAGAGCTATTCACATTTTTTGAGGTGGTATTAAATTATATTGTTGAGAAATCATTATTGAGCTAATATTGAGCATATTAATAAAGAAAGGCTGTATATGCATGTTTGACGAATGGAAGTTGTTACTTTGCAAGATATGTCACGCATTAAGGGAAAGTAGAAGTACGCCCGAGTCTACTGTATTTTGTGATGTTTAAGACTGGGGAGATTGTAGTCCAGTTTATCGAGTTTATTATTGATATTGTGCGTTGATAATGACAGTGTGCCGATGGCATTGTTCACTTATGGTATAGAAAGGATTATTCTTCGAGGAAATATTATGACAAGGAAATATTGATGTTTATAAGAAAGGAATTCCTTGTTTGTAGAGCACTTTTGTGTTCATTGACGGTTATTTAGAGATTTTTGAGAAGTATTTTGCAATATAGAGAAGTGAGAGGATGCAGTCGAAGTAAACAGCTGATTAGAGCTCAATTTTATCCATGATAGAAGTAACAGTGAAATGAAAATCCACAGCCTGCTTCCAGTCTCCGACCGGGTCAAGAATGGAATGAATGAAGCCCCTATCTAGCGGCGAGGATATGAACTGTGCCGGCTGCCGAGGCCTGACGCACTTCTCTGGGGCAATGATTAAATGAATGACAGATGAAATGAAATGATAGTGAAGAGTGTTGCTGGAATGAAATGTTGACAGGGAAAACCGGAGTACCCGGAGAAAAACCTGTCTGCCTCCATTTTGTCCAGCACAGATCTCACATGGAGTGACCGGGATTTGAACCACGGACCCAGCGGTGAGAGGCCAGCGTGCTGCCGCCTAAGCCACGGAGGCTTTGATAGAAGTAACAGTAATGGCAACAATTATAATTAAAAGGAACAACTTGTATTATTGAATGAAAGGAATTAAGGATTACATACGCACTATAATCTAGGCTTTGTTGCTAGGATTATATATCCGAATTTTACTTCATAGACCGAATTAAGGCTTGAGCAAGTAGTGGTGAATTTTTATAAGATTTTTAAATTGTCGGAAGGACAATCATTTTGTATATAATATGTAAATATTTATACAGAGTGCGAATATTTTGAATATCTAGAATAGAAGTTATCGGAATAGGAATCGTTAGGATAGGAATAATAAGAATATGGATTAATTAGGCACAAGGAGTTCTGTATAAAGTTAAAAGTTTGTAATAGGGAAAGGCCATCGCCGATTTATTTTGAAAATTAAGTAATTTAAAATATTTTCTTTTCACTCCTTAGATCAAGGGAACTGTGTTTTCATGCCAGGAGCATATTAAAAAATTATTTTGAGTTTAGTTCGACTTAAACAGGAACGACTAGGTGAGCTATTTATTTTTTAATTTATTATTTTTATTTTGCCTACGTATTAAACTGTAATTTTGTCATCAATAATAAATCAACAGACACGTCATTATGAATGTATGATATTTTTTATAAAACATTTAATTATCCTTTGCAGTTAATTAGGTAATTTTAGGGTGCTATAGAGATAGAATAGGACTCAACACACACACCTTTTCCCGTTAAGCCCCGAGAACCGTAAGTTTCTCACTCTCCATTATTAGATAGACGCCTGTTATCCAAATAGAGTAGTCCTATAGCACATTAGTAGTAATTGCATCACATCAGTATTATCTGTCAGTAGTTTCTTAGTAGTTATTCTAGCCGGGTACTACAAGTTGTTGCAATCCACCTGCGGATCCTTGCAGGTTCTATTAGATTCGGGTACAGTATCTCCAACCCTTTCACACCAGATGCTTGAAGCTTATATTTCTAACCCCACCCCTTCGCACCAGATTCTTGAAACCTGTACTATGGTATCTGCAACGCTCTCACACCACATGCCTGAACCCTGTAGTATGGTGTCTCCAACCCTCTCACACCAGATGCTTCAAGCTTATATTTTTACCACCACCCCTTCACACCAGATGCTTGAAGCCAGTAGTATGGTATCTCCAACCCTCTCACAACAGATGCTTGAAGCTTATATTTCTTACCCCACCCCTTCACACTAGATGCTTGAAGCCTGTAGTGTTGTATCTCCAATCCTCTCACACCACATACTTGAACCTTGTGTTATGGTATCTCCAAACCTCTCACATCAGATGCTTGAAGCTTATATTTCTAACCCCACCCCTTCACTCCAGATGCTTGAAAACTGTAGTATGGTATTTCCATCGCTCTCAAACCACATGCTTGAAGCTTATATTTGTAACCCCACCTTTTCACACTAGATGCTTGAAGCCTGTAGTATGGAATATCCAACCCTCTCAAACCAGATGCTTGAAGCTTATATATTTGTCCCCACCCCTTTACACCAGATGCTAGAAGCCTGTAGTTTGGTATCACCAACCCTCTCACACCAGATACTTGAAGCTTACAGTTCTACCCATATCCTCTCACCCTTGATTCTTTAAGCAGAGTGCCCTGTTCTCTATTACGGCGTGTAGTGCGAGCTCCTACTCCCACGCAGCACAGAGCCACCCTCTCGCCTCTCGCCCCAGATGCTGGCTGTGAAAGTGACTGGCCCACTTTGTGCTCGTACTGTATCTTGATATTGTGCTACAGATTAAGGCCAGCACGCGCCTTGCCACGCCAGCTACATCCTATTCACTGATCCTGAGTGCTCACAGCAGTGACAGACAAGTCACGGATATGACACAATGAACTAAGGTCCCGCCCACATAACAATAGTGAACATATAGCATTTTTTGATTCCGCTCTCGATTGCTTCTCCGTTAAGCTTCCATCGTTACAGACATTATTATATTATCGTATTTCCCAGTGACAGCTTCCACTTCCCCTTATTCCTACGGAGCCAGGTGAAATGAACACGTAGGCTACATAATTTGGCTTCTTGTCTTTCTAATATAACCGGCAATAATAATAATAATAATAATAATAATAATAATAATAATAATGATAATATTGTATTGATTCCACTACCGTTCTTTCATTTCGAGCTAAATAATTAATTGTTCTGTAATATTTCTGTACAGTCCTAAATGGGAATACACAGTACATTTAAAGATACTGAGCACAGATCCTCACCCTATACCAGAGATGATCGTTCTGTTCGTAATTTGGATCAATGGTCGGTTCATGAAAGTAGGCCTGTTGCTGTTGATTGATTCAGGGGCTTTGCGACATCGTGAACTTGGGTGTGTGTAGCATTTGTCTGATAACCTGCCATCACAATAACACAGTGATTATTAACTCAATAACTCAAACTCACATAATTTATAGCATTAAGTGTTCATTGATTTCTGATAATAGTTCATATACCGTACAGTAGTCAAGAAGAAATGATTAATTGTAATTGCACTGCTATAAATAGAGTGAGGACCGTCCCTATAAAACCGAGACTCGCAGATGCCGCTGGGCGGCCGGAGCACTGTGGCTAGCCGCCTTTCAAGCAAGGCACTGGCGCTAGAAGCAGCGTAGTGCCCCACTAATTTAACACAATTACACTTTTGAAAGTATTTAATAATCATAATTACTCACAAGAATTTCAGAGTAGTTGCCGGAAGTGCTGTCCTTCAATTTCCAAACAAACGTTGCACCGACGTATGAAGTTTTGGTACACTCGCTGTAATCCATCCTGACTGATATTTCAAATCAGCGCAGTTATTCCGTTCTCGCGAGTCTCCAGAGTACCGTCGCAGATTGTTTCTGTATACCTTTTGTTTGGGTTTTCTCCACAAGTAAAAATCGCACGGCGCTGAAACTTACGAACAAATTGACTGCAAACTTCTTCTTGAGAAGATAAGCTTCCAATAGGAAAATTCGATGTATTGTTCTATACTTAACCATGTTTACGTGATACGAAGTAGACTACAGTAGGCTAATTCACAGCAAGTCTTAATTATCAGAACTATTTTTTCTTGCCAGCTGCGTATGTAATAAATGCTATGACAGTATCCAGGGCTTCACGGTGCGGTGCGCTGTTGCAATTGGCACATGCTATAAATGTGACGGTGAGTCACTGTGTCGTGTTCACGGCACGGCATTTGGAACGTCCCGTTCTATAGGGAGGGTCCTCACTGCATAAACCCGTGGTCAAATATACACACATCAAAAACGTTTTGCATCACCTCGGTTCCAAGAGTTCCGGAACCGTTAAATACAAAGGGAATAGAGATCAACACAAACAACATTTCAGCTCGTTTTATTGCTCATGAGACCCACGCATTGCATGTTGTACCATCATACAGCTAGACTTTCAGCATTTGTGGTCCAGATTGCAGTACACACCACTACCTCTAATACCCAGTAGCATGTCCTCTTGCATTGATGCATGCCTGTATTCGCCGTGGCATACTATCCACAAGTTCATCAAGACACTGTTGGTCCAAATTGTCCCACTCCTCAACGACAATTCGGCGTAAATCTCTCAGAGTGGTTGGTGGGTCAAGACGTCCATAAACAGCCCTTTTCAACATATCCCAGGCATGTTCGATAGGGTTCATGTCTGGCGAACATGCTGGCCACTGTAGTCGAGCGATGTCGTAATCTTGAAGGAACGCATTCACAAGATGTGCACGATGAGGTCGAGAATTGTCGTCCATGAAGACAAATGCCTCTCCAATATTCTGCCGATATGGTTGCACTATGGGTCGGAGGATGTCATTCAGGTATCGTAAAGCCGTTTCGGAGCCTTCCATGACCACCAGTGGCGTACGTCGGCCCCACATAATGCCACCCCAAAACATCAGGGAACCACCACCTTGCTGCACTCGCTGGACAGTGTGTCTAAGACGTTCAGCCTGACCAGGGTGCCTCCAAACACGTCTCCGACGATTGTCTGGTTGAAGGCATATGCGACACTCATCGGTGAAGAGAACGTGATGCCAATTCCGTGGGGTCCATTCAGCATGTTGTTGGGCCCATCTGTACCGCGCTGCATGGTGTCGGGGTTGCAAAGCTGGACCTCGCCATGGACGTCGGGAGTGAAGTTGCGCATCATGCAGCCTATTGCGCACAGTTTGAGTTGAAACACGACGTCCTGTGGCTGAACGAAACGCATTATTCAACATGGTGGCATTGCTGTCAGGGTTCCTCCGAGCGGCAATCCGTAAGTAGCGGTCATCCACTACAGTAGTAGCCCTTGGGCGGCCTGAGCGAGGCCTGTCATCGACAGTTCCTGTATCTCTGTACCTCCTCCATGTCCGAACAACATCGCTTTGGTTCACTCTGAGACGCCTGGAAACTTCCCTTGTTGAGAGCCCTTCTTGACACAAAGTAACAATGCGGACGCGATCGAACTGCGGTATTGACCTTCTAGGCATGGTAGAACTACAGACAACATGAGCAGCGTACCTTCGTCCTGGTGGAATGACTGGAACTGATCGGCTGTCGTACCCCCTCCGTCTAATAGGCCCTGCTCATGCATGGTTGTTTACATCTTTGAGCAGTTTTAGTGACATCTATGAACAGTCAAAGGGACTGTATCTTGGATACAATATACACAGTCAACGTCTATATGCCGGAGATCTGGGAACCGAGGTGATGCAAAACTTTTTTTGATGTGTGTATTATGAAACTTTTGAATAGTGTTGCTAACTTATTTTATGATTTTGTCTTATTATTAATAATAGGCTATATTTTAATTTTAGATTGATAAACAGAATACGAGAAAAACAAAACCATGTTGGAATATCATTCATTAGTAGAGATTCTTCGTTAACGCTAACGCCTCAAAATTCCTGTTTTATATTCTGCTTTTGGGCCGGCCCCGTGATGTCGGAATAGCGCCTGGTTCTCACCCGGAGGAACCATGTTTGATACCCGGCTCCGTCGGGAATTTTAGATACTGACGTAAGGGCAGGAACAAGATGCACTCAGCCTTGTAGGGAAAATTGAGTAGCTGTCAGACAGGGAGGTAGCGCACGGTCACGAAAACCAAGATTAACGGCCGAGGGGACCCGACGCTCTAGCCACGCGTCACCCCACAATCTCACATTCAGATATTGCTTTTGGGCCGGCCCCGTGGTGTCGGAGTAGTCCGCCTGCCTCTCACCAGGAGGAACTACGTTCGATTCCCGGCTCCGTCAGGGATTTTAGAAACTGACGTGAGAGCAGTAAAAGGTGCACTCAGCCTTGTGAGGACAATTGAGTAGCTGTCAGACAGGGAGGTAGCGCCTCGGTCACGAAAATCAAGATTAACGGCCGAGGGGACCTGACACCCTGGCAACGCGTCACCACATAATCTGCTGGCCAAATGGCTGAGCAGCGGTTACTTGGTAGGCCTAGTCCCTTCATGGTCTGTTGTGACACGGGGTTTGTTTTCTTCTGCTTTTGCATAGGTGTTCTTCCGGTGAATGGCAACTGTCAATCGATGAGATGTTCCTTCAGTATCCGGGGGAACTACAATGAGGGAGACTTCCAGTGAATTATTATTCTTATGCCAGGCTGAAGTAACAATTTCTTGGAAAAGAAAGTCTATTCCTGTCCTTGTTTGGATCATTTTTCAAGAGGCGTAGGAGGCACCAGACACGTTCACACGCCAAAAACATGGCCATCATTTATTAAGGAGCTAAGGGGACACATTCCCCGAAATATTTCAGCAAGGGATAGCCTTACTCATTTAACACTCATCGAAGAGCACAGGGCTGATAACTAAGATTTCCCAAGACCTCGAACGCAGAGACACGAGCTCATAGTGTACAGGCAGCAATTGGATTTTTATTTATCTTGTCGCTAAATCAATACTTAACGGTACGTGTAGTCCGCCTCGTTGCATTGTGGCTAGTATTCTTGACTGTCACAACGGAGGCCTGTGGTACGCACAGCCTCGAGAAGTCAAAACTGAGAAGAGGCGGGCTCGATTCCTACCCCAGCCATCCTGGAATGGGATTTCCGTGGTTTCCCTCTTCTACTCCAGGCATATGCCGGGATGGTTCTTAACTAAGGCCACGGCCGCCTTCTTCCCAATCCTCCCCTGCATTACAAATTCACACACTACTGCACACACCACAATAACCCAGGTAATCAGACAAACCTCTCCCACTCACTCTCTACACACACGATATCGCAAAGCCCCTAAATGGATTTACAACAACTACACGGGTCTGGAGAATCATGTCTCCAGTTTAGAGACAAAAGACGGCAAAATTTGAACGATAATACCTCTTAAACTAAGAGGAATAAGACAATGCGGCAAGTTTTTCCACACTATCCCTAGCCAAATTTTGGGATGGTACATTATTTCAAGCCTTGGGACTCCTTCCCCAAACTTGAACCCAAATAATTATAATTACAATTACCACAGCAACACGGGTTATCATGCAAATTCACATTGAAGTGCACAGAGCTGATGACCAAGATATGTGTATCCCCTAACATGAATCAACAAGAAGAACATCAGCATCCAATGTAATTCTCTGCCAGACTCCCGAATGTTAGGTCCGTGTCAAATACTCGCACACTAGAACAAACTCTGCAGTAAAACCAGCACGAGCCTCGTGATTTCAGACTTAGACGCCTCACGTAGTCTTGGGCCACGTATTGAGACTACGAATCTAGAGTATCTGGCTCGATTCCCGGCTCTGCCAAGAAATCTAATTCTGGTCCTGGATGTGACTTACCGTGATTTCCCACTTTCACTCCGAAGCAAACACCGGAAAAGTTCTCAACTTAATGTCACGACCGCCTTCTTCCTAATCTTAGCCTCAATTGCACATGCAGTACATTACAACAACCATTACAAAGCCTCAGCTTAATGACACACGAAAAAAAAACCTAAATGAATCAACAACAATAACAATTCAAACTTAGTTGTTACTTGGTTATTGTTTTTAAGGGGTGGAACAACGAGGTCATCTGCCCCTCAAACGTCAGACATACTGCTATAAGAAATATACTTTTAAATTTTAAAACTTGCTACCTTAACTACGATTTTTATCCAACTTTCAAGATTTGCCATTGCTTTGAGCTGCTCTTCGCCGTTTCCCTCCTATCTCCCATGTTTATATGAATGTTAATACTTACTGGTATTGTAACTTTTCTGAAAGTTCGTGTTGAACTTCTAGCTACAAAATGAATCTCACTCAAATAATCTGTGTGACTTTAATTAATATTACTGTCTGATAGTTAATCAGCCCGGAGGATTGTCGGATCCTCCAAAAGCGCCGTCGTACATTAGCCTATGTGGATGGAAACCAGAAAGACCCAACGCAGCGCTATAATGAGGCGTATTAAGCAAGGTGGGGAGTGAGGTAGTTTGCCATTACTTTCCTCATTGAGCCAGAACAATAGCACAGGCCCTATGAGTAGAAACTTTCGCAGTACACACTGCCACTAGTTGTGCCCTGAAGACCATTACTCAGCACCATCCATACCTCAGTAGCGTTCATCTCGTAATCACAGCCATGAATGAGACTGAGACATCGGTGAAAAGCCATATTTTTCTCTAATCTTACTATATAACTTCAAAATGATGTTCTTGAGTTTGTTCAGAAAGACGATAAAATAGTCTAATATAGCTCAATTAACACATGTGTAATTGAATGAGATTCGACTTGTAGTAAGTTAGCTGGTTTAACAAGCACTTCAAACAACGAGCATTCAAAAATCCCTATGAGGAAAACGATGAAGGACAAAATCAAAGTAAGGACAGATATTGAAACAAGAATTTCAGTAAACAACATGTAGGCTATTTTCTCCTAAATGTATGGGTAGCCTATAGTTATAACTGCCCTTATCAAGGAGTGTAATTGCATGTTCGTTGTAGTAGCTTTTTGAAATTCAACATGGCGTATTGTACGTTATACTTTGCTAATGATTTTCCTTCTTTCAACTCATTACGGTACTTACTGGACCATTATCAACTGCGTAACTCAATGTGGTACTTTGGTCGAGTGGTTGTCCAACACCGTGGCTGATTGGTTAGCATGATAGGCTTTGGTCCTAAAGCCTGTATTACACGACACTCGTTGCCATGGAAGCTTCTGCCAGAACGGGTAAACATAGGCTACGTCTATTACCGTGTGATTTTTACCATCTAGGCTTCCATTATAGCTTGCATAAAAAAAAGGAAATTGACAGGTGCCATTTTCCCTGGCAGTTTCCAATCGGTTTGAGTTTCTTGTTGTAGTCGAAATCCTAGCGGCAATATAAACAAATAGATTTGTTATGCGGGTAGATCCGCAAAAAAAGAATAAAAAAAACATCAGAATTAATCTATATTTTCTTTAAACGGCGTCTGTATGAAGAGCCCTTGGTATATACAGTCAATACTGAACGTGTTATATTATAAATATTATTTTATTACTATGCTGATTATTATTATTATTAATAATATTCCGGGATAAATATGGAGCTATTAAAATACAGTAGGCTACTAATAATTATTACAAATAGCCTACCGTAGTATCCATCCATGGTTTTGAACTGGAAGTAGGGGAAGAATGAGATTGAGATTGAGAAGGAGAATGAGAATGAGAATGAGAATGAGAATGAGATTGAGATTGAGATTGAGATTGAGAAGGAGAAAGAGAATGAGAATGAGAATGAGAATGAGATTGAGATTGAGATTGAGATTGAGATTGAGATTGAGAAGGAGAAAGAGAATGAGAATGAGATTGAGATTGAGATTGAGAAGGAGAAAGAGAATGAGAATGAGAATGAGAATGAGATTGAGATTGAGATTGAGATTGAGATTGAGAAGGAGAAAGAGAATGAGAATGAGAATGAGATTGAGATTGAGATTGAGAAGGAGAAAGAGAATGAGAATGAGAATGAGATTGAGATTGAGATTGAGATTGAGATTGAGAAGGAGAAAGAGAATGAGAATGAGAATGAGAATGAGATTGAGATTGAGATTGAGAAGGAGAAGGAGAAGGAGAAGGAGAAGGAGAAGGAGAAGGAGAAGGAGAAGGAGAAGGAGAATGAGATTGAGATTGAGATTGAGATTGAGATTGAGATTGAGATTGAGATTGAGGTCGAGAACGAGAACGAGATTCAGAAGAATTATATTTTCTTACATTCAGTAGTCTAGCTGTGTCGGTATGGGCTCGCTGCTATGACTACTTCTCCAGTCTTTATTTTCTACTACGGAAACACTTTGAGTGATCAGAGTGAAAAGTCATTTGCTTGATTGCTGTAATAAGTTGACTCGACTTATTGGTTTGCTGCAAGAGAAGCTGTTACTCCAGTTTCCTGCAATATTGCCAAGACTAGACGTGAAGGATGCAGCGAGCATACTGCATGAACTGGTATCACGACTAAGAGGAAACAATGCAGCAAGTCCGGATATCGATGGATCCAATCCGGGTGGCGACAGAGGGATTTCCCCACGTTTTACTACACTCCCTCCGGGAAAATGCCGGGATGGCACTTTATTTCACGTCCCGGCTCCCCTACCTATTTCCCGACCTTAACAATTTTGCAGTTACACACACCACTATACCCACCTACAGAAATCCAAAACACACGTAACATCATGGGCTGATGATTAAAATGTCCCTTGCTCCCAAAATGAATTAATAGCAGCAAAGTCTTCATATAATTGATCATATTTAATTATTTCTTGTATCTGGTTGCAAATGTCCTACCTCCCTGGTCAACTTAGTGCTGCAACCGATTTCCTGGCAAGGTAACGACATCTTGAGTATGATTCTTGTTTTGTTCAGGTGCTATTATGTGGGTGTTTCGTAACTCTCTAAGCGATACCGAAAGCTATATTTGTCCCTGTTTGGTATAGATTTGTTATTTTATACGTGAATTGATTGACAGCATTGAAACATTCAACGTATATTCATTTTAGGAGAGGACTGTGGCTTAGATGAAATCCGTTGTTTCTTTACCATTTAGTCCAGAGGTGTCCATACAGCACGCCATTTGCACGCCGGCTTACTTCTGGCGCGGACGGCCTTGCAGCGTTGGTGGGGGAAATCTTGCTTTCTATACTCACACCCTTCCGTGTTGCCCCCGTTTTTAAGCCTATTTACTATTATGAAGAAAAGAAACGAGCCTTACAGTAGTCGCATAAGATGTGTAACATCTGACATAGAGGAAACCTCACGTGAAATTGTTGATACACCGGTATTTTATACTATTATTGGCACAAATAGTAATCTATTGTAAAAGGGAGTGTTTTACAGATATTGTAGTTTATAACACGGAACTCATTTTATTAGATGATTTGTAGCTTCCACCAACACTAGCCTAAATAATGAATACGATATGGATCAACTAGATTAATAGACGCGACACCGCTCATAACCTTAAATTCCTTATAAACAGGTCCTCTTCATTCACAGACCAATACTTAATTTCATATGGATTCTGTTAAAATGAGTCATATTGATATGATAAATATCGTTTAAAATGATAATCTGGTAGCAAGAAAATCTACACCGTCAGGGATTCAAACCCAGGATCTCTAGATTCACAGTCATAAGCACTAACCCCACGGCTATTTCGACTACGCAAAGTTTGTGCACAAGATGGTGACTTATTTCCACGTTCCAATAATACTGCATTACGGAATTAAGTCTCATTTATATTTTCTCTTGTTTCGATAATGTTCCTGCGTGAAATTGAGTTTAAAATGCCTTATGAATAGGCCCTCCTGTGAGTAAAGAGAATGTATTCAGTAATAGTTCATGAAGGCTTGCTCAATTCTCGTATAACCACAACGATTATATTGTATTGATGACTGCATTACCGTTATGTGGGTTAATATTTCAATAGCAATTGTGCAGAAACATAATACCGCCAATGCCGACTACTTACAATGTTTGATATTAAGGCATTTTACCATTTAAATACTGTTACTAAGACTTCGAACATGTACCACGTCATTTGTTTCAATCTCTTGACACCAGAGTTCGCATGAGCGTTTTCCGTTCAGTATGTCATATACATTCCACATGGCCGAGAGTACGTCATGGTATCAATTTCCGACACCGCGCGCTCACTGTTTCTCGTACCACTGCCAGCTGGGTCTTACCACTGCCCGCTGGATCGATCGATCGAGCGGGCAGTGCATACTTCCGTTTTTCACCACTACCAGTTAGTACACTTCCGTTCGATCGATCGAGCGGGCAGTGCATACTTCCGTTTTCCACCACTGCCAGCTAGTACACTTCCGTTCGATTGATCGAGCGGGCAATGCATACTTCCGTTTTCCACCACTGCCAGCTAGTACACTTACGTTCGATCGATCGAGCGGGCAGTGCATACTTCCGTTCGATCCACCACTGCCAGCTCGATCGTTCCGATCCACTTCCGTCCCCTATTTTCAAAATCACTCCCACAAAACTATCCAGCAACCGAGCGGAAAGATGTTACACATCAAAACATAGGCTTATGAGAACAAATTTTGTCTGTGTGTGTGTGTGTGTGTGTGTGTGTGTGTGCGTGTGTGTTTGTCCCCCTAATACAATCTAAAGAGACGAAACGTTTTCAATGAAACTCGGTAAGTTTATAGTACTATATTGTCCGACCCCAACCGTGCCCTTCAAATTTTATTACGTCACACCAATCCAACATGGCGGCTGTACGAAATATTTCACCGGCATTATATATCTCTGAAACTATTATTGATATCACCCTGAAAGTCACAGACAAGTGTGTCACTGTAAGCAGCGGAATTCGAACCAGCGATCTCCGGTTTGCTGGAACTGCCCTGCGCAGTCATGTAACACGATTTAATGCTCACGGCTACGCCACAGGCTCACAATGTTACAGCAACAGACAGAGAAGAATGGATGCCGATAAAACCTTGAATTCCGCTTACATGTAAAGTTGAAGGAAGTTTTGTTTTATACCAATTCCAATTATTATTGCGAATCTCACAAATGTTGAACAGAATAATGGCTACTGATATAAAAAGATTTTCACGGTCACTCCTTAAAGAAAGTGGTAATGTTTGCAGCTGCATAGACAAAGAACAAAGACATAATATGTCTTTAAAACATAACTAGGATGAACGTTTTTCCTTGTTCTTTGGCCTCAATGTTGATTACAGGAAGATGCCATTCTATTGAACTGAATTCCCATTATAGCAGCTCATATATTGCACAAATAGCAGCGTAATAATGAATGATGATCATATAGTACAGAATATTACACAGCACATGAAGGCCTCGTCCTGATGAAGCTCGGTGTACTTCCGCACGTGCTCATCATGCAATGTGACTGAGCAATTGCGGATACGGGCGTTATACGAATCAAGTTCCTGTTAAAATGAATTTATTTATCATGGAGAACGCTTTTTATAGCTCTATACGCAATAGCATTATCTGTTCCTACCCTTCATTCTTAGACATTTAAGGCAGGAGTACCGGAGTATCCGTAAGCGATCCCACCTTCCAGTTTACAGTAATTTATTAATTTTAGTACATGCGTAATTTCGAAATTGTGTTACTATTTTCCATCCAGTAAATAATAATATCGTATGACCTCGAGAGCCGGGTGAAAGTTTTGTTAATTGACGCCCAGAGGGCAACTTGCATGTTGAATTTTATCGCTCATTGAAGCTCTATGAAAGTCAGGGTGGTTTGGTATCTAAGCTCCTTGACACTATAGCGCTTTCTAGTAGAAAAATAAGGAACTTGGTGTTGGCGGAAAATCCCGAGATTAATTTTGCCATTATGAACACGGCCTACTGAATTCAATGGGTTCTTTAACATGCCAACATCGTGTGTCATGCGTATCGTGATTTTTTTCGCCTTTCACAAACCACTTACCACGGCCAGGAGCGAACCTGCAAGCTTGGGGTTGGCGGTCCAACACGATAACCACTCACCCACCGTGGCAAACCTTCCATCTAGTGTTATAGGTCAATGGATCAAGTCTCACTCCATGTTAAGAACTGGCTACCTCTTTCAGGCACGCTTTTAGTGTTTGGAGACCCAGGCCCGACGAGTAGGAGGGGCAAACGAGGCTGTAGCCCTTGGGCTCGGACTTGCTGAGGGTCCCGGAACGGTAGAAGAGTCCAAAGTAGACAATTTCAACGTAATTTCTTAAAGAATGTTTAATTCTTCCGACAACGCTTAAGTAGATTCAATGTAACAGCAAATACTGAATAGTCTGCAAAACGTCATAAAGAGAACATAACATGCATTTTGTGATAACCATGATGTTTTTAGCTTCTAATCCATGAATATGGCAACTTTTAGTTAGTTATCTATTGCTGTTTTAAGGGGCGGAACTACAAGGTCATCTGCCCCTAACGTTTCCAGAGTTAATAATTTAAAGACATATTGAAAATAAGCAGTTGGTATTGTGCCCTTTTATCAAGAAATATGCAAATCACAGTATGCCAGCAATGCTCAAATCGGGATTTTCGGGGTTTTGGTATGTTCTCCCACTCTGTGACTTACACATTTTGGATTAAATAGAGGATACACTACCAAAATAAAAACAAAATCAACTCCTATTATAAAACATTTAATTAACCAAATATATGGCGCTACAAACAAATTAAACAAATAAACTACTGACCAATCCTTCTAACTTGTTCAAAGTGAACAAGGAATACATAAAATCAAACAAATATTATATTAAAATACATGGTTTCCTTCAAACCAACAAACTTATAATTCCTTTCACTTCCATAAAGTATCCCTTTTAAAATTCACCACAATCACGAGCTCCAATGGCTCGATACTTTCTAATATAAACTGTGTTATTCTTTACACATTTCAATATCTATTTTATGAGTTTCTTATAATCAAACAATATATAATCTTATTTAAAGTAAATGTTACTCCTTTACTTAAATTTTTGGGCATTCCACAATGTTCTCATGTTACCACCTCTCTCAAGTTAACAAATTCACTACAGTGATCGGGAAAAGTACTTGTGCACTCCCGAGTTATAGAAGACTACTTGAACAAAGTCGAAAATTATGATCACTCCCGAAATCTAATTGTCTTCATTGAACTCGTGAAATCCTACATCAATATCTCATTCCATTAGGGATTTTTATTTATTATTATTTGTCTTAAAAGACCATCATCTCATAAGTAAGCAAACGATCTGAACTAGCAAGCGGTAAATTTTCTCTACAAGAACCTCGGTTCGAATCCCGGGTCATTAACAAACTCTAAACACTCATGGTTTATTATTACTTCAAATAGATGGTTCCCCTGACCTACCATACTTTCAATAGCGAGGGGTTGGACCGTGACACTCGACTTAATTTATTGCCCGGGAGAGAGACCCTCAGTATCGCCCACACAAACGGCTACACTCATGCTTTAAAACAGCTATTTCCCCAACACAGTTCTCTGAACAGACCTGGCGTTTCTTACATTCATTTTAACAACATTATTTAGGTTCATAGACCACTTTCGTAACCTTGGCATTTATTAATTATGAAGTGTCATCATTGATGGGTAAGAAAAATTCAATACAACAACAATATTTAGGGGCTTCAACAACTAGACGAGTCTGGGTTCGACTCTCTCAACTGCCTCGGGAACCAATCCCATACTGGAGGACTTATCAACAAATTGGCGGCTTAGGGCGACCTCGGTCTAACCTGCGCTCATCAATACAATAAATTCGCACCCATTATTCAATACAATATAACACACATGGCCTCGGGAACCTATCCCATACTGGAGGACTTATCATAGCTCAATTACCGCAATCAACTGTCCCTCACAATTAATTTACCAAGTATATTTAGATTCAACGCCTTCCTAGCGTGACAATTTACTTTAATGCGCGACAATGCGCTATACATTACTTTAAGGCCTAGCGTCTTCCAGAGAACTGATAAATTCAAAATCAACATTTGATCTACATCTCAATTTTTTTATATTAATCCTCTCCCGTGACTATAATCGCTATACTTTAAGAACATGTATTCATACCATGTCTTTATACATTTACTAGAGCTCAAACGCTATTACTTTCATATAATTCAACTAAATCTTCATTTATATATTTTTTATTATTATTATTATTATTACACTTGCTTTTATAACATTTATCAAATACGCTGATATTTTATCTCATACATTTCCTCTAAAGGATTTATTCATTTCCCATAATTATTTTATAATTTCTCAATTTTTATTTGTTCAGACCGCGCTCCTATTCTGTTATTTGTTATTCAAAAACATCCCTATTTCTCAAACTCAGGTGGATTGTACACAAATATTCCCCCAACACATAACATAATGAAAATAGCTACTTACATGCTCAGACGGTCCAATACCGTGCTTTCCAACGATGTTTCGTTTTTTCCCACTATTTGTGATTACACTATCGTGCTCAAATTCATTTTATACACTGACATATCTTGACACACATATACTTTATATACCTTAAACACTGGTAACATTTTAAAATACACTTCGGTATTCTTCTATTACACACAATAAAATCACTGAAAAATTACTATCTAACACAAATTTTATATATTTACACTACACTGATTCTAATCACTAAGGCTTTGATTAGGCCTTGCACACGTGATATTTGCTTCCCTGTCTCCAGGGGTGAAACTAGTAGATGTCGGCTCCCTATCTGACCAGAATATGAAAGTCTCGAACACACTACCTCCTCCCTGGAAGAGTACTCCTTCAAATCCGGTATCCTGATGATCGGCTATTATTATTATTAGCTCGAACTGCTTCTTTCTAGACCCTATTAGTTTGTCTAGCGAAAGTCTGTCTTGTTCACGGTCTCCCAGATAATCTATCGGTGACCTATTATTTTCTCGCATCTAATACTCCTCGTAACTTAGTTCTTTTTATAGTTCGTTCGTTTCCTTGAACAACGTCTTGAATTTAATTCTCCCTTCTGATTATTCTGTCCTCTAATTCCTATCTTTCCAGACTATATGCGGACCTTATTTTGTCCGACCCTGATCGGGTTCTTTAACGTTGATAGAATGTTTATTTCGCTGTTATGGTACTTCAACACGTTAAGATACACTTGGTCGTTTAAATAAACTGTTATTGAAGACCTATCGCCTATTCTTTAAGTTCGCAGCCTACTTCGACTGTAATGCTGAACTTTTCACTATAAGACTGATATTGGCGGAACTAAATCCTGTATTTAGGATTTTCCTAATTCTCCCCACGGCGATACTATGATGATACTTATCGTACTCTGATGCTTCATCGTGCAGCGTCTCGGCGCTCACGGAACTGGATGATTGGTGAAACAGTACGACCCGCCTCAACGGTCGTTCAAGACTGAATATGGTGATGCTCCAACATCACGCCCCCCTGGGCTGACTGATACTGCATTCGATGTGATGTAGCCTGACGCCCCCCTGGGTTATCGGAAACTGCATGATTAGCCTGGCCCCGCTAGGACTTTTATAAAAATCGGCGACAAAAAGATAAAATCTACGTCTTTTTCGGAACCAACTTTTGAAGTAATGGTCGCACACTTTTAAAAATTATATCTCTGGACAGCTCGTTTTCTAAACGTAAACTGACTTCTTTGCACATGAAAATCGATCGTGCAGTTCTGAGATATTAAATAAAATTTAGTCTTCAGCTGTGTGGGTGTTACAGTTGATTTTTAATTCCCCACTCCTCGGGTCTCGGGAAACCCCCAATGACGTATGACCACGTTTGCACTTCTCTCCTGGGCAATTATTAAAACCTTTTTCTCCACACAAAAATCTCTATTCTGAAATGATTCACAATGCTGTACTTCTTTAATTAATTTTTTTCTTGCAAATGGGTTAAATCTAATTATTCTTCTTCTGGCAAAGATGCGCGGTTGCCATTTTACTGCAAGGTAAGGGCGATTTCCGAAACACGCTCTTTGTCACTCGCTTGGAAGATTCCACTCGTTCTATTTATATTCGTGACTGGCTCCTTATCAATGCGTCAGGCATGATCTCATTTCCTGGCCACCTGGCTTCAGTTTATTGCACAACGTTATGCTTGCCTTCTTGTATAAAATCTTTCTATGTTCCTCTGAAGACTGTATATTTCCTTCCTTCCTTTTACAAAAATACATGGATTCGACCCCTTGAACCAATGGTACATGGGTTCAGTATAGGGCGGAAAGTTTCCAAATCAATATTTGAAGAATCGATTTACTTAGTATGATTCTGAAAAGCGTCTTGCTTTTCCTTGTGGTGGGTATAAATGGTCGCATGCAACAAAAATTACTAACATCCACATTGATCAAATTCAAGATGTAAAGTAAAACAATTAATGGCATACAATAATAGAGCTCTGAATAACAAGGAAACTCATATTTAATTGAATTTACTTAATTAGACTGAGTTTGTTTTTGTTGGGGGTGGGGGAGGGTTTGATACTTCCTGGATAATGACCGGTACGAACAAAACATTAAGGGTCCGGAAGTTCTAGTCGTGGGGACCACGGTCAGTCTCTACGGCCCTGTGGACACCTGAAGTACAAATCCCAGTGCTGACAGTATAAATGTACCCAAATAACTATGCTGTACCAGATATACGGTAGATTGAACATTTCTTATTTGGCTACATCTATAGATTCATAAGTGTTTTCCCCAGGACATTCCCACAATCCTTCTTGCAAATTACCTTCAAGTCCCGGGGCACTTTTCCTAATCCTATACCCAATTGGCTTCCACAACACACACTACTATGGCCTGTTTGCAGAGGCAGTTTTATGGGATCACACTAGTCACAATCACGAGGGGGTACCATGTTCCAGACGGCCGTGAAATCCCTGGGGGTAAGGAAGTGAAATATGGAGGGGAAAGGAACTGGAAGTTTCAACTTTTCCAATTTCAACTTTTGTCAGATTGAATGGCATAGTTGATTAAGTGGCACCATTCAAAACCCGAAACTGCTGGTTCTACGCCCACATAGTCCGATACTTGTGTAGGAATATGACAGCATCACGCCTGTAGATTTATAAAGTCATAAGAAAACTTCTCCTGGGCAAAATTCTTGCGCTAAGCTTCAGCACGTCCTAAACCACAACAGTGCAAAGGGACATTTTTCTACATTATATTATTATTATTATTATTTTAGTCGATTTACCCTCTAGGTTGGTCTTGCCCACGGACTCAGCGAGGGAACTCACAACTACCGTCGCTACGGGCAGTGTCTGGAGCTTGGAACATCTGCTCGTGGTGGATACAACTGGGGAGTTGTGATCAGCACTTCGCCCAGGCGGCCTCACCTGCAAAGCGAACAGGGGCCTCATGGGAAATTGGAAGGGAGGGGAAGATGGGGATGGATAGGCAAGGAAGAGGGAAGGAGGCGGCCGTGGCCTTACAATAGGTACTGTACCATTATTTCATAGTTCGCGCGCCTCTAGTTGATGAGTTTCGAACGGCATTCCGTGTAGGAACATATGGTGGCTACCGCTACGTCTTTGGCATGCTTTAGAAGGAAGCCGAAGGTAACCGAGAATGCGCGAAATTGCTCGAAGCAAGTCGCTAGAAAGAAATGGAGTCAAGACATAGTGGACTGTGATCTTCGTGACGTCAAGAAAACCTCGACACCTGCATTCAGGAAATGAATTGAACATTATGGCTAAATAGAGTGATTTACGTGGTATGATTGAGGTTAAATATCATGTCGAATGCTAGAAAGTGTATACATGTATTTATTGCATTATTATAAAGCCTGTATTAGAGAGAAATGATTAAATTGCACTCTATCGGAGAGAAACGTCGAACTAGGATACCCCGGGGAGGGGGTAAGAGTTGACATACGCAGTGAGGCATGAGTGGAGTAGGCAGATCATTATGTGAATTCGGGTTGGAACTATATAAGGATTACGGGAGTGTCTTTGAAGTGATATCGTGTACCGAGAAGTATTTTACACGGACCGTAAATATTCAGAACAATGAACTTAACGAATAGACTGTGCATTTTAAGTATGTGAATATGGTGTACAAGTATTTTCACATCGTAAGCAAAGCTCCTACATATGAGCAGAAACATTTCACGTTTTCTTACCACGCGGAACGATATTTTCAGCGCAGTGAAGCGTGTTTGGCAGGAAGCCATTGTGAATTATTAGTCTATGCGGGATCATTCTCGTTATACACCTGTTGAGTGTGACTTTAGAACAGGCTGTAATTCATGCACAGTTCTTTTCAGATAGAAACAGTATATTTCCCGTGCATTATGTTGAACGATCAGACATCAGGGGGAATGTGCAATGACATTTATATATGTATAGTCTTGTTTGGCTAAACCCCTGACGCAAGCACTATATTCGCAGTGTAGCGGAGATTTCTTATAAGGTGACCATAACGCAACATGTGGTCTGGGAACACGACTTCCTGTTCCAGACAACTTGATATTGTGAAAATGTTTTACGCACCTCTAAGAGAGATGAGTATCACATATAGTTACAAACGAATGCTTGCTCGCTGCCATAAACTGTTTTACTTCAACCGAAAGATGCGTGTTCGTAATCGTTTGTCGAAATGCCATCGCTCAGCAGGGGCGTACGGTCAATCTGACGCGAGTGGGCTTGGTGATGATCGAGTTCGTGGTTCGAGGCCCGGGATCGTTGGAGAATGGAGATCGTGCCTTGGAGGAGATGGGAGATGCTTACCATGGCATATTACTATATCCTTTTGACATCGCAACGGAACGTGGCTGAAGGTAGAAGATACTCAGTTTATTAGTAGTGGCTTAGCGGTTTATTGTAGAGTAACCATAATTGGCATACTTTATTTTTGATATGTAGTATGGATGGACAGGGGTCTAGGCTCGACATCTTGCCGTTTCTGACTTTCTGCCTACCCGGATTTTGGTTTATGGTAAATACATGCATCCATTTGTTTAATACTGTGGCAATTATTTTGGCTTAATTTAGTAGTAATTACATGCATATTTTCATTGCTGAGAAGACAAATTATAGGAGAAGACATTTACATTTCCAAGTGGTTTTGGAACTATTTTATGTGTTTTTCACACGTGTTGGTTAGTTTTGACCGAACTATACAATTTATATAGCTGATTAGAGTGGTTTATTATACACGCACTGTGCGTTAACATTGACATTATTAAATATCTGAATGAGCATACTATTAACGAACTTTTCTTATGTCGCTTCGACACAGGGTGCTTCTGAAGTCAGGTCCTTTTAAGATTTTTGTTAAGTTATTCTTGTAGGGATTTCACTCTATTTCTGAGAGGCGAGACATGTTCACAGTGTGTCCTAACGAATGAATTAGACTTTAACTTAATTGTGTTAACTAAGATTCATGGCGTAGGGGGCATTGTTAAACATGTTGAGTCCATCTGAAAGAGGGTTGAATTCTATTTTTGAATTGATCAATTTTCACTCTGAGTAAGCCACGTGTTTTGTGTGCAATTTGTAATTTAAGATTTAATGACATTATTATTATTATTATTATTATTATTATTATTATTATTATCGATTTCTCGTTTGATTGGAGATATTTTGACGAGCATGTTCTTTACATGTTCTTTGACGCAATTTCCCAGATTAGACTTTATGAAAGTCTATATAAAATAGTAATAGGAAATGATTTGTAATGAAATATTTTAGGCAAGATTTTAATATAGTCAGGATATTTTTAATACCATTTTTAATATAATTCCACGCAGTTATTTAATTCAGATTTAACTAGGGAGAGTGAATATTAGTTTTGTGCAGTATAATATGAGGTTATACAATTTATTTTGTATTTTTGCGATCACTGATGAGTGATTTGAGGTATATACTAGGAGGTCACCACATTTAGGTGTACTTTATCGTTCAGCATACCAGTGGGTAGTGCTAGAATTATTATTATGATTAACAGAGATGAAACTGTTAAATAGAAAATATATTGTTGGAATTGAGCCTGTGAGAGCCAATTATTACAGATTTTTATGAAAATCTACGTCGTCGAATAATTATTTATTTAATTCTTGTGATCGGATGTGAGATCAGCTGTTTGATCACAGATGTTTTAATACCTCACTGCTACAATCACTCTGAGCATAATACTGCACTAGAATCATTACAGATGGATAGATTATCTTTGATAAAGTTAATATCAATACCAACATTATTAATTTATTGATTGTTCTAAAATAATTCACATGGAGTGGACAATTAAAACTTTCAATTAGCTTTATTGCTCGTTGTATTTAAATATGCTTATGACAAATTTAAACTAATATAATTGGATTAAAATTAATTGTTAGATTGCAACAAGCCAAGTCAAGTAATAACTCAAGTCAATGATAAAACCAGGTTATTTATGAGATAAATAACGTATAAAATATTAACATATGGTTAATAAAACAAGAATGCATACGAGATGCATTAATATGAATTATAGTTTATGTAAATATGTAAATCATTTATTAATTTGATAATGTTGATATGTTGTATATATTATACATTTGCGAATTAACTATAAAATGTGTTAGGGTGTGCGACAACCTAACATAATTTTATTTAGGAGTGTACAAGATATTAGATGTTGTATAGATTTTTTTGACGTGTCAAGTTGGACACGAGGCGATTCCTTGTTGATATTCGGATAGCATTACCCTATTGGAGGGGTGTTTTTAGGGCATTCATTTGAATGCTAGGATTTTCTTGTTTCATGTTTACTTTTATGAATAATTGTTTTAAATTTAAAATCTTAATGGCGTGATGCTTTAAAGAGGTGGTGGAAAGTTGTATTAGGAAGGCCATCGCTGGGTATTTCGGGGTATTCCACGCTTCCGAGGTGCTACTTTTTGGAATTTCATGTCCTCTGAGCTACTTTTGCTTTTGTGGCCATGGTCATTCATAATACTAGCTTGTTAGGTGTATTTGTGCCCTATTATCCCATTCACTTGTGAGTAGGACCTGGGGGTTTTCTAGCCGGGGATTTTAAGGTTCTACGATCCGGTAGTCTTCGTGGGATGCAGCAGGTAATGGTAGGTAATTACGGGTACAGTACCATCTCAGCATTTGCCCGAAGACGACCTGGGAAACCACGGAAAACCAGTTCGAGGATGGCTAAGGTGGGAATCGAACCCCCTCTACTCATTTAAACCCCCCGAGGATGAGTAGACCCCGTTCCAGTCCTCATACCACTTTTCAAATTTCGTGGCAGAGCCGGGAATCGAACCCAGGACCTCCGGGGCGGCAGCTAACCATGCTGACCGCTATGCTACGGAGGCGACTCTTTTTTATTATTATTAGGCCTATTATTATCACCATCATTATCGACATCATCAGCATCATTGATAAGAATAAATTGCAGAAACTCGTCATGCACCCAATTATGTTTAACAAAACGGACACACTGTGACGAGATATGCACATTTAAAGCAGTTGAAGCGATGCGAAAAAGTAACCGATCGCACACTTTAACAGCAAAATTGACACATGGCTTGCGCCAACGCTGGAGGAGGAGTCGCACTGCGAGTTAAGTGTAGGGCAGTTACCAAAGGACGAACGTGATCACATTTGAGTCGTCCAGTTGCAAAACTCATTTAATCCACTTGTGAATAAGAATCATTTACATGAGAAACGTTTCTCTGGATTTTGCCTCAAGTATCTTTTGTGTTTGTTGTTTTCTACTTTTTGCTTCGTGTTTTTAGTTTTTGGTCTTGTGTTTGCTTTGTGCTTTTGCTTTTGAATTTTACCTTTTGCCTTTCTTTCCTGGTTTTGTGTTTGTTTTCTGCTTTTGCTTCTTTTGAATTTTGCTTTTTGCTTTGTGTTTCTTCTTTTTTGTTTTCTGCTTTTGCATTTGCTTTTGAATTTTGCTTTTTGTTTCGTGTTTTTTGTTTTTGGTTTTGTGTTCGTTTTCTGGAAAATCAAAATAAAACAAAACAAAATAAAATTTAAGGAACAAAAAATATAAATATAAAATAAGACCAAACAAAAAACAAAACCAAAGATTGAACAAAATATTTCAAAGCATAATGAAACGAAATAAAATAAAACAAAACAAAATAAAAAAAATTAAACAAAACAAAATTAAGTAAAATAAAATAAAATAATTAAATAAATAATTTTACGACATGATCCTTATTTACAAGTGGATTAAACGAGTTTTGCAACTGGATGACTCATTTAAAATATATACAAGGGTAAAGAACACTCACTAGCAGCAGTGTAAAACAGGTGATAGATGGGACAATATAAGGATTCAAGCAAACAAACATGTCTGGGGGTGGGTTAATCCCCCCGCCCCCTGTCGGGTACGCCACAGGAGTCTTACTATATTTGCAAATACCCTTATCGAAGGGTACAATGTAATGTAGAACGTATTAAGTAACTTCCTTTGACGATTCCATACATTCAAGATCGTCGATGGTCATAGTTTAATAATGTTCCAATAAATTTACTCCGGATGCAAAAGCTGAATTACAACGAACCTTAGTAACTGGGGAGTCTTAACTTTCATCACAAGAGCATTCAATTATACTGATGGATAAGGACAAAGAATAATAAATATACCAATACATTTATGAGAAAGTAGACTACATGTTCTTTACTAAATATCTTATTTGTTTTACTTTTATTCATTTTCTACATGAATTCTTTCCTCAGGACACTTCATTGTAGAATTTGTAAAGTCATTTTACAATCCCCTCATTCACTTTCCTGCGACCAGCTTAAGTGACATGTCTCACCTGGGTTAACGCTCTTTGCAAGCTGCCAGCTGTTGGGCGTTCATTGCTCCTCAAGTTCCCACCCACCATAAAAATGTGCTATAAACTACGGTGCATTCTCTGACCCAGTGTTACAGTCAAGATCGTTTGTCGGCTCTGCAAAGAGAAATATTTCACCATAGCAATAGGTTCCCCTGGAATTTCTCTAATTTCTTTGTCCATGGTCTCAGATGTTGATTCCAGGTGGTGGGCGAGAAGAGACGGTCCAAGTCCCTCCAATAATAATTCTGGGTGTCAGGGCCCCAGCAATATCAAATGAAAAGAACTTACTCAGCACCACACCAAAAATCTAAATGTAGACTATTATCTGTTGTTTGCTGTTGATTCATTTTAGGGTCATCAGCCCCATGTAGTTGGGAGTGTTTTGAATTTGTTTGAAAACCTGTATTTATGTGATGAATGTCGTAGTGTGTGTAGCTGTATTAGGGGCAGGGAGGTGGTAGGTTCCCCGGGTCTTGAAATAAGGTACTAACTCGGCATTTGCCTGGTAGGAGTGTGGAAATACCCGGAGAAAATTCCACACTCAGGATAGTCGCTGTCGGTGGCGGGATTTAAACCTACGATCTCCGAACCTGCTGCAGCCACCCGTACAGACGAGGTGCACGAATTAAAGAGCACGGCTACGCAGCGGGGACTGTATTATTAGTAATTTAATTACCAACGGTGGAGAGCTGGATCGTTTTATGACATTATTATTATTAATGTAATTAATATTAATATTTTATTATTATATTATTATATTTCAAGATGAAAAGTGTGGATGGAAACAATTATTATCTAATAAATTATGCACGTCCAGTTTTTAAGATAAAATATGTAAAGAGACGAGTCAGTTCCACAAATTATTCAAACATAAGATGTCCTCATATATCGATTTCCGAACTGTTCATCAGATCGCAAGGAATACCAGTCAAAAATCGGTAAAGTAGCAATATTTTAAAATTTGTTGGGCCCCAATCTCATAGCACATTCCCTTCAAAGTTCGTTCAACTCTGAATTACAGGTCACTGATCGCACCCTCTCAATGTGACGCTCATCCATGGTCAACAACATCAGGTTGAGGAATTTACTATTATCTATATGACCAACGAAGCGGGTGTCTTTGGTATACAAAGAGATATTTGGTTTCAGCCCCTACACCTCCTCAACTTCCGGAGTGTCAAAGCAATAATTTTCCTACGTAGACTGGTAGTCCCCTCAAGACCTAAACGGTCCCTTTGATGTTCTGGTCTGAGAGGAGGCTAACGCGCCAGGAAATAGTTCACACTTTTCCTGCTTGTTGTTGGAGTGCAAGAATTTCCAGCGCATGTTGCTATGTTTCTGTAAGCTGGCTAGATTACCTTTCATAATGGAATAAATAAATGTTTCATTTTCATGTTGATTGGGAACTTAGCATTTTTACTTTCCATGTGACGATTTGTGAGCGTCAGTACAGTTTTAGTGTCACCTGAAACGATAGGCAGAGTAATTCCGTGTGGATTTCATATTATATTCAGATGTAGTTTGGATTGACAGAGCCACTCATTTGCCTACATTCTCTCTCTTTTTTTTTTTTTTTTTTTGTAAAGCGATTCAGCCGAGAAGATGTAACAAATGAAAAGAATCCCAGATAGTACATTTGGCCATCGATTAAGATGATATACTGACTGCCATTATAATTGTAGTTTGCGTATCAAAAAGCCGCAGTAGTTAAAAGGGACGTGAAATCTATAACATTATTATTATTAATTATCTTTATGCAGATAGAAGATGACTTGTGTTATGCTCTGTCCGTTATGTTTTTAGCCCGGAGACTGGTTGGATGCCCGAAACGCACCGCCATCATCATACTAGTCTAATAAATATGAGATTTGGTCTGTTTAAGTCTGTAGGTTTATGTTTCTTCTACGCAAAAACTACTCATCCAATTGCGCTGAAATATTGCAGGGATATAGTTTCAGCAGTCGGCTAACGCAAAGGGCTATTAACATATTTATATAGTCAACCATTTCAAAATTGTGGCTACTTATATGTAGGAAGGAAAGCAGGAAGGGAAAATGCAAGAAAGAAAGAAAGAAAGAAAGAAAGAAAGAAGGAAGAAAGCAAGAAGATAGAAAGAAAGAAAGAAAGAAAGAAAGAAAGAAAGAAGGAAGAAAGCAAGAAAGATAGAAGGAAGGAAGGAAGAAAGCAAGAAAGGTAAAAAGGAAGAGGAAGAAAGCAAGAAAGGTAAAAAGGAAGAAAGGAAGAAAGGAAGGAAGGAAGAAAGCAAGAAAGGTAAAAAGGAAGAAAGGAAGAAAGGTAAAAAGGAAGAAAGGAAGAAAGAAAGAAAGAAAGAAAGAAAGAAAGAAAGCAAGAAAGATAGAAGGAAGGAAGGAAGGAAGAAAGCAACAAAGGTAAAAAGAAAGAAGGAAGGAAGAAAGCAAGAAAGGTAAAAAGGAAGAAAGAAAGAAAGAAAGAAAGATAGAAAGGAAGAAAGGAAGAAGGAAAGAAAGAAGGAAGAACCCAAGAAAGATAGAAAGGAAGAAAGAAAGAAAGAAAGAAAGAAAGAAAGAAAGAAGAAAGCAAGAAAGACAGAAAGGAAGAAAGGAAGAAGGAAAGAAAGAAAGCAAGAAAGATAGAAAGGAAGAAGGAAAGAAAGAAGGAAGAAACCAAGAAAGATAGAAAGAAAGAAAGAAAGATAGAAAGGAAGAAGGAAAGAAAGAAAGAAAGAAAGATAGGAAGAAAGGAAGAAAGGAAGAAGGAAGAAAGCAAGAAAGATAGAAAGTAAGAAAGGAAGAAAGAAAGAAAAGAAGGAAGAAACCAAGAAAGATAGAAAGGAAGAAAGAAAGAAAGAAAGAAAGAAAGAAAGAAGAAAGCAAGAAAGACAGAAAGGAAGAATGAAAGAAAGAGAGAAGGAAGGAAGAAAGATAGAAAGGAAGAAAGGAAGAAAGCAAGAAAGATAGAAAGCAAGAAAGGAAGAAGGAAATAAAAAAGAAAGAATGAAAGAAGGAAGGAAGAAAGAAAGAAAGAAAGAAAGAAAGAAAGAATGAAGGAATCTCAATAATCCTAAGCTTTAACTGACTATAAAAACTAAACCAATGCAAAATTTCAGCTCACCTAGGAGCAGATAGGCAATATGAATCCCCCCAAGTGACTGGCTGGCAATATGACCCCCCCAAGTGACTGGCTGCGTGGCACAGCGGTAACGTTTTCGCCTGCTGTTCCCAAGATTGCAGGATCGAATGCTAGTGCAGTCAGTTGGCATTTGAGGGTGCACAAATGCGAGGGAGCCGTGTCAGTAGACTTACTGCTACGTTGTAGATCCCCTTCGAGGCAAAGTTCTGGCACCCCAGCGTCTGTAAAAGACACAGCAGTTAAAAGGGAGTAATACCAATAACATTATTTTTATTAATATTAGTATTATTATCACATTCCAGTACCATTGCCTTGGCCTATGACAACGACTGCAAGCCAGAAAAGCTCTGATGGTTAACTCTTGTACTGGATGGGAGACAAAGAAATAGAATCTGTACCGCTCCCCCCACCCCCGATCGAAGAAACACTGATTTAAACAATATAAAATAATCCGTTAATTAAGACTTCAAGCAATCGGAATTCAAACCCGTGCAATCTGGGAGGGTTTGTTTAGTGGTTAGCCACTTACACTTATCCAATGAGGCCAAGTCTCGACGAGTCCACACTTTCCAGTCTTGTATGGAGAGGCCCTATTGGGGTCTCCTTTACCTCCCCTCTCGGTCATTTTATTGTGTCGCATTCTTGGTCAAAATGTTTAATTCGATCACTGACAAATCAGAAACCATCAAACTCCAAGAGAAGAATAGCGGAGTCATGATGGCTGCCAGGGATGACCGCACAGGCGGCATTGGGCAATGACCTCGGTGACCTAGCATAATGAAACTAAAGGGTTTGTATAGCGGTCACGTCTGGCGGGGTGAAAGACTTGGTTTCTACAAATCCCAGTATCTGAAGCAAGCAGAAAGCACGCGGGTTGCTATTGGTGGAAGCAGTGGAACGCAGGCAGCTAAAGGTCGAGCAACGTCCTTGCTGGCAGGAAAGGAATGTACAGGTGCGACCACGGGCTCTGCAGCCCGCAGCCTACTCGCACCAAACAAAGCCTTCTCAACTCCTCGCTCCTCGCTGTGTTTTGCTCTGCTCTGTTCTGCTGCCACTTTTATTTTCTCTTGCTAATGGCATAAGAAAAAAATGGTAGAACGCATTAAATCATTGTTGTCCTTGAGCAATTACGAGCAACTGCTAGAAAGTATGAAAACAGTGTAGCAACATTTTCATAACCCTTTCATGGATGAGGGATTTTCGTGCTCAAATAAAATCCTGTGGTTCGGATTCCACGTAAAAAAGTGATGCCGTGGTTTACGGTCCCAAAATACCGGTGATCAATGTCTGCAAGATTCCATCCCTCTTTTCTTCCTTCTCTCCTTCCTTCCCTCCCTCCTTCCTTCCTTCTCTCCTTCCTTCCCTCCCTCCTTCCTTCCTTCCTTCCCTTCATCCTCCTCTACTTCCTGCCCTCGCCCCTTCCGCCCTTCCTTCTCTCCTTCCTTCCCTCCTTCCTTCTCTCTCTCCTTCCTTCCCTCCTTCTTTCTCTTCTTTCTTCCTTCCCTCCTTCCTTCACCCCTTCCCTCCTTCCTCCACTCCTTCCCTCCTTCCTTCGCCCCTTCCGCCCTTCCCTCTCTCCATCCTTCGCCCCTTCCCTTCTTCCTTCTCTCCTTCCATCCTTCCTTCTCTCTCTCCTTCCCTCCATGCTTCCCTCCTTCTTTATCTCCTTCCCTCCTTCCTTCTCTCCTTCCTTCCTTTGCCCCTTCCCTCCTTTCTTCTCTCATTCCTTCCCTCCTTTGTTCCTTCCTTCCCTCCTTCCTTCTCCCCTTTCTTCCTTCTCTCCTTCCTGACAAGCTGCGTGTCTCAATGTTAACGTTCTCGCTTGCTGGACCCAAGGTTGTAGGATCGATTCCTGGCGCAGTCAGCTGGAGCCGTGTCAGTAGATTTACAGGCACGTTAATGATCCCCTTCGGGGCGAAATTCCGGCACTCCGGTGTCCCTAAAAGTCGCAGTAATTAAAAGGGACGTAAAACCAATGACATTATTGTTATCTCTTCTTCCTTCATTTCTTCCTACCTTCATTAATTCCTTCCTTACCTTCTTGCTTTGTTAATAATGAAGTATTAGAAGTCATTTTTCTGAGTTACTGAAGTAATCTATTAATACAATCGCTTTTCAGTTTGTCATGTCGTGTCCTGTTAACAGATTCCTTCGTTAACCCTTTCAGTCCGCCTCGTTGCGTTGTGGCTCATTCATGACTGTCTACGCCGAGCTCCGGGTCCGATATCCGATGTTCGATGTCCGGCTCTGCCCAGAAATTTAATTCTGGTCTTAGGGCTGGAGGCAAAACTGCGAAGTGGCGGCTTCGATTCCTCCCTCGCCCATCCTGGAAGTGGCTTTCCTTGGTTTCCCACTTCTTCTCCAGGAAAATGCCAGGATGGTAGCAAACTTAAAGTCATGGCCACTTTCTACCCAATTCCAAACCTCAATTACAAATACACATACTAGTACAGTCATCACAGTGACACAAGCTATCAGACATCCAAGTACATGGGGCTATCTGACCACGAATTTCTCAAGTACCTAAAAGAATCAAAAACAACAGCAAATTTAACCTTTCCAAGAGGAGCTCATGCAGCTGAGGCGGACCGCTGGAAACCATACGATTTGGATTTGGGCACATTCAAGGTGGCTACTTTTGAGATTCAAACTTGAGAGGGTATTACAAATTATGCGATCACATTATATTGAACTACAGTAAACTCCCGATTATCCGCAGAATTGACTGGCGCGGATACCGCGGATAATCGATTTTGGCGGATAAGCCGCAAAATTGCTGGTAATGGTTAAACAAAGGTCGAAGGCACTAGGAAACAACACATAAGTGCTTTAAATACGTTCATTATAAAATAAAAGGACGTACATGATAACAAAACTCAGTCGATGTTATGTGAGCTATTAAAGAATCTTGTTTACTGTTTAACAAAAAAATCGGTCATTTGCTTTTGCTTTTTCGTAGTAAAACACTTTTTCTTTATTTGTGATTTGAGTTTTCTCAACACCGTCTTGTCACAAAGTGATTCGTCGTCTTGCTCTTCAAGGTATTGAAGAATCCTGTCAATGTGTCCTAATGTGTGTATACCGATATACAGTACACTACTGTACAGTAATACTGAACTACTGTACACGTTTTGTACTGTACATTATTTGCAATTTACGATTTTTATTATGTTTAAGTATTTAATAATTTTATTTCATTTTTTGAGGAATAATTTTCGGTTTCAAAACCTTCCTTTTTTTTATAAAAATATTATGCTACAGGCACCGCGGATAATCCGCAAAGCGGATAAACCGCCTGCGGCTAATCAAGACTTTACTGTATACTGAAGTACAACACTGAGACATATTTTTCCATACACCATTCCTTTCCATTGTACTACGGGTTCTCGCTCGACTCACAACGCAAGCATATGATACGACTGCGATAACAGTAAAAATAACATGTTTGGTTCAGTGTACAGTATTTATAATGCTCTATTGAACCTATCACATAATACGATAGTGCCACAGAAACAATAACTACTGCTCATTGTTCATCGTCCGCCTGGTTGCGTATTGGCTACCATTCTTGGCTGTCACAGCGGACGCCGTCGTTCGATTACCGGCTTTGCATAAAGCATATTTCGACAAAGGTTTGTATTTGTAGAACCATTCATCTATCGCCAAAGAAAGAGAACATTTGGTATACTTTCTACTAAAATGTGTGGGTATAGTTATAACTAGGGCTCGGATCGATATGCTCGATAAAATCTCCAGATATGCTCGAAAAGCATGTGTTTTATGCTCGATAGATATGCTCGAAAAAACCATTATATGATCGATAGATATGCTCGAAAAAACTTTATATGCGGTTAACTATGCAGAATATGCTCGAAAAACACCGTTAAAAACGATAGAAAGGAAAGTGAAACGAAAAAACCAATAACATATCTTTATATACGGGCTTTATTTTCTAATTGTATGGATGATACACTGCGATATACTCGCATTCAAGTTTTTCGAGTACAGTATATATAAGAGAAGTTTCCTTATAAAAGTTACAGTTTCAAAGTTCATTTACAAAATGTTCAAAATTAGGCCAGTCAATGAAGTAGATGTGCATTGGTCTGTGCAACAAGATTTTTTTCTGTTTTCATTTTGAATGATTTTCTTAAATTAGTCAATAAAAGTTTCAATGACAAGAACGATCTCACTAAAGGTTAAAAACCTGCGGTTTTATTATTCGCACCAGATAGGCTTTTCAATAATTATTTCTGTTTTCGAACCTTAAGGATGGTCAGGGCCCGAATTCGGGGAAAGGGGGTGATGGAGGAATTCGAAGGAAAACAAACTATTTAGACGACAACCACAAGAATATGCATTTATATGCTTCTATTCTGAAAACCACGGTTTTATGCATTTATATGCTCGATCATTTTCAATTGTTGGTCCCAGAGAGGTGAAAATACCACCAAAAGGCTTATTTCAATGTGTACTATTCAGGAAAAAATATGCAAATATGCTCGAATCCGAGCCCTAGTTATAACTATTTGTCCTCATCAAGGAGTAAAATTGAATAATTGTTATAGTAGTTTGTTAAAATACAACGTGGTGTATTATACGTTATACTGTGGTATATTATTTAAAATCGTTATGTTTTTCCTGAATCTATTATCGACTGCGTAACTCCATGTGGTACTTAGGTCCAGATACTTGACTCTTGAATCTTGTCAAGTATTGTTTTCGTTTTATTACGTTCGTTGTCTAATAATTACCCATATAATTACATATAATGGTGAAGTTAGGACTCTTGCCCCTCTCTTATACTTAACCACATTGTTGTTCTACTTTTAACCAGGAACATAGAGCTTTTATTTTACAAGGAGCCGTATCTGCGAAAATAATGTTGATTCAACAGTATAAGAGCAATAGAGCTGTCTCTCGGATGTTAATAAATGCAATTGTATATGTTATGTCCAAATCGCAACTGTTTAATCCAGGTGCCTCTGGAGTGGAAAAAGATAACCCAGGAACACCACATCTAAGACGATTGAGAAGGGATTTTAAACCATTTATTGTTATTTGTCCTCACGGGAATGTGAAGAGTCCGTTTCAGACGTCAGGTTGGAAATTAAACGCATGGCAGAATCTTAAATTGAACCCAGTAGCTTTAGGATTGGAATTCCTACATCTCGAAGGGGGCTTTTCACAATAACCGCCAAGTCATATAAGTTATACAGTAGTAACAGGAAGTGCTCCTGGCAGTAATTAATCCTTTATAAGAAGGCCTATATTATATTTTATAAAACATGTTGAAAACTTCAAATAGAAACGTCCGAATAATCAAAAGTGGATGTCAATTCGGTGAAGAAGGATTTTATCATCAGAAGTGGTTAAATTCTTTGAAGGTTTCATAATGGTTTCCAGACGTTACCGACTTCTCAGCTTAGAGGCACGGAGACGTTACTAGGACCCCCGACCCCAAGGACCTCGCTCAGTGTTTTGTTGGCTGAATGACTGTCTGAGTGGCCCCGCTTATTCTGTTTGCTTGGATAATCTCCGAGGTCTTATTTAACTCGATAGTTTTTAATCGATCCTCCTCCGTAGCTGAATGTGTTAGGTCACACTCAACGTTGAGGACTGTGAAGCAGTACGCTTGGAGTTCCAAGGTCAAAAACCCCGCTCTGGCAGTGACCTTCCTAGTGAGGCTTTCTCTCCTTGGGCCATTCCATATTCACCGGAAGGAAACTCTAGGGCGGTACATTATTTCAAGTTCTAAGGTGTCTATCCCAATCAAAGAAATATTTATTGTTATACGCACTACAATGGGCAACACAATAATACAGGCAATCAGACACATCCCATATACACAAAAGTACACGGGTCTGCTGCCGATAATAACAGATGCAACAATGGTAACAACAATTACGACTTCACAGGAATTTCTCAGTGACCAAGTAAGAATGGATATTCCTGCCTTGTGAAGTCAACGGTGTTAGAGCGAGTTTCCACCCTGTATAGTGCTTTCGTTAGTTATTTCTTGTTTCCTAGCATATGCTGTATTTCAACGTACATATCGCAGTTAATCTCTCCAAAGCTATGCCTCTTGATCAGTCTCACGAGACCGTTTATCACCAAAGCCACTCGCTAATTGTTCTCTGGTTCTCCGACACACTGGCAGGATTCCAAACAACTCTCAAATGGCTTCCAGTTCAAATATAACATGATTTTATCGCTGTCAAACTTGTGTGTTGAACATGTCAGAAAGTCAGAGCAATGACGCTGAAAAACATTTAGGCCCCTTAAAACAACAATTATCATCATCATCATCTGAAAAACATGTAACTACTATACGCTGGTTTTAATACCTTATGAAATCATTACATCATTTACATATGGTATTATAAGTACATCTGGCATTTTCATCTAGAGCCACTCATGTGTTGTTAGATCCTCATGAACTGGTCCCGGCAGTATTGACCTCGAGGAAGAGCTCTGAGCACTGTCTTCCATTGAGTGCATCCTTTTCTCGCTAGACGAAGTCCGCTTGTGATTGCCTACCTGAAGTAGCCAGTACCTCAAGCCTGCTCTGGACTGTGTTTTAGAGAAAGGCCTACATTTCTTTTCATGACTTCGAAGGAATCATTCAGATATTCAGCGTAATTTAATCGATGAGTAGCCACTGAAACTTGGGGAGTATGTGAATACAAATGGTGGTCATTTTGAATTGTAATATTGCAGTAACGATCTGTGTTCAGAACACATCTTTGTCGGACGTGATGTCAGGACTTCAAAGGGACTTTCAGCATCATATGTTAATTCATGAAATAATTAAAATTTTATAGGCAGACCTAATTAAGAAGAAATTCATCGTTAAATTAAATGTTTAAAATAGTGGTCTGTCAAGCGATTACCATAGGGGATGAGTGGATTATCATTTTCTTAGAGCTTCGTAAACTGAATAATGTGAGTCGATTTTTGGTTATCCAAAGAAGACATTGGCACAAGGATGTGATTTTTGGTGTGGAAAATATTTCCCCTCCCTGTCCTTCCTATATTTACTCCTCTATGGACAGATGATTTGAGCAAGGACGAAGGACTTACTCAAAAGAAGTCCAATTCACATAAAGGGCCCAAATGTAGTAGGGACAAGATTAGCCAAGCGTTCTGAACATACTAGGGACGAAGCTAGTTACGAATAACTTAATATGCAAGTCAGGGGAGAAATGCCGGAGTGTATTGATACATTGATACCTAGGGAGTAGTGCTAGTACCAAATAGCAAGTAAACTACCTATAAACAGAGAGAATTTGTACGCGCGAGTACACCGATAATCTAACGCGAGTGGATCGTGAGGACGTTCGAGTGTTGTAATTATTTTACTTTTAGTGAATATAAACTCTGTGTTATAAATATAAGTGAATTCCAAAATGTGTAATCCTATGTCATGGAAAGAAGTCCAGGCGGATACTGTCAATCAACTTCTAGAGAGCCGTAATACGGTCGGCTAAATATGTGAAGGAGATGGCCTCACCAGGCATGCTACTATGGAATCGAGTTAGAGCTGAGTACACCTTTTGATATTTTAATTTAAGAAATAACGAATATAATCATACCTGAAACATGCACAAATTAAAGTTGTGGTTAAGAGAAAAATGCGACTTGCAAAATGTATAAGAATGAACAAAGGTTTGTTGTCATAGATTTACGAACTCGAGAAAATGGTCAATTTTACATAAATATAGACGGGTATGATATGTGATGGAATTTTAGGGTCAGGTATTTTCTTTCTGTAAGGAAACACAATCACTCAGTAATGCCCATAAAGATAACTGGAAACAGTGATATTGATAATGATCTTAGAGATAATAATGATAATAACTATAACGATACTGTTCATGTTGATCAGAGAATCATATAGTAATGATGTTGAACAGTTGACTGCCGAAGTAATGAGATAATTTATTTAAGATGGGACGTTTAACACAGGGTGCTCATTAAAATATTTGAGACGTGAATGTTATGATGCGTAACAGTGTATTGTTGTGACGAATTGATCGAGGAAATTAAGTACTTCGAGTAACGGATTGGGTACTAGGTAAGTAAAGTGTTCTCTCGAGTGCCAGATGTCGGCGATATATTTAGAGGTAATGGGTAAGACCTCAAATCTACGTTAGGGGCAATAGGTAAGACCTCAGATCTACTCTGGAGGCCATCAGGTAAGACCTCAAATCTACGTTAGGGGCAATTGGATAAAACCTCATATATCAAATTCAGGAGTGGAAAAGTCCTTTGTAAAGGTAAATGAAACAAAAGTGCTCAGAAGATAAATCGACGAAATTAATAGGTAAAATGTCACAATGATCCCCAGTTGTATCAACCACAGTCAGTAATCTAATATGGTAATTTAGTCATTGTAGAGCTATATAAATGGCAGTTAAGTGATCTATTGATGTAATGGAAGTGTTGAGATACTATATTTCGTTTCTGTAAGAGTAAAAGTTATGATTCTCAATCCATGTGATAAGCACATGTAGACACCAGTTTAATTAAAACCCGCAAATTGGAAAATTGAAGTACGGAAGTATTTGACTACGAGTAACGTAAAGTAACAGTAATTAATGCAAGACGAATTTTCTTGAATAACGTTAGAAAGTGTAATATGAATATTATTAGTATGTGCCAGGGCCATAATAAAAGTATGTTGTGAATAGTGTGTGTATTCATTGAAAGGGGGTGACAACAAATCTTAGTTTAAAACAAGATGTTGAGTAAAGAACATATAGCCTACTTTCTCCTAAATGCATGGGTATTGTAATAACTCTTTGTCCTTTTCAAGGAGTATAATTGAATGTTGGTTGTAGTAGCTTGTTGAAATACAACGTGCTATACGGATATTAAACATGAATATGAGGTGCCCTTTGCTAGTGCTACCTCTGTACAAAATGTCATTCAATTCGGTTTCACCGTGTTTGAATTGATAGGGTGAATCGATTTGCACACATACATTGCCGCTATCTGCAAACAATTGAACTGATGACCTTGTAGTTTAGTCAAAAGATGTTCGCCCTATAAATATATGTTGTTGCAAAATTTGGTAGAGATAGGATGATTAGGTTTGTCGTAATTTGATTTGAGCTTTGAACATTTGGGTGGCCGCCATTACGTTTCCGTCAAGGTGGCGGTGATATAAATCATGACACTTAAGTGCCCTTTGCTAGTGCTACCTCTGTACCAAATTTCGTTCAATTCGGTTTTACCGTGTTTGAATTGATAGGGGAATCGATTTGCACACATACATGGCCGCCATATGCAAACTATTGGACTGATGACCTTGTAGCTTGGTCAAAGAACGCTCTTCACATAAAGGTATGTTGTTGCAAAATTTGCTAGAGATCAGATGATTAGGTTGGTCGTAATTTGATTTAAGCTTTAAACATTTGGGTGGCTGCCATTAAGTTTCCGTTAAGACGGCGACGATATAAAACATGACACTGAGTTGCCTTTTGTGAGTGTTACCTCTGTACCAAATTTCATTCAATTCGGTTTCACCGTGTTTGAATTGATAGGGGGAATCGATTTGCACACATACATGGCCGCCATTCGCAAATTATTGGGCTGATGACCTTGTAGTTTGTTCAAAAGATCCGTAGTACATAAAGGTATGTTGTTGCAAAGTTTAGTAGAGATCAGATGATTAGGTTGGTCGTAATTTGATTTAAGCTTTTGACAACTTTCATTAATGTTGTATTGTCCAAGATTCGATAAACTCGACACCGGAAGAAAGGTGTGCTGTTGCCTATTCAATGTTGAGCAGTGTGTAGAGTGAAGTGACATATTCACAACGAAGGACGCACATTAGGAAATACTGTATTTAAGGGATTTTGTTGTTGCTCAGATGTAACTTAAAGATGACCGGTCCTTGTAAGGAGCTCAAGTTTAACCTCCCACATGTGTAGTCAAGTGAGTTTGAAGAGTTGTATTAGTGTATTTTGATGTTATTTGTGTGTCACTTTTTAGAAATCAAATATTTCGTGTGTATGTGTCTTTATTTCAGTACAGTAGTTATGATAATTCCAATACTTGAATTCATGCCAACTTGATTCTAATATTAGGTCGAGTCATAAGTCATGGCAACTAGTTTTTTTTTCTCGCGAACAGGAGACACCACGGAAAATCTACGATATGTATTTGGAAACGTACGGTATGTACTTGCGTAGGATGCCACTAGATGGTGTATGAAAACAACAGTGTGCGTCTGAGCATGCCCCCCAGTTCAGTGTGCGACTGAGAGCGTCACACAATGGAAGTCAACAAGCAGGAGCAACGATCGTATATTAAAATCGCAGTTCTCCGCGGCAGAAATGCACGCCAATGCCTTGCAGAGCTGCGGGAAGCATTAGGTTTGCATGCCATGCCCTATAGAACAGTGGCGAGGTGGGTGGAGACGATCAAACGGGGTAGAGTAGGCCTATCAACGGCCGATTGGCCTCGCCCAGGCCGTCCAGTGTCCATGGACAAAGATGTACGGATAATGGGGATCGATCAGTGTTTACAGGAAGAAAGGCGCTGGACTATAGCGGAATTGCAAGAACATGCAGCAATACCAGCAGCAACAATATGGCGCATTTTACACAAGGACCTACAGAAGCGTACAATTTGTGCAAAGTGGGTGCCACATCACTTAACGGAGGTCCAGAAGTGGACTCGTTTCGAACCATGTCGCATCAATCTGGAGAGGTTTCAGCAGGAAGGACAAGCCATGTTGATTCGCATTATTGCAGTCGATGAAACATGGGCACGTGCTTATGAACCTGAACTGAACAGACAGTCAAGTGAATGGCGTCATCAGGGGTCACCACGGAAACACAAGTTTCGACAAAATCCGTCAGCCAATAAGGATATGGTCATCCTGGCATACGATGCTCAAGGTGTTCTTGTGTGTCATTCAGTGTGTGAGGCGCACACTGTCAATGCAGTGTATTACAATTCCTTTCTGTTTAACCAATTGCGCCGTGCAGTGCGAACCAAACGTCCTGATCGTTTGGACGACGCCATAATCCTACACGATAACGCGACAGCTCACACAGCAGCCATCGTTCAGCGTCGCTTACAACGGTGGGGATGGGAGGTTCTTCCACAACCGCCTTATTCGCCTGATTTGAGCACATGTGACTATGATGTAATCCCCAAAGTCAAGAAGCCACTACGTGGACGACGGTGTGCTAACAAAAAGGCATCGTAACAGCATTTCGGAGGGAGGTGTTACACGTTAGCGAAACACATTCAGCGAATGGTGTTCAGCGCCTGCCCCACCACTGGCAACGCACAGTAGACACCTTGGTGATTATTTCAAAGGGCTGTAACTAGTGGAGACCTGACCTTTGTACGTAGTCTTGTGTATTTGCTGTCTATACCATAATAAAACAATGTTTACCAATGGCCTGTGTTCTGTACTTACCTACGAGCATCTCCTGACGTCAGAATTTATCTTCAGGCACTATGCATACGTACATGCCCTATATTTCCAAATGCATAACGTAGATTTTCCGTTTTTTTCCTGTTCGCGAGAAAAAAAGAATAATTGCCATGACTTATGGCTCGACCTCCGTACATTTATTTATTTATTTATTTATGCCTTTTGCAGTGGCGAAGTTAGGGCTCGTGGCCGAGTGGCGGACTGATTGTATTTTATTTTTCCGACAAATTCAATAACTGTATATACCACAGACGGAAGGGTCAATATTTGGTACACGAAAACAGTATTTGGCTTAAATGTTATATTTTATAAAATCCACTATGTAATTGTTACTCAATAATTATATAGTTTCGGTTATTTAATACTAGCTTTACTTATCCGTCGATAACGGGTCCATTGTGTAAGATGCTTTGTGTAAGAGGTCATTCTCTACTGACCGGAACCTCGCAGGGGCCGTCTGACGGCCAGGCTACTGTACGTAGCAGCCTGTTTAGCAAAGCACTGCCACTAGCAGCAGCGTAGCGCCCAACTAGTTTAACACATTTACATTTTATAACGTATTTAATAATCACCATTACTTACAGGAGTTTCAGGGAAGTTGCTGGGAATGCTCTCCTTTGTTTTCTAAACACATATTGCACCAGCGTAGGATGTTTTGGTACACTCGCTGTAATTCATCTTCAGTGATATCTCATAGTGCAATTATTTCGTTCTCGAGAGACTCCTCAGTTCGCAGAATGTTTCTCTATACCTTTTGTTTGGGGTTCCCCCACAAGTAAAAATCGCACATTATGAGCACATTTACTCTAAGATTTCTTCTAGAGAAGATAATTTTACACTAAATAAATTCGATGTTTTGTTCTATACCTAACCATGTTCACGGGATACGAGTTGAGCTACAGGAGTACACCACAAGTCTTAATTATCTCAACTAAGGTATCTTGCCAGCTGTGACGGTATTCAAGGCATTTACAGCATCTGGTGCTTCCCGACCCGCTGTTGTTTAATGGGTAAATGCTAGTCATCTGACGGTGACTCAACGCTCTCCGCCAGTCACATGGCCTTGGCAAAATTGCGTTCTATAGAGAAGGACCTCACTGTATTAAAATGACTCCCAACAATTCCGCGATTGGCATGAATAGGTGAGCCGTAGGTTGAGGGCCCTTGTTCGACTATCACCCAAATACATTCTGAATTCTACACCCTGCATTTAGTTTTGTAGACGAGCGGTGCTGATGAAGAAGCGTAGTTAGGGATATAACGTAGAGTAGGGGTAGCGCGCAAGACTCTCAACCAGAGGCCCCGAGTTCAATTCTCAGTTCTATCAGGGATTTTATAAACTGACGTGAGGGCTGGAAAGGGTTAATAGCATTGAGAAGAAAGTGTGTCACAATGCTATGATCGCTCTACATTGAATAACAGAATGTCATCGTTAGGGCAATTGAGTAGCTGTCTGACAGTGAGGTAGCGCCCCGCTCAGGGAAACCGAGATTAACGGCTGAGGGGACCCGACGCGCTGAGCACACGTCATTCTACAATCTTCAGGCCAAATGGTTGGGCAGCAGTTGCTTGGTCTGTTTCTTTGAGGGAGATAACAGTAAACAGAAAGCAGAGTTGAAGGGAAATATATACATTTCAATACACAAATTACGAAAGTGAATTCCTATCCCTTAACAATCCCATTTCTACGGGCTCAGGGATGAGATGGGTTTCCATGTGGTAATGATTTTACGGCTTAAAGCCCTTCATGATGACAACCTCGTGAGAGGAACGAATGGAGATGAATTAAAATGCCAGGGAGTGTAAAGGAAGTGGCTGTGGTTTATTAGAAAGTACCTTCCTGGAGGTGATAAACGAAACCATTTCAACCATTTCAAAAATGGTTGACGGTCAGCTTCGAACCCTGTCCCCTTTCGAGTGCGGAGATAGCGTAATTATTCCGGTCGATTAAAAGGTACTTCAGCATATCCCAATCATTTTGGCTTTAGCCGGGTGCTCTTTCTGACAACATGTGGTTTCTCAGCTTAAAAAATTAACCATGTAGCCACTGGGATTAGAATCCTAGCCATCCGGCTAAAAGGCAAGCAGGTACGCCACTGCAACATCACGGCCCCTCCCCCTACACAAACAAATTCTAAGGTAACTACAACAACGCAACAACAACACGTGGTTTCTCAGGTTAAACATTTAACCATGTAGCCACTGGGATTAGAACCCTAGACGTCCGGCTAAAAGGCAAGCAGTTACGCCACTGAAACATCACGGCCCTTCCACGTACACAAACAAATTCTTAGGTAACTAAGAAAAGTACTGCACTACTGCCCGTAATTTTGTGATTTCTAAAATACTGTAGTTCGCCCGTCCTTCGCTTGAGTGCCAAGGCTCTGTGAGAGATGAATAATTTATGGCCGCCTGCGCGGATGCGGATATCCGAGGATAAACCCGTGAATATCCGCAATATTTTTCGCCATGCGGATATAGTTTGCATGGTTCTGCGGATAGCGGGTAAGCTGCGGATATTTTTTGGAGAAAAATAGCGGATAGTTTTTAGAATACAATCCGAACTTGAATAAGTTTGGTTTGTTTACGTCAGGTTGATTTGAAGGCTTTAATTGCGTATTCTTCTGTTGTTGTTTAATATCGTTATTAGGACCCGGATGTTTATGACATATCATGTTTTTACGTTATGATGATTTAAGCTAATCTCATTCAAATTAACACTCCGAACAGGACGGGTTGCAATTCTGGCTGTATGACATTCATTTTAAACATAGCACATGACATACAAAGCCTAAGCGAACGACTTTTACCTCAAATGTCTAAATATGTTGCTTTAGTAATTTATGCTATATCTAATTAGAAATATTATTGTAATGACAGTAGATTCGGATAACAATCTTGCGTGTGCGGAAGAAAGTCGTGCGGATGTGAAGCGGATGCGGATAACAGTAGTGCGGATGCGGGGTGGATGCAGTAACGTTTTTTTTTAAATCTGCGCATGGCTCTAATTTCATGTTGTCGCAAGGCAGGGTGAAGAGGAGCGATAGTGTCGACCCGATGCTGCATCACGAAGGCCTTCTAAATCATCGAAACCTGGATATAGGCTAGGTTTTTGCATTATCTTAGTGAGGGTTTACTGGATCAAAATGTAATTTGGCCTGATATATTCTTTATTTAATTTGCAGTGACTTCGTTTCCGAATGATAACTGTTTGATAATTTTAAGGGGGCCGATACAGTACACACCTTCCATATTTCCCCCAGGGGCTCACATCTAGTGGGACGTGGGTTGGCGACCACTGGGCCCCAGCTGAGTCCGGCATTGCTTCCACTTACTTGTGCCGGGCTCCTCTCCGTCTTCTTTCCTGTCGACCTCACTTGGTCAACTCCTGTTCTCTTCCGACCCCGAAGGTATTGGGATATCCGAGGCCTAGGGAGTCTCTTCCTTTCCCGCCTTAATTGGCTCTTGTCTCATCATTTCTGATACCCTCCTTCTGCGAGGGGTCAGCCTTCTTTTTCTTTTCCTTTTACCTCCTGCCTTGTGCTCAAGGCCCTTAAGGAGGCAGGGTGTATGTAGCCCCACCACTTCTGGTGCACCCTAGATATTGCTACACCCTCAGGGGCTCATGGCTGGTGAGTTCGGTAGTTGGCGACTCCGAGGGATTCCTGAGCTGGGACCGATTTTCCCCCTTTTATCCATCCATGTGGGGCGGACCCTCTCCTCTTTCACTATCCTATCTGCCTTTTATGGCTCTCCTTCGTTCCAAGTCCCTCAATCCACATTCTTCGAGGGTTGAGGGCATTTCTTTCCCTCATGTCCTTTATTTGCCTTATTCTCCTTTTTTTTATTTTTTTCATTTTTTTAGTAGTTAGTTTTAGTTATAAGTTTACATTTCATTTTTATCTTTGCCATCACCCAAACCATTAGGGGCCGATAACCTAGATTTTAGGCCCCTTAAAACAACAATTATCACCATCATCATCACACCTTCTATATAATTACAAAATTAAACCAATTATCTCTATACAGTATAAAACAAAGTCCCCGATTCTAGGATGTAACGGGTAATCTTGAGAACCACTCGTTGGATTTTGATTCGGTTTTCACCATTCTGTAAAGAATATCTCGAGGAAGGTTTCTGTAGAAAAGACATTTATTTATGACCAAAGGAAGCCGAGCAATAATGATTTCAGTGAATTGAGCCGAAGAAAACCTTGCCGTCCGTGCACCATTTAGGCTTACGCTGGGTAAGCCGTTAAAAATATCTATTTAGGCCTACTATGAGTGTAAGAATTGTTCAGCATTAAATATTCTACATAATAGCCCGCGACAGCATATCTCTATCTTTAATACATCACCCACAATACGGGAAGTGTTTTTACAATTTCATATCTTCCAACAATTTCCAAATTTAAATTACCAGCGTTGGAGCGAGTTTACGACCTTGCCAATCACCCTAGCTTCGGCCAGCGTCAATCTGTCGAGTCGTGTCGAGTTAAGACTTCAGGGAAGAGTACTGTATATGTGTTTGGAGTTTCACTGTTCACCTCGGCTTTTCTGAATTGAGTCCTGGACCTGCCGTCCTTGCGCCTTTTAAGCTTACGCTACGTAAACCGTTAAAGTTACGGGGAGAAGCCGGGGTGGGTTGCAAGATGGTTTTATTTCGATTACAGGTAGCCTAATATCCGCATTTTATTGTATATACTTCTTGAAACTACACGAAACAGGCCCATGTTCTACCCACCATACATTAGCTCTACCGACCCGATTATTCGGGGTAAATTGCCTAAATTACCAACGTACCGGGTGAGTTAGCCGTGGTGGTTACGGCATGACTGATGGCAGTCGCTCACATCCGGGAGGCGAGGAGGTTCGAATCCCCCCGCCGGCAACCTTGAAGATGGTCTTCTGTGGTTTCCCATCTTCCTTCCAGGCAAATGCCGGGGTTGGTCTCTAACTATAGGCCACAGCCGCTACCTTCCAATTCCTCGTCCTTACATTCCAACTTCCCTCCTTCCCTCCCCAACGGTACTTGTAGCTCACCCATTGGGTGTCCGTCTCGAAGCAGCTACAAAACTGGCGAGCCGAACATGTCCTCGGACACTCCCGGCACTAAAAGCCATACGCTAAAAAAAATTACCAACGTAAGTTATTAAAAATATTAAGATTTGATTCTTATAACGTGCTAGTAACATATCTATTATCACGGGCCTCTCGCTTTTATGCAACCTTAAATAGCAACCGACTGTTTTAGAATTCGACCCAACATTCTTCGGCACAGTAGGCGAGAACCTTACCGCTGTTCCATATGGGCAGTGGATTTGGCAGTTTCAAGTGGTCTCAGCATAATCTACCAGTTTATGAGAAGTGCCTTTTCTCCATTTCATGCAAATAAGTTCATCAACTCTAAAACTGTGATCTTGGAATAACACGAAAATTTCTTCTTAATGGTTTCCATTGTCTTGGAAGTGTGTGAATGAGGAACCGTTCGACCAGTACTTTTCTTGGAATGAATCCTAGCTTTCTGAACCTACAAGTCTGACTTGATTGATGTTTAAAAGGTAGAGGTACACATGGATGCAAGTACATGGTTATCAGTCCCTTTCCCTCACACACTTCTTTGCGCTACTTGTCATCTGCTACACAGCGTTCGTTAAGATTTGTTACTAGCCCCATTAATAGCTCTACATTCCAAGAGTGGAGATGTGACTTTATCACAGCCAAGTGACGGAGACGGGTACCTGCAGCATTCCTTTCAACTCTGACCTGATTAAAATAATCCTGAAGAAAGTTTGACTTGCTCCTCCAAGAAAACAGATGTATACCTGTTAATTATTTTTGTTAGAAATAGATAAAATTAACTTCTCTTAATCTGCCACGTTCCTCTATTTGTTGACATCATCGTGTTCGAAAGCGCCATAAAAAGTCCTCCCTACCATAATGAAATTACATCTATGGTCTGCCATAGCTTATAACAATAATAATAATAACCGGGCATGGAGGTCGAGAGTGCTATCGCGCTACCTCGTGCCTCGCTGGCACGGGGAGAGCGTGGGATCAAATCCCACCAAGGCGTCCTGGAAATGGTTTTCATGTTTCCCCATTTTCACCACCAGGCAAATGCCGAGGCTGTTTCTTTGAACAGATCCAGCGCTGACTTGCTTCGCACTCCCTTCCCTGACACTTCCTTCACTAGAACCAAGTTAGCGGACGCCTGGGTGATCGGCCTGTCACCATCCCCTGTTGTATCGGCTGTTAAAGAGTGCCCAGCTCCAGCGGTAGAGGAAAAATCCCTCACAGAGTCTGTGGGTGAAGCCAAGCTTGGAGGATAAGCGATTAAAATAAATACATTTGATAGATTGTAGCTAGAGTTATCTTACTCTCAGAGCTCTATACTTCTGCAAAATCAAGGCTGATTACAATGATATCCACAGCCTCCACTTGAAACAACAATGACCTCGGAAAGGAATTCCTGGAAAGATACAGATGAGGCTGAACGGAAAGCACGGTGGTAGTTTTGGCAACGAAGCATGTGTTCCTATTTTCTTTTTCAGTCATGTACAGTACCTGCCTTGTTGATGTGAACATCCTTCAATTTGCACGATTCATTCTCCGATTTCTCATGCTGGCGGGATTTAACTGTAACTGAAACTGAGAGGCGATGTGGCAAGATGCAATTTCATCACAAGGATACCACCTGTCCTTTTCACTTCTTTAAGATTCTGCTACCTCCAAAATGTAATAGATCCAGATACTGAAGTCCGCAGGTGCACTCATTAATGCGTGAGTAAGAGAATAATAATACCTATACCGTAAATGTCAGTTCAGTCTTTCACCGTTAAATGGAAATTCACATCGATGAAAAGTTAATATAGCCTATTTGATCCCGTACAAACGAGCATTCTTCATTATATTCCATCTCTTACGACACATATTTCACAAAAGTACTGAAGTTGAACTACCGGTAGTTAAAAATCTTTGTTCTATTCATCAGTCAAATTCAGTCAAATTTCTATTCATAAATTGAAGAGGTGGAATCCAAAAGGTATATAGGCCTAACCAATTCTTGCACATTTCGAGCCTATACCCGATTTACATCCAACACGTTGCTTCCTACGAGATTACATTAGGTTATTTCCGATTTACAATTAGTAAAGTAATACACCCTCGGTCGTCCTTGAAATGGTTTTCCGTGGTTTCCCCCCCATTTTCTAATCCATGCAAATGCTGGGACGGTACCTTCTGACAGGCCAGGGCCGCTTCCTTCCACATCATTGCCCTGTTTCATTAATCTTCATTCATTTCATCTCTTATTAACTCCTCTCATGAGGTTGGCGTCAGGAAGGGCATTCGGTCGTAAATACCATCCACCACATAGAATGTCTTCGCATCTCATCCCCGACCCCGTTGGAAACGGGAATAATAAGAGACAGACATACAAACAGTAATACAGATGCGTGTGTCAAATTGGTGCTTCACAGGAACAGTTTTAACGATGACCCATTTACTTCCATAGCCAGCTAAGTTCCAGTGCACAGATATACTGTGCATGTGATTATGCGTGTTTGTTATTCAAATTATATAATAAGCAACACACTGTTAAAATACTCTCTGACACCAACTAATCTCAGAAATATATATATCTCCTATTTCTCCCAAATTGGACTAAGTCTTGGTTCCGCATGTAAGTGAGCAATAAAATCATAAACACATGGTGCATGCATTATCTCCAAAAATGAAATAAGCATCCTGTTTGAACATTTTGAATTTTAAGCTCAAACTTTGCATTTATGACGGATCAAGTGTATAATGACTAAGGACCAGGATTTTTAGGATGTCAAAATTGTTATTTTAGCCCTTTGACTACCACATTATGAACAAAGGGCACTATTAAATTTTTCATGTTCGTATTTGTTAATAGGACTCCTGTAATGCAAATTACTGATTTTGAAAATTTTCAGAATGTTCTATGTGTGCTTGCGGTAGGTGGTACTTAAAAGAACCAACAGTACTTTACAGCCCATAAATACAATATGAATTTGGCGGAATAAATAAAGATGAGCTCGAAATCAGCATGTTTATTGTACATGATGAAGATCAGATGGGTAGATAGGGTTACGAATGAAAAGGTATTTAGATGAATGGGACAGGAGAGATGTTTCTGGCGACTGCTAATGGAGAGAAGAGATAGGTTGGTATGACACATACTAAGACACCCAGGAATAGCAGGCTGTTTTCATCCATCAGCAGTTTCCTGTCAACGTTGTTCGGTTAACTTGGCAATATTATCATAGCGGTAAAAGGCCCCTCGTTGCGTAGTAGCTGTCACCACGGAGGCCCAGGTTCAATTCTCGGCTCTGTCAAGAAATTTAATTTTGGTCTGAGGGCTGGAACGGGGTATTCTCAGCCTCGTAAGGCTAAACTGAGAAGAGGCGAGTTCGATTCCTACCTCAGCCATACTGGAAGTGGTTTTTCGTGGTTTCCCCACTTCTACTCCAGGCAAATGCCGGGATGGTTCCTAACTTACGGCCACAGCCACTTCCTACACTAATCCTACCTCAATTACAAGTACACACACTAGTAAAGACATCACAGTGATACAGGTTATCAGACAACTTCTACACACACCCAAGTAAACGCGGCTATATGTCCACAATGTCACAAAGCCCCTAAAGAATCAACAACAAACAACAAATAAAATATTATTGGGTGCTTAGCATTTCACGCGAGGGAAGCTCGCCGTGTTTTAGGGTGTTTATCATTCAGTCTGCAAGGTGGTCATTCTTCGTTACGTTATGTTATTTCGTTCTTTAAAGTTTGGCTGGCTGCGTGGCTCAGCGGTAACATTCCCTCCTGCTGTTCCCAAGGTTGCAGGATTGAATCCTGGTGCAGTTAGCTGGTATTTGAGGGTGCGAAAATGCGAGGGAGCCACGTCAGTAGATTTACTGGCACGTTAAAGATCCCCTTCGGGGCAAAATTCTGGCACCCCGGCGTCTTTAAAAGCCGCAGATGTTAAAAGGGACGTAAAACAAATAACATTATCATTAATATCTTTAAAGTTGGTGTTTTTGCTTTCAATTCTTGGTTATTCAGTTTGCAAACTCGTAGTTGATCGTAGATTGAGTTATATCTGCTGTGCTACAGATCACTTCAAATTGCTACAGTACATTTGAACTATGAATTTATTTAACTTTTTTTTACCTTTTGTACATTAAGGTTTACATTAAAAATTAAAATTTTCTAAAGGTGACCATATTCATATACGGTACTCAAGTTGGGGTATCTAATAACGCATAGCTGGTTAATGCCAAGAACCGTTAAAGGAACAGTTATTTTCGACTAATTTACTAGAAATAGTAGCCAATATCTGAAAATCACCTGTTTAACATCACAGGCTAGAACAAAATGTGGCGTTCCACCGATGTCTCAGTCACATTCATGGCTATGATTTTATGGAAGCTACTGAGGTATGGGTGGTTCTGAGTAATGGCCCTCAGGGCACAACTAGTGTCTGTGTGCACTGCGAAAGCTTCTACTCATGGGGTCAGTTTTATTGTTCTGACCCAGTTAGGAAAGTAATGGCACACTACCTCACTCCTCACTTTGCCTAGTACGCCTCATTATAGTGCTGTTTGGGGTTTTGTGGGTATCTACCGACCTAACCTATAACGGTACATTTTGAGGATCCAATCAGCCTCTAGGCTGTCTATCTAACAGACAGATCTGAAAAGATCAAATTCTACACTACACTACACTACGAACTGAAGTTATCTGTGATTTATTGTGTAAGAGAGTGACGTTTTGAAGCATTTTTTTCAGCGTTTCCTTATAGTGTTGTGTAAGAAACCTGCTCACTCCGGTGTCCGGACATCACGAACAAAACGTACCACTTGATTTTCGAGGACATAACGTACCACCTAGGTCGTTATCTACCTAAGAACGGTTTTCCCATAATCCCCAAATATTTACTCTTGGACATAACGCACCGCTTGATGTCAGACGGGCATTCCAGTTACATGTTCATTACCACATAAACATCAGTGGCGATCACACTGTGCGGCTTGAAACATTTTGGTATTGTAACATGGAGTTGTGTACAGCGAATAAGGGCGGTTTATGTGCGCACTTCTACGGATGAAGTACGAATTGTACATTGAAAGTTCAAAGAGAAAGAAGAAATATGTCAAGTATGATGAACGGCTTGACAGAATAATGAAGCGGTATGAAGAGAATGGACACTTGAAATCATGCTTGAGAGCTCTCTCATATTCGCCGAACTTGCAATGAAACTTCACATGGCGAACTTGCTATTCGCTAGGATACAAAACCCACAAAAAACAATTTACTTTTTTTATATAAAAAAACATAGCAAAGAAAACGAAAAATGACCAGAGCTTAACCACAGCTGATTTTAAACACGCCAAAATGTTTATAAACATTTTGCCAGTCCAAATCCTGGATAAAGTGTGATGGGAATCCAAAAACTTATCTTATTTTATATTAGTTTATGTTATGTTATTGCCCACGTATTTATTACCAGGATTAATTGAGCAATACCAAGCAAGTGGCCGTGCGGTTAGGGTTTCATGGATCCTAAATACTTCCCACTCATTCAGATGGTACGTTATGTCCTCTCCGAAATATTTTAAGGTCATTAGCTGACTCTTCGCAGGTGATCAGCCGACCAAGTGGTACGTTATGCCCTATAACCGCTCACTCCAGCTCGGAGGAACTCTTCTGCTAAAGCCGCCCCTGTCAGAAGAGCCATCCTCCGATCTCTTATCTCTCTCACAATCAGTGGGATAAGTTCTTCTAAGTATGAAGGGTTTTCAACAGAAGTGAATAAGCACCTTTGTCTGCATGTTTTGCGTCACAGCACGCGTGGCCATACCATACTGGTGATTCACGTGTCCCATGTAGGCTAGTACACCTCAGTCACTGTTTGGCACAACTATGTGAAGGCCGGAAATACCAGAGGCTGTGTGTGAAGGGACTCCTGTACTGCTCGAGTCTAAGCTGCGTGAACCTGAGAGAGATATGCATCGCGGACTATGAGAAATGGTGTTGACGAGTGATTGAGGTTTCTCGGTCCGTGTATAGTACCGAACCAAATACATTGGTCGTTTTTTTTTTCGTGTGGTCTCCTCAGAGGCCGAGTGCAGGTCTTTCTATTCGACGCCCGTGGGCGACCTGCGCGTCGGGATGAGAGATGGATTGAATGAAGATGAATGAAACAGGGCAAGGATGTGGAAGGAAGCGGCCGTGGCCTATCAGAAGGTGCCGTCCCAGCATTTGCCTGGTGTTGAAAATGGGAAACCACGGAAAACCATTTCAAGGACGGCCGACGGTGGGGCTCGAACCCACGCGTCCACCGAGTCAGCAGAGAGCTTGGCCCCATGACCTAACGCTGAGCTCTAGCCAGCGTAGCCACTGCTGTCTGTCATTGGTTGGTGACTTATTCGTAACACCACACTGGTTTCAGAAAATACCCTATGTTAGCAGTATTGGAATGGACGAGCATGTCAGGTAACACGGCGGGCTGTCGACAGGCTTCTCAATTCTCGTCTACTCCTACTCTGCCTCTGCCCTTCATCCCGCAAGTTCACAGAGCCTGGAACCGAGCAGTACTCTCGTCACATGACTCCTTCACACACCTCTCCTATCTTCCCCACTATGTAAACAATGCCATGTTCAAAACATCGATTAATGACGCTGAGGAATGTGTTATTGAAGAACTGAGGACTTGTTTACCATATTCTATTTCTTGTTCTAGCCAGCCATTGATGGGTTCACATGAATGCACCAGGCAGGGTTGGGAAAAATATTTCTCTTATATTCACCGTTGCTTACAGACTTGCCGTTACTACTTACAGTTATTTTCAAATAATGCAGCGTTACTTCAAACGTTATCTTTATTAGAATTAAGTTATGTTATTTTGTGATATTCTCGTCACATCTATAATTGGTCTATTTTATGGAGAATAATAGTGTTATTGGTTTTAGGTCCCTTTTAACTACTGAGGCTTTTAGAGACGCCGGGGTGCCCGAATTTTGTCACGAAGGGGATCTTTAACGTGCCAGTGAATCTACTGACACGTTACCTGACATTTGCGCAACCTCAACTAACTGCACCAGGATTCGATCCTGCAATTTTGGCCACAGCAGGCGAGAACGTTATCGCTGAGCCACCTGTTTCAAGAATACCAGCAATGTGGAAACAAGTGAAGTTTATAAACAGACAATGAGCAAATCATAATTATTATCTACAATTGATCTGGTTTTTATATAATGTGTATAGAATATAGAAACTTAACGGCAGTCTATAATTGTCTATCTAGCCTAGGTTTCGAAAAAAAGAAAAGGAAGCTTGTCGTTTTACGTAACCGTTAATCTCGTGATCATGCGCCACGGGCCCTCCTTTGTACGTGGAATCTGAACCACAGGACATACCATTTCACGTCGAAAATCCCACATGCATTGACCGGGAATCTAACCAAGTCCACCTTGGTGAGTGGCAAACAGCTTGACCGCTGCGCCACCACGCCCCTAGTTTAAAAAAATAGGGAGTACCAGTGACCAGAGTAAGTGTGTCGTGAGACTCTTCAATTGCGAGCTCAGTCCACCCTTCAACATGCAATTACCAGTACCTTTTACTGCACGGATTATTTTCAATTAATTAAAAATAAAATCCTAATTAAATATTTACTTAAAATAATTATTTTATCTTTAAATGCAATATCATTATTTTATATTAAAAAAAGTACTTAAAGTTAATTAAAGATACTAACTTTAGAAAATTATTTAAATAATATTTGGCGGGTTACGGGGTTTAGCAGTAAGATTCTTGCATGTTGTGCCCAAGGTTACGGGATCAAACCCTGCCACAGTCATATTTGAGGATGCTTAAATAGAAGAGACCAGTGTCAGTAGATTTACCGCAACGTAAAATATCATCTTACGGGAAACATTTATACACTCTGGCATCTCTTGAGCCGCAGCAGTTAAAAGAATATTAAATCCATATCCTTATTTCTTCGTTATTATTATTATTATTATTATTATTATTATTATTATTATTATTATTGGTAGCATGCTGAACTGCTGTGCCCAAGATCGGGGGTTCGAACACGCCCAAAGTCGTCGGACTTTTTATGAGCGATACAATCCCTCAGTATGCCTTCCTTCGGAGGGGAAGTAAAGCCGGCGGTCCCATGTTATAGACTTATGGCATGTGCAAGATCCTTCCACTAACTAAACTTGTGTGAAGCTAAATTTTTGGGTTAATTTCGTTGTAACGCTCTATCAAAATTCCAACGTTCACCACTATGGTAGCAAAAGTGCGAACTACTTGAAATTGAACGGGACTTGTAGCTCACCCTATGGGTGTCCGCTTGAAGCAGCTACAGCGTCTGGCGAGCTGAACATGTCGTCAGAAACTCCCAGCACTAGAAGCCATACGCTAAATAAATAAATAAATAAATAAATAAATACTTTATTATCATTATTATTATTATCATTATTAGTTTATTACTGTATTTAATTTACACAATTAAATTTAAATATGGCCATATTTGTGCAGAGTGTAATACATAAACCTTGCATGGCCTACCTTATCTAAGCCTACAGTAAGTGAGTAGGATCGGACGATTGCTACTCTCAGACTGGGATAAGCATAGCACCTTGACAGGTGAATGCAGGACGAAAATTAAGAGTCTGGTGCCCGTAAACCGGGCTCCTTTCACTCTAGTTTGAAGGTAAGAAGTGTGGAGGTAATAATAATAATAATTATAGATTTAGAAGTTACCTCTGGCTTTAGTCTAATGAGTGACTTATGGCCAGAGTATTTACAGTGGGGGGCGTGGTGGCTCAGCGGTCTAGCTGTATGCCTCTCACCAAGGCGGTCCGGGTTCGATTCCCGGTCAATGCATGTGAGATTTTCGAAGTGAAATGCCATGTCCTGTGGTTCGGATTCCACGTAAAAAAAAGGAGGTCCCGTGGCTCATGATCTCAAGATTAACGGTCACGTTAAACTACAAGCTTCCTTCCTTTTTTGTATTTTCAATGAGTGATTTGAATTTTGCTAGGATAATATGTTGATGGTTTAATTAATTAATTACTAGTGCAATTAATCAATTTTTAGGGGCAGTGCAAGATGAAATAGAGAGTAGCAGAACTGTTTCAGCTTAAGTTCGGATCAGGATGTGCCTGTTGACCATTGTTGGCCAGTGCACACTCCTGCCGATGCTGTAGATGTTATCATTTTCGCTTCGCTCGCCATGGTTTAACTGTATGTGATATTGCAGTGTGTGTAAGGGTTTTAATTTGTGCAGTAGCTTCGTAAATTACTATGAAAATGTAGACCTTAAGTAGGTTGAAGTTAGGTAGTGATTGGGAGAGAAGAAAGAATTGACCTGTAGTAGGTTTGGTATTGCTTTGTAGCAATACATTGCTTCAAAAAGGCATCAGCTACCACCTCATATGCTAGTTTTATGTGAGAAGTATTTACATCTAGTGTTATTGTGGTGTTAAGACTGTCACTGGAGCGGGGAGTTTGAATTTAGAAATGCTGATCTCTGATTGGCTGGTGATGTGCTCTGATTGGCTGGATACTGGACAAGGAGGATATATGGATAGAGCTGCAACTTAATGCAAAATTTTGACCCCAACCTATTGCTCGACGCAAATAGTTTCAACTGACAATATGAGATGGCGTGACGATGCAATCTCGAGCGCGATCCGTCCCCGACCTGGCCTACTCGCTCCTCTCCCCTCCCGGCCCGTGCCTACCCCTACCTTTCCCCTACTCTATCCCCCCACCTCAACTTTATATTCCTTTCTTTCTTTCATATTTTAGTAATTGGTCTAATAATAGGCGATTTCTTCCCCCTGTAATATCAGGTAGAGAAGAAAACATAGGCTCTATCAGAATAGATGTGGATGTTTCCACAAAGCACATAGCATGACATAGGCCTACCCCACAGATATGTACAAATAGAAAGAGTAGGCTACTATACTACAATATTAAAAATGAATTGTAAGACAAAATTACAGCTGCACTTATCACACACCAGTATTATTTAATTGTCCGTGCTGTACTTCCTATCAATCGAATTAAGAAATACTGGATGATGTTTAAAAGTGCTTGTATGTAAAAATAATGCTGTATTGTGGATAATTATGTTTAATTAGTTCTATTAATTGTGTAATATTATGGTTTATAAATGTATTGAGGCGTGGAGGCCAGTGTAGCGTAGGCCAATCACTGGGATTGGTCCAGCCAAAAAACATGTCATCCCCCCAGCTTTTGTACATAAAAGCGTGTTATATTGTGAAAAAATATCTCATGTAATATTTCTTTCAGGTTAGAGTGTTTAAATACTGTTTTCCCGAATAATGTAGTGTAATTGTGCACAATTTGTGTTGACCGACTCAAATGATTTCTGTAATAGAATTATAGTAAAGCCATCAATACTTGCGACTTGACGTTTCAGTGTTACCCTAGAGTTATCTAGCGGTTAGAAGGAAAATCACTTTATCTAGCCAATCACAGTCAAATTGAGTTTCGTTTGCGATGTCGCGATTTAGCGAACGAAACTCTAGCCTAGCACTGAAACGTCAAGTCGGAAGTAATGATGGCTTTACTATAGGCAACACTGAAAATGGCTTCTATCACTTCAGTTATACTGAACACAAGGAACTAAGCTTTCTTATGTTAAGTTAAAGTTATTTCTGAACCTTTCCTTGTTTGCTAATTTGGCCATCGGTCTGGACTTGTCGTATACACCTATCTTGATAAAATTTACAAGGGGCGCAGAATAGGTTATGTTGTGTTAGTCGCCATGAATACAAGTAACCTAACAATCTTCAGTACAATGGCAGATCACAAGGAGAGCAAGATGTTGAGACTGTGATATGCGAATGTGAACATGAACCGGTAATTCATTCAGGTACAGAATACATGGAAATGTTTTTGTCCTCTAGTGGTCTGGGAATATGATTCACTCCTCCATGTAGTACATCCAGTCCCATCCTGTTTTTTGGCCTGGATTGGTGAGATATACTGCATGGTTCACTACTTCCTTACCACACCACCTGGTCATAAGGCCCCGTGTACTTGGGTGTGTTTTGAATCTGTCGAATAACCTGTGGCATGATGGCAGTACTAATGTGTGTGTGTAGGTTATCACACAAGTTGAACACAGATCCAAGTAGACACGGTTTCATTTGTCATATTTGATACAGTAATACAGTATACAAATAATTTCTTTGTTTTAAAATTATACTTGTTTGGCGTCATATTTTACCGTCCAAAGAACTTCCGATCCTTCTGTGTACAAGGTGTGGAGTACTGCAGTTTAAGATTTCATTGTCTATTCTTACGGCGACATGACTTGCAGCTTGGGAAGCCGTGAGTTCGATTCCTCGCGTGGTCACGATATAATCCTGATCTCATTGCATGCATCGTTTGTGGTCATTAGTCAGATTGTTGATTTCATCTATGAAATTATCCAATACAGAGTCTGGTTACCGATCCACGAGCCAGCAAGGAGAATCTAACAACAATGAGATTCCAAAACCTATCATTAAATGGATAGGCTATTCACAAGGCTATTTCTACGAATGCGCTCTGAAGTGGAGGATTGGCTACATGGTATGGTGATTCAGCAGCCCCTTCCAATATCGTTTGCTGCAACCCAACTAACGCGTGTTGGCAGCAAGGTCGATAATTCTCTGCTTGCATCCCGTATGGAACAAATGCACTGCAAGCATATCCTGCAAACGATACATAACCCTATTATTTTTCCCTCATGTGACTACACACTAATACGAGGGAATAATGATAGTGTTCAGTATCGTTTGCGGGATATGCTTGCAGTGCATTAGTACCATACGGGACGAAGGCAGAGGAATATTGACCTTTCTGCCAACACGCGTTAGTTGGGTTGCAGCATACGATATTGGAAGGGGCTAGTGAATCACCTGGTATAGTAGCAAGTGACCTTCTGAATAAAGTTTGAATGATCTTACAATACTGAATTGAATCTTATCTGAAAGCGTTGGATCAGACATATTGGACCCAAGTTGCTAAAACGAGCTCCATACACGGTGTAAATTTTACATCAATTATTATTATTATTATTATTATTATTTGTATTATTATTAGTGTATTATTAGTATAAACATCGAGCACAGTTCTCGAAAATAGCACCGCAAACCTACTTGCACAGAAACACACACATTTCAAATTCAAACAATATCCAACAAGTTTACACCCTAATCTACAGTGAGTTGGCCAAAGAAGCAAGAAGATATACCATTAAGAAAATATCACTGTTTTACCATTAGTTCTCTCAGCTACATTTATTTTTCTAGTTAATTCATTTTAAGGGTTTACGACATCTTGGTCATCAGCTCCGTGTAGTTTGGGGTATGTCGAACGTGGCTGATAACCTGCATTGATGTGATGACTGAAGTAGTGTAGGGACACGGATGAGGTAGGCGCCCCTGGACTTGAAGTAAGGTACTATCCCGGCATTTGCCTGAAGGGAGTGTGGCAGAACTGCAATCAGGATACCCACTGTCAGCGCCAGGGTTCGAACCTGTGATCTCCGGACTTGATGCAGCTGCCCTCACGGCCCTGATGCATAGGCCTAATTTTACAGGCATTGTATCAACACATCTAAAGGGAAACCGCGAATATTGGATCTCCCCGTCAGTACATTGACTTAAGTGCAAAGGTCTGGCATTCTGAACATGTGTTCAACAGTCAGGAAATTCCCAGCATTTCGACAAAACAAAATATCATCATCATACATGCCATTGGTGAACCTTTAACCCTTCTGTAATAAGGTATGAGAATAATAATAATAATAATAATAATAATAATAATAATAATAATTATTATTATCATGCATAATCATACATGCCATTGGTGAACCTTTAACCCTTCTGTAGTAAGGTAAGAGAATAATTATAATAATAATAATAATTATTATAATATGAACACTAATAATGTAGGTTAAAAGTCTATTTTAACTGTTAAGGATTTGGAGATTTTCGATCGAATTATGTCTTAGAAGGGTAAAACCGGTAAACCGGTAAAACCGGCAAAACTAACAAAAAATATCGCTTTCAAACACAGGACAGAATCGGGATTGAACCAGCTATCTTGGGCTTTGAAGACCAACACTCAACCGTAATTGCCTCTCAGTCTGACACATACCTGGTAGGCCTACCTGGTATTGTACCAAAGATATATTATAACCTGACTACGATTGGTGTGCAGGTTGTTGTTTCAATTGACGGGCTTGGACAGGGTGGTCATTTAGCCCCGGGTCCTTGGGTGTGTGTAAAATTTGTTTGCTAACCTGTATCATTCTGATGTCCACAGTAGTGTGTGTATTTCTAATTCAGGTGGGGGATTGAGAAGGAGACGACCGTGGTCTTAAGTTATGAACCATCCTGGCATTCTTCTTGAGTAGATGTGGGAAACCACGGAAACCACATCCAGCATGACTGAGGTGGGAATTGAACCCATCTCTTCTCAGTTTCGCCTTACGAGGTTCCCAGCCCTCAAACCAAAATTAAATTTCTTGGCAGAGCCGGGAATCGAACCTGGGTTACAGCCAAAAATTATAGCCATTGTGCCACGAGGCGGACTGGAGTGAAGGTTGGATGGAATTGTTTCTATTTTTGTTGACCTGCAATTTTTAATTATTTGAATGAATATGGCAGCGTCCAGACAGTTTGTTATGGAGAGTGAGGAGCATTCTCGGGCTTCACACTCTGAATATACAGTAGAGTAGCGTACTAGGACCTTATTGGGGCTACAGGCCATTATGTGCCCAGCCCAGAACTATAGCCATACATCACATAATCATATTACCTGTTACCACGGACTGTAATTTTAAATTTGATTGGTGATCCTCTGTATTCCTGAGTTCAAGTAAAAGTGGAACGAAATCTGTGACCTACAAATAACATGCCCTCCCCTCATTAGGAGACGTGTAATCCGTATCACTCTCAGGGTAACCATACAGCTGATCACACGTTTGCATACAGGGTGATTCAGCAAACTTGTCTCCATGTATTTCAAAATTGCTACTGGCCGCCTCTCATTGTAACGAGCAGGGTGGTGAGTAGGGCTCGGTCTTCGAATGTAAAACCAATGGACATATGCATGCTTATATGCTCTGGGAATGTCAATATATGGCAATGAATGGAAAATATCACATTAAAATAATTATTTCGGAGTGCATTGTTATGAAAGACATTATTCGACATTCCACAGAATCATTTTACTTGATATGTAGCTAAGTACTATTCATAACATTTTTTTCATTCTTCGTTCATTTCTTTCTGTAGTCGACGTTTACTAAGGAAATATCGTCACCTCATTCTTCACTCAATAATAAATAAATATTTTCACCTTAAGCGATTGGAGTTAATAACCCCCAAATTTACTGGCAAAAACATCTAAAATATTTTATAAAATAAAATAAAAATAAATGACCAAAATATGTTTTTTTTACGAGTTTACCAAAACTTAATCTGAAACCAAAAAGCATCAAAATACGTATTTTTACGATCATTAAAAGCGTACCACCATGTACATAAAAGTCAGAGACATGTATATTTTAATAAAATATTAGAAAAATGAGCACCATAAAATATGAAGTGTCATAGAATCGGAGCCCTAGTGTTGTGTTGGTGAGCTCGTATTTAGTGGCAAACACGGCAAGTTTTCCAACCCCGTATTGCCGTTTCTCGGTGATGTCACGAGATAAATTGCAGTGTAATGAATGGATTTTAAGAGTGGTTGTCCTTCTTGACACCAACTTTACCGGTGGAGTTAATTGATTGATTTTACGGCTATGCCATTAATGAACTGGGTAGGGATTCGGAAAAAGTGATCATGGGCTATTAGAAGGCTTCATCCCAGCGTTGGCTTGGAGCTGAGAATGGGAAACTATAGAAAATCTTTTCAAAGTCAGCCAACGGTAGGCTCCAAACTCACTCCATAGACCAGAGTTAATATCTTGTGCTTATAAATGCTTAGAGTTTCTTTAGAATTAAACAAAAATGTTAGCTCGCTCAGGATGGTTGGCACCGTCCATGTCGCTCTTGGAACACAGGGCGCCGAAATATGCCATCCTACCACTGAACTAGGCCGATCAAATTATTTTAGTACACATATAATAATAATATCATCATTGCATATGCCTGAGAAGACCACACTCAGGATGGTCCCTATCAACCTCTGATCTCCGGACTTGCTGCAGCTTCCCATCGTAGTCTTGGGTGCACGATTTAACGAGCACGGCTACGCCGCGGAGTGGATGAAAATTAAAGTGAATCATGATGATTTCCACCGCAGCCAAAAGTATTTGTTGTCGACTTTCTATTAGGAGCTTGTCTGTTAACCTGTGCTATTGTGATTGAAATGTAGTAGTGTGTAGATATTTTATTTGAGGTTAAGATTTCGAAGTGGATAGCAAATTGGTTAGAGTAGAAAGGGAAATCCACGAGTAACTATTTCTAGAATGACTGAGATGGGAATCAAAGCCACCTCTCCTCAGTTCCTCTCCAAGAGGCTGCGTATATCAAACTTACATTTCTTGGCAGAAAGAGATGAAACATAACTTGTATTATTTAATAACACAAAATAGAATTTTGCTGTATCAATGGCATTAGTATTAAAGACTTGGAGTCTTTAGTCAGAATCCTGGGACAGGAGAAAAGAGCATGGCAAGATGTGTATGAGGTGCGTAAAATGTTCTGTGAGGGGTTTTATAATAGTTCCCCTTCTGGGCCAAGAGGAAGTACAGGGATAGAATAAGCATAATATGTTGTCTTTAGATACAGGAATTACAATATTAAGGTTAGTCAACAGCCAGTGTGTAATAGCACAAGGATGTTGGATTCAGAAAAACCCATAGTGATGCTAGGAGGGTTGAGTTAGCTTCCTAATAATGTGTTATTAGATAATTCAGTTATTTTCGCTTATTTAACTGACTGGATACATTTTCAATATTCCAATCCTGCCATGTTAATTCGTCTAACTAGCCTATCCTGTTGTGGTTAGCACTGGCACTTTGACAAGAATCGATAAAATGAGGATGTTGCCGGAATGCGATAGTTGTTCTGTGGGATGTAATTTAATTTGTGTTTTGTTGTTGCTTTATTTCTGAGTAAGGATATGTTTGTCACCGGCCCCTGTGTATGTGTGTGTCCGCAATATAACATACATTATTATTATTCTCATGGTGTTTGTAGAGTGCATGCGCCTGAAATTATCAAGGTCTAGGATTTTGAGTTCAACACCTCCAGGAGTAAGTGTGTGGAAAATATCACACGTGGGATAGCTGATGTCAACGCCGGGAATTTTACCTCTAAACGGTTCAACTATTCAAATTCACTGGACCTTAAGAGTTACAGTATGTCGTGCGATCCTCCTCAAATAGTTCCGTCAAGAACCGACTAGCCTTATTTTCGTATATTAGGGGTCCTTCACATCATAACCCCCCTCCTGTCAATTAATTAGATTATTCCATCTGATGGACATACACTGTGGTAAAATGTAGGGTAAAAATTTCAAACTTTCAACTCAATATCCAAATATTGTAGTCAATTTAGACAATACGCATAACATTTTAAGATAATAAAATGGGATTATTAGGGTGTCAATGCTTGCCCCGTTTTGAAAACAACGTTGCTACCGTTGCCAAGACATAAGCCAACAGCACAACTCCATAACTGGAAAACATGTGTTCGAAGTCGCAATATGATGAGACACTAGCTACAATACAATACAAAACTAAACACTCAGGAAATATGTACCAGAGTATTTAGTTCGTCAAGATGGTACATTTTATCAACTTCTTCAGTGACCTGTTCAGTAGGATATGAATAACATAAATGTTCAGTTTTTGTAAATTAGTATTCGAGTCATCCTACCGTTTCCGAACTTATGATAACGGCACTAAAAGATTAGGGAAGATGACCTCGATGTTATGCCATTAAAATAATTATCACTACCACAACAGTAGCAAAACTGTGCATACAAATATTTAGGTAAGTCTCATTATCGGCTATTTATGACTAGCCAACGACCTGGCCATGTTGAAACACCGGATCCCATGAGAGCTCCGCAGTTAAGCAGCATTGGGCGTGGTTGGAACTTGGATGGAATGCCAGTTCAGTGGGACCACGCACTGTTGGCAAAAGAGAGGAGGGGCGGAAAGGCCCTGGCCATCCTACCGCATGTAAACTCCGGCTAAAGATAGCCTCTTCGGAGACACGGACCTGCCTTCGGGCAGAATACCAATAATTGTAATAATTTATGACCATTCTCGATGAGATCGCATCCTTGTGTGACGAGTCCCAGGAGTTCATTGTAGAGAAAGTCATAGGTCTATGTACAGGATCTATAATTTATGTAAAGTAAGCTAGAGATTTTTGTGCCACATGATTATACCTTAGACAGAGCCAGATAATTTGATTTCTGGTTTCCACATATGGTATTTTACAGATTTTTTCCACAATTAGATAGCAATCGCTATCTGTCTTAGCTCATCTATACAAATTCTAACCTACCTCGCGATGTGCTAGAAACTTGCAGCTTTTAGCCTGTAACTGACAGCAAAACTCTCAGAAGTTTAAATTTTTACATTTCAACAAAATTCAAAATGGCGGACGCAACTTAACGCACCTCAGGAATGACAGCCAGGAATAATAATCACTCTATTACGAGGTTGACTAGGGAGGGTAAGAGGGATAGAGAGATAACACCTAGTTTTAGAATGTATAAAACTGTTACTGTATAATATTAGGGGCCATCATGGGAATTGGGAATTAAATGTACACTTGAATTAAATGCCGAGAAACGTACAGTAATTGCGCAATAGTTGTGAAGAAGTCAAATAACAGTTATTGAGGTGGTGTGGCGAGCACCTATGCGTCTGACGACATGCTTATTGCATACTGTTATCAACAGAGCGAGTAACAGGAGCGTTCCTGATAGCCACTTCCTGCAGGTACTCGCTGACAAGGAGTTGAGTTGGGTTGAGTGACCTAAATATAACTAGATACTGCGTAAGCAATGTGACATACCAGAACCATGCGACGTTATTTGAACAATGTTCTTCAGTGCAGGCGTGGTGGTGCAGTGGTGAAGTTGCTAGCCTCTCACCAAGGCGGACCGGGTTTGATTCCTTGTCAATGAATGGGAGAATTTTGAAGTGAAATATCACATCCTGTGGTTCGGATTCCACGTTATAACGAAGGTTCCCTGACTCATGATCGCAAGATTAACGGCCACGTAAAACTACAAGCTATTTATTCTTCAGTGCTCTTTGTAATGCATTACCTTTCAACAACACCTTGCACATTCATCTAACTTCCAAGCTCCATGTCGATGTAAAGTCATGTTTGTATGTATTTATGAATGAATGTATTATGTATAATTGTGTCAAAATGTGTACAGTATATATGTATGTATGTATTGTGTTTGTATGTATGTATGCATGAGCATGCTATGCCACTGCCTTGTGCTGTAATGTTCAAGAGAAATCCCCGTGCTCATTTCAGTCAGTTAGAGCTGCACAGTGGCACAGGCTACAACCGGAACTGATGCTCCTAACGAGATCGTGGGAGTCACTCTTTCTTTTTTTAAAGTACGTCACAGCGCTCTTCGCTCCTCGTGCGGCCATCTGTATTTGAACAGTGAGGAAAGATTGTGTCCAGATTTAATTACCCTAGGGTATGTGTCAATTGGTTGTGACTCATGTCATTATTGCCTGATGACATCCACTCATTCTAAACCTGTCACTGAACAACGGGACTTGGCTGAGTCACATCTTTAAGAAGGGGGAAATCTTTTAGTTACTGAATTGTGAAAAAATAGGAATTTATTATTATTTTTTATTGGCAAGCATTTCCTCTCTTCTCTTCCACACAGTAAATGATGAAATTTACGAGAATATTTTGAATATTACCTGTGGTTTTCGTAATGCATCATTTCCGGCAAGCTACTATTTATTTGCATATCTTGAATTAAGAATTTGGTCATGTCATCCCAATGCGAAAACTATTCTAAATGTGCTGCTACAGTAATACGGCCATTGAAGTGCATTGGATTCCATAATTTGTAAATAACTTTAGAAAACCTACTAAAACAGACTGCGGATCTACTTGCATGATGTAAGAAATTCTTCATCCAAAGTAATACTACCATGAAACAGGCTTTCCCCAGGGGAAACCAATGAAGCACTTAACATCTAGACCAAGCCACACGTATGCTATATGCAGCAGTAACAAACACTGTTCAATTTTATTTGGCGCCGGATTTAGCATAACATCTAGGTCATATCCCCGGTACCGAAGAAACATAAGTCCTGCGACAGAAAATGGAGGACAGCCTTGCCCTCTGGATCACTATTAGTGGAGACCACCTCATGGTGCAGCGGGTAGCGTTCTTGACTGTCGCCCTGGAGGACCGTGTTTGATTCACGACTCTGCCAAGAAATTTAATTCTAGTGTGATGGCTGGAACGGGGTACAATCTGCCTCATGATGCAAAACTGAGAAGAGGAGGGTTCGACTCCCAACTCAGCCTTCCTGGAAGTGATTTTCCGTGGTTTTCCACTTCTACTCCAGGCAAACGCCGGAATGGTTCCTAACGTATGGCCACGGCCGATTCCTTCCCAATTCTCAACTGAATTACAAATACGAACACTAATGCAGCCATCACAATAACATAGGTTATATCACACATTCCACACACACACCAAATACACAGGGCTATACTTGTATGACCACGATGTCGCAGCCCCTAATATAAGCAACAACAAACTATTAGTGGAGTAAATTACACTAACGTGATGTCCCGTGATTAGTTAAGTGCTTACTAGCATCAGAATATCTAAGAGGAAATCAAAGTTAGCACATGTTTTGTTAAAAAGACATTGTAGTTATGGTGACAGCAATAAATATAAAATTGCTGTGAACAGAATCTATGATATTTACTCTTGGCCGGAGACAATTTAAGTAGCATGTGCATGCGTTCATTCTACGGTTCATGCGATGTAATTGATAGATGATTTCTTGCGACTTCCTTAATGCATGAAGGACATGCTTTTCACCTTATCGAATGCACATGGATTTGCAGTCATCTCGAGCGCATTCCACGATATCATTTCTGAGCATCAGCTTCATGTCAAGAGATGGATGTGAATTGGCCTCTACTGAGGTTCGAAAGTTCCTTTTAACCCTCTACCCCTTCGTATGCCATAAATAATTTGTAGCGTAGTTCTATTTCGGTGGAGTCTTCTACTAAAATTCCAATTTTCATGCAGTTTGCTCCAGTAGCCAAGTTATGGCACCAAACAAACAGACGACAATCAGACTAATGGAAAAAATAAACTGAGGGTACATTTTGTCATTATACGAAATTTTAGCCGAAAATTCAATCAAAAAGGAAAGAATTACTTTATTCATAGAGATTAGGTCCTGTCTTAGTAGTTAGTGTGGGTCTATACACTATGTTGCTCTTATTCTTTTGTGCAGAATTAGCTAATCAACTTTCAAACTTGCCCAGATATCTCTCCCCAGCAAAAATATTGACTAGTTACAAGTTATTACTATTTTTCCTTACGGAAGCACCAAATTGTTGAAATGTAGAATGTGCATAAATGTATTAATTCAGTCACACTGAGTATAATAATGATAATAATAATTTTAAAAATGTTACTGGTTTTACGTCCCTATTAATTGCTGCGGCTTTTAGAGACGCCGGCGTGTCTGAATTGTGCCCCAAAGGGGATCTTAAACGTACCAGCAAATCTACTGACATGGCTCCCTCGCATTTGCGCACTCTCAAAAGCAGAGTGAACCAGGATTCGAGTCTGTGACCTTCGACAGGCGAGAACGTTACCGCTGAGCCAAGCAGCCAGTCCAACTGTTGATAAAAAGCTCTCTGTGCGGTAGTTCTCTGATAATCACAAGAGTATTTTTGATAGACCACCCACCTCCATAGCCGAGAGGGATAAGCCACGCATTGCGAAAGAATTGGGAAGATTCAACACCACCCGGAGATACGAAGATTGCTGCTAATTGTTTATTGAATTTGGAGCTTGCGATCTCATGGTCATTCAGCCTCGTGTATATGGAGGCTAAGTAAACCCCTTTCAAGCCTTCAGACCAGAATTACATTTTTAGCAGAATCAGAAATCGAACCCAAACCTCACGGGCGACCGCCGAGGTAGGAATCCCGACTCTAACAGTGGCACTCTCCCACACATCCCAGGAAAATGATTGCATAGAAATTTAGTCGAAATCCTAGCGAATAATAATGACAGTTGCTCTGTAACGTAAACCACAAGATCACAACTTACAGTACAAAGCACTCCATAGACACGCAGGTAGGCTACATCACCTGATGACCACGATGTCCTTAGCGCTTAAGACGACGCAATAACAACAATAACTCATTGCATGTAGCGGATGTGCTTAATATAAGGGCACCAACAGTGCTTTACAGTAGTTGTTTGATTTGAACATCATAGTTATTTAACCCCATGTAGTTGGGTGTGTGTGGATAGAATTTGTCTGATAACCTGTGTTATTGTGATGATTGTAGTAGTGTGTGTATTTGTAATTCAGGTGAAAATAGGTAACCATGGACTTATGTTAGGACAATCGATACATTTGTCTGGAGCAAACGTGGGAAACCCCGGAAAACCATTTCTAGGATGGCTACGATGGAAATAAACTCTGATCTTCTCAGTGTTGCCTCACAAGGCGAAGTGTGCCTCATTCCAACCCTCAGACTACAGTATAATAAACTTCTTGGTAGAAACCGGAAATAGAACCCTACTATCTGGGTTGACAGCCAAGAATGCAAGTCACTGTGTCAAGAGGGAGACACTGTACATAAAATACAAGTACACACATCAAAAAAAGTTTTGCATCACCTCGGTTCCAAGAGTTCCGGAACCTTTAAATACAAAGGGAATAGAGATCAACACAAACAACATTTCAGCTCGTTTTATTGCTCATGAGACCCACACATTGCATGTTGTACCATCATACAGCTAGACTTTCAGCATTTGTGGTCCAGATTGCAGTACACACCACTACCTCTAATACCCAGTAGCACGTCCTCTTGCATTGATGCATGCCTGTATTCGTCGTGGCATACTATCCACAAGTTCACCAAGACACTGTTGGTCCAAATTGTCCCACTCCTCAAAGACAATTCGGCGTAAATCTCTCAGAGTGGTTGGTGGGTCAAGACGTCCATAAACAGCCCTTTTCAACATATCCCAGGCATGTTCGATAGGGTTCATGTCTGGCGAACATGCTGGCCACTGTAGTCGAGCGATGTCGTTATCTTGAAGGAACGCATTCACAAGATGTGCACGATGAGGTCGAGAATTGTCGTCCATGAAGACAAATGCCTCTCCAATATTCTGCCGATATGGGTGCACTATGGGTCGGAGGATGTCATTCAGGTATCGTAAAGCCGTTTCGGAGCCTTCCATGACCACCAGTGGCGTACGTCGGCCCCACATAATGCCACCCCAAAACATCAGGGAACCACCACCTTGCTGCACTCGCTGGACAGTGTGTCTAAGACGTTCAGCCTGACCAGGGTGCCTCCAAACACGTCTCCGACGATTGTCTGGTTGAAGGCATATGCGACACTCATCGGTGAAGAGAACGTGATGCCAATTCTGTGGGGTCCATTCATCATGTTGTTGGGCCCATCTGTACCGCGCTGCATGGTGTCGGGGTTGCAAAGCTGGACCTCGCCATGGACGTCGGGAGTGAAGTTGCGCATCATGCAGCCTATTGCGCACAGTTTGAGTTGAAACACGACGTCCTGTGGCTGAACGAAACGCATTATTCAACATGGTGGCATTGCTGTCAGGGTTCCTCCGAGCGGCAATCCGTAAGTAGCGGTCATCCACTACAGTAGTAGCCCTTGGGCGGCCTGAGCGAGGCCTGTCATCGACAGTTCCTGTATCTCTGTACCTCCTCCATGTCCGAACAACATCGCTTTGGTTCACTCTGAGACGCCTGGAAACTTCCCTTGTTGAGAGCCCTTCTTGACACAAAGTAACAATGCGGACGCGATCGAACTGCGGTATTGACCTTCTAGGCATGGTAGAACTACAGACAACATGAACAGCGTACCTTCGTCCTGGTGGAATGACTGGAACTGATCGGCTGTCGTACCCCCTCCGTCTAATAGGCCCTGCTCATGCATGGTTGTTTACATCTTTGAGCAGTTTTAGTGACATCTATGAACAGTCAAAGGGACTGCATCTTTGATACAATATACACAGTCAACGTCTATATGCCGGAGATCTGGGAACCGAGGTGATGCAAAACTTTTTTTGATGTGTGTATATTATAAAGTATAGATGGGTGGGTCATTCTTGTCCTGTCGTAAGCACGTGTGAATTCTTCTTAAGGCTGTGCGGTCAAAAATTAAAATTTTGTTTTTATTTTTATTTTTATTCTTAATCTCTAATGTAGGTCTTTGTGAGTCATTATATGCGTTTTGCAGAAAATAACGACGGCTCGTTTGCTGAGGACATGGCTTCAAAGTGGCCATTTTGAGCTTTAAAGGTACGATCACCACGACGAAACTAATAATCGGAAGACACCGAAATTTCTCTACAACAACCCCTGTAGTAGTACCTGCAATAGGAACAATTCTTATTTCGACATTCAAATTTTGCATTAACCTCTTCAGATCTGAATACCATTTTTAGTGAGAAAAAATTGTTATATTAACTTCAAAGTTATATTAATTTGAAGTGGATCTTATTCTGACCAGTAGAAAAGTTTGATAAGGAAAATTGGTTCAGCGATATACCCGTGGTGCATGCTCCTTTCAGACTCTAAAAAACGCTGGCTGAATCAGTCACACACACATACACACACGTCCGCACACACACAGCGGTAAGACAAGGTCTTGGGCAAGAGCGCGCTCGGGCACCTGCCTTCCCCTCTCCATCAACACCTTTGCTATCGCAGCTTCCGCCCCCCCCCCCCCTCCCACCCTGACTCATCCTGCCTGGCTACACGACCAAGGTCTAGAGGAAATCGTAGAAGTGTTATTATCTCACCCATTACTCCATACAGAATGTTAAAAATTATTTATCAGTTACTTTATAAAATTCTGTAAGTTATATTAGCAGAATAAAACATGTTTATGATCAATAGAACTTTATGTGAGTTGTAATCTTCAAAATTACGGGGCTACATGACCGCGTTGTCGCAGCCCCTAAACTTAAGAACCAACCAACCAATCTTCAAAATATATCAAAATAATATATATACTAATATAATAAAGCTGAAGAGTTTGTGTGTTTGTTTGTGTGTTTAAACGCGCTAATCTTTGGAACTACCAGTCGCATTCGAAAAATTCCTTTTTTATATGATAGCCAGATTCAAGAGGAATAGTTTAGGCTATGTTAAATTGCGGACAGACCACTCCGTTCGCTGCATTTAGGCCCTTTGGCACAAATCTACACCGTTTCACCGATCAGAACCAAAATTTGTATACATATCCTTTGGAACCCTGCGAGTAACACTGTCCGCATGAAATTTATGACAGACCGGTCTATTCCCTGCATTTAGGCCCTTTGGCACAAATCTACACCCTTTCACCGATCTGAACCAAAATGTGTATATATAGCCTTTGTAACCCTACGAGTAACACTGTTTACATGAAATTTCAGACACACTCCATTCCCTGCATTTATGCCCTTTGGCACAAATCTACACCGTTTCACCGATCTGAACCAAAATTTGAATATTACCCTTTGGAACCCTGCGAGTGACATAGTGTACATGAAATTTCGGACAGACCATCCATTCCCTGCATTTAGGCCCTTTGGCACAAATCTACAACGTTTCACCGATCCGAACCAACATTTGTATACACACCCTTTGGAACACTGCGGGTAACACTGTCCACTTTAAATTTCGGACAGACCAATTAATTCCCTGCATTTAGGCCCTTTGACACAAATCTACACCGTTTCACCGATCTGAACCAAAATGTGTATACTTACCCTTTGGAACCCTGCGAGTAACACTGTTTACATGAAATTCCGGACAGACCACTCCATTCCCTGCACTTATGCCCTTCGGCACAAATCTACACCGTTTCACCAAGCTGAACCAAAATGTGTATACTTACCATTTGGAACCCTACGGGGAACACTGTCTGCATGAAATTTCGGACAGACCACCCCATTCCCTGCATTTAGGCCCTTTGGCACAAATCTACACCGTTTCACCGATCTGGACCAAAATTTGTATACTTACCCTTTGGAACCCTGCGAGTAACACTGTCAGCATGAAATTCCGGACAGACCACTCCATTCCCTGCATTTAGGCCATTTGGCACAAATCTACACCGTTTCACCGATCTGAACCAAATGTTACATACTAAGTCTACACTTTGGAACCCGACGGGTATCACCGTCTGCTTGAAATTTCGGACAGACCACTCCATTCCCTGCATTAGGTCCATTGGCATAAATCTACACCGTTTCACCGATCTGAATCACATTTTGTACACTTACCCTTTGGAACCCTGCGGGTGACACTGCCCACTTTAAATTTCGGACAGACCACTCCATTTCCTGCACTTAGGCCCTTTATCACATATCTACACCATTCCTCCTAATTGCACCAAATTATACATATACTTTGAAACCCTGCTGGTAACACTGTCCACTTGATATTTTGGACAACGCTCTCCATTCCCTACATTTAGAATAACAAACAAACTTAACTTGAAAACCATGTATTAAGGCCCTAGAATCATTCATGTCCGTAGTAGTGTAAATGTAAGAGTATTTTAATAAGTCTATTGTTGACTGGCAATTAGGGCTGCATCACGTCGCCCCTACCAGTGTTCTGGTGCAGAATTGCGAAAATAGTTGAATCTTGCGCTGCTTATAAATTGCAGTCAAGGGGAGTAATTAGTGCAAAAAGACTTATTTTGCCCCTTAAAACAGTTATCATCATGAACATATTATGCATCTGTATAAGTGCAATGGTGTTGGTGCAATAGGCTACATTGAGGTTATCAGCTGCAATAAGCGTTGGTGCTTTCAAATTTACCGTAATTTATTCCGAAAATTATCGTTGAGCGCTATGTGGCCATAAATGATACTATTGCTACCTCGGGAGCTCGGGACAGCCGAAGTTTTCCAAAGTTTGTCTGATTCTTTTCCTACGGCGCTATGCGACAAAAGACGACATTATTGGTCTCTACATCTCTAACAGACAATGAGATATAGGCCCTAGGCAGTGTCTTTTATTTCGCTTATCACTCTTTCTAATCATTTTTAGAAATGTGTTTGTAAATTACATGTGTCAGTGCTGTAGTTAGTAAATAGCCGTTTCCCTATTCATTATTATCATTATTATCATTAGGGGAAAATGATCTAAATGTTACGTCCATTATAATGTACTGCTTATCACCCTCACTACATCCACCACCACCAACACCACCACCTCCACCACAAAAAGTTGTATTTTTTTCTTTCGGTTAGCTTATATATATATATTACAATTTGCCTTACGTGGGAAGGAAGCAGCTGTGGCCTTAATTAAGGTACAGCGCCCATTTGCCTGGTGTGAAAATGAGAAAGCAGGGAAAACCATCTCCAGGGCTACCGACAGGGGGAATGAAAGCTCACAGTTCCACAACCCTAACCGCACGGCCAGCTCTCTCCGTCATCATAATATAATCTTTTTTATTGGGCTGGACGGAGGGATAGTGCCTAGTCCTCAAATTGGAAATACGCAGGGCCGTCGCGAGACGTACGGTCTCGCCAGGCCCCGCGCTTCAGGCCATTTTTTTTTCCATAAATGTAAATAAATAAATAAATAAATAAATAAATAAAGATAGTGTGTTTGATTCAGTCCAGCCCAAATTAAAATTTGTCCTCCGCTATGTTGATATGATAGCAGAAACTCCAAGGATCTTCGAATCGTTCATCGAGTTTTTGGAGGTACACGACACTACGGGAATGGGGTTAGCTGAGGTTTTAGAAGGAGTATTGGAGGATAATGATCTTGATATCATGGACTGTTGGGGACAAGGGTATGACAAGGGTGCTAATATGAAGGCTAAGTATAAGGGAGTGCAGATGCGAGTAAAAATACTAATAAACGAACAATGTTCATGGCATGAGTTGCACATAATCTTAACTTACTTTTGGGTGACATGGTTAATGCAATAAGGACGCTATGGCAATTTTTGGCATAGTTCAGCGCCTGAACACTTTGTTTGTAGCTTCCACGGAAAGGTGGGACATTTTGTGCGAACTATGTCTTGGCCTCCTCACACTAAAATCTTTAGCTAGCACGAGATGGGAATGTTGAATTGGCAGTGCCAAGCCCATCAGGTACCAGTTAGGCAAAGTAAACGAAGCTCTAGAAGAATTGGCAGAAACTACCAAAGATCCTGTTGTTACCCGGTCAGAGGCCCAATCTTTGTTGCTTCATACAAGTTCCTATGAATTTGTTTTAAGCCTCGTTATCGGGTACGATATTTAATTTTCTGGAAACTCAACAAGTAAAACTCTCCAATCTGAGAAGATTTCGTTAGATACGGCTTTAACCGAACTTCAGGGCCTAAAGTCATTTTTTCAAAATTATCGCAACACTGGCTTTGACAGTGCAATGTCCACCGGTAGAGAAATAATGGAAAATTTGGGCTATGCAAATAAATTTTCTATTCGCCGTTAAGGCAATCGCAAAAGGTTCCTTGATGAAATAAAACAGCAAAATGATCAGCAAGTGGAAAAAACTGAAGAGGAACTTTAAAAAGAAGCTGAAAATAAATTTCGGGTAAATTACTTTTTGGTCTGTCGTAGATACTGCACTGAGCTGCGTAGAAAATAGATTTAACGAAGTTAATTTTTTTTCGGAATACTTTGGATTTCTCTTCGATCCTTCCAAGCTTTCCAATATGGAGGAAAGTCAATTGAAATACCATTGTCAAACACTCTCTAATTTTCTAAAAGACGGGGAGCTTGAAGATTTGGATGCAGAGGATCTTTCTCTGGAGCAACAATTATTTAGGTACGCTGTTCCGCAATCTGTAAAAAGTGCTTGCGGTGCACTAGAGTACTTAGCCCCGATAAAGGAGTCCTATCCTAATTTAACGACGGCATATCGAATTATGCTTACAATTCCTATAACGGTTGCGTCGGGGGAAAGGAGTTTTTCCATTTTGAAACTAATCAAAACAAGTAGTTCCCTGAAGAACTAAAGCCTATTTTCATATATCCTACTTATGTTAATTGCCACTATCAACATACAAAATTTCAGTTTGATTGCTGTAATAGATTCGTAGATATTGAGAACCGACTAAATATTTCGGATGGTCGCCATGTTGGATTTTTATATATGTAGGTCATAGAGTTAATATGTACTGTTACATGAAGATTATTGTGTACGTGTAGCATTCAAACATCAATCGCATGATTAGGACACAAGAAGTAAAAACGAGATTTTAAAATTTCACACAGCTGCCATCTTGTGGTTATGGAAACATTTGTATAAGGATTTACTGTACCAAGTTTCACTGCACTCGGATGGTTATATTATGAGAAATGTCCATGTGAATAGTTTTACTTCGCGTCACCGCCATGTTGGATTTGTGATCGCCAGGTTATTGAAAGTCCTTTAGGTGAACTTATGTCCATAGCCCCTATGAACATTAAAAAATCAGTTTGATTTTTATAATAGATTCGTAGATATTTAGAATCGTCTAAATATTTCGGAAGGTCGCCATGTTGGATTGTTATATTTATAGGCCATAGAGTCATGTACCATTAAAGGAAAATTATTGCGTAGGTTCATTATTCGAACTTTCACTTCGATCGCATGATTACGACATAAGAAATAAAAACTTAATTTTAAAATTAGCACAGCCGCCATCTTGAGGTTATGTAAACAATTGAACTGAATTAAATACCAGTAAATTACAATGTGTATAAACATTTGCTGTGCCAAGTTTCATTGCGTTTGGATCATTACATCGCGAGAAAAGTCTATTTAAAACTTTCAACTACGCGTGGCCGCCATGTTCGTTTTGTAGTTAACCGATTTTTGAAAGTCTCATAAATGAACATCCAGTAGTGCTCTTTATCTCCGTACAAAATTTTAGGGTGATAACGGTAATAGTTTCAGAGATATAGAATGCCGGTGAAATATTTCGCACAGCCGCCATATTGCGATTATGTAAAAAATTGAACGAAGTTAGATGTCAGTGCATTACAATGTGTATAAACATATACTGTACCAAGTTTCATTGCGTTTGGTTGGTTAAATCACGAGAAACGTCTATTTAAAAGTCGCAATTTCGCTTGGCCACCATGTTAGTTTTGTAGTTACCAGGTTTACAAAAGTCATATAGGTGAACTTCTAGTAGTTCCCTTTATCACCGTACAAAATTCCAGGGTATTCTCGGTAATAGTTTCGGAGATATTGATTGCTGATGAAATATTTCGCACAGCCGCCATGTTGGATTGGTGAGACGTAACAAAATTTGAAGGGCACGGTCGGGGTCGTCCAGAATAGTGCTATGAGCTTATCGAGTTTCATTGAAATCGCTCCAGCCGTTAAGATTATATTAGGGGGACACACACACACGAATCACACACACACGCACACACAGACAGACACACGGACAAAAGGTGATCTCATAAGCCTATTTTTCCATAAATGAAAATAGGCTAAGAAACTATTTGCGATCAATGATGGCGCAGGAGCGTCTGAACGGTTTGGCTACTCTGTCAATTGAATGTGAAACGGCCAAAAAATTAGAAATGAACGATTTAATGAGCACTTTTACCCTAGCAAAGGCCCGCAAAACGCCTTTTACATAAATAAAAAGCTCTAAATACTAAACATAAAACATATTTTTTTAAATAAAAAATAAAAGCCTGCCTTGTAAACCACGTTATTTCAGCTGATATTTATCGGTGGAAGTAGACTTATAGCACTTTTAGTAGTTTAGTTTATGAATAACTGTATAGCCGAAGAATTGTTGAAATATGTAAACGTGATTGCGTATTATTATTAATGATGTGCGTTTGGGTAAGAAATTACATCAAGCACATGCTTCGATTTCCATAATATATTATTTATGCCAAAAAAAATCACCTGTGTTAGCTCATTATATCATGTTTCCATTGATATAGCTTGTTGCTTTTATCTGATCAGGTGCTTCCTGTATCCAATTTTATGCTTAGGCCTATCCTATTTGTTGAGGTTTGTTTAGAAACTAGAAATGTTATAAAATGAGTTTTAACTAGCCTAAAATTGTAATTTCTTTTAAAACATCACTCTCCGTACAACACATCCACATCCACTTAGAGTCTTACGCTATCAGTGAGAGAGAGAAGACATTGAGTGACGAGGAGAGGTAGGGGAGGAAGTAGGTGGTAAGTGACGGGTAGACAGATCACGAACACAAATGCAGCGGCTGTCCAACGGTGATAGTGCTAATCTCTTGCCATGCGATTGACGGCGGTGGTGATCGCACAGCCTTAAAGCCAGAGTACAATACTGAGACCCTTGAATTTGCACATGCACTGCCGAGGGCACATAGCGCACTTCATTTGGATTGATCACAAAGGTATGAAGGCTCACTGTGCGTGGTGACACCATTGCAGACGTACTAAGAAAAAAAAAAAAGATATCGCGCCAGGGGATGGCAGTTGGGTTTGAACTGCAGAGGTCTTCCCGCTCAATGAGTATCGCGCATTCCAAAAACATTCAGTTTGTCACTACTTGCCTCACTCACTCAGCACATTCCTTCTTTCACTGGCTGCGTGTCATGTGCTTGGCATGCGGGTAGCCGATATATTTAAGTTTGGAATAGGTGGACCGCGCATGCGTACTGTAAGACCCCCCCGCACCCCGTCGAGCGTGTTCAACTGCCATCTCCTGCCGAGATGACAGTAATATGTACTGCTCGGGTCCAAGCTCTGTGGAGGGAAAGGGGCAGGGAAGGGTCAGGCGAGAGGAGAAGGGTATGTCAACAGCCCGCCGTGTCATCTGGTATCCCTGTCTATTCCAATACTGCTAACATAGGGCCGTTGCTCAAACTACTGTTGTGTTGCGAATGAGGGAGTGAGTCACAGACCAATATATTTGGTTCTGTTATTACGCACGGCCCGGGAAACCTCATTTCTCGTCACCATCATTTCTTATAGACCGCGATCCACATTCCTCTCAGATTCACGCAGCTTGGACCTGAGCAGTCGGTCGAGAAAGAACGGCCCACTTATAACGTTCTTCATTTAATTCTACTGTGTGTCCAAAACACACACATTCTGGGTTATGTTATTTCTCGCCTTAGTCAAAACGTTATAGTGTCTCTTAGTGTGTGTAAATGAAATTTGTGTATATTATACCTACCTACTTTCCATATAAAGTGCCCTTGAATAACAATAATAATAATAATAATAATAATAATAATAATAATAATAATAATAATAATAATAATAATAATAATAATAATAATAATAATAATAACAATAATAATAATAATAATAATAATAATAGTATGACCCGCAGAACCATGACTGCTAGTTATTAACACCACTGTTGCAACAACTACAACATGGGAGTGAAAGAGGACTTGTCATGGCCTTCTTCAATTATCCAAAGATGTGGTAATCGCATTAGTGCTGTGAGATAAATGTTCAAGGACGTTTCGTTGCCTTCGGCCTTGAGGCAACTAGACCGAGACGCGTCAGAGTCTACTGTACGTTCCTTACGGATCATTTCAAAACTTACTACAACAATCAATCACGTTTCTTCAACATACAATCACACAAAGAGGAGTCAGGTCTTACATACAATGGATGGAGTAGCTGACCGCCTTTTGGAGCCATTACCCCCCTGAAGGCTCCCACGCATCAATTATTATATTTTCGAGTTTCACGAACAAGAATATTCATAAACAATCGTGAGTGATGTGAGGCACTATCATCCTACTACTCTCCTTACCTAGTTGAGTCAAGATAGCTATGACGCCATTTTTCAGTGTTGCCTTATATACAATTAATATTGTAGCTTTCAATCGGTCAACAATTCCAATTACTAATAGTACATTATGCAACGAGCCTATAATGGCAATAATTAAGACACGAGTATGTTTATAAAACTCGCTCCGCTCGTTTTATAATTTCCATATGAGTGTCTTAATTACCATTATAGGCGAGTTGCATACGAATGTTTATGCTCGACGATAATTATAACTATTTTATGTTCGAACATACATATTCATAAATCCAGTTTTATGTACTGAACAAAGAGCATGGGATGCAGAGAATACCATGGCCTCCTGGAATACCCTACTATGACACTAGAAGCCACGCAGTGAAATTTAAAATAGAAGGCCGTGGAAGTCAGGGCAGGTGCGATGCTATCCTTGCCAAATTGGTCACACAACTCTTTTTTGAGCTTTGATTGGTGGGAGAAACTGTCTCATAATGAAAAGTAGTGTTATAATGACCCTCATTATGATACAGTTTTCTGACATCTGTAATATTTACATTTCGACATCGTCGAACATAAAATATGTGAAAAATAATCTGAAATAAATTACATGTGATTAAGATATATATATATATATATATTTATTTATTGTTACGGACTATTGAAGAAGAAGAAGAAAACTAGGCGATGATATGTTTCGCTCGTCAAGCGAGCATCATCAGATCCAAATTTGCAAGACAAATATATATACAAAACACTGTCAAACCTACATAGTAGGTTGAAGCATTAATGCTTTATTATTTATTATATATTGTTCGGCTCCTTGGCTAAATGGTTTGCACGCTAATTTTTGGCCCGAAGTGACCCGGGTTCGATTCCCAGCCGAGCCATCAGGGATTTTAATTTCCTGAGGTTAATTCCCGTGACTCGGGGACTGGGTGTACGTGGCGTCTTCATCATCACTTCATCCTCATTACGACGCGCAGGTCGCCCACGGGCGTCAACTAGTAAGACCTGCTCTCGGCCTCTCCGGAGGCCACACGATCATTATTATTTATTACTAAGTTTTCTGACTGGATTTCTTGTACTTTGTTCCTGGTGGGCAGAGACTGTCTGTGGGTGTCACTGTACGTTTGGTAGTGTTTTGAAGAGCTACTTGTCTTGCATATTTTGATCTGATGATGCTCGCTTGACGAGCGAAACATGCAGAACCTTAGTTTTCTTCTTATTCTTCTTCCTCGTCTATTTCTTCTTCTTATTCTTCTTCAATATTACTGTCTTAATCACATGTAATTTATATTCCAATAATTGGAATTATTTGGTGCTGGCCGACTAAAAGCTACAATATTAAAAGTAGATTCAGCTGTTTTTGGCCACCTCCTGTGCTCTTGTGGGGTAAATATTGGGACTCCAGTCCCAAAAGTGTACGTTCGATTCCCAGTTTTGCCAAGACATTTAATTCTGATCTAAGGGTTGGAACTGGGCACAATTAGGATCGTGAGGCAAAATTGAAAGGAGGTGGGTTCAGTGGCTTAACTAGAATTTGCTTCTGGAGGGAGATGGATGAAGTCAAAATCACATTGCTTGTGATGGCTTGTACCGTTACACGAAGAATATTACATAGATTTATAATTCAAACGTTCACTTCAATCGCATGATTAGGAAACAAAAGATATAGTAAAATAATCAAATTTCACACAGCCGCCATATTGTAGTTATGATGCGAAAAGATTAAATCTTGTATGAACATTTATCGAGCCAGCCCCGTGTTGTTGGGGTAGCACGCCTGCCTCTCGCCTGGAGGCCCCGGGTTTGATTCCCGGGTCCGTCAGGGATTTATGAAACTAACTTGAGGGCTGGAACCGATGCCCTCAGCCTCGTGAGGACAATTGAGTAGCTATCTGACAGTGAGGTAGCGCCCTGGTCACGAAAACCAAAATTAACGGCCGAGAGGACACCGATGCGCTGATCACGCATCACCCCAATATCTGCAGGCCAAATGGATGGGCAGCGGTCGCTTGGTAGGCCTAGGCCCTTCATGGGCTGTAGTGCCAGGGGTTATTATAAACATTTATCGTACCAAGTTTCGCTGCGCTCGGTTGATTAGATCTTTAGAAAAAGCCATTAAACTTCGCTTAGCCGCCATATTGATTTTGTACCTAACATGATTTTAAGCATCACTTTGATGAACTTATCTTTGTATTCTTTATCACCGTACAAAATTTCAGGGTGATATCGGTATTTGTTTTGGAGATATAGAATGACAGTTAAATATAGCGCACAGCCGCCATGTTGAATTGATGAGACGTATTAAAACTTGAAGGGCACGGTCGGGGTGGACAAAATATTACTATGTCCTTACCGAGTTTCATCAAAATCGTTCCAGCCGTTTAGATTGTATTAGTGGGAGAGACACACACATACACACAGACAAGAGGTGATCCCATAAGCCTATTTTTTTCATAAATGGAAATAGGCTAGAGATCAGACTAGGATGGCTGCGGGATCGAATACTGGCGCATGAATTTGCAGAAACGTGTCAATAGCTTTACTGGCACGTTCAAGATTTACTTCAGGGCAAAATTACCGCACCCCGGCGTCACTAAAAGTTGCAGTAATTATAAGTTCTGAGACCAATAACATTATTAATTATTTATTTATTTATTTACAGCGTATTTTCCCAATATTGGAAAGCGTTAAGCAATTTGACTCAATTCTTGACGTTCTTCTTATTTTGCCAGAATTGTTTCATTCTGTTGGAGAATGCCAATTTTCATTTTTCAGACCATTAAGGTCTGGTTGCTCTGGTTGGACTTTCCAGTTGTTCATTTTGTTACGGGAGGAGTCTGATGTGTCGGTTATGTTAGCAGTTCGCATGTCTTTTTGTACTTCTTTCATCCATGGTGTTGTACTTTGGAGTGATGATATGTAATCTAGTATTCTTTTGGATAGTCGGGAATTCGGCAGAGTACTTATGTACCCGAAGAATTTCAATCGTCTTTTTCTGATGTCGACTTCGATGTTTGAGTATTTTTCAGTTGTCTTGATTGACTGTAGTCGGTACCCGTCAGGAGTGAGTCTTGCTCCCATATTTTCGAATGATTTTTCTTTCTTCTTTCTTGATGTCTTCAAGTTCATATTTCTTTTTGAGTGCGTTTCGCTTGCGTAGAGACTTGCCGGTTTGACGACAGTGTTGTGATGTCGAAGTTTGGTTTGTCTTCACATGCATTTTTTTGTTATAGAGGTTTTGGATAAGTCCGAGTGCTCTCCTGGTTTTCTGGAGACGGATTTGTTGTGAGATATTTTCGTGTCCAGTTGGTTCGATGAATTCTCCCAGATATTTGAAATGTGGGACTCTTTCGATCGTTCCGTATTTTGTTTGCATGTTGTCGCCTTTGGTACTTAGTACTTGAGTTTTATCGAAGGATATTTGAAGTCCCACTTTTTCGGCGCATTCTTGGAGTGTTTCTATTTGTTTTATTGCGGTCTCTTGATTTTCTGTTAGTATAACCAAGTCATTGGCGAAGGCAAGATATGGTATAGAGAGATTGTTTTTACGATAGCCAAGTGTAACTGGTTTCCAGACATCTTATTTCTTGAGCTCTTTTTCCCATTCTTCCATCACTTTATCCAGGACAACGTTGAACAAGAGAGGGGAAAGACCATCTCCTTGTCGCATTATTATTAATATTATTATTATTATTGTTATATTTTAGCTTATTGTCATCTTTTGAAAAATAGGCTTATGAGATCACCTTTTGTCCGTGTGTGTGTGTACGCGTATGTGTGTGAGCCCCTAATTAACACTAAACGGCTGGAGTGATTTCAATGAAACTCGGTATGGATATACTACTCTTGCACACGACCACAACCATGTCTTTCAAATTTTAATACGTTTCACTTATCCAACATGGCTACCGTGCGAAATATTTCACTGGCATTTTATATCTTCGAAACTGTTACTTATATCACACTAAAATTTTGTACGGTGATAGAGTATACTATTATAAAGTTCAACTATGTGAGTTTATAAAACCTGTTCAGTACAACATTAACATGGCGGCCGAGCGAAAAAGTATTTTAATATAATTTTCTCGCTATTTAATCATCCGAGTGCATTGAAACTTGGTACTGTACCCGAATTCACGTACCTACCAACCAATATCCGAAGATGGAAAGGATCGCTAAGGACGTTGATCCCCAGCTAGAGAAACTAACAGTTCCCTGCTGGCTGGCAAGTTAAGAACTCGTCGCACACATATTTACTGAAATTACGAATGTACTACTACTGCACTTAGCTACACAGGTCCAGATCCAACTACGAAAAATGGAGGTCGAGATTCTGAAAACCTCGGGGAGTGAACGGTCTAAGAAGATATAAAGGGCGCCTATAACTAACCAGTACTACACTCGAAACTAAATGTTATGAAATGAAGAGATCGGTGTATAATATAAATAGGAACAGGCAATCTAACTAGCGCTTGTAGAGATTTCTTAACAAAAACATCATACAAAACTTTTAAATAAAAAACTCCTGACACCAAACGTTTGTTCAATAAAATTGATTAATCTAAAATTTGAAAATAATAAAAAAAATAACATTTCAACTAAAAATAATAAGGTATCACCAATAATTCGGTCAATGAATACTGTATCCGTCCTTATTAAGGAGTAAAAAATAAAATTTCAGTCTTCTATAGACTTCTCCGTCTACTCCGATAGAATTCAGATTAATACTTCTCGACGGCTAACTTAGTTATACTTGTTATATTAGTAATGCCTTTCTATTTACAAACGTAACTTGAACTCAATACATACGAGTTTATTACTTCTTAATTCTCCCCCTCGTTTCTCTATTAATAAACATTGAATCCTTTCTAATTCCACATTAATTTATATACATAATTTACATTCATCGATGTCTGTATCGATTATCAAGTTTATCTATTTACAATACTTTTACATTACTTTCCCTTGTATTACTCAATTCGCTTTGGTGATTCTTTATCGTCAGATCCAATTAACCTCAGAACAATCGGTTAAGTTAATTCTAGCTAAATTATGGCAAATCCGCGCTAAAATAATTATGATGACACTAGGTAGATCATCCTTCCTTGATACACATTTGTTGATATCCATAGTGGTTTTATATTTAATATTAACGTCTCTTTCACTATCATTTCCATATCTCATCATCATCTTTCTATATTTCATCGGTAACTTCGTAAAATATTAATACAGACTTCACCAAATCATTCCTAATTGTATCAGAAACGCACAGTCCTTCTGTAATAAGGAATCTCTTCGTAGACTTAAATCTTTCTATATAACAGAACGAACTTCTATATTCATCTATATTCCTTCTCATTGTTACCATTTATCAATACCAGTATTTAACATATAATTTCTTTGTCTAAACATAAATTACCTTAACAATACTGTTTGTTTACTCGTCGTACTTACAACACCATTATACAGTCTTCATAAACGACAGTTCTTCCTATTTCAACAACACATTACTCCCCTTTCACTGAAATAACCACTATCTATGATATTATCTGTGTAAGAACTAATCTCTGAATTCCGTCTACTTATATCATATATAAATAACAATACATTTCCTTTCCTTCTGGTCAATTATGTATAAGGAATCCGTTAACACTTATTTCCTTTTGTTATATTATATGAATTTCAATTAATTCGTCATAATAATAAGCATAGGTCTAGAGATGTCAAGACTTCCAATTTTCACGACACAATTATCTAGAAATCTTTAATGCTACCTCTGAGTCAATATGAAATATCCTCGTTTACTCCAATACAAAACTAGATCGATTTGCCAAAGCAAAACAATCTCAAAACTTCTATCATGGAATCTAATAAATTTGGATAAATAAAATCTTGCTTAAACTTTGAGTAACAAACTATTCAAAACCTATTAATACTAACTTTATCGATAAAATTTCCCACTAATGGAATAAATTAGAAATGAAATAAAAATGTTAAATAAAATCGTCGAGATATCCTAACATACTAAAATTTCGAAGAACCATCACATTCTAATGAAGCTACAAATTTAACGTATTTAAATGGGGAGACTAAAATAGTAGATCTCTCTTAGAGAATGGTCATATCAAAGTCATCCACAAAATCATCCAAACTACTAAGAAAAGACAAATGGTTCATCTACCTTCTGCACCGTTGATTCTCTGCATAGCCAAACCTGATGTACTTTGGGCTGCTCGAACCATAATCTCCTCCAACTAAAGATGATTTCACCCTCGCCTTCCTGGGTTCGATGTCGAGTTATCGGATGATCCTTCGGAATTTGTCTCTGCATAGTCTGGCTACTTCATGGAACTCGTTCTCTTCTTGTTTTCGATAAAACTGTCGTTATCATGCTTCAAACGGCTGCTTTCTTGAAGGTCTTGTATCTGGAACTCATTTTACTCATCTCATGTAGGAAATTAATTATTGTAGATTTGAGATTCCAATTATGAGATCTGGTAAGAAGCTATAGATCCACATATGTACATTTGCATTTAATTTAAGTGTTCAAGTCACTCCAGTAATCCATATGTTTATTATAGGTTCTGTTTCCCTTCCATTAATTAAGTGTATCATCTCCAACACCTTCATACAGTTCATATTTAGCTTCCTCGTTGACACATTTCGTAATTCATACTGGTAATTTCTGTAGTAAATTGTAGATAATATAATGCTGTTTGAAGTTATACTCACAGAGTATTTATTGTCTGTAGTAATTGGTGAATTTCTGTACGCAGATATGATGCTTGTAATTTCCAATTATATTGCTGAACTCTTCCTTACAATGACTGACACTCGTTAAAAATGTAACCTTCATATACTCAAAGAACTTATCACCTTTTACTCACTATTCTACTAGACGACATATATATTTCGTGAATAATCGTAGAACATTTCTACGTTCTCTACGTTTGTACTGGAACTTTGACTGTCTATTAGTTCATTTTAATTAGAGAATACCTTGCCTTCTTCACTGAATATTTTAAATATCGCCGGGCTAATATTCTGCTTCTGCGTGATACGTCTGCACGCTTCAAAGCTTTACAATAAAAGACCGCAATGGAAGGACTGATTTCCCCCACCTTATCAATTTGATAGCGTCTATCTACATATTTAGGCGGCCAAAATCCTGGTATCATTTCAATTAAATTTATTGGTCTCATAACGCTTATTCTTTAGAATCTGACTATACAAAACTGTTCGTTTTCAGATCCCATTTATTTTACTATCATCATGTCGTTTTTAAATTGTATATAGCTATTATCTTCCTCTAATTACTCCTCATGAAATTGTAATTTTATGATTGGCTATGACCAACACATGACTGGATTCTGGCGTGATCCCTCGCACACATCAAGAGAGTGCCGTTGCTGGAGAGCTGCCTACCCCCAATCCATTTTTTTTTTTTGTGTGTGTGTCGCGAATTCGTTTTTCAACCACTTTTTTTGGTACCTTCGCCGAGTAGCCTATCGAAACTGCTCACTTCCAGATATTACAAATTTGAACATAGCCCACTATAATCAGATAATTTTTACTTTTCATCTCACTATCTTTCTCCCCGTCTTTTTCTTGTCAAGCGGGTTGCATTTGTGTTTACATGGTTGCCTATATCTTTCCCTTAAAATCGTAACTAACATTTTCAAGCAATTTACGGTTCGAGTCTCGCCTTGTGACGTATACACAGGTTCATAAAATATGGGTTCAGTACGAAAAATATTTACACGAGATTTTATCTACTGGCATCCAACTTAATTCACTTGCTGTCATAACCTCAAGATGGCGGCTGAATAAAATGTTAAAATTAAGTTATTACTTTATGTGTACTCATAAGCCTCCGTGGCTTAGGCGGCAGCACGCCGGCCTCTCACCGCTAGGTCCGTGGTTCAAATCCCGGTCACTCCATGTGAGATTTGTGCTGGACAAAGCGGAGGCAGACAGGTTTTTCTCCGGATACTCCGGTTTTCCCTGTCAAAATTTCATTCCAGCAAAACTCTCCACTTTCATTTCATCTGTCATTCATTTAATCATTGCCCCAGGGGAGTGCGACAGGCTTCAGCAGCCGGTACAGTTCATATCCTCGCCGCTAGATGGGGGCTTCATTCATTCCATTCCCTGACCCGCAGGCTGTGGATTTTCATTTTCACTTTATGTGTACCCATCATGCAATTGAAGTGAACGTTTGTATAATGAACCTACGGAATAATCGTCATCTAATGGTACATAACTTTATGGCCTACATATAGAACAATCCATCATGGCGATCATTCGAAATTATTCACCGTTCCTCAGTATCAACGAATCTATTATAGCAATCAAAATGAAATATTCTATGTTGACAGAAATCATTAAAGGAACCTCAACTATGAGTCTTTGAATATCCTGATGAGCACATACCAAATTGGCGGCGAAATTTAAATATTAAAATGGATTCTTCTCGCGACTTTCTTCATACGAGGCTTAATATATTGACGTTTAATTAAATTCAATTTTTTAGAATTTAAAAATTGTGACTGTTAATTTTTTTCTTCAAAATCGCGTTTTTATTTCTCGTGTCCAAGTCAAGCAACAGAAATGTAGGTTTGTATAATGAACTATCCTTATACCCGTTGCTCACGGTAAAATGTTTCTTAAAATTTATTTTACAACTAATTTTATAAACATTTGACGAAAGCAAGTTTTGTTGTTAACGGTAAAATTATTTTATAAAATCCGTGGATGTATCAGGATCGCCATCTACTGATAAACTTCTGAACCAAGAATCAGCTGTTCAGCACACATTGGTTTAAGAGTATGGCTCCAACAAACAAAGCACAAATTGCAAAAATTGCTGCTTTAGCTACAATTATATGTCGTACAGTGGTAAAAAGGAAGAAAAGAAATGCTAGGAAGTCCTGGACTCGGGAATGGATAAAAAGAAGAGAAGAGTAGAGGAATGCTGTCCTTGGTCGAAAATGAGTTGAGGTTAGAAGATTAGGGTTCATATAGGAATTTTCTAAGAATGGAGGAAAGCAGTTTTAAAAAACTCCTAGATCTTGTTGGTCCCAAAATTATTCGACAGGACACTAACATGAGGCAAGCCATTTCTCCTGAAATGAGACTGCAAGTGAGTTCGAAGCCCGTTTATCCTCGCCTTCACATCAGCCTGGCTTGTGTTCGGTCGAATTTGTGAAACATATTCGGCGATTGAGATTTCTGCCTCCTCCCTTCTTGCATTTCTATTGTGGTAAACTTTTATGGGCGTTTTAACCTCATACAAACACTGATATTTCTGGTACTTGTACAGTAAAACACTAACAGCTTTCTTAGTCCAGCCGGAGCCTGCCATTTTCAAAGTGTTAGTTTACAAGCGAGCTTCACAATCTTCTCACCACGTGGCGCCAGCATCACCTTCATGTCAGCTTCCCTGATTGGTTCGTTTCGTAAAATTAATATTACGGACTAGAACATGTCCTATTTTATGGAAAGTTTTATCATAGGTTTTATAAAACTTGAATTTGACCGTGAACAACAGAAATTTTATAAAATTAAATTATTGTACAATAAATTTGAAGGAAAATTTTACCGTGAGCAACGGGCATTATAATATTCGTCTGCTGGCATGTAATTCTATAGCCTATTTATAAATCAATCCAAAATGAAGTCCATACAATATATTTCACCGTTTTACAATATCTCCAAATCTATTTAAGCAATCAAACTGAATATTTTTATGGTGATAGAGAACAAATAACTAAGTATAGCGAATCTTTATCCAGAGCTTAGTGTAGAGACATATCATGTTCACTTGTTTTAAAAAGTTAAAGATGGCATCAGTTTAAAATTTCGAAACTTTTTTAAAATGTATTTCTCGTATACTCTTCATGCGATTAAAGAGAAGACTGGTGTGATAGGCTAATATAATAATCATAATATAATAGCATTAAGTGATGTAACTCTCTTTTCGTAAATAATTGAAGCCGTGCATTTGACTTTTCTTATTTAAATTTCCGTGACTCGTTACAAAAAATCTGCCATCTCACGGGAAGAGTCTTAATCACCGATACTGAAAGTTACATATCCTAGCACATTATTTCTCAATCCAATGGTGATAGTTAAAATATTGGTCGTGTACTAAAAGCTGATTAGGACATGGAAAATCCTTAAAATAGCAGGGAGATTTTTTTTTAATGGATAAGACCAGAGGGTTGTATGAGAGTAAGCTATTTAGCTCTTCACGGAATTACTTATACTCGTATTATTATTGTGGTCAGATAATGATTCAGTGGTGGCGCAGCGGTCAAGCTGTATGCCTCTCACCAAGGCGGACCGGGTTCGATTCCCGGTCACTGCATGTGAGATTTTCGATGTGAAATGCCATGTCCTGTGGTTCGGATTCCACGTAAAACGGAGGTCCCGTGGCTTATGATCGCGAGATTAACGGTCACGTTAAACTACAAGCTTCCTTCCTTCAGTCATCCTCAATAATTTTATGTTGATAAAAACATGCACTTCTAGTCCTTTCTGTGCGAGATTGTCAATGATGTGAAGCTCGATGTTAACAATAATTACTCGCTGTGAAAGAAATAAACCTTCGCGTATTTATTGTCTGGCTGAGCTCTGAGCAATTGGAACAATGACCAGAGGCAGCTGCTTAAACGGACACAACAGTCTCATAGTATTTCACACGAACACCTCACTAATGTCGTGTCCCCAATAATTTACTGCGCACGCAACCTATTTCTGGAAGAACATAAAGAGTGGTTGTGTGACATTGTGTGGAATTCGCTGATAAAAATGACTGTGCCATTTACGTTGAATGTACGATTATTACGGTACTGGGAATCTTAAAGCTTTATAACTATTGTTGATACGATTTTAGTATAGCCTTTTTTGAGCGGCAATACTAATATTTGTTATCCATAGGTTTAAAGTTGATTAAAAATGTCAAGATGCATGATGGTGCAAAGCTTACTTGTTAGCTTCTTGCTTTCCACTTCGACGATTGAGGACCGAATCCCGGTGACTGCGGGGTGGAGTTTCGCCTTATAATATCCCCTTTCATCAGGAAAAGAGTTGAAACTTAACCCCCCTGGGTAGCACCTGCGATCCCAAAATAGCAGTGATACTTGCTACCCCTAGTAGCAAGTTCGTTAATTGGATTACAGTGGGTAAAATCACAACACAAATGGTCCTTGAAAGAAATGTTAGCTTTATTGCAGGTAAGAAAGTTACACCACACAATAAGCAAATGGAAACAATTAGCTGTCTTTCTGCGTGTTTGCTCCCTTATGGAGGACACTCACCCTTTCACTTCCCCCTTCTGTTAATCCTTCACTAATTAGGTAGACCCGTGTCCAGCCACAGTCTGTCACTCACTGTTCTTGAATACCGTACTACACACTGTTTCGCAATTCACACGTCACCGCATTACTTCTGTCGCACAGGTATAAACACACACTCCTCAAAAATTCAGTCCATCCCTCGCTGGCCAGGTCGCTTATATAGCGGGGCTGATGACTCACAGATGTTTCTAGAGTAGACCAGGGTTCACAAGAATTCCAACACTAGTTGGGCCACGAACATTTGAAAAGAACTCTTTGTTACTGTCTGTCTTCTTGTTGCGCACATCGCTGGTTAACACAGAGGCAGGGGGTAGCCCGAGGCGGCCTGTGAATCACGCAATGAGGTGATGAACAAGCCGCTCAGCCGTAACACCACCTCCTTCCTAAAAAGCTGATCTCCCCGATCAGTCATAGGTTGTCTGTGTCCCTCCGTAGGCTGCCAGGCGATCTCAATGCACGATCTTCAAATTCGCCCTCGGGCTCCGCTGGATCCTGTAGACGACATCGTTGATCCGTTTCACGACTCGGTACGGGCCCTCCCAGGACTTCTGAAGTTTGGGTGACAAGCCTTTCTTCCGTAATGGGTTGAAGAGCCAGACCAGGTCGTCCTCGCGGAATCCGCCGGCATCCGTCTGCTGGTCGTATCGGGTCTTCATTCGGTCGGTCTCGATCCGCAGTCTCCTCATTGCAAACGCGTGCACGTCCTCCAGTCTGTCGACCAGTTCTTAACAATACTGGCTTACCGGGACCGGATTATCCCCAGGTCGGCCGAAGGCAAGATCGATAGGTAGACATAGTTCCCTCCCAAACATGGCCTGGGCTGGTGTGCACCCGGTGGCTTCATGCACGGCGGCGCGGTAGGCCAGGAGAAATAGTGGAAGCTGTCTGTCCCAATCCCTCTGGTGCTCGCTGACGACTATCCGGAGATGGTTCTCGATGGTGCGATTGAATCGCTCGACCATCCCGTTGGACTGGGGGTGTAGCGGCGTCGTCCTTGTCTTCCGGATTCCCAGCAGCTGGCATTGGTTCTGGAACACCTGCGAGTTGAAATTCCTCCCTTGGTCGGAGAGCAGCTCCAAGGGTACTCCGTACCGGCTGACGAATTCCTTCACCAGGGTCTCTGCGATCATTGCGGCCTCTTGGTTAGGGAGTCCATACGCCTCTGGCCATTTGGCGAAGTAGTCGCTGACGACCAATATGTAACGGTTCCCTGCCTCGCTCAACGGGAATGGCCCAGCAACATCGATGGCCACTCTCTCCATGGAGCCGCCCACGTTGTAGGTCTTCAGTGGGCCCCTTCGTCTTCGTCCTGGGCCCTTGCTGGCTGCCCAATCATGGCACCTCGCGCAGTGGTTCTCCACGTCTGCTCGGCATCCGATCCAGTAGAACCGCTCTCTCAGCTTCTCCAGGGTCTTCTTTATCCCTAGGTGTCCACCAGATGATCCTACATGGACTTCCTTCAGGACTTCATCCGTCATAGCTTTTGGAACGACGACTTGTTCCCGAGATGTGTTCCCGTCGGTGCTCTCCCAGGTACGGCAGATGAGGCCATCCATTACAACCAGCGAGTCCCACTGCGCCCAGTAGGACTTAAACTTTCGACTGCAGTCGCTCACAATGTTCCACCCGGGTCTGGGAACACAGGCCCTCTTCCATTCGGCTATCAGACCTGGGTCATCATCTTCCGCTTCTGCCCGCGTGAAAGATTCGCGGCTCCAGCTCCCTTGAAGTTCCACGGTAGTCCTTCGACACTGTACCCCGGTGTTCTCCTCCCTTCTGGCACAGAAGGTGCAGTCTTCGGGGCAGGGTCTTCGTGACAGGGCGTTGACCTTTCCTGTGTTGGATCTCAAAGTTGTACTGTTGGAGCCTCTCTAACCACCGCGCGAGTTGACCTTCAGGAGTCACCGCAGGGATGCATGGTCAGTCCTGATTAGAAATTCTTGCCCGTACAGGTACTTGTGGAAGTGTTCAATGGTCTTCACGATGGCGAGCAGTTCCTTCCTAGTGACGCAGTAGTTCCTCTCTGGCTTTGAAAAGGCCTTGCTGAAGTAGGCCACTACTCTCTCCTCGCCATCCACAACTTGCGACAGGACTCCCCCTATACCAAAGTCGCTGGCATCGGTATCGACGATGAACCTTGTTCCAGGTCTGGGGTAGGCCAGAATAGGTGTGGTGCACAGAGCCTGCTTGAGTTGTTCAAAGGCTTTGTGGCATTCTGCTGTCCACGTGAAGAGTTGGTCCTTCTCGGTCAGTCGATGCAGTGGTTTGGCGATGTCGGCGACTCCTCTCACGAAGCGACGGTAATAGGTGCAGAGTCCCAGGAAGCTTCGTAGTTGGGACTTGCCCTTCGGAACTGGCCACTCCCTCACAGCTGCGATCTTCTCTGGGTTGGTGCGCACCCCTTCCTCGGAGACGATATGCCCAAGGTACTGGACCTGCTTCTGGAAGAGCTGACACTTCTTGGGGCTCAACTTCAGCTGGGCTGCCCGTAGCTTCTTCATGATCTCCTTCAGGTTGCTGTAGAGCTCCTCGAAGCTTCTCTCCAGAACGATAACGTCGTCTAGGTAGACCAGGCAGGTCTTCCAGTGTAGTCCCCTCAGAATGGACTCCATTAGCCTTTCAAAGGTCGCAGGGGGGTTGCACAAACCGAATGGCACGACGGTGAACTGCCAGAGTCCGCTGATCACAGAGAACGCCGTTTTCTCGCGGTCCTTAGGGTGGACCGCCACCTGCCAGTAGCCACTCTTCATATCTAAGGTGGAGAACCATCTTGACCCTGATATGGTGTCCAGGGTGTCGTCGATCCAGGGTAGAGGGTAGCTGTCCTTCTTCGTGACGTCATTCACCCGCCTGTAATCCACGCAGAACCTGGTGGAACCGTCCTTCTTCTTCACTAGCACGACCGGAGAGCTCCAAGGACTATGTGATGGCTCGATCACCGTTTGCACCTTCATTTCCTCTACCATCCGGTCGACTTCAGCTTGCTTGGCGAGCGGGACACGTCGGAATGGGGCCCTAATCGGTGCACTGTCCCCAACGTCGATTCTGTGCTGGACCAGGCTTGTCCTGCCGAAGTCATTGCTCCCCACGGAGAAGACGTCCTGGATTTCGCGTAGCAGGTCCCGAAGTTGGCGTGATTACTCCTCGTCTAGATGGTCCTGGGATCCTTGGTACAGCTTCTGTAGTTCTTCTGGCAGGGCGCGTCTTCTTCGGATGACCGTCTGCAGGGGTCCGTCCGTCGTGTCTGTGATGCGGGCAATCCAGGTAACGAGCTCGCTGATTCCTAGGGTGGTGTCCCGGTGAACCGTAATGTCGTAGTGGTTCAGGTTGGAGAGACGGACGTACGGCCGAGACGTCGTGTTGATGAGGGTCTTGGCAATTAGCAAACCTTTTGTCTGGATGTCTTCATATTTTGGCTCGATGACAGCCGCCACTCCCTCAGCAGTTCCGTCGACAATTACGGCAGCACTGACCTCCGTCATGGCGGGAATGATGACGTCCTCCCTCAGCCTTACTGGTCGTGCGGTGATGGCCTCGTGTGCTGGTAGCAAAGCAAGTTCTTCACCTCCGTAGTGCAGAGTGTTGCTACTCAGGTCCAAGATGATGTTGTTCTGGTCCAGAAAACAAGTCCGATGATCACTTCGTTTGCTACATCAGCCACGAGCACTGGATGCTTCACCGCGGGTCGACTAATGACGAACTCCAGTGATGCTTCGCCATGTACCGGTGCGGTCTCTCCAGTCGCGGTTATTAGTTGGAGGTTCCTTCGTGTGAGTTCAACTCTCCACTTCGGGATCACGGTGGGATGACGATGGACCTCGATGCTCCCGTGTCGATCAGCATGGGACAGCTCACTCCGTTGACGACTCCGTCGACCATCAGGCTGATATTGTCCCTCCGTAACTTCGTCACACGAACTTGGTCTGCCGGGGCTTGACGACTGTCACAAGCCGACCTTTGCCCCCCAAGGCTGGCTAATACTCGATTTCCTGGGCCGCGCGGTTTCCCTATGAGTGACTTTCCCGGCGGAAACCTTTGGCGGCGGCGATCACCGCAGTCCTTGCTCAGGTGGCCTCTCTTACGGCAGGTCCAGCTGGTCGGTAGTCCTCTTCCTTGCCACCTATCCGGATCTCTTTCGGCTACGTCGTTGTAGGTGGTACTGCGACTCTTGAAGAACCGGCCTAGCGCCTGCATCAGTTCATCGGCCAGTGGCTTGGTCTCGTTGGCTTAGGGTGGTTTGTCGACGTCCACTTGACGTACCCGCGCGTGCATTCTAGATACCTGCTTTGCCGTCTCGAACTCAAGTGCGTGGCTCCTCGCATCTGGAAGGGTCTTATTGCGCGCAAGTCGCAGTGCCAGTTGAGAATCCGAGTCCCGTAGTCCGTCAATGAAGGTCTGCGTCGGAATCTGCTCCAGAAAGTCGGCCGGCGCTGTTGGATAGGAGAGCCTTACGAGGCGTGTGATGTCCGTCTCGAACTCCTGCAGGGTTTCCACGTTCTTTTGTACCCGGGTCCGGAGCTGCATCTGGTAGGCCTGCTGAAGATGGCTATCTCCATATCGGGACTCCATATGGGCGATTAGTGAAGCGTAGTCCTGACATTCAGTCGGGGTGGCCTGAAGGACATGAAGGGCGTCCCCTATCAGCAATACAATGAGAGCTGTAGCCTTTTCCATGTTATTCCAGTTGTCTATGGAACAGGCCGCCTCGAACTGACGTAAGTATGTGCTCCACGGGACCTTTCCGTCGAAGGTTTGGGGCGTCACTCTGTTCTGTCCCGTCTCTGACGTTTCCGGTGTAACTGGGGGTGGGCGTCGGTGCAGCTCGGCAACTTCCTCTTGTAGGGCGTTGAATCTCTCTTCCACCCCCGTCGGCGGGCGTCGGCGCAGCTCGGCAACTTCCTCTTTTAGAGCGTTGAATTTCTCTTCCACCCCCGTCAGCGGGCGTCGGCGCTGCTTGGCAACTTCTTCTTGTAGAGAGTTGAATTTCTCTTCCACCCCCGTCAGCGGGCGTCGGCGCAGCTCGGCAACTTCCTCTTGTAAGGCGTCAAACTTCTTTTCCACTGCCGAGACTTCCTATCGTAGGCCCTGGCAGACTGTGTTGACTTCCTCCCGCAGACCCTGTTCTAATTTCTTCAGGTCCTCTGCTAACTTAATCAGGCGGTCTTCCATCTTCTTCTGGCCGTCCTCTAATTTGGAAGTTAGGTCCTTGGCTAAGTTCTTCTGACCGTCTTCCATCTTCTTCAGGTCCTCTGCTAACTTCTTCTGGCCTTCCTCTAATTTGGAAGTTGGGTCCTCGGCTAAATTCTTCTGGCCGTCTTCTAATTTGGAAGTTAGGTCCTCGGCTAAATTCTTCTGGCCGTCTTCTAATTTGGAAGTTAGGTCCTCGGCTAAATCCTTCTGGCTGTCCTCTATCTTGCCACTTAACTTTTCTAGCAGTAGTTGTAATTCCGCATCCATTTTAGTTGTTTGTCTTGTGATGGGCATGCACTCACAGGAGAGTTAGTAAACTGTGGTAAAATGACCTGCACGAGTTTGAACCTAGGACCTTCAGGTGTTGTGCTTGGGTTCGTAATCCGGCTTCTGACACCAGTTGATACGTGCTACCCCTAGTAGCAAGTTCGTTAATTGGATTTCAGTGGGTAAAAGCACAACACAAATGGTCCTTTAAAGAAATGTTAGCTTTATTGCAGGTCAGAAAGTTACACCACACAATAAGCAAATGGAAACAATTAGCTGTCCTTCTTCGTGTTTGCTCCCTTATGGAGGACACTCACCCTTTCATTTCCTCCTTCCTCCTTCACCAATTAGGTAGACCCGTGTCCAGCCACAGTCTGTCACTCACTGTTCTTGAATACCATACTACACACTGTTTTGCAATTCACACGTCACCGCATTACCCCTGTCGCACAGGTACAAGCACACACTCCTCAAAAACTCAGTCCATCCCTCGCTGGCCAGGTCCCTTATATAGCGGGGCTGTTGACTCACAGATGTGTCTAGAGTAGACCAGGGTTCACACCTTCTCGAGAATTCCAACACTAGTTGGGCCACGAACTTTCGAGACGAATTCTTTGTTACTGTCTGTCTTCTTGTTGTGCAAATTGCTGGTTAACACAGAGGCAGGGGGTAGCCCGAGGCGGCCTGTGAATCACACAGCGAGGTGATGAACTAAACAGTAACAGTAGGAAAAATTTTTATCCTCATTCTCATTCTCTTTCCAATTCTCATCTTCTTATTCCTTTGCTTCCTGTATCTCTCTTATTGTTTTTCGTTATTCAATTTCTTATCCATTTCCTTTTCCTATCCCATTTGTGCAAACATTCTCAATACTAATAATTATCGTGTTGGAAGCAATTAATCAGTGTTACGTTAGTAATTGAAATTATTGCTTTTCAACCGGTCAACACGATTGTACCCGATTGTAATGGGTGCTTCCCGAAACCAGAGAGAAATGTATATGAGATTAATAATTTATTTATTCATTTATTCATTTATTAATCTCATGTAAAATTCTTTCTGGTTTAGAGAAAAACCCTTAACAATTGAGTTCAATCGTGTTCACCGACTGGAATGCTTTAAATTTCGATGATAATATTAATAACAATTTGGTTAATATAATAAGAAAAGTTTGAAGTGTTGCTATATTTTGTGTGAGATAATAACAATATATCCTGTAATAAACACAGATCCATTTCGGGGCTTGTGATATCGTTGTGATTCAGCCCCGTGCAGGGGCGGATCTAGGGCAGGGCGAGAAGGGCGACCGCCCAGCGCCCCGCGGTCCGGGGGCCCCACGCCTTGGATGTTTTAAATGAAAATCCACAGCCTGCTTCCAGTCTCCGACCGGGTCAGGAATGGAATGAATGAAGCCCCCATCTAGCGGCGAGGATATGAACTGTGCCGGCTGCCGAGGCCTGACGCACTCCTCTAGGGAAATGATTAAATGAATGACAGATGAAATGAAATGATAGTGGAGAGTGTTGCTGGAATGAAATTTTGACAGGGAAAACCGGAGTACCCGGAGAAAAACCTGTCTGCCTCCGTTTTGTCCAGCACAGATCTCACATGGAGTGACCGGGATTTGAACCACGGTCCCAGCGGTGAGAGGCCGACGTGCTGCCGCCTAAGCCACGGAGGCTCCTGGATGTTTTAAATATAATTGATTAATTAATTATACTTTTCAAACTAATTTATAATTCATAATATTCTTTTTTCAGTGCAGTGACCGTTTAGCAAGTTTAGATTTCAGTGAAATGATGGAAGACTTCAGCCGGGAAAAAAGTCGCAAAGTACAGTAATATTTTAATATTTCATAGTTTACAAAATCTTCTTCAAGGGGACTTAAAGGTTTCTTTCATATTATTAAAAATGTACTGTAGTGTATTCAAAATATTGTAACTATTCTTTTTTATTATTATTACAAATCTATTTTCCATTTGATTTGATTTTTTTTATTTCCTATTGTTGTGGGCCCCACCTTATCATATCGCCCAGGGCCCCGCAAGGCCTGGATCCGCTACTGGCCCCGTGTAATTGGGTGTGTGAGATTTGTCTGATAAATGCACAATGGATGAACAACAAGAACAACACCAACAACAACAATAACAGTTAACATGAGTGTCTATGTCGGTCATGGAGCAGCTCATGGGTGCAAGGATAAACCAAACAACGTGACAATGGTGTTCTACAAATTATTCATATGTTTTGTGGATATGCCAAGGCCAAGTTCTCTGGCTGTCACACTTTCCACAATCACGCCACGAATTCAAGATAATTTACAACTTAATTGAAGTCGGGACGAATCCTGTTTTACGGAACAAACAATGCTTCCATTCATCACCGGAGAATTAGCTGAATGAAACGAGCCAGAACGGTCCAGTGCAGCGTGATCTTCTGCTGCCACATGATGGAATGAAATGACCTTCCAAGAATAGGACATCGCCGGCAAACCTCAGCAAGAATACGGAGATTACTTCATGTTGAAGCAACCTGTATTTCCGTTCAAGCAGAGAGGAAGGTCGTTTTCTCGTGCAAATATGAGGGAAGTAATGAGTTCCATTGCATTATACACTCTATTAATAACACGCATTGTGTAGTCTACTCAAGGATGGTCATAGTATATTGCACAATGCTTCAGTGGATTGTGAATTCCTTTTAGGATGTTACTAATCCAGTAGTAAGATACCACAGACGTCTCTAGGACCGCAAAGTGCGTAAGTTCGAGGGTGTAGTTGATCCAAAAATCATATCTCGGGAACTAATACTGCATATCGAATTGTAACAAGTTTGGTATGCCATTCATATTAATATGACAAATAAATCAACAAACAATATGTTCCGTAAGGACTAATCACCTAGTGCACATTAGGTACCTTTATTTAATCACGGTCGCCATCTTGAATTTATCACGTTGATAGACTGCCGCCTTCGGTCGAGTAAACCCCTTCTTGCATAGTATCGAAATTACTAGTTTATGTAATGGTTATACTTTTACATATATTTCTTTTCAAAATATTAAAAGTAGGCTAAAGGCACAGTCAGTTCTTTTTACATATACTGTGCCTGTTTAGACCGGAGTCCGCACGACCACATATGCATTTTACCAATAATCAGTCAGCACGAGAGTCAAAATATCCCGGAGCGCCAGATGGGTTAAAGCAAATCGCAAAAACGACATCAAATGAAAAAAATGCTTTACTGATTTTTGGCTCAATGCAACAATAAGGATAGAAGGAGATTCAATTTGGTATAACACATCCTGTAAAATTATCTCAGTTTATTTTGAATTTAAAATTGACTGCAAAAATGCTCAAAGCAGCATCACTCACGTGTGGCGACCCACACTCCTATTTACACAATATACAGAAATTTTCCAAACACATTTGACAATTATTTTTTTGGAAACACAAGTCTGATTAATAGTCCTGTAGACTGTGTTCCAAAATTATTTATGATTAATTCCAGTTCAAATTTAACTGTCTCTACTGGAAATATCGTAGTTCACTGTTTGAATTTTTACATAATATTGACACTCGTAGAATAAATGTTCATAGAATTTTTAACTTTCACTTATTTTTCCAGTTTCAAAAATATTGTCGAAAAATATTGTTATCATTGAAGCAACACAAATTATTTACACATATTAATAACATCTGAAAAGTATTTGACCTTGAGCATAGCATCGAAGAACTGTGCGAAGCACAACAAAAAAATTAATTGTTCTTCTGACATTAAACATTCGAGAAGTGACTCGATTATGAACTTCAAGTTCCTCACAAAATATATGATTTCTGAATCATCAACTTGATTAATAAATGGTTGAACCATTCAACTATTTGATTTTCCACTTGGAATCATTATTATGAAAAATATTTATATTCATGGCCATTTTTAGCAACTTTCACAACTTGCAATTCTTCGACAGAATGCGGAAATAAGAATTTGTAGCTTCATGGCACTAGGATTGAAAATATCCTTCAAATTATTCGTGGTTAAAGAATTATTTTTAATTGGCAGTGGCCCACTCTATTATTTGTGTAAGAACACAATATTACAACAACAACGGCAAAGGTCTTCCTCTGAAGAAGAATAAACTACTATCATGACAAATCCGGGTTCTAGCAAAATCAAAGTCTAAATGGAATTCGTAAACAAGGTTGAAATAAGAACTGATGGTTTCTAAGAAATAACCTTCGGGTCATTCATACGACGAAATGTGTGGTTCCAATACTCCTACTATAAACCTGAGCCATCGAACCTGCTATTTGATTGATGCTCGAAAAAACCTCCTCATTCCTGCGACTTAAACATGCGCACCTGGGAATGGCATTTCAACTACTCCACACATATAAATTTTCTTCCCAAAATTTATACAATAAATCAAGCCTCTGATTGTTATCAACACTGGAAGATTAATAAACTTACAAGTTTATTTTATTTTACCATTCAGTTCAACCCGTGAATTTACCATACTTATGAAAATCTTTATTTCACTTTCGAGTGTATTTACGTCATGATTTTATATAAATACAAAAATATCCTATTTGATACAAATATCATTTGCTTCCCGTTTCATGCCTCTCCGTGTTATCTGAAAAATATACTTTGCTCAATGCAAATATCAACTGTTCAACCAGAACTGAAATGTTGGTTGAATGCGGGCTTGCGCTAACCACTCTCCTTCGGAAAATCTCCTGTTCCAAACTAGAAATGATTAAACTACTTCATAGGCTCTTTCTCAATACATATGATTATTATAAAATATAATATCCCAGAATTATTTAGAAAAATTATGAAAATTATTATTATTATTATTATTAGTGGATTATTATTATTATTATTAGTTATATTATTTTAAATATGTTTAATTATCATCTCATTATGTGAGAATCCACATGTTCGAACCTTCGAATATGAAAAAAAAAATCCATTCCTCAACAAAAAATAATTTAACTTTTACAGTTACATCGGCTGATTACCGTGATTTCCCAAAAATATGAAATATTCAAATAAATGCTCGAAATGCTCGGTCATCGATCCTAAACTGTTCTGAGTGCTGAAAATACTCAGAATAGCTCTAATAAGTCTTGCGTAAATCATTGCAAGATTTAAATACGAAGAAAAATAAATGTGTTGGTCATCTGCAGAAAAAATAGTTTGTTCCAATTAGCTAGGCATAATACAATTCAAATGTGGCTTACATTTCTTGATGGTCTTGAAGCGTAGCGAACCTGGTCTGTACCAGATTTATCCATAGACATGCCCTATCGGACAAGCATGTATAATCCTTGTATCGGCCGCCATTATATACCCACAATCCATCTAGTCAGACATAGTGGTAGTATCTCTTGACGTTTGAATTAACTGTTGTTCCATTTTAATATGGGCTTCTATCAAAGCCATAACAGTTTGTTTAAATGGGGTCAGATCTAAGTGATCTATTCTTAGATATGTCAGTTGTAACATAACTCACGGTAATCTTATCAATACATGAAGACACTGACAGTCTAACCAATCAACGGCTGTTCTGAAGATCGTTCCCTGGGCATGGCTTCTCGCCATCTACCATGCGCTAAGCAACCTGTAGTTTCCCTTGCGTAGATTAATGAACACCACCGTGATAGACTGGTCTTCAGTGTACTGATAGATCGAAGTGGTTAACAAGTTACCAATATGAAAACTGACTGAAATGGACTTAAACATCCAAGTATTAGGTTATTACTGGACTGTGACAAAGTACTAATTCTAGACAAAGTCTAGCATATGTCCATGTAGAAACATAAATATTTCCACTAATGTCTGTAGAAAAAAAAAATTCAATCACCTCAGTGATTCTCCTCGCCGGAAACTTACTAAGTTCCACTTCGTAGCGCAGCACTTTTTGTGACTATCACAACTTTGAAAATTACTTCTGCGTAGATCCGGCAACCATGTGCCTTGGCTCAGCGTAGCAGCAACTTGCTCTGCAAGTGCTTGTGTTGGAATGAGCTATCGATGCCTCGGCCGACCGGCTTTTATTCAAAACTGCCAGGGTCACGCGTCATCAGCTGATATCTGGAAATCCTCATATCTCTGGTATCCCTGGTCCGATTTACTTGATACTAATTGCATTCTCTTTCATTCGGCAGTGCCAGTAATCTGATCCAAGTCTCAAGTCTCTACTCCATGGCTAACTATTTAATCAATAAATAGCCTCGACCTCTGCTATTACTCGCTACGTCACTTGACATGCAAGTATCGGTATATTCTTTCCAATTGCTTCTCGAAGCAATGGAGCGCGATATTCAAATATCTCAACTTTCAAAAGCGGCTGTAGCCTTTCCCTTGATATCTAGGTGTCTGAATCTTGGAATACCCATTCCTAGAGTTGGGCACATCCACCCCACACCTAGCAAAAAATAAAAAATTGAAAAATTTTTATTTTTCCTATCTACACATTAAATTATCTGGTTCTTGAATAATAAATCTTCAAATTCGATGCATTATAAGTTCCCACGATGTTACCAGTTCGTGTATTGGCGACTTCATAGCTTCCATTGTTGTTTACTTCCACAATGCGATAGGGTCCAGCGTAAAGGCTTGCAAACTTCGAGTACACTCGATTTTGCACGTCAGAGGGTGTAGGTCTTTTCACTAAAACAAGAGTTCCTACGCGCAAGGGTCTGCGAAAACGCATTCCTCTCACTCTGCGCTCTCATTTCTCAGCTTGGCTCCTCAACTTATCTAAAGCTAGAGTTTCCCTCATCTGACGACTTGGTTCAATCTCAGGTGGAATAGAGATGATTCGATCCCATAATCTTGTTGGTTTAATTCCATGATGAAGCAACATGGGAATCTGTCCAGTACTCTCATGAATTGTAGAGTTGATGGATTCGGATGCTAAAGAGAGAACATCCATCCACTTCCAATGCTCATTTGGACAATAGAGGCGGCAAAATTTTGCTATTTCAGCCATCACGCGTTCTGCTGGATTGCTCTCAGGATGTCTGATAGAACAAAACAATTGTCTAATCGCAAGATTATTCATGATGGTTCGAAATTCTAAAGATGTAAATTGAGGTCCACGATCTGATAAAAGGAATTCCGGTTTGCCTGCTTCCGGAATTACGCTGTCTCCAATTCTATTCGCACAATATTTTGCGTTTGCCTTCTGAATTGGATGCAACATAGTGTATTTACTGAAAACATCCATGGTCACCAGAATATATCGGTTACCTCTTTTAGACTTTGGGAGAGGACCATATAAATCAGTCGCGAAGATTTCACAAGGCTTAGAAGGAATAATAGGCCTTGGTAATTCTCTCAGTAATCTAGAATTATGTTTACTCCTTTGGCATAAGTCGCATTCTCGAATAGTGTTCCTGACAGTTTGTCGCATTCGCTCCCACGAAAATTTATCTTGAATCATGTTGACCGTCTTATCTACTCCAGCATGACCTGCGATTCGATGTGCCATCCAGATAATGGGTTTTTGAATTCGTGGAGGTATCACTACTCTCAGCTTCGTATGGTCGGGATCTGCAAACTTGTAGATTAAACCATCTAACATCATAAAATCTCTTGAAATTCTTTCAGTTTCCACAAAATCATCATCATTTGAATCCATGTCTCCCTGTAGAAAACGAAAAATGTTTCTAAGACGTCGGTCTCTCCTCTGGGATAAATGCAACAATCTTAACCTTCTCAAGGTATCTTCATCTTCCTGCGTCAGATTACCTTGAAAAACCTTAGATGTAGACTCCACTGCTCTACTCAATAAATCAGCTCCCACGTTCAACTTTCCAGGAGTGTGTTCAATAACTAGGTTGAATTGTTGAATAAAAAGTGACCATCTAGTTATCCTATCACTGGCAAAGTTTGTTCTCAAGATAAACTCCAATGCGTGGTGATCAGTCCTCACAATGACTGAATGTCCAATTAACATTTTCTTCCACGACTCCAACGCGAATATTACAGCAAGTGCTTCTAACTCTGTGGTGTAATAATTCCTTTCTGATGGACGAAGTTTCCTGCTAATGAACGCCAGGTAACGTCTCTTGTGATCTTCATCTTCTTGAAGAAGAATAGCTCCAATCCCTACGGTGGATGCATCAGATTCTATGATGAAATTCTTGGTAAAGTCAGGATACTCCAATTTCACGCTGTTTACCAATAACCTCTTGGCATCTTGAAATGATTGTTCACAATCTTCATCCCATTTCCATTTGTTTCCTTTCTTTAATAATTCCTGCAGTGGCGCTACCGTCTTGGTGAAGTTTGGACAATGCCCTGCAAAGAATTGGCATGTCCCGAGAAAACTGCGGACATTCTTCACTCTAGTAGGTCTAGGGAAATTTGCAATTGCCTGTATCTTCGTCTCATTGGGACGGTATCCTTCTCCATCCAAAATGTGACCCAAAAATTTTATTTCCTTTCGAAAGAACTGACATTTTCGAAGGTTTACTTTAAAATTCGCTTTTCTCAAATCTGCGAATAACATCTGAAGATGTAACAAATGTTCCTCTTTAGTCACGGATGCAATTAAGATATCATCTATATAACGAATTGCTATCTCTTTTACTTCAGGACTCAAATTTTGTTCCAGTGCTCTGATCAAAACTGATACAGATGTTTTGACTCCAAATGGTAGACGGCGGAATACATATGTCTGCTGGTCAAACATAAATCCTGTAAACTTCTTGGAATCTTCACTAAGCCTAATGTGATGGTAGGACGAAGTGAGATCAATATTAGAGAACCAGACCTTGCCTTGGAATTTCCTTAACAGTTCCCTAATGATTGGCGGTCTGTCATACTCTGGCAGTAATCTTGAATTCAAATTTCGCGCGTCTAAACATAGTCTCAGACTTCCATCTTGCTTGGACACTACTGCTAATGGATTGACATAAGATGTAGTATACTTTTCAATCACATTGTTGCTTTCCATCTCCTTGATAAGCACTTTTACTCTTTCTCGATGCTTTTCCGCAACCGGATACAATTTAGCATGAAAAGGTGCATCATCATTTACACGAATACGATATTCAAAATCTTTAATTTCACCAGGTTTAATATCAAAAATATCGTGATACTCTTCCAAAATCTTCCCTAGCTCTGGGGACTCCTCCTCAGTGTAGACATCTCTTCCTTCAGCTTCATGAAAACTCAGAGACCATTGAGCATCTCCCTCGATGTCTTCCTCTTCTCTTCCCTCGAAGTTAATCTCTTCGGTATTCTTGAATTTGATCGTCTCTGTCTTCATGTCTATCACTGCTTGATATTTCTGAATGAAATCTGCTCCCAATATCACGTCAAAAGCCATGTCCTTCATTACTACAAACACATGTCGAAAATCATGTCCTCCAATCGTAATACATAAATATAATTGTGTTTTACACAGAGATATTTTGTTGGGTATTATTCCTTGGATCTTAATTCCTGATACTGGAATTTCCTCTAAATTCTCTTTGAGCTTCCACAGAATATAAAGCTTCTCACTCACAAGACAAAGCATAGCCCCAGTATCAATCAAAGTATCGACAGGCATACCGAATACTTCGCATGATATGATTGGCATTCTAATTCTTGTACCCATTTCTTTTCGTTCGTCATTCTGTTGAATTAAGTCATCATCCTCTGCTTGCCATTTAATAATTCTGGAAGTGAAAGTGTTCAAAATTCTATCTTCTACTGTGAATTCGAAGTTTTTTTTTTTCGTTACCATTCCCCCGGGATTGTTGTGTTCCCGATGGACCTGGCTCATTGGGCCTCTGCTCCAAAAATTGCAAGTTATCTTGGTGTCTTGCTTCCAAGTTTTTCCTCGTCTCCTTGTTGAACTCTTCATTGGACTGACGAGTATCCACATTCCCTCTGTTATTGTAGTTGTTTCTACCATAGTATCTTCTTTCCTGGTACCTTCCTTGATTATCCCGTGGCCTTCTCCATCGAGTATTGTATCGATTTCCACCATCCGGTCTCGCATAAGGCTTGTAACTGTATCTGTTACTGTACTGATTCTATCCTCTCTTATTTGAATCTTCCCTCGGCGTTTTCTCTTCTCGCCCCTCTCGAATCTCTCGAGGTGTTTGAGAATAACTATCGGTCATAACAGCGTACACAGCGTTGTTATTCTTTCCTCCCTTCTGATGGAAGAATTGAGCGTTCGTATGATCCAGCTTCTGTAATACTTCGTCAAATTGCTCCATATTATAGATATCAGCAGCGATCAAAGTCCTTTGGACGTCTGCTGGAAACTGACGTATCAATGCAGTAATCAATTCGTTATCTGGCATCGGCGGATCTAAATGTTGAAGTTTAGAAAGCTGTCCAGAAAAGTACGTTGAGTATCGAGTAGGTTGTGACGTCGAGAATCTCTTCGAATATAACTCTGCTCTGACTTGCTGTTGGGTTTCCGGGGACCAAAACTTTTTCAATAGCCCACGAGAAAACTCCTCAAAAGTGGTTAGAGTGGATCTAAAGGCTCTAAACCAAAGAAGTGCAGGACCTTCCAAAAACTTCCCTATCACTCGGATCTGTCTTTCTTTAGGGATCTTGGAATCTTTCAGGTAATCCCCTGCTTCTCTCAAAAATTCCACGGGTGTCACAGAATCTCGCCCTGAAAATTTAGAAGGTTTATCTTCTACATTCTTGAATACAGTTATGGGGTTGGATTGAAATACTGTCCTGACCTCATCCTGTCTTTGACTATCCGTTTCACTAGCTGCTCCTAGATTTATATGTATCTGTTCCTTTCCCCTTACATTTGGCATTTTCAACAGATGGTCAGACTGTTTCTCGTCCTTGATTTGAGTTTTCATAGCCTCAAGTTCCTTCTGGTTTTCTTCTGCCATTTTCTTAATTGCTTCAGTTTCTTTACAATTCTCCTTAACATCAATGGATATCTGGTTCATAACAGCCTCATGACTTTTCAATGACCCCGTCATATCTGAGATGTCCTTCTGAGTTGCTTGGATATCTTTGGAAATTACTTGAATGTGGGATGACAAAGATTCCCTAATCTCCTTGATTCCCTCTTGGTTCTCCAGCTTGAGTGTGTCTTTAATTTCATTGACAACTGTGGTTTTAATTTCAGTTTGTAACTCATTAATCACACCTTCTCTTATTTCTCCCATTACAAGTTCTTTGAATTGTTCTGTCAACCGTTGAACAACTAGAATTCCCATCTCATTACTCTCCTTCTTCACTCTGACTTCTAGGTTGATCATGTCTTCACCAACTTTCCTAAGACCATGTTCTATCCTATCCGCTAAGCTTTGGGATCGAAGATCGGCATCGCGAAATTTATCGTCCATTAAACTTGCGTTAGTAGCTAATGAAGTTTCGAGCTCATGTGCTTTTTCGCATAATTTAGACATTTTACTCTCAAGTGACATTTTCAAAATTTCGGAATTCTATTTAAATTTGTTTTCCATGGAATTAAATTTACTATTTAAATTTTCTTTCAAGTTACCTTTTAACCTGCTTTCTAAAGAATCAGAATTTTCTTTAAGTTTATTTTCCAAAGAATCAGAATTTTCTTTAAGTTTATTTTCTAAAGAATCAGAATTTTCTTTAAGTTTATTTTCTAAAGAATCAGAATTTTCTTTAAGTTTATCATTCAAATTTTCTTTAAGTTTATTTTCTAAAGAATCAGAATTTTCTCTAAGTTTATCGTTTAAACTTTCTTTAAGTTTATTTTCTAAAGAATCAGAATTTTCTTTAAGTTTCCTTTCCAAAGCCTCAGTATTTTCTTTCATAATGGCTGCTACACGCAGTCCAGCCTCCTTTGAACTCTCCTCCAAACTCCTCATCATTCTCATCATTTCTTCCATAATTTTCAATTATTATTCAAAACTTAGGGGTATACAATATCGGCAAACACAAGCTTAGAACTAGAACAAGAAATATGAATAGCTAATTGGAACACTCTAATAAAATGAGATTTGTCCTAATGTCGACGTGATGGAAAAACAAAATTCTCTACTTTTACGAATTACATTTACCACAATATCACAAGAAAAATATGCAAGTTCTCAAACATCCTCCACCTGGATTCTAATAATGCGTATGTCCAGTCATCGAACGTTTACTACTGAATTTAGTTGACGCCCTAATGGTTAAGCCATTATCAAAAATAATCAAACCCATTCTAATTATTAATCCAGTTAAATTTTTAATTTTCCCCACTAATTGGGTTTCCTACTAATTTATTCATCCAAACCAGACATCTCTCAACTCCCAAAATATTTCTATAAAAATTATCACAATTTAAATCGGCATGCGATTGACCATGTCTAAATCTAGCCCCACGTTCGAAGCCATTTCTCTCTCTATCTTATTTTATGTGCCCGTTTAGACCGGAGTCCGCACGACCACATATGCATTTTACCAATAATCAGTCAGCACGAGAGTCAAAATATCCCGGAGCGCCAGATGGGTTAAAGCAAATCGCAAAAACGACATCAAATGAAAAAAATGCTTTACTGATTTTTGGCTCAATGCAACAATAAGGATAGAAGGAGATTCAATTGGGTATAACACATCCTGTAAAATTATCTCAGTTTATTTTGAATTTAAAATTGACTGCAAAAATGCTCAAAGCAGCATCACTCACGTGTGGCGACCCACACTCCTATTTACACAATATACAGAAATTTTCCAAACACATTTGACAATTATTATTTTTTTGGAAACACAAGTCTGATTAATAGTCCTGTAGACTGTGTTCCAAAATTATTTATGATTAATTCCAGTTCAAATTTAATTGTCTCTACTGGAAATATCGTAGTTCACTGTTTGAATTTTTACATAATATTAACACTCGTAGAATAAATGTTCATAGAATTTTTAACTTTCACTTATTTTTCCAGTTTCAAAAATATTGTCGAAAAATATTGTTATCATTGAAGCAACACAAATTATTTACACATATTAATAACATCTGAAAAGTATTTGACCTTGAGCATAGCATCGAAGAACTGTGCGAAGCACAACAAAAAAATTAATTGTTCTTCTGACATTAAACATTCGAGAAGTGACTCGATTATGAACTTCAAGTTCCTCATAAAATATATGATTTCTGAATCATCAACTTGATTAATAAATGGTTGAACCATTCAACTATTTGATTTTCCACTTGGAATCATTATTATGAAAAATATTTATATTCATGGCCATTTTTAGCAACTTTCACAACTTGCAATTCTTCGACAGAATGCGGAAATAAGAATTTGTAGCTTCATGGCACTAGGATTGAAAATATCCTTCAAATTATTCGTGGTTAAAGAATTATTTTTAATTGGCAGTGGCCCACTCTATTATTTGTGTAAGAACACAATATTACAACAACAACGGCAAAGGTCTTCCTCTGAAGAAGAATAAACTACTATCATGACAAATCCGGGTTCTAGCAAAATCAAAGTCTAAATGGAATTCGTAAACAAGGTTGAAATAAGAACTGATGGTTTCTAAGAAATAACCTTCGGGTCATTCATACGACGAAATGTGTGGTTCCAATACTCCTACTATAAACCTGAGCCATCGAACCTGCTATTTGATTGATGCTCGAAAAAACCTCCTCATTCCTGCGACTTAAACATGCGCACCTGGGAATGGCATTTCAACTACTCCACACATATAAATTTTCTTCCCAAAATTTATACAATAAATCAAGCCTCTGCTTGTTATCAACACTGGAAGATTAATAAACTTACAAGTTTATTTTATTTTACCATTCAGTTCAACCCGTGAATTTACCATACTTATGAAAATCTTTATTTCACTTTCGAGTGTATTTACGTCATGATTTTATATAAATACAAAAATATCCTATTTGATACATATATCATTTGCTTCCCGTTTCATGCCTCTCCGTGTTATCTGAAAAATATACTTTGCTCAATGCAAATATCAACTGTTCAACCAAAACTGAAATGTTGGTTGAATGCGGGCTTGCGCTAACCACTCTCCTTCGGAAAATCTCCTGTTCCAAACTAGAAATGATTAAACTACTTCATAGGCTCTTTCTCAATACATATGATTATTATAAAATATAATATCCCAGAATTATTTAGAAAAATTATGAAAATTATTATTATTATTATTAGTGGATTATTATTATTATTAGTTATATTATTTTAAATATGTTTAATTATCATCTCATTATGTGAGAATCCACATGTTCGAACCTTCGAATATGAAAAAAAAATATCCATTCCTCAACAAAAAATAATTTAACTTTTACAGTTACATCGGCTAATTACCGTGATTTCCCAAAAATATGAAATATTCAAATAAATGCTCGAAATGCTCGGTCATCGATCCTAAACTGTTCTGAGTGTTGAAAATACTCAGAATAGCTCTAATAAGTCTTGCGTAAATCATTGCAAGATTTAAATACGAAGAAAAATAAATGTGTTGGTCATCTGCAGAAAAAATAGTTTGTTCCAATTAGCTAGGCATAATATAATTCAAATGTGGCTTACATTTCTTGATGGTCTTGAAGCGTAGCGAACCTGGTCTGTACCAGATTTATCCATAGACATGCCCTATCGGACAAGCATGTATAATCCTTGTATCGGCCGCCATTATATACCCACAATCCGTCTAGTCAGACATAGTGGTAGTATCTCTTGACGTTTGAATTAACTGTTGTTCCATTTTAATATGGGCTTCTATCAAAGCCATAACAGTTTGTTTAAATGGGGTCAGATCTAAGTGATCTATTCTTAGATATGTCAGTTGTAACATAACTCACGGTAATCTTATCAATACAAGAAGACACTGACAGTCTAACCAATCAACGGCTGTTCTGAAGATCGTTCCCTGGGCATGGCTTCTCGCCATCTACCATGCGCTAAGCAACCCGTAGTTTCCCTTGCGTAGACTAATGAACAACACCGTGATAGAATGGTCTTCAGTGTACTGATAGATCGAAGTGGTTAACAAGTTACCAATATGAAAACTGACTGAAATGGACTTAAACATCCAAGTATTAGGTTATTACTGGACTGTGACAAAGTACTAATTCTAGACAAAGTCTAGCATATGTCCATGTAGAAACATAAATATTTCCACTAATGTCTGTAGAAAAAAAATCAATCACCTCAGTGATTTTCCTCGCCGGAAACTTACTAAGTTCCACTTCGTAGCGCAGCACTTTTTGTGACTATCACAACTTTGAAAATTACTTCTGCGTAGATCAGGCAACCATGTGCCTTGGCTCAGCGTAGCAGCAACTTGCTCTGCAAGTACTTGTGTTGGAATGAGCTATCGATGCCTCGGCCGGCCGGCTTTTATTCAAAACTGCCAGGGTCACGCGTCATCAGCTGATATCTGGAAATCCTCATATCTCTGGTATCCCTGGTCCGATTTACTTGATACTAATTGCATTCTCTTTCATTCGGCCGTGCCAGTAATCTGATCCAAGTCTCAAGTCTCTACTCCATGGCTACCTATTTAATCAATAAATAGCCTCGACCTCTGCTATTACTCGCTACGTCACTTGACATGCAAGTATCGGTATATTCTTTCCAATTGCTTCTCGAAGAAATGGAGCGCGATATTCAAATATCTCAACTTTCAAAAGCGGCTGTAGCCTTTCCCTTGATATCTAGGTGTCTGAATCTTGGAATACCCATTCCTAGAGTTGGGCACATCCACCCCACACCTAGCAAAAAATAAAAAATTGAAAAAATTTTATTTTTCCTATCTACACATTAAATTATCTGGTTCTTGAATAATAAATCTTCAAATTCGATGCATTATAAGTTCCCACGATGTTACCAGTTCGTGTATTGGCGACTTCATAGCTTCCATTGTTGTTTACTTCCACAATGCGATAGGGTCCAGCGTAAAGGCTTGCAAACTTCGAGTACACTCGATTTTGCACGTCAGAGGGTGTAGGTCTTTTCACTAAAACAAGAGTTCCTACGCGCAAGGGTCTGCGAAAACACTTTCCTCTCACTCTGCGCTCTCTTTTCTCAGCTTGGCTCCTCAACTTATCTAAAGCTAGAGTTTCCCTCATCTGACGACTTGGTTCAATCTCAGGTGGAATAGAGATGATTCGATCCCATAATCTTGTTGGTTTAATTCCATGATGAAGCAACATGGGAATCTGTCCAGTACTCTCATGAATTGTAGAGTTGATGGATTCGGATGCTAAAGAGAGAACATCCATCCATTTCCAATGCTAATTTGGACAATAGAGGCGGCAAAATTTTGCTATTTCAGCCATCACGCGTTCTGCTGGATTGCTCTCAGGATGTCTGATAGAACAAAACAATTGTCTAATCCCAAGATTATTCATGATGGTTCGAAATTCTTAAGATGTAAATTGAGGTCCACGATCTGATAAAAGGAATTCCGGTTTGCCTGCTTCCCGAATTACGCTGTCTCTAATTCTCTTCGCGCAATATTTTGCGTTTGCCTTCTGAATTGGATGCAACATAGTGTATTTGCAGAAAACATCCATGGTCACCAGAATATATCGGTTACCTCTTTTAGACTTTGGGAGAGGACCATATAAATCAGTCGCGAAGATTTCACAAGGCTTAGAAGGAATAATAGGCCTTGGTAATTCTCTCAGTAATCTAGAATTATGTTTACTCCTTTGGCATAAGTCGCATTCTCGAATAGTGTTCCTGACAGTTTGTCGCATTCGCTCCCACGAAAATTTCTCTTGAATCATGTTGACCGTCTTATCTACTCCAGCATGACCTGCGATTCGATGTGCCATCCAGATAATGGGTTTTTGCATTCGTGGAGGTATCACTACTCTCAGCTTCGTATGGTCGGGATCTGCAAACTTGTAGATTAAACCATCTAACATCATAAAATCTCTTGAAATTCTTTCAGTTTCCACAAAATCATCATCATTTGGATCCATGTCTCCCTGTAGAAAACGAAAAATGTTTCTAAGACGTCGGTCTCTCCTCTGGGATAAATGCAACAATCTTAACCTTCTCAAGGTATCTTCATCTTCCTGCGTCAGGTTAACTTGAAAAACCTTAGATGTAGACTCCACTGCTCTACTCAATAAATCAGCTCCCACGTTCAACTTTCCAGGAGTGTGTTCAATAACTAGGTTGAATTGTTGAATAAAAAGTGACCATCTAGTTATCCTATCACTGGCAAAGTTTGTTCTCAAGATAAACTCCAATGCGTGGTGATCAGTCCTCACAATGACTGATTGTCCAATTAACATTTTCTTCCACGACTCCAACGCGAATATTACAGCAAGTGCTTCTAACTCTGTGGTGTAATAATTCCTTTCTGATGGACGAAGTTTCCTGCTAATGAACGCCAGGTAACGTCTCTTGTGATCTTCATCTTCTTGAAGAAGAATAGCTCCAATCCCTACGGTGGATGCATCAGATTCTATGATGAAATTCTTGGTAAAATCAGGATACTCCAATTTCACGCTGTTTACCAATAACCTCTTGGCATCTTGAAATGATTGTTCACAATCTTCATCCCATTTCCATTTGTTTCCTTTCTTTAATAATTCCTGCAGTGGCGCTACCGTCTTGGTGAAGTTTGGACAATGCCCTGCAAAGAATTGGCATGTCCCGAGAAAACTGCGGACATTCTTCACTCTAGTAGGTCTAGGGAAATTTGCAATTGCCTGTATCTTCGTCTCATTGGGACGGTATCCTTCTCCATCCAAAATGTGACCCAAAAATTTTATTTCCTTTCGAAAGAACTGACATTTTCGAAGGTTTACTTTAAAATTCGCTTTTCTCAAATCTGCGAATAACATCTGAAGATGTAACAAATGTTCCTCTTTAGTCACGGATGCAATTAAGATATCATCTATATAACGAATTGCTATCTCTTTTACTTCAGGACTCAAATTTTGTTCCAGTGCTCTGATCAAAACTGATACAGATGTTTTGACTCCAAATGGTAGACGGCGGAATACATATGTCTGCTGGTCAAACATAAATCCTGTAAACGTCTTGGAATCTTCACTAAGCCTAATGTGATGGTAGGACGAAGTGAGATCAATATTAGAGAACCAGACCTTGCCTTGGAATTTCCTTAACAGTTCCCTAATGATTGGCGGTCTGTCATACTCTGGCAGTAATCTTGAATTCAAATTTCGCGCGTCTAAACATAGTCTCAGACTTCCATCTTGCTTGGACACTACTGCTAATGGATTGACATAAGATGTAGTATACTTTTCAATCACATTGTTGCTTTCCATCTCCTTGATAAGCACTTTTACTCTTTCTCGATGCTTTTCCGCAACCGGATACAATTTAGCATGAAAAGGTGCATCATCATTTACACGAATACGATATTCAAAATCTTTAATTTCACCAGGTTTAATATCAAAAATATCGTGATACTCTTCCAAAATCTTCCCTAGCTCTGGGGACTCCTCCTCAGTGTAGACATCTCTTCCTTCAGCTTCATGAAAACTCAGAGACCATTGAGCATCTCCCTCGATGTCTTCCTCTTCTCTTCCCTCGAAGTTAATCTCTTCGGTATTCTTGAATTTGATCGTCTCTGTCTTCATGTCTATCACTGCTTGATATTTCTGAATGAAATCTGCTCCCAATATCATGTCAAAAGCCATGTCCTTCATTACTACAAACACATGTCGAAAATCATGTCCTCCAATCGTAATACATAAATATAATTGTGTTTTACACAGAGATATTTTGTTGGGTATTATTCCTTGGATCTTAATTCCTGATACTGGAATTTCCTCTAAATTCTCTTTGAGCTTCCACAGAACATAAAGCTTCTCTCTCACAAGACAAAGCATAGCCCCAGTATCAATCAAAGTATCGACAGGCATACCGAATACTTCGCATGATATGATTGGCATTCTAATTCTTGTACCCATTTCTTTTCGTTCGTCATTCTGTTGAATTAAGTCATCATCCTCTGCTTGCCATTTAATAATTCTGGAAGTGAAAGTGTTCAAAATTCTATCTTCTACTGTGAATTCGAAGTTTTTTTTCCGTTACCATTCCCCCGGGATTGTTGTGTTCCCGATGGACCTGGCTCATTGGGCCTCTGCTCCAAAAATTGCAAGTTATCTTGGTGTCTTGCTTCCAAGTTTTTCCTCGTCTCCTTGTTGAACTCTTCATTGGACTGACGAGTATCCACATTCCCTCTGTTATTGTAGTTGTTTCTACCATAGTATCTTCTTTCCTGGTACCTTCCTTGATTATCCCGTGGCCTTGTCCATCGAGTATTGTATCGATTTCCACCATCCGGTCTCGCATAAGGCTTGTAACTGTATCTGTTACTGTACTGATCCTATCCTCTCTTATTTGAATCTTCCCTCGGCGTTTTCTCTTCTCGCCCCTCTCGAATCTCTCGAGGTGTTTGAGAATAACTATCGGCCATAACAGCGTACACAGCGTTGTTATTCTTTCCTCCCTTCTGATGGAAGAATTGAGCGTTCGTATGATCCAGCTTCTGTAATACTTCGTCAAATTGCTCCATATTATAGATATCAGCAGCGATCAAAGTCCTTTGGACGTCTGCTGGAAACTGACGTATCAATGCAGTAATCAATTCGTTATCTGGCATCGGCGGATCTAAATGTTGTAGTTTAGAAAGCTGTCCAGAAAAGTACGTTGAGTATCGAGTAGGTTGTGACGTCGAGAATCTCTTCGAATATAACTCTGCTCTGACTTGCTGTTGGGTTTCCGGGGACCAAAACTTTTTCAATAGCCCACGAGAAAACTCCTCAAAAGTGGTTAGAGTGGATCTAAAGGCTCTAAACCAAAGAAGTGCAGGACCTTCCAAAAACTTCCCTATCACTCGGATCTGTCTTTCTTTAGGGATCTTGGAATCTTTCAGGTAATCCCCTGCTTCTCTCAAAAATTCCACGGGTGTCACAGAATCTCGCCCTGAAAATTTAGAAGGCTTATCTTCTACATTCTTGAATACAGTTATGGGGTTGGATTGAAATACTGTCCTGACCTCATCCTGTCTTTGACTATCCGTTTCACTAGCTGCTCCTAGATTTATATGTATCTGTTCCTTTCCCCTTACATTTGGCATTTTCAACAGATGGTCAGACTGTTTCTCGTCCTTGATTTGAGTTTTCATAGCCTCAAGTTCCTTCTGGTTTTCTTCTGCCATTTTCTTAATTACTTCAGTTTCTTTACAATTCTCCTTAACATCAATGGATATCTGGTTCATAACAGCCTCATGACTTTTCAATGACCCCGTCATATCTGAGATGTCCTTCTGAGTTGCTTGGATATCTTTGGAAATTACTTGAATGTGGGATGACAAAGATTCCCTAATCTCCTTGATTCCCTCTTGGTTCTCCAGCTTGAGTGTGTCTTTAATTTCATTGACAACTGTGGTTTTAATTTCAGTTTATAACTCATTAATCACACCTTCTCTTATTTCTCCCATTACAAGTTCTTTGAATTGTTCTGTCAACCGCTGAACAACTAGAATTCCCATCTCATTACTCTCCTTCTTCACTCTGACTTCTAGGTTGATCATGTCTTCACCAACTTTCCTGAGACCATGTTCTATCCTATCCGCTAAGCTTTGGGATCGAAGATCGGCATCGCGAAATTTATCGTCCATTAAACTTGCGTTAGTAGCTAATGAAGTTTCGAGCTCATGTGCTTTTTCGCATAATTTAGACATTTTACTCTCAAGTGACATTTTCAAAATTTCGGAATTCTATTTAAATTTGTTTTCCATGGAATTAAATTTACTATTTAAATTTTCTTTCAAGTTACCTTTTAACCTGCTTTCTAAAGAATCAGAATTTTCTTTAAGTTTATTTTCCAAAGAATCAGAATTTTCTTTAAGTTTATTTTCTAAAGAATCAGAATTTTCTTTAAGTTTATTTTCTAAAGAATCAGAATTTTCTTTAAGTTTATCATTCAAATTTTCTTTAAGTTTATTTTCTAAAGAATCAGAATTTTCTCTAAGTTTATCGTTTAAACTTTCTTTAAGTTTATTTTCTAAAGAATCAGAATTTTCTTTAAGTTTCCTTTCCAAAGCCTCAGTATTTTCTTTCATAATGGCTGCTACACGCAGTCCAGCCTCCTTTGAACTCTCCTCCAAACTCCTCATCATTCTCATCATTTCTTCCATAATTTTCAATTATTATTCAAAACTTAGGGGTATACAATATCGGCAAACACAAGCTTAGAACTAGAACAAGAAATATGAATAGCTAATTGGAACACTCTAATAAAATGAGATTTGTCCTAATGTCGACGTGATGGAAAAACAAAATTCTCTACTTTTACGAATTACATTTACCACAATATCACAAGAAAAATATGCAAGTTCTCAAATATCCTCCACCTGGATTCTAATAATGCGTATGTCCAGTCATCGAACGTTTACTACTGAATTTAGTTGACGCCCTAATGGTTAAGCCATTATCAAAAATAATCAAACCCATTCTAATTATTAATCCAGTTAAATTTTTAATTTTCCCCACTAATTGGGTTTCCTACTAATTTATTCATCCAAACCAGACATCTCTCAACTCCCAAAATATTTCTATAAAAATTATCACAATTTAAATCGGCATGCGATTGACCATGTCTAAATCTAGCCCCACGTTCGAAGCCATTTCTCTCTCTATCTTATTTTATGTGCCCGTTTAGACCGGAGTCCGCACGACCACATATGCATTTTACCAATAATCAGTCAGCACGAGAGTCAAAATATCCCGGAGCGCCAGATGGGTTAAAGCAAATCGCAAAAACGACATCAAATGAAAAAAATGCTTTACTGATTTTTGGCTCAATGCAACAATAAGGATAGAAGGAGATTCAATTGGGTATAACACATCCTGTAAAATTATCTCAGTTTATTTTGAATTTAAAATTGACTGCAAAAATGCTCAAAGCAGCATCACTCACGTGTGGCGACCCACACTCCTATTTACACAATATACAAAAATTTTCCAAACACATTTGACAATTATTTTTTTGGAAACACAAGTCTGATTAATAGTCCTGTAGACTGTGTTCCAAAATTATTTATGATTAATTCCAGTTCAAATTTAATTGTCTCTACTGGAAATATCATAGTTCACTGTTTGAATTTTTACATAATATTAACACTCGTAGAAAAAAAGTTCATAGAATTTTTAACTTTCACTTATTTTTCCAGTTTCAAAAATATTGTCGAAAAATATTGTTATCATTGAAGCAACACAAATTATTTACACATATTAATAACATCTGAAAAGTATTTGACCTTGAGCATAGCATCGAAGAACTGTGCGAAGCACAACAAAAAAAAATAATTGTTCTTCTGACATTAAACATTCGAGAAGTGACTCGATTATGAACTTCAAGTTACTCACAAAATATATGATTTCTGAATCATCAACTTGATTAATAAATGGTTGAACCATTCAACTATTTGATTTTCCACTTGGAATCATTATTATGAAAAATATTTATATTCATGGCCATTTTTAGCAACTTTCACAACTTGCAATTCTTCGACAGAATGCGGAAATAAGAATTTGTAGCTTCATGGCACTAGGATTGAAAATATCCTTCAAATTATTCGTGGTTAAAGAATTATTTTTAATTGGCAGTGGCCCACTCTATTATTTGTGTAAGAACACAATATTACAACAACAACGGCAAAGGTCTTCCTCTGAAGAAGAATAAACTACTATCATGACAAATCCGGGTTCTAGCAAAATCAAAGTCTAAATGGAATTCGTAAACAAGGTTGAAATAAGAACTGATGGTTTCTAAGAAATAACCTTCGGGTCATTCATACGACGAAATGTGTGGTTCCAATACTCCTACTATAAACCTGAGCCATCGAACCTGCTATTTGATTGATGCTCGAAAAAACCTCCTCATTCCTGCGACTTAAACATGCGCACCTGGGAATGGCATTTCAACTACTCCACACATATAAATTTTCTTCCCAAAATTTATACAATAAATCAAGCCTCTGATTGTTATCAACACTGGAAGATTAATAAACTTACAAGTTTATTTTATTTTACCATTCAGTTCAACCCGTGAATTTACCATACTTATGAAAATCTTTATTTCACTTTCGAGTGTATTTACGTCATGATTTTATATAAATACAAAAATATCCTATTTGATACAAATATCATTTGCTTCCCGTTTCATGCCTCTCCGTGTTATCTGAAAAATATACTTTGCTCAATGCAAATATCAACTGTTCAACCAGAACTGAAATGTTGGTTGAATGCGGGCTTGCGCTAACCACTCTCCTTCGGAAAATCTCCTGTTCCAAACTAGAAATGATTAAACTACTTCATAGGCTCTTTCTCAATACATATGATTATTATAAAATATAATATCCCAGAATTATTTAGAAAAATTATGAAAATTATTATTATTATTATTATTAGTGGATTATTATTATTATTATTAGTTATATTATTTTAAATATGTTTAATTATCATCTCATTATGTGAGAATCCACATGTTCGAACCTTCGAATATGAAAAAAATATCCATTCCTCAACAAAAAATAATTTAACTTTGACAGTTACATCGGCTGATTACCGTGATTTCCCAAAAATATGAAATATTCAAATAAATGCTCGAAATGCTCGGTCATCGATCCTAAACTGTTCTGAGTGCTGAAAATACTCGGAATAGCTCTAATAAGTCTTGCGTAAATCATTGCAAGATTTAAATACGAAGAAAAATAAATGTATTGGTCATCTGCAGAAAAAATAGTTTGTTCCAATTAGCTAGGCATAATATAATTCAAATGTGGCTTACATTTCTTGATGGTCTTGAAGCGTAGCGAACCTGGTCTGTACCAGATTTATCCATAAACATGCCCTATCGGACAAGCATGTATAATCCTTGTATCGGCCGCCATTATATACCCACAATCCGTCTAGTCAGACATAGTGGTAGTATCTCTTGACGTTTGAATTAACTGTTGTTCCATTTTAATATGGGCTTCTATCAAAGCCATAACAGTTTGTTTAAATGGGGTCAGATCTAAGTGATCTATTCTTAGATATGTCAGTTGTAACATAACTCACGGTAATCTTATCAATACAAGAAGACACTGACAGTCTAACCAATCAACGGCTGTTCTGAAGATCGTTCCCTGGGCATGGCTTCTCGCCATCTACCATGCGCTAAGCAACCTGTAGTTTCCCTTGCGTAGACTAATGAACACCACCGTGATAGACTGGTCTTCAGTGTACTGATAGATCGAAGTGGTTAACAAGTTACCAATATGAAAACTGACTGAAATGGACTTAAACATCCAAGTATTAGGTTATTACTGGACTGTGACAAAGTACTAATTCTAGACAAAGTCTAGCATATGTCCATGTAGAAACATAAATATTTCCACTAATGTCTGTAGAAAAAAAAAATCAATCACCTCAGTGATTCTCCTCGCCGGAAACTTACTAAGTTCCACTTCGTAGCGCAGCACTTTTTGTGACTATCACAACTTTGAAAATTACTTCTGCGTAGATCCGGCAACCATGTGCCTTGGCTCAGCGTAGCAGCAACTTGCTCTGCAAGTGCTTGTGTTGGAATGAGCTATCGATGTCTCGGCCGGCCGGCTTTTATTCAAAACTGCCAGGGTCACGCGTCATCAGCTGATATCTGGAAATCCTCATATCTCTGGTATCCCTGGTCCGATTTACTTGATACTAATTGCATTCTCTTTCATTCGGCCGTGCCAGTAATATGATCCAAGTCTCAAGTCTCTACTCCATGGCTAACTATTTAATCAATAAATAGCCTCGACCTCTGCTATTACTCGCTACGTCACTTGACATGCAAGTATCGGTATATTCTTTCCAATTGCTTCTCGAAGCAATGGAGCGCGATATTCAAATATCTCAACTTTCAAAAGCGGCTGTAGCCTTTCCCTTGATATCTAGGTGTCTGAATCTTGGAATACCCATTCCTAGAGTTGGGCACAATACTGTACCTAAAAATAAAAGATTAAAAAACTTAACGAGCGTTACAATAGTCGCATATGATGTGTAACATCTGACATAGAAGAAACCTCACATGAAATTGTTGATATACCGGTATTGTATGTCTACCCCTTTTTATTCCCGTTTTCCTACGGGGTCGTGGCTGATGGTTTTTTACGGCCGGATGCCCTTCCTGATGCCAACCTCACGAGAGGAGTTAATGAAAAATGAAATGAATGATGGTGAATGAAACTGGGTAAGGATGTGGATGGAAGCGGCCGTGGCCTGTCAGAAGGTACCGTCGCCGAATTTTGCCTGGAGTTGAAAATTGGAAACCACGGAAAACCATTTCAAGGACGGCAAATTGTTGATACACCGGTATTTTATAATATTATTGGCACAGATAATAATCTATTGTAAAAGGGAGTGTTTTACAGATATTGTTGTTTATAATACGGAACTCATTTTATTAGAGGTTTTGTAGCTTCCACCAGTACTAGCCTTAATAAAGAATACGATATGGATCAACTTGATTAATAGACGCGACACCGCTCATAACCTTAAATTCCCTATAAATAGGCCAACTTGCGAGTAAGTGCAATGTGCACAGCAGTAGATCATGGAAGTCTTGCCGAGTTCCCGGACCTCTTGATTCACAGACCAACACGTCATTTCATATCGTTTAAAACGATAATCTGGTAGCAAAAGTATCTTACCCGTCCGGGATTCGAACCTGAAATCTCTAGATACACAGTCAAAGACGCTAACACCACGGCTATCTCGACCACGCGAATAGTAAGCACAAGATGGTGACTTATTTTCACGTAGGCCTACCAATAATACTGCATCACGGAATTAAGTTTCATTTATATTTTGCTTGTTTCGATAATGTTCCTGAGTGAAATTGAGTTTAAAATGCCTTATGAATAGGCCCTCCAGTGAGTAAAGAGAATGTATTCAGCAAAAGTTCATGAAGGCTTGCTCAGTTCTCGTATAAACACAACAATTATATTATATTGATGACTGCATTACCGTTATGTGGTTTAATATTTGAATAGCAATTGTGCAGTAACATAACACCGGCAAAGCACACTACTTACAATGTTTCATATTAAAACATTTTATCATTTAAATATTGATACGAACACTTTGAACATGTGCCATGTGCTTTGTTTTAATCAGTTGACACCAGAGTTCGCATGAGCGTTTACCGTCAGAATGAAAGTGTTCAGCAATGCGATACAGCTGGCAGTGCGTCTTACACACTTCCGTCCGATCCACTTCCGTCCCATTTTTAAAAATCATTCCCACAGATATATCCAGCAACCAAGTGGAAAGATGTTACACGTCAATAATGTTAATAGCACAACATGCCAGTCAAAATTTTAAAAGACAAGAAAATGTCTTAATTACTAATTTTCACCCCTACATCCCGTAGGCTAGTCACCTAGAAATTAGATGGCACTCCATCAGAGTCGGCACTGTCACAACAGCATCATCTTCAGCTGAACGGGGGATAAGTGGCACTAGTAGTAAGCACAGCACTTCCCGATGTAGGCTTCTCGTAATGAAGAGATGAAGGACAAGTTAGGAATGAACACATTAGATGAGGCTGTTCGTGTGAGTCTATGGAGAGAGTGGGATCATGTGATGCGAAAGGGGGGACGAGAGATTGCCTAGGAGGTTAATGAACTTGGCTGTAGAGGGTAAGAGAAGCAGTGGTTGATCTTGGATTCAATTGTTAAGTTCAGTATTTTGCGATTTAAAGTTGAAAGGTGTAGAAGTAGAGGAAGCTACAGTGCTAACTGCTAATGGAGGACCATGGAGGCGACTCGTTCCCACAAAGACTATGTTGGACGCTGAAAGGTAAAATAGACCTCTAATGGAAGAGGAATGAATGAATGAATCAATGAATGAGGCTATGATATCTTTTCCAGTTAACTGTTCGAGTGAAGCAGTTTCTTATTTCATCAAAATAATGGATTTATATGACCGCTAATTATGCCCGATTTGTCAGAAGGGGATGTGGCTTAAGCTTTCTCTTTCATAGGGGCCTTTAATATTTTGTTGATTTGTGCCACTCCGTAGTCAGACGTAGGCTATGATTAAAAGGAAGTAGTACCTCTGCTAATGAATTAGGCTATTTGTCACTTGTAAGACCTATTCTGGAATATGCCTCGGCGGTTTGGGATCCATATCAAGTAGGGCTCATCAATGAGTTGGAAATGGTACAAAGAAAGGCCGCTAGATTTGTGCTCAGTGACTTTAATCCCAGGAGCAGTGTGAGCCTTATGTTAAAGAAACTTGGGTGGGAATCACTGGAGGCTAGGAGGATGATATCTAGACTCTGCGCTATGTACAACACGTATACAAATCAACCAGCATGGCGTGAGCTTAGCAAACGATTGGGAAAGCCTACTTATATGGGTAGGAGTGATCATCCTTTCAAAGTTAAGGGCCGACCACAGCGAACAAATTATGGTAAATATTCTTTTGTAAACCGTGCCATTGATAACTGGAACTCTCTACCTGCCGCAGTCTTAGAGCCTTTTCCCAAACATATAGGTGTGTTTAAGAAAAGACTGACTATTTGTGTAAATACTCCAGTTTAATTGTTGTATAATTGTTATTGAATTGTTATGTATAATTATTTATTTGTTATGTATATACAATTTGCCACCGGGGGACACACCCCCCATTGCAAATAAATGAATGAATATGAATATGAATATGATTCATTGTGTTCGTGCTAATGAGGCATCTCACAGGATATATGTGCTCCGTATATAGTGTACTGTGACGATCGGAGGTCCGAACTCAGCGATGACAGTGGCCATCCTAAATGTGTTTTTAATTGGATTTTCTCGCAGTCCTTCTAGACAAATGCCAAGATGGTACTTTATTTCAAGTCTCGGGGCAACTACGCTGATCTTAGACGCTAAACATTACGACTACACACACTACTACAAACACCACAGAAACACAGGTTATCTGGAATTTTATACACACCCAACTACACGGTGCTCATGACCAAAACGTCCCCAGTCCATAAGATGAATATTGACAGCAAGCTAATGAAGGAGTTATGTCACAAGTCCAATATTCCATAGTTAATCCTTGTATATTTATACCATGAAATAATTGGAGACGTTGATAACAAAATCAACCATCAGTAAAGTTAGCATCACTGTGACAGTGACACTAGATGTGATTGCAGCTCGAGTCCTCATTATAGTTCATCTACTGTAAGTTTGCACTTTTTTGATAGTTCTCGCGGGAACAAACACTCCTACAGAACAAATCAATCCGCCTCTACCACGTGCATTCCAGCCAATGAGCTATCACCCACATAGCAGCCAGCAATGGCCGCTGTATTCCGTCAAGGTGTCCACAGCTGTTATGAGTTCTCTAAACCTACATTCATCTCACAGTATCAATTCATTGCCCTTTTTAAAGGAAACTTGTATTTCTTTGTGACATTTATCAAATAATCGTTCTAACAGCACACCTAAAACCCACTGATGGCTCACTGACAATGTTACATCATTGGACGCGCTATGAACAAGACCTTGGCTATGACACAGCAGCTGATAACTTAAATGTGAGATTGGAATTATTTTAGGCCCATCATTTCACAGCTCGAGGAAAATGCTTACTAAGGTATGGTGTAAGATGTCCTTAAGACGATATGATCATTACTTGACCTGTTGGATTGATATTAAAATAAAACGTACGAAACATTTCACCATGTAATTAGGCCTACACAACAACTCATATTTTAGGCCAACTTTTTTTGCACAAATCATGCCATATGAAAATTATTCACCAGACCAATGTCCTTGGGGGAAATCAATAGTTCTGATGCCTTTCCTTTTACCTTCAAAGAGAGAGAAATAAAATAAATAACTTGAACAAGAAATTCCGTATCTGCTTCCGACTCGATTTTCAAAACAAAGATGTCCGGCCTGGAAACATTTCAGGCTACATATTGTGCCCAACGAGGACACGGCAGACTGGCATCGAACTCGGGTCTTATCTGAGAAGCCCATGCACATGATTCTAACTAGAATCGAACCATTGATCTCTGAGGGGGAACAGTTATAGGGAACCGGAAGAGCAATGCGTTAAATAATGACATATAATAATATAGCATGATTTCACGGCCAGTATGTGAATATCATAGCAGTTTAAGGTGAAGAATTGTAAGCAAATGCAAGCAAATATACGTTTTCGAAACATACAAGAACGAAAGCAGGCCAGTTTAACATTTTACTAATCGCACCCGGCGAATGGGAGGAGACTCATGGAGCCGGAAGGACTATTTCCGTCTGGACCGTGGAGACAGCTCGAAATTAATGACTCGGGTATTCACCGCTTGACAACGATGGAGGCTGTAGTGGGGATGATTGCCCACGGAAATTAATTGATTACAGCCAAGGGGAGCATTGAAATGGAGTGAAATGTACACCCAGGTGAATATATTCTGGGAGAGATAATTTAGGAGTGGTTTTACACCTAAATTAAAGCCTATATCTCTAAATAAGCCTATTAACACCGGATTTACGCTCGAGAGGAGTGATTTGGTGACCAGCCAGAGGGGAATCACCATGGTGGCGTCATGACGCGATGGAATAAGGCAATTAATTGTAATTAATTGGCCGAAGCGATCGCTTGCACGCAAGTGATTATGGGACTCCCACATCTAGATAAACAAGGTGTATACGTCATTTTGAATGGAAATACATTATTCCAAGAAGGGAGTCGCTCTCGTGTGTCCTGTGGACTACATTTTACGAGAAACCTTTATATAGGGGAAGCAGTGCAGGCCAAGCCAGTTAGTCTTCAGTTCGTCTTTAGTTGTCTTCAAGTTGTCTTCCAGTCTTCTTCAGTTCGTCGTGAATCTACACGTAAACTAAACGCTACCAATAAGTGCGCGAAATGTTAAAGTATATTTGAAGAACAATGGAAGCATCATACGGCTTCTTAATAGTAATCATGAATCGCATAAGATTTAATTTACAGAAGATATTCATCCATTATTATACGCAAGTGTAATTTGCTACAGCGTAGCAATAATTTAGGATGGTTTTGGACACTGAATACCAGGAGGTATTGTCATACTTATAAATGACGCAGTATCATCAAGATCATTACATTTATGGGAGCCGAGAGGCATCACAAATAATCATGACGGTAAAATAAACAGTATTGAAGGGAACGAGAATCGAACGCACGTACACGCAGATAGACTTTCACGGAGACCAGCGGATGTCGTAGCTTCATCGCATCTCTGAGGTCAGGCGTTAGGAGGAGTCCGATTAAGGATCAACCTGTGAAATAGTGAAAAGGTGTACATAAATTTTGTTATAGTGATTTAAAAAGTGTTTATGTGTATTGTGATTAATATGTATTGTGTAAAAGTGAGAGAAGCCACTGATAAGAGTATGATTATCATGTGGGAAATATGTGAAATCAAGTGTCGTGTGAGATATAGCATGATGGCTTAAATCAAGCGTCATGGTAGGCCCGGAGCTGGGGTGCTGGTATCATCCAGCGAAAATGAAAAAGTGAGTACCAATTTACAATGTTATTCTAACTAAATAGTTCACCATACAACGATGCATCACTTTGAGACTAAGATGTAACAGTCACTTATGAACGAGTTTTCACCACTCGTATTTGGTGGAATATGGCTTGGAAGGTGATTTGTTTAGGGCCAGTCAGGCCTAAAATTGTGATGAATGTAACGGTAACGTTAAATGATAAATAATAATAATAATCTGGGGTCGGTAACAGTAAAGTAAAGTAATAGGCATTTTTGGCCTAAATAACGTTCAAAGTGTGTCATGTCTAATATAAAGATACTGTATTTTGGTAAACAGTAAGGAAGTAACGTGGAATATAGCGAGATACGAGAGTTTTTCAGTGTCAATGAAGTGTTGAATGAATATTTGATATGGTCAATTCTTAGGATTGTATTTGAGAACCATTAAAGTAATGTAAGCCAGTAAATTTATACTTGTTTTTAGGAGCTATTCAAAGCTTTGGCTTAAGTGTAATTGCAGAGAGAACGCGGGTGCCTTAATAATTGAGTCATTTATGAGAAGTATTGTTTGAAGCCGCATAGAGCGAGCGAAGTAACGTAGAATCCAGTGATTTACGTAAATAAAGTTGCGGGGACCAAACTAGCATAGCTTGCACGTTAGGTGAAAAGTTGGCCAATCTACGAGTTAGTATCGCCGTTGTGCATACTTTTATTATTCGCAGCGAATTGGACAGAGCCTGTCTGTATCCATCGCTTGCAGGAATAGTTGCCACAAGGGATGTTCTTCGAGACTCCGTGAGCACATGTATAAAATGATCTGCCTGAGAGGTAAGAATCAAAGTTCGTCGTTTAGGAAACGCAGATTTCCTTATTATGTTATTATTGAGACAGCTGCTGGTGAGAATCTAGTATTCTCATTATGATGCGCGTCCAAAGCCACTAGTATTCACCATAGAACGGCAAGGCTATTACAGAATCCATCCCCAGCCATGAATGTTAATTAAGGAGCCGAGTTGAGCCCATTACACTATAAATATAGGTGTTAAATAATTAGAATGACTCAATTACTTGAGAACAACACTTAGCGTAACTCCATTGTACTGCAATTGTAAACAAAGATGACCTTGCTAGCAGATGAGAGGGAGTGGGAGTAGCCCACTGAGACGAGCGGCCATCTTGCGCGCCAGCTGGAACTAATTTTATTGCCTGATAGGGAAGGGGGAGGTCGGTCGGCCAGATCCCTTTAAATTAGAGTCATAGTGGGACACTGAAGAATCTCGTTATTTCGAAATGTAATTAAGATATGATTGTTATGATGATGCCAATTGAATTAAATGATGTGTTTCAACCCACATACATTGTCGGATCAATGAAATCGGATAATATTTGGCCCAGTTATTCTCTGAGGAGGAACACTGAACCAAATAAATTGTTAGGCATCTTTTTAAAGTGCATTTTTGCCAGTTCATACTAATTTATGCAGACGGGTATGTGATTTCTAAGAACATGACACGTTTGTAACGATAATAATTTCGACCAGACCCAGAAAATCGTTGTATGGTGAAACTATAAACATTTCTATCCATGTGTATTTTGGAAGGGAAACGTACCACTTTTTAAGCGTTTCATATTGATGGGAAGGAGGAAGATGATTCACACAACACAACAACAATATTTGTTAATTAAGGCATAAAATAATGAATTTATGCTAATGAAAGTAAATGCCGTAGGAAACGGATTAATGTTTTATTATTACAGTATTAATGTCATTTGATGTGATATGTGACTTTTGTGTTGTGATACTCCAGTTATGTAAAATTGTGTCACATGATGAACACTATGGAGACTCGTAGAGGTCTGAAAGTATCAATGATAGGATGCTAGAAATAGATTTGAGTGCAGTGTAGCACTAATTAAGAAGAGACTCACAAAATGACCCTGATTTTAATTGTGGGAATTAAATGTAAATTATCCTTTGTTTGTATTTGTTGTATAGCCATGATTTTATATCAGTAAATGTTTTATTTTAGGAATATGTTGTTTCTTTCAGGTAGAGTAGTTACCTGGTAGACTCAAATCCTGAGCATGTGGTCGTATGGTGGGCAGGAACGTCCCATACCTCGGAAGACCGCGAGTTAGCTGGGATACGAACACATGTTCCACATGATGACAATTGGGTACAATATGTACTCAACATTTAAGATAACCACTATATATTTACCTGAAAAGTGAACACGCGGTCATTTGGAAATAATACTTTCAGACGACTTTGCGCAATATTATCAATTATAATTATTAATATTTAATATAATTAACGCGTTATTTTCTCAGGCGGAAGAACACAGTATAGCGTCCATTACCAACCGCACGCCCATGCCATGAGCACGTGGTAGTGCGGTTTGATAATGCAACTTTTCAGTCTGGCCGACAGAATATGTTGCCAATATATTCACAATTATTGGAACAAGCGAAAAAATAACCTGAAAAATCTTACATGTGAATAAAACATGTATATATTTGTTATGGACTACAGGTTAAAAATTGAGTCTTTCCTTATGAAGGTTGGCAACCCTAGCTGTCAAAAAAGTGCAAACTTACAGTAGATGAACTATACTATGGTAAGTCTACTGTATCTCTACTGCTGTACAAGACTAAATAAAAGTATCTTATATCTTTCTACGTCTTTTATCGATCTTTAGAGATATCTTTATTAGGAGAGTCGCGACTTTTTCAAATTGCAATTTTGTTATTTTCCATCCCTCAATTCTTCAAGTTCTCTTTAATTGTTTGAAATTTTAAAACTACGGTAGTGCCGTACTCTACTTGCAATACAATAATAAATGACATGCTATAAATGGCAGTTTAAGAAGTAACAAGTGCGAGTTTAGACTCATTTTCTTTAGAATTTTATGTAGAATTCAAAAAACTTGAAAATTGTAAATTTTAACTTGAAATAAATAATGGTTTAGTGCTGTGGGACAGCGCCAGTAGGTGAGTCATTGTTCGCCACCGGCCGGTCTGGCGAGCGGATCGGGAGGGTGAGTGAGTGAGGACGTGAGTTAAGTTCCGAGAAGTCCCTTAATCCTCTGGGTATCATGGCCAAACGGAAAGAGCCCTGCGCGGATAAACAAAAGGTCATCCGTTCAGCCCCGCATCCGCATGACTGTTATCCGCATCCACCCTGCATCCGCACGACTGTTATCCGCATCCGACCTGCATCCGCACGATTCTTATCTGCATCCACACGTTTTTTATACGAATCTACTGACAGTAGTACTCGTATTTTTAATTTATTAGGTAAGCATACGGTAGAGTATTAAAGCAACACATTTAGACATTTGAGGAGTAAGTCGTTCCCCTAGGCTTTGTAAGTCATGTGCTATGTACAAAGTGAATGTTATACAGCCAGAACTGAACCCCTTTTCAGTTCGGAGTGTTAATTATGCTTAATGATATAATTTGAATGAGATTTGCTTAAATCTTCTTACATTTGTCATGGAAAAAACATAACGGAAATACATACTGTGTGTCATAAATATCCGGGTCCTAGTAATGATATGAATATCATTCATTGTTCTGATTGTATTCTGAAAACTATTCGCAAATTTACTCCAAACATTATCCGCTATCAGCACAGTCATGCAAACTATATCCGCTTGATGAAGAAAATGCGGATATCCGCGGTCTTATCCGTGGATATCCGCAGGGCTTTAACTATATATAATGTAGTACAGGGATCCACGACTGTTCGGTTATTCTTGGAATGATAACAAGTCTTGTAGGCAAGGTACTACACAAGAGATTTGTTCATTCGTTTTAAGAGCTTGGAACCACTTGGTCATCAGCTCCATGTTTCTGGGCGTACAGTATGTTCATTTTTTTAGGCTTCTGTGTTTCTGTGGCTCCTGTACTGTGGTAGTTTGGGTAACTATATCCAGTGCTTTTTAGGGGGAACGCGGGGCTACGCGTACCCCTTAAACATTTGAAAACGGTTTAGGAAAAAAATATTGGTACATTTGTATCTAGTCCGGAAAATATAACTTCCGACTTGAAATTTCATCGATCGGCTGGCGTCAACGCGCTGTTCACAACTGCTGAAGGAGATTTAGAGTAATCCTCGATTTAAATCGATCTGTCGAATCAGTTTCTTTTGGTCGGCCAAGACCGACTACGCAGGCTAGTAATTGGAGGCGGCATAGGTTGTTATTTTGTGCGTGTGGTTGGACATTTGGTGACTGGAATTTACTGTAAGCAAGACAGCAAAATGAGACACTACCACAGTGCTTATATTCATTTCACTTAATTTTTAAATGTAAAATGATTAGAAATACTGAGTGCAGTTACCAATGCAACCATTCATTTAATATGTCAGCCCGGAAAATAATAACCGGAATCTGCAAATTGCCGAAAATTGCAAGATCGTGATGTTTTGTCGACTACAACGGAGAGTACCCCTTTAAATTGTTTTTTTTTTTAGTACTGTATATCTATTAGGGTCAAGGGTGGGACAGATGCCCCGGGACTTGAAATATAGCACTATTCCAGCATTTTCCTGGGAGAGTGTGAGGGGGAACCCGGGAGAAACCATACTCAGGATAGCCGCTGTCAATGCCGGAATTCGAACTTCCAATCCCTGGGCTTGCTACAGCTCCGGAACACATTCGTGTGCTTGGCTACGCCACAGGTTATCCATGCAGTAGTTTACGAATTTCTGGGAGGGTTGTGGTTTTGTGAGTCATCTTTATTTAACATTCTAAACTTAAGGAGTCCGCTTCGATGCCTAGAGGCAAGCATTCTTGGCTATCGCCGCCGAGGCCCGGGTTTAATTTCCGGCTCTGCCCAGACATTTAATTCTCGTCTGAGGGCAGGAGCGAGATACACTCAGGCTCGTGAGGCAAAACTGAGAAGAGGCGGGTTCGATTTCTACCTCAATCATTCTGCAAGTGGTTTTCCGTCGTTTCCCACTTCTGCTCCAGGCTAATGCCGGGATAGTACCTAACTTAAGGCCATGGCCACTACCTATGCAAATCTTACCTCAATTAGATATACACACACTAGTACAGACATCACAGAGACACAGGTTATCAGACAAATTCTATACACACCCAAGTACACGGGGATACATAACCACGATGACGCAAAGCCCATATAGAATTAAAAAAACAACTACATGAATAGAAGGAGTAATGAATATTGTTCTAGCAACATTGCATTGTGTTCATGGTGATGGCGTAGCACACTTGCCTCTAATCCGGTGGCCCTGGGTTTGATACCCGGCTCCATCAGGGATTTTAGAAACTGATGTGAGGGCTGGAAATCAGCCTCGTGAGGACAATTGAGCCTTCCATGGGCTGTAGTGCCACGGAAATAAAAATAACATTGTATTGTCCAAAGTATTGATGATTTATTTTTCAGAATTACATGCTAATGATAACTTGATCGGCTATGTGGATGCATTTATGGTCACTTAAATGCGAGGCTCCTGGGGAGCGTGATGGAATAGTGGCTTAGCTTCTCGTCTTTCACCCGAACGGTCGGGGTTTGAATCCCGGTGACATCGGGGTGGAATTTTCACCTGAAAAATCACGTGGCATCAGGAAGGGCATCCGGACTTAAATCCGCGGCCAAAACCAAAACTAGCCTGGTTGGCTCCGGCAACCCCAATTAATTGGGAAAAAGCCAAAGAAAGTTTTTTTTATTTTATTGCAAGAGACCTGTGTCAATTGAATTACTGGCATGTTATAGATAGGTGTACTAGGGCCGGGCAACTTACCTCTAGTTCTGTTGGGTATTCCAAGCATCCACTTGGCACGTGCTGTGCCCCCACCAAGGGCACTCAAGGTCGAGCGTCTCCGCTGAGTGAGAATCACAAGTCTTGATTATACCGGAATTCCTTATTCTCGGCGTTATCAGCAGTATCGATGCAAAGTAAGATATCAGGAATACTCAAGCTAATGCAAATATCAAGTCATAGCTCTCTCTACTCTAACCCGCAATGTACACTATTCCTCATTCTTACGCTCGTCAAATACAAAACAGTTTTATTGGATCCACTTGTAAATTCCTTACCGTGTTGAAATCGTTAACATGGTTTCTCTCACTAAGGGTCAGATGACCTCGCTGTTCCACCCCTAAATGCAACAATAACTAAGAGTTCAATCACTCTAACCGACTATGATAGGTAACTGTAGCAATTCCGGAGGTCGGTGGTTCGACCCAGCCTAGACAGCGGCTATACTGAGTGTGGTTTTTCCCAGGCTTTTCCACACACCCTCCAGATAAATGGCAGGATAGTACCTTATTTCTGGTCCCAGGTGCCGGGTCACCTACCCCATTCTCCAAACTAATAATAACAATAATACCATATTACAGCATTCAACACAGAAACACAGGTTATCATACAAATTGAACACAAACCTGATGACCAATATATCAAAAGCCCCTAAAACGAATTTACCACCACCACCACCACCACCACCACCACCACCACCACCACCACCAACAACAACAACAACAACAACATCATTCAGAAAGAAACCACTCCTCGTTCTCTAGAAAGGTCAATGGTATAGAGGTTCTTCTTGTCTTTTTGTGTGGACCAGTCTGTCTGGTGCAGATCACAATCTAGCATACAAGTCGTCTCGTAATTAATGGCACATTTGATACTGTAGAACAGCTGATGGACAGTGCTGTCACACAAACCAATTGAATGAATCTGATGACATCACTACTTAATTGTGTTGCTGTTATTGATCCGCATTGACATCTTGCAATGTCCAATTCTGACGACCACCAACCTGGAAAACCAGACTCTGCCATGTTGGTTTGCTTCTCAGGCCATCAACTTGATAGCAGACAGCGGGGACTTGTCCACACACTGCTATGAGCCAGATATGTGCACACCAAAACTCCTTGATGCAGGACAGGCTTCAGTTTGTCTTTGTCCCAAAGGGAATCCTGTTCAAAAGGACACTACAAAAATAAATTAAAAATCATTATAATTAGTACTTTTATCTTGCATGAATATGACCCGATTGAAATTTTCAGTACGTTTAAGAATAATTCTTACTTATATCTGTAGCAGATGAGGGGATGGGGTGTTGGAGGTCGAATGTTGGCATGAAAATTGTCAAAATAGCTTAGCACGGGCCTTCTTATTACCATTTAACGTGCATTTTTATTTTGAAAACTCCACATCCCTTAACCAGGAATGACAGTCGACCCGCGTTAGAAAAATACAGGCACACTAGTTAGAATTGTTGTTGTTGATCCTTTTAGGGGCTTTGCGACATCACGGTCATGTAGCCCCTTGTACTTGGGTTGTGGGTGTTCTCCGATAACCTGTGTCACTGTGATGCCTGTACTAGTATGCGTACTTGTAATTTACATTGGATTTGGGTAGGATGCGGCCGTGGCCTTACATTAGGTACCATCCTGGCATTTGCCTGGAGTAGAAGTAGGGAAACAACGAAAAGTCACTTCCAGATTAGATAGAGCTCTAAGTAAGCGTTTAACTTCTACATACATCACTACTCAGATCAAGTGTGGATGTGAATGTTGTTATTGTTGTTGATTATTTTAGGGGCTTTACGACATCGTGGTCATATAGTCCCGTGCACTTGGATGTCAGTTAAACTTGTCGGATAACCTGTGTCACTGCGATGCCTGTACTAGTGTGTGTATTTGTAATTGAGTTACGATTTGCGTAAGAAGCGAACGTGGCCTTAAGTTAGGTAGTCTATCCTGTCATTTACTGGAATAGAATTAGGAAACCGTGGAAAACCACCTCTAGGATGGCTGAGGTAGGAATCGAACCCGCCTCTTCTCAGTTTTGCCTCACGAGGCTGAGTGTACCTCGTTCTAGCCCACAAACCAGAATTGCGTTTCTTGGCAGAGCCAGGAATCGAAGCCGTGCCTCCGCGATGACAGCGAAGAATGCTAGCCACTTTGCAGCGAGGTGGACCATGGATGAGAATGCGTTTCAGTTCTCTACCTCAATACATTATTTTTATATAGCCTATCTATGAATATTCTCCTTCGACTGAGTTTACGACCAATTTGGACACCGATTCTGATCATTACGCTCAGCTGCGGCACACATAAAAACAGTTCAAATTAACGTAATAACTCATGCAGAGAAAATGCTAATTTGTGACACTGCGGATGAAGTGTGCTGTCCTCGATTCACTACCAGCCGGCCTACGGGAGGGAGTACGTGTATCCGTCATCCTAGAAAGTAAACCATTCCTTACCGCCACACCACCCACTACCTCACTTAAAGTGTTTAGTTGCTTCAGTTTAGGGCAGTCGTGCTGCAAGACTGCCTGCCGAGAGGTGTGTGTTCGACCGACCTTTCTAAACTCACTATGTCCCCACCAGTCAGCAAACTGCACATCAAGTTCTCCTTGAACTAGGCGGCAGGGGCGTATATAGAAAAAAAAAATAGGGGGGGGGGGGGGGCTGACCATCCTAGAAAATTGTGAGTATTCTCAAGGGATTGTCACCGCAAAATACCCAGTAATATGAACCAATATCTTAGAGCTTATAACTTTGTGTAATTATTTTAGATAAGATTCAAAGTCTATATAGCCTACAATTATTACTGGCAATACAAAAAAGTCGTAAAATACAACACAACACAACACACAAATAATACTTTATACTTAATGAACTTTCTATTATGATCTATGGAGTAGGAATGGCATATATCTAAATATTCGTCAGTTTACTAAGCAGAAAGGTAAACAGTTTTTTTTACATGTATTTCTCAAAAAACATACAGTTGAATTCACAGCGTTACCTCACAAGGCTGAGTGCACCCCGTTCCAGCCCTCAGACTAGATTTTTTTTTGGCAGAGCCGGAATTGAATTCGGATCTCCGTGGCGGCAGCGAAGAATGCTACCCACTATACCACGAGTTAGTATAATTTCAATTTTAATATTGTTTATAACTTAGCCGATAAGTTAAGATTAGGGTACAACCAAATTTACAATTATTTTATGCTCTTACCAAAGCAGCACTTTCTTAATTTTTATTGGCTTTTTTCGGGGGGGGGGGGGCTGGAGCCCCCTCAGCAACCCCCTTATATACGCCCCTGCTAGGCGGTGTGGTAGGGAAATTCGTTAATGTTTTAAGTTGGCATTGCGGTTGTGTCAATTTGGGGCTTGGACATCGTCATCAATTTCGTGCGCTTGGATGTGTATGTAGATTTTTCTAACAACCTTAGTTATCGTCGTGTATGTAATAGTATCTATAACTGTAATTGAGACTAGGAGTGGCAAGGAGGTAACCGTTGCCTTACGTTAGGAACCATCTCGTCATTTAGCTGGAATAAAAGAAAAGTCTGAGGCGTAAATCAAACCCACACTTTCTGAATTTTACGTCACAAGGGGAAGTGAACCCCACTCTAACCCTCAAACCAGATTTTTTTTTTGCAGAGCCAGGAATCAAACCCGGACCTCCAGAGTAACAACCAATACTTTCAACAGATCCTCTCCTCTTTCCCGTTCCTACTTGCCATTCATGTCTCGACTTTCTTCCAAGTCTCTCAATCCTCATTCTTTGAGGGTTCAGGGTAATTATTTCTATTGTTATTTCCTTTATACCATTCTACGCTCATTTCTTTTCCCCGTAATTTATTGTTGTTGTTGTTGTTGTTGTTTCATTTAGGGACTTGCGATAACGGTATCGAGGTAATAGAGCCATGTATACGTGTATATAGGATTTATATAATAAGCTGTCTTATTTTGGTGGTATTGTTGTATTTCAGACCAGAGTTTGCAAGGAGACGGTCCTAGCTTTACGTTAGAAATAATCCTGGCATTTACTTGGAGTGCAAGTCGAAAACCACGGGAAACCACTTAAAGGATGCTTTAGGAGGGAAACGAACCCACCTGTTCTCAGTTCTGTTTCATAAATATGAGTGCCAGCCTTCAGACCAGAATTGATTTTATTTGCAGAGCCGGGAATCGAACTCGGACCTTAAGGGTGACAATCAAGTAGGATAGCCACTGCATCACTAAGTTGGTCGACTTCTGGTAATCAGGATGATTTTGGATGGATAGAATGATGATGGTGGCATTCATAGTAGTAGTAGTAGTAGTAGTAGTAGTAGTAGTAGTAGTACAAGGTAAACCTAGCTAGTGTTACTTACTGTACTTTCCTGGATGCCCCTTGTCGGTCAACAACAGCGCAGTCGCTGTCACACTGTTCCCGTACCCCCGCAAAAATAAACACCAACGTCTATGAATCGATAATCTGACTGCGAGACAGATAGAGAAACAATAACCAATACCCCAGTGGAGCAAGTGTTACAAATGCCTTCCTCCTCTGCGATTCTGCCTCTTAAAACTTCAATGTTTTGGTTCGGGTTGAATTTTTCAGTTCTTCTGAAGTGCCGGGATGATTTCCAATAACTGTATGTTTCAAACTACCTCACAAATAGAGGTCTTAAGGTGTTAAATCAGGATAGCAAGCTGGCCACATACCTGCACTAATATATTATTTTGTCCCCGTGAACATCACGCACTGCATCATTAAATTACGAGCGGTAAGTGACGTAGCCACGTGTTGATAGAAATATCCGAATAAGGTTTGCTGTTCAGTCAGATGAGCAAAAAACTCGTTCAGTATTAATTCTTAGGTCAGAATTGGTGGTGTCGTTAAAGGATGGCTCTACAATTATTCTACTACCCCAGCCTATTATTTTAAGAACATGAAGTGGTTTCATGATATATACTTGAATTATTGCGTGACCAGCACCGGTTATTTTGAGGATTTACACGTCCATAGAAATTAAACCACGTCTCATAAAAAAACAGTACTTTCATCAAGATTCATTTCACCTCCGTTGACATACCGAAGAAATTAATCTGAATAATGTTTTCATTCGGCTGGAGAATTCCTTGTCAATGGGCTTAAATGGCTTAAATTTTGCACTTATATGACTTTGTAAGTATTAAATTTTAGTTTACTAACCTGTTGTCGTGCAAAACTATATGAAACATCACCTTACTGAACCAGTTTCCTTCAAGATTCTCGGAAGGATCAATCAATTATTTCACAAATATTCAGAATATTTGCATCAGTTAAGATAGTCGGTTGTTTATCTCGCGTTTTTCTTACTCACAGCTTTTAATGTATTGAGAATTTTCTTAATTCCGTACCACGCTGGCACTCGCACGGACTTCTCTCCTCACTCTCTCAGTAGATTCGTGCTTTCAATATCTTCAGCACACAAAAGCATGCCGTTTAGCAGATAATTCAAAGCCATGAAATCCACTAAACCAATCAATTACAATCAATCACGGTGTGAGTTGTACGGAAGTTTATTGTTGGCTGGTTGTATTTGTCTAGCGGCTAGTGCGTCATCCACTCCCCAGACACGGCACGGAGAATTACCGGCAACTCAACTGAAGCTCTCCGTGCAGAATTAGTGCTAGTAATAGTAGTAATCATTTACATTATTATTTGTATCATTAGGGGCAGAATACCTCGGTGTTTCCCCATAAAGCAACAAATACTGCCTCCATGTATTCCCGTCGTGAAAGTCTAAATCAGAAAATTAGAAAAGTATTAATTACAATATGACATTAAAATAAGTGTTACTCTGGTTGTGTCACCCCTCACTGCCAATCACCACATTCATGGATGGACGGTGCCAAATGCCATTTACAAAGCCACATGTGTATAACTGATTGACAGTTTGGGCATCAGTCCAGTGTCTGTGTGTGAATGTTGTATAGCCTACTATATCAATGTGAATTTTGTTAAGGAGTATACTGTCATTGGAGCTAAGCTTTGAAAGGAAGGTTTCTAAATACCTGACATAGGGAAAAATTTTTCGGCGCAAGTGAGGAAAAACCACGAGATATTCATATTCAGGATGGCCTCCAAAACTCTGCGGCGAAATGAATTAAAGGATTCTCATGATGAGGTAATTGGACGAGAACCGCTGCTGCCAACTTAGGAGATTAATGGACTGTAAGAGGAGCAAGGACTGACCTACTAAACAATGGTTCTGTTAAGTATTTATCGATGTCCGATGTCGAGGAAGGAGATGAGGCACTTCCATATACTAGGGAGATAAGGTGCTTCGATCACTCATTGTGACCTCCTGACTGATAGCTGCAGGCAGGGCCGTGGGGAGCGACCACAGGACCGGGACTAGAATGTCCGAACTGTACGTTATTAATATTTGGTGCATTATGTGAAGTTTTCTGGATTTAATGGACCTAAGAACTAAGAAAGAAAGAAATATAGAAAGAAAGAAAGATAGAACGAAAGAAATAAAGGTCCCTTCAGTGTAACTTGGACTGTACTTCAATTACCTACAGTATTATCCTTCTTTAATTTTGGGTTTTTGTTGTTTTTGCAGTCCTTTAAGTGCTCATTTCATGTGCTCGTATTTCTTGTTTCTTTTGGTCCTTTGATGGGTGCTCATATATAAATATTGACGTGACGTTGGTGAAATGTTTAATTGTAAACACGCCGGTAAGTAAAACGCGAGGAAAATATTGCAGGTATATTATTGGAATATTGGTTTCTAAACTTTTTAAATAATAATATTTTTTTTTTTTTTTTTTTTTTTTAGGGGAAGAAATGCATTTACGCACAGAGTGTCGGGCTCCTGCTCCTGAGTAGCAGACTACCGACTAAAACTCCCCCGTTACTTCTGAACACTAGCCTGGAACCGTTTAGCACATTACTTCAGGCTAGAGTCATTTTATATTTGCCTGTAGGGCACTCTTCCGTAATGAATCATCTTCAGTGGCGATCCAGGTCCGTCTTCTTTGTTCGGAGGATATCTTCAACAAAGCTTGCTACCAGTTTCCAGTTTTCCTCATTTTGTAGCATCACTGCAACAATATTGTCCGGGGATATCTCTACATCAATGTGATCTTGAAGAGACTGCCTATTTTGGACCCACCGTCCACAAGAGAAGAAGGTGTGATTAGCATTATCTAATTCATTGATACAGTAGATGCAATCTGATGAATCCACCTTCCTCATCTTTTTAAGGTAGGAACAGAAGTACCCATGGCCAGTCAAGAACTGAGTGAGATAGTAACCAACCTCACCATGTTTCCTCTCTGTCCAAACCTGCACCTGAGGGATCATTCTCTTAGTCCATTGGCTTTGATCTCCTTGCTCCCATTTGATCTGCCAATTTTGAAAGGTTTGTACTCTTGCCGATCGTCTTGCATTTTGTAAACCCATATCAGATTTCCTCAAGTAAATGTTCTTGCGTTCTTTCGCAAGAAAAAAAATCGGAATAATCCCGGCAATAACGAGAACTGCTTCCTCAGAGACCGTGCGATATGCAGATGCCACGCGCAAAGCACCCCGCCTCTGCACTTGCGCCAGTGGCTTCCTATAAATTTCCTTATCCAGGGCATCCGCCCATATTTCCGCTCCATACAGCAGAACTGAATGGATGGCTGTCATCAATAGTCTTCTCTTACTAGATTTTGGCCCACCAACATTGGCCATGAGCCGACTGAGGGACGTTACTCCTCTGGCTGCCTTATCTGCAGTCCGTCTAATCTGTTCTCCAAAATTCATTTTACTGTCGATCATGATGCCCAGGTATTTTGCTGCTGGCTGCGTCTCTACTTGAATTTGTCCTACCTGTATTGGAAGTATTGTCTGAATTCTCTTCTTTGTTAGGATGACAATTTCCGTCTTACTAAGTGCTAGAGACAGACCATGTTCCTCCATCCATCTATTGATTTTGCGCATTACCATATTGAGTCGCAACTGTGCCTGCTCGACACTTCTTCCTGCTACAAGAGCAGCAACATCATCTGCATATCCTACTAGAATAGTTTCTTCAGGCATTTCAAGCCTCAACAAGCTGTCGTATGTAACATTCCAGAGATCAGGTCCTAGAATCGAACCCTGGGCAGCCCCAGCCGTGACTTGTACTCTACGGATCCCTTCTGTAGTATCGTAGAGCAGAGCACGATCCTTCAAGTAAGAGTCTAAGATCCGAAGGAGATACCTTGGAACATGGAATGAAAATTCTAGAGCATCCATGATATCAGTCCATTTGACAGAGTTGAAAGCGTTTTTAACATCCAGTGTAACAAAAAGAATCACCCGGCGAGAGTAATGATTATAACTCTCCGCTCTTCGTACTTTATCGGCGACTTCTTGCACTGCATCCAGTGTCGACCGGCCTACCCTGAATCCAAATTGTCTTGGTGATAAATCGCCGGCTGCGATTATTGCTTCAAGCAATCTCCGTCTTATGAGTTTCTCAAATAGTTTGCCTGTTGTGTCAAGCATACAAAGTGGGCGGTACGATGATGGTAACTCAGGGTCACCCATGCCCTTACTAATGAGCACTAAGCGACAGATCTTCCAGCGAAAGCTAAAGATTCCTGCTTTCATGCACACATTGAACATTCTCAACAATAACAACAACATATCTTGATCAACTATTATTTTCAGAACCTCATTAGGAATCCCATCCGGCCCCGGAGCCTTGTTGTTCCGTAAAGAATGCGTTGCAACCCGAAGTTCATCTTCAGTAAACAGTGGGAAATCTAGATCACATTCAAAATTCCTCTCAGGTCTTGTGGGATGAGTTGGAAAAAGGGTTTGAACAATGGTGTTCATAATATCATCCTCCATGATGCACGATGTTCTGTGACTTCCAAGTTTCTGTGTTACAATTTTGTAACCCAAACCCCATGGATCAGTGTCAATATCTTCCTGAAGCTTTCTCCAACTCTGAACCTTGCTCGTAGTTATGGCTTTCCGAAGTAGCCTCTTTGCTGCTTTATGCTCCGCTGATTTTTCATTAGCTTCTTCCCGATTTCTTGCTCTCTGGGCAAGACGGCGAAGCCTGAGGCAGTTCTTCCTTAATTCTGCTATCTCTCTGGTCCACCAGTATACAGGGCTCTTTCGGTGACGTGGTACTGAGGAGGGCATCGAAACATCACAAGCTGACGTAATAATTTTCATGGTTGCAGAAACCAGATCCTCAACCTCAAACTCTCTCCGTGCTTCAGCACTTCGAATCTGTTCTGCACCCTTCCCAATGATATCTTTGAACTTGTCCATGCTAATCCTATTTACATTCCACCGTTGACATTTCTGGGGAGGTACTTCCCGTCCCTGAACATTTGATTCAAAGTCAAAGGCGATGAATTGATGATCGCTAGCACAATAATCTTCCAACACTTTCCATCTCTTAATGAATGGCACAATTACTTCTGATGCCAGGGAGACATCCGGAATTGTTCCTTCACATCCTGGACGTCGGAAAGTTGGAACTGTACCAATATTTAATATTAGAAGGCCTATCCTGGATGCCATCTCTAGAATGTACTTACCCCGGGAATCTGTACTTGGCATACCCCATTCCACTGCTTTGGCGTTAAAGTCTCCAGCCACTATGACACTATCTGTGGCGTTTAGAATTGCATCTTCCAAAGAATTTACTTTGCGGCGGAAGTGCTCAATTGCCTCATTAGGAGTTAGGTAAACACTAAAATAGGTGACCCTTCTGGTCTTCACCCAAACATAACCATCAGAACTTCCATGATCCTTTATAATAACTTTTCTAGAATCCAACACCCAGATTGCAGAAGTGCCAAGTGTGTGACTGAACCAAAGAGATGACTCTTTATCTTTATACTGTTCGCTGATTAGCAAGAGATCGCTTTGCTTCTCTGTGACTAGCTGATATAGCAGATCATTGGCTGTCTTACTTCTATGTAGATTGGCTTGAAGTATACGAATCATTTGAACCTCAGTGCCTTTTCTTTGTCCAAAGCTTCTCTGAAGACCTTACACTGGCCAGATCCCATAGCATGTGCTAAATCTTTGATAAAACCTCGTTCTTCACAAAGAACACATAATAATAATAATAATAATAATAATAATAATAATAATAATAATAATAATAATAATAATAATAATAATAATAATAATTAATAATAATAATAATAATAATAATAATATTAACAGAGGCCGTGGTGGTCGAGAGCGCTAAAGCGCTACCTCGTGCCTCGCTGGCATCGGGAGAGCGTGAGTTCGAATCCTACCTCGGCCGTCCTGAAAATGGTTTTCGAGGGTTTCCAATTTTCACCACCAGACAAATGTCGGGACGGTTCCTTTCAATAGGCCATTGGCTGCATTAATAAAATTATTATTATATTCATATTAACACAAGTTTTATTTTAATTCAACTATCGTTTTCATGTTCAGCTTCCACAAATGAAAGGTATTATCGCTAATTGCAAATTCATTTTGTAAGTATGACTATGGTTTTGCACTGTTTTCTTTTAATGTACTGTAGAATCAGAAATACATGAGATCACCTCCTTTGGGAGACCGGGCCTTGCCCCCTCCTTCTCGTCAGACTTGGTTGCTAGTCACATAATCTAAAGCAGTGTTTTCTAATAGTAGACTACATTAGACCGTGGCCTGGAAATTTTGTTTTGAAAGATTCTGATTGAAACGTAGTTTTCAGCTCTATAATTTGTTATGAACTTAATCGAATTTGAGACGTTCTGCCATTAAAGAGATTTGCAATCAACGTTAATGGTGTTGGAGCACTGTGCGTGGTAGGGCTATACACACTCTGCCTCCTTTAGGACCTCTTTCAGTGGGCCATAAAGGAAAAGAAAAAACTTCACGAGCTTTACAGTAGTCGCATATGGTGTGTAACATCTGACATAGAAGAAACCTCACGTGAAATTGTTGATACACCGGTATTTTATAATATTATTGACACAAATATTAATCTATTGTAAAAGGGAGTGTTTTACAGATATTGTAGTTTATAATACGAAACTTATTTTATTAGATATTTTTAGCTTCCACCAGCACTAGCCTAAATAAAGAATACGATATGGATCAACTAGAGTAATAGACGCGACACCGCTTATAACCTTAAATTCTTTATAAATAGGCCAACTTGCGAGTAAATGCAATGTGCACAGCAGTAGATCACGAAAGGCTTGCCCAGTTCCCGGACCTCTTGATTCACAAACACGTAATTTCATATGGATTCTGTTAAAATGAGTCATATTGATATGATTAGCAGCAGTGTATCAAGAAGGCAGTGCGAGAGTAGACATATCAAGTAGGCAGTGAAGAAAAAAAGAGAGTCTTGGAATTGTAATGAATTATTAGTGTGTAAATAAAAAAAATGTGGGTTGATGGATGTCCAGGAGGGATACGATCCAGCTGGCAGTGCGTCTTACACACTTCCGCCCCATTTTTCAAAATCACTCCCACAAAAATATCCAGCAACCGAGTGGAAAGATGTTACACATAAAAAATAAGAAAGTCAAAGATGAATTAAGCCAGGAAAATGAAAGACATCCTAGGCCTCGAATACACTAATACTGTCGAGGTCGAAAGAGAATAAGAGTTGACAAAGGGAAATCGACAGGAAGAATTCCAGAGAGAACTTGGCACCTGTAAGTGGAAGCAATGCCAGATTGGGTTGGGGTTCCGTGGTTGCCAACACGTATCCTACAAGAAGTGATGCTTGGCGGTCAATCAAAGTTATTAAAGTCTGCCTCGTTGCGTAGTAGGCTAGCAGTCTTGGCCTGGCTTCGATTCCCGGCTCTGCCAAGAAATTTATTTCTGGTCTGAAGGCTGCAACGTGATACACTCTGCCTCGTGAGGCAAAACTGAGAAGAGGTGGGTTCGATTTTCATCTCAGCAATCCTGGAAGTGTTTTTTCAAGGATTCCCACTTCTACTCCAGACAAATAACGGGATGGTTCGTAACTTATGGTCACGGCCGCCTCCTTCCAAATCCTCATCTGAATTACAAATACACACACTATTACAACCATCACAATAGCACAGGTTATCAGACAAATTCTCGACGCACCCAGGTACACGGGGCTACATGACCACGATGTCGGAAAGCCCCTAATGCAATCAACAACAACAAAAAAGTTATAAAAAAGACGTTACAAGTTCTAATAAAGAAGCGAATATTATTTCATTCAGCATGTTGAAGTTCTGAACAGTTTGATCGTATAGAAATTTCTAACATTCAGTTAGAGCTTCTCGCAGGATGAGATGAAGCAGGTGCCCTAGATGTTCCACCCATAAAATTAGTAGGCATCACCATCTCCCCAGACTGCTTTATCGGTACTATGGCTGCCACCCCCTGAGGACTGACAAGAAGTTTAATTTTGTTCTGAGAGCTGGAAAGAAGCACACTCAGCCTCGTGAGGTAATACTGAGAAGAGGTGGGTTCATCTCCCACCTGAGCAATCCTAGAAGGGCTTTTCCGTGGTTTTCCATTTTTACTCCACGCAAATGCCGGGATTAGTCCAAACTTATGGTCACGGCGCCTCCAACCCAATCCTCAACTCAGTTACAAATTCACAAACTGCTACACAAACACAATAACACAGGTTATCAGACGTAATGGCCAGGATGTTCAAGCCCCTGATTAAAACAAGAACAGCAACTTGTTATGGTTTGACAATTTTTTATTTTGCCTTTATTTCTGAGAAATCTTTCATTGGTAATTCAAATATATCTTGTATAAACTGTTCTTATGGATCCAAGCCTGAATTAAATTGCATGTTTATGTGGACTTCATTTGTATTGGATATAACCCCCTCCCCCAAACCCCATGGCACTACAGTCCGTGAACGGCCTAGACTTACCAAGCGACCGTTGCCCTGCCATTTGACCTGCAGATATAGGGGTGCCGCGTGGTCAGCGCATAGGGTCCCCTTGGCCCTTTATCTTGGTTTCCGTGACCGGTGGGCTGCGTCACTGTCAGACAGCTACTCAATTGTCCTCACAAGGCTGTATTCACCCCGTTCCAGCCCTCACGTCAGTTTCTAAAATCCCTGACGAAACCAGGAATTGAACCCGGAGTATTCAGGTTTGTTCAGGATATAGCCTACTGTAATTGCGATTGATTGTTATTGTTTGCCTGTATAGATCACCCCAGGGCCAGGTACTGAGGTGCGGCACCAAGTGAGAAACGCTGCTCTAAGGAATACAGCATTTGGCACGTGGTATCGGGTAAAACACGTTCTGGTAGTGATTTTCAGGAAACACTTCACAAGTGGCCATTTTCCAGGACATACGTTAGCTAATGTGATAAGAATTGTATAACGGCGAAGACATATTTTTATTCTGTGCATGTAAATTTACGATGTCGTAAAGTAGAGCACGGACGTTATGTGGTGAGGCTTGATGGTCAAGCTGACCGCTCTGGTCGGACAGATTTCCAGCCACGTATCAGTGGTGAGGAGAACAGCGACAGCAGTCACTCGTTGTCCGCCGTGCTGTCAACATCACAAGTCAGTTCGGTGCAGTTACGAAAGGGGTGTCTCCTCCAGTGCTCCGGCTCCCCAACACTCATACAGTACCACGACCTAGAAACCTCACTACATACCGTCCATACATTATCAGCTTATGATAGATACAGGATATGACTGAGCGTCGATCCACACGAGCTTTGTATGAATATTGTGGTGTTTGAAGCCATATTTTCAGTGTTGCCTAAGTAAACAAGAGTTTAGTGCTTTTCAGTCGGTCAACACGAATGTACCCAAAAGAGATGGGTTATGCCCTATTCCTGAAATAAATTACATGAGATTAATAAAACACAAGGATGACCAGTTTCGATCGTCAAGCGATCATCATCAGATCCATTACACTTAGGCTATAACATCTATGTTTGAAATACAGGTGAAAATATTTACAATATGTACAATTATTTAGTTGCAGTATTGGTACTGCGACTGTCAGTGTATGCTAAATGCAGTATATATGTTAGGTGAAATGCTAAATGGTGATAGCTATCCGGAGTTTGTACTTTAGAGAGATTATATGGTTGTAAACTATAGTTAAACTATAAAATTATAGGCTAACTACTTATCTGATTGTCTTCCGTATTACAGCTGCTCGCAGTTTCCGTGCTCACTGTAACTTACTGTGCGGTCAACTGCGGTGGTTATCTTAACGACTGGTTTTTCCTGCCTTCTCCCCCCTACCCCTACGTGCTGTGGGGAGTGATAGCGATGTGTTTATGTGAGGTGTTGCCAACCTAGATAAGATGTATGTTATTGAATGAGGTGTGTCTACAACTATTAAAGACCGTGGATTAGCCCTCGCCACGCATGGAGCATTACCCATTCGAACTAAGCGTTGACGGTCTTATGAGGACGTCCCGGCACCTTTAATACTGCCGCGAATATGGGCCTTGGTTTGTTGCAGAAGAAAAGTACATCGTACACCTGATCCAGATAACATTTACCTATTAAAAAACCCCTAATTTCCCCCCTTTTTTATCTAGCTTGGCTGTGTCGCTAAATTGTGTCTTGTTTCCGACAGGGTGTGTTTTTTAGTAGCGTGAAGAGGGGTGAGCTCTCCATGAACGTGTGTTCGTTTAGATTGTTGGGATTGTTTCGTTTGGCTAGGTGTATCTCGATTGCTTCCTTTATGTCAAGAGCTCTGCCTTTCGATTCGTGATGGATTATTTTAAGGTCCGACTCTATGTTGGTAAAGCTGTGCCCCGCGTCACACATATGTTCGCACACGGCTGAATGTGTTCCGTATCTTATCGCATTCCTATGTTCATTATAACGGGTGTCTACTCGTCTTCCACTCTGCCCGATGTAATTAGCTTGACAACCGGTGTCTTGGCACGTTATAGAATATACCCCTGACCTTGAATACGGGTCACGTTTATTTAGATTACTATTTTGGAGGTGCCTAGCGGTTGTGTTTTTCGTCGTGAAAGCTATCTTTATGCCTTGCTTTTTGAATAGGTTAGTGATTTTATATGTATTCGCATTCACATAGTTGAAACGCACAATTTTTTTCTCATTACTGTCCGGTTTGGGAATCGTTTTATCTTTATTTTTATGCTTGGCTATAATTTGGTTTATTTTGCTTGGCGGGAAGTTGTTTTCCTTTGCTATTTGCTTAATAGTTCTTATTTCCTTATTATAGTTGTCTTTAGACATGGGTATGTTTAAAGCCCTGTGCACCATTGAATTGAAACCTGCTAGTTTGTGCGTACTGGGGTGATTAGACTGATTGTCGATTGCATGCGAGGTTTGTGTTGCTTTCCGAAATATGGAATATGAAAGGTCGTTGTCTTTACGTTCAATAGTTATATCGAGATAATTTATTTTTCGGTCTATTTCGGATTCTTTAGTGAATTTGATAGAGTGGTGTAGGCTATTAATGGATTGGAGAATTGTTGCTTCGCTTGTTAGTTCAGTATCGTAGATGCAAATTACATCATCTACGTATCTTTTCCATATTACTATTCCCTTTGTTGAAGTCTTTTCTAAGAACGCATTTTCTAGTGCATTGATGAAGATGTCAGCGATTAACCCACTTAGTGGCGATCCCATTGCTAGGCCTTCTCTCTGTGTGTATATTTTATTGTCGAATTGAAACACGTTTTGGGTGAGAACGACCCTCAATAATCTCACAATCTCATCGGTTTCTTTTACCGAATTGTTGGATTTTAAGTTGTTTTCGATAGTGTTGATTGCTTCAATAATCGGAATATTGGTGTACATGTTAGTTACATCGAAGGATACTAGCCTGAAGCTAGGTTTGATTTGTAGGGTGTTCAATGCTGTTACCAGTTCTGTTGTGTTCTTTACAGAGTTGTTTTTGTCGTTGGAAAGACGGCATTTTAAGATTTTTAGTAACTCTTTGCTGATTTTGTAATTAGGGGCATTCCTACAATTGACTATTGGTCTCATTGGGCATTCCTTTTTGTGTATTTTTGGTTGTCCCCTCAATGACGGTATTTTCGGGTTCATGTTTATTAGTTTTGATTTTTCGGCTTTGGTCAGTATGTATTCTGTTTCTTTTAGCGCACTTTTTATTTGTTTTTGGAATTTGTTGGTGGGGTCTTTTGTTAATTCCTTGATTTCGTTGTTGTTTAGGAATTCGACTGTTTTTTCAATGTATTCTGTTTTGTTCAAAATTACAGTAGTGTTTCCCTTATCTGCTTTTGTGATGATTAAGTCATGTTCTTTTAATTTTTGTTTCAATGACTTTATTTCTTTGAGTTGTTTGTTGTTTTGAATGTTATTGCTATCGCATGAAACGCTAGAAAATAAATTAAGAAAACTAGGAGAAACACAGAACCATCAATCTAACGAACAACACACGAATAACAATGAATTCAATTTCCACAGCAGAGTAAACAACAGAACGAACGTAACCTTTTCTCAAGGTGAAATGAATGTGTTAGACAAAGGTTTGAAATACAACTGCACAGACGCACACACGAACCACGATATAAAACAGTTAATCACAGATATTGAGATAGCCAGTCACAAGCTCCCAGCAGAAGACAGGGAATTAACCAAAAATCTCGCCACCAACGAAGCCAAAAAAAATCCTCAAACGAGAGGGCGATAGCAATAACATTCAAAACAACAAACAACTCAAAGAAATAAAGTCATTGAAACAAAAATTAAAAGAACATGACTTAATCATCACAAAAGCAGATAAGGGAAACACTACTGTAATTTTGAACAAAACAGAATACATTGAAAAAACAGTCGAATTCCTAAACAACAACGAAATCAAGGAATTAACAAAAGACCCCACCAACAAATTCCAAAAACAAATAAAAAGTGCGCTAAAAGAAACAGAATACATACTGACCAAAGCCGAAAAATCAAAACTAATAAACATGAACCCGAAAATACCGTCATTGAGGGGACAACCAAAAATACACAAAAAGGAATGCCCAATGAGACCAATAGTCAATTGTAGGAATGCCCCTAATTACAAAATCAGCAAAGAGTTACTAAAAATCTTAAAATGCCGTCTTTCCAACGACAAAAACAACTCTGTAAAGAACACAACAGAACTGGTAACAGCATTGAACACCCTACAAATCAAACCTAGCTTCAGGCTAGTATCCTTCGATGTAACTAACATGTACACCAATATTCCGATTATTGAAGCAATCAACACTATCGAAAACAACTTAAAATCCAACAATTCGGTAAAAGAAACCGATGAGATTGTGAGATTATTGAGGGTCGTTCTCACCCAAAACGTGTTTCAATTCGACAATAAAATATACACACAGAGAGAAGGCCTAGCAATGGGATCGCCACTAAGTGGGTTAATCGCTGACATCTTCATCAATGCACTAGAAAATGCGTTCTTAGAAAAGACTTCAACAAAGGGAATAGTAATATGGAAAAGATACGTAGATGATGTAATTTGCATCTACGATACTGAACTAACAAGCGAAGCAACAATTCTCCAATCCATTAATAGCCTACACCACTCTATCAAATTCACTAAAGAATCCGAAATAGACCGAAAAATAAATTATCTCGATATAACTATTGAACGTAAAGACAACGACCTTTCATATTCCATATTTCGGAAAGCAACACAAACCTCGCATGCAATCGACAATCAGTCTAATCACCCCAGTACGCACAAACTAGCAGGTTTCAATTCAATGGTGCACAGGGCTTTAAACATACCCATGTCTAAAGACAACTATAATAAGGAAATAAGAACTATTAAGCAAATAGCAAAGGAAAACAACTTCCCGCCAAGCAAAATAAACCAAATTATAGCCAAGCATAAAAATAAAGATAAAACGATTCCCAAACCGGACAGTAATGAGAAAAAATTTGTGCGTTTCAACTATGTGAATGCGAATACATATAAAATCACTAACCTATTCAAAAAGCAAGGCATAAAGATAGCTTTCACGACGAAAAACACAACCGCTAGGCACCTCCAAAATAGTAATCTAAATAAACGTGACCCGTATTCAAGGTCAGGGGTATATTCTATAACGTGCCAAGACACCGGTTGTCAAGCTAATTACATCGGGCAGAGTGGAAGACGAGTAGACACCCGTTATAATGAACATAGGAATGCGATAAGATACGGAACACATTCAGCCGTGTGCGAACATATGTGTGACGCGGGGCACAGCTTTACCAACATAGAGTCGGACCTTAAAATAATCCATCACGAATCGAAAGGCAGAGCTCTTGACATAAAGGAAGCAATCGAGATACACCTAGCCAAACGAAACAATCCCAACAATCTAAACGAACACACGTTCATGGAGAGCTCACCCCTCTTCACGCTACTAAAAAACACACCCTGTCGGAAACAAGACACAATTTAGCGACACAGCCAAGCTAGATAAAAAAAGGGGGGAAATTAGGGGTTTTTTAATAGGTAAATGTTATCTGGATCAGGTGTACGATGTACTTTTCTTCTGCAACAAACCAAGGCCCATATTCGCGGCAGTATTAAAGGTGCCGGGACGTCCTCATAAGACCGTCAACGCTTAGTTCGAATGGGTAATGCTCCACGCGTGGCGAGGGCTAATCCACGGTCTTTAATAGTTGTAGACACACCTCATTCAATAACATACATCTTATCTAGGTTGGCAACACCTCACATAAACACATCGCTATCACTCCCCTCAGCACGTAGGGGTAGGGGGGAGAAGGCAGGAAAAACCAGTCGTTAAGATAACCACCGCAGTTGACCGCACAGTAAGTTACAGTGAGCACGGAAACTGCGAGCAGCTGTAGTACGGAAGACAATCAGATAAGTAGTTAGCCTATAATTTTATAGTTTAACTATAGTTTACAACCATATAATCTCTCTAAAGTACAAACTCCGGATAGCTATCACCATTTTGCATTTCACCTAACATATATACTGCATTTAGCATACACTGACAGTTGCAGTACCAATACTGCAACTAAATAATTGTACATATTGTAAATATTTTCACCTGTATTTCAAACATAGATGTTATAGCCTAAGTGTAATGGATCTGATGATGATCGCTTGACGATCGAAACTGGTCATCCTTGTGTTTTATTAATCTCATGTAATTTATTTCAGGAATAGGGCATAACCCATCTCTTTTGGGTACATTCGTGTTGACCGACTGAAAAGCACTAAACTCTTCTTTGTATGAATGTTTTTTTTTGTCGTGTGGCCTCCTGAGAGGCCGAGTGCAGGTCTTTCTAGTCGACGCCCGTGGGCGACCTGCGTGTCGGGATGAGAGAAGGAATGGATGAAGATGAATGAATTTGGGTAATGATGTGGAAGAAAGCGGCCGTGGCCTATCAGAAGGTACCGTCTCAGCATTTGCCTGGTGTTGAAAATGGGAAACCACGGAAAACCATTTCAAGGATGGCCGACGGTGGGGCTCGAACCCACGCGTCTACCGAGTCAGCAGAGAGCTTGGCCCCATGACCTAACGCTGCCCATTAGCCAGCGTAGCCACTGCTGTCGGTGTATGAATGATGATACGTCATAATTAGGGGTGGTGTATTTTAGCATTTTGAAATCAGAAATTTAGCTTTTTGATTTTAACAATTAGCATTTTGTAGGTTTTATTCATTTTAATTTAGCATTTTATAGCATTCTGAAAAAATCAACATATAATTTGAGTTGAATCTGACAAATGAGTAATGTCTTTTGAAATGACATTTAAGTGAAATAAAAATAACATTTTTAAGAGGCTAATAGTTAGTTAAAACTGCATGAAATAAATTGAGTATTTATTTTAAATTAGTTAGGTTAAAATATAACACAAGAAAATTGTTGCAGGCTAAACCATTACACAGAAAATATCAATTTATTCTGATGCAATACCAGAATAATACAGAGAAAATACGCGAAATCAACTCATCTTGCTTCAATGTCCACCACAGTGGGTGAGGTCATGAATCATTGTTGAATGAAATCCTAGAGCTGTTTTATAAACCTCTTTGGTCTCAACATCTTAGCACTTATTGACTTGACCTACGCGAAGGGAATGAAAGTGACGGGAGGGCAATGAGGAGCATGAAATATAACTATCAGTATTCCAGACTGGTGATCAAGCCGTCATTACCATTCTTCACTTAAAGTTTCCATAACTAAAGAAATAATAAAAAACATTATATTTAAGAACAATATCGTGGATTTCGCATTTATGTAACATTTTGGTATAATTTTCGCATTTTGAGACAATTTCGAATTTTGTCGCTTACTCAAAATACATAAAAAAGTGGTCTGCAAGTCATGAAAAGTGACAATACAAGAGCACAAGCCATTATGAGCATTTCGCGTTTTATCTCATTTGCGAAAATACACCAACTCTAATTATGTTATAGGACTGAATGTGAACCGCGTGGACATCGTTGAATACGATGATGAAAACAATGTGTTTAGATATTAAGTCATTAAGTTCTGGAGGTGTACACTTCAATGTTAGTGACTAATTGTATCCAGAAAGTTGGGTGTTAAAGTCACAGTCAATATAAATATAACCTAAGACATTCCTGAAATGTTGGTGTGAATAAATAAAGAAATAAATAAATCGACCAATCAATCGAACAACATATTTGTGCTGAATATCAAATAGTTAACCTAAATGGTTACTATGCAGGCGTGCCTCAACTAAATTCACTACCGTCATTATCCGGAATGAAATGTGTGCTGAAAACTTAAATTCCTTGTCAATTGTTGCACTTCGAGATCTATAAGGGGACTTATGAGTGAGTTTCCAAAATCCGAAACTACTCGACAGATCAATTTGAAATTTTAACCACATGTAGATATACCTCTAATTAGAGGATATTCTGAATTTCAAATTGATTACCTTAACCGTTTCTGAAATAATAATAAAAATATTTTCAAAACATAAGGTCATAAAAATAGTTCCTTGCGATGGAGTTTTCACTTATTTTCATCCATACTTGGTAAACAGTAGCACAATACATGTACAAATGGAAATTGCTCTGGAATTTTATGTACCTTTTATATGAGAGTCAGAAATGATAGTCAAAGTGATAATATTTATGTTTTGCCCTAAAAATAAAAATAATTTATTTTTGAAAGCAAAAAAAAAAAAAAATACAGTTAATTCTCACTGACATAAAAATCCAGAGCAAATTGTAATGTTCATACATATTTTAATATGCAAACCAACTTTGAACCAAATATCTTCAAAACTGCAATACAAGGAGCATTTTTTATAACAAAAATCACTTCAAGAGAAAACAGCATTTGAAGTTGGAGGTTAGTTACTTACATCAGAACTGCCCTGCACCATATGTACAGCCCTCAGACTTCTTCATCCTGTCTTCTAGGGACAAGTTCAGCAGTTTTCTCTATTTTCTTGCAGTTTTCTTTCCTGGGGTGGTCCTTTTTCTGCTCTTTCGAAGACGTATGTGGTCACGTTGCTAACTGATCTTCACTAAAGGTCTTGTCTTAATAATGATGTGCATCCATCTTTAAATCACCGCCTGGGCTTTAAAAATGGCGCCACGGGAAAAAATCCAACACTCCTTGATTCTGAAAAGGTGTGGGCACCAATTTTCGGTAAAATCCAAATTTCCGTATTTTGGTCCATATTTCATGAAAACTCACTCATAAGTCCCCTCATAAACGTACGGTTAACGGAAAGGAACCGTAGTGCTGTGTGTTGGTTGGAGAAATCGTTTTTGAGATAGACTATTGCCTTACACTTGGCAGACAATGAAATCCAACGTGATTTCGGCTAGATCTCAATGTGTCTTTTGCTGCTTTTCAGTTGACCGACTGAAAAGCAGCAAAAGACAATTTGTATACGCAACACTAAATAAAGAATGACTTCAAATTTCCATAGGTCTCAATGAACAATCAAGGTGTACTTCACATCCTAAGTTAAGGAAAAGGAAGCTTGTAGTTTAACGTGACCGTTAATCTTGAGATCATGAGCCACGGGACCTCCTTCTTACGTGGAATCCGAACTACTGGACATTGCATTTCACTTCGAAAATCTCACTTGCAATGACCGGGAATCGAAACCGGACCGCCTTGGTGAGAGGCATACAGCTAGACCGCTGAGCCACCACGCCCCTTATCCTAAGTTAAGAGAATCTCTCTGCATGGCAAACAAATACAGCTAAGGAATCAAGGCGACCTAAAAAATCGCAACATGCCCGTTGTCAGAGTAATATCGATACGACTTATGGCTGAACAAATGGGAACATGCTCCAGTATATTTCACCACCCAGTGGCGTAACCGTGCTGGTTAAATCGAGCAACACGGCCACGCATGTCCAAGAACATAGGTTCGCATCCCGGCTATCATGAGTGTGGCTTTTCCTCGGGATTATTACACTCCCTCCAGCTAAATGCAGGGATAGTGCCTCACTTCAAGTCCAGGGGCGCCTACTCCATCCCTGTCCCGGATAAAGTTACACACACAACTACAGTCATCACAGCAATACTGGTTATCAGAAAAAATCAACATGCACCCAACTACACAGATGTCCTAAGCCCCTCGAACGAATTAACAACATTAACGCCCCAAGTCAAAGCTCCAATTTTGGCCATCAACAGCACGAGACCTTTCTAAACACAAGAGACGTACGAAGACCTTATGTGGCAATGACGAAGAACTTTTTTATTTGTCTCCATTCACTTTGCAGTTCAGGTTGAGAATCATTCAGGTTTTCTTCCCAGCCAAATACAGAAACTTGGATGTACTAAAAAGGTTTCGTAACAGTCAGAAGCTATTTTTGGAATACAATTCTGGTCCAATCGGCACACTTGACCGTGAAACATACTTCATCTGCCTATTCTTGTGACATGGTACACATACCACACCGGCAAGTTTATATTAAAGTTATATGATTAAGTAACATTTTCAAAGCTGCTCTCTGAGATCTCAGGGTACATAGTGAGACTCTGGGTTCGATTTTTTACTCTGCCAAAAAATTAAAGGAAGAAGGAAGGAAGATTGTAGTTTTACGTGACCGTGAATCTTGTGATTATAAGCCACGGGACCTCCTTTTTACGTGGAATCCGAACCACTGGACATGGCATTTCACTTCGAAAATCTCACATGCATTGACCGGGAATCGAACCCGGACCGCCTAGGTGAGAGGCATACAGCTAGACCGCTGAGCCACCACGCCCCACCCCAAAAAATTAACTCTTGTCTGATGGCTGTAACTGGGCACACTCATCCCCGTGAGTAAATCTGAAAAGACAAGGGACCTATTCCAACCTCATCCATTCCAGAGGTATTTTCCGTGGTTTCCCACTTTCCTCGTTAATGAGTGGCGACTCAATCGTTATGCATTGCCACGCGCCGTCAATAACCATTGTTCGCTCCTGATGGTTCTTCCTCTATCTCTCACGTGGACTCCAGAGGCCGTTCTTGGTGGCCTGCTCGCGTGTCAGGTGTCCAGTGTTGCACAGTTACACGCAGTTCTGTCCAGTCTCACTGCTTGCTCTCAATGGCAACGGTAGAGAGTTGACAATACTGTGCCTCGAGCTGGGAAGGCTTCGGCTACCCACAGACGGAATGTAAACATGTCCGTGCTTATCGTATTTAACACCCTTTACTCTTCTCCCTAGTTAACAACAGCGGTAGCTACGCTCACTAACGCGTAGGCCATTGGTCCAAGATCACTGCGGACTGATTGTTTTTGAATGTATACCTTTTCATATACTGTATCATTAATATTGGTGTGCGTTTGAACGGAAAAAATGATTCTACAGTATGAAGTAAGTTCGGAGATGTCGCACGGGGTTCCTCAGCAGACATACTGTAATTATGATGTCAACTGTACCGCAATTCCTTGCTTTTCCCCCTTGTTACTGTTATTAAGGAGAAGTGTTCGTGGCATCGTTCTTTATCACGCAACAATTACTAGCAGACTTCCAGCATTCCACACAGCTTAGGTTACTGAAACCTGTCCCGCTGCGCTGCACTGCACTGGTTCGGTTACCCCCATCCCACTCGCTGTCAGGGGCGTATATAAGAGGGGTGCTGAGTGGACTCCAGCCCCCCCCCGCCGAAAAAAGCCAATAAAAATTAAGGAAGTGTTGCTTTGGTAAGAGCAAACAATAATTGTAAATTGGTTGTACCCTAATCTTAACTTATTGGCTAAGTTATAAACAATATTAAGATTGAAATTAGACTAAGTCGTGGTGTGGTGGCTAGCATTCTTCGCTGCCGCCCCTGAGGTCCAAATTCGATTCCTGGCTCTGCCAAGAAATTATAATTCTAGTCTGAGGGCTGGAACGGGGTACACTCAGCCTTGTGAGGCAAAACTGTGGATTCCACAGTACGGTACTTTTGAGAAATAAATTATCGACTTGTAAAATGAAAACAAAGAAAAACTGTTTATTATGCTTAGTAAACTGACAAATATTTAGATATTTGTCATTCATACTCCATAGATCATAATTGAAAATTCATTAAGTAAAAAGTGTTATTTGTGTGTTGTGTTGTGTTGTATTTTACAACTCTTTTTTGTATTGCTAGTAATTGTAGGCTATATAAACTTTGAATCTTATCTAAAATAATTACACAGGGTTATATGCTCTAAGATTTCTGGGTATTTTGTGGTGACAGTCCCCTGAGAATGCCCACAATATTCCAGGATAGCCAGCCCCATCCCCCGAAAAAAAAAATGTATATACGCCCCTGGTGTAAGTAGAGTATCATTCCACCCAGGATAAGGGGACCAGGGGTCGGTTTCTGGTCTCTGTCATTGTGCATTAAAATCCAGGTATAAGGAATGAAGCGATGTTCAATCAGCATCACGAGGACAACTAACAAAAGTGTTGAGTTCGTGCCCTACTTTCAGTCATTCTAGAAATGTTATTTGCTTGTTTTTGGATTGCTGCGTGGCACAGCAGTAACGTTCTCGCCTGGAGTTGCGAAAAGAGATGTCAAACCCTCTTATTTATTTATTTATTTATTTATTTATTTATTTTATACTTCGTCTTCTTATTATTACCATTTTCTTCTTCTTTCTTCTTCTTCTTCTCCTTCATCTGGCTGGCTACGTGGCTCAGCGGTAACGTTCTCGCCTGCTGTTCCCAAGATTGCAGGATCAAATCCTGGTGCAGCCAGTTGGCATTTGAGGCTGCGCATATGCGAAGGAGCCGTGTCAGTAGACTTACTGACACGTTAAAAGATCTCCTTTGGGGCGAAATACCGGCACCCCGGCGTCTCAAAAAACACAGTAGATAAAAGGGACGTGAAACCAATAATATTAACTTCTTCTTCTTCTTCTTCATCTTCTTCTACCTTGATATTTATTCCCTAGTGTAAGGCGTGATTGCGCAGCGCTCAATCAGCTTGCCTGCCACCAAGGTGGACCGAGTACGATTGCCAGTTAATGCATGTGGGATTTTTGAGTTGAAATGTTACATCCGGTGGTTTCGATTCTACGTGAAAAGTTGGTCCTGAGGTGTATGAATGAGAGATTAACGGTGACGTGAAAGCTTTTTTCCTTTTTTTAGTACCTAACAGAACATTTCTACTTATAAACACTAGCAGCTTAGCCCAGCCTATTGAAGCACACGTCAAGACTGCATGCGGGAGCTGCAGGAAGTTCGGTGATCAGAGGTTTGAATACAGGCGTTAAGACTGGCCATCCTGAGTGGTGGTTTTCACCAGGTCTTCTACGTTTCTCTTCTGCCGATGGATTGCAAACAGACGAGTAGCGTGATAAGGTCTTCAATAATAGTTGGCGGTCCCACACACTAAGAACAACGGACCCTCGGTTTCCAGTAGCTATCTTTTGTATGTGTTTGAATCCTTAGTCTTTTGACTGGTTTGATATAGCCCTCCACGCCTGCCTGTCCTGAGCTAATAGTTTCATCTCTACATAGCTACCACACCTTACATCTGAGACAATCTGTTTAACATATTCTAACCTTGGTCTACCCCTACAGTTCTTGTCCTCGACCCTTCCTTCAATAACTATGTATGATATTCCTGGGTGTCTTAGTATGTATCCTACCAACCTGTCTCTTCTCTTTACGAGCAGTCATCAGAAACATCTCTCCTCTTCCACTCGTCTTAATACCAGTTCATTTGTTACTCTATCTACCCATCTGATCTTCATCATTCTCCTGTAACACCACATCTCAAACACTTCTATTCTCATTTTTCGTACTGCGCCAACAGTACAAGTTTCACCTCCATAGAGCGCCACGCTCCAGACATTGGTATTCAAAACTAACCATAAGCCGTATAAGTATTGGTAGCTACTTCAATTCCTGCATTTCAGACATTGGAATTAGGCCTACCGAGTTTGCCAGAACGATCGCATATTGCGCGCCTCCGCAGATGTGTACTGATATTTACAAACAAGGCAGCGACGTACGTTGACCTTATGCAAGTGAAGAACATGTTGTAAGGTTTATGCGATGTCTAATTTGCGTTACACGGAAACCAACTTCTGCTCGTATTGTTAGTCCATGCAAATTCAAGCACAGCAATTATCTTCAAGGTCTAACTACAATTAACCACTCCCAATCAATCGCCCAGAGAACGTTACTATGTGAGAGCATGGAACATGAGGTCTCTTAGTCCTACTTGATCTTGTTATTGTCACGGCTTGGCACCCTATTGATCTGTGCATTGAGTTGGAGTGAGGTCAATTAGCTGAAGTAAAGGATCCCCACTTCCTTGAGAGTGCCAGTCCAATTCGACAACGCGGGTTTCTTGCGAAATAGCCCTTTTCATGCTGTATTAAAGTTTCAATATAATCTCTTATGCCTTTCAGCATGTAGTCTAGTCTGTAAGCCTCTTTCGATGATTTTTTTTAATATCCATATGTTTATTGGTCATAACAACAACGTACAAAGCCAGAGGTCTCGTATTTGAGTCCCACATGGGCCAGATATTTTAATTACCTACATTACACCTAAATGGTTTGTGCTTTCTGTTCATTACCGACCTAATACATGAAGGCTTCCATTTGTCAACAGTCACTTGTTTGTTGAGTTTTTTTTTAAGGAAACTTGTTTATTGTCTCCATATATTTAAGGTACATAGGTGATTGTGAGGTGGTAGATGAATAACAATCGTGGATATTGATGAGTTTATCACAGTTATACTAGTCTACTTAATGTTCAATGTTCAATCACTATCACAAAGCACAAAACACTCACATGATGCGGGTGAGCTGCTGGGCATAGTCCCCCAGCCGGCGAGTTCTTGTAGCACAGCGAAGGCTCGTGAGGACACACTCACTTACCTCGGACAGCATTTCGAGTTCTGTATATGGCCCCGTAGTTTTCAGCACACAGTGCACATAGCAACCAAGGAGTAACACTACCGCACTGTTCAGTTGAGGTGGTTGCAGACTAAATGTTGGGCGGATCACCCATTCAGGAGTGATGTTGGTAGTAGGACAGTTCATGAAGCGATTCAGGACCCGGGTGAAGCGGTTCCAGGTCGATCGAATCGGATCACACTGCGTAAATCGGTGCAGGATTGTATCCTGATGGGAACATGAAGTATGAATGAACCTCCTACTTGCAGTTAGCACTGCAATCGCAATTATTTTAACAACCCACCATCAGACCGGTCTGAGCCTGGTAATCGGGTTTATCTCGGTTCTCTTACCCCTTCTATAGCTAAGTATCGAACCCTTGCAAAGAAGCTTATGAGACTCAGTTACGGGGGGGGGGAACAGTCCTTATCGTAAGTTGTTGCTAAAGCGCTTCATTAACATGCAGGGTAACATATAACAAAATAACATGCAGGAAAAAGTGAAGCCAGGGTTAAAACAAATGAATTTAATGACAGATCAGCTATTTACAAAAATGAATTAACAAACAAAACTCCCATAATGACTCCCACTGAATAAATTAAATTTGCCAAAACTAGGCCAAATCTCAGGAGAGATTATTACTCGGACCAAGTGTCCCAAAAATAAATCAACAATAATGACAATGTATGCGCGAGTGCTGTTCTACATGCTTCACGATGAGTACAATTGAATGCATGATTCGTCATCATCCGGAATAAACTTTCAGAAGACGAATCCGCATTACTTAGAGCTAGACAGACGCGGGGAACAACTATACAACACTTAAAACTAAACCGACACTTCCTGTACTTAAAATAAACAACAGATAATTTCCGCATGAAATTGGAATCAAAACTGCCGTAGCAAAACAATTACTGCCTAAAATTAGGACTTCTCACACAAATCAACACAAGTAAGCTAACACGTGACCAATGAAAGAAAATACACATATGACCGCCGTCATTTTTACAAGTAAAATACCACTACATCACACGGGCGTCACAGACTAACTTACATGAACTGAGTCATAGACGAAATCGCTAGGCTCAAAGCCAACATTTACATCATTAACACAAAATTCCATCCATACGACATGCAATAATCCATCCCAAACATGGCGAACTCCCCAATTTAATTATGGTTCAAAATAACCATCACAAAAGAACAGGTTTGCTAAATGAAAGCTTAAAGGGGCCAGTCGGACAACAGGACTGCCTAACAAAATAAGTCACCAGGCTAGACAGGCGGTTCATGGAAATCTGCATATCTGTCAACCCACGTGTCAAAATAACCTCGACCTCCCAAGGCATGGGATCCAGTCTCGAAGAAGCGTGCCCCAAAGCACAATAATACGTGTGTGTGTCAGAACAAACTATATCTCAGCATTTCCCCTAGGAAATCCAAGAATCAGCATATGGACAAGGTACAGTGGTCTCCTCGGAGCACCCTGCCTTTCCATATAAAAAAATACAACAACAACAACAACAAATATGAGGGCGGTAGGACCTCTACCCCTCTTCACGTAGAATCAAAACACACACCTGACACAATAACACCCACAGAATCACACGTATGGGTTTGACAGACCCTGAAATAAAATGACAAAAATATTTTCCACCTGCTGGCGCCTCCGTTCATATGCCTGTGACTATCGAACCTGAAAAGGACTAAAAAAAAAAAATCTAAAAAATTAGAACTAAGGTGTTCTATAATTACATCTTAATTTGTTGCGCACGGCAACCCTAATATGAATAATAACCTGTTCAGCAAACATCTTACAGTAATTACCTCCCTTTCCTATCAAAAATATGAACTTTAATAAAGCACCACTTATCGAATGTAACGGGTTTCGCATTCGCATGGATAAAAATCACGTACACGCGCCGTGTACACTAAATATGACTCCAAAGAAAAATAATACACAACAAACAACTTTGGCCACGCGCCAACGTACATTTAAAACATTTAGTGTCGGTGCAAGAAAAACAATCTGAAACAAGAAAAAGAAGAAAATGAACTATTTACAAAGTTCCCCCGCCATATCTAACTACATATTGTATAATCAATTTTTGTACATCACCGTATCAGCTTGTAGAACATATAACTTCCATCTCGGCCCATTTCCCTACGGGAAATTAGCCCTCCATCGTTGTCTTCGTAGAAGCGTTGCATATCACTCCGGCTCCTGACCACACGTCGGACATCTTGGTGTAGTCTTTTCGAAAGAAAAGTTCAATGTTATTATAAATTGCCTGGCTATAATCGCTTGTGATTTACTAATTTCACCCACGATTGTCCTATGCGATTAATCAACGAAGACTTTCCCTAGCTCTCGCTTACACACGCACAATACAACACCTGAAAAATACAATAAAAATTTACATGAAATAATCACTTCAAACCCATCGTCACTGGCTTGCCAATACAAGTTTTAACTCTAACTGTCTCGCAGTCGTTATCTCGCTCGGTAATCTCTACTGCACTTGTGAACCTTCGCTCGCGTTGAGCGCTAATTGGAATATTACTCAAGTCTTGCCCCTAAGAGCTGAAAATAGTTGTCTTCAAAATAATATTTAAGTGCTTAAAATCACCACGCAAACTGGCGTGAAGTTAGCTCACCAGAGCTCAAAATGATTGACTTCGAATAATATTAGAGCTTTAAAAATCACTACGCAAACTGGCGTGAAGTTAGCTCACCAGAGCTCAAAACGAATTACCTCGAAACAGCGTCTCGTCGATCAATTTATTGGAAACTGACAGAGTGAGGAGGAGTGGGGTGAATTAAAAAAAATCTAGAGTTTTCATCTCACACACATGGGACTAGTGTCAATCTTCATCATTTAATTCATACGTCTCAGCGCACTCATGCGGAGATATTTCGGATCGGCGGTTCTTTAGATAATCAATTCCGCGCGCTTTTTACCAGTGACGCTACCCATCGCGTGGTTCTGGCTTGGTCTCTCCTGATTGGGTGATTCAATCGTAGGTCGGTTGCAACTAACTCGTGACCATCCCCTCATGACTCCAATTTTGGTGCAAGTTGTTACACAATTTGGCCTTGAACTCAGCTTACCCGGCCGTTTTCAAGAAAAGCTACCAAGCTCTGTTTCTGTGGCAATCATTGCAACACACTAACTTGCCTTCCTCTTTGTCAACTTCCACAAGTACTGCCTGGGCCGCAGTAATAATAATAATAAATCATGAATACTTATTTATCGCAGATTAATAAGTGTTCATTTATCCTCAGCAAGGTTTTGAAATTCGAAGCAAGTGATTGATTTGGATTTCAAAAACAATATCCACAGTAGTAACAACAACATCTCTTTAGTACCTCGCTCAGCTGCTTGAGTGTACACTCCACTGACCCAATTAGTGTGCGCGCTCCTTGCCGGAATGTCATTCATACGCCTCGCTAGACCTCCCCTTCTTCTCACGTGATTACCACTCCTGTCGTCTCAGCTGTCTTGTTGTTTACAAACAAAGCACGCTCTCTCCCAGGCGCTCTACGGCCACGTACATTTGAGTGTTGGCTCTCATAATAAAATTTTGCAATACTGATTCTGCACACATAATCCTGCTCATTCATCAAATGGTTCTCTTCTGTAATATGGTTTTAAGTTGGCGCTATTCAAGACAGATTTAGCACCAGTGCTCACTTCTTGAAGTCTGTAAGCATTGTTACCCAGATTCTTAATGACACGGAACGGGCCAATAAATTTTGGACAGAATTTGGCAAACACTTTGTTTTTGGGATCAGATATCGGTGGTCTGCGGACAAGCACCAGTTCTTGTTCCTGTAATTCCCGGTGAAACTTCTTTCCTCTGTACCTTCTCAGTCTTCGGTCCGCTTGGTTCCTCATGTGCTCTCTCGTTCGCTGAATTCGCAACTCATGCGCTAATAGTGGATCCCTTGGGCACGGAATAATCTTGTCCCAAGATCTCTCTTGCAACCTGTTGTGGTGTACAATTAGTGGGACTTGACCCGTCGACTCGTGCCTGGTGGTGTTCATGCACATCTCAATATCTCCTACTTTGTCAACACACTTATTATGATCGTTAGGAATCATTACTCTGTAATACTTGGCAACACATCGAATCGTTCTCTCGCTCGGATTCCCACAAGGATGACGAATGCTCGAAAATATATGTTTTATCCCTAGGCTCTCTAGACCTTGCCTAAAAACATTGCTCGAGAAATAAGTACCATGGTCTGATAAAATGGATTCCGGCTTCCCAAGCATCGGAATAACTTTGTTCTGAATTCTACTGAGGACTTGTTTTGATGTCGTCTTCTGGATTGGACATAACACTACCATCTTTGAAAATACATCGACACACACCAGAAGGTGTCGGCATCCACGTTTTCCTTTAACCAGAGGGCCAAAACAGTCGATAGCGAGCATCTCGCATGGTTTTTGAGGTAATAGTGGTCTTGGAGGTTGTTTCATAATGAAGTTGTTTGGTTTAGTGCGCTGGCACGCGTCACAAGTTCTTATTACTTCCACAATGGTGAATCGCATCTTAGGCCAAGTAAAAGTCTCCCCTATTGTAGCTTCTGTCTTGTCCGTGCCGATATGTGCTAGGCTCTCGTGGACATGCCACGTCAATCTTCTCTGTAGTGATGCTGGAACTAGGATTCGCAGTTTGGTATGATGCTCATCCACGTACTTATGCAAAAGGTTATTTAAGTAGTGAAATCTCGCTTCTTTGGCACGGGCTTCTCGGTATCAGGTGAATCTGGTTGTAATTCCTTCCTGTAGAACTTGATCATCATCATCATCCATGGGTCTGCTTCTTTTTCCTTCCGAATTTCCTTTAGTTTGTCCAAGAACTCACGAGCCTTCGGTGTTAGTGTTATATGGTGAACTTCCGCTGTTACCTCGTTCTCATCTTCAGGATTCCAGCTCAATGCATCTGGTATGATGTTCATCCTTCCAGGGCAATGCTCTATTGTAATGTCAAACTGCTGTATGTAGATGGACCAACGCGTAACTCTCTCACTTGCCATCGTCTTCTTGAATAGAAATGTCAGTGCATGGTGGTCGGTTCTGACAATAATGGAATAACCGAAAATCATCTTGCGCCATCGTTGAAGTGAATATAAAATCGCTAGCAGCTCAAGCTCCGTCACAGTGTAGTTCCTCTCGTGCTTCCTCAATTTACGACTCGTAAATGCCAAATATGATCTCTTCTTGGGTTCTTCAGCGTCTTCTTGGTACAGCAGAGCACCGATTCCAATCAATGAAGCATCTGCTTGAATAATAAATTTCTTCTCGAAGTCTGGATACCCTAGCTTCTCCAGTTCTCCAGTAAGTCTTTCGTAGCTCTAAAGGACCTGTCGCACTCCTCATTCCACGACCATCGATTTGACTTCTTTAACATCTCTTGCATAGGTGCTACTGTTTCCGTGTATCCAGGACAATTCTCTTTGAAGAAACCTGTCACTCCCAAAAACGCTCTTATATGTTTGACTTTAGTTGGTGTGGGAAATTTCTTGATTGCATCAATTTTCGCTGGATTAGGTCTCACGCCCTCAACATCAATTATATGACCCAAATACAGAATCTCGCTCTGGCAAAAGTGTGATTTCTTTAGATTCATTTTGAAGTTCATGGTTCTTAAGTTATCCAGAAGTTTGTTTAGGTTTACCAAGTGTTCCTCCATTGTTTCAGATGCAATTAATATGTCGTCAACATATCTCGTAGTGAAGCTCTTGACCACCTCAGTCAGATTCCTATCTAGTGCTCTTATCAGTGCACATCCAGCTGTTTTTACACCAAAGGGCATGCGAGACCAGATATAACTTTGGTTATCGAATAAAAACCCCGTCAATAGTTGGGATTTTTCTTCAAGTTCAAGATGGTGGAAACTATTTGTCAAGTCGACGCTCGAATAAATCTTCTTCCCACGGAAGCCCTTCAACACATCCTTGATCCTAGGTGCTTGGTCATGCTCAACTAGCAGTTTACTGTTCAAAACTCGCGCGTCTAGGCATAACCTAATTGATCCATTTGGCTTGGCCACAGCCAATATTGCGTTTAGGTACGGGGTTGCTGCTTTTCTTATCATGCCGGAATCTAATAAATTACTAATGATGTCCTACACCTGAGCAAAATGTTTCTCTGGGATCGGGTACAATTTACTTTTAAATGGGGTCCAGTCAGTAACTTGCATGGCATATTGGAAATTTAAAACTTTTCCAGGGATGGTGTCGAAAGCTCCTTTATGAAATCTCAAAATTTCTTCCAGTTTTCTTCTATCAGGTTCCCCTACTATTGCCTCCTTAAGCCGCTCCTGAAGTAGAATTTCAAATTTGGATCCGCTAATTTCTTCTTCCGCCAAATGTACCCAAAGTTCCTGCGAAATATCTCGGCTGTGAATTTCAACCACTGCTGTCTGGCTTACTCGTTCCTCAGTCAAGTTCTTATCTCTGATCACCTCATTAGTGCATTCTTCAATGACCCAAGTATTCGCCTCTCTCTCTAGTGGACTTTCCTCCATGTTTAAACCCACGTGATTCAACCCCTCAACTTGTTTGAAACTTACAGTGTTGTTATGTAAGTCAATTACAGCATGAAAATCACAGATAAAGTTGGCTCCCAAAATGATGTTATAATTCATCTTCGGTATGACAATGAATGTTTGCGAAAATGTGTGGTTCAATATTTCCAGGTCTAAATATGCTTGGTGCTTGCAACTTATGGTCTTATCAGGAATGACCCCTCTGACTTTCATTAGCGGCACAGGCATAATTGGAACAGTTTGTTTACTTCTGATTTCTTTCAACAATACCTCAGTGACTAAGCTAACCTGGCTACCTGTGTCAATTAAGCATCTCACCCTCATACCTCCAATATGTGCGTAAATAATCGGCAATTGTCTGATGACATTTTCTCTGTCCTTCACCACTTCCTCCAGGCAATCGTCCGGGAATGCTGCCCACTTTTCTATGTTAGCAAAAATCAGCTCTTCCCGCTCCCTGGCGTCCTCCATTTTCAGGCTATCAGGTTTTGGTTCATTTGAAGTTTTTTTTATCCCGGGACCCATTCGTTGAGTTCCGCCGGTTGTCATCGCGCCTCTCCTGCTGCCGTAATAAGCTTTCCGCCCCCTCTCCTTGGTGATTATCCGGGCTCTGCCTATTCGCCATTGCACGCCCCCACTTCTCTTTCTCCGTCTCTTCGGCGTTTAACTGATCCAAATACTTCTGCGATTCGACGTACTGCTCATCCCAATTATTGCGATAGTCTCCCCGATTATCTTGGCGATAGTTCCTCGTGTTGTTCCACCTGCCATCTCCATTCCTTTGGTAAGGTCTACCCTGCCTTTGGTTTCCCCTCCAGTTGGTGTACTCTCGCTGGTACGTCCATTGATTTTGCTGGTTCTGATTGTTTTGATTATAGTTATCTCGGCGATTCTGAAAATTTCGATTATTCGGGTTGAATTGATTTCGGCCATCATAGTCTTGCCGTCTCGGTGTAAACTGCGTTCCCGTAGATTGGGTTTTTGTTTGGTTACCCTGGTTGTGACTAGTTTGGTGTCCCTGAATCACTTCTGCCGTGTTGACACATTCCATGTTTCTCCTCCCTGTCTGTGGACTAACCATACTTGTCTCGTCTAGATGTCGGAGTAACTCTTCAGGCTGCACTGCGGTCTTAATATTTCCGGCTACTAACAGCTGTTGAATATTCATAGGAAGTTGTTTCCCAATGGTTAGAACCATGTTTTCTTCACTAGGGGGGTCGTCAAAATCGCGGAATTTAACCAGCTGTTGGCTAAAAAATTCTGAAAATCTGGTAGGATGCGTGTTGTGATATTTTCTGGTGTACAGATCCATTCTTAATCCCTGCTGCAAAGAAGGACTCCAGAACTTCTTTAAGAACGCTTCTCTGAATTGTGCCATGTCGGTGAATGTATATTTAAAACTCAAGAACCAGATTAAGCTTGGGCCCTCTAAAAACGTTTTCACAAGTCGCAACTGTTTTGCGGGACTGATATGTTGGTCGGTAAAATAGTCATCCATCTGACGTAAAAAGGCTTTGGGAGTGGTTCCTGTGTGCTCCCTGAATTTATCGGGTTTGAAATCATTCCCCCTAATGACTTGAATTACTTGGACAGGTGCCAAGTCGGGCTGTGGTGTGGACGTCTCTCCCCTGTACTGTTGGAATGCGTTGCTCGTTAATTTAGGTCTTTGACCTCGGCTGTTATCCTCAGCCAACTTCAAGCCCCCCGGACTTCCAATGCTTCCCTGCTAGCCTACTGCGATTTCAGCCGAAATTATAGTTGCGTTCTCTAATGACCTGATTTCATTTTTAATTATGAGATCTGTGTGTTCTTGGAGTTTGGATTTTACGTTTTCCTCCAAAGCCTGTACTCTCGAATTGTATTCACTTAAGCGCTTTAAAATTGTCAGCCTGTCTTCTTTTGTTTCGTTGACCTGCTGCTCCCAATCTCTTCGGATCCTGCTCTTCAATATGCTAATTTTCTCTTCGTTCCTTTCCTGACTCTTCTCCAGCTGTTCCCCTATTTCTTGTATCTGCTGCTGTGTTTTGACTAATTGTTCTCCGACCTCTTCTCTTATGACCTGCTGGGTTTTAATTAATTGGTCTTCCAAATTATCCTGAATTTTTATGAGCTGTTCCCCTACCTCCTCTCGTATTACCTGCTGGGTTTTAATTAATTGGTCCTCCAAGTTTTCACGCAAGTGCATACGTTCTGTTTCTGTTTTGATCTCAAGTTTATCGATTTCCTTTATTAATTCAAGTACGTTGCTGTCGACTGAATTAATCTGTTGCTGTAATTTATCCTGTGTGCTCTTTATTCCCGCCGTGTTATTGACGCATGCTGCCTCGATTTGCTTTAATTTATTGGCCACCATTTCATCAAATTGTATGAGTTTATTGTCAAATTTCGACTCAAACTTTTTAATCTCACCTAATTGTTTTGCGTTATTCTCCGCGACCTCATCTGCCAGTTTCTCTACTTCCCTAACACTTTGATTTATGTCACGAGTGATCTTTTCTAATTGCTCTGTTTGTACTGTTTGTGTTATTGCCTGTTCTGATGGTTTATGATTCAGTTCGTTTAATTGTTTATCAGTATCCAATTTCTGGACCTGTAATTGGACCGTAATATTACCGCTCATGTCTTGTAACTGTTTTTCATTTGACTTCTGCGCTTGTAATTGGACCGTAATGTCATTTAACTGTTTTTCACTGTTCTTTAACTGTTCTTTCGTTTTCGCGGACATCTGCCCTAACTGTTCTTCCGTTTTCGCGGACATCTGTTCTAACTGTTTTTCCGTTTTCGCGGACATCTGTTCTAACAATCCCTTGATTTCTTCAACACTCTCCATCGCAAAATACACAAATATAACCAGAGAAAAACAGGGTCATGCACCGAGATTTCAGTCATACACACGCATACATGTCATAATATTTAAATACAACTGATTCTAATTTAATAAAATTTTTCAGTAATCAAAATTTACTGAATAAATTACTCTTATTTCCAAACAACATAATAACTCCCTAGTGATCTGCTTTTAAATTCCTAACTAATAGAATTTACGAACAACACTAATTAACCGAAGTTAATTAGATGTACAATATAAGGCAACACCTTCCTGCTTTGACTGAGTTCAACAATATGCAAATTTTCTAATTTTAATGCCGGGCGCCAGAACAAGTTTATAACAAATACAATATCAAATTCTAACCTTGTTCAATATTTCTAACTTTAGGAACTCAGTGATTTTACTAATGCACATGGCGGTATAACATCGCCTCAATTTACTGAATTTACTTTGCCCGCTTGACCTGGCATCATTTCTCAGCGAAATAAATATGAGATCAGCGAAGCAACAACAACAACAATCCCCACTTGGGCAGCCATTTTTGTTTTATGAACCCTTGCAAAGAAGCTTATGAGACTCAGTTTCGGGGGGGTGTAACAGTCCATATCGTAAGTTGTTGCTAAAGCGCTTCATTAACATGCAGGGTAACATATAACAAAATAACATGCAGGAAAAAGTGAAGCCAGGGTTAAAACAAATGAATTTAATGACAGATCAGCTATTTACAAAAATGAATTAACAAACAAAACTCCCATAATGACTCCCACTGAATAAATTAAATTTGCCAAAACTAGGCCAAATCTCAGGAGAGATTATTACTCGGACCAAGTGTCCCAAAAATAAATCAACAATAATGACAATGTATGCGCGAGTGCTGTTCTACATGCTTCACGATGAGTACAATTTAATGCATGATTCGTCATCATCCGGAATAAACTTTCAGAAGACGAATCCGCATTACTTAGAGCTAGACAGACGCGGGGAACAACTATACAACACTTAAAACTAAACCGACACTTCCTATACTTAAAATAAACAACAGATAATTTCCGCATGAAATTGGAATCAAAACTACCGTAGCAAAACAATTACTGCCTAAAATTAGGACTTCTCACACAAATCAACACAAGTAAGCTAACACGTGACCAATGAAAGAAAATACACATATGACCGCCGTCATTTTTACAAGTAAAATACCACTACATCACACGGGCGTCACAGACTAACTCACATGAACTGAGTCATAGACGAAATCGCTAGGCTCAAAGCCAACATTTACATCATTAACACAAAATTCCATCCATACGACATGCAATAATCCGTCCCAAACATGGCGAACTCCCCAATTTAATTATGGTTCAAAATAACCATCACAAAAGAACAGGTTTGCTAAATGAAAGCTTAAAGGGGCCAGTCGGACAACAGGACTGCCTAACAAAATAAGTCACCAGGCTAGACAGGCGGTTCATGGAAATCTGCATATCTGTCAACCCACGTGTCAAAATAACCTCGACCTCCCAAGGCATGGGATCCAGTCTCGAAGAAGCGTGCCCCAAAGCACAATAATACGTGTGTGTGTCAGAACAAACTATATCTCAGCATTTCCCCTAGGAAATCCAAGAATCAGCATATGGACAAGGTACAGTGGTCTCCTCGGAGCACCCTGCCTTTCCATATAAAAAATACAACAACAACAACAAATATGAGGGCGGTAGGACCTCTACCCCTCTTCACGTAGAATCAAAAAACACACCTGACACAATAACACCCACAGAATCACACGTATGGGTTTGACAGACCCTGAAATAAAATGACAAAAATATTTTCCACCTGCTGGCGCCTCCGTTCATATGCCTGTGACTATCGAACCTGAAAAGGACTAAAAAAAAAATCTAAAAAATTAGAACTAAGGTGTTCTATAATTACATCTTAATTTGTTGCGCACGGCAACCCTAATATGAATAATAACCTGTTCAGCAAACATCTTACAGTAATTACCTCCCTTTCCTATCAAAAATATGAACTTTAATAAAGCACCACTTATCGAATGTAACGGGTTTCGCATTCGCATGGATAAAAATCACGTACACGCGCCGTGTACACTAAATATGACTCCAAAGAAAAATAATACACAACAAACAACTTTGGCCACGCGCCAACGTACATTTAAAACATTCAGTGTCGGAGCAAGAAAAACAATCTAAAACAAGAAAAAGAAGAAAATGAACTATTTACAAAGTTCCCCCGCCATATCTAACTACATATTGTATAATCAATTTTTGTACATCACCGTATCAGCTTGTAGAACATATAACTTCCATCTCGGCCCATTTCCCTACGGGAAATTAGCCCTCCATCGTTGTCTTCGTAGAAGCGTTGGATATCACTCCGGCTCCTGACCACACGTCGGACATCTTGGTGTAGTCTCTTCGACAGAAAAGTTCAATGTTATTATAAATTGCCTGGCTATAATCGCTTGTGATTTACTAATTTCGCCCACGATTGTCCTATGCGATTAATCAACGAAGACTTTCCCTAGCTCTCGCTTACACACGCACAATTGGGTAGTTTATTGGCTGAGGAATAACCCACCCACCAAGGGAAGATGATTAAGAGAAGGAAGTAGATTTTGGATTGAAAAAAAAAGGATAGAAAAATAGGAGGAGAGTCCCACAAAATTAATAAGTTTAACTTTAAACACACTTAGAAGCGGTTGCAACTGCAAATTAACTCTCTGATAGCTAAAGTAGGTGCGAGCTTGGTCGAAGCTGACGGGAACCGCAGCTAAGACTTGGGCAGTTTGCCAGAGAAAGGCTTTAGTGTATTTCCTCCCAAGCATGTATAAAAGTACTATAGGGAAGGGTGATGGTCTGGCCAGACAGATAGTAAAAGCTTTATTGAGTATGAATGAGAGCATGAACCTAGGAAGAGCTAGGAAAGCCGGGTTCTTGCCTAACTGTAGTATCAGAGAAATGATGAATCCAAAAACAAATATTTAATTTATTTAACAATTCAAAGAAGTTTGAGAAAATTAACAAGCGGGTAATATAATTTTGACAAACATAGTTCATTTGAACTTTTTAGCAAATGGGATCGCAGACCTCCTCACATTAAACGATTGCTCCAGGCAATTGACAATTTACAAGGTTTCAAACCTTACATGTTTCTAAAATCTTTATAAGATTTAAACAAATAAACAATGAAGCAATTAAAGTTTGAACGTGAATTGGAGTACAAAGAGTGTACCTTAAGAAATTCTTGAAAGAATGTTCTAGAGAAAGTGACAACTTCGAAAATAACAATAATAAAAACATGAAAAATAAGATAGAAGTTCCTACAACTTCTTATATTTATACAGAATTAATGTTGGTGGTTAGTAGAAGGTTGAGGAAAGATCATTGGGATATAGGATCAATGTTCATGGCCGTATTTAATGTAAACGGACGATCGCGACGCGGTAGAAACGTGGAGCAAGCACTGGTTATCACTGTAGTCTATAAAGATGGATGCAAAGTTCACTATAGAAACACTAAAGTTTATGAGAAAGAAAGTTATTGCAATTATGGAAATAACTGATTGCACTACATAGGTGAGAGTCTATTTCTTGAAAAAGTTGTGATTTACAATTAAATGCGCCATAGAATGTTCCAACGGGGGAAGAAAGTTCGCTATTGCAGTAATTTAAGGAAGATTCCTCATTTTTACTAGTATTTTCACAAGTGAGTGAAAAATACCTGACGGCAAGCCTCGCAGATAGAGTACCAGATCTGGAAAGTTCCAGAACGATCTTTATAGAAGAATGGAGTCAAAGTTAATCCAGCGGAGGAACTAGCTTTATAATTATAGACAGCGGGTATTAGGTAATATCCCACGTAGTGAGAGGATTTCTCATTTGAATAGCTTAAGCAAAGCTCTTTTTTAGTAAAGTTGGCTTATACAAGCAAAAGCTCAACATGGCAAATCCCACGAAGAATGATTTTTGCCCCAAAGTAAATAATTTCACACTGTCTATAAAAATATCATTAAAAGCACGTGGAAGTTAAAACCATGAAGATGAGGTTAAAACTTTTAAAATGGTACTTATCTTGATTTCATGTTGAAGGCGAAGTTTCCTTTGATGACAACTACCTTGCCAACATGGCGTAGAAGAGTGTGTGCCTCTTGGTTTGAGGAGGCTAGCTCGAGAGGAGCTTTAACTGATCGAGTCAACTGCCGACTGAGAAGTGAGACCTGCTCAACGGAGCACGGAGGGTCCAAGGAAGGGAAAAAGAGTGGGGGGTAGGAGACAAAAGGAGAACATATAAACATTGCCAATGTTAAAACAAAACAAAAAATGATCTCTTGCTGAGCTGGTCTTCAAAGAGTTGATAACAGATGATACTAGCGCAGCATGGTGAGTAAAGAAGTAGACGTAGTCCTCTTGCTCAAGGAGAAAATAGCTGGCGATGGTAACAGGATCTGGTGGCCAAATGGATAAGTAAGTCCTCTAGCACCAGGAAGAATTGAGGAGCTTCAGAGATTCGCTGCGAGATGACGCTAGGTGGGTCACAGAAGTTATATATCTAGAACAGACTTATGAAGACATAAGAGATTTGCCTATCAAGGAGAAAACAGAAGATCACTGTTGGTGTTTGACAAAGAGGAGGGAAGAAATGAACATGCAAAGAGCAATAAAAATTATATCTCTGGTACCGTGTATTCCAAGAATGCACCAACAATACAACACCTGAAAAATACAATAAAAATTTACATGAAATAATCACTTCAAACCCATCGTCACTGGCTTGCCAATACAAGTTTTAACTCTAACTGTCTCGCAGTCGTTATCTCGCTCGGTAATCTCTACTGCACTTGTGAACCTTCGCTCGCGTTGAGCGCTAATTGGAATATTACTCAAGTCTTGCCCCTAAGAGCTGAAAATAGTTGTCTTCAAAATAATATTTAAGTGCTTAAAATCACCACGCAAACTGGCGTGAAGTTAGCTCACCAGAGCTCAAAAAGATTGACTTCGAATAATATTAGAGCTTTAAAAATCACTACGCAAACTGGCGTGAAGTTAGCTCACCAGAGCTCAAAACGAATTACCTCGAAACAGCGTCTTGTCGATCAATTTATTGGAAACTGACAGAGTGAGGAAGAGTGGGGTTAATTAAGAAAATTTTTCTAGAGTTTTCATCTCACACACATGGAACTAGTGTCAATCTTCATCATTTAATTCATACGTCTCAGCGCACTCATGCGGAGATATTTCGGATCAGCGGTTCTTTAGATAATCAATTCCGCGCGCTTTTTACCAGTGACGCTACCCATCGCGTGGTTCTGGCTTGGTCTCTCCTGATTGGGTGATTCAATCGTAGGTCGGTTGCAACTAACTCGTGACCATCCCCTCATGACTCCAATTTTGGTGCAAGTTGTTACACAATTTGGCCTTGAACTCAGCTTACCCGGCCGTTTTCAAGAAAAGCTACCAAGCTCTGTTTCTGTGGCAATCATTGCAACACACTAACTTGCCTTCCTCTTTGTCAACTTCCACAAGTACTGCCTGGGCCGCAGTAATAATAATCATAAATCATGAATACTTATTTATCGCAGATTAATAAGGGTTCAGTGTGTTAGTTAGTATCTTGGGCAATTCTCTCATCATCCATTCAAATCACATGGCTGCATTCAAAAAGCCACTTCATAAGAACAGCCTCAACCAACGTGTTGATTCCCAACTTACCCTTAATTCCTCGTTTCAAGCACCCCCTTGGAATTACTTCCATTATAATAATTAGTAGTGATATTGGTTTTACGTCCCGTTTAACTACTGCGGCTTTTAGAGACGTCGGAGTGCCGGAATTTTACTCCGAAGGAGTTCTTTAACGTGCCAGTAAATCTACTGACATGGCTCCCTTGCATTTGCCAACCCTCCATAACAACTTACTACAACAGTATTCGATTCTGCAACCTTGGGCACAGTGGGCAAGAACATTACCGCTGAGCCACGCAGCCGGTCATTTTCCCATAATTATGTTTGTCCCAGCAGTAATTCACATTGCTTTCATTATTGTCATAAGTAATATATCTTGTTGTTAATCCATTTCAGGGGCTTGGGACATCATGGTCATCAGCCCCTGTGTTGAACCTGTTTGATAACCTGTAATTATGTGATGATTGTAGTAATGTGTGTGTGTAACTCTATTTGGGGCAGTCCGCCTCGTAGGGTATTGACTACCATTATTAGCTGTCACCGCAGAGGCACGGGTTCGATTCGCAGCACAAGCAAGAAATTTAATTCTCGTCCGTGGACTGAAACGGGGTACACTCAGCATCATGAGGCCAAACTGAGAAAGAAAAGGCCGGTTGGATTCCTAGATCAGCCATCCTGGAAGTGGTTTTCCGTGGTTTCCCACTTCTAACCCAGGCAAATGCCAGGATGGTACCTATTTTAGGGCCAAATCCTACCTAAATTGCAAATACGGCAGTACTGGTGTATGCCAGTACCGGTACAGATATCTCAGTGACACAGGTTATCATAAACATTCTACGCACACCCAAGCACACGTGGATACATAACCACGATATCGCAAAGACCCTGAAGAATCAACAGCAACTACATATATTTAGAAAGGGATAAGGTAGGCGCCTCGTGACTTGCAGTATTTGTCTTAGCGGAGTGTGGAAAATCGCGGAGAAAAACACACTCAGGAAGGGCACCGTCAGTGCCGGGATTCAAACCTGCGATTTCAAGACTTGAAGAAGCTGCCCTCGCGGCTGTGGTGCACGATTTTACAAGCACGGCTATGTCGCAGGACAAGTATAATATTCTGAACACACTCAGTTTTTCTCACATACGTCACTTCGTATAGAGTATTTAGGAAGAGTATTATCTAGAAATTAGCTTCCTTCTTGCAAAATACATTAAATTCCAACTATGAACTCACCACATTGGCTATACTACAATCTACCTTTATTATACTTGGACATATAATGGCAATTTATTTAATACTTGGAACGAAATTAATTATGCTTACTTTTGGTGTTATTTGATCTTAGAATACTAGTCATAATCACAAGAGCAGGGTACACTCAACCTCGTGAGGCAAAACTGAGAAGAGGTGGGTTTGATTCCTACCTCATGCAGTGGTTGAAACTTCGTGAACGTAGGCAGCTGTCAATTGCGACCCTAATCCAGAAAATATTGTGTACAAAAATCCCTGGTTATCTCTACATTGTGTTTAAACCAATGAACTCCGTCCACCACAGAGAAAATAGATTTACTGATTCTACTCTACAGATTCCTATCCACCGTACAACTAAACACAATAAATCATTCATTTGCACAGCTTCACGGCTCTTTAATACATTCCACCTTCACTCATTTACAAACTCTTTTAACACTACCCAACTCAAGAAATACCTAATATCAAGATTCCTGAAGGAATACGAATCAAAAATATAAATATTTCATACAAAGTTTTTGAAATATATCCGTGCCATACAGCTTTCTATAATATTTGTAGTATCCAAGATACAACTTCCGTGGAATTGATAGTAGTTCTAGTAATCATGCCACTCATGTAATTGTTTTAATAATAGATCACATTATTATATTCTAATTTGTATTATTCATTTTGTATGAAATGTCTGCTAATTGGCTTGTTTAGTTATAAGTATATTTCATATTTCGTTTTATTTAGTTGTTAAGCTACAGTAGATTTAGTTTTTTTTATTACATATCTTCAAGCCAGAACATTGAATACGCTACATAAAGAGGCTCTATAGCCTCAGTCGCAGTTATCTATGAATAAATTCAATTCAAATAAAAATAAAATAAAAATCAGCCACCCTGGAAGTGGTTTTCTGTGGTTTGCCACTTCTATTCCAGGCGAATTCTGGGATGGTACCTTACTTAAGGCCACGGCCGCTTCTATCCAAAATCCTACCTCATTTACAAATACACACACTAGTACAGACAACACAGTGACAGAGGTTAACAGACAAATTCTACACACACCCAAGTACACGGGGCTACATGACCACGATGTCGCAAAGTCCCTAAAACAAGCAACAACAATAAAAACAAGAACATAATCACAAAGAGCTATGTATGGTGAATTCTGTTGGTTTTGCAGTAATTCCCAGTTCCACCTTCTCAACACATTGATCAACTACAAGTCAACGGGCGTTATCATGTAACAAAATAGGCCTGTGCTCAATGACCTGAGATCGTTAACTACAAAGTGCTGGGTGCAAATTATGTTCAAAGTTCTCTTGTACGACGAGGTACAGTGTGCCTTCATTATCATAACACAACCAGGTGAGTTAGCCGTGGTCGTTATGGCATGGCTGCTGGCAGTCGCTCACATCCGGGAGGCGAGGAGGTTCGAATCCCCCCGCCAGCAACCTTCTGGTCTTCTGTGGTTTTCCATCTTCCTTCCAGGCAAATGCCGGGGTTGGTCCCTAACTATAGGCCATAGCCGCTACCTTCCAACTCCTCGTCCTTACATTCAACTTTGAAGATGGTCTTCTGTGGTTTCCCAATCTTCCTTCCAGGCAAATGCTGGGGTTGGTCCCTAACTATAGGCCACAGCCGCTACCTTCCAACTCCTCGTCCTTACATTCAAACGTTCCTCCCCAGACAACACTCCACACGCGACGGTACTTGTAGCTCACCCATTGGGTGTCCGCCTAGAAGCAGCTACAAACTGGCGAGCCGAACATTTCCTCGGACACTCCCGGCACTAACAGCCATACGCTGAAAAAAAAACCACAATAATCATTACTTTAAAAGGACACTTTGGGCCTGGTGAATCCGTATGTCGCCATGTCGCTTTGAGCTCAGTCTACCTCCATTCACTATCACTGTCCAATTACTTTAGTTAGAACTAGGGGACCTGTGCGAGATATCTCGCATGTGCAAACCACACACCCGGCTTTCCTGTTATGCGGGCTTCTTGCTCATTTGTTTAAACACACTTTTTAAACAAATTGTCGATATTTTTGATATCAGAGTGCAAGATGTCTCTGTTGTGGGTAATTCTGTTTTATTTGAATGCACAATCGGTTACTTGTGAGCGCCTAATATGTATAGACTACTCGCTCGGCTTTTCTGTTATGCGGGCTGGACGCGATACAGTTCTGCCTGGGGCTATTGGCTTGTTCATTTGTTTAAACACACTTTTTAAATAAATACATATATTTTCGATGAGTTTAAAAAAAACGCACGATTTTTCCTGTATTGTTGAGACGATTTGGAAGATTCTGGTACAACTAAACCTTCTAACTCCGTCTGGTTTAGGAGTTTCTGTTTTGTGAAACACACACCTTAGTGTTTTATATGATGATGTTCGGAAAGCAGTGGGCACAAACTTTCCACATTCTCAGCTTCTTTACTACGATTTTGTGGACAGACGGTTCTGCACTACCAAATTCTAGGGAAATCTCCACACATGTTCAGCCACAGTCTTCTTCCAATAAAATACCTAACGACGGATACCCAGAGCGATGACTTTGATCACCATTTTCTATTCATAGACGAATGCTTTCACCCGTCCTGCAATAGTTCAGTATGATAGGACTGCTCCCTCCACAAACTTCTTGTATGGCTCTATAACAGTGGTTCTCAAAGTAAAAACTCATATTATAATTTTATTAATGCAGCCAATGACCATTTATCTCCTATTGAAGGCGAGTCAAGGAAGGTATTTTGAAATGAAATCGCCCGTGGACCTATTGAAAGAGACCATCCCGGCCTAGTGGTAAAAATGGGAAACCACAAAACCATTTTTAGCACAGCGAATCTGGGATTCGAACCCACGCTCTCCCGAAGCCTGCTAGGCTAGTGATAGGGCGTTCACATTTCGTGAACAAATATTGCTGTCTACAGATTCTCATTTTCATGAACCTATGTAGGAAGTTCTACCACCGTCATGGAAGACTAATAAATTCGTACTTTAGCTCTCTTATTTTATTTCACAACTGTCCGTCCCGTTACGTAATGGCTAGCATTCTTGGCTGTCAACGCGGAGGCCCGGGTTCGATTCCATTCTCTGCCAAGAAATTTAAAATTTGGTCTGAAATATGGAACAGGATACATACACTAAGCCTCATGAGGCAAAACTGAGAAGAGGCGGGGATCGATTCCCACCTCAGCCATCCTGGAAGTGATTTTCTGTGGTTTCCCACTTCTACTCCAGGCGAATGCTGGGATAGTTCCTAAATTAAGGCCACGGCTGTCTCCTTCCAAGTCCTCATTTGAATTACAACTACACACACTAATACAGCCACCACAGGAACACAGGTTATCTTCCACACACACCCAAGTATAAGGGGCTTCATGACCACGTTGTCGCAAAGACTCCCAATGAATCAGCAACAACTATTTCACAACTGACTAGTGGATACTGCCATTAGGAACCTTGGAATTGAGATCGAACCCGCCATTCGCAGCAGTAACTACTTGCCAAACGTGGTCTATTGTTTTTGACTCCCTTGTGGGCTTTGCAGCATCGAAATTATGTACCCCTGTGTACTTAGATGTGTGTACAATCAGTATAGTATGGTGTTTGAAGCCAATTTCAGTGTTGCCTTAGTAATCCTGAAATTAAAAAAAAATATATGAGATTAATACAAATCTCATGTATATTTTTTCAGGAGTATGGAATATCCCATCAAAATTGGGTATAATCGTGTTGACCGACTGGAAAGCATCAAATTTCGGTGAAGTCAGTATGATAACCTGTGTCCTTGTGATGGCTGTGATGAATGTGTGTAATTCTAATATCGGATGGATTTGAAAGAGGCGACCTTGTCCTTAAGGTAGGAACCATCCCAGCATTTGTATAGAGTAGACGTAGGGAATATAAGGGAAACTACTTCTAGGACAGCTGAGGTGGGAATCAAACTCATCTCTTTTAGGTTTTGCATCACGAGACTGAGCAAACCCAGTTCCAACCCTCAGACCATAATTAAATTTCTTGGCAGCAGTTCAAAGGGATGTTAAACCAATGCAATATAATAATAATAATAATAATGATAGTAACAACAACAACCAAAATAATAATAATAATAATAATAATAATAATAATAATAATATATTATTATATTGGTTTATCGTCCCTTTGACCTTCTGTGGCTTTTGAGATGCCAGGGTGCCAGCGTTCAGAATGCCTATTGTGAATAAGTTCAGTGTGTTACTTAAATGATAGTGGATTTCATGATAGGAAAATGGCTCGTAACATAGTAAAAAGTAAATTATAAATAGATACGTCATCCAGAGTTAATGAATTAGCGAAATCTACGAGTTTGACTGAACGTGTACTAATAGCGTGAAAAAATAATCTGGTTTCTTGATTGTCATGTGCTAACATGGATTTTCAACTGAGTAATGTTATCTCCGCAAGTGTTGGCTACTACCCCCTAAGAACCTGGACACGATTCCCTAGGAACCTTTGATATATTTTTATCTACACTGCTACAGACCATCAAAATAGCACGGGTTATCAGAAATCATACTGGGATGATGAACAAGATGTCCTAGGCCCCGAAGAGGAACAACAAAAACAGATCCCCAGCGCGTAGTTATGCCCGTTAATTTACTAACCACGATTGTTTATGGACAGCTGCAGCAAGTCCGGAGAACGGTGTCTCGAATCCAGCAGCTGACAGCGGCTATCCTGAGTGCAGTCCTACCCCGGGTTTTAAGCACACTCCTTCCAGGCAATAGCTAGGATAGTACCTTACTTCATGTTCTGCAGCTCCTGCTAACTACCAGGCACTTACAATTATTACAGTAACACATACAGTTATCAGAAAAACACAGGTTGTATTTCTATCCATTATTATTCCCATTTTTACGCGGTCGAGGATATGGTCACAAGAGTTTTCTATAGGCTGGGTGGTTCTTGCGCCGAATATCCATCCGAACTGAAGTGAATGAATATGTACAAGGATTTGGATGGAACGCCCGTGGCCTATTAGAAGGTCATGGAATTTCCTGGAGTTGAACATGGAAAAACCTCCACAGTAGGAAGTGAAGTGCGCACCAGTACAGGGACATCCGCAAATCACCTCAGTCTAAAAAACTACATTATCAATTCAGTTACATTTAAATGTTTGTACTGTATAAGTGATTAACATAACTAACCAACAACAAAAGCTCATTATGTATATAAGTAACAGTTAATAACAAAACAGTCTAGCAGCTGTTGTTGTTGTATAATTTGTGGGGCTTGGACATCGTGATCATGTATCCCCGTGTGTGTAGAATTTATCTGATGACATTTAGTAGTGTGTGCATGGTAATTCAGGTGATGATTGGGAAGGAGGGCGGCCGTGGCCTTAAGTTAGGAATTATCCCGGCATTTGCCTGGAGTAGAAGTGGGGAAACTACGGAAAACCACTTCCTGGATCCTGACGTGGGAACTGAACCCACCTCTACTCAATTTTGCCTCACGAGGCTGAGTGTATCCTGTTTTAGCCCTCAGACCGGAACTTAATTTCTTGGCAGAGCCAGGAATCTAACCCGGATCTCCGGAGTGACAGCCAAGAATGCTAACCGCAGGAAGTGGACAGTCTAGAGACCAATCACTTCAAAAGCTCACTACGGTAGAAGTTAACGGTTCAAAAGTGTTTTCACATTATACACATAATAATATTAACAAAAGAGCAACAATAGAGAAGCGTAATAGACTAACGAAATAAAAAGTTAATTAGTTAAAAATTCTACTTGCTATAAAGGTTGATTAAAAACTGCTGTAGCTTTATTGTGAATACTGTTGTAAATAAATGTTATATAAATATCGGCTGAATCTAAATTAAGCCAAAGTAAGCTGGATCTGACGAACGAAACTAGTTATCCAATTAAGTCCCCCCACTTGTGTGAGAAGTGTTTTAGTAAGTGTATAAATAATTCATATAATTTATTTCATGCAGTAGGAAATTAATTGTAACTCCCCGACCGACCGGAAATCTTCTACTACGAGAAATCACGGAAAACCATTTCAAAGACGGTTCACGGTGAGGTTCGAAACCATTCGTCTCCTGAGTGCAGAGATACTGTAGCTTGTCCCCATGGCCTTGTAACTTAGCTCGCGTAGCTTCTAGTACCCCGATCGGTACCAAATGAACACAGATTAACAGATAACATTTCAACGAACACCCACGCACATGGAGCTGAAGATGAAATGTCCCAAGCCTCTGCAAGGGAATTGGCAACTCCAGCTATCTGATATGACATCTAGCGGTAAAAATGAGAAACTTACCAAGTAGGGTACATTTGTCACGTGGTGACTGTTTGTATACGGTTTCTTGTATTGGTGAGCAGATCGTGGTAAATTCTTCGTGTTTATACATAAGTTATAAGTTTTACTCGTTGATAAGAGTGCAAAATGAGTAAAAGGAAAGTATATTGCTCAGTTTACGGCTGTAAGTCGATGTATAAAAGGGCTGCGGATATACGTTTTCATCACATTCCAAAAGATGCAAATAGCAATAGCCGAAAGGTGACTATACCAAATAAATACAGGCAACAAGAGCGGGTTGGACCACTCACCACTACACTCACTGACGACAGGACGGGTTGTTCACTTACGCCTAGCCAAGCCGCACCTGACAGCCAAGCACAGTCTCGCCGAGCCAAGCCTACACCAGCCGAGGGAAGACAGCCAAGCTTCATCAGTCAGGTATCCTTCGCTCCCTAGTTCATTTCCAATAACCCTACCAACCGCCATCACCTCGCTCTGCGATATCCGAGCCATTCCACTACGAGTCATATAGGCCTAATTTTGACTTCGCAGGGTTATTACCTACCATCCAAATCAAGCAATTCCTGTCTACCCCGAACTGTAATACAAGTTAAACTCATCCCTTCGCCCTACCAAGCAACAAATAATTTCTAGAGTCTATGGTACAGTGAGCAAACTCAAATATAGCTTTTAAACGTAACAGCGCCATGACCCGAACTGCACAAAAACAAATACCAGCAGACAACCGATACTTGATAATATGCAATTGACACATAAAATCCAGTGGAACACACAAATTAGATCACGTGTATCGCACATTTATACATATATACAATTGAAAATAACACTGTCATTATTTTAGGGACAACATTTACTGATTATAACCGAAAAATAAAAAGTGTTCCATATCAAACGCATGTTATTGAGTATTTTACCCTACTTATCCAGACCGACCGCAGCGCCCCAAGTGTTAGTTTGAGTTGCCAATAACGACACCAACAAATTTAAGCAATTGGATCCGATAGCACTGGATGTGATACTGTAATGAAGCACAAGTAGCCCATTGAGAGACTTCAGTTCCGTCTTTCACCTAAGCACAGCATAGCACAGTACAGCTGAGTTCCATTGCTCGGCCATGGGCAAGACATGACAGGATCTCGGCCAACGCCCATTCAACCAGTTACCGGGTTAGATCGTCAACAGATAAACTGGATCATGAATGCACCCTATATCCACGACCGGATTTAGCACGTGCCTTACCGTGACCTGCAGGAAAACATTAGTGTTCGGCCTACTCTTCTATTCCTGGGAGCAAAGACGGCCGGCCGTGGAGCTGACAACTCCATCCCATCTAGTACCGAAGTCACAAAATGTGGAAGCCTCTACCTTCCATTACTCCCAGGGCCTCCATGGCCTGTACGGAGTTGGCTTTGCTTTGCTACTCTTCTATAGTATGTTCATGCTACTCACAAAGATCTGACTTAGTCCAGTTACTGTTTTGTCAGAGACATTAGGGGCATGTTCCTGTTCCACGTAAAGAACCATCTTCACCCAATGATCATGAACATTTAAACACGGGAGCATATTCCTGTTCCTCGTAAAGAACCATATTTAACCAGTGATCATGAACATTATTTAGACACGGGAGCATGTTCATGTTCCTCATGAAGAACCATCTTCATCCAATGTTCATGAACATTTAGACACGGGAGCTTGTTCATGTTCCTCATGAAGAACCATCTTCATCCAATGTTCATGAACATTTAGACACGGGAGCATGTTCATGTTCCTCATGAAGAACCATCTTCATCCAATGATCATGAACATTTAGACACGGGGGCATGTTCATGTTCCTCATGAAGAACCATCCTCATCCAATGTTCATGAACATTTAGACACGGGAGCATGTTCATGTTCCTCATGAAGAACCATCCTCATCCTATGTTCATGAACATTTAGACACGGGAGCATGTTCATGTTCCTCATGAAGAACGATCCTCATCCCATGTTCATGAACATTTGGACACGGGGGCATGTTCATGTTCCTCATGAAGAACCATCCTCATCCAATGATCATGAACATTTGGACATGGGGAGCATGTTCCTGCTCTTCATGATGATCATAATCCAATGATTGTGAAATCATAACCCTCACGAACCTAGTTAAGTGACTGTGTCAAGTGATGAATACAGGACCGATTGATAGGGAATTTGTTATGGAGTAGGCTACTTACTTTCACCCCATAAAACAGTTATATGAGGTGTTTCATGTTCGACCATGGCAAAATGTAAATATTTTATGTCAGAAAACTGTACTATAATAAGGCTAATTATAGTACAAGTTTTCATTATGATACAATTTCTCCCACCATTCAGAACTCTAGGAACAGTTGTGTGACCAAGTAGGTAAGGATAGCATCGCACCTGCGCTGACTTCCACGGCCTCCTATTTTAAATTTCACTGCGTGGCTAGTGTCATAGTGAGTTATTTGAGGAGGCCATGGTCGAATACAAGATATTCTCTGCGTCCCATGCACTCTGTTCAAAACATAAAACTGGCGAAATCTCGACAGATATTTATGAATATTTATGTTCGAACAAAAAATAGTTATAATTATCGTCGAACATAAACAGTCGTATGCAACTCGCCTATAATGGTAACTAAGACATACTCGTGTCTTAATTATTGCCATTATAGGTTTGTTGCATAATGTACTGTTAAAGTGCAATGATATATATCCTTGCGTAACTTGGGAGAAGGGTGTATGTATGTCTACCCCTTATTCTTTCCGTTTTCCAGCAGGGTCGGGGATGAGATGCGATGAAAAAAACACTTTGTGGCGGATGGTTTTATGGTCAGATTCCCTACCTGACGCCAGCCAACGCCAAACTCATGAGAGGAGATAATGAGAGATGAAATGAATGAATATATATGATACTGGGCAAGGATGTAGAAGGAAACGGTCGTGGCCTGTCAGAAGGTACCGGCCCAGCATTTTCCTGGAGTTTAAAATGGTGAAACCTCTGAAAACCATTTCAAAGACCCCCAACGGTGGGGATCGAACCCACGTCTACCGAGTTCGCAGTGAGCTTGGCCCTATGACCTAGCGCTGCGTGTTAGTTCGCATAGCTACTGCTGCCGTTAACTAGGGAGAAGAATAAAGGTTGTTAAATACAATAAGCAGTCAAAAAGGTAAATTTAGATACAACTGTTTGCTAGTGGCAGATAGTGATGTATGGAAGAACTTGGTTTGTTTACTTAGGCATACAGATTTTAAGCTAATAACCACAACAGAAAGTAAAGGATATGACCGTATCCTTGTAATATTTGATCTACAATAATAAGACAGGTTATCCGACAAAGTTAACGAAAACATATTGTTAATAGGCTAATTGAGGTGAATCAAATGAAAAGAAATGAAATGAAACGAAATTAAATGGAATGGAATGAAAATGCCTTGGCTGGGCAGAAGACCCTTCAAGCTACAGAGATCCTTTCTTTTTCACGTTTTAGTCCTAAAGTTGCAGCACTGTATTGGATCAAGAACAGCCTCCTCCTAGGTCAAAGAATGTCTGTCTGTTGACTAATTTCTGCGGTTCTATTTCTGGCTACAAAACTCGTGATATTTCTTTATGGAAACACATTCTTGTCTTCTATTGCAATCATAAATATTCTACAGGTATCTGTGTTTCTTCATAACCAAAATTGTGGATGTAATCCTCATAGTGTTCTGTCCAGATCGATTCAAGTATGAAAAAATACATCATTTTTTTATACTTGTCTTAAACAAGAAAATTCGTAACATCAAAACTAACAGTGATGTTTTCATAATGAATTCACAAAATGTTCCTTGGAACACGTTCTAGGCCCCTGTAAAAATTCGTATGCCTGAGACAGAAAGTATAGGGACAGGAACAATGATCATGAAATTTGCGAGTGTCTGTAAACTTTTGGTAGGACTTGTACCTAGGTATATACGAAGTCAGCGCGGAGGTACGGGCTCGATTCCCGGCTCTGACAAGATATTTAATTCAGCTCTGAGGGTTGAGATGGGGGTATAATCAGCCTCGTGAGGCAGAATTGAGAAGAAGTGAGTTCGATTCCCACCTCAGATATCCTGGAAGTGGTTTTTCCGAGGATTCCCAATTCTACTCCACGAAAATGGCGGGTTGGTGGCTAAAATAACAACCATGGCTACTTAGTAACCAACTCCAAGCCTCAATTACAAATACACACACTAGTAAAGATTTAACTGTATATTGACACAGGTTATCAGACAGATTCAACAAACACCTAAGTACAAGGGGCTACATGACCTCGATGCAGCAAAACCCCTAATTGAATCATAACAAATTAATAATATAATCTTTGCGTTTGTATTCACTGTAATTAGAGACACATCTCATTCTCCTATAAACCCAGCGGTGTAGCTGAGGACGTTTAGTCACTCTCTACGACTGCAAGTGTGGAGATCCTAATTTCGATCCACCATGCAGAGTAACTATCCTAAGCGTGGTGTTTCCATTAATGCCATAATGGTACCTTATTTCAAGTCCCGCGGCACTTACCCCAATCCTTGAGGCCAGTATTTATTTATAATAATTTATGTATTTTCTGGTTGCTATGGACACTACTACATGCACGAGAGAAACACAGGTTATCAGACAAATCCAATGCATAGCCAAGTAGCCCACATGGGGTTTATGGCCAAGGTAACCTAGTTCCTAATAAAGGCAAAACATTCTCGTAAATGAAATCTAGAAATTGAAACATGTTCAAACTTGGCAAAATACTTAAACAAGATTTTTTCTTTGGTACCGGCATCATCCTCAGTAGCTGAGCGTAGCATGAGAGGAATCGGAAGCATTGTGTAATGTTAAACTAGTGCATATCAGCTCAATACCTTCACAGAATGATGAGTATTCCTCATGAGTAGGTATAAATTCCTCTGGATGACTGAGATCCAGGGTCGTGGTCATAATGAAGCCAATGTAATTAATGGATAAAGACATCCATATTGAGACATACACAGTGCATGGCTACAGTTATTTCTATTTTTAACGAAGCATGTTGAAGTGGGGAGCGTGCAGCTGCTTCACATTCCAGCCAAGGAAACCAGCCTCCAGTTCCGGTAGCTCAAGGTGAAGTGCGTGGCGGCATGGGTATGGTGTCACAACTCTTGTCTCCACACTATCCTTAATCGATATCCACAGTCTGAGCCACACATGCAAGTTCAGGATAGGATTTAGGCTAAATCTCCACATTATCAATATCCACAGACCACCACAAATGCAAGTTCAGGGTGGATTTAGGCTAAATCTCCACATTATCAATATCCACAGACCACCACAAATGCAAGTTCAGGGTGGATTTAGGCTAAATCCAATATCCACAGACATACAAGTTCAGAGCAGGATTTACGAGCTTTATTTCTACAATATCGATCTCCACAGACTAAAGTACAAATGCAAGTTCAGGGCATGGTTTAGGAGCTCAATCCCCACACTATCAATACCGACTGACCACCACACATCTCAAAGCCATATTTGAGTTTGACGTCATTGTAACCAACTGCTGAGAAAACACAATTGAAATTTGAACTCAAAATTAAATATCTCACAGTATATATGGAAACTGCTCCAATATTTGCACACACACATAGGCCATAATATTCCATACTTATTTTGAACAACCCATTCATGACAGTGTTGACAACATGATTCTACGCATGTGATAGGTTCAATGTTTAGCTGCATATAACTCCATACTATCTAATGGGTTTCAAACAAATTTTGTATGAGCAATGTGTACCTTATGAGATATAACTTTATATATTTACAGAGCCACCAGGGCTGCCAACTGTCGGTAAAAGCTCTCTATAATTTTGAACCCTAGTATCAATATCTAGAAAGTATCCATGTAAACAGTTCTAAACTTTACACATGCATATTCCATAATATTGCAGATTATATTTGAGCAACCCATACATGACAGTGATGCCGACAAACTTCTACTTGTGCTGAAATGTTCAATGTTTAAATGCATGTAACTAACAAATGGATTTCAACCAAATTGTGTGTGCGATGTATGCCGCATTATATTTTCGTGTGATTATCATCAGAGCTACCAAATCTACCAACTGCGTATCAATCACCCCAAGACTTTTGAACTCTAGACTCAATGTCTCAAAATACGTCTATGAAACTAGACAAGGGTTTGCACGTGCGATGCATGCCTTAAGAGTCATAACTATGCCTAAAAACACAGTCCTCAGTGCTCTCAAATACCTAGTAACATTTTGTAAATATTTGAGTCCAAGACTCAATATTGTAGAATATGGTCATTTGAACAATTTAAAATTCCGCACACTATTATGTCTTAATATTGCAGATATATTTGGAGCAACACGTATAAACACATCAGTGTTACCAAAATTTTTCCACGTACAGTATGTTTATAGTTTCCTTGTTTAACTGTATAATTCTACCATAAATTCAACGAATTTCTACCAAATTGTGTATGTACAGTGTATGCCATAATTACCCTTATTTTCAGAGTCCTATTAAAGGGGATGCCTCATCAATAATGTGTTTTTTTAGGAGAATTTTATTTGAAAAGTATTCTGTCAAAAAATTTAACTATTCATCAAAATAGAGACCATAACATTCTATGGTCTTGAGCCAACTTTTAGCGAAGTTTCTCATCCCGCGATGGTACCAGTGTCTGGGTTTTGATGCGAAGAATTCGGCGAGAGCCATTTCCACTGCTGTAAAGTTTCGACATTTCTTCCACGCAAGAAATGGGCCATTTATCGAAAAAAGATGGTAATCTGAAGGCGCAAGATCATGGCTGTATGCTGGGTGTGGTAGCAGTTCGACTCCTCCCAGTTCCTGAATTTTTGCCATGGTTGTTCGTGCAGTATGATGACTCGCATGGTCTTTCTGCAAGATAACTCTATTTCGGTTAACTAATGCTGGCTATCTCCGTCACAAAACTTCATGAACTCGATCCACTTGTTATGAATGAAGATCTGAATTGATTGCACACCCGTTTGGAACAAACTCCCAGTGAATCACTCCTTCAAAATTCCACCAGACACACAACATATTGGAGCCAAACTGATTTTTTTTAACGATGACTTTGGTAGGTTGACGGGGACTGAGCCACAGCTTGGAGGTATCAGCATTGCAGTAATAGACCCATTTTTCATCATATATGACAATTCTCCTGATAAATCTACTGTATCATCCATGGGGTTACCGATAAGCTGACGACAGATATCCACTCTACGTTGAGCCTGTTCAGGGCTGAATTCATGAGGTACAGATCTACAGCATCTGTTTGATTTTCCAAATATCTTAATCTGGCGATGTATGGTATCTTTTGAAGCACCAGGTACTTCTGACAGCCTACAAGTACTTCTTTGCGGATTTTCTTCCAAAACTCTGCGTGTATTCTCAATATCTTATAGTTTAGGTCTTCCAGAACGCGGGACATCTGTAGTGTTTTCTTCTCCAGTGTTGAAACGTTGGAACCAACATTGTGCCACACGCTCACTTAAGACACCACCGACAGCAGTGGCTACGCTCGCTAAAGCGCAGCGTTAGGTCATGGGGCCAAGCTCTTCGCTGACTCGGTAGACGTGTGAATTCGAGCCCCACCGTCGGCCGTCCTTGAAATGGTTTTCCGTGGTTTCCACGTTTTCAACACCAGGCAAATGTTGGGACGGTACCTTCTGACAGGCCACGGCCGCTTCCTTCCACACCATTGCCCAGTTTCATTCACCTTCATCCATTCCATCTCTCATCCCGACGCGCAGGTCGCCGACGGGCGTCGACTAGAAATATCTGCACTCGGCCTCTTAGGAGGCCACACGAAAAAAAAAACTTAAGGCACCTTCTCCTTCCACTTCGCATATTCTTCGAGCCGCGGCAGTAGCTTTGTAATCTTGTTTCCAGTAGTGCTTTAGAAGTACCCTAACCTCCCATTTTAAAGGTTCACTTGTGATTGAGTATCAACAACTGACGACTGATACATTCTCGCAATATACGCAATTCCGGTCATGGCCTCCTGTAAAGAGCATTGGCGAACCAAAAAAAAAAAAAAACAATTCTATCCTATAAAACACCAAAATTTAAAGACGACATTACTTAGGAGATATCCTTGTATTTACCTATAACTTGCTCGGGGCATTTGAGCTGTAGACTCTCAATGCATTAATAATACCTTTGTTAACTAGTAATACGTTAACTCGTACCCCTGGAGAAATGCAAATATTATATGTCAGAAAACTGTACTATAATGAGCTTCATTATAGTACAAGTTTTCATTATGATACAGTTTCTCCCTCCAATCAGAGCTCAAGAAACAGTTGTGAGATCAATTAAGTGAGGATAGCATCGCACCTGCACTCACTACCATGGTCCCCTATTTTAAAATTCACTGCGTGGCGAGTGTCATAGTGAGGTATTCCAGGAGGCCATGGTCAAATACAAGGTAATCTCAGCGTCCCATGCGCTCTGTTCAGTACATAAAACTGGTGAAATCTCGACAGATATTTATGAATATTTATGTTCGAACATAAAATAGTTATAATTATCATCGAACATAAACAGTCGTATGCAACTCGCCTATAATGGTAATTAAGACATTCGTGTCTTAATTATTGCCATTATAAGGTCGTTGCATAATGTACTATTCGCCCACAGGCCTTGTGCAAGGCTTTGAAGTTGCATGTCGGTGATACCGTTAGAGTACTTGCAAACAAAATTTAATTTCTATCGGAGTGGGAATCGCACCCAGTCCTCCAGGACGATAGCCAACAACGCTACCACTACAACACGAGACATTTATTACAAGTAACTTAATTTAAAATTTATATAGTGGTCTGCCATCACCGATACCTTGTTACAATTGTAGCTAATATTACCAATCCGAGCTTGTTGTGTGTTCTTGCCCTTACCCAATGTTTGAAAGAGGTTGGGGCCTCCGTATTTCAACTCAATTGGGGCTTCGGAGATTTTGGGAGAGCGTGAGCTGATGCAAATATCTATAAACTTATTACATCTTCGTGTAAACAGCGAACATAAATCAAATTCACGTCACAGGTAAACGAGGAATGTTTTGCAACTGGTTGCCATTCTGTACACAGAACTACGATGACGATATTCGCAGCCTTCGTTCTTTACATTACATTACCAGACAACCGGGTGAGTTAGCCGTGGTCGTTACGGCATGACTGCTGGCAGTCGCTCACATCCGGGAGGCGAGGAGGTTCGAATCCCCCCGCTGGCAACCTTGAAGATGGTCTTCTGTGGTTTCCCATCTTCCTTCCAGGCAAATGCCAGGGTTGGTCCCTAACTATAGGCCACAGCCGCTGCCTTCCAACTCCTTGTCCTTACATTCAAACTTTCCTCGCCAGACAACACTCCACACGCGACGGTACGTGTAGCTCACCCATTGGGTGTCCGCCTTGAAGTAGCTACAAAAAAACTGGCGAGCCGAACATGTCCTTGGACACTCCCGGCACTAAAAGCCATACGCAAAAAAAAAACAGACAATGTATGAGGTCAGGTTTGTGAACGTGTTCTCCTGGTAGTGTGTATAAAGATGTATTAATATCGCTATTGTTTGCACGTCTCCTCAGAAGAGTTCTAACTTCTAAACTAAAGGAGCAATAAAGAGAGTAGTGTGAATAACGCAACAAGACGATATCAGAATTTCTGAATGTAAATGTTCAGAAAATGGCTATTTCCAGTTATTATCTCCCAAATTCTTAAAGATGCAGGTGTTAGTTTTGTTGTTAAATTCATTTAAGGGACTTGGAACTCCTTGTTCATCAGTCCCATTTACTTGGATATGCATTCAATGTGTCTGATAGCCTGTGTTCCTGTTCTGGCTGTAAAGCTTATAATATAGAGAATATTATACGAAAGGGAACAATTTAATTCCAGGTAAACATGAGGAATTTGTCCTTTTTAATTTAATCTATATCTCATTTTTCGCTTGGTTAATCGTACAGTTCTTATCCGTTGCTTTCGACTTACGACCACCTCGTAGTGTAGCGAGTAGAATTCTGGACTGTCACCCGAGAGGTCAAGGTTCGAATCCTGGCTCTGCCAAGAAATTTAATTCTTGTCTGAGGACTGGAACGGGGTACAATTAGCCTAGTGAGACAAAACTGAGAAGAGGCCATCCTAGAAGTGTTTCCGTGGTTTCCCACTTGCACTGCACGCAAATACAGGGATGGTTCCTAACTTAAGGCCACGGCCGACTCCTGCCGAATTCTCACCTTAATTACAAACACACTCACTAATACAACCATCACAATTATACAGGTTATCGGACAAAAGAATCCACACGCATCCAATTGAAGAGTCCAAAGGAAAAACCAGCTAACCCAATAGCATGTAACTTCTCAGGAGAGCCATTTTAAAGTTTGGGTTACCTGATTTTTCCATTGAACACTGCTTCTTCAAACTTCGCTAAGTGGATTGGTTTGTTTTTCACGTTTTGTATCGGAAATATTGTAGTACTTCTAAAGGACTAACAGAGGGTGCTGAAATCCCCATTTGTGGTATTTTGAGGGTTAGCTGGTTTTTCCTTTGGACTCTTCCATAAGGCAAAATGACCACTATCTCCAAGTACCTCAAAGAAAACAACAACAAAAACTTTGGCTTACTTCACACAATTTGGCCTAACTTTGTATTTGTTATTTCTCTCAATGAGCTGTAGTCATGGACTCCACAATTACAGGCATTTCAGCAGCTTGGCAATTCTCCCAAATAGCGGGCAATGTGGCGCAGTCTGCTTAGTATTGCCCTTCAAACCCCAAGGCTGTGGGTTGTTTTCCGGCTCTGATCGATGGCATAGGCTATAACAGTGTTTTAATGCGGCAAACTCGTATCAGTAGCCTACTGACACGTTTGATGTCTCCCTCAAAGGCGAAATTCTGTCGAATTGTGTCTAAAGCCACAACAGTTAAGAGAGACGTTAATCCAGCAACATTATTGAATTACGGTCATATTCATCTTCCCTGATAGAACACTGTTTCCATCTGATCTTTTCTCCTTTTATCTCTTCGTGATTACGTCTAAAACCTGAAGCCCGCAACAGAGAGGAAGCACTGTAAAACTGGTGTTGAGTCAGAGAAGCAACTTCTTGCATGCAGATTAGTCAATATACGAGAATGATAGCATTTATATAATGCATCTCCCGGCGCCAGGTGCAACAACAAAAGCACGTTAGGAATCCGGAACCTTTGAATGGCACGCGTCCATCCACTTTCTCCGTGGGTCACCAGTGTCCCCGTGCGATGTGACCTCTCTTGCCCAATGGCCCCACATTTCAACTGAGGTGTGAAGTTACGTCACCCTGACTCGACAGTACAGGATATTTGATATTGTCATGGGCGCCAAGGTAACGTATTGTCCGAATGAGCTTGACAAAAATAAAACACAAAAACATAAGGCAAAGGAAGCAAGAAAGGAAGAAACGAAGAAAGAAACGAAGAAAAGGAATCAAAGAAAGGAAAAGAAAAATAGGATGGAGAGGAAGAAAGGAAAAGAAAGGAAGAAAGGAAGAAAGGAAGGAAGAAAGGAAGAAAGGAAGAAAGAAATTAAGGAAGAAGAAAGGGGGGAAGAGAGAATTAAAGAAAGGAATAAAGGAAGAAAGAAAGGAAGACAGAAACAAAGAAGTAAAGAAAAAAAGAAAGAAAGAGGCGGAAAAGAAGAAAGAATGATAGGAAGGAAGGAAGAAAAAATGAAAGAAAAAGGAAAGAAATAAATGAAAGAAAGAATAAAAAGAAAGTAAGGAAGAGAGAAAGAAAGAAAGAAAGAAAGAAAGAAAAATCACCGTGGCATTTTAATTCTCTCTTTACTGATTTCTCGTGAATTGTTCAACATAGGCTACCTGGTGAATCAGCTGTCCCTATCAATATTGTTTTCTCTACCCTAACAAACATGATATCGTGAGGGCAATCCTTTTCTGTTAACATTCCGTATGGTACTTATGCACTGTAGCACATCCTGCAAACTATTTATTGTTTCCGGCATTTGACTATAGACATTCTTTCAATCAGTTATTGAACAGCAGTCTACCACGCAACTATGTTACGATGTCGTGTCAAGTGACTGGGTAACGCAAATCGCGAAATCAACGTTTATAACTACTATCCAGAGGCGTGAAGAGCGAACGAAACAGGGAACTAGAGTAGTAACATACTCTAAAGCAGGGGTTCTCAACCTTTTTCTACCATCGTACCCCTTTAAAGAAATTAAACATCCTGCGTACCCCCCACTAACCTTTCTTAGGTAGAAATAATGGTTATTAAAAATGTAAAAGGTATTTAGTTAGTATGGTTTAACCTTTGTAATTTTATAAGGAAATATATTTTAATAAAACAGAATAGAGTTGTTGTTTTTCAGTTCCTTTTCCCAAAGGGTGATTTTTGCAATCATTGCGTTAGTTTTTATTTCAACATAGAGCATATCAGAAACACTACCTTGCATACACTTATTCCAAATGTCCAGTTTTTCAAAAATATCACTTAAATAGGCCAATTTTAAAAGCCAGCCAAAGTCATTGAGTACTGATGATAAATTAGAATTGTGCTCGGTAAAGAAAATATGAAATTCTTTGTGGAGTTCAAATACACGCGCCGTAAATAACTCACACAGTAGTCACGGAACGAAGCTCATAGTGCATGTGGATCGAGTAGAAGGATGGCCTGCCGCGTACCCCCTGAAATGTTTCGCGTACCCCTAAGGGGTACGCGTACCACAGGTTGAGAACCCCTACTCTAAAGCATTCTTACTTTAAGTCTCACTCACAGTTGTGGCGTAAGTTAGTGCATGTGGTCAAACGCCAGCCTACCAATTAACGCAATGTGTTGACAGTTTGAACTCTACATTCGGTACTTTTTCGTTACTTTTGTACAAAGTAGTAGCTTAGTAACATTTCCCTCTACTATAATTTACTTGATTTGAACCGAATAGTGGATTCCAGTATGGAGAAACAAAATGAACTAAGTTATCACGAAATAAAACTATCACTACAACGCTATAACAACCTGGCGCTCATCGTGATAGCACACCTCGTGACTTAAACATAATTCAGTTCATAAAAAGTGAATAGTATGCAGTTCAACTATAAAATACCGGGTGAGTTAGCTGTGGTCGTTACGGCATGGCTGCTGGCAGTCACTCACATCCGGGAGGCGAGGAGGTTCGAATCCCCCCGCCGGCAACCTTGAAGATGGTCTTCTGTGGTTTCCCATCTTCTTTCCAGGCAAATGCCGGGGTTGGTCCGTAACTATAGGCCACAGACGCTACCTGCCAACTCCTCGTCCTTACATTCAAACTTTCCTTCCCAAACAACACTCCACACGCGACGGTACTTATAGCTCACCCCATGGGTGTCCGCATAGAAGTAGCTACAAACTTGCGAGCCGAACATGTCCTCGGACACTCCCGGCATTTAAAGCCATACGCTAAAAATAAAATAAAATAATATATATATATATATATATATATATATAATATATATTGTAACTAGAAAATAATAATAATAATAATAATAATAATAATAATAATAATAATAATAATAATATCAAACTATTGAATTACTGATGTCTTGCCTGCACATGCTTCTTTAAGTTCGATGCGGAACTGAGACTGCTCTGCATTATTTCTCAACCTGTGCACATTTTATTGTAGGCCAACATTTCATTTTAAGAAATTAAACACCCCGGCGTCGACGGCTCCGTAAAATGGCACATTCATGTCTAGACACAAACACGCTCTAACTTCAATCTTGCCAGAGAAATAATAACTCAGCGATGATATCTACATGAAATTTGTCGTAAAACATAAAATATGGCAGTGATTCCGTGCCAATTCCTCCCCAACCCCAAACCCTTTAAATAAAGGTCAGATTTAAGTAATACAATGTTTCATTGTGTTCTTAGGCTTTCTTGTAGAAAATTTGTTTCTCAGAATTGACTACAAAAGCATATCCTGAATATAATTCATAAGCCTACTGGAACTATTTGGCTCGTTTTTTTTTTTTTTGGACAGAGAATGGTTCATAAACACTGAGTGAGAGTTGGACGTAGTCTCTTGCATGCCTTTTAAATAAGCTGGCTGTGCATCACGATTGTGGGAAGATTTCTATTCTCTGGTCTCCTAGTAAATGGTCCACACCCAGACATGACAGAATTATGGTGACTCAAGGAGCATTGGGACGTTTATGGCACGAATGCGGGGAAAAGCTAGGCGGAAGTACTCGAAACTTTCAAATTCATCATAAATTCACGGTTTGTTTACGGTTATTGTTTGTGTTGATGGGCTGGTTGTTGAGTCCATTCCCACGTGCTATTGACAACTGATTGCGTCATCTTGAAACAGTAATGAGCATTTTCCTTATTCTTTAAAGTAACGTTGTTACAGTTACTTTTTATACAATGTAACGTCGTTAACCTCTCGTTACCGTAAAATGTAACTGTTACTAGGAATGGCGTTACAAATAACACATTAGTTCCCAACCGTGCTTATTACTGCCTATTATTATTATTATTATTATTATTATAGTTAATTTTTTCCCACAACGTCATGCCCAAGTAAGAAGCGCGATTGAATCTTTTTAACAGATCTGAATTAGCTTTCTTCTATCCCCAAAATCTCTTCATTCTTTCACTATGATTTTTCTGTCTTTCTTTCTTTCTTTCTTTCTTTCTTTCTTTCTTTGTTCTGTCCATGCCGTTGTTGCTATCATCCGGTGGTTTGAAACAAAATGATGTTTGTTCACCTATGATCTGAAACTAGGCCTGACCCGTGAAAGTTTGTCTGTTACGTATTTCTTGAAGGTCATTTTCAATTTCGTTTATCCAGTTATTCTTGGGTTTTAATGAGGTTGCATGATTAAATATCCTTTTATTAACACTTTCATTGCTCATTCTTTGAATATCTCCATAAAAATTATGTCAATGGTCTTTTCCTAATAGTGTCTGATATTTTCTCGGAACGTTGGTATAACTAGTGAGACCTCCTTTTCATCCACACTCACGTACATTCATGCACACTGGGCCAAAGATTTTCCTAACGATTATCCTTTCCTGTTTTTCTAAAATTTACGTTAGTGATCTTTCTTCAATGATCAGGGTTTCTGATGCATATAATGCTTCAGGTTGAATTGAATTAATTTTAATAATAACTTTATTAAACACAAATTGTGCACTTTAACAAATGAGTATTCACATTGTGCAATAATTAATAATGGAGCATGGTCGCTGTGTGCATTTTTGAACATGACACCGTTCACAATGTTGAGGTTGAATTACCGTACTATTATTATTATCACCCCCACGTGGAAGTATTGGCGAGCAAGAGCTCACAAAGAAAGGATATAGTGGCAATTCTCTGCTATTCTTTAGAAATTAACAAGCGATATGTGTCGTATTGAAATGGAAATGTTCCCTTTCACTCTCAAGGTACAGTACATTCCTGCTCACGACCAGGAGGAAAGCCATATATAGCTACTACATAGGAGATGCAAATTTTACAGACGGAACAATATGAGCCACGCCTTGCTAGTATGGCATGAACATAAGAGTACGTCTCTATCCCAATAATTATGCTGCTCGGCCTTGATTGTTCTGCCTTAATACCAACCTGTCGGGGTAATTATCCCACCATTTTGAACGGCCCACACTACTGAGCCGTGACCCAGTCTCATGATGTCTGTGTTGTCTCAAGCACCTCACATGGCTTTGACCGTTGCCGTGGTGATATACAGGATGGGTGAGAACATATGATTCCCCAGGTCAGCAAATGCCAGAAGATTGAAAGACGCATTGTAAAAAGCGTGTGGTTTTGCGGAAATAAAAATTGGTTTTGTCACAGTATTCAAACATTTCTAGCAGGTTAATCGTACGCCCTATTACTTTATGATTACACTATGTTGTGTAGAGTAATACAACAAAGAAATGATGTCCGGGGTGACTGTACGTCCGAAGAGTGGTTCTCCCCGAAATCCATGTTACAACAATGACTTTATGAGAGACTTTACTGTGTAATTAGTAGGATTTCAATGTTTAAGACCTTAAATAGTACACATATGCAAGCAAATGTGCCCTAAAAGTAATCTGAATATGATTTAAAAATTAGCTAAATATGGCCTAATAGAGGGAAAGTATGACCTATGCATTTCAGGGTTAAGTAGCAGGTATTGGAGTATTACTAACATAAAACGCGATAATACAGCAAACACATTTAATCACGCAAACTGATAGAGCTATAATACCCACAAGGCCCATCAAGGCCGAACTGGGCGTGAGTTTCCTTGTTTACTAATTGTTTTGAGCTAAATTTGTCTACTGGGGTGTCATCTTACTCGAAGAGCCATCCGTACAGAAGCTTTTTCTGGAAATCAGGTCTTCTAAACCTGTTATCTGCTTGTTCCGGGAATATACCTCTTGCACCATTTGCAAATCCCGTGTTTAAAACTCCACCCCGATAAGATGTCCTTAGTCAAAATTTAAACAAAAACCAAATATGACTTTACATCACTAAAATGAGCCAAATATGACAAAGACCATAAGAATGGCCAAAATACACATTTATTTGCAAAATAATATTGCTTTGAATGCGGCCAAGGACCATTAATTCGCTTCCGAACCTAAGTACCCAGTCTAGCTATAGCACTTCAATTTCACGTGTGCGATAAGAGGAAGGGATGGAAATGTGGTTGGAGTCAAGGACAATTAATTTGCGCTTCCGAACTTTAGTAATCAATCTACCAACAGCGCTTCAATATCGCGTGTGCGATAAGGGAAAGGGACGGAAATGTGGTTGGAGTCAAGGACTATTAACTCACGCTTCCGAACCTTAGTAATCAGTCTAGCAACAGCGCTTCAATATCGCGTGTGCGATAAGGGGAAGGGACGGAAATGTGGTTGGAGTCAAGGACTATTAATTCGCGCTTCCAAACCTTATTAATCAGTATAGCAACTGTGCTTCAATATCGCGTGTGCGATAAGGGGAAGGGACGGAAATGTGGTTGGAGTCAAGGACTATTAATTAACGCTTCCGAACCTTAGTAATCAGTCTAGCAACAGCGCTTCAATGTCGCGTGTGCGATAAGGGGAAGGGACGGAAATGTGGTTGGAGTCAAGGACTATTAATTCACGCTTCCGAACCTTAGTAATCAGTCTAGCAACAGCGCTTCAATATCGCTTGTGCGATAAGGGGAAGGGACGGAAATGTGGTTGGAGTCAAGGACTATTAATTCGCGCTTCCGAACCTTAGTAATCAGTCTAGCAACTGTGCTTCAATATCGCGTGTGCGATAAGGGGAAGGGATGGAAATGTGGTTGGAGTCAAGGACTATTAATTCACGCTTCCGAACCTTAATAATCAGTCTAGCAACAGCGCTTCAATATCGCGTGTGCGATAAGGGGAAGGGACGCAAATGTGGTCGGAGTCAAGGACTATTAATTCGCGCTTCCGAACCTTAGTAATCAGTCTAGCAACAGCGCTTCAATATCGCGTGTGCGATAAGGGGAAGGGACGGAAATGTGGTTGGAGTCAAGGACTATTAATTCACGCTTCCGAACTTTAGTAATCAGTCTAGCAACAGCAATTCAAATTCGCATGTGCGATAAGGGGAAGGGATGGAAATGTGGTTGGAGTCAAGGACTATTAATTTGCGCTTCCGAACCTTAGTAATCAGTCTAGCAACTGTGCTTCATTATCGCGTGTGCGATAAGGGGAAGGGACGGAAATGTGGTTGGAGTCAAGGACTATTAATTCGCGCTTCCGAACCTTCGTAATCAGTCTAGCAACAGCACATCAAATTCGCATGTGCGATAAGGGGAAGGGATGGAAATGTGGTTGGAGTCAAGGACTATTAATTCGCGCTTCCGAACCTTAGTAATCAGTCTAGCAACAGCGCACCATTATAGCGTGTGCGATAAGAGGAAGGGACGGAAATGTGTTTGGATCAAGGTCTATTAATTCGCGCTTCCGAACCTTAGCAATAAGTCTAGCAACAGCGCTTCAATATCGCGTGTGCGATAAGGGGATGGGACGGAAATGTGGTTGGAGTCAAGGACTATTAATTCGCACTTCCGAACCTTAGCAATCAGTCTAGCAACAGCGCCTCAATATCGCGTGTGCGATAAGCGGAAGGGACGGAAATGTGGTTGGAGTCAAGGACAATTAATTTGCGCTTCCGAACCTTAGTAATCAGTCTAGCAACAGCACTTCAATATTGCGTGTGCGATAAGGGGAAGGGACGGACATGTGTTTGGATCAAGGTCTATTAATTCGCGCTACCGAACCTTAGCAATCAGTCTAGCAACAGCGCTTCAATATCGCGTGTGCGATAAGGGGAAGGGACGGAAATGTGGTTGGAGTCAAGGACTATTAATTCGCGCTTCCGAACCTTAGCAATCAGTCTAGCAACAGCGCTTCAATATCGCGTGTGCGATAAGCGGAAGGGACGGAAATGTGGTTGGAGTGAAGGACAATTAATTTGCGCTTCCGAACCTTAGTAATCAGTCTAGCAACAGCACTTCAATATTGCGTGTGCGATAAGGGGAAGGGACGGAAATATGGTTGGAGTCAAGGACTATTAATTCGCGCTTCCGAACCTTAGAAATCAGGCTAGCAACAACGCTTCAATATCGCGTGTGCGATAAGAGGATGGGACGGAAATGGGGTTGGAGTCAAGGACAATTAATTTGCGCTTCCGAACCTTAGGAATCAGTCTAGCAACTGTGCTTCAATATCGCGTGTGCGATAAGGGGAAGGGACGGAAATGTGGTTGCAGTCAAGGACTATTAATTCACGCTTCCAAACCTTATTAATCAGTCTAGCAACTGTGCTTCAATATCGCGTGTGCGATAAGGTGAAGGGACGGAAATGTGCTTGGAGTCAAGGACTATTAATTCACGCTTCCGACCCTTAGTAATCAGTATAGCAACAGCGCTTCAATATCGCGTGTGCGATAAGGGGAAGGGACGGAAATGAGGTTGGAGACAAGGACTATTAATTCACGCTTCCGAACCTTAGTAATCAGTCTAGCAACAGCGCTTCAATATCGCGTGTGCGATAAGGGGAAGGGACGCAAATGTGGTCGGAGTCAAGGACTATTAATTTGCGCTTCCGAACCTTAGTAATCAGTCTAGCAACTGTGCTTCATTATCGCGTGTGCTATAAGGGGAAGGGACGGAAATGTGGTTGGAGTCAAGGACTATTAATTCGCGCTTCCGAACCTTCGTAATCAGTCTAGCAACAGCACATCAAATTCGCATGTGCGATAAGGGGAAGGGATGGAAATGTGGTTGGAGTCAAGGACTATTAATTCGCGCTTCCGAACCTTAGTAATCAGTCTAGCAACAGCGCACCATTATAGCGTGTGCGATAAGAGGAAGGGACGGAAATGTGTTTGGATCAAGGTCTATTAATTCGCGCTTCCGAACCTTAGCAATAAGTCTAGCAACAGCGCTTCAATATCGCGTGTGCGATAAGGGGATGGGACGGAAATGTGGTTGGAGTCAAGGACTATTAATTCGCACTTCCGAACCTTAGCAATCAGTCTAGCAACAGCGCCTCAATATCGCGTGTGCGATAAGCGGAAGGGACGGAAATGTGGTTGGAGTCAAGGACAATTAATTTGCGCTTCCGAACCTTAGTAATCAGTCTAGCAACAGCACTTCAATATTGCGTGTGCGATAAGGGGAAGGGACGGACATGTGTTTGGATCAAGGTCTATTAATTCGCGCTACCGAACCTTAGCAATCAGTCTAGCAACAGCGCTTCAATATCGCGTGTGCGATAAGGGGAAGGGACGGAAATGTGGTTGGAGTCAAGGACTATTAATTCGCGCTTCCGAACCTTAGCAATCAGTCTAGCAACAGCGCTTCAATATCGCGTGTGCGATAAGCGGAAGGGACGGAAATGTGGTTGGAGTGAAGGACAATTAATTTGCGCTTCCGAACCTTAGTAATCAGTCTAGCAACAGCACTTCAATATTGCGTGTGCGATAAGGGGAAGGGACGGAAATATGGTTGGAGTCAAGGACTATTAATTCGCGCTTCCGAACCTTAGAAATCAGGCTAGCAACAACGCTTCAATATCGCGTGTGCGATAAGAGGATGGGACGGAAATGGGGTTGGAGTCAAGGACAATTAATTTGCGCTTCCGAACCTTAGGAATCAGTCTAGCAACTGTGCTTCAATATCGCGTGTGCGATAAGGGGAAGGGACGGAAATGTGTTTGCAGTCAAGGACTATTAATTCACGCTTCCAAACCTTATTAATCAGTCTAGCAACTGTGCTTCAATATCGCGTGTGCGATAAGGGGAAGGGACGGAAATGTGCTTGGAGTCAAGGACTATTAATTCACGCTTCCGACCCTTAGTAATCAGTATAGCAACAGCGCTTCAATATCGCGTGTGCGATAAGGGGAAGGGACGGAAATGAGGTTGGAGACAAGGACTATTAATTCACGCTTCCGAACCTTAGTAATCAGTCTAGCAACAGCGCTTCAATATCGCGTGTGCGATAAGGGGAAGGGACGCAAATGTGGTCGGAGTCAAGGACTATTAATTTGCGCTTCCGAACCTTAGTAATCAGTCTAGCAACTGTGCTTCATTATCGCGTGTGCTATAAGGGGAAGGGACGGAAATGTGGTTGGAGTCAAGGACTATTAATTCGCGCTTCCGAACCTTCGTAATCAGTCTAGCAACAGCACATCAAATTCGCATGTGCGATAAGGGGAAGGGATAGAAATGTGGTTGGAGTCAAGGACTATTAATTCGCGCTTCCGAACCTTAGTAATCAGTCTAGCAACAGCGCACCATTATAGCGTGTGCGATAAGAGGAAGGGACGGAAATGGGTTTGGATCAAGGTCTATTAATTCGCGCTTCCGAACCTTAGCAATAAGTCAAGCAACAGCGCTTCAATATCGCGTGTGCGATAAGGGGAAGGGATGGAAATGTGGTTGGAGTCAAGGACTATTAATTCGCGCTTCCGAACCTTAGCAATCAGTCTAGCAACAGCGCTTCAATATCGCGTGTGCGATAAGCGGAAGGGACGGAAATGTGGTTGGAGTCAAGGACAATTAATTTGCGCTTCCGAACCTCAGTAATCAGTCTAGCAACAGCACTTCAATATTGCGTGTGCGATAAGGGGAAGGGACGGACATGTGTTTGGATCAAGGTCTATTAATTCGCGCTTCCGAACCTTAGCAATCAGTCTAGCAACAGCGCTTCAATATCGCGTGTGCGATAAGGGGAAGGGACGGAAATGTGGTTGGAGTCAAGGACTATTAATTCGCGCTTCCGAACCTTAGCAATCAGTCTAGCAACAGAGCTTAAATATCGCGTGTGCGATAAGCGGAAGGGACGGAAATGTGGTTGGAGTCAAGGACAATTAATTTGCACTTCCGAACCTTAGTAATCAGTCTAGCAACAGCACATCAATATTGCGTGTGCGATAAGGGGAAGGGACGGAAATGTGTTTGGAGTCAAGGACTATTAATTCGCGCTTCCGAACCTTAGAAATCAGGCTAGCAACAACGCTTCAATATCGCGTGTGCGATAAGAGGAAGGGACAGAAATGTGGTTGGAGTCAAGGACAATTAATCTGCGCTTCCGAACCTTAGGAATCAGTCTAGCAACTGTGCTTCAATATCGCGTGTGCGATAAGGGGAAGGGACGGAAATGTGGTTGGGGTCAAGGACTATTAATTCGCACTTCCGAACCTTCGTAATCAGTCTAGCAACAGCACTTCAATTTCGCATGTGCGATAAGGGGAAGGGACGGAAATGTGGTTGGAGTCAAGGACTATTAATTCGCGCTTCCGAACCTTCGTAATTAGTCTAGCAACGGCACTTCAATTTCGCATGTGCGATAAGGGGAAGGACGGAAATGTCGTTGGAGTCAAGGACAATTAATTTGCGCTTCCGAACCTTAGTAATCAGTCTAACAACAGCACTTCAATATTGCGTGTGAGATAAGGGGAAGGGACGGAAATGTGGATGGAGCCAAGGACTATTAATTCGCGCTTCCGAACCTTAGAAATCAGGCTAGCAACAACGCTTCAATATCGCGTGTGCGATAAGAGGAAGGGACGGAAATGTGTTTGGATCAAGGTCTTTTAATTCGCGCTTCCGAACCTTAGCAATCAGTCTAGCAACAGCGCTTCAATATCGCGTGTGCGATAAGGGGAAGGGACGGAAATGAGGTTGGAGTCAAGGACAATTAATTCGCGCTTCCGAACCTTAGCAATCAGTCTAGCAACAGCGCTTCAATATCGCGTGGGCGATAAGCGGAAGGGACGGAAACGTGGTTGGAATCAAGGACAATTAATTTGCGCTTCCGAACCTTAGTAATCAGTCTAGCAACAGCACTTCAATATTGCGTGTGCGATAAGGGGAAGGGACGGAAATGTGGTTGGAGCCAAAGACTATTACTTCGCGCCTCCGAACCTTCGTAATCAGTCTAGCAACAGCACTTCAATTTCGCATGTGCGATAAGGGGAAGGGACGGAAATGTGGTTGGAGTCAAGGACAATTAATTTGCGCTTCCGAACCTTAGTAATCCGTCTAATAACAGCACTTCAATATTGCGTGTGCGATAAGGGGATGGGACGGAAATGTGGTTGGAGCCAAGGACTATTAATTCGCGCTTCCGAACCTTAGAAATCAGGCTAGCAACAACGCTTCAATATCGCGTGTGCGTTAAGAGGAAGGGACGGAAATGTGTTTGGATCAAGGTCTATTAATTCGCGCTTCCGAACCTTAGCAATCAGTCTAGCAACAGCACTTCAATATTGCGCGTGCGATAAGGGGAAGGGACGGAAATGTGGTTGGAGTCAAGGACAATTAATTCGCGCTTCCGAACCTTAGCAATCAGTCTAGCAACAGCGCTTCAATATCGCGTGTGCGATAAGCGGAAGGGACGGAAATGTGGTTGGAGTCAAGGACAATTAATTTGCGCTTCCGAACCTTAGTAATCGGTCTAGCAACAGCACTTCGATATTGCGTGTGCGATAAGGGGAAGGGACGGAAATGTGGTTGGAGCCAAGGACTATTAATTCGCGCTTCCGAACCTTAGAAATCAGGCTAGCAACAACGCTTCAATATCGCGTGTGCGATAAGAGGAAGGGACGGAAATGTGGTTGGAGTCAAGGACTATTAATTCGCGCTTCCGAACCTTAGCAATCAGTCTAGCAACAGCGCTTCAATATCGCGTGTGCGATGAGCGGAAGGGACTGAAATGTGGTTGGAGTCAAGGACCATTAATTTGCGCTTTCGAACCTTAGCAATCAGTCTAGCAACAGCGCTTCAATATCGCGTGTGCGATAAGCGGAAGGGACGGAAATGTGGTTGGAGTCAAGGACAATTAATTTGCGCTACCGAACCTTAGTAATCAGTCTAGCAACAGCACTTCAATATTGCGCGTGCGATAAGGGGAAGGGACGGACATGTGTTTGGATCAAGGTCTATTAATTCGCGCTTCCGAACCTTAGCAATCAGTCTAGCAACAGCGCTTCAATATCGCGTGTGTGATAAGGGGAAGGGACGGAAATGTGGTTGGAGTCAAGGACTATTAATTCGCGCTTCCGAACCTTAGCAATCTGTCTAGCAACAGCGCTTCAATATCGCGTGTGCGATAAGCGGAAGGGACGGAAATGTGGTTGGAGTCAAGGACAATTAATTTGCACTTCCGAACCTTAGTAATCAGTCTAGCAACAGCACTTCAATATTGCGTGTGCGATAAGGGGAAGGGACGGAAATGTGGTTGGAGTCAAGGACTATTAATTCGCGCTTCCGAACCTTAGAAATCAGGCTACCAACAACGCTTCAATATCGCGTGTGCGATAAGAGGAAGGGACGGAAATGTGGTTTGAGTCAAGGACAATTAATTTGCGCTTCCGAACCTTAGGAATCAGGCTAGCAACAGCGCTTCAATATCGCGTGTGCGATAAGAGGAAGGGACGGAAATGTGGTTGGAGTCAAGGACAATTAATTTGCGCTTCCGAACCTTAGTAATCAGTCTAGCAACAGCGCTTCAATTTCGCATGTGCGATAAAGGGAAGGGACGGAAATGAGGTGGGACGGCTTATCTTTCTCCCTATGAGAGAACGGTCTTCTAATTGCCTGCCTCCAAGAGCTTCAATTGGCCACACGTCTGATACGTGTTGTTTTATTTAAGTTTCCCAGATTTGTTGATGTTTAATCACTAAACAATGAATGCAGTGCATTCGCATTTGTCTATTGGCACAGGCTGGAGTAAAACGTGGCTATCCACTGATGTTTCAGCGTTATTCATGGCTGTGAATATATGGAGGCTACTGAGGTATGGGTGGTGCTGTGTAATGGCCTCAGGGCACAGCTATTATCTATGTGTACTGTGAAGATTTCTACGCATAGGGTCAGTGCTATTGTTCTGTCTCAGTGAGGAAAGTAATGACAAACTACCTCACTCCTCAACTTGCCTAGTACGCCTCATTATAGCGCTGCTTTCAGGTTTTGGGGGTATTTACCAACCTAACCTATGGCAGTACGTTTTGAGGATCCAATCAGCCTCTGGGCTGACTACCTAAGAGATAGACTTCATCTGGTTCCCAGGTTTATGTACACTAGTACGCTTGCAAACGGTGTTGCCAAAGGTGGCATGCTTTCCCTACAGTTTTCTCGTAAACCACGTACCTTTTGCAAAACGTTTTTTACGTATTTCGATACTTCCTAACTTGGGGAATCGCATGTTCCTGGCTACCTAGGCATACCCCCACCAACCCTGCATTGATTCATTTAGGGCGGAGGTTCTGCGCAAGCCGCAAATGTAATGTAGGCCTAGTTCCGAATTCTCGCTTTTCTGGAAATTTCAAACAGAAATAATTGACTTGTACTTGAAGCACGGTACTCGTGGTATACAAAATCAATAAATAAAATGTATGAACTTCCAAGCAAATTGGCTGTTTCTGAAAATGAACCATGCTATTTTAAAACAAGTAAAGTATATTTTTGTGAACATTTTGTGTGTAATTTGATAATATTTGATTACATTTGGTTTGTCCATTTTGAATTTCATGCTGCATATTGAATTTCATTCGTCATATTTATTAATATTATAATTACCTCGATATCACATTGATGAAACAAGTAGTTCTGTGAACAACTAAGTAGCCTATTTTCATATACCCTGATGGTCATTTCCATTGAAAACTCTCCCGCCTATTAAAATAATTTTCCATGTTATATGCTCAATATCTTTTGGTTCACGACCTATTTCTCCACCAACACCATTGCATTGAGAAATTATGTCCTGGAATATATACCTTTCAGTATCTGTGATTATGACTCCTCCGACGCAAAGGCATATTTCTGTAGCGATTCATGAGGAGTTTTTTTTAAAGAAAAGTCCAATGCACGGCTTCTATGATTTACGAAAAGTACGGTACACAATTTAGATTTAATAGATAATGATTATTAAGCCTCCGTGGCTTAGACGGCAGCACGCTGGCCTCTCACCGCTTTTCTTCGTGTGGCCTCCCGAGAGGTTGAGTGCAGGTTTCTATTCGACGCCCGTGGGCGACCTGCGCGTCGGGTTGAGAGATGGAATGGATGAAGATGAATGAAACTGGGCAAGGATGTGGAAGGAAGCGGCCGTTGCCTGTCAGAAGGTACTGTCCCAGCATTTGCCTGGTGTTGAAAATGGGAAACCACGGAAAACTATTTCAAGGACAGCCGACGGTGGGGCTCGAACCCACGCGTCTATCGAGTCAGCAGAGAGCTTGGCCCCATGGCCTAACGCAGCGTTTTAGCCAGCGTAGCCACTACTATCGGTTCTCTCATGTGAGATCTGTGCTGGACAAAACGGAAGCAGACAGGTTTTTCTCCGGGTACTCCGGTTTTCCCTGTCAAAAATTTCATTCCAGCAACACTCTCCACCATCTTTTCATTTCATCTGTCATTGCCCCAGAGGAGTGCGTCAGGCCTCGGGAGCCGGCACAGCCCATATCCTCGCCGCTAGATGGGGGCTTCATTCATTCCATTCCTGACCCGGTCGGAGACTGGAAGCAGGCTGTGGATTTTCATTTTCAGATAATGATTATTGTAACAGACTAAAATACGAATCTTCTCTTCAATCGCTTAAATAGGATATGATTTGCCTGAAGTAGAAGCGGTAAACCACGAAAACTAATTCCAAGATGACTAAGATGGGAATCGAAAACTCCTCTTCTCAGTTTTTATGTAACGAGGCTGAGTGTACCCCATTCCTTCCCTCGAACCAGAAATTAAATTTCTTGGCAGAGCCGGGAATCAACTTGGATATCCCCCGACAGCCAAGAATGCTAGCCGCTACAGCAAGAGGTGGTTCTTCAACAACTGGTCCATATATAAAATAAACAATAACGGTGAATATTATAATTATTATCATTATTATTACAGAAAAGGGAAGATGCAATTTTTATAGTCGTTTACACTCAAGACTTCTTAATAAGGAAGCCGCCTTTTGTGGTATTGTGTCGAATCCCACCTGCGCTGTTTTAGAACTGAATTTGCGTGATTTCTTACAACTATTCCAGCCAAATACCGGAACGGTCCCGGTCTTAAAACACTGGCCACTTCTTTCCAAACCCTAACCTGATTAGAAATACACACGTTTTGCAACCATCACAATGACACAGGTTATCAGCAGATACCACACACTCTGAATGTCCGCCTAGTTGCGTAGTGGCTAGCATTCTCGGCTATCACCGCGGGCTCTGCCAAGAAATTTAACTCTGGTCTGTGTTCTGGAACGGGGTACACTCAGCCTTGTGAGGCAACACTGAGGAAAGGCGGGTTCGATTCCTACCTCAGCCTTCCTGGGAGTGGTTTTCCGTGATTTCCCACTTCAGCTCTCCAGGCAAATTCCGGGTTGGTACCTAAATTAATGCCACGGCCGCTTCCTACCCAAATCCTACCTCAATTACAAATACACACACTCGTACAGACATCAGAGCTACACAGGTTATCTGACAAAATTCAACACACACCCAAGTACACTGGGCTACATGACCATAATGTCGCCGATCCCCAACGTGAATCAACGTCAACTTTTAACTTTGCTCCTCTAAGACACTTCATGTGCCCACCAGCTAACAGTGGGGAGGCAGGATATAGATGCTGAGAAACGTGCTGACTGGAACTTCACACATATTAGTTGAATTTTTTGAATTCCAACAAGAACCCTTGATGCTCCCTGACATAGTATTCTAAAGTGGCAGATTTATTACTGAGTGCTTTTGTATGGCACGTAGACCATCCTATCTGGTGAGAAAGGGCACAAGAGGTATCGCATATACCTATGGTAATGTGAGATAACTGTCATTAAAGCAATAATATCCGGAGAATTTCTTGGCAGCAAATTTCTCCCTTGGAACTTGAGCGAGGAGATGACATCAAACATGGAAGCTATTTGGTTGCACCAGACCAATGGTAATTAAACACGTTACTCTGATCAAATGAGGCATATTGATTTTAATGGTGAACATCCAGTAGGCCTAACATTAATTGAAAGTCCGAGAATGACCACCCCTGTTATTTCCGTCTCTACGAGGTCAGCGATAAGATGCCACGATCTTCTATCTGGTGGGTGGTTTTTAGGCCAACCTCGCGAGAGGAGTTAATGAGAGGTGAAATGAATGTAGAAGAATGAAACAGAGAGGAACGGGAAAGAAACAGCCGTTTCCTGCATTAGCCTGGAGATGAAAATGGGAAAACCACGGAAAGGAATAACAAGGACGGTCGACGGTAGAGTTCAAACCCATATCTGCTGATAGCTTGGCCACATGGAACATCACTGCGCGATAGTATAGCTACTGTTATTGGTGAAAACCAGCCAAATATTAGGCTATCATTTGATTAATATTCAAACACAAACTTAACCCTAGTCCAAGTAAACATTATGTTGATTGATTAAATGAGTGATTGATTTTTTGCTTTATTTAGCCTGGCAGGTATAAGGCCCAGTGGTCTTCTATTACAGCTAACCAGATACACAATACACAAGTTATGTCACGGGACTACAGTATGAGTAGAGATGCCTAACTAAGAGCAAGATTTTATTAAATCACTACAATGATAATGATGATTATTATGGAGAATAAATACCTACGTTTAAGTTATATTAATCATAACAAGATGTTCAGTAAGGAACATATAGCCTATTTTCTCTTAGATGCGTGGGTATAGTTATAACTCTTTGTCCTTTTCAAGGAGTATAATTGAATGTTGGTTGTAGTAGCTTGTTGAAATACAACGTGCTATACGGATATTATACTTTGATTGATTGAATCCTCACCTGAATTATATATATATATATATATATATACACACACACTAATACAACCATCGCAATAACACAGGTTTTCAGACAAAATTTAACACTCACCCAAGTTCACGGGGCTAAATGACCATGATGTCCATGTATCTCAAATTAATCAACAACAACAGCTTCCTACCCAAATCCTTCCTCGTATGAAAGTACACACACTAGACATCAGAGTGACACAGGTTATCAGACAACTTCTACACACACCCAAGTACAAGGAGATACAAGACCATGATGCCGCAAAACCCCTAAAGAATTAACAACAAAAACAACAGTCTCTACCGCGGATCAAGGACAACTAATTTTAATCGCTGTAGTCGAGTGTTGAAATATGTGGTGTTATAAGTATATATATATATTATTTTCGATTGCAAATACACACTAAATATTAGTTCGTTCTTTTCGTAGTCAGTTTAGCCTCCAGGTAGGCTTTTCCCACGGATTCAGCAAGGGATCACACCTTTACTGCCTCTATGGGCATTGTCCTGGAGCTTGATATCGGGTTGGAGGATATAACTAGGGAGGCGGGACTAGTGCCTCGTTCAGGCGGCCTCACTTGCAAAGCAAGGAGGGGGCCTAATGAGGGATAGGACGAGATCGGAAGATTTGATTTTATTTTATTTTCACGGCTACACTTAGAGCTTAAGAGCTCCTTTACAGTAGCGCCCTACATAAAATAAGATTAGGGCTTATTGAAATAAAACATTTCACTTACATTCACAATATAAATAATAATAGTCTATCAATTATAGTATCAAAAAGACAGTAATAATACAATAATAATAATAATAATAATTAATAATAATAATAATAATAATAATAATAATAATAATAATAATGATAATGGAAAAATTATATACAAAAGAGTGAGAGTGCATACAGACTATCAGCCCCAAAAACAATCACCATATACTGTACAAGAAAAGCTATTAAAGTAGACAGGTTGTCAGCTATTGTCCTGATGTTATAATTGAACTAAAAAAAAGTATTTTAACATAATGCAGTAATCAAATGTGAGAGGTATGCTGCTCCAAGAAGCAGGATGAAAGATGTCTTTTGAAAGCTGCAGTACTTGCAATGTTGACGAACTTGTATAAATCGAAGGTGTTGAAGAGGCGTGAGGCGGTGCAAACGAAAGATTTATAGAACTTCATGGTTCGGTGTATAGGAATCTGGAGTGTTAATTTTGTGTACCTATTTTCTCGATTATGAACAGAATGCGTTGGTGTAAAGTCATTGTAGAGATATAACGGGGTCTTGGTATGTAATATTTTGTGTCAGAATGGCAACTGATAGCTGCTTGCGCTCGTGGAGTTTCAGCCATTTCAGCTGCACGTAGTAAGGAGTGATATGTTCTTCACGCCTTACATCCAGAATGTACCGAACACATGCATTCTGGACTCTTCGTAATTTGATTTTCTGTGTTTCTGGTAAATAATTGTATACAGCAGAGCCATAATCAATGATTGGAAAAATGAGAGTTCGGACGAAGAGCTTACGTATGTTAGGAGGGGTGTAAGAAACAGTTCTTTTCAGGAGATGCATAGTTAATACAACCTTCCTTACCACATTAGACGTATGCTCTGCCCACGACAGTGTTCTATCAAATATCACTCCGATATTATTAACAGTGTTGATATTGAACCCGCTGAGCTAAGGTTCATGTGATATTTTTCATGACAACACATTTATGATGGGATGTACTACCTCTGAACACACCCAGAAAGCAACTAGAAGCTGAGAGCTTATACAATTCTCTTTGGAGTAGCGAAGGATCGCACTTTTGACTCTGGTGAAGTCTGCTAATTATTTATCTGAGGTCTTATTAATCAACTGTAACTTTCTACGAGACTCAGAATATTCCATTTCGTCATTCAGTATTTTTTTTAGTTCCGTTTGGGCCGGCTGTGGACCACGTGGTTCTTATCTCTGGCAGCTTTCCTCCTAGCCCAGTATTCCTTCATTCTGGCACTGTGAATGTCCTTCCGCTCCTGAGTCCATTTCACACCTACTCCTGGACGCACTGCTTTTGCTGTTAGTGACTGGAGAGAGTCTGATGTTCTGACTAAAGTCCTGTATTTATTCCTGTCATAGATGTTACTGGGGTCAATATCCAATTGTTCAAGGTCTTTTCTGACTAGTTTCGACCACTTGGCGTTAGTTGCTTTCCCTCTAGAGACAGTGTTGAAAATTCTGGAGGTGAGCCTCTGATTATCCATTCTCACAATATGACCATAGAAGATCAGCCTCCTCTTCCTCATAGCTGTTGTAATGCTCTCCACTTGTTCATAGAGTTCATTGTTGTGCCTGATTCTATACTTGCCTTCCTCTTTAATAGGGCCCATGATTTTTCGTAGAATCTTCCGGTCCTTCAGCTCCAATTTCCGGAGTTGTCCTTTTCTGACCATATTTAGGCATTCTGAGGCATATAGTACTGATGGTCTCACTACAGCACTGTAGTGTCTGAGTTTGAAATTCATTGAGAGGGATTTGGATTGGTACATATTCTTGCATAGGTGGTAGGCTCTCTCCAGTTTGATGCATCTGTCGTTCATGGCCAGGTCTTCATTGATGTTTGGGGTTATCCATTCTCCTAGGTATTTGAAGGAGTTAGTCCTTTGTACTACTTTGTCCCCCAGTGGGATTGACTCGGGCGCATCTCTGATGTTGCTGATAAACTGTGTTTTGTTGATGGCGATCTTTAAGCCTACTTTAGCTGCTATATAGTTCAGAGAGGATAGTTGATGGTTAGCTTCCTCCACACTGGACGCTAGGAGTGCAAGATCGTCTGCAAAGGCTAAACAGGGGACTGTTAACTTGTCTTTCTTGTAGCATATTCTTAATCCAGAATCATCCTTCAGAGTTTTCGTCCACTCACGAATTACTTTTTCTAGTAGGCAATTGAAGAGGATCGGAGACAAGCCATCCCCTTGTCTAACACCAGTTCTGACCTCGAAGCTCTTGGACAGTTCCCCTCTGAATTTGACTTTGACTGTGGTGTTAGTGAGAGTCGCTTTCACTAGATTCAGGGTCTTTTTATCTAGTCCCAATTCAGCCAGTGTCTCAAAGAGTGACTCTACTGAGTCGTAGGCCTATTGGAAGTCAACGAAAATTGCAACATAAGGTGAGGCACTTAGATTTTTGTACGTGAGAATGGTTTTGAGATTCAGCATCTGTTCGGTGCATGACCTTGACTTTCGAAACCCAGCTTGGTGCTCTCCAATGCAGGAATCCAGTTGAACCTCTACTCTTGTGAGCAATACTTTGGAGAGTATCTTGTATGTCACTGATACCAGGGAAATCCCTCTGTAGTTGTTGAGATCTGATTTGTCACCTTTTTTATGTAGTGGGTGAATGATAGCTGAGGTCCAGTCACTAGGGAATTGTTCTGTCAACCAGACGTTAGATATGATGTCATGGATACTCTGTATCGACTCCTCGTCAGCATACTTCCAGAGCTCTGCAATGATCCCATCTTCGCCTGCTGCTTTATTGGACTTTAATTCGGAAATGACATTCTGGATCTCTTCCTTTGTTGGAGGGAAAGAGTGTGGCTTAGCAACGTTCTTGGGTTCAAAAGGTAGCTTTTCCATGGGTTCCTCGGAGTTAAGAAGGTCGCTGAAATACTCTGCTAAGGCTGTGGTGCAATCCTCATTGTTCAGTTTCAGATCTCCGTCAGCTCCCCGAAGGTGAAGTGTAGGAGCTGAATAGGGTGTTATTTGTGATTTAAAAGCCTGGTAGAAGTCTCTAGTGTTGTTCCGCAGGAAATCCCTCTCTGCCTGGTCAATGCTATCCTTATTATGCTGCCTCTTGCTTGTTCTGATAATTTTGGCAGTAGTTTTCCGAATTTCTAAGAAATTATCATGATTGTACACACTTTTATTACGGTTCCATTTCAGCCATGCTTGTTTTCTCTCTTCTATTGCCTTGTCACATGTAGCTGTCCACCACGGATGTTTATTCTTTCTGACTGCCGGGATAGTTATTGTCGCCGCATCTACTAGTGCCTTCTGTAGTTGGGGCCAGTCCTTCTTTTCCTTGTTCTTAGCTAGGGTCTTGGTGAAGTCATCACTGTCTCTCAGCTTAGATGGATTGAACCTTGGAATTCGCGACTTGATGCAATGGATTCCTCTGCTTGTTTTAAGAGGGATGAAATTGGTTTTGATCAAAGAAAGATAATGATCCGAGTCAATGTTCGCACTTCTCAATACTTTGACATTTAATATTTCCTGGCTGTTCCTTCTACTAATGGCTACATGATCTAGTTGGAATTCCCCAAGCATGGGATTAGGACATCTCCACGTCATAGCTTTTCTAGGAAGGCGTTTGAAAGCTGTAGATTTGAGGACTAAGTTGTAATTTCTGCACAGGTCAATCAGCCTTTCTCCATTCCTGTTGGTCCTCTTGTGTGCTGGATATTCTCCAACTATGGCCTGAAATTTCCGTTCTCTACCAATCTGAGCATTAAAGTCCCCCATTAAAATAGTTACATGGTGCTTTGGAATCCGGTCCATTGTCTCTTCGAGTACCCTCCAGAAGTTTTCCACACTCTCAATATCTTTCCTATTGGTGTCATTAGTAGGTGCATGAAAATTAACAATTGTGTATACTTTGTTGAGAGTTCTGAAGGCTATAGTGGACGTTCTGCCATTTGGAGATGAAAAGGAGATGATGGAGTTGATCATTTTGTTGTTGACTATGAAGCCTGTACCCAAGTGAGGCACATTCTTCATCACTCTTTCACCTGGCTGCCCTTTGTAGATCCTGTATCCCTGTGATTCGATTGGCTCGTCATCCAAGAATCTGGTCTCTTGTAGGGCAGTTATCAGGATATTGTGGTCATTTAAAACATCTAATGTATGTTTTAGTTTTCCTGTCTCAAGGAGGGAGTTGATGTTGATGGTTGCCAAATATTTAAAACGTTTCTTAGTTTCACATGAAAGTGCAAGCTCCCCAGACTCCGAAGGCTTGCTTGCCCCACCAAAGGCAGGGGTGGATTTTCTAAATGTTGTACCACCTGGGGTAGTTTTACCGTTATTCGTTTTCTTCATGTTGCAAGAGATAAGAAAAAGTGTTTAGGGTGGTTACCCGCAGGTAACGAATTGATAACTATCAAGGTTGTAAGCCTTGAAGCCCCCAGCACTGATCGGCTCACTGACCCAGCTTCCCGCTGGGATTGATTACCCAACCTTCCACTGGGTTGCTCAGCTTAACAGGGACACCTCTTGTAGGTTATGTGCTGGAGTTGGAGTGAAAGAGGCTAGTTGGATTCTCTTGCTGAATCCAATATGTTATGTTGCAGATGTCTGGCAAGGACGCATTTCACTCCCATTTGCCCGGAGCCACAAGGACTCCCCCCCAGGTTAATTCCTGGAGCCGTCATTCAGTATTATTGAAACATTTTGGAGATTTTTTTTCCACTTTAAGGTATGGTAATATCATTGCGGATATGCAAAAAGGAATGTAAATAGTCGCTAAACGACTTAGTTTGACGACTTGATTCCACGGGGTACGCAGTTCCGTGCACTACGTCTTGAGGATCCGCCCGGTTGAGGCGTGTTGTAATACCCGTCGTGTAAGACGTGGGAATAGTCCGCTTTATAGCGAAGAATTTTATCAAGTGTCATCGAGCACCATCGTATTGTGCATCACGATTATCAAAGTGTGGTGATCAGCACTAATAGTATTGTGAATTTATTTGAAACGTATTGTGAATTTTCTACGATTTTGTAGCACCGCATTTTGTACCCACGTGATTTGTGGAGGGCTAAAGCCTGGTGTCAAATATACAAGTAATCGTGGTAACGTTGCGTTAAACGAGTGTTATATTAAATACGCTTCGTGTATAAATTGCTACAGTGGATTTATCTGCAAGAATTCGACGCCAATTTCACGGATGCCACGTGATGGCAAAAATAGAATATGTGCACGTGTGAACCAGCAGATCAGTGCATGGCCATTTATTTATGATATATGCAAAGTGTAGAGGCTGTGTTGCTAGATATATGTGTAACGCCTTTGATAGCTACAAAGCACACCGCAATTTCAAGTGATAAAGAAATACATGATGTCTAATATTACCGACCACGTGTTCGACATTTATAACACCATATTCGAGTCGAAGATGATGGGCTAGATACCGTCATGGTATGAGGGAGACGTCTCGGATGGAACGAGCATGATTTGGAACTTCAAGAACGTCGAACGAGAAGGAAGGAGTCGAGGATGCCCTTTCTAGGCATGTTCAACCCACTCACGATGTCAACTACGGGGACAGACCGAACCCTGATCTTTGGGAGAGCCAAGATGGAAGTTCTGATATGGATAAAACCAATCCTGAAAGCCAGAGGTGCTTTGTTCAACCCTTGTCGTTGGAAAGAGCTAAGTGTGGGCTCCTTCATATCGTGAGTTTGTACAACCCTTCATTGTTCTAGTCATTGGTGGTATATTTAGATTAGTGTAGATTGTAAACCAGCCAAACTTTGTGACAGCCATTTTTTAGGCAGGGAATGTAATTAGTATAATTAGATGGTATTTATTTACAGTGATTGTGAGCCACCCTTGGGTTCGATATTTTGTTTAACCCTGGTGCAACCTGATGGACGTCGTGGGACGCCAATTCCTGTCTATTGCTAAACGTGACCGTAGTCATTTCAGGGCTACTTTGTTTAACCCCATCTGGGGTGATTTTCGAGTTTTAGCAGACTCCCGACATGGTAAATTGATGCCATGGTCATAATTCTTTAACTGCAGTCATAGCAGCCAGTCAACGTTACGCCCCTAACTTGATTAGAGAAGTCGTATCATTTAGGTAATCGACTGTAATTACCAGTTTTGTAACTGCATTTATATTTCATTCAGGATGTGTTCAGAAGCCATCCAGGTCGAGTGTAGACCTTGTAAGTAAAAGGGATATTTCGTTGTAACCTAGCATCGAACCCAGTTCCCAACGTATCATTAAACAAATCCAGCAGAGTGAGGTTTGAGCCATAACATTATTTTGTTTGTGTCAAGTGTAATGACACGTGATTTATTTGAATGTTTGATATAAGAAACAGATGAAGTGTTTTATCTTTGAGAGCAAAGAGCTCCAGCAATGATAGACATTGCTATCTTTTAAACGTCTTTGCTATGAAAGACAGATTTATATATTTATATTCAGCTTTATAGCGTGCTCTTAATGCACACATTCTTTGATATTTATAACCTATGGTATGGGTATTATTATGAGGCCAGTTTTATAGTTATTTTCTTGCCAAAACTGCCGGCCCAGTCAACGTGTTGTGTCAAATAGTACAGGGAGCCAGTAACCCGCTGTGACACGAAGACAGGTGTGTGAATATTTCCCAGCGCACGATTGAGAGCGCTTGCTTCCAAGTGAGACAGACTTATTTTTAACACAGGACGCAATGCTTGCAGCATTTTCTTTTTCATTGCAATGATAACTCATGGAACCCAGTGTCCATTTCTGTGTCTGAACACATGTTTCTGTAGATTGTTATTTGTTAGTTAAACGCCTTTTGAGTGTACCGTTGGTTCGACGAGTACAGTTATGTCAGGATTCTTATATTATGTTGGAGGCTAGTGACCCCCGTGAAGAGGCTTTTCATGTAAGAAGGTATTTTGTGTACCATGTCCGGGACAGTTCCCGTAGACCAAATATTCAGGGAGGGTAGCTGATGTGTTTCCAGGCCTGTCCCAAAGTTATTGAACACGAGCTGCGCGCCGCTGGTAACTTGTGTTATTGTGTGTCCGAGATGTTATTACTCGTTGATCGTATCCCGACTTTTGAGTCGAGGCTCCTCGGCAGAGATGATCTCGCAGAGACGCTCCATGCCAGGCTAGTCAGCTGTTCTTCGCCATAAACCAACGATAATTCAAACCGACATCTTAATAATAAAACGCATAATTTTTGATAAACAAAATATAACTAACAAATCCTTTCTATTTAACCTTGCTCATTTGCATTTGGAACCTGCTGACATAGCCGTGCCAATTGAAAGTATTTCCTGGAGGAAATGACCTTAGGACAGCTGACACTTTTTGTAACGACAGAGGCTTGCTTGAACCTATAGTTCGTAGCTGGTGTAGCTCAGGCCATACGATGTTAGACGTAGTTTCCACTACGCAGTCGTCACCGTAATTACACACGTTAAATGACTATGGCTTACGAACAGTAAACCAAGGTGTAGGTAGGCTTCGAATAAAACTGTGGTCTTGTATTTATTGATTTATTGATGTGAAAATGTATAAATCCTCTATGTCACCTTTTGTGTGCTGGTTGGCACCTAGTTTGTAAGAGTGCCTTAGATGTTTTTTTATGGCTTGTCACATAGCTTTGATTTTAATTGTTTGATACTACGGACGTCACCGCCGTAAATTTTGTAATTAATTGGTAGGACTTAGCTAAATGAATTAATATTAAATGTAAATAAGGGAATGGTATCATCCTAACTTAGATTTGTTTTGCTGCCTTGTTAAATGTAAATTCCGATATTAGCTTGATCTTGTAACTTGACCTAGGGTTTCTCGCCGTACCATTTTCCTAGTGTTGCTGTTGTTGCTTTAATAATTGTGAGATAGATCTTTCGCGAGGGTTTACAGTAACTTCTCAGGTAGGGACCTGCTCTTTATTTTTGATTATTTATTAGCTTGCGGATTAGCCGATAGAAACCCTCCGAACTAGGATAGGGGTTTGTCGATTTTAAAATAAATCTTTACGATGTTTTACATAAGTCTGGATGTTTCTTTTCTCAGTCTAGCTTTTAAGGTGAACCTTTCCTTAGGCAGTCTATGACCTTTAGTCACCATGTACCACAATCCCCGTGGATGATGGATTCTCGTGCCGCTTTGGCCTGTTTGGAAGTTCACCCGATCCTCTTGGCATTTAGGTCCGGCGGATGAGATGTTAGGGAAGTCATTTCGGTTGTTGGCTGTCCTGGCAGCTCCTCTGACGGGTTCACTATATTTAATATTATTATCTAGTATCTCGATGGGTGGTAGTAAATTGAAATCTACTGAATTTAGAAGTTTTGTATATCCAATGGATATTTGTGTGTTTAGATATGTTCAAGTTTAGGGCCCATTCACAAAGCCTGTCAATGTCTTCATTAAACAGATTTATACGATCACATGCAGTGTTAGGCGTGTGGGGGAAAATAGGCTTGGAGGTCATCAGCGTATATATGAACAGAACTATTTCGGAATTCATTAGAAACATCGCTTATATATATCGAGAAGCATAGTGGACCTAAGACTGATCTCTGAGGTACTCCACTTTCTACCGATTTCCAGTCTGAGGAGGAGCCATCCGCGAGGACCACTCTCTGTGCACGCATGGAAAGGTAGGATTTGAACCAGGAAAGAGCACTATGAGACAAGCCAAAGATTTCAGCTTTGCAAGAAGTATATATTGTGATTCACACAGTCAAAAGCCCTACTGAAATCGAAAAGACATAAGATTGTAAGCTGACGCTTGTCCATAGCTGAGCGTATATCATCGCTGACCTTTAACAATGCAGTGGTGGTACTATGCCGCTTTTTAAAGAAAGGGAGGGATATGCAAGGAAGAGGGTAGGACGCGTCCGTGACCAGACAGAAGGAACCATCCCGGCATTTGCCCGAAGACGAAGTGGAAAACCTCGGAAAACCACTTGGAGGATGGCTGAGGTGGGAATCGAACCCCCTCTACTCATTTGGACCACCCGAGGCTGAGTAGAGCCCGTCCCAGTCCTCATACCACCTTTCAAATTTCGTGGCAGAGCCGGGAATCGAACCTCGGACCTCCAGGGTGGCAGCTAAGCACGCTGACCACTACACAAATGAGGCGACCACACCATATATGCTTAATATTATAACGTGTGAGAAGTTATAAATCAAAATATCGAAGTAAAGAAATTTGAACCTGCTGGGATTTGATCCACGAACTTCCAGACTCCAGGTCGCTACCACTACGCCACACATTCCGTACACAAATATTTGGTTAACAATAGGTTTAGTATAACTCTATAATATTTTCTCTTGCAATCAACGATTTCATTAGCGTTTTCTCCCGTTTCTATACACCATTCGATATTAAATATGTATTATTTTATTCAGTACATTCATAAAAGGATATGAACTTACGACGTTACGGAAATATATGAATTTACGAGCAAAAAATAGCGGCCATTTTGACTCAATGGGACGGCACAGACAAGCACGATATGGCACGGTCAGCCTGAACTTTTAGTCACTAATGCGGTTACATAATCTATTTTAAAATGCTAATATCTTACCGGTCACCTTCTTGGGGAAAGTTTAAACCTCCCTATGTACGATGAGCGTATTTGGTAAGGCCAGGCCCTGTTGAATCGTAAGTTACTAGGCTATAATACTTGCATGATTCATACTTTCACCATCTTGAAACTATTTGGGTGATGACCTTGAAGTTCGGGCAAACGACGATTCCCACATTAAGGTATATTGTTGAAATATTTGGTAGAGATCGGATGTTTATGTTAGTCATAATTTGATTTAAGCTTAGAACATTTGGGTGGGCACCATTTCTTTCTAGCCTACTTTTCACATTTTGCAAAAATGAGGAAAAAGTAGACTTATGAGATCGATCCGGGAAAATGTGTGTCTGTCTGTCTGTCTGTCTGTCCTTCTGTCTGTCTGTCTGTCTCTGTGTGTGTGTCCCCCTATCAACTCCTAAACGGATGCAGGAATCAAAACCAAATTTAGTATGAGTAAAGATGTGCACCGGAATATCTCACGTCCATATTTGAAAATGATGTCAGTGCTACCAACTGCTGAAAAAACGCACTAGAAATTTGAGCTCCATGTTGGATATCTCGCAAGGTATGCATGGGAGCTATTCCAAAATTGGTACTCATGCAGATAATACTATTTCATTTTAATTTCCAGGAGGCCAATAATGACAGTGTTGCCAAAATAATTTTAAGCCTTCTGAAAGGTCCAATGTTTAAATGCATATAACTTCTACACTATCAATTGGATTTCAACCAAATTTTATATGTAATATCTGTACATAAACGGATATGATTGAGCGTATTCTTAAGAGCCACCAGGGCTGCCAACTGTTAATAATTGCTCTCTCTATTTTTTTTTATCCAAATACCAATATATCAGAAAGTATGCAAGCCAACAGCTTTAAACTATGCACACGTATATTCTGACATTTTAGATTAATTTTGAGTAACTTATATACGTCAGTTCTACCAACATGATTATAAGCCTGCTGATAGTACCAATTTTTAAATACATGTAACTTCTATACTATCAGTTGGATTTCAACCAAATTTCGTATGTGCTATGTGTACCATAACAGATATGACTGTAAGTATTGTTAAGAGCAATCAGGGCTGCCAACTGTTAATAAATGCTGTCTATATTTTTTACCCTAATATCAATATATCAGAAAGTATGCAAGCCAACAGCTCTATACTTTGCACACGTATAGCACCTGACATTCTAGATTAATTTGGAGTAATTAATACAAGGCAGTGCTGCCAACATGATTCTATGCCTGCTGATATGTCCAATTTTAAAATACATGTAACTTCTATACTAACAAATGGATTTCATCCAAAATTGGCACAACAAGATATCATAATATTTCAGATTATTTCTGACCAGCACACGCATGGTATTGTTGGCAACATGCTTTTACGCGTGCTGATAGATCCAGTGTCTAACTGCATGTAACGTCCATTGGACTTCAACCTAATTTTGTATTCTGTACCTTAAGAGATGGAACTAAGAATATATTCAGTCACCAGGGCTGCCAACTGTAGTGCTCTATTAGGCTACATTATACCAGGTATATTTTGAACTAATTTGATATTTCGATATTACCAACTTAATTTTGTCATTATTCTAGATAGGTTCATATACTGTAGAATAATCATTGGCCTGAAAAGTAGGCTGTATAGTTCTTCACGGAACTTCTTGTTTGTTATGATAGCGGCGATATACAACATGACGCTGAGTTTTCCCTGCTAGTGCTACCTCTGTACCAAAGGTGGTTCGATTTGGTTTCATTGTGTTTGAATTGATAGGGGGTGGGGGGTCAATTTGCACACACGGCCGCCATCTTCAAATTATTGGGCTGCTGATCTTGAAGTGTGGTCAAAAGACGCTTCACACATGGAGGTATGATGTTGCAAAATTTGGTAGAGATCAGATGATTAGGTTAGTCATAAGTTGATTTAAGCATTGAACATTTGGGTGGCCGCCATTACGTTTCCGTCAAGATGGCGGTGATATAAAACACATGACACTGAGGTGGCTTTGCTAATGCTACCTCTGTACCAAATTTCGTTCAATTCGGTTTCACCGTGTTTGAATTGTTAGGGGGGGGGGACAGACATACCAAATCACATACATATACACACACACTCACAGACACGCAGACAGACACACAAGTTTTTGGCCCTGTGTAGATCTCATAAGTCTACTTAAATTTTTGGCATAAATCGAAATGAGGCGAAACAAAATTAACTAAATAATTTCATTTGAATAAGAAATAGAACATAACAAATGAAAGTGAAACTTGTACCGTTGGCGCAGCGAAATAGAGGAGAATTGAATCGTTTAAAATGTGGTGTTACGGGAGAATGATGAAGATCAGATGGGTAGATGGAGTAACAAACGAAGAGGTATTAAGACGAATGGGAGGGGAGAGATGTTCCTGGCGACTGCTTATGTGGAAAAGAGATAGGCTGGTAGGTCACATGCAGTACTAAGACACCCAGGAATAGCAAACTTAATTATGGAACGAAGGGTCGAGGACAAGAACTGTAGGGGTAGACCAAGCTAACAATATGTTGAACAGATTGTTTCGGATGTAAGGTGTGGTAGCTATGTAGAGATGAAACAATTATCTCAGGACAGGGGGCCGTTGAGGGCTGCATAAAACCTTTCAAAAGGCTGAAGACTCAAACAACAACAACAACAACAACAACAACAACAATAACAACAACAAAGAACAAATGGATAGAACAGCAAGAACGTAAACGCGTCACATTGTGTAACATGTGAGTTTGTTTAGGTTGCAGGAAATGTAATGTGAATTCAACAGTTGTCTGTGAATTTCGAAAGGATCCAACAGCATAACATACACGTTGCGTCTTGTATAGGATGTCAGACGTAGGGGAAAATGCGTTTTGCACAAGAACTTCCACCCAGCTGCCTTAAATGAATGAGGGTCCTGTTTAGCTCTGATATTCTCGGGGATCTGATTCCAGTCTCGACAAGCAGATACAGTAAAAGAGCTACTGAACATCACTGTTCTGTGACTAGGTATGGCTAGCTCTGTGCTACACGTATTACGAGCTTGAGTATTTCGGTCATGGACACGCATACACACGCACAGTTACCCATCCATCGATAAACCCGCAGCGTAGCAGTGCGTTTTAAGGCTGTGCGGTCAAAAATTGAAATTTTATTTTTATTTTTATTTTTACTCTTAATCTCTAATGTAGGTCTTTGTGAGATATTATATGCGTTTTGAAGAAAATAACGACGGCTCGTTTGCTGAGGACATGACTTCAAAGTGGCTATTTTGAGCGTTAAAGGTACAATCTCCACGACGAAACTAATAATCGGAAGACACCGAAATTTATGTACAACAACCCCTGTAGTAGTACCTGCAATAGGAACAATTCTTTTTACGAAATTCAAATTTTGTATTAACCTCTTCAGATTTGAATACCATTTTTAGTGAGAAAAAATTGTTATATTAACTTCAAAGTTTTATTAATTTGATGTGGCTCTTATTCTGAGCAGTAGAAAAGTTCGATAAAGAAAATTGGTTCAGCGATATACCCGTGGTGATTGTACCTTTCAGACTCTACAAAACGCAGGTTGAATCAGTCACACACACATACACACACGCACGCACACACACAGCGGTAAGACAAGGTCTTGGGCAAGAGAGCGCTCGGCCACCTGCCTTACCCTCTCCTTCAACACCTTTGCTATCGCAGCTTCCGCCTCCCTCCCGCCCTGACTCATCATGCCAGTCCACACGACCACAGTCTAGAGCAGAGTTTACCAACCTTTTGAAGTTCACGGCACCCTTGGGAATAACATTAAACACTACTGTCGACCAAAGTATTATGTGTACTCGAGTTTGAAGGTTGTTTGTGAAGTAACCAATAGACATACATAAAATCCAATAACATCATCATTTTCGTCGTTCTATTGTACGTTAGTTCATGTAGGTTTGGAATTTTTAGTTTATATTTTAATATTTTTTATCGCAGTTGGAACACAAAAAGTGCCCGTTTTTAAGCGTGTTTCAACCATGCGTCACATTTAAGAATTATTATCTCACAAACACGTCATCAGATCGAATCCAAATTTTAACACAATATACATCGGAATATTGTATAACTGGTTTATTAATTTCAAATTTTTGCGTGTCCAAGAAACAAAGTTGTTATCATTTGTGTAAGGTAACGTTTTCTCGGCTTGGGGTGGTTGGAATATCTAGTTCTAGGTCGCGTAGAACTCCTTATACATCAAAAAGTTATGCTGTATGACTTTAAAATACGTAAATTAATTCACTTATTTTATATCGGTTTATAATGGAACGGGGAAATACGACCTCGCCTCGCTCGGCAGTTATGGGCTCCATCTCAGCAACGCAGTACAGCTTACCCCCTGAGCGGCTGGCTGGTGAATAATGCCTTATTTCCACGAACAAACACAAACCGATATAAAATAAGTGAATTAATTTACGTATTTCACAGTCTAAAACCATAACTTCTTGATGAATATGGATTACAATGCGACCAAGAGCTATATTTTCCAACCACCCCGAGCCGAGAAAAAGTTACCTTTCAAAAATGATAACTTTGTTTCTTGGACACACAAAATTTTGAAATTAATAAACCAGTTATACAACATTACGATGTATATTGTGTTAAAATTTGCATTCGATCTGATGACGGAGTTTTGAGATAATAATTCTTAAATGTGACGCATGGTTGAAACACGCTTAAAAATGGGCACATTTTGTGTTCCAACTGCGATAAAAAATATTAAAATATAAATTAAAAATTCCAAACCTACATGAACTAACGTACAATAGAACGACGAAAATTATGATGTTATTGGATTTTATGTAGGTCTATTGGTTACTTCACAAACAACCTTCAAAGTCGAGTGCACATAATACTTTGGTCGACAGTAGGGGCACCCTTCCTTGAATAAAAAAAGAATTATGTTTCATATGTAAATTTATTGAAATATTTTATAATAAGTAACGTACACCATAACATAATACAGTCAACTTTACTACAGTCAGTGAGTAAAAATACATCAATAATTTTGTTCGATAAATCGTTAATATGAAACTTGTGATTGATGCTTAGAGCACAGGTACGTGATATCGGGCCTTGCAGTTGACAATGAAACACGCAAATCATCCTCAAGGTTATTCAGTCTATTTCTTGCTTTGGATTTTATTGTCACCAGAGCAGAGAAGGCTTGCTCGCATAGATAGGATTTTGGAAAGGGCGAAAGTGTGTTAATTGCTTTCTTCATTAGGTTAGGATACTACTCTCTCCGCTGAAGCCCAAAAGTAGCCACCGACGCCTCACTCTTGGTGAACTTACCTTTGAGTGTGGAATCGGCACAAAGATCAATAAATTCATCTCGTTCGCAACCAGTGAAATCTATTTCCTCGTACTATCTATGAAATCAAATGGTGAGACAACCCAGTTGACATTCATAGTGGAAATAGATGGAAAGTATGTATCTATTGCATCTTGCAATCTTGATAAGTGATCACAAATGCGGTCTTTCAGCTTACCCAGATCGTTAACTACTGCCAGATGAAGAAAGTTTGAAAGATCTCCTTTCTGAACTGCAGACTTCCAAGAACTAAGTTTTCTTTTAAAATCTTTCATTTTATTGGTTGAGGAAATTATTGTTTCCTGTCTACCCTGCAACGAAACATTCAGTTAATTCAGTTTATGAAAAATATCTGCCAGATACGACAGTTCCAAGCACCAAGAATCAGTTAGTAACAGCTCATAAAATGTATCTTGATTTTCATCCTTAAAAAGAGTTTTCACCTGTTCTCTAAGTTCAAGAAACTGCTTCAATACACGACCCCGCGACAACTACCTTACTCTGTATGAAGTAACAAAGAGGTATGAGGTGCATCCGTTGCGAGACATAACTGTTTAAAAATCCTGCACATTAAAGGTCGAGACTTGATGTAGTTCACCATTTTCACAACTTCGTTAAACACTGCAGCAAAATCTTGAGCTCTGGCAGTAAAAACCTTTAAATTTCCCAGACATAGATTGTGCACCATCTGTACATATACCACAACAGTCTTTCCATGCCGGCCGAAGTCGTCGGATTTTTTAAGAGAGTTAAAAATCCCTCAGTATGCCTTCCTTCGGAGGGGAAGTAAATCCGGCGGTCCCATGTCATAGATTTATGGCATGTTAAAGAACCTTCCCCTAATTACACCTGTGTGAAGCTAAATTGTATAGGTTAAGAATGTAAACAACGCTCTTAGGTTCCTACGTTCGTTGCCAAGAGCCGACTGCGGTGGCGTCTGGTAGCTAAGTTCTGAACTAGTAGTCATTAACGGTGGCGTTTGGCAGCAAAAGTCGGAACTACTTGAAAAATTCAAAAGACTGTAGTCCTTACTTGAATTAAAAACAGATAACACGCACTAATACAGTCATCAAAATTAACACCGGTTATCAGACAGATTCTACACACACCAAAGTACACGGGGCTACATGACCGCGTTGTCGCAGCCCCTAAACTTAAGAACCAACCAACCAGTCTTTCCATGAAAGATCTTGGTCATTGAGAAAGGAATTAATAGAAACGAAAATATCATGGCCTGAGGTTGTAGTCTCTAGCGGTCTACAGAACAGAAACTGCTCATTAATATCTTTATCATCAATATATCTGGTAAAACCAAGGAGTTGCAGTTTGTCACCACTATCGATACTCTCATCTACTTGCAAAGCAAATGCTCGATCAGTTTTTATTTTCCCCACGACTTGTTCGTTGATATTGCAAACATTTCAGATATCCTGCGACTGATTGTGTTGTTGGAAAGAGGAAATTTCGAAATTTGATTAGCTGCTCCTTCACCAAGTATTGTTGAAACTATAATTTTCCATGCAGGACCTATGATTTCCTCTCCAAGAGTATGAGGTGTGTGTGTGATTCTTTTTTCCTATCAGTTCTGCTACTTTAAACGAGGCTTCAAAAGCAGTATCACTTATGGTCATTCTCTTTACCATTCGCACAGCTGGTTTTTTTCTCCCCTTCTAGTACACGTGAAAAATACATCACACTCTTCCCTGACCCACTAGGATGCTTAATTGTGAGATGCCACTTCAGTTTGCTAGGTACCATGGCCTCGTGTTTCGCCACAAACTAAACACACAGGGATAGGGTTTTCCTCGTTCTTATTCCACGTAAATCCATACACTAAGTAACTGTCCTGGTATGTTATTTTCTTTCGTTTGTCTTCTTTATGTTGAATTCAACGGTTCGGGAGTAGGATCCGACTGTTCACTTTCACTGTCCAGGCGTTTACGTTTAACAATGAACTTGTCCATAGCTAAACACTGCTAATCAACGCCAAGAAAACATGTTAAAGTGGCGTAAGAACGGGTACACTTTTATATATTTATATATATGTAAGTGACTGATGTGAAACAGCTTTTGTCAAAGCATTTCGGCCCTGAGTGGCACAACTGAGAGGATCTAGGCTTCTACCGAGACTTGCTACTATGTGGCGAAGACATAGCTCGACAAAATGTATCTGAAGAAGATGAAGAAGACCCCATGGAACATGACGTTGCTGTGCAGTCCAATGGACTCTATTTCGCCTAGTTTGAAAAGCTGTGAGCATATTGTGAATGGAAATTTAAGGTTGAAAGGTTACTTTTATTGTATACTGGGTAGTTTCTTAGAGAACTTTAAAATATAGCAATAATTTCACTTTCACATAGAAACCATAATTACTGACTTAATGAAACTAATCCAAAACTACTTAAGTCCTAGATCCTGTATCAAAACTGCTTAAGTGCAATATATTTTCTATTATTACGTAAAAACTGCTTTTACTGTATTTTTAAAACATACATAAAATGAAAACTAATCGTATTTTGTAACTATTATACAAACTGTTTCTATTTAAACGCGCACGGATAACTCAAGACAGTTTTTTGCCCTTTCTCACAAATTTCATGAAATTGACTTAGGTAGTTCTGGAATTGGACGACTCACATACATATCTTTATAACCTCTGTTATTTATTTTATTTGTTATTTAATTTCCAATGAATTTGTTATTATTAAGTCCCTTTTTTGTGTTAAATTTTATTGTTTGTTTTCTTAATGTCAATACTTTATATTGTTATACAGTCAGTATAAAATGGTGTACTTCGTACCTGTATCAGATTATTACTAAAAAAAGATGTTTCAATATAGAACAATATGATATGTAAATGATTTTTCAAAATCTGAAATAATAAAATTTATTTTCATGAGAATATTTGCTCATAATAAAGTATATGAGTGTTTCGTTTACAGAATGTTAAAAATTATTTATGAGTTACTTTATAAAATTCTGTAAGTTATATTCGCAGAATAAAACATGTTTAAAATCAATAGAACTTGATAGGCCAGGCGACAGGTCCGAAAAAAGCCTCAATAAGGAAATAATTAGTGGAAAGCTGGAAATTGCTTTAATCGCTTTATTTTGACCCAGATATTACTCTCCCAAGTTTTCCCCCCTCAAGCGAAGTCGGTGTTGGCCCTTCTGGCCCTAAGAAGGTACCATTTTTATTTTCTTCTAATATCTCCCAAACCATCAACTTTATCAACAAAATGCCTATCATAAAAATAATCTAGAGTAAATTTTCTACAAAAATGCTCTCTACCTTTTGTCTCTAATGTGAACTGTTACGATGCTACGACCATTCAAATTGGAGCCCTTTTAGATTCTTGCGGAAAATCTATGGAAATGATTTGCCATATAAAAGTTTCTACATATTATAAAATATTTGTCAGCATTCCAGGTGCACAAGCTGTTAACTTGTTACAAGTATAACAGATTTTCAATGTAAACAGCTGTGGCCTCAATTTCTCCATCATCGCTTTCATCGTCTGTATCGGTACATTTGTCCAACGTCACAGGGCGCTCAAGATTAACATCGATGTCTCCGTCACAATCATCCATATCATCTTCCTCGGCAGCATTTGTACATGACCGTCCCATACAATTCATGCAGATTCTGGAGCATCGGAGGCCCGTTTTCCTGCAATCACAAGCTGCGTTACATCCTTCCGAACATTTGCTGGACACTGTGTTTAGAAGCGTTTGTGGCACCGGATCCCTCGTAGGTATGGGAGCCAAACCACATTGAGAATTTTTCCAGCCCCAATCCAGTGGATTTGTATCATTTCCATACCATGTTTGGATTTGATATGTTCTTAAAGAGTGCTCACGTGCCGCTGATTCGGTGGGAGGTAAGCTTGCGAGATTAAATCGATGTTTGCTTAGAGATTTTTCAAACAGTTGGAACCGCAGCTCATTCAGGGTATTCCTCGTGGTTTTGTTGTCATAAAGCCCAGCCAAAACCAACTGGCCCGCTTTGTCAATTTCATCGGGGTTTGCGTTCACGCCTCGGAAAACCCTAACAGCTGTCTGCAGTTCCTCATTACTCTTCAGCAGTGTTACGAATTTCATTTTGCACTGCCTGTGAAACGAAGACGTTATATCGCACCCACTAAACGCATGCAAAAATAGGAAGTTTTCTTGCACACATGTTGGGAGATTGAAACTTGTTGTGCAAAATAGTTGTTGTTTGGTTGAACCTTTGCCGGGTTTCATAAAATACATTTTCGTGGAGGGTGGCACACAAGCCGCCAAGATGACCAGGATATATATACCTTCAGCCACTATAATGACTGAATTGTCGGGCCGAGATAACTCGAGTGGGGTGGTAACGATGAGCACATCGGCATCTTCTGGAGCTTGTCTGGTTTCGATTCCTTCGCTTTCGAATTTGACGCGCAACAAGTCGATCAATCTTCGTTTGTTTGAGACATTAGACAAAAAGTTTGCTTGTGGCATAGGCGCCGTCATGGACTCATAGAAAAACATTAGCAGCTTCATGCTTGTGCGATCGTCGAAGACGTTCAACGGACTTGGTACTGCGAGCTGCTGGGTCGTCAGGATACCCATAGAAAATAATGACACTGTTTTTGAAGTATCTTTTAACGTAACTCGCATATTTGGCACTAATGTCGACAAAAGTATCGGCTCGGTGCCAAATTACACGGTGCAGAAGACATCCTCCGTCGAGAACATGATGTAGGTCCTCAAATTAGGGCTCATCGGTAACAGGATCGAATAATTTATAGAACACAGACTTTTTCGTCTACGCATTCCCGCTTTATCAAAGATCGCAACCGGATACGGAGCTAGTTCAAACTGGAAATATTGTTTCAATTCTGCATCGGATTTCTTTGCAAGGCAAATGCATTGGAAAAGCACAAGAGGATCAACAGGAATATCCGTGTTGCGGATTTTTATTTTCGAATTTACCGCGCGGAGAGGCATCACGCCAATTTTTCTAAGGAACTTCACTTCGTGAAAATTGTTGCCGGTTATGCCTTTTTGTGCTGCTATTCCAATTCCATAGGCCATGTGACAAGTGATTTGTCCATCCCCGACAACTCCTGTGCTTAACGAAGCAACATGTTGTCCACGAGGAAAGGGCTCTTGAGTTGATAACCATCCAACAAATTTTCTCAAGTCCGCATCATCCCGCGAGATCCGCGCACACCGTGCATCCACATGCTGTTCTGTAGTCGAAAACTCAATATTGCAAAATGATACTAATGGTAGGTATTTTGCCACAGCTGTTTACATTGAAAATCTGTTATACTTGTAACAAGTTAACAGCTTGTGCATCTGGAATGCTGACAAATATTAAAACATGTAGAAACGTTGATATGGCATATCATTTCCATAGCTTTTCCGCATGAATCAAAAAGGACTCCACATTGAATGGTCGTAGCATCGTAACGGTTCACATTAGAGACAAAAGGTGGGGAAAACTTTTGTAGGGAATTTACTCTAGATTATTTTTTATAATAGGTATTTTGTTGATAAAGTTGAAGATTTGGGAGATATTTGCAAAAAATTGAAAAATGGTACCTTCTTAGGGCCAGAAGGGCCAACACCGACTTCGCTCGAGGGAGAAACTTGGGAGAGTAATATCTGGGTCCAAATAAAGCGATTAAAGCAATTTCCAGCTTTCCACTAATTATTTCCTTATTGAACTACCTGTCGCCTGGCCTATTATGCGAGTTGTAATCTTCAATATATATCAAAATAATATATATATATATATTATAATTTGCCTTACGTCGCACCGACACAGATACTGTAGGTCTTATGGCGACGATGGGATAGGAAAGACTAGCAGTGGGAAGGAAGCGGCTGTGGCCTTTATTAAGGTACAGCGCCCATTTGCCTGGTGTGAAAATGGGAGACCAGGGACAACCATCTCCCGGGCTACCGACAGGGGGGTTCGAACCCACTATTTCCGGAATGAAAGCTCACAGCTGCACAACCCTAACCACAACCTCACTCCGTGAATCATATCATACTATATCAAAATATAATCATAATAGGCCTATATCATAATATATTCTTTTTTATTGGGCTGGACGGAGGGAGAATACCTACACACAACGCACAAAACCTCCCTTTAATATTACTCTTCATAAATTCGTCATCACACTGTACGTTTACTGTGGTCGTAGTTTCCGATAATCACGAATGAGAGCTTCAAAATGAGACCAAGTTTCCTGCTGTACGTTTATCCTGGGCTGAGAAAACGTTACGTCAGAAAAAGTATAAGAACTTTTTATCGGGTAGTTGAAAAAAATTGAAACTTGAGATTTGCACTACCAATACTTGTGCCTATCACATATAAAAATTGCATTACCCTCAGCCAAGTAGTTTTCCATGTATATAGTTTTAAGTGAGCGGTTCCTAGAAAAGACGTCAAAAACACGGACAATTTTTCATACAACCACAAATAAATAAATAATTAATAAACTTGAAAATAATTGGCTTATATAGTCTAACGCAGAATTAAACAAGGAAAATATTGGTATAACTCGTTTTTTAATAGGTCTGTTGGTTTGGTTGTAATTAAGGCCTAAACTCGAGTATCCATAATAAAAAATACAATAGTAGTCCACAAATTGGCAATACGGCTCGGAAAGCAAGTCTGGTTTGTTTTTCAGATGCAAAACAACGCTATCAGTGAGAGAGAGAGAGAAGCCATTGAGTGACGAGGAGAAGCGGTGGGAGTAGGGGCGGAAGGAGGTGATAATTGAAGGGTGACACGTCACTAACACAAATGCAGCGGCTGCTATCGGTAATACAGTAGTGCTGCCATCTCTTGCCATGCGATTGACGGCGGTGGAGATCGCACAGCCTTAAATCGCTCACCACGGCCGCAATAGATGCTCCATCAAGTACGGAGATCGGAGGCCGGATTCCCAGCGATGACAGCGGCTATCTTGTGTGTGATTCATCCACACTCCCCCGGGCAAATGTCTTATTTTAAGTCCCAGAACACCTACCCCATTTCCGACCATAAAAATTACAGTTCTACACACTACAACAGTCACCACAGAAACACAAGTTATCAGTGAAGTTGAACACATAAGTACACAAGGCTGATGACGACAACAACACTTTTGCCTATAACACGGCAATAATACACAGATTTTCTTAATTTCCCGAGAAATTAAACTTAAAGACATTACCCGTTTTCTTTTCTCTGGGACCGTACATGGGAAAGATGTAGTTCTTTAAGGGCATTTCCCAGGAAGTACTATAAAATTATCCGCGTAAATACCACATTTAAAAGTTATTTGGAACGGAAACACACACAGCACACAGAACAAGAGGATGATGATGATGATAATTGTTGTTTTAAGGGGCCTAACATCTAGGTTATCGGCCCCTAATGGTTTGGGTGATCCGTGAAGATGAAAATGAAACGTAAACTATAACTAAAACTAACTACTGACTTATATACTAGAAGAAGAAATGGAAAACAAAAGGAGAATAAGGCAAATAAAGTCAAGAGGAAAAGAAATGCCCTCAACCCTCGAAGAATGCGGATTGAGGGACTTGGAAGGAAGGAGAGCCATGAAAGGCAGATAGGAAAGTGAAAGAGGAGTGGGTCCCCCCACAGGTAAGGGACAAAAGGGGGAAACCGGACCCAGCTCAGGAATCCCTCGGGGTCGCCAACTCCCGAACTCACCAGCCGTAAGCCCCTGAGGGTGTAGCAACATCCAGGGTGCACCAGACGTGATGGGGCTGCATACACCCTGCCTCCTAGAGGGCCTTGAGCAGAAGGCAGGAGAGAACATGAAAAGAAAAAGAAGACTGACCCCTCACAGAAGGAGGGTATCAGAAAAGTTGAGACAAGGGCCAATCAAGGCGGGAAAGGAAGAGACTCCCTAGGCCTCGGATACCCTAATACCGTCGGAGTACGAAGAGAACAAGAGTTGACCAAGTGAGGTCGACAGGAAAGAAGACGGAGAGGAGCCCGGCACAAGTAAGTGGAAGCAATGCCGGACTCAGCTGGGGGCCCCGTGGTCGCCAACCCACGTCCCACTAGATGTGAGCCCCTGGGGGGCAGAACAAGAGGGGTGAGGGACTTGGAAGGATGAAGGGGCCATGAAAGGCAGACAAGAGAGGGGGAAGGGGAGATGAACTGTCCCAGAGTCTCCTAAAAGGAGCTCATCTGTATGTGTGTGAATCAGTAGTGTACTGAGTGACTCCCTTATAACAATTAAGTTGTGTGTATTACAGTCATACTGTTACAATAGTACAGAAGCATATCTGACCCGGCGATTAGGCTGAGAGAATCACGCGTATCCAAGGATGACTATCAGTCTGCTCACAACCTACGGATTATAGGGACACATGGCCAGTGCAACGACACCGTCAACCGCATGAGCTTGGGTTTAGGCCATGGGGTGCTACTTCTCATATTGAGCAGCTACTCAATTTTCCTCACGTGGCTGAGTGCACTAGATTTTAGCCCTCATGTCTGATTTAAAATTTCTGGTTGAGTCAGGAATCGAACTCGAGTCTTTCTAGGTAAGTGGTAAGCGTGATTACCGTACACTATGGGGCCCAGCAAAATAATATAAAATTAATTAATCACAATTAATACATTAACGAATAGATTTACCTTAATTATTTTATTAATTACTGATCCATTTAATTTTAATTGATTTCATCACTATAACTTACAGCATTACAGTTCCTAACTTAAGGTCACCCATGAGTGAAATTTGAAAATTATAAATCAAGCGGTTCATGTATTTATACTGTATATCACATATTAATGGTGACAGTATAACAAATTTTGCTGCTATAGCCTTAATGTTTTGGCTGAGCTAAATTAATGTCTTATGTTTACGTATTACCTCGATAGAAAGCCGTTGCGTCGCAAATTTCTGAAATTGCCCTGGATATTAATGTGAATGTGAAAAGGAAAGAAAGGAAACTTGTAGTTTTACGTGTCCGTTAATCTCTCAATCGTGAGCCACAGGACCTCCATGTTTACAAGGAATCCGAACCACAGGACTTGCTAGGCTATACTGTATAACTGTTAAAATCTCATAAGCATTGACCGGGAATTGAACCCGGCGAGAGGCACGCAGCTTGGCCACTAGACCATCACGACCCTTGGATTTGAATGTGGCCATGCAACTTATGAACCCCAGATATTAAAACAACAAAATGTTCAGTAATGAACATAGCCTACCTTATTTTAATGTACAAGTTTATTTATAACCCTTTGTCCTTATCAAGGAGAATAATCGAGTGTTAGTTGTAGATGCTTGCTGAAATACAACGTGGTGCATTATACAGTACTATGATTAAATAATTGTTTTCAAGGCGCGGAACAGCAAGGTTATCTCCCCCCGTATTGAACGTTTTACTATGCTAAAAAAATTCCTTATCTCCAATAATTACGGTACTTTCTGGGACTACTATCGACTTCTTAACTCTATGCCATACTTTGGTCGAGTGGTCTAGATGCTTGACTCTCACCCGTGTTGCCGGGGTACGAACGTATAAAACTCGCGTCCTTTAAATTTGTGGAGTTTGATTACATAGGCTATATTCTCTTTAATACATTCACGAATAGATTTACCTTAATTATTTTATTAATTACTGATCAATTAAATTTTAATTGTTTTCATCACTATAACTTACAGCATTACAGTTCCTAACTTAAGGTCACCCATGAGTGAAATTTGAAAATTCTAAACCAAGCGGTTCATGTATTTATACTGTATATCACATATTAATGGTGACAGTATAACAAACATGGAAACAAAGCGTTTCCGGACCCATGTTCATATAACAAAATTTCTTCGCCTGCGTGTGAGGAATGTGTCCTGCAATTTGTGCCGTACATTTCTCTTACACCCTGTATGCAGTGTGATAGCTATGTGGTTACTGCAAGCATGGTATTTTGTCCGTTTCCCTCTCTTACAAGGTTTCGAGTTAATTGCGCAATCGGATCCTGAGTTATGCTTTTTGAAGATTGTATAGTACTGTATTTTCAGCCACCATATTGAATGTATTGTGGGGGTGTTCTTTTGCCTTTGGCAAACAAAGCCCAAATATGAGTGTTCAGTGATGCTTATTTGAGATATTCTATCTCAAAAATATATAGAATTACATGTTTGTATATTTTATAATTTCAAGGTGGCCGCTGCGCGATAAATTCAGTGTCATATTACTATAAATAATGGTTTGAATGCATTTTGAATGGTACTCCTCTCTCCCTAAATTTCGAATTAATCGTGCCATTGTGTCGCAAGTGTATGACATTCATGTTTTAGGAATACGTTCAGCCGCCATCATAAACCTATGGGGTTGCTGTTCCTTTGACCTCTTCATAGCAAGCCACATACAAGGTTCTATATTACTGCTAAATTTCGTTCTTGTATCTTGAAAATACATTGAGTTGTTCAGTATCACATTCCATATTTTCAAGATGGTCGACTCGCCTTGTGTTCAGTGATATATTCTCATGGCTTATTTCAGCATATAACAAAATTCCTCGTCTACGTGTGAGGAATGTGTCCTGCAATTTGTGCCGTACAATATTGTACTTCTTTCTTTTTGCTACAATTGCGCAATTTCGTTCTGAATGATTCACTATTACGTTTTAATATAATGCTCGGCTGCCATGTTGAAGGTTTAAGGCCACTGTTACTTTCCTGTGGGCATACAATACTCCATACTGGTTTCTACCTCATCACTAATTTTCCTAATTGTAGTTCTAAAACATAGAATGTTACTTCTAATTATAATATGAAATTTCAGGATGGCCGCTGCGCCCTACGTCCAGTGTTATAAATTTATCACCAATGCTACTGACGCCTCTTATATAACGCTCCTCTTCTCGCAAGTTTTGTCTTAATTGTGCACTAACTTCCTGGGTTACCAATTTGTATACTTGAATAGTGTGCGTAGCTGCCATGTTGAATCTATGGAGTCACTGGTATTTTCTTTGGGCATACGAAGCGACATATAAGGTTCTATTTCAATACTAAATTACGTTATTATACCTCTAAAGTACCAAAAGTAACTAATGTATTTTGAAATTTTGAAATTGCCATTATGCACTATATTCAGTGTGATTATCTTCTGACTAATGCATCTGAGAGCTCCAATATGATGCTCATCTCTTGGCAACATTTGTCTTAATTACCAAATTTCATTCTGTGTTGATGATTTTCATGTTCTAATATTTCTCTCAGCCGCCATTTAAAAAGGTTGTTCATCTGCCCTGGTCGAGCCTCCGTGGCTTAGGCGGCAGCACGCCAGCCTCTCACCGCTGAGTCCGTGGTTCAAATCCCGGTCACTCCATGTGAGATCTGTGCTGGACAGAACGGAGGCAGACAGGTTTTTCTCCGGGTACTCCGGTTTTCCCTGTCACAATTTCATTCCAGCAACACTCTCCACTACCATTTCATTTCATCTGTCATTCATTTAATCATTGCCCCAGAGGAGTGCGTCAGGCCTCGGCAGCCGGCACAGTTCATATCCTCGCCGCTAGATAGGGGCTTCATTCATTCCATTCCTGACCCGGTCGGAGACTGGAAGCAGGCTGTGGATTTTCATTTTCATCTGCCCTGGTCATACAAGACCCCGTATACAGTCCTACCTTGTCACTAAATTTCGTTACGATAGCTCCTAACCGTTGAGAGTAATTTAGTTTTTATTTTATAATTTCAATATGGCGGCTGCGGGTAAAAAACAGTCTCATGTTGTTATCCCGAAGACAACTTAGGGTCCTTCAACAGAGCTATCTGAATGCTACATACTGCGAATTCATTGGATTATATGGATTATCTGGTGTTAAAAGTATATGTAATTTTTGCATTGCAAAATGCACACTAAGTATTGCACCCGTGACTGAAAGTGGTCATGTCTTTTGAGGAGCTTGAATGAAGCGCCACGCTGCATTTCCAAACGAGCGCCGTGTAAATGGGGGACCAGTCCGCTGCTGAGCGTGAGTGTGCAGCGAATGACGAGCCATCAAAGTTGCGAGAATATCTGACAAAGGTTTATCCCGTTGCCCAACAGACGAGATGACTACGCTATAAAATAGGCCTGATATATATGATAAATTTACAAAAATAATTTTATTTCTACCGGAACGCGTTCATAATATATAAACGAATGAAGCTTTGGAGCATTAATTCATCCGAACCTTAAGCCACACCTCCGGGCAGTATAAATGTCACAGCAGCGATCGTTGACACAGCTCTCTTTTTTGCCTCAGTGATCTGTGCGTGAGCATTATCGTCGCTAACAGTCTACGAGAAGAGCTAATTTCTCATCGCCGTGTTACCAGTGTGCCTGTAAGATAGGCCACGCAGGCCACGCCAACAGCCAGTACGCATTAACTTAGTGCAGAAAACGTAAGTTTGTGCCAGTGAGTGTGAGTAATTGAAAACTAACTATCTCGCTTAGCATTTTCCAGTGGAAGTGTGCTTGATTTTTGAACTTATTAAGTTATTGTGGAAACATTGTTAGTGCACTAGGACTGTGTAGTTGAGACTATAATTCGCGAACAGTGAAACGTGATTGCAAGTAAAAACTCCGCAGTGATATCACAGGCACTAGAACATTCTGTTGGAGTGTGCGCCTGTTAGGAGCCAGTAACAGTTGCTCAGAAAACGAATCAAACAGTGGACAGCAAAATATTTTACGTGACGAACTCACAGTGGATATTGCAGCATATGTGACATACAATTTATACATGTATATCAATTAGCCAAGCGAATGCAGAACTTTCGAGAACTCCTATATTTTGACTTTTCCAACATGTGTGTGGAACATTGCGACAATCTGAGGAAGAGCTTTAGCAGATCTTTCCACGCTATGAATGCTGATATAAATATTGAGACCTTTATGCATATTCATTTTGTATACAGTCTCATGCGATCAGTGTCCAGTATATTTTAGACTTTGGAGACGGGCCACCCAGTATTTTAGCAGCACCTATTCAAGTTAGCAGGGGAGGAAGGTGGACGTGCCTCACAGGGTGCAGGCCGGATAAGGGAGCAATAAAAGCACTTAACCAAGACCGCAGTTTCGCTGGGACGATGGACGGCCGTGAGAACGACTGTTGCTGAGGACGCTCACAGGGTCGTTGTCCTCTCTAGAAACAGGAGTGAGAACAGAGATTTTGTAAAAGGACAGAGAATAATTGTCTACGCTCACAATTGACCTAGTTGGGAATTAATAACCGGACCACTTCGAAAGTCGCAGTTTCGGATCCATCAGAATTTTAGCCTCTGATTGATGCCTTAAAATTATGAGAAACATAAAGGGATGGATTAATTCACTTCAAAACAGAGAGGGGGTAGCGATTTTTAACCTCCCAATCAGCGATAAGGAGTCACCCACGCCAAATGTGCGCGCGCGAATGTAAGGACAATGAAGGAAGATCGCGGAGCGCTATAAAATTTAAACCTAAGATCGGATTTTGGAATTAATTAGACCTACGAGACGTTGGATATGTCACGAGCCTAGGGATATAAGTTATTATGTTCTGAGGGGATTATTATGGAAATTGATTTTGGATTTCCCCTTCCTGTGCCTACTTCTGCCATAGACACTTAAATAGGGCCCTCAGCTTGCAGTTAGTCATTCAGGTCTTGGGTGCTATTACCCCGGAAGCGTGTGTCGCTCTTCACCTTGCGAAACGCAAATATTAACAAGTCCGAAAGACTAAAACTGTGCCACGATTATCGTGAGGATATTTGAGTCTAGTAATGTGCGTAAAAGCAGAGTCCTAACCGAGTGTTAGCAAGTTCAGTATAGTTAGGAATAGCCACTGAGCTAGAAGTTTCGAAAAGTACAGTATACTGCGAGAAAAGATGCTACCTAGGACTGTTGGGTGAATTTAGTAGCCTAGCGACGTAGCTTATACAGCCAGATAAGGTCGTGTATCAAACAGCGTGTTCGCGCACCGTGAATGTTGTGATCCCTTGTTCATTTGAAGTGTGATAACTTATACATTTTGCCTGCCCACCCACATCACGGAACCAGCGAGGAAGAGGAAACCAGCATCCGCAAAATCAACGAAATGGAAATGATGCAGCAGTCCAGCATAGTAATGGGGATGGTCATGGAGTGAGAAGCTACGTTAAGAACGGCCGACATGTCGATGATACGCGATTCTGGCGAGGGCTAAGTACAGATCAAAATTATACTTGTATAATTTTAGTCGAGACTGAGCGCGAGCAAGTGATGCAGTTTAATATTTGTTTGTTTGTTGTTGCATCAGATTTCTGATCTTAAATGTAAAGTTTAACGTGCTTTGTAAGTGTTTAATGCGGGGTCATTGGGTGTCATTTGTAATTGTTTGTGTACGGAGAGTATCCATAAGGGGATATCATCAGCACTTTGAGTTTGAGTAATTAACGTCAAGATAGACGGGAGGTGGTAGATATTTTTCTATAAGCAAACCAGACGCTATGTTGAAGCTATTTTTGTGAGAAGGCGGCTAGTCCACTCCGGTAAATTAATTTAATCATTACGTGGTGTTCAGCCAGAGTACTTTGCTTAGGTGAGAGACAACGCAGTGTGTTCGCGTCTTGCGTGCCGGTGTGTGGTTTCCAAGGACGCTGATCATATGTGTGTCTGTGTGTATAATTGAGGAGCTATGCCCATTCTCATAGTAAGTTGTGGAGGAGTTGCCCACGGTTGAATTCTTCGCGTCGGAGCTCGAAGGGAAGCCTCAGTGGAGGTTCTTACGGGCCATATTTTGTGTTGACACACTCAGCTTGAGCGGTGGGTGGGTTTTTGCTAGGAATTAACCTTACCCACAAGGGAAGATGAAGAGAGAAGTAAAGGGAAGTGGGTTTCGGACTAAGGAACAAGTGTGGATAATAGGACGAGAGTCCAACACCAAACAAAGACAATGTTTAGAGACGAGTGTCACCGCAACGCCCGTGAAACACCTAAAGTGGGTATGGACCTGGACGTAGCTAACGGGAAATGTGGCTGGAGCTTGGGCTATTTGCCGGCGAGAGTTGATAATACCTTCCTTTCCAAGCCAAGATTCGGCTACTATGTGGAAGGGTGGGGGTCTGGCAAAGAAAAAAATGATGAGTTTACTATGTATCCCTTCAAAGGAGTTTGTTTTAAACAAATATTTTGAAGAATGCAAATAATTTGAATTAGCCGTGATATTTTAGTTCTTGAAATTGTAGAATTTCTAAGGAGCGACCGAATGTCTCCAGGAAGAGTAGCAATGAGGCAATTCTACCCTTGTAAATAATTTTGGTAAGAGCACCAATAGTTGCATTCAAGAATGGCTAAGCTTTTACCCAGCATTCGCCGACTAAAAGTTTAGACAATGAGAAAAACTTAAATTTTGAAAAACCAACCATAAGTTATAGAGAAAATCTCAACAAGCAGGAAGCTGGCGGAGCTAGCTCTACTGGCCTTACTGGCTAGTTAGAATTAGCTATCAAAGCTAAGAGAGGCTTTAATAAGTTTGTGACTAAGAGTTCTTGCTCAAATGCAACAAATAGTGGAACTATTGTTAATTTGATTTGAGAGTTTCTTAAAGAGGGCATAAGCCTATAGGAAGAGTCGGGGAAGACAGGATCTTGCCTAATCGTTATTTTATAGAAAATGATGAACCAAAAGATATAGTTTGATTTATTTAACAATGCGTACAATATGATCAATTTAACAAATGTATAATTTGATTTTAAAACCATTGAGGTCTCAGACCTCCTAAATTATTTAAAGTTTGCACAAGGCAATTGATAAGTTTTTTGTTTGGAACCTTTTATAAGCACTAAAATCTGCATAAGGTTTTAAAATGGGGCTAAGTTTAACAAATTGAAAATTTTAAAGATAATTAACGTAATCAAAGTTAAACAATAGGTCAGGTACAATGCCTGTACTTTAAGAATTCCTATATGGGCATCTTAAAAGTATGAAAAAATAACAGCTTCGAAATTTTAACAACAAAAAAGAGAGAGAAATTAAATAGAAGTTTCTATAACTTCTTATATTGATGCAGAAATTACTATTATAATTTATACAAATAGGGCAGGTCACTTATTGTGAAACCTGAAGAGAAAAATTAAGAAGAAGTTTCTAGAACTTCTATGTTTAAACAGGATCACAAGGAAAAATAGGGCATGTTACCCTTTCGTGAAACCTGGATCAACGAGATCAATGAAAAGTTGAGTACTTAGAACATAAACAATTCCTGTCCTAGCAAGAAAAGAAAATAGATTAATAGGCAGTTTCTAACTGCTGATATTTAAGCAGAATGAATAAGTTATAAATGGAGAAAAGTTGGGAGGGCGCCTATGGTTTGGTGAGGCCTCATTGAAATAAACTAAATTTAAATATTAACCTAATTTGTTAGTAAAGAGTGGTTGAGGAAGAGGAAATAGGAACTTTGTGGGGAAAGTTCTTGGCCTTATTTATTTTTCTCGGACGAGCGCGGCGTGGATGAGAAGTTGAACGAGCACTGGTTTCACTATAGTCTATTGACGTGGTTGAAAAGTTCACTATAGTAGCACAGAAAGTTTATAGAAAGGAAAGTTATTGCGGTGGTGTAAAATAACTAGTTGCATTTTGGTTTGCGAGAGTCTATTGCGTTGAAAAATTTGTAGGTTATAGTTGAATGCAGCGGACGAATTCCCACGAAGGAAGATAAATTAGGTGTTGATTAGCTGTTCATAAAGAAAATTCCTTGGTTAGAAAAGGTATTTCCATATGTGAGTGGAAAATACTAGAAGGTTTAGCTTGTAGATGAATTGTTTGGCGTGGAACATTCCAGAACATTCATAACTGTTGAATTGGGTAAATAAAGTCCAGCGGTGGAACGAGCTAAGTTTTCTATAGACAGTATTTAGTTTAATAAGAATCCCACAGTGTGAGAGCTCATTCTCAGTTAACATGCACAAAAAATGCTGCTTCGTTTTACAAGATTAGCTGTCTTAGATAGACAAAGCCTGACATCGAAAATCCCGCGAAGATTGCAATTGCACAACATTTAGCAACTTCTCAATGTCTATAGAACGGTATTAAAAGCGTATAGCTAATTGAAAGCGATTAAAATATGAAGAACATTGTACTTAGCTCATTTCTGTGGTAGGCGATCCAGGCGACCGTTAGTTAAGATCTGGACATGGCGTCCGATTCAAAAGTTTGTCTCTCGAGGAGAGGAGACGAACCCTAGTTTGGCTCCAACTGGAGGTTTTGACGACTGAAGCACAAGTGAGAGTGAGAGCAGTTGCTCTCAGCACGGAGACGAGGAGTCAAGTGAGCAAGCGTAGTGACGCGCCGATTGAGTAGCGACAACGTACACGTCAGAGGTAGGCGGGCGGGGGGAAGGGAGGAGAGGGGATAGAGGAGAGAAACAAAAGAAGTTATACAAGCATGAGAAATATAACAAAAACAAAATATCTGATGAAAGTAAAGCTTCTTCGCAGAGCAGTCGGCTGACGAAGAATGCTGCGCCTGGCGGATTGAAGACGAAGTCTTCGTAACTTGAGGCAATGGAAGTTCGGAGGTCGGCGATGAGACGCTGCGAGACTGGTTCAGCAGAATATGTGAATATGTGCTTCTGAATTAACAAATGCACGGGGCAAACAGAAGGTAATAGTTCGATGTTGGTGTATGCGGGAAGGAAATGTAAATAAATTAGTTAATATGAAATAATGGAGAGCAGCAAAAACTAATTCTGTCTTTCCGTGTATTTCCAAAAATACACCAAGCGGCCAGTTGGAAGATGAAAGAGGGAAGTTAGGCCACAAGCAGCGTAACTTAATGCCTCGCCGAGCACTTTCACTTTTGTCGTGTGTTATGTCTGGTAGAGGATTCTAATGTTGTTTCTGGTTAGTCTTAAGATTTTGTGTTGTATTTTAAAATTAAAGGATGTGTGAGTTTGCTTATGGTCTGATGTGGAGATGCTCTTACCGTGTTCATGTGCGATTTCCCGCTTCGTTGGAAGCGATATTTGATTTTTGTGATTTTTGTATGATTAACATTACCACGGAGTCACGGCTGACCATATGGGTGGTTTTAGTGATTGATGACCCGTATTTTCAAGTGTAGATTTGTATTTGGAACCTGTTGAGGTTAACCGCCTTTTGCGGCAGTTCATTTGCTTGTGTTTATTTCACTTGGAAACACGTGTGTTGTACAGTTCATAAGGGTAGGCACGTTGTAGTTTTTGTGATGATTTTATTTCTCTGTTTAATTTATTTTATCGTACACCTCTTGCTATTCGGCCAGCACCCGACACAGATCGAGACCGGAGGCTTGCAGCAGAAGGAATCGATCTGAACATACTGTACTATGTCTTAGTCACCATACTCAAGCGTTGAAATTAGATAAATTCTTGAAATAAGACAAATTCTTGAACTGAGATAAAGTCTTGAAGCTGAGAACTGAGGATAAGATTTGAACTGAGTTAAATTTTAAATTGTGTTCCACTTGAATTGAGTTCTATTTGAAATGAATTAGGGTCAATCGGAGTTTCGGCCCGAGCATTAAGTGAGGTGATTTTAGTTTGGACACATTTCATTGGTGCTTTTTTGCATTTTTAGTATGTGTTGCGTATGCTTATTTCAGTAGATTTCAAGGGTTTGTGTTTCTTCAGTGTTGTTTTAATTTAATTGGGGGGGTTGTTTATTTTGTAATTTATATTTGTTTGGCTCTCCTGAATAAATTCTTTGTTTTTAATGTTTCCCTGGCATATGATTTATAGGATAAGTTCTCATGAACCATATTGAAATCCCTAGGATGTGTTTAATGCTAAGCAACCTGGACAGAGTGCGCCCGAGAAGATAGTCTACACATCCTAGAATACCTGCATTAAAGGGTAAAATATGCACTAAGCACCGGAGATGGGTTAGCCGAGAAGGAAGAAGAAGATGTCGATTCCAGGCCATTAAGGGGAACATGAAAGTCCATGATGGGCGAGTGACTGTAAAGCTGTCCGAAGCCGTTGCCGACTCCAACCGGAGATCGAAGCAGTCATGTGTGCTGTAGAGGAACCGGACCACACCAACCGTAGCCGAGTGGGAAGCCAAAATTGATGTCCTGCAGAACCTAAAGTATGACCGTGACCACGTCTTGGTAGTTTTGTCTAGCATAGTCCTGCATATCCTTACTTAGTTCTATTTATTCTAGCTGAACCGTATCTAAGCTTAGTTCTATCTACCCAAGTTTAATTCTATTTATTCTAGCTGTGCTAATACCAGGTGTTTATTGAAGTATTTCTTTTCAAGTCTTGCCCAAGAGTCGAATGCTTTTCAGATATCCCCAGTCTTATTTATTTAGTGAGCTTTTGCGACAATCATCGCATGCATAATGTTTGACATTCAAATACGCCGTGTGATTCAAACTAGTTTTGTGTAAATATATTGTTGGATCGATTCCTGAGTTGAATTTGAGTAATATAACTCGAAATGTAGTTTCGCTCTATTCCTGGTTTTCATTTGATGCATAAGTATATGTTTACCGTCGAATGGGGTCAAGTGAAAATAATAATAATAATAATAATAAATAATAATATTGTTGTTTGTCATCTCTCATGGCATATAGTAAAATTGTTATAACAGTTATCTGAGATATGAAATTTTGAGATATCATCATCATCATCATCATCATCATCATTTATTGCATTAAACGGGTCTTTGAGGCCTACAGCAGAAGGACAATAGGAAAAGATAAATATCACAAATATTAAAAAAAACAAACAAAAATATAACAAAGGAAAAAAAATATTACAAAACACAAAGAAGATCCAATAAAAGGAAAGTCAGTCAATCATAAGAGGAGGTATTTGTTGCAGATGGCACTCCATCTTTTCCGGTCTCTAGCATCATCCTCCGAGACTGTCGGTTCCACTTCTTGAAGGATCGTCGTCACTCGATCTTTCCATCGTGTTCTCGGGCGTTTTCCCGTGGGTTGAGATTGGAGGACTCTCTTAGGAAGGGATCCGTCCGCTCGTAAGATGTGTCCAAACCATTGTAGTCGCCTCTGTCCCAATATTCGTCCAATGTGTGGCTTCCCAAATCTCTGGTACAGGTTTTCCTTCTTTATTTCTTCTCTCCCATTTACCTTCCATGTTATTGTAGACGGGTCCACATATCTTTCGAAGTACCTTTCTTTCAAAAGCTCATATAAAATCTTCTGTCGTTGCTGATGTCGCCCAGGTTTCACAACCGTATAAAAGTGCTGACCTCACCAGTGCCGTGTACAGATGGACTTTGTTCTTCTGAGATATCAGACGAGATTTGAAGATATTGTTCAGACTAAAGAACACACGATTCGCACTTATGCGTTGATGTACTTGTTTCGTCACTTCACTTTTGTTGGTTAATATTGAGCTCAGGTACTTGAACTCTTCAACTCGTTCGAAGGTAAGTCCGTCTACAACAACGTAAGGAGGGAGAATTCGACGACGTGATACTCCAAAATATTTAGTTTTGTCCTCGTTTACCTCCAGCCCAATTTTCTCTGCATTTCGGAGGAATCGGGAAGTATCAGCACACATTTGCACTAGAGTGTCACCAAGGATCACATCATCGTCAGCAAATGCTAGAATGGTATCTACTTCCACCATCTCCATTCTCTTGTTCGGTAAGTGTCACGGCTTACTTTTTCCAAGGCCAAGTTGAATAATATTGGCGCCAAAGGATCTCCTAGTCTCAATCCATTTTGGATAGTGAAATGTGTTGATAGTTGATTGGCAAACCATACTTTAGAAGTTGACTGGGAGTAGCAAGCTGCAATCAGACGGATGTATTTCGATGGGATGCCAAGTTCCTCTAACGTTTGCCATAATGCCATAATGCCACAATGCTGTCATAGGCTTGCCGAAAATCGATGAAGATGTGGTGTAGTTCCCGATCGAACTCATAGAATTTTTCTATCAGCTGCCTCAAAGTAAATATGTGGTCGATGGTAGACCGACCAGGGACGAACCCACATTGATATGTGCCTACAATTTCTTCAGCCAGTGGTTTCATTCGGTTTAACAGCAGAGTTGTAAACACTTTGTATCCAATTTCAAGAAGTGAAATTCCCCGGTAGTTGGATACATTGGTAGCATCGCCCTTCTTGAAGATTGGACATACAATTGCGCCCTTCCAATCTTCAGGAATATTATTTCTGCTGCCAAGATGGTGGATATCAATCGTTTCAATGCATCCATCAGTGCTTGCCCTCCCAAGCGAAGCATCTCAGCGGTGACATCGCTACCTCCTGGGGCCTTGTTGTTTTTGAGTAGTTTTAGGGCAACACTGATTTCTTCCTCTGATGGTTCAAGGACTTCTACTCTATCAAAAAAGGCTCCCGCCTGAGATGTCACCGTCAGTGGAAAGTCCCGATTCAATAGGTTCTCAAAATGGTCTTTAAATAGGTTCGCCTGCTCTTCTGGCGGTACCACTTCAACTGTCTCATTCGTTAGAACCAAAGTACGTTGTCGTTATACACCTCTGGCAAATCTTGAGGTTTGGAAAAAAGAGCGTGATGACTTTGCTTCTTCTACTGCTTTCAACAGTCCTTTATGGTGTTTCCGTTTCTTCTTTCTTATGAGTTTGCCCGTGTTACTCCTCGTTTCACAGTAGGCTACCCTTGCTTCTTCCGTGAGTTTTTCTAACCACCGTATTCTCTTCGCTGATCTCATCCCAACAGATTCTCGACATTCTCCATCGAACCAAAGTTTACTTCTGTCTTTTGGATGGCAAGCAAGTTCTTCTTTTGCACTCTGTGACACTGCATTCCTCAATACCAACCATGTGTGTTCCACGTTGGTAGGGTTCTCCGATATTGTGAGTTTTTGTTGTTGCAATTTTATCTTGATAGCGGTGTCTCACTTCTGCATCTTCCAACTTATCCTTGTCAAAGCGGGCCATCTCTTCAGATTTCTTCGACACTTGGTAGACAGATTCAGACGTAGTTTGACCATCACCAAAAATTGATCGGAATTCATATCTGCCCCGCGAAAAGATCGCACATGTTCGACACTACCATGATGTCCTCGGTCAACAAGAACATGGTCGATCTGATTCATCGTATTTCCATCTGGGGATATCCAGGTAACTTCATGTACTACTGTGCGGGGAAAGTATGTGCTTCTGATGGTCATTCTCCTTGTTTCGGCGAAGTTTATTAGTTTAATACCATTCTCATTGCTTGTTTCGTGGATACTGTCAGGACCAATCGTTGGACGATACTGTTCTTCTCTTCCCACTTGGGCGATGAAGTCTCCCATTATCAAGTGAATTGAAAGTCTTGGTAATCTGTCTACTACATTCTCTAGTTCCAGGTAGAAATCGTTCCTTGCTTCCTCGTCAGCATCCTCTGATGGAGCATGACAGTTCACTAGGCAGATCTTACATGGTTTAGTGTTTAAAATCATCCAACAGATGTGGTCATTTACTGGAGCCCATTTGTTGACAGCCGATATCATTCTATTGTGAACAGCAAATCTAACCCCTGAAGTCCAGGCCTGACTTGTTAAAGAGCGGGTGGGTATCTCCAATCTCCATATCACCCTCAGGAAATCTCGTTTCTTGAACTGCTGTCACTGGGCATTGATATTTACCCAGTTCTTCTGCAAGCAGTTTCATTCCCCCTGTCATGATTGACCTTACATTCCATGTTCCAATTCTAAATCCAGAGAACCCATTTACGTATCCATTTTTGTAAACATTTTGATCAGTTCGGCTTTTCCTTTTGAGATATAATAATAAAAATAATCATGGCTTGAAATTATTCATTACAAATCAGTTGTGAGACCTGTGGCTAATAGCTGACCGACTGAAGATTTCTATATTCTGGAATAGTTAATTTCTCATTCTGTGGTAAACCAGAAATTCATACGAGTTTTTGAGTATTTTTTGATATTTTTCGGATGAGTTGTGACAATGATTAATGGAGTTGAATATTTTTGCATTCTTTGAAGGCAGATGAAGCCTCAGTTGAACGGGCATATGGATATCATGGCATCGTTATATTGTGAATAATAGGGTTCAGTGGCTTGAGAAATTGATATTATGAAATTGATGTTTATTATTTGAAGAATTACGGTCTATTTGAAGTAAATGATGTCACAACATAATGAAATCGAGCTACTCAGAAGGTGGACATTTTAATATTAAGAATGAGTGATTTTAAATGAGTATATTTTTCCAGTGCAGTCATGTTATGAAGGGAGTGTGATTTCAGGTTGAGCAACCTATTAGTCAAATATCTGAAATACCAGCTAGAAGATTATTGTTGAGTATCAGATTGCATTAATATCTGATTTCAAGCAGGTTTATTATATGATTTGTGTGTAACAATTTAATAAGTGGTATATAACTGAAACCCAAGTGCGAGTGATAAAGAAATGACCCGTGTGAATAATATAGTGAATGATTAGATTGTGTGGATACGATTTGAACACTTATTTAGTAAATAAGACATTTTTTTTTTTTTTGAGTGAAGGTTCACCATTTAATATTTGAGTAGGATTCTCAGGGTAAAAGACTCTATATTTACAACCCTGTTGACTTAGGCAGGAGTGTGTGATATTGCTATTTAAATAAAAGTGGAGTGTATTTAAGAATTTTGTGTTAATCCTTTCCTTTATTCAAGCGTGGGACTCGAATTCGGTCAGCACCATTCTTCTACCCAGTTTTCCCCGTTTTTACCGAGTCTCGCGCTCAACCGATTTTGAGGTTCATGCATATGTGGGTGTTGGTCTACTGACTAACGGCCACAGTATATGCTTAAATTTATATCGTCTGAGTAAATATAAAACGTTGAGTATTAAAAGTATGAAGTGAAAAATATCAACCCTACTTGGATTTGAACCCCAGTCCTACCGGTGATAATCTCTCACGCTAACCCCATGGTTATATATCACCGTTGTTCAAGAATGTTATCAACAGCATTAGATATAACTGCATAGCATATAATGTTTTGGAATAAACGATTTCTTCAGCGTGTTATGCCTTAATTACAAATCATTTCATACTACATTATTTTACATTATTTATTTCACTACATTCCATAAAACAATTTTAAGATACTGAAATATGGACCAGGCAGCAAGCAATAGTCGGCATTTTGACGTATGAGCTAGGGGAGAGTCTGGTGAAAAATAAGACAAAATGATGAAAATTGTATTTTTTTTTTTTTCATTTTAATAACTTCACAGCACTTGTTGTTCATGTGATGCTGCTATTTTTGACATTTGGAATGAGCGCCATTTTTAAATCCCCTTGCAAAGTGGGCATGATCAGGCGTAAGCAGCTAAAGCTTCCGTTGTGACATACGGTATTATTCATTTGTGCCCTCCTTTTTGCAATATCATGATATAATATTTGTCTCAGATATTATATTTACATTAGGAAACAATACTAAAGTAGCATTGTAGTTAAAGTTCCTCTGTTTTATGACATGTTATTGTTGTGTTGCTTGACGACAGCTTATGAATGACTTGCTCTGAGGAAACAACCATTGCACTTCATTTGCTTGCCATGGAAATCCATGCTGCTTTTTCACTATACTGTTGTTTAGGCGTTATGCATATTCTCTTCTTTTAGTCAAGTTTAGAACCGGGAGGGGATCAGAGAGAAAGGCATTGTGATGTAGCCGTTATGTATGTTCCTTTGCTTGTAGCCTCCAAGCAGCTTATCAGTTTCTTGCTCTGTTTGTTGTTAGAGAGTGGATGCAGTTGTAAGGATTTTCTATGCAAACTATGTACAGTGTTCTAAAATAATAATATTACTAGGCATTCAATCAAACAAACGGCAGTCTAAACTATCCAACAAAATTGTTAAAATTAGGGAGACGAGGTGGAAGACAGATCCTAATTCCACCACTCTGAAAACTGATGTCGGCCTAGATGAAGGACAACATAATTTCCAAATATCAGGTGAGCCAGTTCCATCAACAAGTTCCTCCAAACAGCCTGAAACAACTATACAGGGAAATCAACAAGAATCTGGTCCTCCATGTGGCAATGAAATGTCGTCTGCAAGTGAGGAAAAGCTGAAGCGATTTCGTGTCTCTCCTGGCATCGCAACAAATAACAAACCATCACTTCCATCTTCCAGTGAATTTGTCCTTGTTCACAAAGACATTCTTAGTGAACTTGTTAGGAATGGGCAATGCAGTGAATGTGGGAAAACAAGTTGTGAAGTGCAAGTAAGGGACAGTAAAGGTTATCCAGTGTTATTTGTTTGTAAGTGTAATGAATGTGATTATCAGCTGGGAAAGACTTACAGCAGTCCAAGAAAACAATCCACATCATCCAAACAACCAGCATTTGATATAAACAATAAAATGGTAGATTCTTTCCTTGGATTTGGACAAGGTAGATCTAGCTTGTTGTCATTTTCACAGACCCTAGGCATGAGTTGTCTAAGTAAGTCTAGCTACCAGTATCACCTACAATGGCTGGTACAGGATGGATGTATTCTGAAAAAAGAGGTCCTTTATATGGCTCATAGAGCAGTACGTCAAACCTATTTGGATGTAGATACACGACTGAAGGACAAGGAAATGCTAGACATATCCGTGTCGTATGATGGTACGTGGGCTAAACGAGGTCACACATCTTCGTACGGTATTGGATTTGTAATTGATGTTTTGACAGGTCTGGTGCTTGATTATGAGGTTCTATCAAAATGTTGCATCAAATGCATTAGGAATGATAGGAAAATGAAGAAAGAAAGTGCAGAACATAATGCATGGTATGAAAATCATGCAAAGGACTGTAAAAAAACTTCACTGGGTCCTCCATTGCAATGGAGATGATAGCCGCTGAGAAAATTTGGAAGAGTTCTGTTGAATTTTGTAAGTTCAGGTACACTGTGATGCTGTCTGATGGCGATGCCAAGACCTTCTTACACCTAAACTCTCTCAATATTTATGATGTTGATATTGTGAAATAAGAATGTCGCAATCATTCATCCAAACGTTTAGGGACAGGACTGAGGAATAAAGTAATCGAGTGGAAGACGAAAGGTGTTACTCTGTCTCTGGGTGGTCGGAAAGAAGGGAGTTTGACAGCTCTTACCATAAAAAATTGACTTCCTACTACAGGAATGCCCTGAAAAAAAAACATTCCAAATGTGCAGGAAATGAAATCTGCAGTGTACCACATTGTACCACTACATGAGCACTGATGACACTCCTCGTCACTTCAAGTGCCCCTCAGGGATGAGCACATGGTGCTTCTATAACAGGGCAATTGCAAAGAAAGAAAAGCCTGCAAGTCACAAAGACATGAAAACCAAGCTAGAGCCAGCAGTGGTAGTAAAAATCATGCCCGTTTACCAAAGACTGGCAGCAAATGAACTTCTAACCAGGTGTGTTAGTGGGGGGACTCAGAATGCTAATGAGAGTCTACACAGCTCTGTGTGGTCAAAATACCCTAAAACAAAATTTGTGTCCAAGAAGCGACTGGAATATGCTGTTGTATCAGCTGTAAGCCAGTTCAAAATGGGGTGCGAAACTAGCTTGGAAGTTCGGAAAGTTGTCTCAGGAGGAGAAATAAGTGACATTGCATGGAACATCAGTGGACAACGAGACAGGCAACGTATCTACCTATCCAAAACTAGGTGTTCTGAGCAGTCCAAAAAAGTGAGGAGGAAATTGGAACTTAAGAAATTAAGGGTAGAGGAGTTCCTGAAGAAGAAGGAAGGGTCTACATATGGCGCAGGAGAGTTTTAGGCAGCTTATAAGTTTCTTGAAACTTTAAACTGCTTTTTCTCCAAACTTTTTTCAACATTTTTTCATGTTTAAATTGCTCCTTGCAGAGCAGATCTTATCGAATTGTTTTGTAAACTTGCACAGTTATTCCATGATAGGTTATGTAACGATTCAAGGAGGGTTTTCAAGAAAAATGGAAAAAAAGACCTAATTTTCATTAATCATAAATTATAAAGCTGAAAATTTTTGTGAAAAATTAAGTAACCCATATTAAATAATTAATATCTCTGTATGTATCATCATAATTTTAAAAAGCCTCTTTGAAATCCTTGCAAATATCAAGATGAACTTGTATAAAAAAAACAAGTGCCTACAACGAAAACTATAATGCAAGGAGCTTTTTCACTAGATTACCATTTTTGTGAAAATGTTTAATGGAAAAATGAATTATCTGAAAAACTATTTAACATACTGGTTCCAAATTTTGTGTTGTAAGTAGGCTAAACCAACTTCAACAGTGTGCAAAGTTTCATGTGTGTACCTAATGAAGTATAGATTTTGGTATTTCCACCGGACTCTCCCCTTTTACAAATCATTTCATACTTCATTTATATTATTTATTTCACTACATTCCATAAAAATATTTAAGATACTGAAATATGGACCCGGCAGCAAGCAATAGTCGGCATTTTGACGTATGAGCTTTAAGTGCTTGGTGTATGGCACGGCAAGTCCTTCGACCTGAGCACTCTTAAGTCACTGCTAATATAATATAAACTTATAATAACCAACGGGTCACGTCCTTCAGGACAGTTTATATCACCCGCTGCTGGCTAGGCGGAAATGGTTAAAACGAGCCTTGTTGGATCATACGTTACGGATTAACTAATACGTCTGCCTGATTCACATGGCCTCCAACTTGAAATCATTTGGCTGATGACCTTGAAGTTTGGGCAACAGACGCCTCCCACATAAAATTATATTTTTCATAATTTACCAAAGTTGGTTAAATTCGTTTTTTTTGAATTGATAGCGGGGGGTTGACATATGACATCGACCAAATGACCTTGTAATTTGGCCCACAGGCGTTCCCACATGAAGAAAAATTTGCCAACATTTTGTAGAATTTGGATGGTTAGTTTAGTCGTAATTTGGTTTAAGCTTTGAACACTTGGATGGCAGCCGTTTTGGTTAAGATGGTGGTGATATAAAACATGGCACTGTGGTGTCCTTTACTAGTGCTACCTCTGTGTCTTATTTGGTTCAAATCGGTATCATATTTGAATTGATAGGGAGGACACACATACACATACACCCACACTCGTAGACACATGACTTTTGGCCTTTGTAGATCTCAAAAGCCCCTAAAATTAATTAACAACATCTTATTCTGCTTATTTTCTTCAGGCGTAAATTGCTTCAGAAACATATTTTCTAAGGCATAAAGAGTGGCATATAATAAGATTTCATATCTAAGGGATATTAAACACACGGAATCGACCTAATACTTGCTCCAAGAAGCAGATGGTGGACTTTTTAAACACAGCAACGTGTAGTTTATTTTACGCCATAAAATAAATTAAGAAACGAAATTTTCATCGCAGTTCACAAAAATGGGTAACCTTAAGGCTACGGTTGACTCCTTCCCAGTCATAACTTCTACAGTAGTTACAATCACCGACATAGAAGGCACAATATCTTAGATTATCCGAAGGATTCCACACACATAAACAAACATGGGGCTAATAACTGCCATGTCCCAAGCACCTAAGTGAAACATCAACAGAAATTGCGACTCAATGAAGTGACGTAATTACTATTTAAAGCTTCTTCTTCTACGTTAAAATCAGGACACTGCCCTACGGCGTCAATTGGAGCGAATCGACTAAGTGATAATTTTCCAGGGATCGGCATTGGCGATGTGCCCACATTTGCTCCACTTTAAATTACGGGCCTTCTTCAGTATAACTATGGCATAATTTAGTTCCGAGCTGTTGAACAGAGAAAGTTGGAGCATGCTCACCTGCCTGCACTGCACATCATGTGTAGCACATTGATTCAATTGTTTGCTTAACGCCGGTTACATCAGGAACATTACTTCCAGTACAGATTCCGAAACAGAGAACAAATCTCTACCCCTGGTGCCATATAACTTGACGCACGTCCAAAACATTGTAATTTAACACATATGAGGGAAGACCCTTTGTTATTGATCAGTTTATGGAAGTAACATGGAATGAAACAGACCATTCACTGTTGGCAAGCCCCCACGCATTTGATTTGATCGGGCGTCGAGTTACAAGGAGTAGGAAATGGGCTAGTGCTCAAATTGGTAGCGGAAATATTCTAGAAGTTATCGTTGTTGTAGTCATTTAGTCATTTTAGGGGCTTTGCGACATCGTGGTCATGGAATCCCGTGTACTTAGGAGTGTGTGGAATGAATCTTATAACGTGTATCATTGTGATGTTTGTACTAGTGTGTGTATTTTCAACTGAGGCTAGGATTTAGGTAGGAGACGGCCGTGGCCTTAGTTACCGAGCTTCCCGGCATTCACCTGCAATAGAAGTGGCAAACCACATAAAACCATATCTGTAATGGATGAGTTGGAAATCGAACCCACCTCTTCTCATTCCTTCCTCTTGAGGCAGTGTGAGCCCCGTTCAAACCCTCAGACCAGAATTAAATTTCTTGGCAGAACTGGAAATCAAACCCGGACCTCCGCGGTGACATCCACTACACCCTGTAAGAAATCTATGTTGGGATTGATGGACGAAATAAATAAGAGTTGCCGTTATCTGGATTGCATCCAAACCCCAAACCCCCAGAGGGATGCTTATTATAAATGTAAGATGGATGGCCTTCCTTGCGCCTACCTCATCGGGGGAGTTAAGGACAGCTGAATGAATATGGATGGAATTGATCAAGGAGTTGGAAGGAAGTGGTCGTGGCCTATTAAAAAGTCTCGAAGGGCCGATGGTTGGGTTCGAACTCACTCATCTTACGAGTTCGATGACCTGCTGACCCCTTAATATAAAAATAAACGCTATTTATATGTCTGAGAATGTCTGCAGATTTAAACAGTTAAGTGGAACGTGATAACACGAAATGCAGAATGTAGACATCTATTCCAAGAATTCAAGTATGCAAGTACTGTATATACAACAAGAAGTTCCAGGATTAACTAATCCCCTTTTGTTCGTATACCATACGTATTGTAGTTATTTGCATCTCCAACCTCATGTGTACATACAGTATTGTATTATAAACACTGTACTATTATTACGACAACAATTTCAGTCTCATTCAGTTCATCAAACGTTTTATGTACTTACCCCATCGGACAAGAGACACATTGTAGTTCTAAAAGTTAATATATATGAAAAGAGCAAAATGATCTTACGGCAATGTTGCAATTTACCTACAGTATTTCTAATGTATAGCATTGAAACCATCATCAATCAAAAATTAGGCTACTGCTTGGGGTTAAATATACAGGAAGGTTATAATTAGAGTATACCTACGTTATCCCATGTCCTTGGCAATGGTCACATAACGTTTCCTATCCGTGTTATCACTCGCTTTTATTTAGAGACAGTTAACTAGGCTTTATTTTCAAAGATTTGATGGCCGCCATCTTGTATCATTTAAAACAATAACTTATGAGTTCTAGATACACGAATATGTGTGAGGCATTGCAAATAGATGATATTTATCTTCTCTTCATGGATAGAGTGTTTTTCTATTTGTCTGTTGGCACAGGCTAGAGTAAAATGTGGCTCTTCGCCCTTGTTTCAGTCCCCTTCATTGCTCTGATTTTACAGAAGCTACCGAGGTGTTGATGATGCTGAATAAAAGCATATGGGGCAGAGCGAGTGTCTGTGGATGCTATGATAAGTTCTACTAATACGGTTAGTGCTACGGCACTCTCAGTGAGGAATGCAATGGAAAACTACCTCTCTCTTTACCTTGCCTAGTACGCCTCATTATAGTGTTGCCTTGGGTTTTTGTGAGTTTCTACATTTAGCAGATAACTTATGCGGTACATTTTGTGGATCCAATCGGCCTCTGGGCTGACAACCTAACAGACAGCAGACATTGTTAAGGTTTGCTTTTTCAAAATTTATTATTGATTGGTGGAGTCAAAATCCCCCCTCCCTCTCCTATCGTATACTCTTAAAGAAGCAGTTCATCAGGGAATATGTGCCTTTAATGACTATTGTTGTGTTTTACTACGAGAGAAGTTCATAGGCGACACGGTGAGGACAAGACGAGGAGTTAGTATTTTCTAAACTGATGTCCACCCACCCATCCCCAGGAACCAGTATCGCCTGGAAATCAGAGAATTACACGTGATAACCTAGCAGCACGATATCTACAGAGCAAGTGTACATACTCGCTGTTAGTAGTCTACTGCTCGAGTCTAAGCTGCGTGGACCTGAGAGGAATGTGCATCGCAGACTATGAGTAGTGTGGTGACGAGTGATGCGGTTTCTCGGTCCTTGCATAGTAACAGAAGCAAATACATTGGTCGGTGACTCAGTCACTCATTCCCAACGCCACACTGGTTTCAGAAAAGACCCATATTAGCAGTATAGGAATAGACGAGAATGTCAGGTAACTCGATGGGCTGTCGACAGGCTTCTCAATTCTCGCCTGCTCCTACCCTGCCTCTGCTCTTCATCCCGCAAGTTCACAGAGCTTGGATCCGAGCAGTAGTGTCCCTGACGTCAGATTGGAAGAATCAGCCGATCTCTCAGAGTTCGATAGAGGTCAAATAGCGATGATACGTCGTCTTGGTAAGGGCATTACTGAAATGGTACAGCTTGTTGCCTGCTCGCATGCCACTGTTGTGACCATGAATAAAAAATGGTGGAACATTTTATAAAACTTGGGGTCAGGGCCAGACAACACGCTAAAATGGAGCAGCTCATGGTAAAATTGAAACACGTGTGTTTAAAACGATAGTTCAACGAAACGGGTTGTTTCTCTGTCTATGCTAACGATGGTATATTGGCGGATACGGCATCAAATGCCACGTCCGTTATCGGAATAGAACCTCTGCTGATTGAGGCCGGGTTGCATTCTCCAATGAGTGAAGCTTTATCGCTCATGGAGCGGATGGACACGTGCGTGACGGGTGAGATACATCGAAAAACGAACACCCTCTATTCATGATTGGAAAAACACAAGCTGAGGGCAGCAGCGATATGATCTGGGGAATCCTTCCGTGGAGTTCTCTTGACCCAGTCATTCTTTTTAGACACGACCGATTTGGTTATAAATCCATCTCTGCAGATCACATACATCCACCTGGGCTGCTACATGGTGCGGATGGGATATCCCAGAAATATGTCACATAGCTACAGTAGAAATGTCTGACAATGTTTGGACAAGCATGACAAAGAGTGCCAAGTGCTTCCCTGGCCAACAATTCCCTGGACTTGAACCCAATTGATTACCTCTGAGTCCACCTCGCAGTGTAGTGACTAGCATTCTTGGCTGTCATCGTGGAGGTCTGAGTTTGATACCCGGCTCTATCAAGGAATCTGAGGGCTCGGTCGGTGGTCATTCAGCCTCGTGAGACAGACCTGAGTAGAGGTGGGTTCGATTTCTACTTATCCTTCATCGAAGTGATTTTTCATGCTTTCTCCCCATTTCTAGTCCAGGCGAATGATAGGATGGTGCCCATATTAAGGCCATGGCCACCTCCTATACAAATCATAGACCCCTTTACAAACATTCACACTAGTACAGCCATCACAATGACACAAGTTATCAGACAGATTCTACGCATACCCAAGTACACGGGGTTACATGACCACGATGTTGCAAAGTATTTTAATGAATCAACAACACAATCACCCGTGGGACCTACTTGATAGACATTATCACTGTATGACTCATTCACAATGGTCCCTGAAGCAACGATGGGTTGCCTTCGCAAGCGTATGTGTTTATTACGAAACAACTTCAGGCCGTCCGTACCTGTTTCAATGGGAGATATGGAACTGCGCCCATAATCAGTGGTATTTCCAGATCCTTTTAATTTGGCCGATTGAACTGCGCCCATAGTCAAGTCGGCTGTTAGCCCAAGGTCGGTTTAAGGGGAAGTGACGGACTGTCTCCCACCACTAGCTTCTGCACTGCTGAGAATAAGAGGTACCCCGTCCCGATAAGCAGCTGTACTACGGGCCTCCGGGGGTGGCAGCTAATCACACTAATCACTACACCACAGAGGAGAATAATAATAATAATAATAATAATAATAATGATAATAATAATTATAATAATAACAATGAAAATCCATAGCCTTTTACCAGTCATTGGACCGGGTCAGGGTCGGAATGAATGAAGCCCCCATCTAGCGGCGAGGATAGGCATTGTGCCGACTTCCGAAGCCTGTCGCACTCCTCTGGGACAATGATTAATGAATGACAGATGAAATGAAATTATATTTGAGAGTGTTGCTGGAATGAAAGATGACAGGGAAAACCGGAGTACCCGGAGAAAAACCTGTCCCGCCTCCGCTTTGCCCAGCACAAATCTCACATGGAGTGACAAGGATTTGAAGCACAGAACCCAGCGGTGAGAGGCCGGCCGGCGCTCTGCTGCCTAAGCCACGGAGGCTACACTAATAATAATAATAATAATAGTAATAATACAACTCTATCTAATCCACCATAAATAACTACCCCTCTACTGTAGTTTTGTTATACAATAAAAAATATATAATAATCTTCTAAATGGTAAGATTACCTCGAACTAGATTATTAAACATTTGCAATAACAAAACTATTTTTAAAATATGGTTAGGTTGTCGAAAACATCCCAATGTACCAGTTAATGCTAATATTGCTAGAACAAAAATTAAATATTAGTCTGTTTTGAAAACTGTACCTGTTTGATGTATCCCAGGCCAACACTAATCTCTTGCCCGCAAACTGGACAGGGTAGGCTATATTTAGTTGTTCGCAATCTGGACGGTTTTTGACTTGTTCGCAATCAAGACAAAACCGATTTGAAATGAGTCACTTCAAATATTCACACCACTCGACACAACATAATTCGGTAGAGGGGCGGAGGGAGGGAAGCTACCTGACCGCTCTCAATGGGCGCAGTTCCACTGCCCACTTTTCGAAGGCTGATGCTAATGACTAGGGTCATTAGTGAAGCTTGGGCGCAGTTCCATTCAACCCGTTTCAATCTACTGCTCACAGGAATGTGATTAGGCTATTTGGAAAAGATCACTTGTTGCTATGTATAGTGTTTTCTATCTGATAGCCTATTGGCGCATTGCCCTGATTGCATCTGCTTCTCCATGTGATGGAGTTCTGCGGCACCACAGTTTTCCTATTCCTTACACTGCTGAACAGAGAGAAGCACCATTGCCTGAACGATCTTACGAACCTTTACCTGCACCTTGGAGAATAAGCTACGACTGAGTTCTTGGTCCATTTGTGCCCACGCACCTAGTATCACTGTATGAATGTTTTCTGATGTGTTCTTTCTGTACCATAGTGTTACGAAAGCATCACCCTCATATCCAGCACTAAAACATTTAACGTCCACATCGCCGATTGGCCAACGGACCTGAAGGGTATTTCAGTCTCGAACTTAATGACCATGCAGTTCCTAGTGTAACGCACTACTACTGTGTCTGACCTGTTGACGGTGTAAATTAAAGCCAATTTTGATGAAGATTATACTTTACAGTGGCCTGAATTCACAACTTTTTCTGGCGAGGTATTCTTGGAATTTCTGGCATTTTCCTGGGTAATATAGAACTTGTTCCAAACTTCGAATAAAATAAGGGACGATTTATATCAACACCCCTTATGGCTATACGGAAAATAGCTCTTGCAAATGAGAATTTAATGTAATTCACCGCTGTTGTGATATTGACTAAAGAGAAGCACGCGGTGTTGAATTCTCATTAAATTGAATGTTAAGTTACCAGGCGCTGGGCCAATGCTCTTGTTCCCTGCTGTTCAACTGTACTGGAATGAAAAAGAAACACTGAATAATGTAATATTTGCGGCGGGCAAGTAATAAAGTACACATACATTATACTGAATGAATAGATTTCTTAGTTAAATGGCTGGAACAATATTTCAAGCTTGGGCATTGAAGGCGAACTCCTAACGTATTGGGTAGTTCTGCCCAACACAAGTATCTCTGTTGCATTAAAATATTTCGACTTTGAAGGCGAACTCCTACGAATTGGGTAGTTCTGCCCCAATACATTATCTCCTATATATATTCAATATTTCATCGTCGTGCTTACTTGAGCAAACTTGGGTACTTAAACTTTACCATTCGTTGCGTCCCCTGCTCCACCTACAATCAACCTTCACCTCCCCAATCCAGGCCAGTCAGTATTTTAAGTAATGGTATTCCAATTTTTGTACAAAGCAACGATTTTCAGAGTGCCCGTGTCGAGTCTTGCAGCAGCCGTACGATAGGTGGTTGCTGATTTGATGGTCAAAAATAACCACTTTTACGGACTAAAAATTACCAAATAGCCTACTATAAACAAGCATGTTTTATCAGATGTTACTGACATGCAAGGCATGACTCGGCATCAGACACAGTTTAACAATAAATCTGTTAGTACGTGTTGAATCTTTGGACATTGAACATGTGTTTCGATGGGTATAATTAGGGTTAAATATGTTTGCTTTATCATGTAACATGGTGTGTTTGGCTTTTGTTGTTGAGTGAGTAAAACATTTTCGTAAGAGAGTTCAAATCCAATATACTAATTTCATGCTATTGCATGAAGTTTATGGGACATGGGTACTGCGTTTTTGACAAAAATCGTTCAAAAACCCGAAATCTGTTTATTAGCGGGAAACCATTCTCTGAACCTTCAGTTAGGTGGTATAAAAACTTAATTCGTTCCCCCCTTCATTATGGGTTGGGCAGTCATTTTTAAATAAAGGTGCACCATGTTTTTTGAGCCTTATTACCTGGTCCGGCTCGCCCCCTCGACATTCCACAATGTATTACCAAGTATTGGGACCATTAACAAAAATATGTTAGAATTATGTGTTTAGTGTAGTTTACGTAAATACATCTAGTTTATGCTGGCACATCTGAAATATTTTGTCAACTAATGTTGAGTCAAAACAATGTTTATAAAAAAAATATTAAGAAAAGTCCAAATAAAATAATTATTTCAAACAAAAACAAATGACTTGGGAGGATTCCGTGGTGTTCCTGAGTTCAATATTAGATGTTTTTCTAATAACCAGTGTGGTGTCAGTAGGCGAATGTGCCGACTATAATCTAATATTGCTTTAGAGCACAGTACATTTGAGATGGATGTCCCGGTCTTTGAAACATGGTACAAACGTAGCATTTCCCTGAAGTAGTGTTAAAAATATCACACTGTTTGTGTTGTAATCTCTGGGGTATTTTGTCAACTACGTCCGAATCAAAGCAATGTTCATAAAAAGTATAAAATAAAAAATGCCCAAAAGATATTTTTATTTCTAAAAAAATGTTGGACTTGGCATCATTCAATGGTGTTTCTGAGTTTAGAAAATGGGCTGCTCTACCACCCATCCACTCAAATGTGGGGTAAGAGAGCATACGTTTCCAATAGCTTCATCTGTAATACGTCGGCGTCAAGATATTACCAGAGTAAACAAAAGAAGATCACGGGTTATACAAAGGAAAGGGGCACCACATGGCACAAAAACAAATAAATTGCTGCAGGAAGCAATTGAAAAAAAAATAGGAAGGGGAACTTACAAATCAGCTGCGTTCAGAAACTTCAGTTAGGCCATAAAGGTTTACTGCACCATGTCAATATGTAAAAATGAAGTTTTCTCAAAACTACATTTTTATATCTTCAAAATGTTCCACACGCATCACATTTTGTCTAAATTGAATGAAATGCTCTATGTTTGATCACACTAATGTCATAAACAAAGTTAGAGAGTAAAATTCTGTGGAAAGAAAAACGTTTTTTGCAGGAGAAAAGCTACAAAATTTAAAAATATATTATGTGGGTTGTTAAATAAAAATATTACTGCTAAATATCTAAAATTACCTGCAACGTTGTTGAGCCTGATTGAGAGTATTTTAAATCAAAATACTAGATTTGTAAATGTAATGCTAATGCAGGTGAAGTATTGTGATTATCACATAGTTTTCAAAAATTATCTAAGAAAATTACATAAATATATATTCCCAACTAATTGAACAATTACAATGAAATTCGGTATATACGGTAATGTTTACGTGCGGTATAAGGTTAGCTGGCTGTCAAAATTTCAAAACAATCGGTTCAGAAATATTGAAGTTTGAAAACTCAGTAACTTACCCATGTCACTTAACATGTTGAGATTGAAATGACCAAGATATCCAATCCCATTTAATCCCATTTCACATTCAGTCGTTTATGGCCTTTGTTTTATGAACTGGTGCATTATCACGTTGAAAGTGAAAAGGGCCAGTTCCAAATTGTTGCCTCAGGGTGGATAGCATGAAATTGTTCAATAAGCTTCAGCATTCAAACCAGTGGATCAGGACCAAAACACAAAACTAGGCCATAAAGCCCTGTTCATAGCTAAATGTCACAGTGAAGAAAAAATAATCTGGTAAGTAACGCTAACCATACACGTCCATTGGAATGCCACATCGTGTAGCATGGTTCGTCACACCACATGAGGTTCTTCCAATGATGCCCCGCGGCGTAGCCGTGCGCGTTAAATCGCACATCACGACCGTGATGAGGAGCCGCTGCAAATACGAAGATCAGTGGTTCAATTCCCAGCCATTCACAGTGGGATTTTCACCCTGGGATTTTCCATGCCCTCTCAAGGCAAACGCTAATATGGTACCCCATTTGAGGTCCCACCCCAATCCCTTACCCTAATAATTACTGCTACACACACTACTGCAGCCACCACAGAAGCACAGGTTGTCAGGCAAATCCACGTACTCAGGGCTGATGACCAACAGTACCCACTTAATAACCACATCGTTAGTCAATGTGTAAAACCGAAAATACGCTGTTAGTAGCGGTTTGGTGTTAAGAGGAGTTTACAGTTAAGTTATCTCCATAGCACATCAACTCAATTAAATTTAATTCTAATTAGAACAGGTTTTGAATGATTCCTGCAGATACATGAGTTAGTCATTGCAAAATTCAAAACTAAGCACTTGGATTGCCCTACGGCAGAATATAATATTCTACTGTTACGTTCACCATCTGGTCATCATGTTCCCACCTCATTTCAACTGTACATTGCTGAGGATGTTCATTCTTCAAAACGTGAATCGTGTAGCTTCGGCTTCCTTATTCTAAACAGCCTATCTGAGAAGTGTAGGAGTTTCCGGTGTGTGCTATGCCGAGTCCAACTTCTCTTTGGAGGTATTTAATTAAATAGTGTTCGTTCTTTTTGCTTCAGTTGGAAGGTTGCGTTATCGTGGACGTCATCTCCGTATGTGTGTGAAGTCTGTCATATAATATAATAATATAATATAATATAATATAATATAATATAATATAATATAATATAATATAATATAATATAATATAATATAATATAATATAATATAATATAATATAATATAATATAATATAATATAATATAAACCAGATTTTCGTACACTATATGAAAATTGTAATTTTTCTTACGTTATCCTAAAACCAGAGCCATCCTGGCATTTTCGTAATCATATTCCTTTTTAGCATCGTGCAATCCTTGATAAGAGGTTTGATACATGTGAACAAAGTGTATAAATTTGTTGTCCAGTGCAACTTGCGCTAATGTGGTCAATTGTTTATAATATGTGCGATTTGTTGCCTGAACTAATACGAGCACCTGTAAGTGCACCCCACATCTGTACTACGCTCCGTCTAGCTGTTGCAGACCATGAGTACTCAAATACAAAGGCGGATCACCGAGAGGGGCACAATGGGCGTGCACATTTAATTTTGGTATAAACTGTTGTTAATAATTGAGGGCATTGGTGCAAAAACAAGGCAAGGCCAAAATAACACTTCTTGAGAAAAATAAGGAAAAGAGTGTTACTCGCAATTTCTTTGGAATCCTGACTTATCAGATTCTTGCCCCAATCACAACTAAAGCTATGTTTGCTAATAGGCGTATTTCCTTCAGATAAGTCCAAACAGGTCTGGTTCATGCTCCAAAACTTGCACATCATCATATAATATATTATGCATACTCTACCTCGTTTAAGACCAAAAGTGGACTTATCTGGTTTTACACCAATGCCCTCAATTAGATAATTAGCAAAATCTTTGGATGATGGCTTTCATATCGAAGTGAGATTTCTGCAGTATTGACATATTGTAGAATTTGGTAAACCTTGGATGGAGGAATGCGGAGAGACATTTATGTACTGTATGTCCTGCGTCCGCCTGTGCTAGTATGGGTGACAGTGAACGTCGTAGAAGACTCTTTGTAAACCAGTACGAGGGAAGCACGTGCCCTTCGGGAGAAACATTTCGACAAAGTTTTGAAGAACACTGCAGTCCAAGTATAGAGGTAACAAATGCCATTCGGAGAATGTAAGCTTTTAACTCTTTGATGAGAATCTCAAAGAGAATTTTTGCGCTCTTCTAGTACTACAGACGGATAGAAATATCCGTAGGGGGCTAGGGGTAGGATTGGAGTTGAATTATACTTGTGAAACTATAACATGTCAAAATACACTTTGATTGCATATTTGTACACTCTAAATGTATTATAATTTTGTCCGTCATCTACGTAATCAACTATGTACTGTTCCCCACGACAGAGCTCTGCTCTCGGGAATCCTTTTCTAGGCAAATAAAGAAAAAAAGGATGGGGTTTTTAATTTCCATGCGTCACTTCCTGAAGAAAATTTTAGATCCGCCACTGTATCACTCATATAATCATTGGGACTAGGGAGAGCAGCCGAAAAAAACCAGAAACCTCTATGAACATCAAATTGGCAGGTGAAAAGCTGAAGGAAGTAGGAGACTTCTGTTACTTAGGAAGCACAATAACCAGTGATGGACGACGCAAAGAGGACATAAAATGTAGGTTGGCTCAGGCAAGGAAAGCATTTCTACAAAAAAGGAATCTGTTGACATCGAATATCGATTTAAGTATTAGGAAGTCATTTTTGAAAGCCTTTGTCTGGAGCGTGTTGCTCTATGGAAGTGAAACTTGGACTATAGGTGCAACAGAAAAGAGAAGAATTGAAGCGTTTGAAATGTGGTGTTACAGGAGACTGATGGAGATCAGATGGGTAGATAGGGTTACAAAAGAAGAGGTATTAAGACGAGTGGTAGAGGAGAGATGTTTCTGGCGAGTGCTAATGCAGAGAAGAGATAGGTAAGTAGGACACATACTAAGACCCCCAAGAATAGCAAGCTTGGTTATGGAAGGAAGGGTCGAGGACAAGAACTGTAGGGGTAGACCAAGGTTAGAATATGTTAAACAGATTGCCTCGGATGTAGGGCGTGGTAGCTATGTAAAGATGAAACTATTAGCTCAGGACAAGGAGGCATTGAGGGCTGCATCAAACCAGTCAAGAGGCTGAAGACTCTAACAACAGGTAGAGCACAGTCATCATCCCCATGTGCTATTATGTTCTGAATGCTGGACTATGTAATAACTTTCTGTGCTGTCAATTGCAGAAATTTTAGTCTGGGACTTAAAGAGTTGTTCAGGGATTTTAGAGGTGATACCTTTCTCGAACTTTTCTGGAGCGTGAGGGACATCTGGTATATTCAGGCTCACTCTGGCTACTGTCACCACAAGGATTTGAAATTCAGACCGTCATTCATGCGTCTCCATATTCCTATCATGGGCCCTAAGTGTTCAATACAGTAACCAGATATGGCAGTTGACTTACACCAGATTTTTTACACCTTCGAGGTGTATCCGATAAAAATAAGATTTTGATTAAAACCCGTTGATTGTATTATAAACAAGTTGATGTGGCACTCATTTGTGTCTGCACTTTCCTTGTGACAATAGGATTGGCATCAGCTGTTTACAACAATGTTTATGCCAGACCAGGACAAATCACGGAGTTGTGACATTCGCGAAGGAAGAGTAGTTCAAGTGACTTTAGAAAAGAGCAGTCGGCCGCGTGCGTTGCTCCCAAGCTACTTGGTTAGAATTTATTTCCTGGCAATCTAATCCGAGAGCAGTGAAACATGGCACAGCGATTACTTAAAGCTTAATATAATTATATCGGCATCTAATATTACTCAATTATTTCTGAAAATTCAACATGGCGGCAGTGCGTATTTTTATTTCTCGTATCTCATTTATGCAATTCAATTAGAAGCTTGTATAATGAACCATCATAAAATCTTTATTTGCATTTAAACCAATTTAATATGGCACCCGCGCGAAATACTTTACCAGTAATCAATATATTACAAAATTATGACAGTAATCAAACTGAATTATTGTATGGTGATAGAGGACAGTTAATTATGTACACATATATGAATTTCAAGAGCATGCTAAGCACAAAGACAACATGTCGGCCACGCGAATTCCGGATATTTAAATTGACTTTTCTGGCGATTTAATCATTCAAACGCATGGTAACTTGTCACAGCAAATCTTAATTTAAAGCTAATACATTTCAGCATCTAATGTTCTTCAATAAAAATTCATAGATTGAATTTAGTGCAAAGTGCGAAGTTTTAGAAACATATTTTTGTTTCTTGAATCCTCTTCAACCGATCGTAGAAAGGCTTCTTATAATGAACCACCTTAAGGATCTTGATCTACTGGCACTGAATTTTCTAGGTTACTTTCCGTGAGTTGTAGACGCCTTGCATATGACTCTCCTTACGATAAACTCTTGTAGTTCATTTTAGAAAGATGCCATCTCTACGGGATACGTCCCATCTTAATTACCGATGCAGAAAGTTATGTAGGCTAAGCCCCATTCTTGTACGTAATTTTTTATTGGAGTGCGGTAGTAGTGATTGTTTAAAGAGGGGATCATCGAGGTTATCTGCTCTAATTTCTTAGTGTACAAGATGTGCACGAATCATTGCAACGCCATAAAGAACAAATTCTTCTCAAAGTGGCCAGTCTTCTCACATTACGGGAAATTTCAACATGTGGAATGGAATGCAAACTTTTCTTCGGTATGATTAATGACTACCTACAAATTTGAATTCATATTGAACGTAAGTCATTGTATCTCTTATACATAATGTTGACTTGTGAAATTGGCATAGTTTTCTTTCCAATGCCAGTTTTATGACATCATTTATGCATTGTCCTCGATCCATTGTCGTTATCATATCTGCAGATTATTGATCATTTTCCAGACTTTTATTGATCTTCCATTCCTTACATCAGTCAGTTTACGCCAAGGCGTGATTGACTTACCTTTCTGACCATTTTGTTTTAGTCTACATTTTCATCCCAGTAACATCCTGTTATAATGAAGGCTGAATGTTCTTCTCAGTTGCATTTTCATCTGGTGCCAAGGGAAGGTGTAATAGATGTGGAGATAAATATTAACCTGCTTTGTGGCAAAAATGCTTCATGCTCCTCAATGACACCGCCCATTCGTGGTAAGTTGCTGACGTAGAGCAATGAATTTGTGCAAAACGATAGGTCACCCCAAATTAATAGAAATGTAATTGCGAAGTAATGAAGGTGAACCCGGACAAGTGTCGAGATATCCCTAATTCACCTTGTCGGAGTCTCCCTAAGTCACATTTTTACACAGTTGTTAGTAGAATACCCCACGTTAATATTTACTTCAGTCAAAATTTATACCACTCCCTTTTCCAAACATTATAGAAGTTTCGAAACAATTATACGATTAACAAATTATCACATATTAAAAATATAATTAACTACCATACCCTTGCCATTTTATATTCCATAATGTAGCGATAGTATGATACTAACACGTTGCTCTCACTCTTGGCTATCATCTTTGAGGCCCGAGCTCGATTCCCGGCTGGGCCAAGACATATAATTCTGATCTGAGGACTGGAACGGGGTACAATCAGTCTCGTGAGGCAGAACTGAGAAGAGGCGGATTCGATTCCAACCTCAGTCATCCAAGAAGTTGCTTTCCTTGGTTCCCACTTCTACTCCAGGCAACCGCAAGGATGATTCCTAATTCAAGGTCACGGCCATCTCCAACCCCAACCCCAAACTATTTCAAACACAGACACTGCTACTGCCATTACAATAACACAGGTTATCAAAGAAATCCACATACACCCAAGTAGACGGGCCAACTTGGCCACGATGTCGCAAAGGCCCTAAATGACACAACAACAACAACTGTTGCTCTCATATTCCCTGTGTTGTCAGTATTCACTTTGCAACATATAGCCCATCCTATTAAAAAGGAATATTATATTAGTGTAACTTCGATGTTGAATCATTGAATACTTATGCTGCATAAACTAGAAGGGCAAACAATTTTCGATACATTCCATTAAACGTTATTCCGTACATCAGCACTTGGATAACTGTAAGCCAAAGCTATACCCATCAATCATATAAAGGGTCAATCTGACTGCCTAGTACTGGCACGATGGATAATTTAAATTGAAATATTAGATAAGATTATCATCACCAAACTTGGAGTGTGTGGAGGAAAGGTAAGTAGATATACAGTAAGAGTGTTCTGTGTTTAGCATAAAAACTGCCAGCGTGAAATGGAAGTTCGTGTGTGCTTGATGAATACGAATAACGCCTACTGCTCATTCTCAACAAACATTGCGGGTCTTAGGTAGAGTATTGTAGCAATGGCGTTGGGGCCTCGCCCGCGTCCATCATTATATGGTTACGATGTTTCGGAAAGTAATAATAATAATAATAATAATAATTATTATTATTATTATAATTATGAGGCTGAATGACGGCCGACTAACAATGAAAATTTTGACTTACTTACGGAAACTTAAAGTGACAACAGTCTGGGTTACCCAAGTCCAAATTGATCTCGAAAGTGCCAACATCACACCAATAGACATCGACGATCGAATGACATTCCGACATTAGATCCACAGTTGGGAAGTCACACATGAAGATCGAACAAGGGGACCCGGGAAAGGATGGACGGAGGAACGTCGAGTTCGACACAGTGAGATGATGAAGGAGTTCTGGATGAACGAGAAGAACAGTAACAGATCATAATTTGCTTAATGTGATCCTTTGGGTCTAAACAATGTAAATAAATTATAATTATTATCATTCTTCTTCTTCTTTCTTTCTTTCTTTCTTTCTTTCTTTCTTTCTTCGTCATGCCCGACTAAGGAGCGCGATTGAGCTTATTTAGCTGATGGCATTGCCTTTCTCTTCTCCCAAAATCTTCTCTTCTCACTGTGGCTTCTCTTACAATCTTCTGTATGCCTCTCACCAAGGCGGTCCGGGTTCGATTCCTGGTCAATGCATGTGCGATTTTCGAAGTGAAATGCCATGTCCTGTGGTTCGGATTCCACGTGAAAAGGAGGTCCCGTGGCTCATGATCTCAAGATTAACGGTCACGTTAAACTACAAGCTTCCTTTTTCTTACAATCTTATGACCAGGTTTTGTTGGTGATAGTGCTTGGATGGTCTGCAAAGCGGTGATTATCGACTAATTCTCTGAACTTAGCTCTGTCTAGTACAATGTCATCTGTGATGCCTATTTCCTCAAGATCTTTTCCAACTTCAAGCAGCCAGGTGTTTTTGACTTTCATTGACAGGGCAAGGTTAAGAATCCTTTTGGTCAGTCTCTGATTGCCCATCCTGAGGATATGCCCGTAAAATTTCAATCGTCTTTTCCTAAATGTGTCTGAAATTTTCTCCGAGTACTGGTATAAGTCTTGGGATTTTCTTTTCATCCAGATTCCCCCTGTACAGACTGGTCCAAAAAGTTTTCTTAGGATTTTCCTTTCTTGCTTTTCCACATCTTTAAGTAATGACCTGCCCCCAATAATCAGCGTTTCAGAAGCATATAGTGCTTCAGGCTTGATTGCAGTGTTGTAATGCCGTAATTTTGCATTTCTGGATATTTTTTTTTATTATATCTGTTCCAAGTGAGTCTGTAAGCTTTTTTGCAGTTTAGAGTTCCTTTCTTTGTTTACTTCACGATGCAGTCCGGAAGGTTGGATGACTTCTCCCAGGAATTTGAATTTAGACACTTGAGATATTTTGCCGAATTTGGTTGTCATTGGTAGTCCATCTAGGTGCCGAAGAGATCCCTCCATATAGTGCGTTTTCTGGTATGAGATCTGGAGTCCTGTTCTGGATGCAATTTCGTGAAGGTTTTCCGTGGAGGCAATCGCTTCCTGTCTGTTATTGGACAAGATTGCGAGATCATCAGCGAAGGCCGAAAACCGTAAATGAATTTTGTTATTACGTAGTCTGCCAAGGGTTATTCCTTTAACTTCTTTCTCCCAGGTCCTAATTACTTTTTCTAGAAAAAGATTAAACAATAGAGGGGACAACCCTCCTTGTCCGACTCCTGTTTTAACATCAAATGGTTCAGATAATTCCCCCAAGAATTTAACCTTTGAAGTGGTGCCTGTTAGTGTTAGCTTGATGAATTCTTTAGTTTTCCTGTCTACATTGAATTCTTCCAGAACACGAACGAGAGTCGATCTGTCTATCGAGTCATATGCCTTTTTGAAGTCGACAAAAGTAATCACCGTTTACCTGTCTTTACGAATTTGTAGGATGGTCTGATATTCTCCAATTGCATGATCTGTTTGCACTTTAAGTCTCCTGAGTAGAATTTTGGAAAGAATTTTGTAAGTGACTGCAAGTAGAGAAATACCTCTGTAGTTATTAATGCCAGTCTTATCCCCTTTCTTATGCTACGGGTGGATTATTGCACACTTCCAGTCTGCTGGAATTGTTTCATTAGTCCAGATATCTACAAGAATTTTATGGATTTTCTGAACGAGAATTCTCCCACCTAATTTCCATATTTCAGCTATTATACCATCTTCCCCTGGAGCTTTGTTAGTTTTTAACTCAAGTATTGTTTCCACAACTTCTTCTATTGTTGGAGGTTCTGAATCAGGACTTCATTCTGATGTTTCAAAAGTCAGTTGGTCAGGAGGGGGCTCACAATTTAGAAGGTCCTTGAAGTGATCTGCCAAAAGTTTACAGTTGTCTTTGTTGTTTGTTTCCAGAGTCCCATCTGGTCGTTTAAAGCATAGCGTGGGTGCCTTATAGCTCGTCAGTTCTTCTTTAAACGTTCTGTAAAAGTCCCTGGTGTTGTTTTTCTTGAACTCTCGCTCAATTTCTGCCATTCTGATCCGCTCATGGTAACGTTTTTGGACTCCTATAACCTTTGATGTCTCCTTCTGGACTTGAAGGAATGCATGCCACTTCTCTGTGGTTTTCCGCGTATTCCTGTCTTGCCACGCTTTCAGTCTGAGGTCTAACACCTTATCACAGGTATCGTTCCACCACTTATGCTTACGTTTCCTTGGTGGCATGCCGGTGCATTTGGCTGCTTTTATCAGTTCGTCTTTAAGTTTTGGCCAACTGGTAGCATTTTACTAGGGGATATTGGCTAGAAAAGTGCTTGAGTTTAGCTTCAGAAATTCTGGATCGATTCGTGTTTTTTTTTGTGATCTACATTTGGGTCTGTTAGGTTGAAACTTCACTTTGATTAAAGATAGGTGGTGTTCTGAGTCAATGACACCCTTTTTGACTTTTACATTCATGATCTCCTTTTGGTTTTTCTTTGCAATGGCCACATGGTCTATCTGAAATTCTCCTAAATGGATGTTCGGGGACCTCTAGGTTGTTTTCTTGCACGGACGTGCTAGAAAATGAGTCGACATCAGTTTCAGATCAAAGATTTCAAAGAAGTTGAAGAGTCGTTCTCCATTCCTATTAGTTTTTTGTGGGCTGGGTAGAGTCCCACAGTGGCTTTACACTTCTTTTCCTTGCCTATTTGTGCATTGAAATCGCCCATCAAAATTTTGACATGATGATTAGGAATTTGGGCTGCTGTTTCCCCTAGTAACTCCCAGAATTCTTCCACCCTTTCTGGGTCTTTCCAATTGTAATTATTTGTAGGTGCATGAGCATTGATTAGTGAATAGGCTTTGTTTCCTGATTTGATTGCTAGCACAGAAAGTTTTACAGAAGGAGAGGTGAAACTCAGAACTGAATTTATGACGCTTTTCCTTACTGCAAACCCAGTGCCAAATTGTAATGGTTTGTTAGGAATTTGGATTGCTGGTTTGTCTTTGTAGAGTCTGTAGTTTCCTGACTCTAAGTGATTTTCATTCGTGTACCTTGTTTCATGAAGAGCTAAAATTTGAATATTGAGTCTATCCAATGTGTCCGTTAAGTACTTTAGTTTGCCGGCTTTGCGAAGCGTGTTGATGTTGATGGTGCCAAGAAAATGCTTGCATTTGGGACGGAGAGATTTGGGAAGCTCCGATACATTCCCGCATGATATACTCGGTCCCCCAGAATCCGATGACCGAGATTAACTAATACTTGTACTAAGGCCTGGAGTAATTGATTTGTCAACTGACATTTTCATCATGCTAGTAAGTTGACGATAATGGGGAGATCGACCGAAGTCGATCCCAAGGATACAACCAAGGTATTAAGCCTTAGGGGTTGCCTCAAGATGTGTTCTGGCTCTTATTTTAGAGCTTTACGTCAACCCTCCTCCTTTCTGCGGGCTTGGGACCGGCAACAACAACCACTGAGCTACTCAATCCACCCATTGGATAACAATACAGTGTTCAGTTAGTTTGATTCTTGATTCACTAGACTCTGTTCACGATGAAGACTTGTTGCACAATATATGGAGTAGGTTTAATGTGCTGATTTACTTTATGGTAATCAGATCAATTTAAATTGTTGTCTTCCGTAATGTTGAAGTCAGTTTTTGCAAACTCTCAGAACACAGGTCAGCAGCCTTTCAGCCTTTATTAATAAGAAGCAGAAGAAGAATAAAAAGATAGAAGATCCTCAGCAAACCTGTAGTGTTTTATGGTAAGGTTCCAGTACCATAGTGTGGATGCGATTTTGTAGCTTGCAAGTGGACTAAACCATCTAAGCCACGAAGGAACTGCAGAAAGCCAATCAATCTACACAAGCAATGTCTGTATTCCTACAGGCGGCTTTTGGTGTATCTCAACTTCAACTGCAAATAATTGTAACAATGTTGTGTAACTTAAGGCCACGGCTGTTTCCCTCCCAACTGTAGCCACAATTACTGTACTAGTATATACTCGTACACTAGAACAGACCACAAACGGTAAAGGGTACGAGGCTGAAGATCACTTACAATAATACTGCACTCTGCACAGATTTAGAGTTTTTTAAATTTAATTTAGAGTAGACTATTTAGGTTTATAGTTTAGTAGACATCACCGAAACCACTCACTGATTGCGTTAGTACTAGAGGACGTCGAGCGCTGTTCAGAAGGAAGCCATGACCTATCTGACAGTTCTGCATTCAGTTCTGACCCGACAATCAGGTTCGAGTCTCATGTCAACCAACCTACTGAAGTAAACGAGGCGAAAAATTGAGTGTACAGTACAACCCAGCCAATTCTAACCACCTTCAAAAATACAAGATTAGGACGACTAAAGTTATTGGTCTAACGTTTGGCGCAAAGGGTACTGTAACGTCTCACCTCAAAAGCACCATTCAATGCTTGCATATACCGTACCTAACAGTATCATAAAGAATGGTGTTCTTGCTGCCCATAAAGTAACAATAGCAATACTTAGTCGTCACCTGCATCAACAATAACGTCTTCCCCTGTGAGCTTTACACATCATGTGGGATGACGTAGCTTCTTAAGTGTCTCGCCGTGTAGGACGTGTTAGGTTGGCAGTACATTCATGTTATGTTGTTACAAGGAAAGCAATTACGTTAAATTCAATAATGCAATTATATACACGGTACTCACCACTATCACACTGTGCTCAGTAAAGTTTCAACCAACACGGAAATCCTCTTCCGCTAAAAACACACGCTCTTCAGTAGTGGCCGCTGTAGAGAGACTTTGCAGACGCTCTGTATATTGTCGGCAATAAGTATGGCACTTTCCGCTATTGTGTAGGCTACATGTTGGGTATATAACTGATAATGTAATGGTCATGTGTTACACATTGTCAAGCACGGCAGCCCATAAGTGTGGGAAGTCTATGAACCAAAAAAGAAATTACCAAGTTATGAAATGTTACTAGTTTCTTATTGTAGTCCGATCCATTGTAAAAGGCTTTGTTGTTACAATTTCATTTAGGGGCTTAGACAGCGTGGTCATTTCAGCCTCGTGTACTTGAGTGTGTGTAGGCGTATGGGTCTTGTAGAATTTTCTGATAACTTGTGTAAATGAGGTATCTGTATAAGTGTGTGTATTTGTAATTGAGGTGGAGATTGGGATGGTAATGACCGTGGCATTAAGTTTGTCTGTAGTAGAAGTGGGAAACCACAGAAACCACTTCTAGGATGGCTGGGGTCAGAATCGAACTCATCTTTTCTCAGATTTGTCTCACGAGGCTGAGTGAACCCCGTTTTAGCCTTGAGACCAAAATTAAATCCCTTGGCAGATCCGGGAATCAACTCCGAACCTCCAGGACGACAGCCAAGAAGGCTAGCCGTTACCCCAAGAGTTGGTCCAGTGAAATAGAGATAAACATTATTATACTTATTATTATTATTATGACTTAAGTCCCTTTTACCTAATGTGACTTTTAGAGACGCCGGGGTGCCGGAATTTTGCCCCAAAGGAGATATTGATCGTGCCAGTAAATCTACTCACACGACTCCTTGTATTTGAGCACCATGAATTTCCAACTGACTACGGTGGGATTCGACCTCACAACCTTGAGCTCAGCAGACGAGAACGTTCCACTGCGCCACACAGGCAGTCAGTTGGCAGTTGGCAGTCAAAGTGAAAGGTCGTGTTTTTCCCGAGCTCTCAGGTGTGCTGAAATGGGTTGTTCTCTGGAGTGTTATCGCGAGAGGATCGGACTGTGGTATGCGAAGGGTGGTCGGGATTTCCGGTGTTTGTGTGTGCGTACGGGGCCTAGTAACTTGTGGTTTATAGCCCTAGTGATAGCTGCGTTGTTAGTTATTGGTGGAGTGGAAGTGAATCCAGGCCCTGTTACTCCAAATGTGAATCAGGCAAATGATCCAGTGGCAGCATTAAAGTGTTCGACGTGCAGTAAAACATTGAAGAACGGTGATCAGTGTGGACTATGTGAGAAATGGTTTCACTTCGGCTGTATTAAGGTCAAGAAGGAGGATTGTGATGTCGGGAATTGGTTTTGTAAAGTATGTGAGACGCCGGACTGTTTGTGGGTGCAAATCAAAGCAAGGGATCAAATAATACAGGAACTTAGAACAAAGCTTCGTGAATCAGAGGAAACGGTGAAGGATGTGACTGAACGGCTTTCTACTGGGATCAGTGTGGAAGAGGGCGTGCAGGAGCAAACTGAGGATGACGTTATCATAATGGGTGATTCTATGATACGATGGAGTGCGAATATCTCGATGAAATCAGGTACGAAAGTGCGGTGTTATCCGGGGATTAAAATTGACCAGCTTGCCCAACAAGTGGAAGAAGCAAATGTAGAGGACTCTGACAAAGTTAAAGTGTTGTTGCTCCATGTTGGGACGAACGATTTGAAGAAGAGGGCTACAGCTGATTACATCATGGGGGAGCTCTACGAACTAGGCAGAAAAGCTAAAAGCAAGTTTAGAAATGCAAAAATTATAATGAGTGACATTGATCGGCGGGGAGATGTTCCGTTAAGGCGAGTTAAGACTGTAAATGACCGCATGGACTGGGTTTGTGCACAACTGGGATTAGTGTACGTAGATGCTGACTGCTGGATTGGTGGCCGTGACTTCGCCCGAGACGGGCTGCATTTAAATCGACGGGGCGCTTTCAACGTAGGGAGCCTACATGACAGGGTCATCGGTTCGTGCCGGCCATTGTGAGGAGGAGCAGGTCCAGAGGTTGCCAGCCGACGGGAACAGAAGGACCTACTTCGGGATATTTGTTGCGGAGGTAAGACTCTAAGATTACTGCAGGTTAATTGTCAGAGTTTAGGAAATAAATTAATTGAATTTTGGAATCTTGTAGAGACGTATTCTCCGGACATTGTCATTGCTACTGAATCTTGGTTATATGAGGATATAAATAGTAATGAAATAATTCAAGGGACCTACGAAATGTACAGAAGGGATCGGGGGAAGCGAGGTGGTGGGCTATTTATTTGTGTGCGCAAAAATATAGCTAGTTTCTTAAAGTGGGCTGATACGGATCATGAAATGTTATGTGTACAAATTTCGGATAAAGGGAATAAATTCCCTCTTCAGGTGATAGGGGCGTATAGAGCACCGAAAGATAACTTTTCGCTTCTTGACACAGCTGGTATGATAAAACTTGTACGGGTAATGCTATGAAAAAGAGCACAATAATTGCCAGAGATTTAAAACTCCCTAAAGTAGACTGGTCTGGTGAGTCAACTAGCTGTGGTCAAGCTCAGAGCGCTGCAAACAAATTCTTAAGGGAGGGGGGATTTTCCCAAGTAGTTGACTTCCCATCTAGAGGCAATAATACCTTAGATGTTTATCTCGTAAGGCCTGTAGAGCTGTATATTAACTGTCTGAAAGTACCAGGAATTAGTGACCATTCTGGGGTTGAATTAATTATTAGATACGGTGACATTACAAAATTAGACTCTGATGTAGCAAATAAGATCATATTCCAGTATCGCAGGGCGGATCAGGGCAAATTTCAGGGGTATTTGAATGAGCTATTTGTAGGATGGGCATCGGAAGGAATTCACATTAATATCCTGTGGACTAACCTTTTGAAAATTTTAAATAGCGCTATTGATAAATTTGTTCCATTTAAATTACTGAAACAAAACCCAGATCCTGAGTATTACACAAGGGAAATCAGGAGTCTTAAACGGAAAATTATGAAATTATACAATAAAAGACATGATAGTGACTAGTATATGTTGAAATTTAAGTCCATATCAAAAGAGCTCGTCTTAAAAAAGAGGGCTGCTCATGACAATTATATGCAAGGTTTACTTGGTTCGGGAGGCGATGGGTGGAAAAAAAATTACAGTTATGTTAGGAGAAGAAAGGGAAATTCAAATAATTCGTCGATGATAATGTCCTGTGACGGTAAATTAATTACTGAGAAACAGGCCATTGGGAATTAATTAAATGTATTTTACGGTAGTGAGTTCAATAAATCCAATAGCTGTGTGTTGGACCTTAACGGTGAATCAGGGGCTCCCCTTTTAGAAATAAATCAGTCAGCAATTGTAAAGCTAATACAAAAATCACTTTACAATATATCGAAGGGTCCTGATAATATTGTTAGTGAAGTACTTAAACAAGGAGGTAGTGCCGTGGCACGATACTTAGAGGTGATGTTTAATGTGTCCATAAACAATGCGCAAATCCCGGATGACTGGAAAAGAGCTACGGTAGTCACAATATTTAAGGGAGGGAGCAGACTTGAATTGGGCAACTACAGGCCGGTTAGTCTTACGTCCATCGTTTGTAAACCGATGGGGCATCTCATTTGCGACTACTTGAGGTAACAGTGGGAAACATTATCATGGTTTAATGATAGGCAACATGGATTTCGGAAAGGTTACTCATGCGAGAGCCAGATGCTATCACTTTTTCAAGATATTAGCGAATCGTTAGACGATGGAGTTTCAGTCGACGCCGTAGTTATAGATTTTGCGAAGGCATTTGATGTCGTGCTGCATGACATGCTACTCCATAAATTAGCTTCGACGAAGATTGATAGAAGAGTAATTTTATGGATCCAAGAATTTTTGACGGGTCGTTCCCAGAAAGTGAAAATTGAAGGTCGATTCTCAGATGAAATTACCGTAACGTTGGGCAGCGTAATCGGAACTTTGTTATTTTTTTGGCGTTTATAAATGACTTACCAAATGGGATTCGCAGTGACTGTCGATTGTTTGCGGATGATTGTGTAATATATCGAAAGATACATGACTCACAAGACAATGCAGTACTTCAAGATGACCTGAACCTGGTCTATAAGTGGGCGATTGAAAATAAAATGAAAATAAACACAAGAAAATGAGTCTAATAAAAATAGGGAAAGTGCGAAGGCAAGATTTTCAATATAACATTGGCTCGGAAATACTTGTAGAAGAAGATTCTTGCAAATATTTGGGCGTTCACGTAGGAAATGATATGAAATGGAGTAGTCATATAGGATGTGTCGTTTCTAAAGCTTACAAATTCCTGCACTTTGTAATGAGGGTATTAAAAGGAAGTAGTACCTCTGCTAAAGAATTAGGATATTTGTCACTTGTAAGACCTATTCTGGAATACGCCTCGGCGGTTTGGGATCCATATCAAGTAGGGCTCATAAATGAGTTGGAAATGGTGCAAAGAAAGGCCGCTAGATTTGTGCTCAGTGACTTTAATCCCAGGAGCAGTGTGAGCCGTATGTTAAAGAAACTTGGGTGGGAATCACTTGAGGCTAGAAGGATGGAATCTAGACTCTGCGCTATGTACACTACGTATACAAATCAACCAGCATGGGGTGAGCTTAGCAAACGTATGGAAAAGCCTACTTACATGGGTAGGAGCGATCATCCTTTCAAAGTTAAGGGCCGACCACAGCGAAAAAATTATGGTAAATATTCTTTCGTAAACCGTGCCATTGATAATTGGAACTCTCTACCTGCCGCTGTCTTAGAGCCTTTTCCCAAACATATAGTTGTGTTTAAGAAAAGACTGACTATTTGTGTAAATACTCCAGATTAATTGTTAGGGAATTGTTATGTACAATTATTTATTTGTCATGTATATCTAATTTGCCACCGGGGGACACACTCCCAATTGCAAATAAACGAATGAATGAATTGGATCTCATCTGCAGCTCTGGTTCCGAAAGATAAATATGCACTTAGAATTACAGCACGTTTGTTGATGAGAATGTAGCCTATTCCGTTTATTCGGTCAATACCACTCAAGCAGTCCTTCAGACGTACAGTAAGACCAGCCTCGTAGGCAAATAATATTAGAGCTGCGCAACATCAAGTGGTTTGATCTTTACGTAAAACTTTGGTCCCGCTAGAAAGCGCCCGCAGTCTAGATAAGTGGGAAATTGTCATATTATGCGGGTTTATGGCCTACAGCTAAATAATCCATCCAATGGGGAGTAAATGGCAGGAATCCATTTGGCATCTGAATTGTCAAAGAAACGGAGACAATAACTGACGGAAACCGGTAAATTAAACTTCTTTGAGTATAAGTAGGTGGTCAAATGAACTTCTTTGAGAGAATACATGATGACTTCATTACTTAGTTTTCTTCTGACATCTTGGAAGTTTTGATTTGCTGTGTTGAGGGAGAAAAGGGAATAATGGCAAGGACAACCCAAAGTTATTCTATTGGTCTCTCTGAATTGCATTCTAACAGTAAGCTGTCATCCTTGAGGTACGGGTAGTTTGCCGTTGTTTTCCACTTCTAGTCCAGAAAATGCTGGGATAGCTCCTAACGTACGGCCATGGTCACCTCCTACCCAAATCCTAGCCCCAATTACAAGTACACACACACACACACTACTACAGCCATCACAATGATACAGGTTATCAGACAAATTCAACACACATCCAAGCACACGGGACTACGTGACCAAAATTCGGGAAAGCCCCTAAATGAATGTCACCACCTCATAATATAGCGGCTAGCATTCTTGGATGTCACCCCGGGAGTCCGGATTCAATTCCCGGCTCTGCCAAGAAAATTAATCCAGGTCTGAGGACTGGAACGGGGAACACTCAGCCTCGTGATGCAATAACTGAGAAGAGGTAGGTTCGATTCCCACCTCGGCCATCTTTGAAGTGGTCTTCCATGGTATCCCACTTCTGCTCCAGGCAAATCCCGGGATGGTTCTTAACTCAAGGCTACGAATGCCTCTATCCCAACCTCGCCTCAATTACAAATACACACTCACACAGACGCCACATTAAGACAGGTTATCGGACTTTTCTACACACACATTCAAGTACACGGGGCTGAAATGACCACGCTGTCTAAGCCCCTAAGTGAAGCAACTTCAAAATCTAACTTGGTACCGTAATTTGTTTTCATTCCTCACCTAAAATTACAAATAGGCTACACACACTAATACAGCCTTCATAAAACACAGGTTATCAGGCAAAAATTACACATACACACGCAACTACATGGGGATGAATGGCCACCATCTCAAAGCAGCTGAAAAATACCAACAACCACCCAAATGAATTTTCATCAACAACAACAAGAACAAATTTGGTCCCACGTGCTTTTTAAGTTATCACTAGATGAATCTGCCTGAATCTATTTAAAAAAGAACTCTACTCACCCAGTTAACTTAATGTGTCCAATTACAGACGAGGCTAAATTATTAGAAGTAAAATTAAACCTCCCAGTTCATTAACAGTTTCTATCTCTAATTAAGACAGTAAACTAACCGGTGTTTTAATACATTTTAGTTTAGTCATTGATGAGAGTGGAATTTCTATATTTTGAGCTTTATAATATTATATGCAAATATATTGTGCCAAATGGTTCCTCTCTGCCCCATTGTTTATTCAACAATTATCACACTTTTCCTCCTTAATGAAAAAATATTTTAATTCAGAAAATAAACAAACTTGCCCCTAATTAATAAAACGTTTTAATAACTAGGCAATTATGTGCATCATTGACTACATACAAACATTTACAATCCTATAACATAAATAAATGTGAGCAATAATGTGGCAGGATCACCTCACTTTCTAATGTATTTATTTCGATTTATATCCGAGGTTTTTGGTTCAAATGCTGCCGAAATATACAAAAAACTCAAGGAATATATTTACTTGAAAATATTCTAGTATGAAAACGAATCGTTAACAGACTGATTCTGAATTAAGTTATTTGGAAAACTAACAGAGAAAACTATTCTAATAACATGGCCGTGCCTGCAAATCATTCCTCCCTTAATAGGCACTATATCAAACCGTTACAGGTGGTCAATACAGTCTTCTCTAAACATTTCATCACAACCACTAATACGGATTAATTGTACACTTTCAATATTTGTTACATTGTTAAGGGGTCACTCCGCCCATTCATTGGGCACAATTGCATTGACTGACTGAAGAGCTACAAATGACAAGTTTTTATATGCAACACTGAAAGTATGGCTTTAAATCTCGACATGATATGACTTCCGGAAGATTTCGACATATCTTCGCGTTTCACATCCGCCAGATCCCAATACTACTATCAGTTCAAAAGTTTAGTTATAATTTATAGACCTATATCTATATCTAACACTTTCATGTGGACGCGATAACAAACGTCATTTTGCACCAATCTCTTTCAAACCTATACATAAATTATAACCATTTAAAATCTCGGTCGCGTTTGTTAATGGACAAAAACAAGGCGTAGAAATGGGGGGAATATATTTCCTTGGAAATATACTAGTATGAAAACAAACTTTTAGAAAATGTGATATATCGCTGTAACTTTCTTAATATGTGACCTCGTAGTTCCGCCCCTTAAAACAACAATAACTAACTAACTATTCAAAATTCGTACTATTCTTCGCATAAGGGTCATAGACTAATCGCAGCAAAGTGTTTTTTATAGCACCAACCATTCACCAAGGGGGTGGGAAAAATGGAGTCTTGAGAGAAAAATTATCATTCCTCCCTTAATAGGCACAAAATCAAAACGTTACAGATGGTCAATACAGTCTTCTCTAAACATTTCCTAAAATCTATGTCTGAAAGAAATTTTGTTATATGTGGAACTTTTGTAGGTATACAACAATTGGCAAATTTAGAGATTTCAAAAAAAAATCTCATTTCCCGGCGAAATCTACTTTTACCTTCCGGTGTGCCAAGATGGATTTTCTTAAATTAATGTGTTGACCGACTGAAAAGTGGCTGAATAAATGGCTTCTAAAACGTATATGAACCTCTTTCTCTATGACAATGAGAAGTTTGGAAGTTTGCATTTCAAAAACGATTTCACAGGCCTGCCTTGCTCTATTCTCGAATTCACTCGGTCCTTTATCCCATTACAATATCAGAGAATATAGGCTTTTGCACTAAACAAACAGTTTGTATAATACATATTTCAATCCCTGAATTCTAATACCATGTATGGTCCCATTAGCGGACAAAGGAAGTTAAGCCTTATAATTGGGGGTGTGGTGGCACAGCGTTCAAGCTGTTGGCCTCTCATCACGGCGAACTGAGTTCTATTCCAGGCCAATGAATGTGTGATTTTCAAAGGGAAATTCCATGTCCTGTGGTTCAGATTCCACGTAAAATGGAGGTCCCGTGGCTCATGATCGCAAGATTAACGGCCACGTACAACTATAAACTTCCTTCCTTAAGCCTTCTAATTAGGTAGCTTTCTATTCAAATGAAATTTCATGTTTTAAAACCACAAGTCGCTGATTTGCGGGGTATGGATTCATAATGTATGCATTCCAATACGTTTAAGAAAAAATGTGATATTTCATAATTTTTCCTAGAGTTCCATATATTTGGTAGCCTCATGGTGTATGGATGGTGCTCTTTTTATTATTATTATTTTTTTACGTATGAGGTCCTGAGTTTGATTTCCGGCTCCATCAGGAATTTTTTACCTGACGTGAGAACTGGAACCTCGTGAGGACAATTGAGTAGTTGTCTGGTCTGAGAAGCACCGACCTTTCTCCATAAAGCCTAGATTAACGATCTTGTGGGCACGTCGCGCAGACCACGCGTCACCCCGTAATCTGCAGGTCATATGGTTGTGCAGCCGTCGCTTGGTAGGCTTGGTTGGTGAACCAAGGTTATTCCTTTGCGAATTTTTTATGTTTACGTATATTTGTGATTTTATTATTTCCTGAGTTTAAATATACTGTAATTTCCCTAATCTAAAATTGTGAAAGCATTATATCAACATTGAAGTTATCTACAGCGCTCTGTACTCTATTTCTATATTATTACACTGCACGAAATTGCTCAAAACACCGACAAGCATTTTTGCCAAGCGGCACGTAGAGGAACAGCATGGACTTAAATGCACCGTATAGTGACACTGTTCTACCATGAAGGTTTGGAATTCTCAAGTATTAACTATGTACTACCGACAGCAGTGGCTACGCTGGCTAAAGCCCAGCGTTAGGTCATGGGACCAAGCTCCCTGTTGACTCGGTAGACGCGTGTGTTCGAGCCGCACCGTCGGTCGGCCGTACTTGAAATGGTTTTCCGTGGTTTCCCATTTTCAACACCTGACAAATGCTGGGACGGTACCTTCTGACAGGCCACGGCCGCTTCCTTCCACATCCTTGCCCAGTTTCATTCATCTTCATCCATTCCATCTCTCATCTCGACGCGCAGGTCGCCCAAGGGGGTCGACTAGAAAGACCTGCACTCGGCCTCTCACGAGGCCAAAAAAAAAAAAAAAAACCTATGTACTCTAGTACCACAGTTAGTTGAACAATCAAGGACATATTCTTCAAATTCTTCACTCAAATGCACAGTCTGCAACATGAAAGTTCTTTGCAGTTTCTATACAAGTTTGAGATCAAGATGCTTAAAATGCACTTCGTGACTGGTTATGGAATTAAAACGTTGTAAAACGGATAGCATGATTGTCATATGCACGTTCTGCAATAAAGAAGTAAGTGAGCTACAAATTAGAGGAGCATCAAATTTTATGGTACGCATGGTTATGATAGGCAAATTAAATTTTATTGGGTGACGCAGAACAGCACAAGGTGACACACACACACCAGGCTATTTTTGGACAAAGTAATCAGTTTCTGTAAACAATGGTCTGAACGTTCTGCCAATTATTTAATTCCCTGATGCTTGAAATCAGCTCCTTGGTCCTGGAGCCATTAGAGAATCATTATCTGAACTTTTCCATCCTTGGAAAATCTTTTCTCACCCAAATATTATTTCGTTGATGTGATGGATCAATTCAAATATTCACTATTTTCGATAAGAGGTAAACAAGCATTTGGCGCGGTTCTATTTATCCGCACCCCGCCGCGTTAACGTATTCTTTAAGTCGTTCACTAAGGCCACAAGGGCAGCTGCTGAAGTCAGGAGATAAGAGGTTTGAATCCTGCCGCTCATAGGGGCTATTCCAAGGGGTTTCCATACTCTTTCTAGGCAAATACGGGGATAGTGCCTTACTTCAAGTCCCGGGGCACGTACCTCAACCCTGCCCCTAATAACTCACAGTTACACACATTAATACAGTCATTACACAAATACAGGTTATCAGACAATATTAACCCAGCCCTAACTACAGTAGATGGGGCTGATGACAAAGATGTCCAACGCCCCTAAAATGAATTAACAACGAGAACAACTCCATTTATCCGCGCAGAATTTCGTCCTCTAGCGTAAATTATTTTGGGAATGAAATATTTTCACAGATATTTTGCTTGTGATCTGGCCAACATAATTATTATGTGCAGAGTTTCAGCTGGATTGGAAGGTTCACATTCGCGATGTTCCCTTGTAGGAGGGGCATTCCGAAGGTTAATTTCCCCCTTTATTTTCACCGGGAAGCTGAGACAGAGAACAATCTATTCTGAATTCTCGAAGCACAAACCAAGAGCAGGGCAGGCCCGGCGGATGACCAGAGTGCTAAAGCAGAGAGGGAAGCAGCAGATCGTCGTGCCTGAGTGCATGTATGTATGATTCTATGTATGTATTTTTATTGCCAGACAGTTCGAATCCACGTGTGATAATATAGACTAATAAATAACAGTAACATTGAAAATTATGAACAAAACAAAAACAACAGACACGAACACAAAGAGAAAGACACTATTATCTATCAACAACCACAACTTGTACCGTACTCAAACACCTTATCTCTAGCATTCATTCATTCATTCATTCATTCATTCATCCATTCATTCATTCATTTATTCATCCATTCTTTCATTCGATCATTTATTTATTCATTAATTTATTCATTCATTCATTCATCCATTCTTTTATTTATCCAATCAATCATTCATTCATTTATTTATTCATTCATTTCGTTTATTATTGTATTCATTCATTTATACATTCATTTATTTATTAATTCAATCATTTATTCAAGCTAAGCTTTTGGTTTAACGTGACAGTTAATCTCGCGATCATGAGCCACGGGACCTCCTTTTTACGTGGAATCCGAACCACATGACATGGCATTTCACTTCGAAAATCTCACATGCATTGACAGGGAATCGATTCCAGTCCGCCTTGGTAAGAGGCATACAGCTTGACCGCTGCGCCACCATGCACCCGTATCATTTATTCATTCATTTATTCATTTATTCATCCATTCATTTGTGCATTCATTCATTCATTCAATCATTTCTTAATTCATTAATTCATTAATTTATTCATTCATTTATTCATTCGTCCATTCATTTATTCGTTAATTCATTAATTCATTCATTCATTCATACATTCAATCATTCATTTATTCATTCATTCATTCATTCAATCAATCATTTACTCATTAATTTATTTATTCATTCAATAATTTATTCATTCAATTATTCATTCATTCATTCATCCATTAATTTATGCATTCATTCATTTATTCATCCATCCATTCATTCGATCATTTACTTTTGCATTAATGTATTCATTCATTTATTCTTTTATTTATTCATTCATTTATTCATTTAGTCATTTATTCATTCATTTATTTATTCAGTCATTCATTCATTCATAAAATCCCCAATGTTCCAGAAACATTACAATAATTACTGTAATTACAGAAGATTAGAAACTATCTACAGTAATCAGAAAACTGGAGCTACAGAAAATGGTAGAAAGCCGTGTGCTGGGAACATGGTCACGAATAGAAGTGCGTACAGTCGTGTGCTATAATAAATATGCGCGTAGAACTAGTATGTCAGATATTGATTGTCACCAACAGAGCGAATATGGAGACGACGTTATGTCCCTTCAAACGGTTGGTCACTACTGTCGACCAAAATATTATGTGCACTCAAGTTTGAAGGATGTTTGTGAAATAACCAATAGACCGACATAAAATCCAATAACATCATCATTTTCGTCGTTCTATTTTACTTTGTTCATGTAGGTTTGGAATTTTAAATTTACATTGTAATATTTTTTTTCGTAGTTGGAACACAAAAAGGGCCCGTTTGTAAGCGTGTTTCAACCATGCGTCAAATTTAAAGAATTATTATCTCAAAAAAACCGTCATCAGATCGAATCCAAATTTTAACACAATATACATTGGAATGTTTTATATCTGGTTTAATAATTTCAATTTTGAGTGTCCAAGAAACAAAGTTGTTATCATTTGTGTAAGGTAACTTTATCTCGGCTCGGGGTGGTTGGAAAATGTAGTTCTTGGTCGCATTGTAATCCTTATACATCAAAAGATTATGCTGTATGACTGTGAAATACGTAAATTAATTCACATATTTTATATCGGTTTGTACTGTATTTGTACGGGAATATAAGACATGGTTCAGCGGCTAGCCGATACGGGGAAAGGTGGACAGTGTTGCCGAGAAGGAGCCCATCACTCGTCGTGGCGCGCCTCGCTCGCTTGCTTCCTGTAACACTACACCTTGCATCCGATTGCGTCAGCTTGTTTGTTCTATTCCCACTCCTCCTCCTTCAATATGATGATCGCGCATCGCACATGTCTTTCAGTTTAGACTAGGTGATGTGAGGTAGAGGACGTGCATTAACCCTCCCTGTATTTGCATGAAGCAACCATGGAAAACGACTTAGACTATAGAAATACTCTACACTAACCATCTCTCCCTAGCCACACACGTACCGTCACCATATTTCGTCAGCCGATTTAAGATAGCCCGCTCGCCTACCCTCACCGCCCCCTCCCTGGCCGCCACCTTAGGTTAGCTTACGTTAGGTTAGGCTAAGTTTAGCTACGGTCACTATCTTGTTAGGTTAAGCTAGGTTAAGTTAAACTATGACCACCAGCTTGGATTTCGCGCACTAACGACCCTTATTTCCCTGGGTGAGGGGGTATATCACGATCAAGATTCTCCGATTATTGGTTCGGAAGATATCGAGTAATTAACATGGACACTCCGTGATGCCACCCGGGAGGCGCCGACTTGCCCTTGGTAAAGGAGAAATTAGTTTAGGTTAGGTTAGCATAGGTTAGCTTAGGTTATCTTATCTTAGGTTAGCATAGGTTAGCTTAGGTTACGTTAGGTTAGGTTAAGCTACGGCCGCCATATTGAACGCTCCGCGACGCCTCTTAGGGCCGGCGACGCCAGGCGTCGGGTGGACTAGGATTCCTACAGCCTCTCTACTGTCGGGCGAGACATGAGTCACGTATGTTAATGAAGTTTCCAGGCAGCGGTTGGCGCAGCGGAAAGAGTACAGAACGGTTATCCGAGGGTCGTGGGGTTGAGTCCCTTTGCTGATTTTTGTCTTGTTCTTATATGCACGTTACTTACATTGCAAATAAACTGAAGTATTGCTCAATATATGTTATCTACAGTATTAATATCTGCATAAAAGGTATGGAACGGAAAGGTAAAGGAAAATTTGGGATGATATTTGAATTTCGAGGTAGGTATTGCAATTAAGGCGTACATGACAACGTCATAGTATATTACATTAGATACATTTATGTTTATACCGATGATGATTTTCACAAGCAGGGGTGATATTCATCGTAAAAGAAGAGGAAGCAATAATTTTCTCGACATCTAGTACACGTTATTGTACCCGAATTACGGGAGCCATAGTAATTACATTTTTGCGTTATTAACAGCCGAACTTCATTATGAAGTTTGAACAGAGCGTTGAGACAGCTAGTTCACCGCGCCGAGCAAGAGAATGAATGCGCTAGGAAGAAGACCTGTGGCACCGACGGGCGAACTACCAAAACTCATTGATGATAAAATAAAATCGCCGATTTGAGGTCTAGAAACTAGTAGATGTTATTGGCTATGGAATTTTAGGAATACCAGAAGAAATTTGAGGCAAATCGGACCAGTGGTTCGAGAGTTATGAGTTATGAGAGTTATGAGTATATTTGTATAAGCACATGTTTCAACAGGAAGCAAGGAAGGAGCCTAAGCTTTGGAACAGCGGGGCGTACTCGCCGGATGGAACGGCAGACACATCGAATTTCAGCTCCGTAACCGTATATGTAGGAGCAGTTTTTAATCAATGTTATGTTATTATTTCATCAACCACCGGAGTAGTATCGTCGTAACGTTCGTCAGACCACGTGCTACGTTGAAAACAGTCAGTCACTATTGTCAACTAATGTTGGACTTAGTCTCTCTGACTAAACCAGCTGCACTACAGTGGAATTATCGCATCATACCAGTCAGGAGTGGAAAAATTATACTACGATATTGGGGCCAGCGCCATTTGTTTTGAACAGATTGTGCTTCCAAAACCCAAAGTTAGGAGATTAGATGGGGCTATCTACAAAGTAGATATGACCTGAGGTAGACCTCATTACTCGACCAAAGTTTTAGTCTACGACAGCGGGACAGATTCCGGGACACGGATCTGTTACAGAGCATATCTGTTTACTCGCACAGGTTAATTTATGGCAGGCATCTTCGTTTTCCAAATACTCCAACGACAGTAAGCGTATGTTCGAAGAGGTCACACAGACCAGTTACTAAGTGGCATAAGACGGAACGCTATATTTTCAAGTATTAAATATGAACATTGAAAAGGTAAATAGTTTGCTTAAAACAACAGGACAGTTTGTTATGACATCAGTCATAATGTCGGACAGTAGCAAAAACTATCGCGAAGTGGATCAGTGCGTATTATTTAACGCGAATATGTGCCGCTAAATATCGAAAGGATAGGGTAACGATGGATGAATCCCAAAGGTGAGCTGAAGGAGATGCAGATGGCCAGGGACAGTTGCCATGCTAATGGAATGGAAGGAGATCCATTAGATTGTGACGTCAGCCAAGGACCTGTACTATCATGGACATCAAGAATACGTGAGCCAAATTCTTACATGCACTATTACTAGAGTAGAGTAGTTGAGAAGTCCTTTCTTTTTCTCATTCAATTAGAAATTATCAACACATTAATTTTGCTTCGTTCTGACAGTTATGTCTATCGCGACTATGAGTCAGAGAAACCATGGCTAGTATTCGTCAAGTGTGAAGTTTTATTTTGAGAAAATTTATTTCAGTCATAGAATGTCCAGGTGACATAATGAGATGAGTTAATTATTTAATTTAAATGCTTTTAGTAATTTGAAGGAAGCTTGGATCGTTCAGATTATTCAACATAAAAATCTAAATAATAATATAAAATAATTTCATGATTATTATGAGCAAATCCAAATAATAATAATAAAATACTTCCACGATAAATATAAATAATTATGAATAAATTGTATGAATCAAATTATAAGAAAATTCAGGGGAAGTGATTAATAATTCAATTATTTAATGATTTTTATCATGTCATATTATTAATAATAATAATAATAATAATAATAATAATAATAATAATAATAATAATAATTGATTTGATATTATAAATATTTGAAGATTTCAGTGTGTATATTTCAGCAGAAATAATAATAATAATATCAGTGATTATTTAAAATTCATATGGAAATACATTTTATACAAGTCAGCCAGCAATAAAACGGAGAGTCAGATGACATATTTTGGAATGCATCACAAAATTAAGAAATGACTAGAGGAACGGTAGGTGAGCAAATAACGAACATGTACAAAATAGGATGCAGTATTTTTAAATAGAGGCAGGAAAAGGATATGACCAGGATAAAATAGAAATATTTCCTTTTGGAAGACTTTTGTTTACACAAGATCTAGGCAATGTGAGAGTAAAAGACGGAGGCGATTTGTTTAAAGACCGGAATAGTGCACAAATAATAAAAGAATGAATCATATATGATGATTATTATGTTAATAAAAATGTCATTCGACATGAATGTCGGCATCTGTATAAAAGTTGTATGGAGGCTAGGAGCCGTCCATTGGAATCTATATTTCCATGTGGTAAGGAAGAAGTAGGAGCACTAGTTGCTTAGTTGTGAAACGAAGGGTTAAGTCAAGTAACCGCCCCATATTTCTGTCCAACTCTAATTCTGTCAGAAATTATTTCTCGTTTAATACCTGAGTCAATCATTCCGATTTCCAGTTATTGAGCCTACTGAATAAAAGATTATAAGTTTTGTTAAAACCTAGCCGGATCCTGAAAAGAAATAAAGATTTGAGAGTGCATAAAATAAACCTGAATTGCAAGTCGAGTTAATTTTGCTTTAACACCAGTTGAATAGGAGTGATACCTATTTTTGGAAATTATTAATGATAATAATTTTGAGGATTATTCACTGAACTTAATTATTTTTGATAATAATAACAGTATTGCTGATATTTCTGAACTTAATTATTTTTGATAATAATGAGGGATTGTGATAAATAATTATTGACAATGAAATGAATGATTTAATAAATTGAAGTAATGTTAACAACAATTTGATGTTGAGTTACACAATATGGTTATTTAAAATAATAACATCTTTGAGCATGGAAAATTTATAATAGTTTTTTTTTGTTGTTATGTTAAATTTAATAAAGGATGATAATTATGTAGATGCTGTAAATATTTTAGCAAAACATTAGAACATTGAGGAAACACAATAATATTAATATTCTGACATTATGTGGTCGAATATTGGTATTTTTTTCAACCTAATGTTTCTACAAGAAATAACTATATATTTATTCATACACTAGTTGAAATGCGATTTTTGAAAATCACAGGATGTTATATTTTTCCAATGAAAACAATTATTTTTTCAACTTGAACCATCAGAAAAGACAATGATCTTTTGATATTTGGAACCATGAGTGACATGTTTATTAAACATGTAGTGAAAGTGACGAGTGTACAGATAGGGGTCAATGAAAAATGAATGAACCGCCTATGGTGTAAATAGCGAAAATTTAGAATAGGAAAATGATACCAGATGGACTATTAAATTCCGGCTATCAAAAAATTAGGCTAGGAATATTTTCTTTCTGGTGTTGATATTTTTCTTGTGATATTTTTGAATGATTTTGCATACATTTTAAATCTTTTAATTGTAATAAAATGAGATAATTTTAAAGAAATTGTGATATTTCCTTTCTCCTTTCTCTTCTCCTTGCTTGCCTGTTGCCGAGATCAGTTATGCCAGCGTTTACTTTAGATTTTTCCCAGATAGGCCCTGAAATAGTTTTTCTCGTACTGAACTGATTTCGGGAATTGGCAAATGTGTTCATTGGACTTCGGTCTAAACGGGCACATTATAAACACCGCATTTTAAGAATTGTATGGTTGATTTATAGTTGCTAAAGAGAAACAAAAAATACGGGGCTCATGCCTCGCCAGACCCGTGCCAAAATTACTATTTTCTTCAAAACGCTTGCCCATTTGGAGCTTCCACTTCTGTCACTTTCACTTCTGGTCAAACCCTGCATATAGCCTACCATGAATTTGCACTAAATGGGTGATGCCTCGTCAGGCAAGGCAATAACTACAGTACCTTCGACTGCATATCTGTCTGATATTTAATTTGTCTGGCGACTCGTCCCGACACCACACATGAAAGTATAACTGGATGGTGCTATCTGTATTGTTTTCGTACTGAGAGACTTGGAATACAGTTCCCCGCAAGAAACAATGTTTGTAGTCTAGTAGTTCGGAACAATATGCCTGGGGAGGATGCGATTTCAGATTTATGTGTACGTCCTCTGACACTAGGTGACCTAAAAGGACTTGTCACAATTTTGAAAGACTCAGCAAGAAAACTTGACTGAGCCCTGATATAAGATATTTTGGAAGGAAACGCACCTCCTTGCTGCACTGTTTAAGGATTAGGATGATTAAATACCAACACACCACGCGGCGTAGCCCTGCGCGTTAAATCACTCAGCACGAACACGACGGGCAGAGGCAGCAAGCCCGGATATCGTAGGTTTGAATCACAGCGCTGATAGTGACTATCCTCAATGAGGTTATTCCCCGTTTTTAGTTCAAACTCCCTCAAGGCATATGCCGGGATAGTACTCAAGTCCCGAGGCACCTACCCCGTTCTCGAACCTTATTACAGTTACACACACTAGTCGACTATATTTACCTCAGAAACACAGGTTATCAGACAAATTGAACACACACCGATGTACACGGGGCAGATGACCAAGATGTCCCAACCCCTAAAATAGATTAACAACTGCAACGATTATCAATATCGTGTAATAACTTCCATTTCTGTGTCAGTATTTGTGTACTACTGTAACTACTAGTATCTACAGTTGAAATACAGTAGATGCTCCTGGAATAAAAAGCGATTTTCGTGAATTTAGGAGTTTGAAAAAAGTCATGAGGGAAAACCACACATCAGTTGGTAGCTCAAATAAATAAACTGATGTCTACTAACGAACACAATATATTGAACCCTTTATCCTCTGATGGATAAATGATTCGATGTTTTATTTCTACATTTAATTAATATTTCCACCAGCGTCATGAAATAGCCAGACGAAGATGAGGAAACTTCAAGCATTTGTTGGAGACAGTGGGGACATACCTGCAGCAGTTTGACAAAAGGCTAAATACTTAAGGATTGTGAAAAGAAAGAGCCTAGCAATGTTTCAGAAGGACAGGTGGTGGTTACCTGAAAATAGAAGGGACGCGTGGTGAGACACGCTTATGGCATGTTCATTGTACTATTCGCGCCTAGAAAAAAATATAATGCAGTAACGTGAGTGGCTGATGGTACTACTGGACACTCCCACGAGGCCGAGGTCTGATAAAAACCGCGAAGATAACGAAAAAGTGGAACCAATGAGAGATGAATGCTTACGAACGCGCCAAGTCTAGCTTGGGCACGCGATAGCTAGCATTAACGCGGGAGATCGGCTAGACAACATCTCTACGATCGATTCTAGAATTAAAGGACGTAGGCACTTGTACTTTGCGTGTCATGAGGACACAGATTTTTATTAATACAAATGTGTTGTAAATTCAGTGTGATAGATAGTCACAGTACTATTTTGTAGGGACAGTATCATCGACAATTCGCCAACAGACTGTTCTGGGGAAATAAGTACCTAAAACGGTGAATTTAGTAGACAGATATCGAGTGTGTAATTATCTATAACTTTTTGCATCAGCACGAGAGATGACACCGCTTATCCTGGAAGAAGTTTGGAACTGTCAACACTCCGTCGAGATGTTTGAGATGAGCTAAGCAGCATTAAGTAGGGAGATGGCTGCAGATGTTCGCTGACGGGTGACTGGCCGAGGATGAGTACTGAATAATATTCTTATTATCTGACAAGTTAACTTATGGTATATGGGACATATTTTGTTTGTAAATATCTTGCTTGTGTTGATTAACGTAGTGTATTTAGTTTTGGTCTGACACACCTTTTGCATGGAAACAGCTCGCACAATTTTTCATAGTCGTAAGTTCTTCTTTGTTTGTTTTAACTAACGTGGCTATGTGGACAACCGTGTTTGCATATGTTTACGCAATGCGGTTAAGAAACGTCTCTCGGAGATATGTTGTGTTTCAGAAGTAGGACTGAAATAATATAATCATAAAGTAGATTGGTGGGTAAATTGATCTTTGTAGTGTTTATCATTGATCAGATTCATTAAGTTTATTGCCTTTGGAGCAATGTGAGTTGTGGCGAAGAGCAGTCAGCTCTCTCGTAGGTTTTAATATTCTTAAATAGATTGTGAGCATCTGATTCAACCGACCTGTGTGAAAAGTGTTATGTCATTCCCAGCAGTGTGTGTGTGTGTATTTTATTGGTCATTACAAGCGGGAATTTCAGCGTAGACTGATTTCTGTCAGCTTGGTGCCAAGTCCATATCGTTACCTTGCGAGGACATATGTGGCTATATCGATTAATGTCTTACCATATGTTTATGTGGTTGAGATTTGTTGCTGTTGATTCTACGAGATAACGGGACAGATGGTCAAGTTATTTTTACACACTGGAGCTGGACGATGACAAGAGTTGAGGAAGGGGGAAGCTGTTTTCACAAGGCGGGCTGAAAAGTTTGCATCGAGGTCATTAGTGTAGTACTTGTTGGCTCCGTAATAATACTTGAAATACAGAATAAGAACTGATCGATGATAAAAATTGTTTAAATAAATGGGAGTTGCCTACGAATCACTATAATCTCCGAAGCGTTAGCTTAACGTGCATTTTTGTTCATATAAGGTAATCTCAGCCGTTGAGGCTTTTGTTGTTGTTGGTTTAATTCCATATTTAAGTTTCATATTTGTGACCCGTGTAGTCACGTGCGATGCTGTCTTTCCTTGTTTGTGTATTGAGCAATTGGCCGGGTTGGCAGCTCATTTGTCAAGATGCGTCATCGCATTGAAGGAGGGTCTCGAGGGAGATTCCTGTAAATAGTAGGTTTTAGATTGTGTGTCAGCACAAATTGTTAAGGGTTTTTATTAGTGGCATGTCCCATATCCGTAAACGTTGATTTACGAGATGATTGTTCGTAAGCATCGTGGCTGTTAACCCGCTGTAAACGAACAGTCATCCAAGTACTCATTCCTCGTAGTTAGTCATTACGCGTACATAAAATCCCAATGCAAGTTAGTGGAACTTGGATCCACATTTTTATGAGGAGGAGATTCGTCTGACTCCTCAACGTTGATAGATATTTCTGTCATGGGAAGATTCAGGGAGGATTATTATTGTGGTTGTTTATATTCATTTTATGCACTAATAGTCATTAAATTATGTTATTATTTTACGTCTTGTCACTTCCTTTCTTACTTATAGTTTTAATCCTATGACCCTTCCCTCAGTAGAGCATGTTGTTTGGCGAACGTAAACATCACACTATGAACTGAGCGCGACCCCTTGATCAAGATTCTTGCATATAAACACTGCGATACTGAAGGGTTCAATATATTGGAGAATATCCACTATACCACAATGACATCATATACAGTAGGTGACAGTTCGAAGGAGTCGACAGATATTCTCCATTGTCCAGGCCCCTGTGCAAACGATGAACAATTTACCCCAAGCACTCAGTGAAGGAGGGCAATGATTGCTGGTGAAACCGCTCTTCCACAGCATCACGCACAACTTGATCTGAGATGAAACGTTTACTTTTCAGGAACTTGAACCAAATGCTTGATAGTAGTAAAGAGGGCGATCTTGGAGGGCCGCCGTCCAATCCCGCCCACCTCGAAACTCGCCCTTGAGCACTGAACGTTGTTTGAAGCATGTGTCCCCGTGCTCGGCTTGCATTCGACCAAAGATTTTCCTTGCCGAACAACCTTCTTTGAACAAGAAGTGAGTCACGCCCCGTTGTAATTGTTTGAACGTATCTGTTTTAAACAGCAATGTTGCTTCAACTATCTTCTCTACTGAGGGGACGCACGACGCAGACTGATCACGTTCTGTGCTGTTACAAGCTGTGCAGCTTGTGGACACCTCCGTCAAATATTTGCATTGGTGCCAACATTGTCTATGTTTCACTTGAACAACCTTCACAAAATGCTCAGTTCAGTGGCTCGGTCCTCATGTATGGCATGCCTTAGTTCACTTAGAGATGGGCAGTCGACTTCGCTGTTCCGCGCCTTGAAACAACAATATCTATTAGGTCACTGGGTTATGAAGTTGGGTAGTCGGTATATGTTATACTAGCATATTGTTAAATTGTATCGAGAGCGGTAGCTACGCTCGCTAACGCGCAGTGCTAGGCCATTTGGCCAAATTATATCTGCGGACTCGCAAGACGTGGGTTGACGTGGGATCGAGCCCCACCGTTAGCCGTCCTTGAAATGGTTTTCCGTGGTTTCCCATTTTCATCTCCAGGCAAATGCGGGGACGGCACCTTCTGACAAGCCACGGCCGCTTCCTTCCACACCCTTGCCCAGTTTCATTCATCTTCATTCATTTTATCTCCCATTAATAGCCTACCTCTCATGAGGTTAGCATCAAGAAGGGCACCTGACCTTAAAACCCACCCGCCACATAGACTTTCATCGCATCTCATCCCCGACCCCGTTGAAAATGCGAATAATAATGGGTAGATATACATAGGCTATATTCAGTTGTAGGCCTAGAGTATGTCGAGCAGTAGCCTATTTGCTATATTCCAAACATTACCAGAACAGCCATGATTGAACCAATGTCAAGGATATCAAGTGCAAAACTTAACGACCTTGTAAACAACAAGTATTCAGATAATTATTGCCACGCTATACATTCATTACACTTTTGATTGCAGGGATCGGTTTAATGAGAAACTGGAAATATTAGAGAATGTCAGGATTAAGTGGCAGCCTCGTACACAACGTTGCTATCAAATTATATCGCATAAAGTTCTCTCACTCTCTCTCTCTCTCTCTCTCTCTCTCGTCTGAGGTACGCCCGTGAAGTGGCTGATAATTAAGCGGCAAAAGCATTGATAAATCGTTCTCGTATCCCAAAATAAAACAAAAATAACACAACAGGCTATATTTCACCACAGTAGGCTACTTCTAAGGGCTGCACCATTTGTTATTGTCGTTGTTGGTGCTTCATTTACCGAGTTCTTTGGTAGTCAACATCGTGTAATTGTACAAGTAAGGAATTTGTCTGATAACCTGTGTTAATGTAATCGTGTGTATCATTGGAATTACTTAGTTCTAGGATTTAAGGGTGTGGGAAATAAGGTACCATCCCGGCATTTGCTCTGAGTGAACATTGATACACCCAGGGTAAACCACACACAGGGTGGCTCTTGTCAGCACGGGCGTGGTGGCGCAGCGGTCAAGCTGTATGCCTCTCACCAAGGCGGACCGGGTTCGATTCCCGGTCAATGCATGTGAGATTTTCGATGCGAAATGCCATGTCCTGTGGTTCGGATTCCACGTAAAACGGAGGTCCCGTGGCTTATGATCGCGAGATTAACGGTCACGTTAAACTACAAGCTTCCTTTTTTCTTGTCAGCACCGGCAGTCGAACTTCTCTCCGAAGGGGCTGCCTCCAATCCCGGTGGTGGTGACTGCCTTAACGCGCCCACCTACACTGGCGAATGCACCTTTAATTATATTAAGCCAACTTATAATTAAATAAAAACCGTTAAATGGGAAATTATATTCCATCGTTGTAATAAATTTTGTTGTATTTTGGTAGATGGGCTCGGAAGAACCAAAGCAAAAATCAAATCGGCGTCTTATTCAGAGTCGGCAGCAATGGCGCACCTGAAAATGCATTGCCTGGGCAGGCGTTTACGGTATGCTAAAAATAGCCGACTAATGAATGTTCTTTTCTCCCCACCTTATCTTTAATCAGTCAATAAATTTTCCTTCAGATTGCAGATTAGAGGAAATTCCGGGATGATACATAACTTAATGTCTTGGCTGCTTCCAAACCTAGGCTCAATTACACGTACCACACAGTCTGAGGTTCAAATCCCGGCGCTGACAATCCTTCCTGGCAACTGCCAAGATAAAAGCTCACTTCAAGTCTCGGGGCACGTACACTGGCTCTGTCCCCAATACAGCTATACATACTAATACAGTTCTTCGCAGAAACACAGGTTTTCAAGCAAGTTCAACACACAACGGACTGATGACAAAGATATCCTAAAGCCCTAAAATGAATTACAGCAAGTATCACACTACTCAAGACAACACAATAACACATATTATCATAGAAACTCTAGATACACAAGCACAAGAGTCTGAAACCCATGATGTCCAACGACAACGACAGCAACAACAATAATACTATTAATAATATTAATTTAGATTGAACGTCCCTTATAATTGCTATGACTTTCGAGACACTCCACCGCGGTCCAAATGTTTCCCAGGAGATCTACGGGAATGATTTCGCATTTAAACAGTGATAAATACCATCACGCTACCGGGTGAGTTAGCCGTGGTCGTTACGGCATGACCATGGCAGTCGCTCACATCCGGGAGGTGAGGAGGTTCGAATCCCCCTGCCGGCAGCCTTGAAGATGGTCTTCTGTGGTTTACCATCTTCCTTCCAGGTAAATGCCGGGGTTGGTCCCTAACTATAGGCCACAGCCGTTACCTTCCCACTCCTAGTCCTTACATTCCACCTTTCCTCCCCAACGGTACTTGTAGCTCACCCATTGGGTGTCCGTCTCGAAGCAGCTACAAAACTGGCGAGCCGAACATGTCCTCGGACACTCCCGGCACTAAAAGCTATACGCTAAAAAAAAATACAGTCAGTCTGAAAAACTAGACGTTATATCATTTCAAATGACGCATGCTACAAATGCTACACATGTTAGAAAGGCTCAGGAGGGCTTCTCGCTTCGCTCGAAGCCCCAGGACTCTTTCAACAGACTCCATTACCCATTAACTTAGGCTTTCCGCGCGGGCATCTCGTTAAGTGTCACCCTGTAATTTGCTCTAACATCCTGCACACCTCTTTAGGAGGCACCCTGTATTCTTATCTGGCATCTTGTACATCTCTTTAGAAGTCACCCTGTATTCTTGTGTGATATCTTGTACACCTCTTTAGGAGTCACCCTGCATTCTTGTCTGACATCTTGTGCACCTCTTTAGGAGTCACCCTGTATTCTTCTCTGCCATCTTGTACACCTCTTTAAGAGTCACCTTGTTTTCTTATCTGGCATCTTGTATATCTCTTTATGAGTCACCCTGTATTCTTAACTGGCATCGTGTACTGTATTTTGTTCTGACATCCTGCACACCTCTTTAGGAGGCACCCTTTATTCTTGTCTGACATCTTGTGCACCTGAGTCACCCTGTATTCTTCTCTGCCATTTTGAACAACTCTTTAAGAGTCACCTTGTATTCTTCTCTGGCATCTTGTATATCTCTTTAGGAGTCACCCTGTATTGTTATCTGGCATCTTGTACTGTATTTTGCTCTGACATCCTACACACCTCTTTAGTAATAATGTTATTGGTGTTACGTCCCTTTTAACTACCCTGGCTTTTAGAGACGCCGGAGTGCCGGAATTTTGCCGCGAAGGGGATCTTTAACGTGCCAGTAAATGTAGTGACACGGCTCCCTCGCATTTGCGCACCCTCAAATGCCAGCTGACTGCGCCAGGTTTCGAACCTGCAACCTTGGGCTCAGCAAGCGAGAACGTTACCCCTGAGCGCACAACTCTTTAGGAGGCACCCTGTATTCTTATATGGCATCTTGTATATCTCTTTAGAAGTCACCCTGTATTCTTGTGTTCGCTTCGCTCAAAGCCCCAGGTCGCTCGACGCCGCAGGACTCTTTCAACAGACTCCAATAACCATTAGCTTCTGCTTCCCACGTGGCTGCATGACGTTACGCACTAGCTTCCCGCGCGTCTGCATGACATCACTTCCCGCGCGGCTGCATGACGTCACTTCCGTCTCCGTCTCCGTAATGCATAACGTTGTACCCAAGCATAATGACGGAGTCGACAAGATCATTTGAAATGATAAAAAAAACACATCAGACTGAGTCGGGATCCAACACATTATCTATAATTTTGAAGGCCAGCTCTTAACCGACTGCACCTCTTATCCTGGCGTGATTAGATTGATAAAGCGATTTCCTGTATCAATGTATCATTTTAGCGATTCAATATTTACAGTGGAGCAAGAGAATATTTAGCATCACATCGACAGGTTTGAGTTATCCTCGTTGTATACAGAAGATATAGTTCTCATGAAGCTACTTTCTCTCAAGCCAGTGGGCATGTTAACAAACGTAACAACTACCGTGTGTATGGACTTCCGAGTATCCCACACTACTGCGCTCTGCCAAATAATAATGAGACAGAGCCATCACGTGTGTGTTCAATGCACCGGGGCCAAATTGCATTCTGCATAGAGGGCACCTTGCCACCTTCTAATACAGTAGTTAATCTGGTTATCATGCACCCATGTAACACTAGCGCTTAGAGACAGCCCAGCGGGGTTAACGAAGCGACCTGAATAATCACAACCGCAACCGATCATCCATCCCCCTTCACGCTCTTTTGACACGCACCGAGACAGACCAGCGCAGCGTGGCAAACCGAACTTACCCGAAACTTCACAACCTAGACCGATCATTAGGGCTAGGATTTTTATATAAATGCATATTCCTTCCCTTTGCTTATACGTAACTAAAAATGATAAATGTCCATGAATTAGAACCTTAGCTATCATCTAATTATATTTTATTGTTACATATTTGATCATAATGGCATTTGTTTTTGATACCGTATATGCCTACTTACTTTAAAATTAATATCCTGTGTTTTTATTTTACATGTTTGATCAAAATGACATTTTTTTTTGACATAACTTTACTTGATTTATTTAATATTACATATTCTGTCTCTTACTGTAAAAGAAAAATATTTTTTCGCAAGTAAAATCTATTTGTTCACTAGAAACTCAGGTACATGAAACGGATTTTCCAAGCAATTCATAAGCTGTTGAGAAAGGGCCGAGGAAGATATTAGTGGAGATAAGGGATGGACACCGTGCCAGAGACTCAGCGGCTGGACTTGAGTTTATTTCAGTTGTCCAGTGAGTGCCTGAGACTCTTAAGAATTAACGCACAGAACAAATAGCCCGTCGATAAACGAAAGAAAAATGGCTGCCCAAGGGTCATGCCCCGCTTGGTCTGTCTTATAGTAGAGCAGACGCAAGAAAAGCTTGCCGAAAAATGCTGCGCAGATCTCCGGCCATGTTCGGGTGTTCGTGAGTGTTCGGTAGTGGCATACAACGCCCCTCCCACTTCCCGGCAGTAGCTGGCTAGCAGCAGTTCTGAACGGATTGTCTGCCCTGGCTTGGCAGGCTGACTGTGACTGGGGTTCAAGTGAGATCTCAGCGCGTGTATGTAATGTCTTACACAGTAATAGCCTAAAAATACCATTGAAGATGCAGGAAACAACAAAGAGATTAAGAATGATCTAATCGTAAAATAGCGCATATGTTTCCAGCGAGACGTGTTTCGTTTTTCATGAATGTATACACATTATAAATAACTTCCCTAGTTTGACTGTGTAAAGTTTTGGCACTCCCTAATTTAGAGCGAAACGGTGGCATTGCTAAGTACACTGAATATTATACACAATTTTCAAGGCTTTAGGTATTCAACTAACGCACTTTCAGCTACGAAATATACATAAAATAGTAATAATACACACACACGTGTGATGGATGCCTCCTGCTCTCTACGTTTGGTTTACAGCTGTAGACAGTCTCGGAGCGAGCTGCGTTCTTGAAGAGTTGAGTGAGCAGTGAGCCCGGTAATCAGCATTACAGGAGCCCCGCAATGAGCATTAAAATACGCCGATTGATATTGGTATCTGCGCATCGTCGAGTTTCGGCAAGCTTTTCTTGCGTCTGCTCTACGTGGAAGAGGTTGGCTGATCGGTTATATTCGTGAGCATTCGGGTCACATCGTTAGCCCTGCTGGGCTGTCTCGAAGCGCTAGTCTTGTAACATATCTAGGATTACCAACAATCCGGAATTTTTCAGGACGTGCCCGGCGTTTTAATAGGCTAATGTTATTTGGCACGTTCAGTTTTCCGACATTTCTGAAACAAAGATTGCTAATTATCCTATCAAATGTATTAGGGGCAAATGACCTAGATGTTACGCCCCTTCAAACAACAATCACCTCACCACTACCGCCATCAGTTGCATTTAACAAGGCTTTAGATTTAATGTGTCGATTGCTACATGCATCACTTGAAGTAAGTAACATTCGATATTTCTAACATGACATACAGGCATTAGTCAACGAGCTATGAAACCTTCACTAAATACAGGATGCCCCATTCGCTACCAAACCCGACAATTCCTTTATAATCTCTACACCAATGATGGTATTGTAACAAAATTCGAGTATGACTCATCTTGCGACACCATAGCAGATGCTGGAAATTGTACCATTTGAATCCAGACAGGATTGAACCTGAACCGTTTGAATTCATTCGGTAAAATTGTTTTCAAGGCTTCTATAGTTCGTGGTTTGATTCGATATAATCTCTGTTACAGGTGCTGTTGTTAATTCACACTAAGCGTTTGGGATATCTTTGTTCGTAAGCCCCTTGAACTTGTGTACCTAGTATAAATAAATAAATACAATTCTCTGATAACCTGTGTTATTGTGGTGTCTGTAGCAATGTGAGTGTTTGTAATTCAGGTGATGATTGGGAAGGATGCGACCGTGTCCTTAAGTTAGGGACCACCCCGGTAATTGCATTGAAACAACAGAAAACCACTTCCAGGATGGGTGAGGTGAGAATTGAAGCCATCTCTTCTCAGTTTTGCCTCATGTGTGCCCCGTTCCAGCCCTTAAACCAGAATTACATTTCTTGACAGAGACCGGAATCGAACCCAGAACTCTGGCGTGACAAAGAAAACTGCTAGCCCCTAAACCACGAGGTGGCCTAAAACGAGTCTTCATGTCGGCAAAAAGGAAAATGTTGATAGCGAATAATTGCCTTTCCTCCCCCATGTGTCTGTGGGACCAACACACTTTAGTTGTCGATGGGAATGGGTTGTCCCAGTAGTATACCATCATAAATATCGCAAACCTTTTCCGTTCTCCGGAATGTATGCTCCATCACCTTTGCTCTGTGATATTTCCGACACTCCGACGTATGAAACTTTCACATAATATCACCCTGTGGATATCAGTCAATAAATTATCATTCCTAAGTTATTTACTCCGAGCAGATGCGGAAGTGTTAATACATTGTTTTCTCGCTTGGGACCGCAACTTCCTGCGAGCAGGTCATGTAACGTAGATTCCATCTACTCGCCTCTACCGCATGTTTCTCTTTCGCTTTGTGTAGGAGGTCTTCCAGTTGTGACCGGTCATCCGATATCTTCTCTGGCATGTGTGAATGTATAAATAGGAAAATACGTGTCTAGGTTGCACAACTGCTGTCCTGCTCTCGATGACCTGATGCAATCAGCTTCACATTCACGTAAGAGGATTCCGGCTTGAGGACAATGTTCGAAGTCACAACTACGTCTTAAGATGCAAAATAACACTTTGCCATCGGATAAATTAATCAGTTGTTGTTGATTCATTTTAGGGCTTTACGATATCGTGGTCATATCCAGGGACTTGAAATAAAGTATTATCCCGATATTTGCCAGGAGAAAGTGTGGTAGAACCATGAGGAAACCACACTCAGGCTAGCAACAAACAACTTACTGCAACTACAACTTCAACGTACATAAGTAAGTGTAGGATTTGTCTGATAACCTGTGTTATTGAGATGGCCGTAATCGTGTGTGTATTTGTAATGCAGGTGAGGATTGGGAAGGAGGTGGCCGTGGCCTTAAGTTAGGAACCATCCCTGCATTTGCCCGGAGTAGAAGTGGGACACCACGGAAAACCAATTCCACGATGGCTGAAGTGGGAATCGAACCCACCTCTTCTCAGTTTTGCCTCACGAGGCTGAGTGGACACCGTTCTAGCCCTCAGACCAGGATTACATTTCTTGGCAGAGCCGGAAATCGAACCCGGTTCTCCACGGTGACAGCCAAGAATCTTAGCCAATAAATTAATCAGTGCAAGTAGTAGTAGTAGTAGAAGTTGTTGTCGTTGATTTATTAAGGGACTTTGTGACATCCTGGTCATATAGCTCTGTGTGCTTGAGTGTGATATCTGTCCGGTAACCGGCCATTATGATGGCTGTATACGTGTGCATATTTGTGATTGGGGAAAGGAATTGGTAAGAGGGGATTGTGGCCTTAACTTAGGAACCATTTTCCAGGAATAGAAGCAGGAAACCACGGAAAACCACTTCTAGGATGGCTTGATTGGGAATCGAAGCCATCTGTTCCAACCTTCAAACCAGAATTAAGTTTCTCGGCAGAACGGGGAATTGAACCCGAGCGTTAGGAATGGCATCCACTGCGCGTCCAGTTGGTAGGTGTTAGCAGTGAACCGTTTCCTATTTAAATACACATAATATTATGACGTTAACAATAAATATTTTTTCACACACTTCCAAACGAACGTTGACACAGTTACAACAATGTGCCAAATACGTGGTTGTTTGCCTCTTACCAAGGAAGCTCCGGTTTCAAATGCCAACTCCGTCAGAGATTGAAGATTTGACCCCAAGGCGTAGCCGTGTGCGATAAGCCGCTAACCGCGACCACAATGGGAAGCTGCAGCAAGTCGTTAGTGGCTAGCCTGAGTGTGGTTTCCCCATGGTTCTACCACACTTTCTCCTGGCAAGTATCGGGATAATACTTTATTTCAAGTCTCTGGACCCCTACCCCATTCCCGACTGTAAACATTACTATTCCACACACTAATACCCTCACAACATGAACACAGGTTATCAGAGAAACTGAATACACACCCATGCACACGGGGCTGATGACCAAGTGTACTTCGTTCCAACCCTTAGACTAGAATTAAATTTCTTTGGAGACTCGAAATCAAACCCGAACCTCAGGAGTAGCACACAAGAATACTAGTCACTACACCACGAGGTGGTCCATCGCTCTAGGTAGTGATGGGAAAGGAGTGGAGAGTCGCCAACTCTAAGGCAATTTTTTTCTACGATTGAGTAACTGTCCTTGAAGGTGAGTCGAATTTGAGCAACCTTATCTGCATGCTAAAGAGATGATTTTGGCTAGCACGTCGGATTAAGAAACATTTTGCTAAATGTGCCTTCCCTGATCCACAGCACAGTAACCTCACAATTAGGCCCTACCCTAGTAGAGAACCGCACGTGTCCAAGAACAATTCACGCCCTGCTCACAACGTGATGAAATCTTCAACCACAATCTCTTGGCTTCAGGTGATAACGAGCATCTAGGCCTACTCAATTGACCTCACGGCGCACCATTTGAAACGAAAAGAGGAACCTTAAGAAACCTATTGTTGTTGATTCATTTAGTATCTTTGCGATATAATGGTCATGTAGCCCCGATTACTAGGGTGTGTGTGTGGAATTCGACTCATATTTGTGTTATTGTTATGGCTGTATTAGTGTGTGTATTTGTAATTGGGAGGATTGGGAAGGAAGCTACCGTGGCCTTAACTCAGAAACCATCCCGGCAATCACGAAATACCACTTCCAAGATGCCTGAGGTGGGAATCGAAACCACCTTTTCTCAGATTTACCATATGAGACTGATTATACCCCGTTCCAGTCCTCAGAGCAGAATTAAATTTCTTGGCAGGGCCGTGAATCGAACCCGGGCCTCCGCGGTGCCAGCCAAGAATGCTAGCCACTACTCAACGAGGCGGACCCTTAAGAAAACAAAACGCCTACTCACATACTTTGGTTGGAAATCAAAGTAGTCCATGTATACAGTCAAACAGGGTAATAATCCAAAATTCTAAATGGAGCAACCACTGAATCAATAAACAAGCAGGTGGTATAGTTTTCTTACTTTTCTCGTTAACAACCGGCGACTCAAATCTTTGCAGTTGCACGCGCCTACAATAACCATTGTTTGCTGCTGACCAATAGCTGATTGGTGCATTCTTGGAATACACGGTACGAGAGATTAAAATTTTGAATGCTTTTGCATGTTCATTTCTTCCTTCCTCTTTGTCAAACACCAACAGTGATCATCTGTTTTCTCCTTGTTGGGCATATCTCTTATGTCTTCATAAGTCTGTTCCAGATATAACTTCTGTGACCCACCTAGCGTCATCTCGCAGCGAATCTCAGAAGCTCCTCAATTCTTCCTGGTGCTAGAGGACTTACTTATCCATTTGGCCACCAGATCCTGCTACCATCGCCAGCTATTTTCAACCTTGAGCAAGAGGACTACGTCTACTTCTTTACTCACCATGCTGCGCTAATATCATCTGTTATCAACTCTTTGAAGAACAGCTCAGCAAGAGATCAATTTTTTGTTTTAAAGTTGGCAATGTTTATATGTTCTCCTTTTGTCTCCTACCCCCCACTCTTTCCCCCTTCCTTGACCCTCCGTGCTCCGTTGAGCAGCTCTCACTTCTCAGTCGGCAGTTGACTCGATCCGTCAAAGCTCCTCTCGAGCTAGCTTCCTCAAACCAAGAGGCACACACTTTTCTACGCCATGTTGGCTAGGTAGTCATCAAAGGAAACTTCGACTTCAACATGAAATCAAGATAAGTACCATTTTAAAGGTTTTAACCTCATCTTCATCAATTTTATCTACATGCTTTTATTGATTATTTCATAGACAGCGTGAGATTACTTGCGGGGCGGTAATCATTCTTCGCGGGATTTTCCATGTTGGGCTTCTGTCTAATCAAGCCAATCTTGGTGAAAAGCAGCATTTCTTATGCTTGCAAAATGAGAAATCCTCTCACTACGTGGGATATTATCTAATACCCGCTGTCTATAATTATAAAGCTAGTTCCTCCGTTGGATTTTCTCAACCCCATTTTTCTGCTAAGGTCGTTCTGGAACCTTCGAGATCTTGTACTCTATCTGCGAGTCTTGCCGTCAAGTATTTTTCACTCACTTGTGAAAATACTAGTTAAAATGAGGAATCTTCCTTAAATTACTGCAATAGCGAACTTTCTTCCCCCGTTGGAACATTCTATGGCGCATTTAATTGTAAATCACAACTTTTTCAAGAAATAGACTCTCACCTATATAGTGCAATCAGTTATTTCCATAATTGCAATAACTTTCTTTCTCATAAACTTCAGTGTTTCTATAGTGAACTTTGCATCCATCTTTATAGACTACAGTGATAATCAGTGCTTGCTCCACGTTTCTACCGCGTCGCGATCGTCCGGTTATATTAAATACGGCCATGAACATTGATCCTATATCCCAATGATCTTTCCTCAACCTTCTACTAACCACCATTATTAATAAAATTGTAACTTTCTATAAGGTGTCACTCACGAAGTGCCCTTCCAACTTTGCTAGTTTAACATTAATTAAATTCTGCATAATTACGTGTGTGACACACGATTCAAATTCACATTGTTCCTTTCCTATAATCAGGGAAAACAATTCCTTAAACTCTTGAGCGAGTCATGTTCAGGTTTCACGAAATGGAAACTGTCCCATTTGGCTAGTGATTCCTGCTCAAACTTGGGAAGTCTAGAACTTTCCTTTTCACTTTCTTCAGGTTTCACAGTAAGTGACCTGCCCTCTTTTGTATAATTCTCATATAATAATTCTGTATAAATATAAGAAGTTGTAGGAACTTCTATCTTATTTTTCATGTTTTTATTATTGTTATTTTCGAAGTTGTCACTTTCTCTAGAACATTCTCTCAAGAATTTCTTAAGGTGCACTCTTTGTACTCCAATTCACGTTCAAACTTTAATTACTTCATTGTTTATTTGTTTAAATCTTATAAAGATTTTAGAAACATGTAAGGTTTGAAACCTTGTAAATTGTCAATTGCCTGGAGCAAACGTTTAATGTCGAGAGGTCTGCGACCCCATTTGTTAAAAAGTTCAAATGAACTATGTTTGTCAAAAATCATATTACATGCTTGTTAATTTCCTCAAACTTCTTTGCATTGTTAAATAAATTAAATATTTGTTTTTGGATTCATCATTTCTCTGATACTACAGTTAGGCAGGATCCTGGCTTTCCTAGCTCTTCCTAGGTTTATGCCCTCGTTCATACTCAATAAAGTTTTTACTATTTGTCTGGCCAGACCATCACCCTTCCCTATAGTACTTTTATTCGTGCTTGGGAGGAAATACGCTAAAGCCTTTCTCTGGCAAACTGCCCAAGTCTTAGCTGCGGTTCCCGTCAGCTTCGACCAAGCTCGTACCCACTTTAGGTATCCGAGCACGAATTTGCGGTGGCAACCGCTTCTAAATGTATTGAAAGTCAAATTCATAACTTTTGTGGGACTCTCCTCCTATTTTTCTATCCTTTTTCTCCAATCCAAAATCTACTTCCTTCTCTTAATCATCTTCCCTTGGTGGGTGGGTTATTCCTCAGTCAATAAACTACCCAAAATTTGGTACCAGAAACCCGGGAGAGTCCATTCGTCATTTTTCTGTTTGACAATACTCTGCAAATTATTAATATCTGCTTTGGATTTTTCAGCTATAACTACATCATGCAAAGCCTGTGAACGGGAAAGAGGCCGCTCCTGTCTCCTATGGTGTGTCCCATTCTTTCTATTCATTTGCTGCTGCAAACTTGACAGCATCTCCAAGGTTCTACAGTTTCGTGAGTTGTATTTCAATTTATTCTCTTTATCATGGCTCCTACTGAAAAAGATGAAACTCTCATTGCTAGACGTTCTTCCTATAAAGGGCAACTAACTAGATTCAGAAATTTCATCAGTAAATTAAATCCCGCCGAGTGTGATTTAGACATCTTGACACATCGCCTTAAGTTGTACGAACGGTCTTATGATTATTATGATCAAATTCAAACCGAGATTGAATCCGCTTGCCCAGAACTTCAATCGGATCGGGACGAGGTCGAACCCTTGTACTTTGAAGGGATTGCAAAGGCCCACCAACTGATCCGCAATATCTCAGAACCGGACACTAGGGTCATCAATCCGGCCCAGTTCGCACCCGCTTCAGTTCACGAGAACAAACCGAAACCGTTACTTCCTAAGATAAGCCTGCCGCACTTCTCAGGCAAGGAAGGTGAATGGTATTCTTTTTATGAACTTTACTGCTCCCTAATTCATGAAAATAATGAGATCCCTGACATACATAAATTTTATTTACTTCGTGTGTCTTTGGAAGGTGAGGCCTTAGCCTTAGTGGAGTCACTGCCTTTAAGCGCAGACAACTACCACATCGCCTTTAATCTCCTTAAAGAGAGATATGGCAATTTACGTTTGAGTGTAGCTCGCCACATACGTTGTCTCTTCAACCTACCAGCCGTCAAACCTAATGACGTCACCTCTTTAAGAAACCTCTTAGACTCTATACAGTTGAATGTCAGAGCATTATACCAACTTAAGCAGCCTGTCCAAACATGGGACACCATACTCATTCATCTGGCTACATCAAGATTCGATTTTTCAACTTTAAAGGCTTGGGAAATTGAACTCGCTCGCAAGGAAGAATTTTCCTTCGAACACTTAATCTCGTTTCTTAACAGCCGATGCCAAGTTCTTACAGCACTCGCATTTCAGTGCGAAAAGGTCGAAACGAATCCTCAGTGTCAAATTTTTGAAAAAAAACTTGCTTCTTCAAAGGGACATCAGCCCCCATCTGTCGAGAACAAGCAAACCCGTTCTTCTTTCAATCATGCAAGAGAAGATATCAGGCCGCTTAACAAATCGTTAAAATGCACGCTCTGTAAAAAGCTTCACACATTGTATTCGTGCAAATCCTTTAAAGAATTGTCTGACGAAGATCGAAGGAAGTTTGTCTTGAATAGCAAACATTGCTTCAATTGTTTGTCACATAAGCATTCTTCTTCAAACTGTACGTCATCAAATCTCTGTTTCCATTGTAAAAAACCGCATCATTCTTTATTGCACGTTCACGATAAATCGAGGTCATCAGTACCTGCCTCTTCAAGCTCCATGCAGAGCAGCTCCGAACAAACTAATGCTTCTTCCTGCATTTCTAATGCCGAAACTTTTCATAGTGCGCAAACCCTTTTGACCACTGTACAATTCGAAATCCAAGATAAATTTGGAAATTGGTTTAGAACCCGAGGTCTTCTCGATTCCGCTTCAACTCATAACTTTGTTTCGCAATCGTTGATTAAAAAACTAGGTCTTTCGTCATCGCCTACTTCTATCAATGTGACCGGCATTGACAATTTGAAAACTCAAGTCTTGCAGTCTTCAAAATTGAAAATCAGAGACGTTTGCCAAAGAAACACCAATCTTAATTTAAACTGTCTCATTCTTACCAGTATTGGCAAGGACACTCCAAGTCACTCTATTAATACCTCCGGTTTAAACATTCCCTCTCACTTAAGGTTAGCTGATTCTCAGTTTAATGCTCAAGGTCCCATTGATGTACTTTTCAGTGCCAATGTTTTTTGGAATTGCATTCGCAAACAAACACGCAAGTTATCTTCAACCGTGGTCGCTAGAGACACCGATTTTGGTTGGGTTATTACTGGTGAAATCCAACAACCCAGTCTTCAAACCAAAGCGCAATGTCATTTCGTCACAGCTGACATAAATCTCATTTCTGAAAAAGAGAACGCTCATGTTTCAGATCTCAATAATTTTGAAAAACACTTGCCGAAACGATGTCTCATCGTGAACAACTACGCTACCTCTGTAAGATGTTTAAATGGTTTTTCCTTCTTCCCGCACAAGATGGCCATTCAAGTTCGCCTTGCTTTGTGTTATTTCGTTTACCTTCTCATGTCATTTTTATAGCAGGTAATTGCTTAAACTCTTTTTCGAAAACTATCTTCCCCTTGTGTAAAACCATGGCTATCAGTCACCATCATTTCGCTGTAAGCCATGTTTCACTTCTTTCCTTATTTAGAAGGATGGCCACGGTCGGCTCCTCCCTCCTTCCTCACAATTTGAAACCGCTTGAAAATCTGAATTCCCTAACATCTAGAATAACTATTCTTATGCATAACCTTCTTCTCAATGTCCCAGCTTGTCTTCTTTGCTCGGAAGAATTAAGCTTCTTTTTGTTGAAAATTGTCCGATTTCGTGATCCTCAAAATTATGCGAAATTGATTTCTTACTTTATTTCATATATCTTTAAATTGCTTTTTCACGTCCAAGTTACGATTGACTGCATGCCGTCCAAACTGAATATCTGCTTTAAGTTACAGCTGATTCAACAAGTGTTGTTTGTGTACTTTGAACTGCTTGTTTGTCAGACTTGTTTGTATACAAGCCTGAGGAAGGTCAAGTCACTGTTTATTTCCTGTACGCTTGACACAGTTCAAAGCAAGTTTCTCTTATCTCAACTTTGGCTGATTGCCAAGCATTGTCTAGTGAGCCGCTCCTGCAAGTACAGAAGCCGTTCACCTACTTCCCAAAATAAACTTGTTCCAGTTAAGGACTCTTTCAGCTATTTATATGTCTTATCTCGTTGTACTATGTGGGTCAAGGCCGCACTTGCTTTTGTATTCCACTTACTCATGCTCGTATTCTATAACTGCTTCGATCCTTGTTTCAAAACTTCGTTGCGTATTTCTCACGCGCTCATGTATTTCACTTTGCTTACATATTTTGCGATCTTAATGTTCATTGATGAACAAACTGGTTTTTTCTTGTCGTCACATTCGATGTGTTTTTGCATTTATACTTGTCACGTCACGTTTCTCGCTGACTTAAGTATTTTTCTGAGTAACCCCTTTGATACTCATTATAACTTGAGGTCATTGTTTATGGCTACTCGTTTGTTACCTATGGCGTTCTTGCTTTCTACTCGCATAGTTTCTTTGTTTACTTGGTATATTCTTATCCTGAATAGATGTACTTGTCTCTATACGCTTTGTTTAAACTTGTTAATTCTCCTTTCGCATCGTATCGCAATCTTTACTAGTGCTTTATTTCTTTCAGCTTCCAGCTATTTTGTGATTGAAAGTGTTGATAATTCTCGCCTTTTAACTCCGCTTTCCAATGACCCTGATGACCTCCTTCCACTTACACCTGGTCACTGTCTTACACGCACTTCTCTCTCTGCCCATCCTCCCCTTCCTAATTCTTTCAGGGATTCTGATCTACCTATCGTTTGGTGTAAACTTGAAGCCCTCCGCAATTCCTTTTGGAAGAGGTGGAACTTGGAATATTTAACTTCCTTGCAACGGAGGCAGAAGTGGTTTCTTTCCAGTCCCGACATTAAAGTGGGAGACTTGGTCTTAGTTAGGGATGTTTCACCCCCCCTAGTCTGGCCTTTTGGAAGATTGACCGAGTGTTACCCTGGAAGGGATGGGAGAGTCAGGGTGGTCAGAGTTTTGACCACTAATGGTCAGATCACAAGACTACTTCTCCGCAATTGCTTATTACCTTTAAATGTTTACTTGTTTTTCTTGTTCCCTGTTGGTGTTTTCCCCTCCCAGTATGGTGCATTCTTGGAATACACGGTACGAGAGATTAAAATTTTGAATGCTTTTGCATGTTCATTTCTTCCTTCCTCTTTGTCAAACACCAACAGTGATCATCTGTTTTCTCCTTGTTGGGCATATCTCTTATGTCTTCATAAGTCTGTTCCAGATATAACTTCTGTGACCCACCTAGCGTCATCTCGCAGCGAATCTCAGAAGCTCCTCAATTCTTCCTGGTGCTAGAGGACTTACTTATCCATTTGGCCACCAGATCCTGCTACCATCGCCAGCTATTTTCTCCTTGAGCAAGAGGACTACGTCTACTTCTTTACTCACCATGCTGCGCTAATATCATCTGTTATCAACTCTTTGAAGACATGTCTTCATAAGTCTGTTCCAGATATAACTTCTGTGACCCACCTAGCGTCATCTCGCAGCGAATCTCAGAAGCTCCTCAATTCTTCCTGGTGCTAGAGGACTTACTTATCCATTTGGCCACCAGATCCTGCTACCATCGCCAGCTATTTTCTCCTTGAGCAAGAGGACTACGTCTACTTCTTTACTCACCATGCTGCGCTAATATCATCTGTTATCAACTCTTTGAAGACCAGCTCAGCAAGAGATCAATTTTTTGTTTTAAAGTTGGCAATGTTTATATGTTCTCCTTTTGACTCCTACACCCCACTCTTTCCCCCTTCCTTGACCCTCCGTGCTCCGTTGAGCAGCTCTCACTTCTCAGTCGGCAGTTGACTCGATCAGTCAAATCTCCTCTCGAGCTAGCTTCCTCAAACCAAGAGGCACACACTTTTCTACGCCATGTTGGCTAGGTAGTCATCAAAGGAAACTTCGACTTCAACATGAAATCAAGATAAGTACCATTTTAAAGGTTTTAACCTCATCTTCATCAATTTTATCTACATGCTTTTATTGATTATTTCATAGACAGCGTGAGATTACTTGTGGGGCGGTAATCATTCTTCGCGGGATTTTCCATGTTGGGCTTCTGTCTAATCAAGCCAATCTTGGTGAAAAGCAGCATTTCTTATGCTTGCAAAATGACAAATCCTCTCACTACGTGGGATATTATCTAATACCCGCTGTCTATCATTATAAAGCTAGTTCCTCCGTTGGATTTTCTCAACCCCATTTTTCTGCTAAGGTCGTTCTGGAACCTTCGAGATCTTGTACTCTATCTGCGAGTCTTGCCGTCAAGTATTTTTCACTCACTTGTGAAAATACTAGTTAAAATGAGGAATCTTCCTTAAATTACTGCAATAGCGAACTTTCTTCCCCCGTTGGAACATTCTATGGCGCATTTAATTGTAAATCACAACTATTTCAAGAAATAGACTCTCACCTATATAGTGCAATCAGTTATTTCCATAATTGCAATAACTTTCTTTCTCATAAACTTCAGTGTTTCTATAGTGAACTTTGCATCCATCTTTATAGACTACAGTGATAATCAGTGCTTGCTCCACGTTTCTACCGCGTCGCGATCGTCCGGTTATATTAAATACGGCCATGAACATTGATCCTATATCCCAATGATCTTTCCTCAACCTTCTACTAACCACCATTATTAATAAAATTGTAACTTTCTATAAGGTGTCACTCACGAAGTGCCCTTCCAACTTTGCTAGTTTAACATTAATTAAATTCTGCATAATTACGTGTGTGACACACGATTCAAATTCACATTGTTCCTTTCCTATAATCAGGGAAAACAATTCCTTAAACTCTTGAGCGAATCATGTTCAGGTTTCACGAAATGGAAACTGTCCCATTTGGCTAGTGATTCCTGCTCAAACTTGGGAAGTCTAGAACTTTCCTTTTCACTTTCTTCAGGTTTCACAGTAAGTGACCTGCCCTCTTTTGTATAATTCTCATATAATAATTCTGTATAAATATAAGAAGTTGTAGGAACTTCTATCTTATTTTTCATGTTTTTATTATTGTTATTTTCGAAGTTGTCACTTTCTCTAGAACATTCTCTCAAGAATTTCTTAAGGTGCACTCTTTGTACTCCAATTCACGTTCAAACTTTAATTACTTCATTGTTTATTTGTTTAAATCTTATAAAGATTTTAGAAACATGTAAGGTTTGAAACCTTGTAAATTGTCAATTGCCTGGAGCAAACGTTTAATGTCGAGAGGTCTGCGACCCCATTTGTTAAAAAGTTCAAATGAACTATGTTTGTCAAAAATCATATTACATGCTTGTTAATTTCCTCAAACTTCTTTGCATTGTTAAATAAATTAAATATTTGTTTTTGGATTCATCATTTCTCTGATACTACAGTTAGGCAGGATCCTGGCTTTCCTAGCTCTTCCTAGGTTTATGCCCTCGTTCATACTCAATAAAGCTTTTACTATTTGTCTGGCCAGACCATCACCCTTCCCTATAGTACTTTTATTCGTGCTTGGGAGGAAATACGCTAAAGCCTTTCTCTGGCAAACTGCCCAAGTCTTAGCTGCGGTTCCCGTCAGCTTCGACCAAGCTCGTACCCACTTTAGGTATCCGAGCACGAATTTGCGGTGGCAACCGCTTCTAAATGTATTGAAAGTCAAATTCATAACTTTTGTGGGACTCTCCTCCTATTTTTCTATCCTTTTTCTCCAATCCAAAATCTACTTCCTTCTCTTAATCATCTTCCCTTGGTGGGTGGGTTATTCCTCAGTCAATAAACTACCCACTGATGGTTCTTGACCAATAGCATGTTTGCTCTGTCACTCCACATGGACTCCAGATTCTGAACCTGGCTGCCAGCTCGCTTGTTACTGATATCGCGCCAGGAGTTGGCAGTTGGGTTTGAACTTCAGATGTGTTCCCGCTCACTGCTTATCGCGCATTCCAAAAACATTAAGTTAGTCATTACTTGCTTCACTCACTCAGCACATTCTTTCTCTCTCTGGCTGCGTGTTGTGTGCTGCTATGACAACGATTGGCATGCAGGGAGCCGATATATTTAAATCGGAATAGATGGACCGCGCATGCGTACTGTCAGACCCCCCCCCCCCCCCCGCACCCCGTCGCAGCGTGTTCAACTGCCATCTCCTGCCGCGATGACAATATGTCTCCAGTATTGCACAGTTACACGTACAGCTCGAGTCTAAGCTACGTGAACCTGAGAGGAATGTGCATCGCGGACTATCAGTAGTGGTGTTGACGAGTGATGGGGTTTCTCGGTCCGTGCATAGTACAGAACCAAATACATTGGTCGGTGACTCACTCAGTCATTCCTAACACCACAGTGGTTTGAGCAACGGCCGAATGTTAGCAGTATTGGAATAGAACGGAATACCAGATATAATAATAATAATAATAATAATGTTATTGGTTTTACGTCCCTTTTAACTACTCTGGCTTTTAGAGACGCCGGGGTGCCGGAATTTTGCCCCGAAGGGTATCTTTAACGTGCCAGTAAATCAACGGACACGGCTCCCTCGCATTTGCGCACCCTCAAATGCCAGCTGACTGCGCCAGGATACGAACCTGCAACCTTGGGCCCAGCAAGCGAGAACGTTACCGCTGAGCCACGCAGCCAGCCAGAATACCAGATAACACAGCGGGCTGTTGAGAGATCCTTCTCTTCACGCCCGACCCTTCCCTGCTCTTTCTCCTCACCCCGCAAGTTCATAGAGCTTGGACTCGAGCAGTTCGGTCCAGTATCGCTTCTTGCTCTCAGTGGCTATTGTGGAGAATTGAAAACGGTGTGCGCTGAGCTGGAAAAGCCCTGGCTCCACGCAGACATGGAATGTAAACATGACCGCCACTTGTGTGAGTTCTAGTCAGCTCCGACGATAAGGAGGGGCAAGTGGGGCTGTAGTCCCAGGGTCCGGATTTGTTGAGGGACCCGAGGCGGTAAATGAGTGGACAGCTTTATTCAATTTAATGTCAAAATTTTCTGATATGACTCTGTTCGATGTAAACATAGCCAGTGAATTGTACCCAACACATTACAAATAGAACATATAATTCATTTTATAAATAACCATTGTTTTCTTCGTTTTTGTTCCGGGGAAATGGCAATGTTGCCAGAGTTGTCCATTTAATTCTTTGCGTTTCTAATTCTTATTCTTGTGGTGCCTAAACACGTTTAGATACAATGAAAATGGAATTGTTAATACACAGTGATCAAAATCTTGAAGTAAATGAGCAACCAATGAGAAAGAGAGAGAGAGAGAGAGCAAAGCAAAGCCAACTCCGTACAGGCCATGGAGACCCTGGGAGTAGTGGAAGGTAGAGGCTTCCACTTTTTGTAACATCGGTACTAGATGGGATGGAGTTGTCAATAACTCCCAGGAATTACCCTGGTACTCATTTCTTGTGTAGGTTGAGTGAACCCCAGGGCCATTTGCGTTTCCGAAAGTGGTAGTTTTGTAGTTGGGGATCGAACCCACCCCCTTTCAGTTAGAAGCTCAGCGCCTCTACCAACTGCGCCACGCAGCCCCCTATGAGGGAGAGAGAGATTGGGAGAAATGAAGCAGAGTGGCTGAATAATTAAAGACAAAGTAAATTAATAATCAGTTCTGCAAGCTAAATTCCACGAAGCTTTTTATTTGGATGGTGGGGGGTTAAAATGTGCAAGCTTAATACCATTATTCCAAAACTATGTCACAGGTTCATTAAAATACAGGGGCCTGGAAAACCTTTTCCTAGGGCTCTTAACCGCTCTCTATGGCCCTGCTTGTGGGGAGCGGCGGAATTACGCAAAATGTCAAATATGCTAGGTGAGTCGAAGTATAAAACGCCATTTTATAGCCAGTAGCAGAGCTAAAGCATGGAGTAGCATAGTTCTGCTGCGTGATCGCTTGTCTGGAAGATTCGAGTACTGTACTTTCGAGAGCTTTTATTTGGATGGTGGTGGTGGGGTTAAAATTTGCAAACTTAATACCGTAATTCCAAAAGTATGCTCTAGGTTGAATAAAAATGGAGGAGCCCAGATGACCCTGCCCTAGGGCCCATGATCGCTCTCTACGGCCCTGGTAGTAGTAGGCCATAGCCTACTGTTTCCAAGGTTTTGTTTACCGTAACAATTCATGCCACCATTCTGTTCTCCATCCTTTGTTACCGCTCTATTTTATGCCAGGGTTTCCGTCATTGTTTCGGATCATTAGATGAATTATTGACAGCCGTAACGTAATGAACGAGAAGAACACTTAGTTATACAATTACTTTTCATCACTCATGATTACGACAGATATTTTCTTTTTCCGTGCGACTGGATTCATTACTGAGAGTAAGAGCAGAGCGGAAGAGAAATTGCAAGGAAATAATTCATTAGGTAATATGCAGTTATGATCACATCCTGGCCGATATGCGGAACTTGTCTTTGAGTAATGAAGAAGTATTGGGCTGTTGACCACCATTACGTCAAGATGGCATGTAAATCAACATGAGAGAGCAGACGTGGCCCATTTCCTGGCCTACTTCCACAGCAGGCGGTGAATTATGACGTGATCAGCGAAGACAAACGAAGTCGAGTTGTAGAACAATGTGGAATGGCCCCCCTCTATCCCAGGACCGCTTTCCTGCACGACATGTTGTGCTTTCTAGCAGTACAGTACCAACCAGCAAACACAAAAGAACGTAGAAAAGCTTGCAGCCGGTCCGCTTAAGTATGCCGCACCAGTGTAGCGATACTTTGATTCCACGAAACTCGCAATATCAACATCGTAAAACTCTCGAATTTAACAGACATTCTAGTTCTTTCAGTGTTGCCTGTACAAACTATCAGTTGTAACTCTTCATAAAAATTTGCCCAATATGACTGTATCCTATGTAATAGTGATTATAACTAATACATGTAATTTTATTCAAGAGTGTGTGTGTGTTTTTTTTTATTGGCAATCGGGCTCTGTGCATTTTTAACGACAAGTCGTTATTATAACTGTTTCCCCAGTCACATACTACTTCAGTTTAACTTTATTTTATCAGAAGGTAGGCCTACTTACAAATAAAATTCACTACAATTTTCGCCATAATTGTAATATGTGAACAATTCTTGTTTTATCAAACTAATGGAGCTTCTTGTAACTCTTCACAAAAATTTGCCCAATATGACTGTATCCTATGTAATAGTGATTATAACTAATACATGTAATTTTGTATTACCGTATTTATTGCAACATTAACAACCTTGATAAAAAAAACAATGTTTTGGGACGTATGTTCCGTTTTTCCATTCTTGAAATCTGGCAACCCTAAGCCGGACATTTGACGGTGGCACAAGTCCTGGTAAACACCTTCACACATATCACCGCCTTCCAATAACACTAGAATACATATTGTTAACATAAATATCACTTAATAACACAGTAATTACACTTATTCACTTATTTTCTGAGCACTTTCGTATGTCCCCGCGATACTGAACGCATCCGTCGCACGGTTGTATGTTGGCACTCTTCACTTACTTTGTGTACATAGTCTTATATGGAACACGTTATTTTGTCTCTGTAGTCCTACCTAGCCTATCGTAGATATAATAGATTTCTGCCGAGCTGCGTGGCTCATTCGTGTACAGTTTCTTGTATATAGGCCTATCTTGGTTCGCTTTAGCTGTTTACGTGACATTATTTGTCACCCTACTTCAGTGTTCAAAATAACGTAATCTTCTGTGATTAGCTGATTACTATTTTATATTACCCCTGGCTTTGCCCCTAATTGATTCAGAGCAATACCATAGACTCACAGACTTATAAACTGTGTTTCTACTCGATCCAGAACACTCTACTTACAAATCGGACTTCTTATAGTTAAGCCCTTTGTTGCCCTAAACCTTGAGTCGAGCGTCACGGGCTCCTGCCAATATATGCGATTATCAACTGAGTCATATGGGAGCATCGATTTCCTATAGATGATTGCTCGCCGATTCCATTAATGTATTCAGATTTGCAATCCGTTCAAGCGTTCTCTCATTATCCAGTGCGCGTCCGTTTTCATTGCCACATAAAGAAGTTCTTCCCCCTTTGAGCTGTGATGTCAGCTATTAGCCCGTGAATGAGCATAACTCAGTTTGGCCCAGTTACTGCGTAATTAATTGGATCCATAAATTATTAACCCAATTAATTAGCTGTAAATTTACGATTTGAATTTAGATTAAGGCCTCTGTTTTTCGTTTTCTTCTGCGAGTATTAGTTCGGATTAATTCGAATAAAGGATTATATATCGCGTGGTCTGTCTGTCGGTAAGCCACGCCTACCTATTCTTTTACAAAGAGCGAGTGATTCCGAGACATGTTGAAGTTACGATATCTCTCCAGCGCGTGCTTATGTAGCGCGATACTACTGCCACCAGAAATCCGCTATAGACAATGTCCTCTCTCGTTTCACCCCTGAATACGACAATCATGTATTTTCTACACATCTTAATTCATCGCAATGGAGCAATCCTTTCAGGCTTGCCTGAATGGTTTCAATGTATTGTACTTTTGGGGAACTTTAACTGACAATTTTTTTCACCTTGAAACTCAAAACTGCACTGCATGAGGTCCAGCTTTACTCGTTCTTGACCTCAAAAACATGAGGCTTTTAAGGAAACCTTCAACTCAGGCTTCGGTGGCGTAGTTGGTAGCATGCTGAGCTTCTATGCCCAAGATCGCGGGTTCAAACCCGACCGAAGTCGTCGGAATTTTTATGAGCGTTGAAAATCCCTCAGTATGCCTTCCTTCGGAGGGGATGTAAAGCCGGCGGTCCCATGTCGTAGATTTATGGCACGTTAAAGAACCTTCCACTAATTACACCTGTGTGAAGCTAAATTGTATGTTAGGTTGAACATTTGACAAACGCTCTTAAGTTCTGACGTTCGTCGCCAGGAGTCGACTGCGATGGCATCTGGTAACAAGTTCTGAATTAGTAGTCGTTGACGGTTGCGTTTGGCGACAAAAGTAGGAACTACTTGGAAAAATTCAATGTCTGCAGTCCTACTTGAATTGAAAACAGATAACACACACTATTACAGTCATCACAATTAACACCGGTTATCAGACTGATTCTACACACACCCAAAGTACACGGGGCTACATGACCGCGTTGTCGCAGCCCCTAAACTGAGGAACCAACCAACCAACCAACCAAACCTTCAACCAAAATCAAATTTAGTAAGACCAGAAGTTTAAATCATACATCAAATTTGCAGAAATGTATTGGACTCTTGATTAAAAATTAAGTTCTACAGAGCAGTGCTTTGGGTTGTTAGTCCATGTTGTAAATGCTTCTTAATATATTAGGGTTCTCCAGCAAGAAAAGGCTGGCATTTTTAGCTTATTTTCATCGTATGAAATATAGGCTTATTAGATTACCTTCTGTCCATGTATGGGTGTTTTTTTAATCATGCGCTTAAATGGTTCGTCAATGACATATTTTAAGTTTTTCACTTAGTTATCCTCATTATGGGCAAATGAATGATAGTAGGATTCATATCCGGTTGTTATTGTTGATTCGTTTAGGGGCTTTCTGACATCGTGTTCATAAAGCTCCGTGTACTTGGGTGTGTAAAGAATTTGTCAGATATCCTGTGTTATTATGATGGCTGTTTTAGTGTGTGTGTATCAATAGTTGGGACTAGGGTTGGAGGAGGGGACAGCCGTAGCCTTAATTTTGATACACTACAAACATTTGCCTGGAGTAGAAATGGGAAACCACGGAAAACCAATTCCAGGTTGGATGAGGTGTCAGTCAAACTCCCCTCTCCTAAGTTTTGCCCTGCGAGGCTGAGTACATCCCGTTCCAGCACCCAGACCAGGATTAAATATCTTGCCAAAGCCAGGAATCAAACCCGGACTCAGGGGTGAAAACCAAGAATGTTACCCACTGGCCACGAGGTGGTCAGGATTCATATCCATGTGATAGAATTGCGTCCTCCAACTCTTACGTTACATTCACATACTGCTCTGGCCTCAATCAGTCATTCCAAGGTAAGCGCATTGAACTGTGACTGATTTTGAAAAGCGCGTGAAGAACAGCATCAAACTAAATCAGTAACTTCCAAAATAGGTAAACGTTAAGCACCTAGGTATTATACTGTAGTTCTACGTCTCGGAGGTAAGTAATGGAGCCTACAGGAGGAGAAGGGATACCCTTCAATTCGCTGAGCACTGTCTTCGCCCATGCAGGAGTGGTATGAGCACAACAGCGATGTGAGGCACGTTTGCATATCAAACATAGCGCCACGGATTTGTTTAAGCTTTTGATCTTCTTTTTGGTGCCCGCAGTCAGCTTCATTTTAATGAGTATTTTTCATTTAGTCGCCTCCGTAGCGTAGAGGTCAGCATGGTTAGCTGCCGCCCCGGAGGTCCTGGGTTCGATTGCCGGCTCTGCCACGAAATTTGAAAAGTGGTACGAGGACTGGAACGGGGTCTACTCAGCCTCGGGTGGCCCAAATGAGTAGAGGGGGTTCGATTCCCCCTCAGCCATCCTCGAAGTGGTTTTCCGTGGTTTCCCACTTCGTCTTCGGGCAAATGCCGGGATGGTACCTTCTTCAAGGCCACGGCCGCCTCCTTCCCTCTTCCTTGCCTATCCATCCTAACCATCCCTTACCTTCCCTCATGAGGCCCCTGTTCGCTTTGCAGGTGAGGCCGCCTGGGCGAGGTGCCAATCCCACCTCACCAGTTGTATCCCTACCGATTCGATGTCCCCAGCTCTAGGACACTGCCCGTAGAGGCGGTAGTGGTGAGTTCCCTCGCTGAGTCCGTGGGTTCCACCAACCTGGAGGGTAATCGACTACAAAAAAAAACATTTATATTAGATGACTTGTTAGGATAAATATATAGGTGGCATTTAGATATTATTGACCTACAAACTAATCTGACTATAAGTAAAGATAATAGGCCTACACACACCAACGCCAGTGGTTGGACTCGAGCCGACAGCCGAGTGTGAGCTGGCTGAGGTGGGAATCGAATCCCCCTCTCCTTAGCTCTTGCTCTCAGAGCTGAATTCAATTTCTTGGCAGACCCGAAAGTCAAACCCGGACCTCCGTGGTGACAGCCAATAATTCTAGCCACTGTGCCAGTAGGTGGGCGATTAATGCATTCTAATATTTTTATTCACACCACACAATGGCTCGATGTCATAACTGAGCTTTGTGATAAATATTCCATTTCATATTGTTGGAGAGCGCTTGCCACAAGGTTCGGATACTCCAAGCTGGTTGCCGAGAGCGCTGGCATAGCCTGATCATGGATTGCAAGGCAGTGTCTAGTCTTGTGTGTACACTCTGTGGAAACAAACTCTACCATCTCCCTTGCTTGTGTTGGGCTTAGAGCACATGTAATATTGTTATAATGTAGGCTATTCAATTTCAAATAAAAGCACTCAAGTGTTACAGTTAATCGATCGTTGTTATTTATAATAAGCTGCTATTTCATCAGGTTATGAGGCCCAGTCTACGGCAAACTGCGTGTAAGTGGATTAAAAGTCGGTTTAACGATCGCGTGCTTTGAGTGTGTGCGGTTACAAGATGGCTCAAGAAAGTGTCAAGTTGAATATTCCAGTGTTAAATGGTGGAAACTTCATATTTTGGAAAACAAAGTTGCGAGCCGTATTAGTACGTGATGATTTGTGGGAAGTTGTCAGTGAACCAAAGCCTGAAGTAATTAACGCGGTGTGGCAGAAGAAAAATAATAAAGCCTTAGCGTACATTTCATTGAGTATTGAGGACAGTCAACTCATTCATTTTGCACATTTGAACGATGCATGTGATGCATGGCAGGCTCTGTCGAAAAAGTACGAGAGATCCACGTTCGGAAGCAGGTTATATTTACGACGTAAACTGTACGGCATACATTATCGTGGTGGACCAATGAGCAGTCACATCGACGCAATTATGGAAGTAGTGGGTTTGCTGCGTGGATCTGGTAGGCCACTTGAAAACGACGAGATTGTTGCGGTTTTGCTGGTGAGTCTTCCCGAAGCTTATTCAGGGCTTGTCACAGCGCTCGAGGGCCGTGACGAGGCAGATTTAACGGTGGAATATGGAACTGGGAAAATGCTTGACGAATACCAAAGGCGTGCCGACGCTGGTGTGCATGGAAATTGTGATTCAGAGGTTGCACTACAGTCGGCGGTCGCAGGCTCAAGTAAGGATAGTCGTGCTCATCAAAATGGAACAACTAAAAATTCAAGCGGGAAACCGTATAAGGGTGGCAAAGAGACACGGGCATGTTACTTCTGTAATAAACTTGGCCATTTAAAAGGCAGATTGCTATCGATTCAAGAAAAGTCAACAGCAGAGGTCAGCAGGTTCAGAATCGGCAAAATCATCGATTGAGGTTAAGGTATGCAACACACAGAACTATGCTACATTTAAGGCACTAGATCAACAACATGCTGCAAGTAGGCCTACCGGAGGATGGTGCATAGATTCAGGGGCTACCAGTCACATGACGAATGATAGGCAATTGTTCATGTCTATTCGTGACACAAGTGCTACAGTCTTTCTTGCTGATGGTTCATCCGTGGTAGCTGCTGGAATCGGAGACGGACAATTTTACACTGAGGTACCAGGCGGGCACCTCCAAGAAGTACTATTGAAAAATGTGCTGTTTATTCCACAATTGGATGATAGTCTACTTTCGGTGAGGCGCATAACAGAGCAAGGTCACCGAGTGACGTTCGAGAATGACACGTACAGCATCTACAAAGAACATCAGGTCATCGCAGAAGCAAGGAACTATGGGAATTTATTCAGACTTCAGACTGTGGTACCAAGTTCGTCAGTTCATGTGGCGAGAGAAGCTGTATGCCTACACCAGTGGCATCGTCGATTGGGACATCGGGATCCGGTTGCAATCCAGCGTCTGATCAATGAGGAATTGGCTACAGGAATCCAAGTGTCGAAATGTTCGGAGAAGGTAGTATGCGAAGACTGCATCAAGGGAAAACTAACCGAAGCAAAATTTTCTGAGAGTACTTCCAGAGAGAAGGAGCCCATGCGACTCATTCATTCTGATCTTTGTGGGCCCATGCAGACTGCAACGCTAAGTGGAAATAGGTATTTTCTATCACTCATTGACCATTACTCCCGTCTTACTGTGGTGAGGCTGGTAAAATCCAAAGATGAGGAGGCAGGCGACGTAGAAGACTACATTGCTGCAATGCATACTAGATTTGGAAGGAAGCCGATTGCCATTCGTACAGACAATGGCAAGGAATACGTTTCACAAAAACTGGAGAACTTTCTGCGGAAGGAGGGGATCCAACATCAGCTCACAGTCCCCTACACTCCACATCAAAACGGCGTAGCAGAGAGGAAGAATCGGTCATTGACAAAATCTGCAAAGTGCATGTTGTTGGATGCTGATCTGAACAACCTCTTCTGGGGAGAAGCAGTTTTGACCGCAGCTTATTTGCAGAATCGATCAACGAGCCGGAGTATCAACAAAACTCCAGTTGAATTGTTTACAGGAGTGAAGCCAGATCTGGGTCATTTACGTGTGTTTGGATCTAAGGTCTATTCGCTTGTACCCAAACAAAAGCGAAAGAAATGGGACAACAAAGCAATAGAAGGCGTCCTGATTGGCTATGATGGAAACACCAAAGGCTATCGGATTCTGGATCAAAAGACAGCCAAGGTTTGGATCAGCAGATCGGTGCGGGTAATTGAGAGTGTTGCCAAACATCCAGCTTCGGTAGGCAGTGCACTGAAAGAAGGGGATAATGAAATCACACCGCAGCATGTAGGGACATTGGAACATATTTCGACACAGACGGAATCAGCTGACAACTCAACACTGAATCCCAGAGGTACCAACACGGTGACTTTCAACAGAGGAGAGAATGTAAGCAGCATAGGAGATGAATGTGAGACTGAACCAGAAACTCCACAATTTCCACGAAGAGTTTATAAACGGCCAAATAAGGGTGTGCCAGCAAAGAAGCTAACGCACAAGGTGCAGACGAATCACACCAGAGAGCCAGCCTCATGGAACGAAATGCTCAAAATGTCACCTCGTGAGCAAACGTTGTGGACTGCTGCTACGGAAGAAGAAATAAGCTGTCTCAATCAACATTGTGTATGGGAATTAACGGAGCTTCCACCAGGGAAGAAGACTCTTTCTTGTAAGTGGGTATTTAAGGCAAAATTGGATGGTAACGGTCAGATCCACACTTACAAGGCCCGATTGGTAGCCAGAGGATTTTCTCAACGATATGGTGAGGATTACGATGAAACTTTTGGGCCAGTGGTGAAGCATGACACTATTCGAGTTTTATTCAATGTAGCTGCACAGAGGGGACTTCACGTTCGGCATCTTGATGTGAGAAGTGCTTATTTGAACGGTGAATTAAAAGAAGAACTATATATGGAACAGCCACAGGGTTTTGAGGAACCCGGTCAAGAGAGCAAAGTTCTGAAATTGCGGAAAAGTCTGTATGGTTTAAAGCAATCGGCACACGTTTGGAACAAGACAGCTACAGATACATTATCCAAGTTAGGCTTTCAACAACGAAATGCAGATCAGCGCCTTTATTCAAGAAAGGAAGAAGATGGAAGCATTACTTACATTCTGTTGTATGTCGATGATCTCCTGGTAGCCGGTCAGTCTGCAAAATTAACTGATAAAGTTGGTACAGAATTGCAGAATTATTTTGACATCAAAGACTTGGGTGATGTTAGTTACTATTTGGGAATTCAAGTGGAAAGACAGGAAAATGGAACAATTTTGCTAAACCAAAAGGCAAAGATCGCAGCATTGTTGGAGGATCATGGCTTATCGCAGCCAAAACCAGCTGCGACTCCAATGGAAACCAATTTCTTATCTGGTGAAGTGACTGCAAGTGCAGAGTTACCAAATAACACTCTGTACAGGAAAGCCATAGGGTATCTACTATACATAGCCACAGTATCCAGACCAGACATCGCAGTCGCAGTGAGTCTACTTAGTCGTCGAGTGGAGATGCCTACTCAACAGGACTGGAATGCTGTAAAACGAGTGATGCGGTACCTCGCATTTACAATACACAAGACACTTCGTTTATCTTCAACTAAAGACACAGAGCTCAAATGTTATGTGGATGCTGACTGGGCTGGTGACAAGACCAACAGGAAATCTACATGTGGTTATGTTTTCTTTCTTGGCGAAGGGGTTGTAGCATGGTCAAGCCGGAAGCAAATGTCAGTTGCCATGTCGTCTACGGAGGCGGAATACATTGCAGCATCATTTGCCAGTCGGGAGCTGCTGTGGCTCAGACAATTACTTATGGACATGAGTTTACAGATTGTTTGTCCAACAACCATGTATGAATATAACCAAGGTTGTATTAAATTAATTGAGTCAAATCGGTTTGGGGCTCGCACCAAACACATTGATGTATGTCATCACCAGCTTCGGGATCTTCGAGGAAAGGACATCATAGAAGTGCTGTATTGTCCATCCAACAAGATGCTGGCAGATGTATTCACGAAGCCTTTGGCTAGAGAACCATTCCAGAACATTGTGGAACAACTGGGTCTACAATGATACGAACCTATGACAGCGAGAAGGGGTGTTGGAGAGCGCTTGCCAGAAGGTTCGGATACTCCAAGCTGGTTGCCGAGAGCGCTGGCATAGCCTGATCACCATGGATTGCAAGGCAGTGTCTAGTCTTGTGTGTACACTCTGTGGAAACAAACTCTACCAAGGCCGCACTAGATAGACAGGCCACAAGGTTCCGGCCGTGACGTCACAGAAGTGGCCCACGTTCAGCATGGTAGGGTACGGCCCGCTCTCACTGTCACCATGGTATTGTTCATTTATTGAACATTATCGATGTATTTGAACAAGCCTTCAACTGTAGTTGTATTTAGGCTTGTGTACTACACGAGTTTTATGCGGGGGGAAAAGTGGCAGGGCAGTGTATATACCAATATTACCTCAATTGACATTTCCTTACGTAAATTTAAGCTGACAACTGTCATTTGTAACGGACACAGTTTCATATAAAGGATTAATGATTCTAGGCAAATACATGATATCAATTCACAATAATAGGCTGGAACCTTTCTTAAAAATTAGGCTTCTGCTTAAAACTTATCTAACAATTCCTAGAGTTTCAATTTACCAATTCTTCTTTTCTTTGGTGATTTATGGGTGGCCTTACTTGAGGATTTCTTCTTCTTAGCCATGAGTTTGTCTTCGATAACTTTTCTATAGTTATTCATTAATATATTACAAAAGATGCCTATATTTTTAAAATTACTTCCACAATCACTACATGTTTCAAACACCAGGTTTTCATTCTCCAGAACATTGTTGACAAAAAAAATCAGGATGTTTCTCTGAGAGTCGCATTGTAAAAACATCGATTCATACTTATCACTTATAAGTATATTAAATAATTTAAATTGTGTGATCAAAATGTTAACAATAAAATCTGATGGATACTTCAAAGCTCCCCTGTCGATTACATTGAAATAATAATTTTCTTCTGGCTTTAACACATCTGACGTTACATTATCATTATTTAACAATAAAACATCTTGACAACTTCTACATGTACAGTTTTTAATAATTATTTTACAAATATATCCGCCAATATAAACTAGACCTAACAAAATATTCTCAGATACAATAACATCTTTAAACTCAACCTCCGAACTTTCAAAATGTGAAATTTCTGTAGTTTTGAAGCTTTTACAATCCGAGCTCTTACAATCCACATACTTAATGAAATATCACTAATAGGTATTTCTGCGTGTTTACCGTTAGGGCTTTTAATTTTCGTTCTGACTCAAGGACTTGTTTCACTGAAATATGGTAGCAGGCACCACTCATTTGCCTGTACTGCCCAAATCTCGCTTCTAATTCATCAGTCTGAAATTTTTCTAACAATACATACTTGAATCCTAACCTTGTTTCCAAGTAATTTACCAACTCCTAAATAGTTTTTAAAGTGTGAACTAAAGCTGTTTGGGTTTCATTCTTAAGTTTTCCATGACGAGTCTCTTTTTTTGGTCTGATCTCCCCTTGAACAGGCAGATTGTCCCACTTAATTAACCAGGTTAAAAACTTGCGCAGAAATAAAACATTGTCGTCATGAACTGAAAATATTGCGTTACAATGAGGGTCGTTAAATCTATCGCCTTTGAAGGCATGCTTAACATTAACAATCTTCCTCCACTGAAGAATTATTTCTAAAAATACAGCTGTGCTTTTAAAACCATTTGTATTTTTTATTTCGTCAAAGTGTTTTAAAGCGACGACATTTTTCTCGTCGAACAGTTTAGAATAAAGGTTTACATTTTGTCGCTCTAAGGACGTTGGGTACAAAAGTTTTTGGTTCAGGGCAGGAGCGAGCTTAACAACATTATTCTCTTCTCCTCTATGCAGCTTTTTAAGGTGACCAACACTAGCAAAACATCTTTTGTCTGACTCAGGGTTGTCCAAGTCAGGGAACACAAAAGTTTGTAAGTTATCAGCTTGGTTAAGCCAGTTATTTCTTAAGCTTTTAAATACATGAACAGAATCAAATATTACAAAAATCTTTTACGTTTCGTCAAATGGGTTTTGAAAAGTGTTTTGTAAATAGCCTTTGCATAGCTTTTCAAATATTTTCTTGTTAACACAGTTATTATCCGAAATTATGCATACTACCTTTTAACCTATATCTGTTAATACTTTAAGGACTTGCAAAGTTAGTTCTTACAAGAAATGTGACGTTAGGTTCTTACACGGAAACAAACCAAGAACGTCTTTATTTTATTTTTTTAAGAATAGATGCCAACATAAAAGTTTGTACCGTTGTAGCTAATGTAGTGTTATTTTCTCCACTTTTACTACTAAAAGCAACTCCCTCTACCTTTCCTCCTTTATAGTTAAGCTCAGGTTTTACATAGACTTCATCGAGCAACAAGTTACAAAATATTTCATGTTCACTTAACAATTTTAGTTTCTTTTTCAAGTAATTCCTTTGCGAATCGTCTATACACGAATTTCCCGTGCCTGGTTTGCAGTAGAAGACTGTAAATACACAGGGTGAGGGTAAGGAATGTTGACTGTCTTATCTTCTTACTGTATATACCCCAGGGAATGCGAAAAAATTGAAGCGAACCATGTTGTGAGTATACAGGAGTAAGACACTTTCTTTACAAAGGCTAAGTTTAACTGTTCCTTGCAAAATTCTATTTTATCAGTAAATACACAGTCATCAAGTTCACTTTTAATTTCATCGATTACTTTGTTCACAGTTTCTATTTTGTCGTGGACAGTTTCTTTAGAGTCACAAGCAGGACTAAACAGGAAGTTACAGATACTTCTCAAATTCGACCATTTTAACATCTTGCCTCTGTCACCTAATGAACGTATACGGTTACCCTTGATCAAAATATCATGCTTTACGGCTTTAAAATCAAGAGTCTCATTTAATGTTAAAGAAGTACCAATTTTCGGAACATTTTCCTCAGTCATATAAATTTTGAAAATACAGAGTCTTTGGCTGTCAAAATTGACAAAAACTTTGTCAAAATCTAATTTGCATTTAATACTGAAATTACCCTTAACGTCGTCGAAGTCCCTGATCCTATCATCTTCTTCCTCAGCTTTATTTCTTTCTTCTTCCCGTTTTTCAATTTCTTTTTGTCTCTGAATAGGAGTTTTCCTCGGTGTTGGAAGATTTTTAGACAGATAGGCTGGCACATTTTCAAACTTAGTAGGAATAGCATCGTTTGCGAGTTTCAAATGGTCACGTTATACAGTTAAAATGGACCCATCGGGTCTTTTAACAGAATCCTCTCTAATTGTGAACCTTTCGTCGAAGTGTTTTATGCACACAACAGAGCTCCCCGAAGGGATAAATTCGGCTCGATGAATGGCTAAGATCCACTTTTGTTTCCGAACCAAGTCAATGGGGAATTTAAACACTGAAATATTAGGTTGGTTTGAATTGTATTTGCTTCGACAACCAGGTACACAACACGACGTGGGCATAATTCACTATGTTCACACACGTTTCAATCATTACATACCATTAAATGCGTCATTGCTGCGAGTAGTAGTTTTAGTACAAGTCACTGGTGAGAAGTGAAGCGTCCGGCCACATGTGTGACGTAGCGACCAAAGTGGAGGGGGAGCCTTATGGCCTGTCTATCTAGTGTGGCCTTGACTCTACCATCTCCCATGCTTGTGTTGGACTTAGAGCACATGTAATATTGTTATAATGTAGGCTATTCAATTTCAAATAAAAGCACTCAAGTGTTACAGTTAATCGATCGTTGTTATTTATAATAAGCTGCTATTTCATCACATATGTGCAGATTCTTGGATGAAGTAGGCTACATTTAGCCTAGATAGGATTGTAACATCAATCATGGGAGGAAGCAAGTGTGTGTCTGCCGGTTCTTCTGCCTCGCTAATAACTTAGGCCTATGTACGACTGATTCTGGAGTGGTGGTAGTATTGACTCCGGATATTTGACTTTTGTTATTTAAGTAAGCATCACTCTACCAACTACTGTTAATGTTGTTGTTGATATATTTAGGAGCATTGATAAATCGTGGCCAAGATGCCCTGTGTACTTGGGTGAGTGTGGAATTAGTCGGATAACCTGTGTTATTGTGATGGCTGTATTAGTGTGTGTTGGTGTAATTCAGATGAGCAATCGGAAGGAGGCGGCCGTGGCCTTAATTTTGGAACCATCTCGGCATTCGCCTGAAGTAGAAATGGAAACCGCGGAAAACCATTTCCAGGATGGCTGAGGTGGGATCGAACCCACCTATTCGCAGTTTTGCCTCACGATGCTGAGAATACCCCTTTCCAGCCCTCAGACCAGAATTACGAATTTCCTGGCATAGCCGGGAATCGGACCCGAGCCTCCGCGATGACAGTCAAGAGTGCTAGCCACTACGCAACGAGGCGGACTACCAACCATATGTCACAGGACGTAACGGATTAACACTTACCTTTTAAAAACTCGTAAAAGACTATCCGGGTTTAAATCAAACTTTTTACGAACTAAATACGGATCAAAACACGCGATTTAAAGTTTACCAGTCTAGAAAGCCAATATTTGCGGCCGAGGAGACCCATCGCACTGACACCGCGTCGCCTTGCAATCTTCAGACCAAAAGTACTGTAATATTAAGGACACAGATGGAAAGCCTCTAACAGATAGGGAAGAAAAGGTTGAGGAGATGGAAAGCTTACATAGAGTGTTTGAATAAGGGAAAGGAGATTGCGAATCATGTAATGGAAAGGGAAGAGGAAATGTATGAGGATGCGAAAGGAGTTTTAATATTGACAGAGCATTGGAAGACTTAAGCAGGAACAAAGCACCAGGCATAGATGATATACCGATTGATTTCCTACGCTCCATAGGTGATGATGGTCTGATCAGGTTATTTCACTTGGTGTGTAGGACTTATGAGACAGGTGAGGTACCCTCTGATTTCAAGAAGAATGTTATCATCCCTATACCAATGAAAGTGGGAAATGACAGATGTGAAGATTACCGTACAATCAGCTTGATTACTCATGCTTCAAAGATCCTGTCTAGAATAATTTACAAGAGGATGGAAAGCCAGATGGATACGGAGTTGGGTGAAGACCAGTTTGGTTTCAGGAGAAATGTAGGAACAAGAGAAGCTGTACTAAGTCTCATGCTGATTTTGGAAGGTAGAATAAGGAAAGATAAGAGATCGTTCATGGCATTTGTAGACTTAGAAAAGGTTTTTCATAACGTTGATTGGGCTAAATTGTTTGACATTTTGAAAACAATTGGAAAAAAGTACAGGGATAGGAGGGCGATCTACAATCTATACAGAAACCAGACATCAGTCATTCAAGCTGAAGGACATGAGAGAGAAGCTGGTATTCAGAAAGGTGTAAGGCAAGGCTGCAACTTATCACACATACTTTTCAATCTTTAATTTGAACAAGCAATGAAGGAAATTGAAGAAGAATTTAAAGTGGGAGTGAAGATTCAAGGAGAAATAATTTCAACTCTGAGATTTGCTGATGACTTTGTCATCTTGGCCGACACGCCTGAGGATTTGAATGAGTTTTTGAATGGTATGGACTCCGTCTTGAGGAAAGAATTCATGATGAAAATTAATAAATGTAAAACAAAAATATTGGAATGCAGCCGAAAAAAATCAGAAACCTCTACGCACATCAAATTGGCAGGTGAAAAACTAAAGGAAGTAGAAAACTTCTGTTACTTAGGAAGGAAATTAACCCGTGATGGACGAAGCAAAGAGGATATAAGAGTAGGTTGGCTCAGGCAAGGGGAGCATTTCTACAAAAAAAAATGGAATCTTTTGACATCGAATATAGATTTAGGTATTAGGAAGTCATTTTTGAAAGCCTTTGTCAGGAGCGTTGCACTCTATGGAAGTGAAACTTGGACTATTGGTGCAGCAGAAAAGAGGAGAATTGAAGCGATTGATATGTGGTGTTACAGGAGAATGATCAGATGGGTAGATAGGGTGACAGACGAAGAGGCATTAAGGCAAGTCGGAGATGAGAGATGTTTCTGGCGACTGCTAATGAAGAGAAGAGATAGGTTGGTAGGATACATAATAAGACACCCAGGAATAGCAAGCTTAATTATCGAAGAAAGGGTCGAGGACAAGAACTGTAGGGGTAGACCAAGGTTAGAATATGTTAAACAGATTGCCTCGGATGTAGGGTTTGGTAGCTATATAGAGATAAAATGATTAGCTCAGGACAGGGAGACATGGAAAATCTGCATCAAACCAGTCAAAAGACTGAAGACTCAAACAACAGTGAGGGAGAATTGAGAAATGGTGGGTCCGATTCTTACCTCAGGCACTTTAGAAGTCTTCCTTGGTTTCCCACTTTTTCTTCAGGCGAATGCCGGGATGGTATTTAATTAATGGCCACGGCTACTTCCTACCCAAAATCGTTGCCCAAATTACAAATACACATACCAGTACAGCCATCAGAATGACATAGGTTACCAGAAAGATTCCACACACACCGAAGTACAAGAGGTTACAAGCCCCTATGCAAATCAACAACAACAACAACAACAACAGACTGGCTGTGTGGCTCAGTGGCAACGTAGTCGCTTGCTGAGCACAAGATATCGAGATCTAATCCAGGCGCAGTCAGTTTACATTTGAGGGTGCTTAAATGTGAGGGAGCCGAGTCAGTAGATTTACAGGCACGTTAAGGATCCTCTTCGGGTCAAAATTCTGGCAACCCAGAGTCTCTAATAGCTGCAGTAGTTAAAAAGGACGGGAAACCAATAAAATTAGGCTATTATATTACAACAGCAACAACAACAACAACAACGAAATCTCTACGCATGCCATAGCCATTCGTCCTCTCTTCATAACCACGGCAAGATGATAGAGAGACGCTTAATAGTAAACAGTAAATGAAGTCATTACCCGAGCAGATGCGCCGTAATTGCCAATGACAAGGCTCCAACCTCAAGATGTCCTTTCAGGGACGAACTTTCAATTGTACATGCTAGACCACAAGTGCAGGGCTTCCTGATTGTAATGTGGCATCCCATGTCATAACGACTTCCTGAATGGGTACCGCATGCCGCTCCGTTATAGTGGGTGGAACGTACGGTCGCCGGCAACAAGGACACTCACGTCTTCATTTAATTGCAAGGCCTGTTGGAGATTTATTTGGCAACTCATGATTTGTGAGGTAATCGAGGAAAGGAACAGCAAGCTGCGTCTTTTAGTGAGTCACTTCGGATCTATTTTCAGTCGGTCAACACGAGTGTGCAGAGAGTTACTGTAGAATTAATTTCCCGAAATAAGTTTTTTTATTTTACTGACAATAAACCCTTCAAACACTCATCATATCGATTTGTAAAACACTAATGATAGCATTCATTTGCCCCTGGACAAGTTACGGTGAATTTATTTAAGTAACAGAACAGAAATGGACCACTCTAATGGCTAAAGAAACAAATTCAAGCGAAAACTGTATAAGAACTGATTTATCTCAAAAATGGAAAAAGCGGACTCTAGAAAGCATTTAATTAGATAGCGATTTTAAACAAACGTTTCCGCGTTTATTTGTGAAAAACGTCTCAACCTTCCTTAAGAAAATGTTCATTCAATTAATCGTTTAACGACACACGTTTAGTAAACACCGTTTAACGTTGGGACGTTTAATAAGGACCTCTCGTTGAGATGCAAGGCTATCTCCAGACTTGGTAGATGAGTAGGATCAAACTGCACTACATTCCATGTGGATTCCTATTTACAAGGTCGGTACGGCAACTTCATAAGTCATGACCACTTCCTTCCAACTCTTGTCCAGTTTCATTCATTTCATCTTTCATTAACTTCTCTGATATTGTTGGCGTCAGGAGGGGCGTCTAGCCATAAAAATTAGCCACTACCTAGAAAATTCGTTCACCTCATCCCCGACACCACAGAAACAGGAATAACAAAGTGTGGCAATACAATAAGAGATTCATATAAAAATTGAACAATTTGGGCAGATGACCTCCTTGTTCCTCCCCGAAAAATAACAATAACTAATGACTAAAAATAGCAATAATGGTAATTTATTTTTTCTGAGTATTCCTCACACGTTGTAAGTTTTATGAGGATTATCCAAGTAATTCACAACGTTGGTATCGTAGAGACATTCTATACCGGATGAATCAGCTGCCCCTAATAATAGTGTTTTATGCAGCCCAACTAACGCTTGTTGTCAGGAAGGTCGATATTTCTCTGCTTATATCCCGTATGGTACCAATGAAATGCAAGCATATCCCGCAAACGATACTGAACAATATTATTTTTCCCTCGTGTTAGTCTGTAGTCACATGTTTGCCCAGAGCTACCAACAACCCTTTTCTTTTAACTCAGTGACTGAACATGCTCATGCTTGTAAGGTGCAGTGTAGTTGTCCATGGCAAAAATTGTGCGCTTATTTGTAATATACTGTACATGTAAAACTCTTAAATACAAACCAAAACTTTTTTGCAATTACGATCGCAACTTGCGCTAACTCCCTCGCAAGTGAATTTATTACTCGCATTTAACTTTCATACAGGTTTAGAGCAAAACACCCATTACGATTGGGTAAAATCGTGTTGACCGACTGAAAGGCATTAATATCGTATTCACTAAATATAAGAACTATCGCAAGTTTCAATACCTGCTAAGGTAAGGGTTTTGTACTTATGTATGCTAAGCATGCAGAGAGCTTCCTGCCATACTTCTTGAGCTGCCCACTGCCGGCGCATATGTATACAATTTATATAAGGTGTTGTTCGTTCAGGACCAGAGAAAACATTAACATTGGCTGCAGTGCGACCACCTGACATCCTTACACACTTTTCTTTGTCGACATTCACCAAGTAAAGAACTCTGTTTGCGCTGTCCACAACGCATTATTGAATAGTTGTGTAGTTACATTCCCTTCGTTTTCAACTCCATGTTAGTTGAAGAGTTCTTCCCTGGAACCATTCAATTGCTTTGTTTCCATTCCACTACTTTCAAACATAACTTGGATATTTCTTTCAATTTACACTTCGTTGCATCTTGAATGCCAGATGCCATTAAAGAGGATACTAGAAAGAACCTAAAGTGATAATGAACACATCATTCAGATGCAAGACCAGGGTCTAGTTCTAATTCTACACCGTTACTATTTGAAGAGTAGGGACTTTTTAAAATTTCATTTAATGTACTGGTAAACTTTTTGGTAAGTCTTTATTATGAAAATAATCGATCTGCCATTCCTTAAATAAATAAATAAATAAAGTCGCCTCCGTAGCGTAGCGGTCAGCATGGTTAGCTGCCGCCCCGGAGGTCCTGGGTTCGATTCCCGGCTCTGCCACGAAATTTGTAAAGTGGTATGAGGACTGGAACGGGGTCTACTCAGCCTCGGGTGGTCCAAATGTGTAGAGGGGGTTCGATTCCCACCTCAGCCATCCTCGAAGTGGTTTTCCGTGGTTTCCCACTTCGTCATCGGGAAAATGCCGGGATGGTACCTACTGTAAGGCCACGGAGGCCTCCTCCCCTCTTCCTAGCCTATCCATCCCAAATCTTCCCTTCCCATCCCTCATGAGGCTCCTGTTCGCTTTGCAGGTGAGGCCGCCTGGGCGAAGTGCTGATCACACATCCCCAGTTGTATCCACCCTTACCAGATGTTCCAAGCTCCAGGACACTGCCCGTAGAGGCGGTAGTGGTGAGTTCCCTCGCTGAGTCCGTGGGAACCACTAACCTAGAGGGTAAATCGACTAAATAAAAAAAAAAAAAAAAAAAAATGAATAATTAACAAAAGTTTGATGCTTTTCAGTCGGTCAAGACGATTGTACCCAAATGAAATGGGTTAAATGAATGAATAAATGAATACATAAATAAATGAATGAATAAATAAATATTTAAATAAATAAACAAATTAATTAATTAATTAATTAATGGAATAATGAATATATACAGTATAAATTAATTAATTCATGTATGTATTAATAAAAATAGATCAGAGATACAACTCTCAGTTATTGCTTCCAAAATACACCCTACCGTGAACTTATTCCCTCTCAACCCTCAAAATTGTAGCACATTACATTTAATCTCAGTTCTCTTCTTGTGTAAGATGTGAGATCTGCATCCTACAGCAGTACTTGCCAAGCACCAAACGCTAAAGTGAAAACATTTCTTTGCTGCACCGATATGAGTTACGATAAAAAGTTACTAAAATTGTAAACTACAAATCGTGTTTAATACTTTCGCTCGTAGGAGTTCGTACACTCCAAGGTGAGCCTGGTCATCTCTCATTGGTCTCAGCTAATTTTCAACATCTGGTTGCTCAGATAACACATGTTACATCTCATTTCCTACTGGCAGGTGCAAGCAATACAAGTTCTGTGTAATTTCAACAGCACACGAACTGATATTCCATTTTATATCAAAAGCACCGGCATCACGAAATAATGGAAAGGGAATTAAAGTATCAATATCACTAGCTGACGAAATAAGAGCAAGGTTCACTGGATTATAATCGGAGGTAGTAGAGACAGTTACGTACAGAAGCTACGTGTTATCATTATTATTAATAATATTATTATTGAATAAATAACTAACTAAATAAATAAATAAACAAATAGATAAATAAATGAAATCTGAGATTACAAATCTCAGAACTTCCAAAATATATTCTGCTGTGAACTTGTTCCCTCACAATCTTCAAATAATAATATTAATAATAACAATAACAATAATAATAATAATAATAATAATAATAATAATAATAATGATGATAATGATAATGATAATAAACATGCAATTTATCGTCCTTTTAACTGTTCTTGCTTAAGATTTTCTGGGTGTCGAAGTATTGGAATGAGGGCATTTCCTTAACCTGTATACTAAGAATAGTTTCTTGCTTATAAATGCCCAACGCTAACTGACTGTACCGAGATACCTAACCGACCCCCTTCCCCATAAGTATTATAATTGTGAATGACACTTTTGGTGAGTAAATGTGACGATTTTTTCGACGAAAATAACACATATATGGACTAATTAGTTGCAATTTCTAAATGACGAATGAGCAACATCCAGACTCTTGGTTTTCACTTTGTTGGTAGTCAAATTGCTTTGGACTAATTCGACTCCAGCACAAATGTTATTGATATAAAATATTTTAGTTGTGCTTGTTAGACGAAATATATTCCTGGACCTTATAATCAATTCAAAGCTTGCTCAGAAAATGAGACTCGAAGCATCGTAGTAGTCGGTCCCATGTACTTGGGTGTGAGTGAAATTGTCTGATAACCTGAGTAAATGAAGTTCTTATTTCCAAAGTATATTAAATTACACCTCGTTGAATCACTGTGTTTTATATTAAAATATGTTTAAACACAAATTGTGCTAAATGTTCCGGCATAACTCAACAAATTTGCTTTTAGCACAATTTGTGTTTAAATATATAATGGCTCAACGGACAATACATATTTTTCTTTTGAAAATTATATATTAAAATGTGTGTTATACATTCACGCAACATGTGGCAAAGTACTCTGCACCTCAACGTGAGAAAAAATGAATTGTTACCCTCTCAAGAATCTGGATTTGTTGAGGAATCACTATCACCCCACGAGATGTTGCAATATGCCAAATTATAATTGCCGAGCGTTGGGTTGAATATGCGTATCGCAACAGTATTATTATTGTACGTTATTCCCGTCTTTATTTCAATGTGGTCAGGGATGATATGCGATGAAAAGGGTATGTGGTGGGTGGTTTTTACGTCCGGATGCCCTTCCTGACATCATCCTCATGAGAGGACTTAATGAGAGATGAAATGAATGAAAGTGAATGAAACTGGGGAAGGATGTGTAAGGAAGGTGCCGTCCCAGCATTTGCCTGGAGTTGAAAATGGGGAAACCACGGAAAACCATTTCAAGGGTGGCCAATGGTGGGGCTCAAACTCACGCCTACCAAGTCCGCAGATAGCTTTGCCTCATGGCCTAGCGTTGCTCGTTAGCGAGCGTAGCTTCCGCTGTCGGTCATTATTATTATTATTATTATTATTATTATTATTATCATTATTATTGCCGAGTGTTGGATTGATTGTCCGAAACGCTACAGTTTTATTACCATTCATTATTATCATTATTATATTATCACTTACTAGCAGTAGTACCCGGCTTCGCCCGGTGAATTTATTTGTTTTATGGATGATAATGAATACTACTACAGACCTGGCACATGATACTTAAACTAACAGAAAACAAATATTTTTAAAGTACAACTTTATGTGGTGATGGTGGTGGTGGTTGTAGTGGGGGTGATAAGTAGTACAGTATAATTGACGTAACATTCAAGTCCTTTTCCCGTAATGATAATAACAATAATAATAATAATAATAATAATGAATAGGGAACCGGCTATTTACTAACTACAGCACTGACACATGTAATTTACAAACGAATTTTAAAAAAATATTAGAAAGAGGAGTACGTGAAATAAAAGACACTGCCTAGGGCCTATATATCATTGGCTGTTAGAAATGTAGAGACGAATAGTGTAGTCTTTTGTCGCATAGCGCCGTAGGAAAAAAATCAGAACACTTTGGAAATCTTCGGCTGTCCCGAGCTCTTGAGGTAGCAATAGTATAATGTATCGTCACATAGCGCTCAACAATAAGGTTCGGAATAAATAAAGGTAAATTTGAAAGCACTGACGCTTATTGCAGCTGATAACCTCAAGGTACTGCACCAAAACCATTGCACTTATAAAGAGGCATAATATTTTCATGATGATAACTGCTTTAAGGGGCCTAAGAAATCTTTTTGCACTAATTACTTCACGTGACTGCAATTTATAAGCTGCGCAAGATTTAACTATTTTTGCAATTCTGCACCAGATCACTGGTAGGGGCGACGTGATGCAGCCCGCAATGCTAGTTAACAATAGACTTATTAAAATACTCTTACAGTTACACTACTTCGGACATGAATGGTTCTGGGGTCTTAATACGTGGTTTTCAAGTTCATTTTGTATTTTATTCTAAATGTAGGGAATGGAGAGCGTTGTCCAAAATATCAAGTGGACAGTGTTACCAGCTGGGTTTCAAATTTGGTGCAATTAGGAGAAACGGTGTAGATTTGTGATAAAGGACCTAAATGCAGGGAATGGAGTGGTCTGTCCGAAAATTAAAGTGAACAGTGTTACCCGCAGGGTTCCAAAGGATAAGTATACAAAATGTGGTTCAGTTCGGTGAAACTGTGTAGATTTGTGCCAAAGGGCCTAAATGCGGGAAATGGAGTGGTCTGTCCGAAATTTCAAGCAGACAGTGTTACTCGCAGGGTTCCAAAGGGTAAGTATACAAATGTTGGTTCAGATCGATGAAACGGTGTGGATTTGTGCCAAAGGACCTAAATGCAGGTTCAGATCGGGGAAACGGTGTAGATTTGTGCCAAAGGAGTGGTCTGTCCGAAATTTCGTGCAGGCAGTGTTACTCGTAGGGTTCCAAAGGGTAAGTATACAAATGTTGGTTCAGATCGATGAAACGGTGAGGATTTGTGCCAAAGGACCTGAATGCAGGGAATGGAGTGGTCTGTCCGAAATTTCATGTAAACAGTGTTACTGGCAGGGTTCCAAAGGGTAAGTGTACAAATTTCGGTTCAGATCGATTAAAAGGTGTAGATTTGTGCCAAAGGGCCTAAATGCAGGGAATGGTGTGGTCTGTTCAAAATTTCCTGCAGACAGTGTTACTCGCATGGTTCCAAAGGGTAAGTATACACATTTTGGTTCAGATCGGTGAAACGGTGTAGATTTGTGCCAAAGGGCCGAAATGCAGGAATGGAGTGGTCTGTCCGAAATTTCAAGTAAACAGTGTTACTGGCAGGGTTCCAAAGGGTAAGTATACAAATTTCGGTTCAGATCGGTTAAAAGGTGTAGATTTGTGCCAAAGGGCCTAAATGCAGGATATGGAGTGGTCTGTCCGAAATTTCATGCAGGCTGTGTTACTTGTAGGGTTCCAAAAGATAAGTATACACATTTTGGTTCAGATCGGTTAAAATATGTAAATTTGCGCCAAAGGGCCTAAATGCAGAGAATGGATTGGTCTGTCATAAATTTCATGTAAACTGTGTTACTCGCAAGGTTCCAAAGGGTAAGTAGCCTATACAAATTTTGGTTCAGATCGTTGAAATGGTGTAGAATTATGCCAAAGGGCCCAAATGCAGGGGAGGTGTAGCCTAATGCTACATAGCCTAAACTATTCCTCTTGAATCTGGCTATCATATACAAAAAGAATTTTTCGGATCCGACTAGTAGTTCCAGAGATTAGCGGGTTTAAGCTCACAAACACACAAACAAACTCTTCAGCTTTATTATATTAGTATAAATATAGATTATTGCCGAGTGTTGGATTGAATGTGCGTAACGCTGCAGTATTATTATTATTATTATTATTATTTATTATAATTATGTGGAATGTGGAAAGTTATTAATGATATACCAGATCGGAAAACCCAAAGTGTCAATGAAGTCATAAACATTTATGAATACGTTATATTTTACCCTTTCACGAATTTATTGCTGACGGTCGAGATGGGAACTATTCTATGTTTACTTGTATTACGCGTCACTCTGCTTCGTTGACAGGTACAGTTGCGCGAGTAGAATATGACTCAGCTCCAGTAGCCTTTGTAATCGTTTAATATTTTCCGTGGGAACTTGAGCTCATGTGACGCTTATCTGACGCAATGCTGCTTGACTTATGTACTGAAATCATTTTGTCATCACTGTGTCCTCCGCTTTATCCCGCGGGGCTCCTGCTACAATAATTAACAAACGCTGGCGCGGTCACGCTCAGCAGCAATCAAGTCTTAAATGGGTAATACTAATGAAGTGATAGTTAATAAACTCAAAAGTACCTTTAGTGAAAAAAAAAAAAACAGTGTAGGTGATAACTGTAACATCAAAACATGGCATTTGAATAAAAACACATTAATGAACTCTTTTACGTAACTTGAAACTGATGAATATGGAATTGAGAACATAATTAAGGTATTAAAATCAGACAAATCGCCCGGTGCAAACGATATACGATTACAAGCTATTAAGGCAACATCTAAAAATACTATACCCATCATAACCCATCTCATAAACAAAATATTCGAAACAGGCATAATACCAAACTATCTGTAATACATGATCATTAACTCAATATACGGTATAAGAATGGTGATCACTTAGACTTTGGCAACTATAGACCAATATGTATTTTATCAATCCTACACAAAATAATGGAAAAATTGCTTGGATAAGAGATTGAACAATTTCCTAAAAAAAAAAGATATTTAAAGGGACATTTATATGGCTTTAGGAAGGGGAAAAACACTCAACTACTTCTGACTGAATAAACCAATATAATAAATAATGCTTTAAATAAAAACAATCATATTATGGTACATTTTCTTGACTCTTATAAAGCATTTGACACTATAAATCACAATTGTTAAATTGCACGATATTGGTATAAGAGGTAAGACTTACAAACTATTTGAAAGCTATCTTAAAATCAGGAAAATGGCAGTTAGGAATAATACCACTATCAGTGATATATCAGGTGTAACACAGGGTATTCCTCAAGGTGGTCTTATCTCACCTACACTTTATAACCTGTTCGTAAATGACATGTATGAAGCCATTAAACATAGTAAAATAGTTATTTATGCTGATGACACAACTCTATTGACCATACATTAAGACCCTAAAACAGCTTTTGATAGACTTCTAGAAGACTTCAGTAACATCACAAAATGGTGTCATGACAATAATTTGCATATAAATGAAACCAAATCTAAAATAATGCACATTATCGATACACAAAGTTAAGGTTATTGAAGTTGATCGTGTATAAGGTGTTCTCTACCGTTCTTGTAAATTTAAAACCGATTCCACTCTTCAAATTTGCCTTACAGGCGGAAATCTGTTCTCATAATGTCGTTGATGATCGCCATTTCACGCCATCACTTTACACAAGAAAAATAAAATTTGACACACCACAGCATATCATGCATACACCAAAACATTCTTGCAAGTTAAAAATGTAACACCTTTATAAATAGAACTACGACACAAAAATACCTAGGAATTACCCTTGATGAACAGTTTAAAATGAATAAACATACAGTTAACATGACAAATACAAACCTAAGAGCAAACTTTTACACCTTCTACGATCTCAAATTCTAAATAGATAAACATACTTACAAAACCATTCATTATAGTGCTCTGATTGAAAGCAAATTAAGATATGCCATATATACAGTATATAAAGTATATTTATAATCTGCAAGATAGCCGAAACAGATTCTTTAAATAATCCGATGGTATCCCTTATATTAATATTTAACAGTTGTTTCAAATTACTGTACTGAATCTCTGCTACCATGATGCAATATTCAGGCATCTCACAACATACACACAAGAGCCATAACAAATAATAAATATGAAATATATTTATGTGTAAATAGCTATGGTTTCAAGAGACAAAATTATATTGTACCATCACTACTGAACCCTTGCAAAGAAGCTTATGAGACTCAGTTTCGGGGGGTGTAACAGTCCATATCGTAAGTTGTTGTTAAAGCGCATCATTAACATACAGGGTAACATATAACAAAATAACACGCAGGAAAAAGTGAAGCCAGGGTTATAACAAATGAATTTAATAACAGATCAGCTATTTACACAAATGAATTAACAAACAAACTCCCATAATGACTCCCACTGAATAAATTAAATTTGCCAAAACTAGGCCAAATCTGAGGAGAGATTATTACTCGGACCAAGTGTCCCAATAAAATCAACAATAATGACAATGTATGCGCGAGTGCTGTTCTACATGCTTCACGATGAGTACAATTGAATGCATGATTCGTCATCATCCGGAATAAACTTTCAGAAGACGAATCCGCATTACTTAGAGCTAGACAGACGCGGGGAACAACTATACAACACTTAAAACTAAACCGACATTTCCAATACTTAAAATAAACAACACAATAATTTCCGCATGAAATTGGAATCAAGACTGCCGTAGCAGAACATATTACTGCCTAAAAATTAGGACTTCCCACAAATCAACACAAGTAAGTTAACACGTGACCAACAACAGAAATACACATATGACCGCCGTCATTTTTACAAGTATAATACCACTACACCACACGGGCGTCACATACTAAATTACGTGAACTGAGTCATAGAACAAATCACTAGGCTCAAAGCCAACATTTACATCATTAACACAACATTCCATCCATACGACATGCAATAATCCGTCACAGACATGGCGAACTTCCCAATTAATTATGGTTCAAAATAACCATCACAAAGAACAGGTTTGCTAAATGAAAGCTTAAAGGGGCCAGTCGGAAAATAGGACTGCCTAACAAAATAAGTCACCAGGCTAGACGGGCGATTCGTGGAAATCTGCATATCTGTCAACCCACGTGTCAAAATAACCTCGGCCTCCCAAGGCACGGGATCCAGTCTCGAAGAAGCGTGCCCCAAAGCACAATAATACGTGTGTGTGTGTCAGAACAAAAATATATCTCAGCATTTCCCCTAGGAAATCCAAGAATCAGCATATGGACAAGGAACAGCGGTCTCCTCAGAGCACCCTGCCTTTCCATCAAAATACAACAACAACAAAATATGAGGGCGGTAGGACCTCTACCCCTCTTCACGCAGAATCAAAACACACACCTGACACGATAACACACACAGAATCACACGTATGGGTTTGACAGACCCTGAAATAAATGACATAAATATTTTCCACCAGCTGGCGCCTCCGTTCTATGCCGTGACTATCGAACCTGAAAAGGACTCAAAAAAATCTAAAAAATTAGAACTAAGGTGTTCTACAATTACATCTTAATTTGTTGCGCTCGGCAACCCTAATATGAATAATAACCTGTTCAGCAAACATCTTACAGTAATTACCTCCCTTTCCTATCAACAAATATGAACTTTAATAAAGCACCACTTATCGAATGTAACAGGTTTCGCATTCGCATGGATAAAAATCACGTACACGCGCCGTGTACATTAAATATGACTCCAAAGAAAAATAATACACAACAAACAACTTTGGCCACGCGCCAACGTACATTTAAAACATTTAGTGTCGGTACAAGAAAAACAATCTAAAACAAGAAAAAGACTAAAATGAACTATTTACAAAGTTCCCCCGCCAATCTAACTACATATTGAATAATCAATTTTTGTACATCACCGTATCAGCTTGTAGAACATATGACTTCATCACGGCCCATTTCCCTACGGGAAAATTAGCCCTCCATCGTTGTCTTCGTAGAAGTGTTGGACATCACTCCGGCTCCTGACCACACGTCGGACATCTTGGTGTAGTCTCTTTGGAAGAAAAGTTCAATGTTATTATAATTTGACCTGGCTATAATCGCTTGTGAGTTACTAATTTCGCCCAAGAATTGTCCTATGCGATTAATCAACGAAGACTTTCCCTAGCTCTCGCTTACACACGCACAATACAACACTTGAAAATACAATAAAAATTTACATGAAATGTTCACTTCAAACCCATCGTCACTGTCTTGACAATACAAGTTTTAAATCTGCCTGTCTCGCAGTCGTTATCTCGCTCGGTAATCTCTACTGCTCTGCGTGGACCTTCGCTGGGGTTGAGCGCTAATTGGAATGTTACTCAAGTCTTGCCCCTAAGAGCTGAAAATAGTTGTCTTCAAGATAATATTAGAGTACTTAAAATCACCACGCAAACTGGCGTGAAGTTAGCTCACCAGAGCTCAAAAGTTAGACTTCAAATAATATTAAAGCGTTAAAATCACTACACAAACTGGCGTGAAGTTAGCTCACCAGAGCTCAAACAGATAGACCTCGAAACAATATTAAAGCGTTAAAATCACTACGCAAACTGGCGTGGAGTTAGCTCACCAGAGCTCCAAACAGATAGACCTCGAAACAATATTAAAGCGTTAAAATCACTACGCAAACTGGCGTGGAGTTAGCTCACCAGAGCTCCAAACAGATAGACATCGAAATAGCGTCTCGTCGATCAATTTATTGGAAACTGACAGATTGAGGTGGAGTGGGGTGAATTAAGAAAAATTTTCTAGAGTTTTCATCTCACACACATGGGCCTAGTGTCAATCTTCATCATTTAATTCAAACGTCTCAGCGCACTCATGCGGAGATAATTCGGATCGGCAGTTCTTTAGATAATCAATTCCACGCGCTTTTTACCAGTGACGCCACCCATCGCGTGGTTTAGGCTTGGTCTCTCCTGATTGGGTGCTTCAATCGTAGGTCGGTTGCAAGAACCTCATGACCATCCCCTTATGACTCCAATTCTGGTGCATGTAGTTACACAATTTGGCCTTGAACTCAGCTTACCCGGCCGTTTTCAAGAATAGCTACCAAGCACTGTTTCTGTGGCAATCATTGCAACACGCTAACTTGCCTTCCTTTTTGTCACCATCCATAAGTACTGCCTGGGCCGCAGTAATAATAATAATAAATCATGAATACTTATTTATCGCAGATTAATAAGGGTTCACTATTTAATGAACGGGAGTAGATATGAAAGGTGCACAATAAAGTTCACAGGATTGTCAGCATTCGTCTACACAAGTTGCATTGGCAGCAGTGTTCAGTTTCCTGTTGTGTGTGTGGTTTTTATTTTTACTAAGGGAGTGTTAGATGTATTAAAATCCTAATATCAGTATTAAAGAAATGTAGAAACTTGACACCATACATTTTTCAGAAATGTGAGATCTCTGAAAATAAAGGCATCAGCCTGGCTAATTGGCAAGAATGAGCTCAAGTTCTGTCGGTTGGTTGTATGACGTGGGGCGAGGGTATCTGAGCTATGTTGAAAAGATCCAAAGGTCATGTTCTCATTATGCAATCAACAATATCAGGTGTTGTGCAGCAACTCAAATATTGAGGGCCGGCAGAGAGTTGTATTATTTCACTGGTACCAAGGTGCCAATTGTTAGAATAAAGCGAGCTGTGGTCAGGCGACAATGCTTGTCTTATAAAGTTTACTGTGTCCACCTGATTGACCAACATGAATAGAAAAGAACTAGCTATACGTCGCATTAAATATTATTAAGCCTACCTAAATAAACATTTTTGTTTTTTGTTTTTGTTTTTGTCGTGTAGCCTCCTGAGAGGCCGAGTGCAGGTCTTTCTAGTCGACGCCCGTGGGCGACCTGCGCGTCGGGATGAGAGATGGAATGGATGAAGATGAATGAAACTGGGCAAGGATGTGGAAGGAAGCGGCCGTGGCCTGTCGGAAGGTACTGTCCCAGCATTTGCCTGGTGTTGAAAATGGGAAACCACGGAAAACCATTTCAAGGACAGCCGACGGTGGGGCTCGAACCCACGCGTCTACCGAGTCAGCAGAGAGCTTGGCCCCTTGACCTAACGCAGCGCTTTAGCCCGCGTAGCCACTACTGTCGGTAATAAACATTAATTTATAGTCTAACATAAACTTATTATTGCATGCACTCTTGTATTGAAATTCAATCTGTTTATATGTTGTAATAGAAAATAATCTGTACCGGAATTGCCGTCAGATTCGTGTGACCTACCACAAATGTATTATCATTAAATTAATTCAAATTCAAAATTATCATTATTATTTTATAACTTATTATTGACGAGTGGTGGATTGAATATGTGTAAAGCTACAGTATTTTTATTCATTATTATTAATAATATTATTGTTATTAGTATTATTTAATTATTTAAAAAGCTGCCTGCCAAAGCATTTATAGTATTCACCAACGGAAGTAATCTAAACTACGGGATCTAGAATAATCTGCGCCTAGAAAATATCTTATGTTTTTGTGTAAATTGTATACATTCACGTTCGACTATCCAATTGTTGGACTTTCCTCCCGCCCATCAATCACTCTAGTGGTGAATGGGAGGTGCAGAACACGTTTCGATCTCGTATCGTATCGTGAGATTGCTGTAACATACTTCTTGAATCCATATGAAGATTGATGCCAAATTATATTATGAAACACGTTCGATATGATTGTTCTTTTTTTCTCCTTCTTTTCTTTACATCCAACGTAATAAAAAGGACTAAGTTTGAATCTCAAACCTTGAAGTAGGTAACGTTGTATGTTATGCACAAGCCTTCCTCTGTGTACAGTTTGTTTACTTTAATTAGTTGAAATATGCGCATACACTCGCTCGAGATATCCTTGGTCGTAATTCCGTCAAGTAACCTGAGAGCTTGTGTGCAATTCAGCAGGTCTTACTTTGATCCAGGAGAGATAAAAAAGAACGCATTCTATGTACGTACAAAGCGATTTTACTACCGCACCAGCATTCCTTGTTGTTGTTGTTGTTTATGTAGTTGTTGTTGTTTCATTTGAATGACTTGGGCAGCGTGTCAATTTATCCCCGTCTACTTGGGTGTCTGTGGAATTTTGTTTCATGACCGGCGTTATTGTGATGGCTGTATTGGCCTGTGTAGGCTATTTGTAATTCAGGTGAGGATTGGAAAGGAGTGGCCGTGGCCGTAAGTTATGAACCATCCCGGCATTTGCCTGGAGTGGAAGTGTGGAAACCACGGAAAATCACTTCCACAATGGCTGATGTTTGAATCAAACCCACCTCCTCTCAGTTTTGCCCCACGAGGCTGAGTGTACCCCGTTCCAGCCCTCAGATCAGAATTAAGTTTCTTGGAAGAGCCTGGAATCTTACCCGGGCCTCAGGAGCGGCAACCAAAACTGCTAGCCACTACACCATGAGGTGGCAATACAGAATTACATCTCATTACAAGTATAAAAGCCTCGTGGCACTGCAGTCCATGAAAGGGGCCTAGGACTGCCAAGCAACCAAGCCCAGCCATTTGGCCTACAGATTATGGGTTGACGCGTGGTCAGCATGTCGTGTCCCCTCGGCAGTTAATCTTGGTTTCCGTGACCGAGGCGCTGCCTCACTGTCAGACAGCTACTCAATTATCATCGCGAGGCTGAGTGCACCACGTTTCAGCCCTCACGTCAGTTTCTAACATCCCTGGTGGAGCCAAGGATTGAACCCAGGCCTCCACGGTGACAGCCAAGAGTGCTAGCCACTACGCAATGAGGTGGACCCTACAAAATGATAGCGGTTCTTTTAGTTGTTTTTTCTGCTATCTCTCTCTTTAGGCGCTCTACCCCAACACCACGGGGCCGACTCATTACAAATATAGTAACGGAAAATACTTATCTTCCTCTAATACCTGAGTTGTTATGTACGTAAGTGTTGTATCCTAATCCAAGGTAATTCACTGTTGACATGCTAACACACATACACACGAATCTTTATGAACAGCGTTTAGAATTACCTAACTCCGACGCGACGCAAAGAATGTCATTATTCCGTGTACTGAAATGTGTTGCATCACTGTGCATGCATCAAGAAGGAATATGAATACTGTTACTCCCACTTTGAATTCCCCAAGCGGAGAAATGAGGCTGGTACTAACATAAGGAATGTTGGGAATGCTCGAGGAATTCACCATTATTTGTACTTTGAGAGCTTGTTCTTGGCTTGTTTACTGGCGTATTTTATGAGTAAATATTACAGAGCAGAAATAAGAATCTTTAACCTTTGCATGCGATGGATAAGGACGTTTTACCTTCGGTGAGATGTTTGTGGAGTTGCCCATTAAATGAGGAAACAACAACAACAAAAACAGAGCAGATCTCATTTATATATTCGTCTTAACACGAGGCCTTGTTTCACGTAATAGAACGGAGAGTTTGCCCAGCAATAATGACGGCTTTCTGCAGTACTTCAAGCACGTAATAAATCGTCCCTGAGGCAATCTCCTCGATAGTAACCAGTTTCAGCAAGACGGAAGAAGTTTCCTTTAAAATGTTTGATGTTGTTGTTGATTCATTTAGGGGCTTTGCGACATCGTGGTTATATAGTCCCGTGAACCTGGGTGTGTGCAAAATTTGTATGATAACCTTTGCCATTTTGATGGCTGTATTAGTGTGTGTATTTGTAATTGAGATGAGGATTGGGAAGGAAGCGGCCATGGCCTTAAGATAGGAACCATCCCGGTATTCGCCTGGAGTAGAAGTGAAAAACCACCTCCAAGATGGCTGAGGTGGAAATTGAACCCGCCTCTTTTGCCTCACGAGGCTGAGTGTACCCTGTTCAATGCTCAGACTAGAATTTCATTTCTTGGCAGAGCCGAGAATTGAACCCGGGCCTCCGCGGTGACAGCCAAGAGTGCTAGCCACTACGCAACGAGACGGACCCTTCAAAATGATGGCGGTTCTTTCAGTTGGTTTTTCTGTTAACTGACACTTTAGCTGTTTTTGTGTTTTGTTGCCTTCTTAATAAGAACGGCCAGGTACATAGTCAAGAGTGTACTTTAGTAACTCCTACATTATTCCCAGGTGCATCTTCAACGTCATGATAAACTGTTTAAAATTAACTGGAGGTCCTGTGCGAGAAAACTAGCATGTGATAAACCACCTTTACTCTTATGCGGGCTTGACGCGTCACCGTTCCTAGATGTTAGGCTCCTTAAAACAACAATTATCATCGTCATAATCCTTCTGGCAGGGGCTTTCGTCTAGTTTATTTGTGTAAAAGCACTTTTTAAACGAATAGTCGATATTTATGAAATCAGAATACAATTGAAGACTTGAAATAAAGAAAGCTCTAAGTCCCAATATAAAACTTTGGGGAAAATTAGTTAAAATATATTTATTTATTTATTTATTTATTTATTTATTTATTTTATTTATCGTATGGCTTTTAGTGCCGGGAGTGTCCGAGGACATGTTCGGCTCGCCTGAGTCTGTAGCTGCTTCCAGCGGACACCCTAAAGGGTGAGCTACAAGTTCCGTTCAATTTCAAGTAGTTCCAACTTTCGCCACTAGATATCAATGATACCTAGTGGTGAACGTTGGAACTTTGATAGAGCGTTCTGAGGAAATCTAACCTAACAATTTTGCTTTACACAAGTTTAGTCTGTGAAAGGATCTTTTACATGCCATAAATCTATGACATGGGACCGTCGGCTTTACTTCCCCTCCGAAGGAAGGCATACTGAAGGATTTTTAACGCTCTTAAAGAATCCGACGACTTCGGCCGGGTTTGAACCCTCTATCTTGGGCATAGCAGTTCAGCATGCTACCGACTACGCCACCGAAGCCGCTTGTTAAAAATATAGAAGGCATTTAAAGGTAATCATTCCATTTTTTGTGTGTTTTAATTCAAAGATAGGAATTGTAAGGACCTGCTATCCAAAGGATCTTACAAATGTGCTATTGTAACAGAATGGCTAACTCAGTTGTAGTAGAACTTCAATGAAAGGCTCTAAGTAGCTCAATACATAGTAACATATTACAGTGACAAAATAACATTGTTACTGGAGTGTATTTGTTGTTCATACATTTAGAATTTCACTCTGTAATGCTTTTGTAAAACACTTTGTGTTCATGATTTGTCAGATAATGCATCATTTTTCTCAAATCTTTCTTCTTTTCTTCAGAGATGTGGCTTGCAACCTCCAGCGCCTGTAGTTGCATTTTCTGGATGTTCTCTGCTCGCACGCCTTTCTTCAAAATACTGACGTTTTCCCAGGCCTCAAGTTCATTTAAGCATCTCCTGGTCTTAAAAATATGTGGCTTGTGTTTGTCCACCCGAAGCCACTGTACGTTAGAAATGTTTAGCATTGCTGTGTTTATACTACAATCGGCTGCCTTCTTAAAATCGAAGAAGTCAGATGCATCATATGACTGGTGATGAAAGGCTTTATTTGTCTCGAGTTATCAGGTTCTTTACGTCTTCTGGGACAACACTCTTGGTAACTCTTTTCCTTTTCTCGATAATGGCAAAATCCCAGTCACAACTTAAAAAGAGTGACCCGACACAAGGAACTTGTGGTTTAATTCCTCAAGGACACCAGTTATAACTAGGTACCGTACATCCAGAGAAAGAGAATCACTCTATTCTTATTTTGCCCACAACAGTTGTCGCTCCAGACAATCAGTTTCTTCTTTCCAGTAGCACCATTTCCTGCAAAGATTTTTTACAAACACGAAGACACTTCATTAGCTCCACGTCCTGTCATACTTTCATGCCACAAAGTCATGTACGCATCGTTGGTATCAGCAATATGCACACTGAAGTTATTTACTGAAATTGTCTGAGGTAAAACATTTTACTATTTGTCAGAGTTGGCACAAACAGTACTTCTTGCAAATCCATGGATGCTGTGCAGATAACACTGCTAGGCTTCTGGGACTGATTTTGGACCTTCTTCATCAAAGTCATAGCGTTTTCGGCCTTGCGGTGATGTAGCTCCAGACGGGCTATCAGTTCCTGTTTCTGATGCGGATTAATTTTAATCATTGCATCTAACCGATCACATGTGCCACACCTGTCTGATCGGGGGCGGTGAAAAGAGAGATTAGGGGAATACTTATTAAAATTATCATAATAAAACCGGTACGTCACTTGAGAGTCACGTTTGATGTTTTTGAAGGCTTTGAACATTCTATGGTTTTTATTACCCCTCAAGTCCCGGTATGTAGAGTGGCCTTTATTCTTCTTTTCTGGTAGTACATGGATTTTCTTTTGAGTTAGCGAAAATACCTCAGCAAATGTTGCTCTGAAGACTTGCACTACGTCACCTTTTCCATCTGGGAGAGACTAATAAACAGTTGCTTGTATCCTACTTTGCGATGGTTCATTATAGGTCCCAAAACATTTTATTTTAACATTTGATATTTGCATCAATCCCAAAAAATAACTCCCTTGATTTTCAACATCTTCTAGTGCATAAAGTCTTCAAACAGCACAATTTTGTGTTCGTAGCTGAGGTTCTTGCATTTATACCTGCATGCACACCGACTCTGAAAGCAAGAAGGAAAACCCTGTGACATATGTTTTATACCTCACTATGTCTAGACTACTTGTTCTCTAAAATTGTCACAAACATCATTATTATTGTAGCTTGAATGCAAAACGAACAAGAACAAGCAGTTTGAATAGGTATGGGGTAGGTTAAGATTACGAACGACACTTCCCGGAACAGAGGTTCAAGAGAATGAATATTAACAGTCAAACATTGAATGGAAACTTCAAATAATGGACGAAATCAATAATAACTTACACTCACAAGTGCATCTTCACTGGAATCAGAAGTAATATTGATCTGTCACTACCTAAGAGTATTGCTCAAACATGTTGTCCACCACATGATGAACTTGTAAGATGGTATTCCACAAGGTTTAAATTGCCGTAAGTTTTTGGTACGTAATTTTATTTTATTTACAAGGCTCCTGGTAAGTTACTTATTGTATGACTGAATTATAAAGCAAGCAACTGAATATTGTTGCATCTTTTCTACAGTTTGAATCTTGCGTATATGCCACTGGATTCTGGGGAGGTTTTTCTGATGCTATTCACTACACATGATGGTACAACTACCCTTCTTTTATAATCAATGACAGCCCATGAATTGACCCAGGATGTGAATTGTTTGTAAGCAACATATGATTAATTTGGCAAATTCGTTTTTATATACACATAAATCCGTCTTCCTTAACCAATTCAACATTATCAAATTCCCAGAAGAACTCTATTCATTTCTATACATTCGTTCTATTTACACCATACACCAAAACACTGTTACGTGTCCACATTTATACGAACGGTGTCGGAATCACTATCACTATTATTACTGTTAATATCATTCCCCGCTGGCTCAAACTGATACGGACGATCTCGTTTGAGGTCATTAGCAATGCATATTCCTTCCACACTTAGAACGGACTCCGAAAGTAAAACAACAGTGGAAACTCACCACTGTTAGCCATGTATACGCTGCGACCGGTAGGATCCAGTGACGTCACGCGACAATTCTTTGTTTCCTTGTAACTCAAGACCTGTAGAGGCTACAGGAACTCGAAAAAGTTCATTGTTTTCGTTTCTTCATATTTAACAGAAGACAATGAAAAACGTATTTTTGGGGTTGGGTCCCCCAGTTCAGATTTGATAAAAGCTTTGGATTCTTTACACATATGGCTAAAGTTTTGTTATCGTTCATTGAAGGATTGTGGACGGTTGGTATAGACTACTAAAACAACGGGGGAAAGAGCTATGGGCTAGCCAGTAGGACTGTACATATTCGAAGATAGAATTATTCGAATTTCCAACCTATTCGAACATTTGAAGTTCGAGATTTCGCATAAATGAAATGACCCCACTATTCAGTCAATAATCGATTGAATCGATGAGAAAGTCGAATCATTCAAATATTGGAATAATTATTTAAAAAAACATAAGAAAAAAAGAAAATGTTCAGTAAAGAACAAATAGCCAACTTTCTCCTAAATGTATGGGTATAGTTACAACTTGATGTCCTTATCAAGGAGTATAATTGAATGTTTTTGTAAAGTGTTGTATCCTACGTAAGACTCCCCGTTTACTAAATTGCGGTGTAATTCCGCTTTTCTCTATCCCGAGGAATTGATCGAAGAGATAGAAAAGTACGCTCATCCACCATCTTGAATGTATGGCATCGTTTATCTTGCACCATTCGCAGGAAAAGCCATTTAAGTGGGACTGCTTTCTTGATGCGCTTCGTCATTGTAACTGTAATAAATAATGGATTGTCGATATTAATGTCTTATATATTCAAGATGGCAGCTACGTGCTGTATGCAGTGTGATACTCTTATGATTAATGCAAGTGAGGTATCGTATCATATCTGCTTCTTCCCTCATAAAATGTTTCGTGTTAATTGTGCAATTGGATCCTGAGTTATTAATTATGAAGTTTTGAAGAAACGTTCATGGTTTTGTAGACTTAGAAAAGGCTATTGATAACGTTGATTGGAGTAAGTTGTTTGACATTATGAAAAGGATTGGATAAAAGTACAGATTTAGCAGGGTGATCTATAGTCTGTACAAAAACCAGACGGCAGTAGTTTAAGCCGAAGGACATGAGAGAGAAGCTGGTGTTCAGCAAGGTGTAAGGCAAGGCTGAAAATTATCACCCATACTTTTCAATCTGTGCATTGAACAAGCAATTAGTGGAAATTAGAGATAGTATAAAGTAGGAGTAATGATTCAATCAGAAATAATTTTAACACTGAAATTTGCTGATGACTCTGTCATCTTAGCCGACTCACCAGAGGATTAGAATGAGTTTTTAAATGGTTTGAACTCCGTCTTGAGGAAGGAATTCATGATAGAAATCAATCATTGTAAAAAAATAAAAATAAAAGGATGCAGTCGAAATACAGGGTCATCGAAAATGGTGGCCTTAATTTTGATTTGTAATAGGCAATAGCTCACGCTGTAATAATGATAATTTAATTATTTTTACACTAATTGATAGAGAAAATCATAAAGGTTTCTTTACCTATTTGGTAGGTTTCGATGTGCGCTCCGCTTGTGGCACGAATCACCGATGCGGTAGCAACTGTGACTCCTGACATGATTCGGCGGACCTGGACGGAGGTGGACTATCGCTTGGATGTGTGTCGTGCCACAGGCAGATCGCACGTCTAAACCTACTAAATAGTTAAACAAAACTTCATGATTTTCTCTATCTTTTGGTGTAAAAATAATTACATTATCGTTTTTACAGCCTGAGCTATTACAAATCAAAATTGTAATACAGACTTCTGTAACTTTTTTTTCGCTATCTTTTTATCCTCCAGGGTTGGCTTTTCCCACGGACTAAGCAAGATATCCCACCACTACCGCCACTGAGGGCAGTGTCCTGGAGCTTGAGACTCTGAGTCAGGGATACAACTGGGGTGTGTGACCAACACTACGCCCAGGCGGCCTCACCTGCAAAGCGAACAGGGGGCCTGATGAAGGGATGTGAAGAGTGGGACGGTTAGGCAAGGAAATGGGAAGGAGGCGGCCGTGGCCTAACAGTAGGAACCATCCCGGCATTTGCCCGAAGACTAAGTGGGAAACCACGGAAAACCACTCCGAGGATGGCTGAGGTGGGAATCGAACCCCCTCTACTCATTTTGGCCACCCGAGGCTGAGTAGACCCCGTTCCAGTTCTCAGACCACTTTTCAAATTTCGTGGTAGAGCCGGGAATCGAACCCAGGATCTCCGGGGCGGCAGCTAACCATGCTGACCGCTACGCTACGGAGGCGACCTTCTGTGACTTAGGAAGCAAAATTACGAGGCAAAGAGGATATAAAAAGTAGGTTGGCTGAGGCAAGGAAAGCATTTATACAGAATAGAAATCTGTTTACATCAAATATGGATTTAGATATTAGAGAGCCATTTTTGAAAGCCTTTGTCTGGAGCGTGGTGCTCTATAGAAGTGAATTGGACTGTTAGCGCAGCAGAGAAGAGGAGAATAGAAGTGTTTGAAATGTGGTGTTACAGGAGAATGATGAAGATCAGAGAGGTAGATAGAGTAACGAATGATGAAGTATTAAGACAAGTAGGCGAGAAGAGATATTTCTGGCGACTACTAATGAAGAGAAGAGATACGTTTGTAAGGCCGGTATTACACTTTCAAAGAAATTTGTCAACGATCTTTGATTAAAGATCTTTTATAAAAGATATGACAGTGAAATGGGGAAATCATTTATAAAAGTTGGTTTTATAAAATTTATTTTATAAAATCTATGAGCACCATGCTATCTTTGATGAAAAAATCCACAGCCTGCTTCCAGTCTGAATGAAGCCCCCATCTAGCGGCGAGGATATGGACTGTGCCGGCTGCCGAGGCCTGACGCACTCCTCTGGGGCAATGATTAAATGAATGACAGATGAAATGAAATGATAGTGGAGAGTGTTGCTGGAATGGAATTTTGACAGGGAAAACCGGAGTACCCGGAGAAAAACCTGTCTGCCTCCGCTTTGTCCAGCACAGATCTCACATGGAGTGACCGGGATTTGAACCACGGACCCAGCGGTGAGAGGCCGGCGTGCTGCCGCCTAAGCCACGGAGGCTTACATGCTATCTCTGATAAAAGATTCAAATCAAAATGGCGGATCATAACAGCCGGAATATTACCACAACAAAGATGCTCATATCAGAGTGTGAAATACATGAAATGTTACATAATGAATGGTATACAATGACGAGGCGGAACTGATAAACTTATGTTTGGTATACAATGTAAAACATAAATAACAGATAGAAAGTTTAGGTAACAATAGCCGTGGCTATAAGCGCTGTTCACAAAAGACGCACATTTCAGTATATTAAGAAGAATTAAATAATGAAATAGGTTGAAATGAGCCATGAATAGCAGTGTATTTTATATTATAATATTTGTCTTATAGGTAATTCGTCAATTTCACTTATGGTATTACAAGCGAGTGTAAGTAAGAATTTTATCTTTGCCTGTAGATAATACATGTAACCAACCCCGACAAGCAAGGGTCTAGTTTGCGGAATGGCTACAGCGCTCTACTCCCGTGCGTTATGACAAAGGAGCGAATCCTACTTATTGCCTACTTTTTTACGTCGTTTTTTTTTCAATTTTCTTTGAACGGGCAGTGGTTGTTTGTAACATCATCATCAATCATTTCTTCATAATTATTAATAATTACATATTAGTGTCATTTTCAAGTCCTTGTACTGCAGCTCGTTCAGCAAGATTTTACTCGAGCGACGCATGGTTTCACCCACAGACGTTCACTTTATATTTCCGTTTCTTTTATATACTGGTATTGCCACCGCAGAATTTCAACTACCGTAATATAGTTAAGTGAACAAGGAACTATCCTTCATCCATTTTGCTGAACTACGATAAAATATTTGATAAAGTATAATGATATGATTATTGCTGGAAGTTCAGTTTTATAAAATATTTTATAAAATTTCTTTGAAAAATTTCTTTGATAATGTAATACCGGCCTAGGACACAGTCATACTAGCGAAGTAGATATACTGTAGATGGAAAGGTTGAGGACAAGAACTGTAGGGGTGGACTAAGGTTAGAATCTGTTAAAGAGATTGCCTCAGATCTAAGGTGTTCTAGCTATGAAGAGATGAAACGATTAGCTCAGGACAGGGAGGCTTGGAGATCTCCATCAAACCAGTGAAAGACTGAAGACTCAAAAACAATAGTATGCTCAGCCACCATCTTGAATATATTGTGGGGGTGTTATTTTGCCTTTGGCATACAAAGCCCATGTATATGGTTCTACATTAATGGTAATTTCAGATATTGTATATCTTAAATATATGAAATTATTTGTTTGTACTATATTATTTAATTTCAAGATGGCCACTGCGCGCTAAATAATTTGAATAATGGTAGCGAGGTCTTTAGTATGGAACTCTCACTATATAGCGTGTTAAATGTGCTGTTATATTGTGAGTAACGAAATTCAAGTTTTAGGAATACGCCCAGCAGCCATCATGGACGTATGGATACGCTGTTCTTTTGAATCAGTCATGGGAAGACACAACGTTCTACATTTATGCTAATTTTCGTTGATCTTAAAAATACCTGGGGATATTCTCATTAAATTCTGTATTTCAAGATGGCCGCCTCGAGCTGTAATAAGTATATCAATCTCACGGGTTATTTCAGCAAGGTCTCTTATATGGCAAAACTTTCTTACTTATCGTTTTAATTACGCAATTACACTCTGAATGATTCATTATTATGTTTTAATATTACGCGCAGCCACCATTTTGAAAATTTTAAGTCACTGTTATTTTCCTTCAGGCATACGGTACTCCATATAGGGTTCTACCTGATAGATAATTTTCGTTATTGTAGTTCTAAAACGAAGAGAGTGTTCCATTTTTAAAAGATGAATATTCACTGAGTGCTATATTCAGTTTGATAAATGTATCACTTACGCTATTAACGCCTCTTATAACCTATAATATTGAAGTGATAGAAGCCATTTGTTCAGTATTGCTTAATTCTATTAAAGAAAGAATTCTGATCTGTCAACACAAATTGTGCCCAATTACATTAGGCGGAAAACAAATATTTACGTACCCTAACCTGAATGAAACGAGATATTATTACACTTTTACACGCTTTTATGTACAAAATGGAGTACCCCACTTGTTTCTTTCTGGTTAGGGTATGTAAATACTTGTTTCCCGCCTAATGTAATTGGGCAGAATTTGCGTTGACTGACTGGAAAGCTTTCTTCAATAAAAACTCAGTAATATTTCTAGGTTTGTGCCGTGTCTTGTGTGGGGTTTCTCCTAGGACACCAATCTGGCTCATCAGCGGGCTCCTGGTGTCCCCGCCCGGACCCACACAGGAGTAGCGAACTGCGCACTACATCCCTTTATATAGAGTGCAATTGCACCACTTTACTGTGAGAACTAAAAGATCAAGCAGCCTTAACCTCCCTATGAAGGCTTCCAAAAAGTTGGTACATTGGCTTTCACAGCCAGTGAATTAAAAACCTAGAAAAATTACTGAGTTTTAATTCACTGGCCGTGAAAGCCAATATACCACTCTTCTTCAATAAACTTATATAATACCCCTCTTCCACCAAGTTTCGTCTGAATTGTGCAATTATATCCTGAGTACGCCAAGCTGCCATCTTGAATTTATTGAGTCACTGGTCTTTTGCTGTGGTCATGCAAAGCGTCTTATAAGGTTCTATTTCAATACTAAATTCATTGTCATAGCTCTAGGGTAACGAAAGTTAATAATTTATTTTGAAATTTCAAGATGGTGGCAGTGTGCTATAGTCAGTGTGATGATCTATTGCCTATCGCATGTGAGAGCTCTAATATTAGGCTCACCTCTTGGCAAGTGATGCGCAAGTTTATAATAACTGCTTTAACTACCGGGTGAGTTAGCCGTGGTCGTTACGGCATGACTGCTGGCAGTCCCTCACATCCGGGAGTCGAGGAGGTTCGAATCCCCCCCGCCGGCAACCTTGAAGATGGTCTTCTGTGGTTTCCCATCTTCCTTCCAGGCAAATGCCGGGGTAGGTCCCTAACTATAGGCCACAGCCGCTACCTTCCAACTCCTCGTTCTTACATCCATACTTTCCTCCCCAACGGTACCTGTAGCTCACCCCTTGGGTGTCCGTCTCGAAGCAGCTACAAAACTGGCGAGCCGAACATGTCCTCAGACACTCCCGGCACTAAAAGCCATACGCTAAAAAAACTGCTTTAACTAAATAAATGTACATATTGTATCACTCACATAGGCCTACTTTAAGACATAGATTTGACGACGTAAGTGTAAAAGATCTGATGATGATCGCTTGACGGTCGAAACTGATCATCGTAGTTGTTTGAGTCTTCAGTCTTTTGACTGGTTTGATGCAGCTCTCCATGCCTGCCTGTCCTGAGCTAATCGTTTCATCTCTACATAACTACCACACCCTACATCTGAGGCAATCTGTTTAACATATTCTAACCTTGGTCTACCCCTACAGTTCTTGTCCTCGACCCTTCCTTCCATAACTAAGCTTGCTATTCCTGGGTGTCTTAGTATGTGTCCTACCAACCTATCTCTTCTCTTCATTAGCAGTCGCCAGAAACATCTCTCCTCTCCCACTCGTCTTAATACCTCTATGTTTGTAACCCTATCTACCCATCTGATCTTCAACATTCTCCTGTAACACCACATTTCAAATGCTTCTATTCTCCTCTTTTCTGCTGCACCAATAGTCCAAGTTTCACTTCCATAGAGTGCCACGCTCCAGACAAAGGCTTTCAAAAATGACTTCCTAATACCTAAATCTATATTCGATGTCAGCAGATTCCTTTTTTGTAGAAAAGCTTTCTTTGCCTGAGCCAACCTACTTTTTATATCCTCTGCTTCGTCCATCACTGGTTATTCTACTTCCTAAGTAACAGAAGTTTTCTACTTCCTTCAGCTTTTCACCTGTCAATTTGATCTCCATAGAGGTTTCTGATTTATTTCGGCTGCATTCCAGTATTTTTGTTTTACATTTATTAATTTTCATCATGAATTCTTTCTGTAAGACGGAGTCCATACCATTCAAAAACTCATTCAAATCCTCAGGCTTGTCGGCCAAGATGACGATGTCATCAGCAAATCTCAGAGTTGAAATTATTTCTCCTTGAATCTTCACTCCCACTTTAAATTTTTCTCTAATTTCCTTCATTGCTTGTTCAATGTAAAGATTGAAAAGTATGGGTGATAAGTTGCAGCCTTGCCTTACACCTTTCTGAATACCAGCTTCTCTCTGATCATCCGGGTGAATTAATTATTTATCAATTGCATGTAAATTTCTCTCAGGTTTAGAGAATCGCCCAGTACATATTTGGGTACAAACGTGTTGACCGACTGAAAAGCATTAATATCGATTAATATGTTTAGTAAATGATCAAACAACTGCATTTTTATGAGAACACTGACTTATTGTTACATTTGTACTGACTAATCACATTGATGGCGTATTCTGTTCAGTTCTTAATATTTTCAATGCAAAACATCTGCATTCAGAATTGTCAGTGTTACCAAACAGTAAACGTACAACAACCCTTCACTGCCGGTCAAATTGCTTTAACAAGCTGCATGTGACCCGCGGCCAATAGTTGAACCAGACTGGGCCAGATAATGTTATCGCAATTAAATAGACTACCATCCCCCTCCTAGTCTGAATTTTCTGAAATTAGGACACGGAACGATCTCAATTCCTAGGAGGTTCACTAACCTTGGAAGGCTGACTATTTATCAGTATGCGGCCAAATGCTCTTGGAAACGAAGATACGATCAATGCCATTAAACTGGGTAAGACGTCATTGTAAAAAACTACGTTATCTGATATTCATGACCTTAATATATGACTTTTATAAATGGCGAAGATATAGGATGCTCGCATTGCTCTACAAGAACTGGGGATTCCCTCTAGCATGAATGCCATGGACTATAAGAACCTTGACATGTTCCGCACGCACATCTTGCTATTCTTGAAATATTCAATTTTCAACTGAAATTTCACTTTATGTTATTGGACGACCAGGAAATAAACTACGGAAAATTTCCAAAAGTATATCAAAACTGCGCTTTTAACGGAGAAAGGAAGCACGGAGCAAATAAGGAAAATTACGCTTTTGGCTTTCGTACATGGTGTAAGTTCTTTATTTCGCCTGAGTGATGTCCTACATACATGTTGTTGTTTCTTTTAGGGGTTTTGTTACCTCGTGGTCATGTAGCCCCATGTACTTGGGTGTGTGTAGAATCTTTCTGATAACTTGTGTCACTGCGAAATCTGTACCAATGTGTGCGTATGCAATTGAGGTAGGATTAGGGTAGAAAGTGGCCTTTGCCTTAAGTTGGGTACCATCCCAGCATTTGCCTGGAGTAGAAGTAGGAAACCACGGAAAACCACTTCCAGGATGGGTGAGGTAGGAATTGAACCCTCCTCTTCTCAGTTTTGCCTCAGGAGGCTGAGTGAATCCGTGCCAGCCCCCAGATCAGAATTAAATTTCTTGGCAGAGCCGGGAATCGAACACTTGCATTGCTACATGGAAGACAAAACAAAACATAACCTAAAAAAGTACTACTTACCCAACAAGAGAATGATCGATTTAATATAAAATCAGGACATTTGAGCGTCCGAGAAAGTTTGATGGGACACTGGGACCGCACGCAGAAACCTGGGACTATACTGATGAAACCGGGACATCTGGTACCTCTGATAATGACAGATTCCATCAACTGGACTTCTATTGGAAGTAACCCTGCTGGGTATTTGAGAAGGAGCAAGCTGACTGAGAATTTCACTTGAGTGGATTCAGTCTGAGTGGATTTAAGTCATTCTAATTGTGTACAAGGAAGATGAAAGGGTGAGGTATGGCAGTGGTATAAATACGTCACCGGAATTGAACCTAGTTTCCCTCTCCAAATCCATCTAATGAGTAAACCAATGCGCCGGACAGTTCCACAATGAAACTTAAGGTGAATAAGAATTTAGAAACTTAGGCTATTCTATTCTCGTAATGAACCAATAGCGTCAGCATTTCATTTTTATTTTAAAGGTTTAAATCCTCATGGTCATCAGCTTCGGGTGTTTGAATGTGCTAATGGAATCTGTGTGGTAACCTCTATTATTGTATAGTCTGTACTGTGGTGTGTAGCAGTAATTGGAGCTATTATTGGCATTGAGACCTTGAAATAAGCACCATACCAACATTAAGATAGATTTAGAGCTTGGCGTAGTGGCGAGCGGTCAAGCTGCTGGCCTCTCACCAAGGTGGAACGGGTTCGATTCCCGGTCAATGCATGTGAGATTTTCGAAGTGAAATGCCTTGTCCTGTGGTTCGGATTCCATATGAAATGGAGGTCCCATGGCTCATGATCGCATGATTAACGGTCATGTAAAACTAAAAGCTTCTTTCCATTTTTCCTTGCTTGTATTTCGAGAAGGAAACTATGATGAAACCTCTGTATGATAACCGAGTGTGGAATATGAATCAAATTCGCTTCTCAGTTTATCTCGTGAGGTTGAGTGCACCCTCAAATTATTGTCCGTAGTTCCCCACTTCTGCTCCATGCAATCGACCAGATTGTACCTAACTTAAAGCCATGGCTGCCTCTGTCCCAGTCCCAGCCTTAAGTACAAGTACACTTCTTGGCACAGCCACCACTATAACACAGTCTGTTATCAGACACCCAAATACTCAGAGATGTTATGGGAAACCTCTTTTGATTTAAAACCCTTATTAAGACAATAAGAAAATTTCAAATTAAAATGATAATAATAAGGATGAAGTCTCCAAAGTGTCATTCTGATTCAATGTTGATACATTTAAATACTTTCGGACTGATTAGGGATCGAACTCACAATCCAGGTTCTCGAAAGCCAACGCTTAACCTACTGCGTCACTCAGCTTGACTGTTCCATTATATTTGGTTTGATTCGTTTAATTTCGACCAATAGAGTTTTTTTAGCGTATGGCTTTTAGTGCCGGGAGTGTCCGAGGACATCTTCGGCTCGCCAGAGTTTGTAGCTGCTTCTATGCGGACATCCATGGGGTGAGCTACATGTACCGTCGCGTGTGGTGCGTTGTCAGGGGAGGAAAGTGTGTTTGTAAGGACGAGGAATTGGAAGGTAGTGGCTGTGGCCTATAGTTAGGGACCAATCCCGGCATTTGCCTGGAAGGAAGATGGGAAACCACAGAAAACCATCTTCAAGGTTGATGGCGGGGGGATTGGAACCTCCTCGCCTCCCGGATGTGAGCGACTGCCTACAGCCACACCGTAACGACCACAGCCAACTCACCCGGTACCAATAGAGTCATTTGTTTTGAATATGCAAAAGGGGGGTACTTTGCCACCCACGCGTGATTTTCTGTTCATTGTCATACACGGCTGTGGATTTAAATCATTCTAATAAGATGAAAGGGTGCGGTATGGTAGTGGTCTATAAATACGTCACCCAAGCCGACAGGCACCGAGGCAGGAAATGTGCAGCGAAATGCACACTCAGATAGCGCTATCTGCCTGCTAAATATGGCAGTGGAGCCGTTCGCTCAGTCACATGAGTCGCACCGAGAAAGGAAATTTCCTGCAAGGTTGAAAACTGAGAACCGCTGTGAACATTCATTTCTCGAGGACACAGGACTAGTTGTAAGTCTGTGGGAAATGCATCTTAAGAAATGGTTAACTACTGTAAAATTTGAAAGGAATGCGGAAATATCTCTCCCAAATCTCAATGTGAGATAGAAGTCCTCAGCGGAAAAAGCGGAAAGCACATGTTAAAAATTTCCCGAAGAACAAAACTATCGCTAACAATCCTTCGTACGAATCTCATATTTGATGACAGAAACTTTATTTCCCTTCAACATATGGAAAAGTTTGTTTTATAATTTATTTTCTGCGGACGTATTCAAGAAAAAAATCAACATTTAATTCAGTCAAGAATTTTATATGTACGGTACTTAACGCAAGAAATGTTATGTTATCCACGTTTTTTGTTTGGTTTTGTGATGGTGTTTACTCGAAACTGTTGGCAGTCTCATGAATACTGACAAGAAGACGGCAAAAACTTTGCTATGAAACATACTTTTAAATGTTTTATTAAAAACATAATTTTATTCTCTGTATCCTGCTCAATCGATTGAATTGAAGATTTGAATAATAAACCTCCATAATAGTCATTACTCGATGGCTTAGGCCTACATTTAATCCAATACCACATGATGGCTACGTGAAATATTCCAACGGTACTCAATATCTCCGAAACTATAACAACAATCGTGAATGCTTGCCCATGGATTGTAGAATTTTCGATGGTGACTTCATCGACGGGTACGAATTTCGCAAGGACGGCGTGGGGGGCGGGGTTAAAGGAGGTAGGATGGATAAATCTTCTCTGTAAATATTGTTACACTAGGGGAATATGACGTCATCAGATTGGTAATCATGCTATCCGAGTACATTTAAGGAAAGTTATAAGACTTTTATACGAATTAAAAGGTACATCAAGGAGGCAATCAAAATACATTTGCATGGAATTATGACCTGTCAAATTCAAATGACCACATGTACTCTGAAGGATCACCTTTATTCCCCTGATTAGAAACATCACAGCAAGAAGTTATGTTTCTTTGTACTATTGGGTATAGTTGGGTAGAAGGAATAGGGGAAGTACAGTAGCTTATAAAGAAACATAATGTCATTCGCATTTTTTCCCTATCTACCAAGATCTAGACTGGGCGATGTTATGATGCCCATGTCCTGATTATGAGACTAGTTATTGGATTATTTCAGATGACCACAGGACAGTCTTATTAAGACATGGATTTGTTCTTGGGTGAAGGACAATGACCTCGATATTCTGATTCTTAAGTCAATTTAAAATTCAACTTCTTTCTTAGAATTCTAATATATTTGATCTTTAGATTTATTATTTATTCATTAACACTATTGTGTTAAAGTAACCTTGGATACGGTATTTCATTCGTACATAATCTCAAAAACTTTCAAGAGATACATGCTTTTTTGAAAGCTTCTCAAATTCAAGAATTTCAGATTTTTACAGTATTTAAACATTTACTAAAGCCTCTACCAAAACGTGTTGTCTGAGAAGCCTGTAGACATTCTACAACTTCAGATAAGTTAAGTATCAACATTTGATCTTATAACACATTAGTAGTAGACAAGCCATATTTGATGTTGTTTTATAGCTTTTACTTATCACAACAGGCTATTTGTAGTCCATTTGGTTACGTGCCGGGTGCGACCGTGCCAGATGCGACCCACCAAAAATCGTGCCAGTAGCGACCCTGCTAGTAGCTTACAGTGCCGCATGCGACCCATTGTTCGAGAGAAGAATTTTTACGGTGCGCCGTTTTAACTTAAATTACTCCTACTGTCGACCAAAATATTATGTACACTCGAGTTTGAAAGTTGTTTGTGAAGTAACCAATTGGCCTACAGAAAATCCAATAACATCATCATTTTTGTCATTATATTTTATGTTAAGTCATGTAAGTTTGGAATTTTTCATTTATATTTTAATATTTTTTATCGTAGCTGGAACACAAAACGTACCCGTTTTAAAGCGTGTTTCACCATGCGTCACCTTTATGAATTAGTTTCTCAAACACCCGTCATCAGACCGAATCCAAGTTTTAACACAATGTACATTGGAATATTTTATAACTGGTTTATTAATTTCAAAATGTTGTGTGTCCAAGGCACAACGTTGTTATCACTTTTGTAAGATAACTTTTTCTCAGCTCGGGGTGGTTGGAAAATTGCGTTCTTGGTCGCGTTGTAATCCTTATATATCAAAGGGCTATGCTGTAGGACTGTGAAATACGTAAATGAATGTACTTATTTTATATCGGTCTGTATTTTTACGGTATAAAACGACAGAGTTAACCAGCTTGCCGATACGGGGAAAGCTGTACAGCATTGCCGCGATGGAGTACCGGTAACCCCACGCGGCATGCCGCGCCTCACTCGGAATTACATGGGCACTTTCCTTGGCTATTTAAAATTAACTTATCATTAACTTCATTAATTCAAGCAAATGGTATTAAGAAGACGGGAAAATCATTTTCAATCAGCTTTTCTCACGAGGGCTTTGAACCTCCAATAGCAGCTCTTTTTTTCGTCATTTTTAGATTATTGTTAAGTTGTTTAATGTTCTTTTGTGTTTATCTATTTACAATATATGCAATATATATGTACATTGGTTTAAGTCACCGACAGCGGTAGCTACACTCGCTAACGCTCAGCGCTAGGCCATGGGGCCAAGCTGTCTGCGGACTCGGTAGACGTTGGTTCGAGCCCCATCGTCAGCTGACCTTGAAATGGTTTTCAGTGGTTTCCCATTATCAACTCCAGCTAAATGCTGTGATAGGCCACGGCCACTTCCTTCCACATCCTTGCCCAGTTTAATTCATTTCATCCCTCAATAACCCCTCTCATGAGGTTGGCGTTGGCAAGGGTATCTGTCCGTAAAAACCACCCATCACATCGCATCTCATCCCCGACCCCATTGAAAACGGGAATAATAAGGGGTAGACTTACACACATTGGTTTAAGTCACTTACAATTCATCACCAGAAATATCATCATCAATGTTTAATGAATCAGAAGTTTCATGACTGTTTACAACTTGCACTTCAATATCTTCCTCCCCATGATTTGAAGCCTATTTTCATTAATGATAAAATAGGCTTATGAGATCACCGTCTACATGACGGGGTAATCCCGCCTCCCCCAGAAAGATATGTTAGACATTCCCAGATTCCACCGATACATCAGTGCTTGGGTCGCTAGTGGCACGATGGCAAATTGGCGGGTCGCTTGCGGCACGGGTCGCAAACGGCACGGTCGCATGTGGCACGACACCGTTTGTTTCCACATATCAGTTTACAATTCTACTGTAGTTTTAGGGCTTACTGCTTAAGTGTATCACAGCGGTGCCGTGCCGGAAGCGATCCGTGCCGCAAGCGACCCACCAATTTGCCATAGTGCCAATAGCGACCCAAGCACTGATGTATCGGTGGATTCTGGGAATTTCTAATACATCTGTGTCTGCTAAAATTCTGCTTAGGTTAGGTTATGCGCTGTAAAAATTCAAGAGCTTATTTCCAAAATTGACGGATTTTCAGTTTTTTCTTTCATAAGCAAGTTTATAGGTTCTCTCAACGTATAGCTAAGATTTTAAGTCGCAATACGTCGTATATCCCATATTAACAGCGATCTAAGAACTAAGTTTATTTGCAAAGTGATGTAACTCCAACGTGTATTTATTTCCAATGTGTCTTGACCAATCCGATGGATCTCGGGACATCAAGTGATATCACGTGATAAATCTAGGCCATGGCTAACTTTGAATAATATGTAGAGCATCAGTTTGTGTTTTTTGTGTTTAAACCATTTTAATGTTCATATATGCCACTCAAAGAGTAATGCAATATATGATTTACTTCCAAAATGTCCTAACTCCAACTTACAGGAGATGATTACCACAATTTCCAATAATAGGAGACTTTTATAACACAGTGTCAGAAAGTGCATAAAAGTAATGAATGAAATTACATTAAATTCATAATCATATCTGAACTTAATTATACGAAGAAACAAAAACGCGATTTCTGAAGTTTGGCATTTCATGAATTTACGTCACTTTGGAAATGAAAATGAAAATCCACAGCCTGCTTCCCGTCTCCGACTGGGTTAGGAATGGAATGAATGAAGCCCCCATGTAGCGGCGAGGATATGAACTGTGCCGGCTGCCGAGACCTGACGCACTCCTCTGGGGCAATGATTAAATGAATGACAGATGAAAGGAAATGATAGTGGAGAGTGTTGCTGGAATGACATTTTGACCGGGAAAACTGGAGTGCCCGGAGAAAAAACTGTCTGCCTCCGTTAGTGACCGCGATTTGAACCACGGACCCAGCGGTGAGAGGCCGGCGAGCTGCCGCCTAAGCCACGGAGGATCTTCACTTTCGAAATAAGATCTTCAATTCTTCTCTCGAACAATGGGTCGCATGGGGCACTGTAAGCTACTAGAAGGGTCGCTACAGCCACTATTTTTACTGGGTCGCATCCGCACGGCCGCACTCGGCACGTAATCATCACAGCATACACCTTCATACACTAGTTTGGGGGAGAAAGACTGTTTTTGTTGATGGGAAAGTCATTTCTAAGTTTTGCCACATTCAAATAAATAGTTCTTTTTTCGGACGCTTAATGCTTAAAAATATATCAGTAATAATTACCACACTTAATAAGTTTTCTGACGGGTATCTTGTATTTTTATCCTATTTTAATTTTTATGAGATCTCCTTTTGTCCGTGTGTATGTGTGTGCGTACGGGTGTGTGTGTGTGTGTGTGTGTGTGTGTGTGTGTGTGCCCCTAATAACTTCTAAATGGCTGGAGCGATTTCAATAAAACTCGGTAAGGTCATAGTAATATTTTAGCCGACCCTGACCGTGCCCTTCAAATTTTATTACGTCTCACTACTCCAACATGGCGGCTGTGCTAAATATTTCCCCGACATTCCATATCTACGAAACTATTACTGATATCACCCTGAAATTTTGTCCGGTGATAAAGGGCACTACTAGAAGTTCACCTATTGGACTTTCGAAAACCTGGTAACTACAAAACGAACATGGCGGCCAAGCTAAGTTGATACATTAAAAAAGACTTTACTCGCGATTCAACCATCCAAACGCAATGAAACTTGGTACAGCAAATGTTTAAACACAATACCATGCATTGGTATCTAATTTCGTTCAATTGTCTATATAACCTCAAGATGGCGGCTGTGCAATTTATTTCACTGGCATTCTATATCTCCGAAACAATTACTGATATCACCCTGAAATATTGTACAGTGATAAAGGGTACTACTAGAAATTTAGCTATGAGACTTAAAAAACCTGTAAAATACAAAACGGACATGGCGGCGAAGTGAAGGTGAAACATGTTAATAGACTCTTCTCGCAATTTAACCATCTGAGCGCAGTGAAATATGGTACAGTTAATGTTTATACACAATGTAATGCACTGCCATCTAATTTAGTTCAATTGTTCACATAACCTCAAGATGGCGGCTGTCCGTAATTTTAAAAATAAGTATTTATTTCTCGTGTATTAGTCGTACGAACGAAGTGAGCGTTTGAATAATGAACCTACCCAAAAATCGTCATCTAATAGTAAATAACTCTATGGCCTACATATATAAAAATCCAAAATGGTGACCAACCGAAATATTTAGATAGTTCTAAATAATCTAAATATCTATTAATCTATGATAGCAATCAAACTGAAATCTTGTATCTTAATAGAGGCTAAAAACATTATGTTTGCCTATAGGACTTCCAATAACCTGGTGAGCACAAATCCAACATGGCGGTGACGCAAAATTTAAATATTTAAATGAACGTTTCTCGCGATTTAACCATCCGAGCGCAGTAAAACTTGATTTGGTAAATGCTTATACACATTTTAATCCACTGGCATCTAATTTATTTCAATTCCTTTAATAACCACAAGATGGTAGCTGTGCCAAATTTTAAAATCTGATTTTTCTTTCTTGTAACCTAATCATGCTACTGATGTTTGAATACTACACCTACACAATAATCTTCATGTAATAGTACATAACTCTAAGACCTACATGTATAAACATCCAACATGGCTACCATCCGAAATATTTAGACGGTTCTCAATATCTACGAATATATTACAGCAAACAAACTGAAATTTTATATGTTGACTGAGGCAATTAACATAAGTAGGATATATGAAAATAGGCTGTATAGTTCTTCACGGAACTACTTGTTATTTTTGGAGGGCAGAGACTGTCTGTGGGTGTCATTGTAGATTTGATAGTGCTTTATCGAGCAATCTGTCTTGCATATTTGCGTATTTGTATCCGATGATGCTCGCTTGACGAGCTAAACATATCATCCCTTAGTTTTTTCTACTTCTTTTTCAATAGTCCGTAACAATATACTGTATACCATGGCCTACGTTATACTCAAGGCCTGGAAATAGAGCGGATACTTGGTACGCCAAACTGGTAGTTCCACTTTACGCCACTAGGATCGCGGCTCGGCGCCCTAGTCGTCTGCTTTTGACTATGCGTTACATGCAACTCAAGTACATTTAATACATGTTTTTCAGCACTTCTTACCTGTTTTCCTCCAGTTTCCCCCAAATGATGAATACAGCTCACTCATGACTGTATTTCAATTCACTTTAAGAATTTTTCTGTCAAGTGGTTTACTTCTTAAATTCAGAAACGTTGCACTACTGCCCGTGTGGTTCACACCAATATTCTTTAAAAGCGGCCTTAAGAACTTTTGCAGAAGAACTACGGAGAGAGAATTGTCAATACACACTTCGCATTTTGTGTGCTCGGAAAACGTGTCAGTTAAAATATTTGTGAAATTTGACATTAAATATTTTCGAGACATGAAATTTACGGCCGTTGTGACAAAGTGAGATATTGTTTCCAACAGATAAATAAAAGAAGCTTTGGGATATCTTAATCCCCCTTTGTCTTGAAAATGTATTAAACTAAATGGCAGGCTTGAATTTGCTGGAGCTGATATTTTCTCTAAGCAACCTTCACAATCTGTTCTCTCTTCTGCCACTCTTACAAGAAATCCCGCTACCATTGCAATTGAAATGGAAGATAGAGACGCTGGCTTTTCTGAAGAAAAAAAATAGAAATTTTAATGCTAAAATGTCAACCATAATGTTTTATTTCAATGAACTTAATATAGGCTATATGCCCCATATTCTTACCTTGAACAGGGCTTTCAAGAATCTCCAATACATGTGCCGGATGCTGGGGTGTTTCTTTAGCATTGGCTGGGTTTTGCACCTTCCGCGATTTTTTAGGCTTCAGAAACTTGGTCAAGGCGCCTGTTACGACTGCATCTTCCCTCAGCTCCACATTCCCACTTCTAGAAGATGCGATAATTCCTGTGCTAAGTGTTGACTCGATGGCATGCAGGCATAATCTCACGTCCATCATGACATTGTTACCTCCCTTATTTCTCAAGTGACTGAAGAGCAGTTCTACATCGTCACTGAGATTCCGCGTAAGAACATAATCGAAGCCGATACTGATTAGAAATCGTATGCAGGACACGGTTGATGAAGTTGTTAGCACCAAAGCTTGATAAGTTTCCTTTGTAAGTCTCATCTTTTTATCGGGATAACTTTGAATCTGTGACAGGTTGGGCAGAAATTCATTGGTCAGCCATGAAAGTCTCTCATCATTAACTTCACTGAAAATAAGCTGGAGCGTGTTTCTGGAATGAAGTCCGTGTGTGGTATTGCGGATATCATGTATATCAAACCATTTTCAAAAATTTTCCAAGAATTTTGTTGTTTCGTGTAGGCTGTCCTTATCTTCAACTTTCTCTGGGCACACGACTTCCATGCTCTTAAGCCCAGCTATTGTCTCTGGTGTAAACACCAATTTGTCTCCTGCCACATTCATTTTTTCTAAATTACTTGGATATACAACCTTCCTGCTTAATTTTCTAACTGGCTTTACTACTAGCTTTTTCTGTAAGTGGTACAGCTTCTTGAGATGATCACTAGAAATTGTCATCTACATAGAAGTTCCTACTCAGATATTGTGATCGTACATTCTTATGATGTGACTCGGATCGAAACTAAGAAAAAGTGCCCTCTGATTGTCTTTCGTGTGACGAATTTTATGAGTGACACATCCGCCACACAGCGCCTCAAATATTGGGCCGGTTGAATAATACGTAGCAATTGCTAAGTCTAGATAATTTTCAAGCCAGTGCTAGTTTTTGGTTGATTAAAGTTGGGTAGCAATTGCTAGGCCTAGCAGTTGCTCAGAATTTCACGAAATCCTAGCAATTGCTTGAAAGTGAGTTGAATAAAAAGAAATATCTAGATCTCGAGTCTAGCAACTGCTAGGAAATATCCTAGTCTGGTCCGGAGCATGCTAGCTTTTTACTTAGTCGTTGTTAGGCGTTAGATATGGCTGCTTTTCTACGTGTACGTGAACAAAAACAGTACGCAGTTCGTCGGGAAATAACAAAGTGCAAAGAATTGTTAAGGTTTGAGATTGAAAGTGTTGATTTTTTAGCTGCTGAATTCTTAAACGAAAGTGATAGTAGAGGAGGTGGCCTGTCTCGGAGGAAGCAAATGGAGATTTTCTTGAGGTTTGTGGCAGACCCCGAGTTTCAATTAGGTATAACTGAAGATATCGGTGTACATAAGAGTACAGTTTGCAAAACTGTAAGTTTTGTATTGGACAAGATAATTGAAAGATCCCACATATGGATACGGTTTCCTTCAACAGCACCAGAAGTAAATGAAGCAAAACTTATTTGGCAACAACGTTTTCGTATGCCTACTGTTATTGGAGCGCTCGATTGTACACATGTCGAAATTAAAAAGCCCTCGGTCTTACTTCACGGCGACGAGTACGTAAACAGGAAAGGTCGTACCAGCATTGATGTGCAGGCTACTTGTGACGCCAAAGAACGGTTTACAAGTGTTAGTGCGGAATGGGCTGGGAGTGTACATGACTTACGAATCTGGCGGAGAAGTGCGATTAGAGAGAGTATATCTCGTTTTGATGGAGCTTCTTGTTTACTTGGTGACTCTGGGTATGCAATATCGCCGTGGTTAATTACTCCGTTCAAACCACCGGTAGATGTTGAACAACGAAACTTTAATTTAATACACGCTAAGGAGAGAGTTGTAATAGAAAGGTGTTTCGGTCAATTGAAAAGGCGGTTCCCAATATTAGGAAACTGCGTAAGAGTTGCTTTGGACAAAATACCTAAGGTAATAGTTTGCTGTGCTGTCCTCCATAACATAGGAAAAGACTTGAATGATGCATTTGATGAGGACGATGAGGAGGATTTGTTTGGCAACGAAGACGAAGGCATCGCGGAAGAGCGAAATGAGACACCAGCTACAGTTCTGCGAGGGCAACAAAAAAGACTACAAATGATGGCGCATATGAACCAGCAGTGAACTGGAACTAAATTGGTACTCAGTGTTTATTTGAGAAAACGATAATCTTTAACATTATGTAAGTAGTTTGACCAACAGTTACAAATGAATATGTAAGTAGCTAAATGAATCGATCATAGTAAAACAACATTGAAATAATTTAAGTTGAATTTAATTTAATTACCATTCTCACTGCATATGTTTAGCGTGCACGTGTGAATAAATGATTTTTTAATAATTATAAAAATAATACGGGTATTAATTCCAAACAGAGCATGTTAAACATGTATTGTTAATTTTCTGAGCGCTATAAGCGCATTCACTTTATACAAACATAAGTTGTGTTTATTTATTATAGAACAGTAAGCCACTCATTCACATTTAAACAGAAATTAAAAAGGACATTCAATTATCTTATAAGACATATATCCGTAACATTGAACAAAACATTAGGCGGGACTCAAAGAAATTTTGGACGTTTATTAAAAACAAGAAAAAAATAGGAACACATGCGACACCTTTAAATATACCGGTAATAATGAAGAATTGGACAGGGGTGATTCCATTGTTGAAGGTTTTGCGACATATTTCAAATCAGTTTATGACTCTCAGTCAGCCCAATACAAAGTCCCAGCCTGCAATTCGAATACTCCCAACACCCTTCACATAAAACTTGTCTCGAAGGAAGAGGTTGGAAATGCATTAAAAAAATTAAAACCTAAGTCGTCGGCTGGTCCTGATAATATTCCACCGTATGTAGTTAAGGGATGTGCTGAAAGTCTCAGGGACCCGTTACACTTTATATTTAACTTAGCCATACAAACGTCTACGTTCCCTGACGCCTGGAAAATCACTCGCATCTGCCCTATACTAAAATCGGGAGATCCATCACTAATTAATAACTACCGTCCTATATCTATTTTATCTGCAGTAGCCAAGGTATTTGAATTCATATTGCACGGAAGAATATCAGTATTTCTCAGACCGCTCGTAACAGATAACCAACATGGTTTCCTATCCAGGAAATCTACGGTGACGAATGCAACTAATTTTACTCCTATTATATCTAAAGAGTTAGATAAAGGAGGACAAATAGATGTCATATTTACAGATTTTGAGAAAGCGTTCGACACAATAAATCATGATATCCTTCTTAACAAATTGTGTATTTTGGGATTCTCCCACCCATTACTCAAATTATTCATCTCCTACCTCAGAGACAGGAAACAATTTGTATTGTTCCAGAAAATTTGTCTCAAAGGAATACATAGTTCATTCCGGAATACCCCAAGGCTCGAACCTTGGACCTCTGATTTTTCTAGCAATGATAAACGATTTGCCACGTTGTATAGTACACTCAAATAGTCTTTTATATGCAGATGACTACAAAATTTTTAAATCAATTTCTTCCGCTAATGACTGCACTCTACTACAAAATGACCTAAATAATATACACAAATGGAGTATAGAAAACAAATTATACTTAAATGTACCGACGTGTGTTGTTATGGCCTTTACACGTAAGAAGAACCCAATCACATTTGTTTATGGAATTGGACCTCAGTCGTTGCAAACAGTAAGCGTGAAGAAAGATCTAGGAATCTTGTTTGACCGAGAGCTTGCTTTCACTTGTCATGTGCAAAAGACAGTCGGGGATGATTACCGCATGTTAGGGTTTATAATAAGAAACACTAAGCCATTCATTAGGACCAGTACCTGCATAAACCTTTATATTGCCATGGTGAGATCCAAGCTCGAGTACGCCAGCCAAGTATGGAGTCCCTGGCAGAAAACATGCATTAAATCCATTGAGCAAGTTCAAAAGAAATTCCTCAGATATTTACACCTCAAAATAACGGGCAATTACCCACACATGGTACCCTACGGTGAACTTTTGTTGAATTTCGGCATGACTAGTTTGGAGTCTCGAAGGCAAGTGAATGATATGAAATTCCTTTATAAAGTTATTAACGGTCAAATTGATAACTCATTTTTCCTATCGCTCCTAAATTTCAACATCCCTCGCTTTACTACAAGATCAACTATAACATTCAAAAATGATATAACCAATACTACTTCACATAATAATTCACCTGTATGGAGGCTTTGCAGTATTTACAACGATGCGGTTCGTGTAAACTGGAAACTAGATTTCTGGCTCTCAATTAGACCGTTCTTGGAAATTATAATCCAGTCACTCTAATTCATACTTGAAATAAAATTATCACACAAAACAGAATCAACAAGGTATATATGTGGATAGGCCTGTACCCTAGTTATCAATGTTACCTTTTAGTTTACGATGTAATAATTTCAAAACCTGCTTTTTATACATTTGACATTAGGTAAAATTTAGATTTAGTTTTTATATTACCTTTAGATTAAGCTTTTTACTACTATGCATTTCAATCTGTGTTAACTTCCTAGTTTTAATGATTACATTTAGATATTAATACTTGATGTAGAAATATCAGAAAGTGTATTCTACTGTGTAGGTGCACTGTTATTGGGGCGCACACTGAGCCCTGTTGTGTACCGTCAATAAATAAATAAATAAATAAATAAATAAATATATAAATAAATAAACACACGATCTTTTATAATAATTATTAGGCCGATTTTAGATTATCTATGTGAAAAACGTACTCACTCATAATATTTATCCCAGTAAAGTAAATATGCTTGGATAGATACGTGTGTTCACACGTAGACTGATGTCCGATGCAACGTTGCAACGCCATTCTAACAGTTCCCGTGTTTTTGTTGGTGTAACGTTTTTACCTAGCTGATGATTTAATAACCGTTCCACCAATTCAAACTCGAAGAGGAACAAAGCTGAACTTACGACCCATCGGACGTCGACAACACCCTGAAGTGTAATCGTCCCTAAGGGCGTAAGACATGTTTTTGTTGTTTTTTATTTCTATTTTTTCAAATTTATGTATTAAGGATAAGGATAAGGATTTTAATTTTATTTATTTACAAATTGAAGTACGATCTGCCATATTCAATTAGGTCAGTTTGGGTTGATACATCACTGACATTTTTCTGTGCCTCTTTCAGTTTCTTCTCTTGTATTTGAATTTGAATATCTAGAAGCTTTTTTTTTGCTGAAGCAAAACAATTCTTTGCAGTTGAGTGGTTGACATATTTTTTGTCTCTTCTGATTCGTACTGCATAGCTTGCTTAACGCTTTGTCTTATTTTTGTAGCAGCTGGTGATGCTTTTGGCACTTGATCTTGAGTGCTTGGCCCAGGTTCAGCGTAAAACACTTCAGCACTGCCTCCGTCTTCTTCAGTTCTTTCCACGGGTCCTAGGCCAACACCAAAGCTTCCTGGGATTTTATTGAAGACCGGATTTTCTTGCTGGATTAATACATGAAATAATTGTTTTTCCCAGTCTTTTAGTTATTTTTTTTTATTCCCAGTGGCATTCTTGTCTGTCTTCAATTTAATGTTGGCCTTCATGTTGCTCAGCAGTTTCTGTAGCTGGGCCACTGTGACTACCTTTCCCGTAGCTGTTGAGTATTCATCTTGAATTGTTGTCCAAGCTCTTTTTTTTTAGCAGAAATCACCGATGGAATTTTGGACTTTTCTACTTCAAACTGATTGACACAAATTAGTTTAGTAAATAGGGCCCGGTCTAATCCCTTGTCCCCAACGGTGTCGTCTTCACCTTCACTAGATGACATGATAATACACACTTCACTTAAGTTGGACGCTACCAAGGACACAACGTGGTCACACTGTGATCTATCAGTGATCAGTGTCGTCTGTTGTCGCCAATCACACGCTCCTGACGAACAAGTTACAACCTGCAGGCCTAGCAGTAGCTAGAGCGCTAAGCAATTGCCAGGCCTAGCAATTGCTTAACAATTTCACGCAACATCTAACCTCACCTAGTTATTCCTACCTAGTCCTAGCAGTTATTTATTCAACTGGATTTTAGCAAGAGCTAGTTCTAGGCACTAGTTCCTAACCCATAGTTCCTACGTTTTATTCAATCGGCCCATTGACATATTCACCTGACAGTTGTCCGTCACTATTCTGATGACCTTGAAGCCGCATTCCGCAACCGCAGTCAGTGCGTCCAGTGTTATCCTAGATAACTGTTGTCCTGTGAGTCCACATGTAAAGTATAACGAAACAGGTATCCTGTAGAAGGATGACAGGCCCTTGGACAGTATGCATAATAATTTATTAGCTAATTTATGTTCGATTCCAATCGTATCTTTCTCAATATCACTAATGCCGAGAAATATGTCTAAATTCTTGCCATACAATAGTCTAGACTTTATGGCCATTTCATCAATGATTAATGAACCAACCTTCTCATTATCGTGAGTCAGTGACTTTTCTTCAGCTGTCAACCTAGCTTTTGCAAGTGACGTGACGCCTGTCTCTCCGTTCGTATACCCAATGTACGTTTTCAGTGTTCGTGGATGAGGAAGTTGTAAAATATTTATATCTCTCAGTAAGCGGTGAGCCGACGGTGATTTATTAGAGAGCAATACACATATTTGTATTGTTGTTTCATTGTATTTTAACTTTCGTTTCGTGAAAGCTCGAATTTATTCAAGTAAGAAATTAGCCTTTAAGTCCCCACGATCCGCTTCACTCTTGAGCTTCGATATTTGAACATCGAGTTTGTCCTGACGTTGCACTGAATGTAATTTTTGTTTCAATGAAATTATCTTCTGATTCAATGACTTAATTGTAGTTCTGTGTAAGTTACTGTATTTATTCATAGTGCCCTCCTTAATTTTAATTTTGTTGGCTTGCAATGAGTTTGCTTGATTGTAGAACATTGCGCTCCTACACTAACACGTGGTTGATCATGGTTTTCTTAAATTCGTTCATCACAATAGTCGTCCGTAAAATTTAAATTACCTGAACATTTCCTTTTATTGTTGATATGTATGTCTCTATCGACACGTGCTCTTTTGCGCGTATTTCTAATTATTTGTGCTTGTTTATGTTCGGGGTAGTCCTCAACAACCGTCGGAAATGCGTTCGGTAAAAGCGTTCTCTTGTAGTACTTATACTCAAATCAGAATCCTTGAAATGCTTGCTACAAATTGTAGAAGACCGTTTTGGTGTCAACAAAGACCCTGGCTTTACCCCCTCACGTGAAACAGCTAAAACCCATTGTTTCAGTATGTCACTGTTCAATGGAAATTTATGAAACGAAAGTCCATTGCCTTTAACTTGACGATATTTACAATACGGCACGCTACAGTACACCATTTTTACGAACACAATAATAACACTAATATCTACACATAAGTTACTGTATTAAAATCATTCAGTGATTTATATCTAAAGTATTTATCACACATACATGTCACATTTACGCTAGTACACTGGATTAAAACTTGCTTTTCACTACGTCTTGTTCATAAAGACCACTTAGCACCCATCTCAATATCAGTCAAGCAGCAGTCTATTGCTCTTAACGAAAGCACAACTATAATACGACACGCTTCGCCAGTGAATTTTAAATTCACCTTAGCTTTCTCACTCATTAGGATACCTTATTTACCGCCAAATACAGACACACTAATCACATTGTACGTAATGCAAACGGTACGATTAAGGGCGCCAGACAGCGAACCTAGCGGCAAAATGCGGAACAAGTTCGAACCATCGCTCGTAATGTAGTCTGGCGCCTCATTTCCAGGCCTTTTATATAACGTAGGCCACGTTAATAATTTATTTCAGGTTATTTATTATTATTACATATTCCAGTAATTGAAATTATTTTGTGTTGACCGACTGAAAAGTAAAATATTAATTGTACCTAGATATGAACGTAAAATATTCTTATTGACTTTCGGCCCTATATCGCTAGGCAGAAAGCTCCAGTTTTTATAACAGCGCAGTGTTGGCCTGTCACCAAGGTGGACTGAGTTCGATTCCCGGTCAATGCATGTGTTATTTTCGAAGTGAAATGTCATGTCCTATGGTTCCAATTCCACGTAAAAAGGAGGTCCTGTGGCTCATAATCGCATGATTGACAGTCACGTAAAACTACAATCTTCCTTCCTTCTTTTTCCAATTCTATTATACAGTATAGGTTAATATTTGTGCGAAATAAATTGATAAAGGACGTACAGAATAGTACATTATGCAACGAGCCTATAGTGGCAATACTTAAGACAGGAGTATGTTTATAAAATGAGTGAAGTGAGTTTTATAATTTCCATACGAGTGTCTTAATTACCAATATAGGCGAGTTGAATACGACTGTTTATGTTCGACGATAATTATAACTATTTTATGTTCGAACAAAAATATTCACAAATATCTGTTGAGATTTCCCCAGTTTTATGTACTGAACAGAGCGCATGGGACGCAGAGAATACCTTGTATTTGACCATGGCCTCCTCGAATACCCCACTATGACCCTAGCCACGCAGTTAAATTTTAAATAGGAGGCCGTGAAAGTCAGCGCACGTGCGTTGCTATCCTTACCTAATTGGTCACACAACTGTTTCGTGAGCTCTGATTGGTTGGAGAAACTGTTTCATAATGAAAAATAGTGTTATAACGACCTTCATTATGATACAGTTTTCTGGTATATAATATTTACATTTCGACATCGTCAAACATAAACAAACTTATATTATAGTATAGTACAGCTCAAACACCCACACCCACACCGGCAGCAAGGCATTGCTCATTCCCAAAGCCTCACACACTGGCCCTGAGCTACGCCGGCCAGCTCAATATAGTATTCCTAAATGAGGAATTGAGTAACCGACAGCGGTAGCTACGCTCGCTAATGCGCAGCTCTCCACAAACACGATAGACGTGGGTTCAAGTCCCACCGTTGGCCGTCCTTGAAATGGTTTTCCGTGGTCTCCCCATTTTCAACTCCAGGCAAATGCTGGGACGGTACCTTCTGATAGACCACGTCCGCTTCCTTCTACATCCTTGCCCAGTTTCATTCGCCATCATTCATTTAACCTCTCACTAACTCCTCTCTTGAGATTGGCGTCAGGAAGGGCATCCGTCCGTAAAAACCAGCCGCCACAACGGCTATCATCGCATCTCATTCCCGACCCCGTTGGAAAACGAGAATAATATGGGGCAGACCTACATTGAGGAGTTGAGTAGTGCGGTGTGAATAGTAATAACTTAGATATTGCGACGCTTATTACAGTAGTGTGTATCATATTCCGCATTAACTGAGACGTATAATTTTATTTGACTTAATGAATATAATACTATAGAGCAGGGGTTCTCAACATTTCAGGGGGTACCCGGCAGGTCATCCTTCTACTCGATCCACATGCGCAGTGAGCTTATGCCGTGACTACTGTGTGAGTTATTTACGGCGCGTGTATTTCAACTCCACAATGAATTGCATCCTTTCTTTACCGAACACTATTCTAATTTAACATCAGTACTCAATGAATTTGGTTGGCTTTTAAAATTGCCCTATTTAAGTGATATTTTTGAAAAACTGAACATTTGGAATAAGTGTATGCAAGGTAGTGTTTCTGATATGTTCTATGTTGAAATGAAAACTAACGCAGTGATTGCAAAAATCACCCTTTGGGAAAAGGAACTGAAAAACAACAACTATATTTTGTTTTATTAAAATATCTTTCCTTATAAAATTACAAAGGTTAAACCATACTAACTAAATACCTTTCACATTTTTAATAACCATTATTACTACCTAAGAAAGGTTAGTAGGGGGTACACAGGATGTTTTTTTTTTCAAAGGGGTACGATGGTTGAAAAAGGTTGAGAATCCCTGCTATAGAGAACCTTTTGAAGGCAAGTGTCATTTTTTCTTTAAGAATGAGTGAGGAATCAGTATTTAGATCTGCCAATACCTACACATAGGGCTATAATGTGACTTATGATTCAGTTTCTAGCCTTTTTAAATAAATAAAAAAGTAAACATTTATTATCGGAAATTTTACTCGTACCGGCCGCGGTGGTCAAGAGTGCTAACGCTCTAGCTCACGCCTCACTGACATCAGGAAAGCGTGGGTTCGAAACCCACCTGGGCCGTCCTGAACATGGTTTTCGCGTTTTCCCAATTCCACCACCAGGCAAATACCGGGACGGTTCCTTTCAAAGGGGCCGATAACCTAGATGTTAGGCCCCTTAAAACAACAATTATCATCATCATCATCATCGGTTCCTTTCAACAGGTACACGACCGACTTCCTATCAACATCCCTTGCCCTTCCTTAATTAGACCCAATTTAGCGGTCACCTGAGTGATCGGCCTGTCACCATACCCTGTTGTATCTGCTGACAAAGTGTGTCCAGCTCCCAGACACCGTCCTTACGACGGCAGAGGAATGATCCCTTGCAGAGACCAAGGGTGAAGCCAAGCTGGGAGAATGAGTGATTTGAAACCAATTACTTGACCGAAATTGAATCAGCCCTTTTTTTTTATCTCGGTTAGCAGAGTTTTTAATGTTCATTGTAATAGAGCTAATGGTAATAAATTGAACGGTTATGCTTAATTTCATATTATTTTTGTTTTATTTTAACCCATTTCACACATCTGAATATTATGAGCGTAGTCGTTTCAGATTACATTGTAATTTATACTGCATTCAGAATATCCTGTGACTAATGCTCAATTGTAATATTAAACCTTGTGCAGACCATTCCTGACTACTAGACATATAACTATAATAGGCTATGTGTACTTTATGACAACATCACGTTCAATCCTGTAATCAATATAAGTTTACAATATACTCTGCCTTGGAGGACGTTTTATATTCCTGGGGCTCCCGTCCTGTTGGTTATCCCTTGATGAATGTAAGCAGCCTGGAAACACGCCAAGGGAACAGCAACTCAAGCCGATTTAGTTTCCAGAACTTGCCTCCTGGTGCGTTTTCAATTACATTATTATTGAGAGATGACGAAGTGAGAAATGAGTTGATTGCAATTAAGATCCGATGGCAGCAGTTGTATAGTGGGCTAAGTGCACTGAACTAGCGTCCCTGAACATGCAGATTATTCAAGGTCGCGGAGTGGAACACTGAACCCAGCTTACCCTATAACATAATTCGCGTGATTCATAATCTATCGGTAAAGTTCACGGTGCATTTAGGATTGTAAATGTAGCATATTGTAGCAAGTGATCTCTTTAGATTTAACACTGTGTGGCTTATTAAATCAAGGAATATGTGCAAAATAACATGAATAATATTAACCCCTGGCACTATATAGCCCATGACGGGCTAAGGCCGACCAAGCGACCGCTGCCCAGTCATTTGGCCTGCAGATATTGGGGTGACGCGTGATCAGCGCGTCGGGTCCCCTCGGCCGTTAATCTTGGTATTCGTGATCGGGGCGCTGTCTCACTGTCAGACAGCTACTCAATTGTCCTCACGAGGCTGAGTGCACCCCATTCCAACCCTCACGTCAGTTTTAAAATCCCTGACGGAGCCGGGGATCGAACCCGGGGCCTCCGGGTGAGAGGCAGGCGCGCTACCCCCAACACCACGGGACTGGCACAAGAATAATATTGGGATAAAAAAATAAGAAAATAATTTAATGTTGTGGTATTGATTGCAATACAGAAGCCTATACAAAATATACCGTGCTCAGCTTCACCCACGGACTCTGAATGATCATTCCTCTACCGCCGGTGGCTTCGGTGGCGTAGTTGGTAGCATGCTGAGCTTCTATGCCCAAGGTCGTGGATTCAAACCCGACCGAAGTCGACGGATTTTTTACGAGCGTTCAAAATCCCTCAGTATGCCTTCCATTGAAGGGGAAGTAAAGCCGGCGGGCCCATGTCATTGATTTATGGCATGCAAAAGAACCTTCCACTAACTAAACTTGTGTGAAGCAAAATTTGTAGCCAAGTTCACAGCTAGGTGTATTGGACGGTAGCATTTGGTAGCGAAAGAAGGAACTACTTGAAATTATCGTCTGCAGTCCTTACTTGAATTAAAAACAGATAACACACACTAATACAGTCATCACAATTAACACCGGTTATCAGACAGATTCTACGCACACCCAAAGTACACATGGCTACATGACCGCGTTGTCACAGCCCCTAAACTAAGGAACCAACCACCCTACCTCTACCGCCACAAGGACAGTGTCTTGGAGTGGGACACACTTCTTCAGCGGATACAACTGGGAATGGTCCGATTGCCCAGGCATCCACTATCTTGGATCTTTTGAAGGAAATGCCAGGTAAGGAAGGGGAAGAAAGTCGGTCGTGGACCTGTTGAAAGGAACAGTCCTGGCATTACCCTGGGGTTGAAAATGGGAAACCACGGAGAACCATTTTCAGGATGGCCCAGGTGAGTTTTGAAATAACGCTTTCCCGATGTCAGCGAGGCACGAGCTAGCGCGTTAGCACTCTCGGCCACCGTGGCCGGTATATGCAGAGGTGTGCAAATTATTACACTTGATGCTAGTTTTCCAACATTTCATTCTTATTCCTTTTATGACTTAATGCAGTAACAAGATGTTCAGTAAAGAACATATAGCCTACTTTCTCCTAAATGCATGGGTATTGTTATAACTCTTTGTCCTTTTCAAGGAGTATGATTGAATGTTGGTTGTAGAAGCTTGTTGAAATACAACGTGCTATAGGGATATTAAACATGAATATGAGGTGCCCTTTGCTAGTGCTACCTCTGTACCAAATTTCGTTCAATTCGGTTTCACCGTGTTTGAATTGATAGGGGGAATCGATTTGCACACATACTTGGCCACCATCTGCAAACTATTGGGCTGATGTTCTTGCAGTTTGGTCTGAATATGTTTCCCACATAAAGATATGGTGTTGCAAAATTTGGTAGAGACTAGATTATTAGGTTGGTCGTAATTACATTTTAGCTTTTAACATTTGGGTGGCCGCGATTACGTTTCCGTCAAGATAGCGGTGATATAAAACATGACACTGAGGTGCCCTTTGCTAGTGCTACCTCTGTACCAAATTTCGTTCATTCGGTTCCACCGTGTTCGAATTAATAGGGGGAATCAATTTTGACATAAAGATGGCCGCCATCCGCAAACTATTATGCTAATGACCTATTAGATTGGTCAAAGGATGCTCCCTCCATAAAGGTATGTTGTTGCAAAGTTTGGTAGAGATCGGATGGTTATGTTAGTCGTAATTTAACTTAAGCTTTGAACATTTGTGTGGCCGCCATTACGTGTCTGTCAATATGGCGGCGATATAAAACATGACACTGAGATGCCCTTTGCTAGTGCTACCTCTGAAGCAAATGTCGTTCCATTCGGTTTCACCCTGTTTGAATTAATAGGAGGAATTGATTTTCACACAAAGATGGCCGCCATCCGCAAACTATTAGGCTAATGACCTATTCATTTGGTCAAAGGATGCTTCCTCTATAAGGGTATGTTGTTGCAAAATTTGGTAGAGATCGGATGATTAGGTTAATCGTAATTTGATTTAAGCTTTGAACATTTGTGTGGCCGCCATTACGTTTCCGTCAAGATGGCGGCAATGTAAAACATGACACTGAGTTGCCTTTTGTGGGTACTACCTCTGTACCAAATTCCGTTCCATTCGGTTGCACCGTGTTCGAATTAATAGGGGGAATCGATTTTCACACAAAGATGGCTGCCATCCGCAAACTAATACGCTGATGACCTATTAGTTTGGTCAAAGGATGCTCCCCCCATAAAGGTATATTGTTGCAAAATTTGGTAGAGATCGGATGATTAGGTTAGTCGTAATTTGATATAAGCTTTGAACATTCGTGTGGCCGCCATTACGTTTCAGTCAAAATGGCGGCGATATAAAACATGACACTGAGGTGCCCTTTGCTAGTGCTACCTCTGTACCAAATTTCGTTCATTCGGTTCCACCGTGTTCGAATTAATAGGGGGAATCAATTTTGACATAAAGATGGCCGCCATCCGCAAACTATTATGCTAATGACCTATTAGATTGGTCAAAGGATGCTCCCTCCATAAAGGTATGTTGTTGCAAAGTTTGGTAGAGATCGGATGGTTATGTTAGTCGTAATTTAACTTAAGCTTTGAACATTTGTGTGGCCGCCATTACGTGTCTGTCAATATGGCGGCGATATAAAACATGACACTGAGATGCCCTTTGCTAGTGCTACCTCTGAAGCAAATGTCGTTCCATTCGGTTTCACCCTGTTTGAATTAATAGGAGGAATTGATTTTCACACAAAGATGGCCGCCATCCGCAAACTATTAGGCTAATGACCTATTCATTTGGTCAAAGGATGCTTCCTCTATAAGGGTATGTTGTTGCAAAATTTGGTAGAGATCGGATGATTAGGTTAATCGTAATTTGATTTAAGCTTTGAACATTTGTGTGGCCGCCATTACGTTTCCGTCAAGATGGCGGCGATATAAAACATGACACTGAGGTGCCTTTTGTTAGTACTACCTCTGTACCAAATTTCGTTCCATTCGGTTGCACCGTGTTCGAATTAATAGGGGGAATCGATTTTCACACAAAGATGGCCGCCATCCGCAAACTATTACGCTGATGACCTATTAGTTTGGTCAAAGGATGCTTCCCCCATAAAGGTATGTTGTTGCAAAATTTGGTAGAGATCGGATGATTAGGTTAGTCGTAATTTGATTTAAGCTTTGAACATTTGTGTGGCCGCCATTACGTTTCCGTCAAGATGGCGGCGATATAAAACATGACACTGAGGTGTCCTTTGCTAGTGCTACCTTTGTACCAAATTTCGTTCAATTCGCATTCACCGTGTTCGAATTGATAGGGGGGGGGGGGGGGGACAGACATTCAGAGTACACACACTCACACACACACAGACACGCACACAGACTCACACACACACATACACACACACACAGACTCACACACACACATACACACACACAGACAGACACACTTTTTTCGCCCTGTGTTGATCTCATAAGTCTACTTTCATTTTTTGAAAAAATCGAAAGTAGGCTAAAAATGTGTGCGTGGCATTTGTTTTCAAATGATTAACCAATAGTCATAAATACATTTTGTCTTAGAAAACCGACAGTAAAATGACTTTTTAGAATTTTCACTGATGAGCAGCTTTGCTAATGCAGAATGTCACACGTTTTTGTTTGTTTTGGATTACGTTATTCTAGGGTTCTTGCGAATTTAGTGCAGATCGATTGGAATTCATTTATTACTGATGGTCAGCTCTTGAACTATTCAACGATTCGTGGAACATGGACTGACATTACCTGATTTTGAGGGATGCATTCAAAAGTCAATGAATGAAAAGAAAACTGACCCAGCTCAGGTATCCCACAGAATCTCCAATTTCGAAACTTTCTCCATGAAATCTCTTATGGGAAAAGTTGTAAGTCCTTACGGGGGGAAAATAACACTAAGTAGAATAAAACAAATAAAATAAAACAATTTCTAATGAAGAATTGTGACTGATTTAAATCCACTAATTTAATCTAACACGGTAATTGGCACACCTCTGTTCAGTATTACTGTGGTCTATGAAGACAGAGGAAAGTTGCGAACAAAGCAGCACAACAATGGTTATTCACAACAAGGTTTACTGTCGAAAGTGAACATTGTTGTGTAGAAAGTTCGTCATATTAAGTCAACACGGACCAGAAAATGATAAAACATGGTGTTTAATTTATTTATATATCCCAAAACAAGCCAACCCTGGACACACAAATACGTAAAAAAACATACAAATATTAAATTTAGTTTACAAGCGTTGGTTGTAAATTTGATGCCCGTCTTTGGCAACCTTCCAAGTGCACCCAATCTAAAAAATAAAAAAATAAAAGAATTATTGAAAATATTTGTAAAAATTCTTATTATATTTTTAGAAGGAATATATTCTTTTTAAAGATACCGTAAGTGATTGGTTTTGTAGAAAATGAAATTTAGCACAAAACAAATGATTTATTATATAGATCCAAGCAATTTTGTAGTTTTACGTAGTCTAATTACTTACCACGTGATCTTAAGCCACTGTACCTCCTTTTTACGTGTAATGTAAACCACTGGACGTGACATTTCTCCTAGAATATCCTACATGCATTAACCAGTAATCCAACCCAGTACACTTTGGTGAGAGGCAAGAAGCTTGACCGCTACACCACCATACTGCTGCGCTTAGAGCCAGTTTATTAATAATTCAAAATCGCATAAACTCACATGTAAAGTTCACAAATCGTATTTCATTTAGGAGCTGGGATTATCAGGTCCATGTATTTGTGTGTGATAGTAATCTGACTTATAACCTGAGTCATTGTGTTGTCTGTACTTGTCACTAAGTCTAGGTTTGGAAGAAGACTAGAGAAACGCAGCATTTGCCAAGAATAGGAGCGGGAAAACACAATCCTAACAATAAGATGGGACTCCTCTTTTCTCGTGAGGCTGCGTCCTTCCCACTCCAACACCCGGAATTACATTTTCATGCTTGACAGAATAATGGGGAACCAATCTCATTTCCCCTCTGTGGACAAATCAGTGTTGCAAGTGGTAACAATCCTGCTTGAGTTACCGGTACATTTGATGGCACTTTCTTTCAGCCATAGCTGTTGACGTGTGGAGGAGGGAGAGGATGATCTCACAAGTATGGTGACTCATAACTTTCTCATCGTTATTTGTGGTCTGTAACAGTCTCCAACTAGTGCCGGCATCTTGAAAACAAACACTCAGGACTCCGACGTAACACGCACAGCCTAGACAGGTATCTAGACCCAGACGTCATACCTAGGCCGCGATTCTGTTGTTGTTTTATTTGAGGGGCTTGGACATCGTGCTTCTCCATCCCCGTGTACTTGGGTGTGTGTATGTGTGTGTGTGTGTGTGTGCGGGGGGGGGGGGGGCGGCAGGGGGGAGGAAGGTGGTTGTAGTATTGTCTGATAGCCTGTGTTATTGTGATGGCTGTATTAATGCGTGTATTTATAATTCATGTGAAAATTGGGAAGGAAGCAGCCGTGGTCTTAGTTAGGTACCATACCGTCATTTGCGTGGGGCAGAAGTGGAAAATTACGGAGAAACCACTTCCAGAATGGCTGAGGTGGAATCGAGCCTGGACCACCGAGGCGACAGCCAAAAATGCTAGACGTGGGCGCCATGATTCTGAAACTTTCATATAAAACGTGCATCGACAGTGCATTATTACTAAATTATTACATTATGTATACATTTTCAAAATCCAGTCTGTTGCAGTATGCCCCTCCACTTCGTCCTGAATCCTAGCGGAACTATCTGAAAACACCTCAATGATGAGGATATATAATAAGGATGGATTTTTTAAATTACTGGCTGATCTGCGACAGTGACGTAATGTAGTCTACATATTAAAATTGGAAATGCAACAAAACACGCCCATTTCGTTCAATGCGAACATCTCGTCTCTTGTTAATTCTTACGAGTCGGGTTATCATCGAACATTTTGAAAATGTACACATGATAGTACGAAAGGCATGGAATAAATTCGGTAGGGCCTATGTGTGATTGTCAAAAAGAAGTGGACCACGCAAGAGAATCATGCACTCGGCATCCCAGTGGCTGTCTAATGCCGACACACATGGAAACCTTTAATATCTCAAGAAATACTCGTTGGGTTTGCAAAGTAAGCCCATCACTGAACTCATCACTCGATTCTTAGTTGTTCTATTGGGTGAAATTAGTATAGTCCTATTTAAAAAAAAACAGAGTTGCTACCCGTTTCTCGGTAACTGCGTATCCGTTGGGGACGAAATGGATCGTATTTTATGAGCCTCTTAATACGATTGAAACATTTGAAAGCAGAATGCCGATATCTTTAACGGTTCTCTAGATAATTGAGGTGGCCCTCTTAGCTGAATAATAATAATAATGTTATTGGTTTTACGTCCCCTTTGCGTAACTACTCTGGCTTATAGAGACGCCGGGGTGCCGAAATCTTGCCCCGAAGGGGATCTTTAACGTGCCAGTAAATCTACTGACACGGCTCCCTCGCATTTTCGCACCCTTAGCTGAATAACCCTGTATATAATCCAGGGGAGTAGGGTGTTAAAATCCATCTCCATATAATATAATCGTGTGATACATCACTTCGAATGTCTATTGGATTTGAAATTATCAAAACCAATTATTTTAAAATTCTTTATTGTGTATTATCGTGTTGGAAGCCTTATTTTTGAGACAAATCCTGAAGCCAAAAGATTCAAATCACTCAGGCTTAAACTCATAGATTGAATAGCCTAAGTGTAATGGATCTTATGGTGATCCCTTGGCGATCAAAACTGGTCATCCAAGCGCATTAATTAATCTCATGTACTTTCTTCAGGATTAAGGAACCACCCATTATAATTGGTACAATCATGTTGACCGACTAAAAAGACATTACATTTCGATTTCTTTATTGGGACTAAGGGTTCAATGTTCAAAAAATGTTTATATAAAACACGTAGATATTAAACAACAGTGGACCAAAATTGAGCAATTTGGATTGGCTTTTACAGCTACACATAGATCATCATAAAGAACCCAACCCCCATGGCTCTACAGCCCATGAAATGCCTAGCCCTACCAAGCGGTCACTGCCCAGCTATTTGGCCTGCAGGGTGTGGAGTAAAAAAAGGAAGGAAACTTGTAGTTTAACGTGACCGTTAATCTCGCGATCATAAGCCACGGGACCTCCGTTTTACGTGGAATCCGAACCACAGGACATGGCATTTCACTTCGAAAATCTCACATGCATTGACCGGGAATGGAACCCGGTCCGCCTTGGTGAGAGGCATACAGCTTGACCGCTGCGCCACCACGCCCCCAGGGTGTGGAGTGACGAGTGGTAAGCACGTAGGGTCCCCTCGGCCGTTATTCTTGGTTTCGTGATAGGGAGATCAACATACAGTAGATGATTGTCCGACTCACTGGAGGCTGGTATTAGCCATTCTTATATATGAGAATGATGCACATTATAAGCGCAGCGTTAGTTCATGGGGTCAAGCTCTCTGCTGACTCGGTAGACGTGTGGGTTCGAGCCCCACCGTCGGCCGTCCTTGAAATGGTTTTCCGTGGTTTCCCATTTTCAACACCCGGCAAATGCCGGGTCGGTATCTTCTGGCAGGCCACGGCCGCTTCCTTCCACATCCATGCCCAGTCTCATTCATCTTCATCTTCATCCATTCCATCTCTCATCCCGACGCGCAGATCGCGCACGGGCATCGACTAGAAGGACCTGCACTCGGCCTCTCAGGAGGCCACACGACTAAAAAACAAAATGCAGAAATAATCCAGTAAACTTTGTAATGGAAGGAACTGTGCAGAACAAAAACCGTAGGGGTAAGCCAAGGTTAGAATGTGTTAAACAGATTGGTTTAACATCTGTTAAACCGGCCATTGTCATCACAGCGCAACCGCCTCATTGTGTAGTGGCTAGCAGTCTTGGCTGTCACCGCGGAGGGCCGTCTTCGATTCGGCTCTGCCAAGAATTGTAATTCTGGTCTGAGGGCTGGAATGGGGTTACCTCAGCCTCGCGAGGCAAAACTAAGAAGAGGCGGGTCCGATTCTCACCTCAGTGATTCTGGAAGTGGTTTTCTTTGGATTCCCACTTATACTCCAGGTGAATGCCGGGATGGTCCCTAAATTAAGGCCACGGCCGCCTCCATCCCAATCCTCTTCTGAGTTACAACTACACACACTAATACAGCCATCAAAATAACACAGGTTATCAGACAAATTCCACACACACCCAAGTTCACGGGACTACAAGACCACGAGGTCGCAAAGCCCCTAAATGAATCAACTACAACAACTCATCACAGCGCAAGACTAACAATAGCAAGGTTGTCTCGTTATGAGTCGAGTTACTGCCCAATGCGAGAGTTGCTGGGATATTTTTAACCGTGGTAATAGGATCGTAACATCTCCCCTGCGGAGATACGGGCAGTTAACATCAGATTGAATACGCTCAGTTTGCCAAGCTTTGTGTGACTTGTCGTATGCCTGTGCAGTTTTGCATGGATAGTACTGCATGCCATGCGTACAGCGTGGCGTGCTCGTAATCAGTTGTTTACTTTGGTGCAATGCTAAAGATCCCAGTAACTAACAATAATATATTGTGACGGGGTCTCTAAGCGCATACCAACAAAAGAAAGTCATTCTCACCAGGTGGGACGGAGCGATCAAGAAGCTTGGAGCTGAGCCCTGAACTCTAATCAAATGAGGACAACTTGGAGGGACAAGCGCCAATAGATACTGTGAACTCTTCTATTGAATAGGTTACAATTATCTTCCGTTATTGATACAAATAACTGCGGAGTTTTCCTTACAATTACTCTTTAAATTTAGCCCCATTATTGTGTTTCTTCCGTACTTTTGCGCACTCGCATTTCTCTATGAGAATTACTCAGAATCTACATAGCTCTGAGTTATCAATTCGTCCACTGATTATTCCTCTCTTAAAAATGAAATAAATGATAAGAAGTAGACGCGAAGACTATTTTGTAGCCGCATAAAAACCTTAACCCTCACAAAACTACCCCACTGCTTGGCGAGAAACACTTGTATAAAACTTAGGATGAATCCCATGCCGATTCATTTAAAACTGCTTGGGAATCCGTTGGTTGTCGTGACTTCTTAAGGTAGATTTCATCAGAGAGCTACCTATTGCAAAGTTTGCCATGTTGGGACTTTCGGAAAATTTCGACATACCTTCGCGTTTCAAATCCCCTAGGCCTCAAAACCACACCCAGTTCAAAAGTTTATATATAGTGTATATATATATATATATATATATAAGGTGCGTTCAAAAAGGAACGAGCTGGAGGCTGGAATGCGCAAACCGGTGACGACATCGGCTAATCGTGGCGTATGTAACGAGGTGTGGTTCCGATCAAAGCGTGGAAGGTCACAGCCCGTCGCTAGAGGGCACGCGTGCACGTCACGTGACGGTACAAAGTGAGCAGCAGCGTGCATCAATCGTCCAACGCTGCCAGTCGCATTGCAAACAGTGACATGGGGGCGTCAAACGAAGAGCAAAGAGGTGTTGTTCGATTTCTGACAGTGCAAGGAGTAGGGGGAACGGACATTCATCGCCGAATGTCACAAGTGTACGGCGAACACTGTATGTCCCTTGCAAGGGTCAAGGCGTGGCACAAGCGCTTCAGGGAAGGACAGATGTCGTTAGCCGATGATGCCCGGTCTGAGCCACCCCTTGCATTACCGATGACAACGTCCAGCTGGTTGATGCACTCATTACCCAGGCCCGCCGAGTGACAGTGAACGCCATAACCGCCGTGGTATGATTGAGCGTCGGAAGTGTGCACACCATCATGAAGGAACGACTGCACTTGCGCAAAGTGTGTGCCAATGGGTGCCCCACAGTCTTCAACCACACCAGGAAGCATGTCGAATGGCCCACTGCTTTGATCATCTGCAGCGCTATGCGAGGGAAGGGAATGGCTTCCTGGTACGAGTGATGGCTGGAGATGAGACATGGTGTCATCACTTCGAACCAGAATCCAAACGACAAAGCCTCCAGTGGAAGCATCCAGGGTCACCACCACCCAAAAAAAAGGAAAGGCCATCCACACGAGTGCATGAAAGGTATCCTCCGGCTCGTTACTTTTTGAACGCACCTTATTAATATATCACTTTCTTGTGGACACAAAAACTACCGTCATTTTGCTCCAAACACTTTCAAATTTATACATTAAATATATATAATAGACTATAATCATACAAAGTTTCGGTTCGTTAATGGGCAATATTTGACCAAGGGGGTTGAAATAGGTGTCTTTCAGGAAATGTGAAATATCGCTATAACTTTCTCAGTATGAGAAAATTCGATTCAATTCAAAGTCCGTACTATTCTTCGGATAAGTGCAAAAACGTATCTTTATAAATTTCTTTGATAACACCAAACATTGACCAACGGGGTGGGAAAAATAGAGTTTTGAGAGAAAACAAAATACCCTCCCTAACAGGAACAATATCAAACCCCTTAAAATGGTCAATAGTGCTCTTAAAATTAACTTTGTCTGAAATAATTGTTGTTATGACCGTCCCTTACGCCAAGGGATGAGCAAAATATTTTCGGAATTATACGAAGAATGCAGTACATTTGCATTTGTCTGTTGGCACAGGCTAGAGTAAAATGTGGCTTTTCACCGATGTCTGTCTCACTCATGGCTGTGATTATATGGACGCTACTGATGTACTGTATGGGTGGTGCTTACAATGACATTCAGGGAACAGTCAGTGCCTGTGGATTCTGTGAAAGGTTCTACTCATAGGGTTAGTACTGCTGTTCTGACTCAGTGAGGAAAGCAATGACAAACTACCTCACTCTTCATCTTGCCTAGTACGCCTCAATATAGCACTGCCCGGGGTTTTTGTGGGTATCTACTCACATAACCTAACATCGGTACTTTTTGAGGATCCAACCAGCCTTCGGGCTGACTACCTAACGGACAGACAGACGTATGCTCGTATGCTAAATATGTGGAATTTTGTAGGTATACAACAATGGGCAAATTTAGTGAATTCGAAATATTTTTCTTTGCCCGGTGATATCTACCTCCGCCATCCGGCGTGCCGAGAGTGATTTGTTTTTAGAGTAGTTCTAAAGACATGGCGTTAGCAGAACATCAACTGGTGCGCTAGGGTTAGGCTTACGACAGTGCTGAATGTTGATGATGCTCCGAGAAATTACTTGAGTGGTCATAACTGTTGAATCAGACTCCACAGGTAGGTCTGGTGTCGGCTGCGAGATCACAGTCATGTGTACTGTACGATATCCAAGAAGTCGCCGCTTTGTAAAGTCACGACGGCCAACGGACTCCCAGGTGATTTTAAAGGAATCGGCATGCAATTGATGCAAAGCTTTATGTAAGTGTTCCTCGCCCAGCAAGGGGGAAAGGGGGGGGGGGGTTCACGAGGGTTAAGGGCTTTAAGTGGAGGTTGGCTCTTAAGTTTATCAGTCCAAAACAATAGTTAGGCTACGATTCAATCTCGTGAGGAAAAACTGAGAAGAGGCGGGTTCGATTCCTACCTCAGCCATCCTGGAAGTGGTATTCTGCGGGTTCCCACTTCTACTCCAGGCAAATGCCGGGATGGTACCAAACTTAGAGCCACGGCTGCTTCCTACCCAAATCCTACCTCGATTACAAGTACACACACTATTACATACATCACAGTGACACAGGTTATCAGACAAATTCCACACACTAATCGGAGGTTTCCCACTTCTACTCCAGACTAATACCAGGAAGTTTCATAACTTAAGGCCAGGGCCATCTCCGTCCCAATCCTCGTCTTAATTACAAATACACACACACACTAATACAGCCAATTAAATAACACAGGTAATCAGACTAATTCCACACACACCCAAGTACACGGGGCTACAAGTCCACGATGTCGTAAATCCCCTAAAAGATTCAACAGCAAACAACAAAATGGCTAAAAGGCTTTTGTTGACGTTGTTTAATGTAAATCGTTTGGAATCATGAAAACTATTGGAATATAGATACCTACACAGAAATCAGACTGCAGTTATTAGAGTTTAGGGACACGAGAGAGGGGTTGGTAATCTATCTATATAGGTTATTTCATTCCCGTACTCTGCAAAGTGGAGTGAGGGTGGGCCGTCGACTAAACGAGTGGCCCTTTGGCTGTAGGGATAACAAAAGTGAGTGAGAAACATAAGACGGGGAAGAAAGCTTGCTAAAGCACACGTACAGGGATGGGAGTTAAATTAATTGCCGCAGAGGTCACCACAACCCAGGGAGCGCCCCGCCCCCAGGGAAAAGTCCCCCACCACACCCCGCCAGGGAAGAAATCCCAGAATAGGCCCCGTTTATTGAACAAAATAATTGTGGGCAAAATGCAACGAAGAACAAAGCACAAAACAGAATAAATAAAGAGCGAGAGTGCTAGAACTGAGCATGGAGAGGAGAAACGTTCTGTAGTGTCTGTAAAATGTTCATATCTGGAATGGACCATTCAGAAGAGAAACATACAGTCACTTATTATTAGCAAAATACAGTAAAAACAAAATACAAAAATAACAGAATAAATATAGAACGAGAGTGTTAGAATTGAGCACGGAAAAGATAGAAAGTTCGGTATAGTCTGTAAAATGTTCCTAGCTGAAACGGAATAATGACACAATGAACGTGCAATAAAGTTAAGGGGTTTACTGAGACGGAGAGCGAAGCACTGGGGAGCACTTGGGCAAAATTATGTTAACTGAGACACTGCGTTCTTGTGGAATCGGAGCACTGAGACGTTGATAGTTGAGCGGAGCACATGGGGTGAGTTGGCCTGAACAGCCGACATCCCCGGGAGCAACATGCGAAGCAAATAGAAATGAAAACGTAAAGTGGTATGATGCTGGGGGGGGGGGGGGGGGGGGAAGGGGGGAGACATTAAACAATGGGCGGGGGACGAGATGTGACTTGGTGGGGGTGCGACGGTCGTGAAGGATATCCTGGGCGAGAGGAGTGAGAAGAAGGGCTTCTAAGAAGAATGGAAGGGAAAAGTGCTGGTCTAGAGTGAAGTGTTTGAAACGAAGGGAATGAAAATGTGGCTGAGAATAGTAGGGAAGGTATAGTAAGGTGCAAATCGGGCTGAGGGAGTGTCGAGTTTAAGATGATAGTCGATGTGGATGGCATGGAAGTCGAGGGTGGATAGCTTGAAATAGAGGGGAGGTTTGGCGGTGAACCAGGTAAGAGAGGCATCGAGAAGGATAGGACGGATGAAAACTTTATAAAGGTTAAGGATTTGGGGAGTTTGAGGCCCCAGGTGTGGCCGGTGCTGGTACGAAGAATAGTTTGGCGATGATATGTACTGCGGTAATGGGCGTAAAGGTGGTGTTGCCAGCGAAGGTCATTCTGGAAGGTTATGCTTAGATAAATGGTGGCAGTGGATTCAGGGATAGGAATATCATGAAGGGTGAGAAGGACTTTGTTGCGAGGGCGACAAATAAGGGCTTTGGAACGGAAAATGACGAGTTGGGTCTTGCGGGCATTAACAGTAATATTGGAGGAGAGGAGTCAAGATGCCAAGGTAGAAAGATAGGTTAGGATGCGATGGGTGAGGGAGGGAGCGTACAAGCAAGGGCAAGAATAGCGAGATCATCCGAGAATTGCTCAAGAAGGAGAGGCGGTGGGGGATGTGGAATGTAATAGGTAAAGAGAAGATAAAGGAGGGATGAAAGAGGTGATCCCTGACGGACACCAGCGTGGAGGGAGAAGGTGTAAGAGGAAGCGTTGCGTATGCGGACAGAAGCAGTGCGACGATGGAGGAAATGGTAAATGAGACGAATGTGAGAAGGGGGCAGGGGGAGATGACGGAGCTTATACATGAGGACGGGATGATTAACGGTGTCGAAAGCTTTCTCTACATCCAGGTAAAGGAGGACGGCGGTATGGCGAGGTTTTACACAGGCGTGGAGGGAAGAGGTAAGATGGAAGAGGTGATCGTGAGTATAGCGATGGGCGCGAAATCCAGCCTGGGATTCGGGAAGAAGGTGGAGAGATTCCAAATAGGAGCTGAGACATTTGGCGAGAATAAGTTCAAGGATTTTAGATAAAACTAGAAGGAGGCTGATAGGATAATACGAGTGAAGATCGGAGGGGGACTTCTTGGGTTTTAGGTAAAGGAAGGTGGAGGCGTCGAACCAGTGTGATGGGTAATGGCCGTTGTAGAGAATGGTCGTATAAATAGAAGTGACGACATGAAGAAGGATGTGGCGGTAAGTTATGGTGTCAGCTCACAGGGCGGTGGATTTACAACGACGGAGGACTGTAGAGATTTCTATGGCCGTGATAGGGTGATTGAGAGGGTGAGTGAAGTCTATATGGGCAAAGAGAGCGAACGAAGGGAGGCGGGGTGGGCTATGGGTGGGATCGTTAAGACGATGGAGGAGAGGTTCGTCGGGGTGAATGAATTTAGGTTGGGGACGGGGAAAACACGGTGTAGAAATGAATGGCAAAGAGGTCAGCTTTTTAGAGATCAGTGGTAGGGACGACGTTGGGAGCACGGACGGGGTAGGTGGGATAGAGAGGTTGGGTTTTGGCAAGACGACGGAAGGTGACCAAAATAGGGAAGAGTCGGGGTTTGGGATAGTTTTGTGCAGTCAGTGTTCCAATAGGACCATTTTATGGCTTTGATGAAGGATTTAGCATGGCGGAGGTGGAGACGAAGTTGACGAAGAGTATCGGGCTCACAGGTGCGGACGGAGGAGCGATAGTAATCATGAGTGTCTTGGAGTAGACGGACAGCTTTGGGTGGGATTGGAGGTTTAGTAGGTTGAAACGATCGGCGGGATATATGAAGGCGGTCGGCGGTGAGAATAGCAGTTTCGGTTTCTGCAATAAGGGTATAAGGGTTAGGAAGGGAAGTAGGAGTTTTTTTTCCCCTGTGGTCTCATGAGAGGCCGAGTGCAGTTCTTTCTAGTTGACGCCCGTGGGCGACCTGCGCGTCAGAATGAGAGATGGAATGGATGAAGGTGAATGAAACTGGGCAATGATGTGGAAGGGAGCGGCCGTGGCCTGTTAGTAAGTACCGTCCCAGCGTTTGCCTGGTATTGAAAATGGGAAACCACGGGAAACCATTTCAAGGACGGCCGACGCTGGGGCTCGGACCCACGCGTCTACCGAGTCAGCAGAGAGCTTGGCCCCATGACCTGACGCTGCGATTTAGTCAGCGTAGCCACTGCTGTCGGTAGTAGGAGGAGTAGGATGGAGGAGAAGTGACGTGATGGTGGTACGGTAAGCGGGTCAATTGGTTTGGGTAAAACAGCGGGAAGGGGTGGGGCAGTGGATTGGGGGAAGATATTTGGAATGGTGATACGTGCCGGTAAGTGATCATTACTGATGGGAGGAAGGATTTGGACGGTAGGGGTAACGCAAAGCATAGGAAACATCAGAATAATATCAGGAGTAGTGTTGGAGATGGGGCGAGTATGGGAAGGGAAGGGGACATTCACTCCACGGATGTTGCGAAGAAGGGTTTGAAAAGCATTGTTAACAGTAACGGAATAAGAATTCTTATTAGTATCGGCAACGGGAATGTAATTGTGGAAGGAGTGACCAATATAAGTGAGAAAATCAATAGGAGGAGGGGTGCCGGGAGGGGGATAAAGGGTGACGATAGTAAATGTTATGGACGGGGAAAAAACTTCTAAGATAAAATATTCGGAAAAGTGGTGAGGAAAGTTTTAAAAAGGACTGGCTGCGTGGCTCAGCGGTAATGTTCTCGCTTGCTGGGCCCTAGGTTGCAGGTTCGTATCCTGGCGCAGTCAGCTGGCATTTAAGGGTACACAAATGCGAGGGAGCCGTGTCAGTAGATTTACTGGCATGTTAAAGATCCCCTTCGGGGCAAAATTCCGGCAACCCGGCGTCTCTAAAAGCCACAGTAGTTAAAAGGGACGAAAAACCAATAACATTATTATTATTATTATTATTATTATTATTAAAGTTTTAAAAATGCTGAGTTTTTTTAGCGTATGGCTTTTAGTGCCGGGAGTGTCCGAGGACATGTTCGGCTCGCCAGTTTTGTAGCTGCTTTGAGACGGACACCCAATGGGTGAGCTACAAGTACCGTGGGGGAGGAAAGTTGCAAGGGAAAGTCGAGGAGTTGGAAGGTAGCGGCTGTGGCCTAAAGTTAGGGACCAACCCCGGCATTTGCCTGGAAGGAAGATGGGAAACCACAGAAGACCATCTTCAAGGTTGCCGGCGGGGGGATTCGAACCTCCTCGCCTCCCGGATGTGAGCGACTGCCAACAGTCATGCCGTAACGACCGCGGCTAACTCACTCGGTAATGCTGAGTGACGGTAAGATTACGATGGAGACCAACAGCCACACCTCCTCGTGCAGGGAAATGGGAACGATCATCACAGTAAACAGTCTACGGAGGTAGTTGGGGTTGCTGGGAGGGAAGAACAAAAAGTCTCATTGAGGACGACAGCATCTGGGGAGTGTTGGAGAAGGGAGAGGTCTAGGATCGGCCGGTTTGCATGAACTGACCGAAAGTTATCGTAAAATTATGGGGGTGTGGAAAACCAACCGGGAGGCCATTTGGATGTGATGGGTAATAAGAGAGCGCTGGAAAGGGAGGCAATTTTGCAGGACCATAGTAATGAAACGGAGAATATTTTCAGTTCTGGGGATGGGGAGATCGGAGGAAGAGGTAGGGGTAGGGAGGTCCTGGGAAATGACGGGAATGACGCTCTTGAGTTCAGAGGAGACGGGGTCGAGACGACTACGCCAACTGAAGGCGGGATGAGGTTGGGAGCAATTGATACACTTTGGTGTGGTATGGCTTTGGCACATGGATGTTGGGTGCTCCTGACTACAGATCCCACACTCCTGTGGTTGGATGCAGGGTGCTTCCGGGGAGTGATCGTACCGCTGGCACTTATCACACCGCATTCGCTGTGTGGCAGAAGCTCGTGAGGGCTCAACACGATGGCGGCGAGCGTAGATGACGGCACCGTTCCGTAGGAGGGAGTCCAGGATACCTGTATCTCTATTCAGGATGCGTACCAGTGACGTTGGTTTTGCAGCGTTGCGGATGCGAGTGACCTTATATACTGTATGGTGAGATCTTGGAGCTGGAGCTGCTGGGCAATTTCGTCGTCGGTGTATTCTCGGTCGACACTGTAGGCGATGACCGAAAGGATAGAATTGGGACGGTTAGATGGGGGAAGGATTAGTGGGGGCTGGGTTGAAGTGAAATTGGTGGTCCGTGTGCGGGACCAGAACTGCAGTAAGCCAATGGTATTTACGAGGTGAGTGTAAAATGGCTTGCAGATCTAGATGTTATACCCCTCACGGGTGCGCTGCAGCTCGAGTTGGTAAGTGGGAAGGTCGGGGTAAAGGACGAAATGATTTGGTAGAGAGCGCGGGGCATAGATTTGGTAAGGTCGATTTCCGTCATTTTGATGACGTGGAATGGGGGTCGAGGACTATAGCGTGGGGTAACAAGGCTCAGTTTTCGGACCTGAGGATGCAAGGCGGTATTCTTGGCGGCTTCTGAATAACTGCGGATATCGCCTGGCATACAAATTGGCGGCGAAGGCTGGGGAGGTGCTGAGCGGGACGGCAGGTGGACTGGATCCACGATGGGACGGTCAAATAGAGACGCAATGTCACTCACTGAATCTCCCCGAATCAGAGTTATGTGGTCGGAGACGTGTAGGTGGAGTCGGAAGTTTCAGAATCAGTCCCGCAGACCCGTTTTCGTTGGGCCTCGGGGCTATCGGAGTGGTCTTCCAATCTGCGAGGGCACTTAATCTGTTGTGTTTCCATAGTTGAGGATTCTGGCGGCAATTCGAAGTTACTGCGATCAAGCCCTCGCGATGGCGGCATTTCACCCTCATCAGCCATGGTGGTAGAGCCAGGAGTAGATATTGTCAAGAGAAGAGCAGATAGATCTAAAGACGTCGCACACTGGAACAGACGGAGAACTTCCACTAACGTAGAACTGATCGATGAACACAATACGATGAAAACTGACAGATTGACCGGCCGAGGATACTTAGTAACAAAGAGAGTGTAGGTATTCAAAAAGGTTTGTAGTGTATTTCTGGAATATACGGTATAATTATTCACCCTTATTGGGATCTTTTCTTTTCTCGCTCTCTTATAGGCTTGTTTCCCTTTAAATCGCCAACCATTAAATCATAATCATCATTGTATGCTCGCTTTTTTCCTGTGCATTTTTCTTATGTGTTTTCTTAGCATGTTGCAGTGAGAAATATTTATGTTCATCCCCCGTTAACTCAACCGTTAAACATCTTCCTGTTGTGCCATCTTGCGGCACATTACCGCACCTTTTCAAGCTTGAGCTCATCGGAGGAACTAACTCATCCAACGTCTGGAAGATAACTCACTTTACTACAGATGGCAATCTAGACACCTCTTCGTCATTCTCTGGACATCGCTTGAAGAAAGAAAGTATCCTTGTTCATACAGTTGTTTATTTTGATATGTTTGTCACCATTTTTCCCCATTCCCCCCCCCCCCCCCCCCCCTGTTTCCTCCTACTTCAGCTAGCTCTCCCGCTTGCTACCTCGCGTCACTCAACACACCACTTTTGTTTCTCTCTCATAGGACAATCTAACCAACAGCGGACATTTTGTCATGTTCTGACAACATCGTTCTTCTCTCGCCTTGAAATGGTTATTTTGTGCACATAATCACCTTGTGTCTTCTAATCTGGAATAACAAGATAATTAATCTTTTAGAACTTGTTTAATCTTCTTTTAAAGGGGCTGTAATTCTAACCACTTTCTTGTACATTTGAACAAGTTGCTGTTTTCTACCCACTGGATGGGTTTGCAAATTTTAATGGCTTTGTTCTGATTCGCCTCCATCGTGTGAATTTTTACTATGTGCTAATTCAATGTTGAATGACCAACTTTACGTGAAGCATTCGGCCTTGCCTCCCTCTAACTGTCTAATGGGAGAAATCTTCTCTCACACCGAGGGACTTGACTTCAAGCAATTATACTTGTCATAGTCATCTATTTGACTCATCGTGGGATTATTGTAATCACCTTATTTGCCTTCGCTGGGTCTGTAAATCATAGATCTATTCTTTACCCCATTCAATCAAGCCAGAAACTCTGTACTAGTTCTACAGCAACGTTTGCAAGTGCATCAAGATCTTATTGATATTGCAACACAACTTAATGCTCAATCCGCAAAATCATCTATTAAATTCAGTAGAGACATTCCGTACCAAAAACCTTTCAAGTGCATTGTGCCAAAAAATAATCATATTTTCCGTACAGTCGGTTGCAGTGGTGGGCCCACACACATAATGAACTATCATTGAAAAAAATCCCTATTTCCTGCCTTCCTCTTTCAACCCACTAACCGGTTAATTGTGTATTTTAAGTAATTTTGATATCTATTTTTAGTTAACTTGAGGTTCTATCTTAAAGTCCTCCCCATTTTTGAATTTATAACTATTTTGTAATTCTGTATAATTCAGTGGTATTTGTCAGCCACGTCCCTATGTCCAACTGACAAATAAGTTGAAGCTTTTTTGACGCTTTCACACTTTAAATTTATTGTTACTTCTTATTCTTGCTGGTTTATTCCTTTTAGCAGAGCATTTCAGTTTTTTTACTGATTGCTGCTGTTCCCAAGTTGTTGGATCAGATATACTTTTGCTACCTTAGCGTTTGTTGATCATTGTAGTGTCAATAAGGCACATTAACTTACGGTTTTCAATCATATCTACTCTATTTCAAGCAATTATTGCAACTTTTCATAAATATTATCTTAAAGACCCAAGTTGGTCTGGGACCAACTATTTAAGCTAGAAACTACATATATCAGCAGTCATGTTGCTTTAAATTGAATTGGGTGGCACAGCTACCAATTTCAGCCACGGTAAATTCCACCCTTAGATTTTATATCATCTTATAATCATTTCATTGTTGAGGTTTATCATCGATTATTAGGCAAGCTAATTGCTACTTTTACTTATTCACGCCCTTGATTGTCCCTCATGGTAGTCGCTTGAGATGTACCACGTGAACTTTGGCACTTATTTCTCGTTGTTGTGCTCGTGCAAAAACTTGTTTAGTTATTCCTTCAGCCAAGTTTCACAGATCTTCTTATCTTGTTTCTTGCTGGTATAGTTAGCTCAGTTAACTTCCTGTCTATGGTCTTATTCATACTATGCCTCTTGATTATTATTCTCTTCTAATCTAGACTGTGTCTAGCCTCTCTAAATCTTTCATTAGTATTTTTCTTGTGGGAGATTTAATTTATTTCGAGCACAACAATCACTCCCTTTATAAAAGCTTTGAGCTTAATCATATTTATAAATTATTTCCAATATCTGAAACTGGCCACGGGGCACTCCTGCATCTTTTCTACTCTTCTTTTTGAGGAGTTCAAAGTCGCTTTATTATTAATGCTACTACTAGGATCATCATTCTTCTTTTTATTAACTTCATTTTCTCACTCTGGTTTGTACTTTTGTTTATAAATCTTTTTATTGGGTTCTTCCCTTGTTATTCAAGTTTCCTGATTTCTCTCGCAAACCTATTTCACTATCGTACCTCATATTCCCTGTGGCAGTGATTGGGCTACGCCCTATTGCTCCAGTGTGGGACAAGGCTGTAAAATATCCCCTTTATTTTTCAATCTTTACATTGAACATGCAATGAAGGAAATTAGAGAGAAATTGAAAGTAGGAGCAAAGTTCAAGGAGAAATTATTTCAACTCGAAGATTTGCTGACGATATTGTCAACTTAGCTGAGTCACTAATCGATTTGAATGAGTTTATAAATGGTATGGGCATATGGGCACAGTCTTGAGGAAAGAATTCATGATGAAAGTAAAATGTAGAATGTAAGACAAAAAAATGCAAAACAGACGGAAGAAATCAAAAAACCCACTGATATCGAATTAACAGATAAGAAGCTAAATGAAGTAGGAGACTTGCGCTACCTGAAATGCAAAATAAGCAGTGATGGACGAAGTAAAGAGGATTTAAAAGTTGGTTTGCATAGGAAAGGAAAGCATTTCTACTACAAAGAAATATGTTGACATCAGATATAGATATAAAAAGTCACTTTTGAAAGCATTTCCTCAGAGTGTGACGCTCTATGGAAGTGAAACGTGGACTGTTTGGACAGCAGAAAGAAGAGCATAGATGCAGTTGAAATGTGGTGTACAAGAGAATGATGAACATTATATTGATAAATGGTGTAACAATTGAAGAGTGTTAACACGAGTGGGGAAAGAGAGATGTTTCTGGTGAGTAGCCTAGGCCTACTACTGGAAATAAGATATAAGTTGGTAGAACACATACTGAGGCACCCATAAATAGCAACCGTTCTTATGGATGGGACGGCGGAGGACAAGAAGTGTAAGAAGGAAGGAAGCTTGTAGAATGACGTGACCATGAATCTCGTGATCATGAGCCTTGGACCTCCATTTTTACGTGAAATCCGAACCACAGAGCGTGATATTTCCCTTCGAAAATAGCACATGCATTGAACGGGAATCAAAACTGGTCCGTCTTGGTGAGGGGCAAGCAGCTTGACATCATGTTTCAAGTTGACGTTAGAGAATATTATAAAGTTTGCCTCAGATATAGGGTGAGGTATTTATGTAGAGATGAAAGGATTAGCTCAGAACAGGTAGTAATGGACGCCTGTATCAAACCAGTCTATAGATTGAAGATTCGAACAGAAACCGCGCAAATTTCATGATAGGTTTTTCACATCTTTCGGCACTTCCTAGTTTGGAGAATTGAATGTCCACGGTTGTCTTGTCATATCCCACCCAGCCTGAATAATTGCTGTTTTAAAAAAACTCCCCATAGGGAGGCAACCATTGTTATTCTTAACGTCCTTGTTTATAGTATAAACAGATCCATTTCCATCCTGTTTGACGGAAGCTCTCATGGTGACTCGTCTGCTGGAGACTTGCTCAGTGGCCTTCTACAGCTGTGTGAGCAAGAACCAGATGTAGAGACCACCTTCAACAAGTTGTGAACCCTTGATCCGAGTAACCCGAACCAGATGCTGCACCGCTCCAGTGAGTAATCACAGCATCGCACCGACAACCGGACATGAGGTTCTTGTGACGTCACGCCAGGGAATTAGCGAGGCGCCAAGTGGCCATGGTGCTAGACAACAATGACCAGCTCTTGAACCTCATCCACAGTGCGTCATTGTTGGTCAACATGGTCTCAAAATAACTACGTCGCGACGGGATAAACCAGTCTCCTTCCTTGTAGGCGTGGTCGCTCTCAACGAGAACACACCGTTAGTGGGATCGACTCCCGGCAATTATCCTCGCAAGATACAGCTTCCGGTTCCTCTCAACATAGCTGCCATACCACTCTGTCCATAGTCTACCTATGGCGTAACGATTAGCATTTTTGGCTGTCACCGCTGAGGTCCGAGTTCGATTCCCAGCCCTGTCAAGATAATTAAGTCCGGTTTGAGGACTGGAACGGGATTCACTCAGTCTTGTGAGGCAGGACTGAGAGGAGGCGGGCTTGATTCCCACCTCAGGCGACCTACAAGTGGTTTCTCTTAGTTTCCCACTTCTGCTCTAGGCGAATGACAGGATGTCATTTATAAGACCATGCACTTTATTGAGAGCCTTCTCTGTAGAACGGAACCTCGCCGGAGCCGTGTGATGGGTGGAGAACGAATAGTCACCGCCAGTTGACAAGCATCTACCGTTTACACAAGAGCAGATCGGGAACCACCGGATGCTGGCATGGCATTGATTACATTCCCAGCTGGCGAGATACCTTAGTTGAGATAATGAAGTCTTCTGGTGAAGTACTGTAGCCTATCTCGTATCCCGTGAACTTTGTTATGCATAGAACAAAGCATCGAATTTTCCTAGTGAAAACTTATCTTCATAAGAAGAAGTCTTCCACTAAATGTGTTCGTACGTTTGAGCGCCGTGCGATTTTTACCTGAAGAGGAACCTTAAACAAAAGGTATACAGAAACACTCTGGGTACTCTGGAAGCTCTCGAAAAGGAAATAACTGCACTGATAGGAAATATCAGTCAGGATGAATTAAAGCGAGTGTACCAAAACTTCCTACGTTGGTGTAACGTGTGTTTAGAAAAAGGACAGCTTTTCCAGCAACCACCCTGGAATTCATGTAAGTAATGATGATGATTGTTAAATACACCGGCAGATGTAGCTACACTCGCTAACGTGCAGCGTAAGGCCTTGGGGCAAAGCTTTCTCCTGACTCGGTACACGTGGATTCGAGCCCCACCGTTGGCCATTCTTGAAATGGATTCCAGTGGTTTCCCCATTTTCAACTCCAGCCAAATGCTGGGATGGTACCTTCTGACAGGCCACGGCCGCTTCCTTCCACATCCTTGCCCAATTTCATTCACCATCAATCATTTCATCTCTCATTAACTCCTCTCATGAGGCTTGTGTCAGGAAGGGCATCCGGTCGTAAAAACCCTTCGAAAGAAAGGTGGCGAACCTCAGGCGTGTGAAATTGATACGTGAGTTGCTTTCCGCGCAACTGGAAACTCACCTATCAATAAATTGCATATGCATGAGGCTCGCAGACTGGCCTCTGTACGACTTTGAAGCCGGGGCTGACTGACCAAAAGCCATGGCGTAAACTGCAGTTTTGCGTGACCATGAATCTTGTGATTATGAGCGACGGACCTCCATTTTACGTGGAATCCGAACCATAGGACATGGCATTTCACTTCGAAAATCTCACATGCATTGACCGGGAATTGAAACCGCCACATAGACTTCCATCGCATCTCATTCCCGAACCCGTTGAAAAAACGGGAATAATAGGATGATGATTATTAAATACATTAAAAAGTGTGAATGTGTTGAAATATTTTGGCGCTACGCTGCTGCTAGCACCATAGCCTTCCCTGACAGGTGGCTAGCCACAGTGGCCCAGCCGTCACACGGCGCCTATAGAGAAGGATCTTACTGTAGTAACAGTATGGGAATTGCTAGTATTAGCCTTTCTAGACACGATTGCCGGTGGGAGAGGTGGAAACTCTTCGTTGTTTACTTGTGTCATGCTATCAGCCTGCTTGGTTGACAGGTACAGTCACGCAGGAAGGATATAACTCACGTCCAGTAACCTTGCACGTGTTTCTCTCCGTGGTGACATGAGCTCATATTAAGCTTAGCTGTGCTGTTGAAACGCACCATTCTTAATTCGCCCGTTATTATTTATTATTCCGTTCACAATTCAGTATATAACTTCTAACACAAGTAGCGCGCGCAATGCTGCTTGGCTTATGTTGAGTCTGCACTCTGTCATCAATGTGTCCCCCTGCTCGTCCCAAGTTCAGCTGCAGTCGTATCTTGAAAGGCTAAAATAATTAAAGGAATTAATGTAATATTTGACGGAGCAATCACCGTTGGTCACGTATATGTCTTATTTTAATGTTTTGCGGCAAACGTTTAGCACCTCTGCTCATTCCTGCTATGACTATCACTTAAAATAACAATCTTCAGCTTCCTTTGGACCAGTTAATCTTTCAAACTAGTTGATAATAGACGCAGTGGCGGATTGGTCCTATGCAAAGGACAGTGCCAACATTACAAAAGTATCTTACGTAAGGAAAAGTTTATTTTTGCATTATTCATGGTGTTGGGCATGTTGATCGTTAAACTCATGGACTTTATATGTATAAAAATGATTTGATAACCCGAATTCACTTGTTGTTTGGAGTAGTGCATGTAGACTAACTATAAAATTTTGGGTTTAGGATTTGAGGAGCTTGAAACAAGGTAGCACCTCGTCATTTGATTGGAGTGAGTGTGGAAGAAACCAGAGAACGATTACAATCAGAGTACCTACTGTCAAGTCAGGGAATCAAACCTCGTTGCACCAAAACGTAAAGCTCCTTATTGCAGACTTAACATGCTCGGCTGTGCTTCTGGGAGAAAATAAAAAAACTGTGTGGCATTAACTTACAGGATATTGGGCAATAAATGAATGTAATCTATTTGCTATTACTCGCGTTATACGACTCATTTTAAACAAATAAGCCTATCATATTTTGTTACCCAGCCTCATTGTTTTGCCCCTCGAAGCAACAATCCCATCATTACTAAGACACACTATACTAACTCTCAATTAACCAGCACAACAATATTTTTTTCAAATGCAGGGTGTTCCAGAATTCCCATTACAAATGTTGAGGGCTTGTAGTGGGGACCAAGTCAGCTACGTTTAGCACGGGAACTTGTGTCCGGAAACGCACCGTCCTCCCGCTCGCCCCCCCCCTCCCAAAAAAAAAAAAACCACTGCTGCTCACGTTCACAGCTCCCGCTCCTGCTGCTTGTCATCTGGGTCCAATTACAGGTGGGGCTCGATGTGACGACCACCAAAGTCAACAAAGGTACAGTAATGTCATCGCGGCAGGAGATGGCAGTTGAACATGCTGTGACGTGGTGCGAGGGGTCTTGCAGTACGGATGCGCGGTCCGCCTATTCCAAACTTAAATATATCGACTTCGCGCATGCCAATGGTTATTATTGCACAGACGACACGCAGCCAGTGAAAGAAGGAATGTGCTTTTTTTTTTTTTTTTTTTTTAGCGTATGGCTTTCAGTGCCGGGATTGTCCGAGGACATGTTCGGCTCGCCAGTTTTGTAGCTGCTTTGAGACGGACACCCAATGGGTTAGCTACAAGTACCGTTGGGGAGGAATGTTGGAATGGAAGGTCGAGGAGTTGGAAGGTAGCGGCTGTGGCCTGTAGTTAGGGACCAACCCCGGCATTTGCCTGGAAGGAAGATGGGAAACCACAGAAGACCATCTTCAAGGTTGCCGGCGGGGGGATTCGAACCTCCTCGCCTCCCGGATGGGAGCGACTGCCAGCAGTCATGTCGTAACGACCACGGCTAACTCACCCGGTAGGAATGTGCTGAGTGAGTGAAGCAAGTAGTGACCAACTGAATGTTTTTTGAATGCGCGATACACAGTGAACGGGAAGACATCTGCAGTTCAAACCCAACTGCCAACTCCTGGCTCGATGTCAGTACCTTCGTACTCACGATCACCAATCCCTGGTCCTCCAACATATGCCGCAGCCATAACCCCCTGTAAGTAGGTGTTACTCGGATTCCACAGGGGTCTCGTAAATCAAGGTATTCATGTGACCCCACAGGTAGTAGTCTAGCGGTGTCAAGTCGGGTGAACGTGAAGGCCAAGCATTCGAGCCACCACGACCTATCCACTGTTACCCAAATCTGTAGTGCAGATGATCTCGGACAGCAAGTGTAAAATGAGGTGGTGCACCATCGTGCTGAAGCCACATGTTTTGACGTACATGCAGTGGCACATCGCTTAAGAACTCATGCAGTACGTCTCCAAGGATACCAAGCACGCGACACCCGTGAGATTTCGTGGAAGAAGGTATGGAATGTCAGCAAACCTGTAGGGGATATGGGACATCAGGTGATCGTTCAATGACGGACGTACTCCAGTCATGATGATGATGATAATTGTTGTTTTAAGGGGCCTAACATCTAGGTTATCGGCCCCTAGTGGTTTGGGTGATCGTGAAGATGGAAATGAAATGCAAACTATAACTAAAAACTATCTACCAGCTTATATACTAGAAGAAGAAATGGAAAACAAAAGGAGAATAAGGCAAATAAAGGACAGGAGGAAAAGAAATGCCCTCAACCCTCGAAGAAAGAGGATTGAGGGAATTGGAAGGAAGGAGAGCCATGAAAGGCAGAGAGGAAAGTGAAAGAGGAGAGGGTCCACCCCACAGATAAGGGACAAAAGGGGAAAACCGGACCCAGCTCAGGAATCCCTCGGGGTCGACAACTCCCGAACTCACCAGCCGCGAGCCCCTGAGGGTGTGGCAATATCCAGGGTGCACCAGAAATGGTGGGGCTACATACACCATGCCTCCTTGAGGGCCTTGAGCAGAAGGCAGGAGATAACAGGAAAAGAAAAGAAGGCTGACCCCTCACAGAAGGAGGGTATCAGAAAAGATGAGACAAGGGCCAATTAAGGCAGGAAAGGAAGAGACTCCCTAGGCCTCGGATACCCTAATACCGTCGGGGTCGGAAGAGAACAAGAGTTGACCAAGTGAGGTCGACAGGAAAGAAGACGGAGAGGAGCCCGGCACAAGTAAGTGGAAGCAATGCCGGACGCAGCTGGGGCCCCGTGGTCGCCAACCCACGTCCCACTAGATGTGAGCCCCTGGGGGGATACTCCAGTCAGTGGCGCCGAAAATGCAGGAGATTTGAACGTGAGCTGTAGTGATTTTTTGTGGGTAGCGGGAAGACGGAACGTTTCCGGACACAAGTCCCTATGCTAAACGTAACCGTCATGGTCCCCACTACAAGTCATCGAAGTCTGTAATGGGAATTTAGAATCATCCTGTATAATTCCCTGTTGACCTATCTGTGGCATGGAACTCTGTATGCCTACATTACTATTGGGCATGGGCCAATCTAGCTACATAACATGACAGTGTTGAATAAGCACTGATATAATTCATATTACATGAAACAATTTGACAAACTACGTTATTGTTTGTGTAAACTATTTATTGCTAATCAACAGGAGTAAGAGAAACTATGATGATGATGATGATGATGATGATTGTAGTTTTACGTGACCGTTAATCTTGCGATTATAAGCCACGGGACCTCCTTTTAACGCGGAATCCGAACCACAGGACATGGCATTTCACTTTGAAAATCTCACATGCATTGACTGGGAATCGAACTCGGTCCGCCGTGGTGAGATACCAACAGCTTGACCGCTGCGCCACCACGCCCCCAGAAACTATGAACAAGCCCTTGTAACAAGTAAACCCTTTATCCTCTGATGGATAAATGATTCGATGTTTTATTTCTACAATTAATTAATATTTCCACCAGCGTCATGAAATAGCCAGACGAAGATGAGGAAACTTCAAGCATTGTTGGAGACAGTGGGGACATACCTGCAGCAGTTTGACAAAAGGCTAAATACTTAAGGATTGTGAAAAGACAGAGCCTAGCAATGTTTCAGAAGGACAGGTGGTGGCTACCTCAAAATAGAAGGGACGCGTGGTGAGACACGCTTATGGCATGTTCATTGTACTATTCGCGCCTAGAAAAAATATTAATGCAGTAACGTGAGTGGCTGATGGTACTACTGGACACTCCTACGAGGCCGAGGTCTGATAAAAACCGCGAAGTTAACGAAAAAGTGGAACCAATGGGAGATGAATGCTTACGAACGCGCCAAGTCTGCTTGGGCACGCGATAGCTAGCATTAACGCGGGAGTTCAGTGATATTTGTTTCATTCCTGTACCACTATTATTTTGAGAAATTTTTATATAATTTCCCCCCCTATCGATACCTAGGGCCAGTTCATTTATAAGTGGCGTGAAGAGCCAAGACATATTATTACACTTTGTGCGTCTGAGGACGTAGGTTATTATTACATTGTGTGTGTCGGGAGACACAGGTTATTATTACATTTTGCGCGTCTGAGGACGTAGGCACTTGTACTTTGCGTGTCATGAGGACACAGATTTTTATTAATACAAATGTGTTGTAAATTCAGTGTGATAGATAGTCACAGTACTATTTTGTAGGGACAGTATCATCGACAATTCGCCAACAGACTGTTCTGGGGAAATAAGTACCTAAAACGGTGAATTTAGCAGACAGATATCGAGTGTGTAATAATCTATAACTTTTTGCATCAGCACGAGAGATGACATCGCTTATCCTGGAAGAAGTTTGGAACTGTCAACACTCCGTCGAGATGTTTGAGATGAGGTAAGCAGCATTAAGTAGGGAGATGGCTGCAGATGTTCGCTGACGGTGACTGGCCGAGGATGAGTACTGAATAATATTCTTATTATCTGACAAATTAACTTATGGTATATGGGACATATTTTGTTTGTAAATATCTTGCTTGTGTTGATTAACGTAGTGTATTTAGTTTTGGTCTGACACACCTTTTGCATGGAAACAGCTCGGACAATTTTTCATAGTCGTAAGTTCTTGTTTGTTTGTTTTAACTAACGTGGCTATGTGGACAGCCGTGTTCGCATATGTTTACGTAATGCGGTTAAGAAACGTCTCTCGGAGATATATTGTGTTTCAGAAGTAGGACTGAATTAATATAATCATACAGTAGATTGGAGGGTAAATTAATCTTTGTAATGTTTATTGTTGATCAGATTCAGTGAGTTTATTGCCGTTGGAGCAATGTGTGTTGTGGCGAAGAGCAGTCAGCTCTCTCGTAGGTTTTAATATTCTTAAATAGTTTGTGAGCATCTGATTCAACCGACCTGTGTGAAAAATGTTATGTCATTCCCAGCAGTGTGTGTGTGTGTGTGTGTCTTTTATTGGTCATCACAAGCGGGAATTTCAGCGAGACTGATTTCTGTCAGCTTGGTGCCAAGTCCATATCGTTACCTTGCGAGGACATATGTGGCTATATCGATTAATGTCTTACCATATGTTTGTGTGGTTGAGATTTGTTGCTGTTGATTCTACGAGATAACGGGACAGTTGGTCAAGTTATTTTTACACACTGGAGCTGGACGATAACAAGAGTGAGGAAGGGGGGAAGCTGTTTTCACAAGGCGGGCTGAATAGATTGCATCGAGGTCATTAGTGGAGTGCTTGTTGGCTCCGTAATAATACTTGAAATACAGAATAAGAACTGATCAATGATAAAAATTGTTTAAATAAATGGGAGTTGCCTACGAATCACTATAATCTCCGAAGCGTTAGCTTAACGTGCATTTTTGTTCATATAAGGTAATCTCAGCCGGTGAGGCTTTTGTTGTTGTTAGTTCCATTCCATGTTTATGTTCCGTATTAGTGACCCGTGCAGTCACGTGCGATGCTGTCTTTTCCTTGTTTGTGTATTGAGCAATTGGCCGTGTTGGCAGCTCATTTGTCAGATGCGTCATCGCACTGAAGGAGGGTCTCGAGGGAGATTCCTGTAAATATTAGTTTTTAGATTGTGTGTCTGCATTAATTTTAAGGGTTTTTATTAGTGTTGTGTCCTATATCCGTAAACGTTGATTTACGAGATGATTGATCGTAAGCATCGTGGCTGTTACCCGCTGTAAACGAACAGTCATCCAGGTACTCATTCCTCGTAGTTAGTCATTACGCGTACATAAAATCCCAATGCAAGTTAATGGAACTTGGATCCACATTTTTATGAGGGGGAGATCCGTCTGACTCCTCAACGTTGATAGATATTTCTGTCATGGGAAGATTCAGGGAGGAAGTTGATTATTGTTGTTGTTTATATTCATTTTTTTGCACTAATAGTCATTAAATTATGTTATTATTTTACGACTTGTCACTTCCTTTCTTAATTATAGTTTTAATCCTATGACCCTTCCCTCAGTAGAGCATGTTGTTTGGCGAACGTAAACATCACACTATGAACTGAGCGCGACCCCTTGATCAAGATTCTTGCATATAAACACTGCGATACTGAAGGGTTCACAAGTTAATAAATGATTACTCGTCTCCCCTGCAGTGTTGTTATCTGGCTAGTTAAGACCAGCGGCTAGTCTTCTTGGCTTTCACCTCGGAGATCCGGGTTCGATTCTCACCTCTACCAAGTAATGTAATTCTGGTCTGAGGGCTGAAACGGGGTACACTCAGCCTCTTAAGGTAAAACTGAGAACAGGTGGGTTCGATTCCCACCTCAGCCATCTGAGAAGTGGTTTTCCGTGGTTTCTCACTTCGACTGCAGGCAAATGCTGGGATGGTTCCTAACTTAAGGTCACGGTATGCCTCCCTCTCAATCCTCACAAATAAACTAATAAAGCCATCACAATAACACATGTTATAAAACAAAACTCCACGCAAACCCACGTACACATGGCTGAATGTCCACGATGTCCAAGCCCTTCAAATGAAAAACAACAACAACTCTGGCTTGTAATATTGTCTGCAAGTGGCAGGTCGGTTCTGGCATGAATGACGAACTTCTCTCCGGTACTCTCATTTTATCAGCATGTTACCATTTCGGCATTTGTGCATGCTGCAGCCACATAACCGCTTCCTAATCATCCCCAGCTTTCACATTGACACGAATCGCAGAACTTGGAATCGTGCAAAGGTTGCACTGAATTCAAGTAGATTAGCACATGAGACAGTTTGATCTGGCACGTAATTTGAAATTTATATTTAGCTCAAAATGAGTTCGAAGGTTTAATCATAGCTTTGGTGTCAGATTTAAGAGGTGGTGCCATAGCACAGTAGCACTGTCTCTGGAGTCGCCATTGTAGAAACGTGGAAATTATCCTTGAATTAATTGGAGAGCCAATCATCTTAAATAAAGTAACATAATTTGGGGAGGGGCAAAAAGTACATTTTCTCCCCTCCCTCCAAAGGCACCGCATTATCATATGAAATGATATAAATTGCGTGGAATCTTCTAAGCGTGAAGTGTCATTGAACCTATAATACCGAGCGACATCTTAATCCAAACCATGAGTACTGACAGCTTATTATAATTATTATTAACTTTATATTTTTATATGACGTTGCACATAGGAAAGAGATGTACCTGACTTAATCCGTCGTTTTTAAATGACTAGAAATAGGACACCAGTTTAAACAGGAACGGTTGATTTGGAAAATAAATAACAAAATAGTGTAGACAACATCATTCCTGAAGTAGGTCACAATCATAAGTCAATAGATCACAGGCTAACTTACTGTACTTAAACTACATTAGTAATAACTAGACCTGGGATTTTAGGCTCTAAAAAAAATAGTTTTAGGCGCCTAAAATAGGCTTTTAAAACAAGTAAATAGGCTTTTAAAAGAGAAATTAGGCACTTAAAATATGTTTTCAAAATGTGTGGATAGGCAGGAAATAGACTTTAAAATATTACAATATACACTTAAACTGTAACGTGATACTTTATTTCTTTAACAAACGTGGTATCCCTATTCTTAACCGAAATAACTGCAAAATTAAGACAGAATAAAAAAGACATTTATGAAAAACAATATAAAAAGTAATGTGTCAAAAAATGTTTTGGATTATATGATATATCATTATCAGTACTGATCTAAAACCTTAATACTAAAATCACTGTACACAATTACAGCACTGTAGGCATCCAATAACGGTGGAAACGCGAATGGAGTATGTGTTTATTTATTTGTGAGGAACATTCCTACAGTACTTTCATTCGTAGTTTGCTTTACAGTACATAACAATAATCTTCTCCAAATTTTCCACAGTCAGGCTGTGTCTTTTGTCGGTTAAAATCATTTTGAAAGCAGAAAAAGAGCGCTCGACACTCACAGATGTTAGAGGGGCATAGGAAAATTTACCTACATTTTTCAATTCAATTTCACTTGGTAAGTCTACCTTTTCCCATTACCTGATGTACCCTTTTCAGCATTGAATAACCTGGGTTCTTCAGCAGTACACTAGACCACATGTCTCTTATTTTATCTCCTACCTTGCCCCTAGCACTTTGAATGTTATTCTCAGCTTCTTCAATTACAGAAAATTGCTGTTTGAGACTGTTTCCTTTTTCCTCCATTTTTGTAATGGTGACTGGAAGAAATGAAAAATTTGCCTGAATATACACAATGTCTCTCTGAACACTGGAACAATCATTTAACAGTTCTTTGACTGACGACACACATGCAGAGTTGTCCGTTAAAGGCACACTGTCTATCACAGTCATGATTTCCTCAAGATGTTCTGCATAATACAGGGCAGCTTCCATCCAGGAACCCCAACGGGTGATGATTGGCTGTGGTGGAAGGGGAATAGAGGGGAGTTTCTCTCGAAAGATGACTATTCTTGATGGAGCCTTACAGAACACTTTCTTCATTGTTGAAATGAGAGTATTTACTGCAGGAAACTCGGCCCTAACTGTTTCTGCGAGTCTATGCAAGGCATGGGCCATGCAAGTGACATGAATTAAAGAAGGATAGAAAGTTTTGAGGAGAGGTGCAGTGGCAATCATGTAGGAAGCAGCATCGGAGACAAGGAGAAGGACTTTAGAATCATCAACACCCCCAGGATACAACAATTGCAACCCCTTGATGAAGTATGCAATGCTTCGACTATTGACTTTCTCAAGCTGTTTAGAGCAAAGAAGGTGAGCGGTAGATGCCTGATTGGGTTCCAGTTTTCCTACTATAAGGTTAGCAATGTACCTGCCCACAGAGTCGGTGGTTTCGTCCACACACAACCATATGCAAGACTCCCCAATATCCTCCCTGATTGACAAAATGACCTCATTGTAACAAATATCTAAGTAGTTTTTCTTTAATGTAGATGCTGATGGGATGTGCTGCTTGGTGTATTTCTGTAAAAAATCTCTGAAAACCGGATTATGCACAGCATTCCAGGGGATATTTGCTGCAACTAGGGCTCTACACATATCAGCATAGAAACCATTATGAGTTGTAGGAGATATAGTTTGTGTGAGCAGAGTCTGTCTAATGTTACTTTTCATGGCTGCTTTCGCTTTGTGACTGGCACTATCTGCATGCTGCTGAAGGTGGCATTTTTTCTCATGTGAAATCTAAAACACAATAAAGTGATGTCAATTAGAGACTAAGATGAGGAATAGAAAAGGTGAGCTATTGAATAAAATTTGTAATTTTGAACTATTTAAATTAAGCCATTATTACTCTAAAGTTAATTAAGAACAAGAACACTACAGTCCCCGAAGGGCCTTGGCTTTCAATAACGGTTGCTGCCCAGCTCATGGCCTGCAGATATTGGGTGGCGTGTGGTCAGCACGATACATCCCTCAGCCGTATTGCCTTGCCTCCGTGACCCCTGCCCACCGTAGTTTCTCAATTGTCCTCACGATGCTGGGTCAACACCCTTCCAGACCTCATAGATTTCTAAATTACTGCCGGTACTGGAAATCGAACCCAGGTCACCTGGACTACTGTCGGCGCAGAAAGTATCTGCAGTCGAGTTTAAACGCTAATAAAATTTGAACCAGTCCACCAATCTAAAATGCAATCACTCCATCGTAAAGCTTGTTTTATTCTGCATTCTTTGCTGGTACATGCATATTTTTATTATGTTTCCTGTGAAAGTTATGTTAGGTGGAATGCAAAAAGTACCTATTTTCTTGCCCGTTTTTTGTAAACAACTTTGTAGTACCGTTACATGAAAACGTACTGTTCGACTTTCATGAAATTTAGGTGGATTATGGAATGCACTAATATAAATATATTTATGAAGTTTAATTACTCTACACACGTTGGAAAAAAGTTATTGTTTTTGTAAAAGACTGTCCGTTTGATACTGGGTGGTCTTCCGAAATCGAGACTGAGTTCATCAAAGGTCTGAAGGTTTTTGTTTCAAATCGTTGTATACCGAAAACTTACAATGATTTCTCTATTTTATACCGATTTTTATTTGAAATCGAGCGACAGGCTCTCCGTTTTCATGTAATTAAACTACAAAGTTGTTGTTTACAAAAAACGGACAAGAAAATAGGTATTTTTTTGCATTCCGCCTAATATATCTTTCACCAGAAACACAATAGAAATATGCATGTAACAGGAGATAACGCAGAATAAAACACGCTTTACGATGGTGTATTTATATTTTAGATTGGTGGACTGGTTCTAATTGTATTAGCGTTTAAACTCGACTGCACATACTTTCTGCGCCGACAGTAGGTCTCTACAATTAATTAGAGAAGCCAATATCAAAACCTTAATTTTAGATTAATATGAAATTTAAGATATAGGCACATACCTGTTTATTGCAGTACTGGCAGAAAATAATCTTGCCATCAAAAGTCATCCCTGGAAATTGTACAAGCCATTGTTGTATAAGAGCACTCTTAGATGATTTCGTTTTAGGCATGATGAACTATATTCACTTAAACAGATGTTCTTTCACTGGCGACTTGACACAGTATGTCGCTTCTTACTACCTGCTCCTTGTTCTTCCTAGATAATCCTCCCCCTCACCCCGTCACTCGACACAGTACGTCCTTGACTACCTGCTCGTTGTTCTTCTGAGCTAATCCTCCACATCCACCCTTCACTCAGCATTCCTTTGGTGACAGTTGTCTGGGAAGAGCACATTTCTGTGAAAAACCCACCCTCTGCTGTTCTGCTCGTTCCAGGGATGTCCATTGTGTGATTGTAAAAATTACAGAAGTTGAATTTTATTTTAAATGTAGAAAATAGGTATTTTTAGGCACTAAAATAGTAAAATAGGTTCTAAAGGTCCAAATAGGCATTTTAGGGCACTATAAAACTCTATTAATGTAAGGGATTTATCATGAAACGTCAAGATATTTAAAAAAAATCATGTTATTTCGTAAGGAACGAAATAGGCATTTGCCTTAAAATCCCAGGTCTAGTAATAACACAACAACTATCGAAGTGAGCAATAATATCTGTAAATAAGATTGAAATGTTACACAAGTTTTTACAAACTAATGTAATCTAAACATTGTACTGTATATATATTTGTGCATAAGTGTAATATATAAACATCGCACATTATGTAAGCCTAAGTGAGCAGGATCTGATGATGATCGCAGGACGATCAAAATATATCATCCAATTAAATTCACCCCATTTTTGTATATAAAAGCGTGTTATATTATGATAAATATCTTATGTAATATCTCTTTCAGGTTAGGGTCTATAAATACTTGTTTTCCCGCCTAATGTAATTGGGCATAATTTGTGTTCACTGACTGGAAAGCTTTCTTCAATAAATCTTTGGTGAGATGAAAAAACAACGAAGGCTACTTGATATTTTGTGTCTCGCAATCATGAGCCACGAGGCCTCAATTTTAAGTGAAATCTGAACCATAGTATTTCACTTCGAAAATCTCACTTATATTGACCGGGAATCGAACCTGGTCCACCTTGGTGAGAGGCAAACAGCTTGACCACTGCACTCACCACGCCTCCTTAGGTGAAATACATTGAACATTTTGGAGGGGAGTGGCAATCCTCGCAATGACTACGGACTTGGCACACGGGGCTGATGACCGGGATGTCATAACAAGCTAATCTGGAAATAAGTGAGACTGTGTTGGCACTGAAGAACAGGCGGTGCTGACGTCCAGTCAATCATGTTAGCACCCAGAGGTCAGAGTATAACATTCCAATCCAAGGACGTCACAACTCGGAGCATTCCCCAGGTGAGAGTGCTCTATCAACACATCTTTCTCTCTCTCTCTCTATCCACTTTCTGTGGTCTTGGGGTACGTATTCAGACTGTGCTCATAAAGTTCCTGATTTCGACTCTTGGCTCTATCAAGAAATTTATTTCTGGTCTGATGTCTGAACGGATTACACTCAGCCTCGTGAGGATGAACTGAAGAACTTTACATATCACGGCCTGACTATAAGCGTTTTTCCATGGTTCTCACTTTTACTCCGGGCAAATACCGAGACAGTACCTAACATAACCCTCATACAGTGTTGTTGGTGTCTTTAAAGATACCGGTGAAACTGTACAGTACACAACTGGAACTAACCTCAAAAATATCTTGGGTTGTTGTGGCGTATCGGCTATTGGCTTCTCACCGCGGCGGACCAACTTCGATTCCCGGTCAATGCATATGAGATTTTTAAAGTAAAATGCCATGTCATGTGGTTCGGATTCCACGTGAAAAGGAGATCCAGTGGCTCATGATCGCGATATTAACGGTCACGTAAAACTACAAACTTCCTCTTATCAAAAAAATAAAATTTTCGAAGTTAGGATTGGAATAGAAGGCGGCCGTGGTCCTAATTAAGGTACCATCCCGGGTTTGACCTGGGGTAAAAATGGAAAACCACTTCAAGGATGGCTGAGGTAGAAATTCAATCCCCCAAAGTTCTGCCTCACGAGGCTGCATGAAACCCGTTCCAGGTCTCAGACCAGAAATACATTTATTGGCAGAAGCGGGAATCGAACCCGGAACTCCGCTCTCTCTCCCTACTGTAGCTTTTCCATTGTTGTTGATTCTCTAAGGGGATTTGCGACATCGTGGTCATGTGGCCCCGTGTGGGTAGAAGTTGTCTGATAACCTGTGTCACTGTGATGTCTGTACTAGAGTAATATTTGTAATCCAGGCAGGATTTGGGCAGGAAGCAGATGTGGCCTTATTGTAGGTACCATATCGGCATTTGCCTTGCGTAGAAGTGGGAAAACACCAAAGGCCACTTCCTGGATGGCTGAGGTAGGAATCAAAGCCACCTCTTCTCAGTTTTGCCTCCAGCCCTCAGACCAGAATTATATTTCTTGGCAGAGCAGGGAATCGAACCCGGGCCTCCACGGTGACAGTCAGGAATGCTAGCCATTGCGCAACGAGGCAAACGTAGCTTTTACGCTCAGTTCTCTCGACCCCATAACACCATTCTTTTAATGTTCTTTTTAACTTAAAAGTGTTAAAAAGACGTAAGTGCAAATGGAATTCAATAGTTCAATTTTTTATACGCTAGTTAAAAAGTCAATTCATTAAGAGTAAGTTTCTTCCAATTTTAGACACATTAGAAAAATAGTGCAGTTTTCAAAACATTAATTCTACTCTACAAAATAACGGAATATATTTTCACTTATAAACATAATGAAATTTTGATTAATATTTTTGTAGAACATTAGCCGACCCCACATCAACATTTATGATCAAAGGACTTCACAGCACATAAACTGAAAATTAAATAATTTTATTGCATTTTTATTCAGAGCAACTGAAAATGATTCTTTTTTTAAAGAATAAATACGCTAGTTAAAAAGTCAATTCATTAAGAGTAAGTTTCTTCCAATTTTAGACACATTAGAAAAATAGTGCAGTTTTCAAAACATTAATTCTACTCTACAAAATAACGGAATATATTTACACTTATAAACATAATGAAATTTTGATTAATATTTTTGTAGAACATTAGCCGACCCCACATCAACATTTATGATCAAAGGACTTCACAGCACATAAACTGAAAATTAAATAATTTTATTGCATTTTTATTCAGAGCAACTGAAAATGATTCTTTTTTTAAAGAATAAATACGCTAGTTAAAAAGTCAATTCATTAAGAGTAAGTTTCTTCCAATTTTAGACACATTAGAAAAATAGTGCAGTTTTCAAAACATTAATTCTACTCTACAAAATAACGGAATATATTTACACTTATAAACAAAATGAAATTTTGATTAATATTTTTGTAGAACATTAGCCGACCCCACATCAACATTTATGATCAAAGGACTTCACAGCACATAAACTGAAAATTAAATAATTTTATTGCATTTTTATTCAGAGCAACTGAAAATGATTCTTTTTTTAAAGAATAAATACAGTAGTCTATATGAAGGCAAATATAAATCCTAATGACCTGAATCAGGTACATTTTGTAGGTGCAGATGTAATACCCACCTTAAAAAAAGGAAAGTAGGAAATATCTTATAAACTTGGGAGATGTAAGGGAAACGATAATGCACGGTAAAAAAAAATGAAAATTTTGAAAATTTCCTTAAAAACTCTTATGATAGGAATTTTGACAATATAGAAGTTGCTTTTGGTAGGTATTTTTTCAACAATATTTGTAGCATGTTCAACAATCGAATTAATATTGATATTTTATTCCTCTCTTAAGCTGGATCTCCCCCCTTCCAAATCCGACCTCAGCTAAAAAGACAAGTACAACAAGCCCGTGTAGACTGGGCTCACGACCACGATGGTATGAGCCCCACAATGATGTTATTGTTGATTCACTTAGGGGCATTGCAACATTGTCATTATGTAGCCCCCATGTGCAATCTGTTTGATAACCTGTGTCGCTGTGATGGCTGTACTAGTGTGTGCATATGTAATTGAAGTTAGGATTGGGATAGGAGGTGGCCGTGGTCATAATTTTGGTACCAACCTGGCATTCGGCTGGCGTAGAAATTCAAAACCATTTGTAGGATGGCTGAGGTAGGAATCAAATCCTCCTCAGTTCTGCCTCACGGGGCTGCGTGAATCCCGTTACAGACCTCACAAGGGAAGTATCAAGTAAGACCTGTCAAAACCTATCTTGAAACTTTGTGGACGCAATCGTTGTACTATAAGAGGACAACGTGCGGAAAAGCAGCTGCCATATTGAACTGCAAGGCTCCGAAATCGTACCTGACATCCTGGTACGCAGGCATGACGGCTGGAGGAGCTGGACATCCCTGTGGCCCTTGGAGTAGTAGCAAGGTGGGGCGTATGTACTGACTGGAGCGTGCGGCTTCTTCCCACCGGCCTTGAGTGCTTGGGCGGTCAGGGCTGTCCATTCCAACATGTACGGTACTCGCTACCTCCCATTGATTTATAGGAAAGATTCGCCACATGATAGTACACGATCGTCGAGACAAGTTGCAATGTCACCAAATCCCAGTACACGTGAACATTTGACAACCATGTGGAACATAAAGCTTTTTAGCTGTGTCACCGCCAACAATTTACACGCATTCAGATGGCGATCCATTGCAAACAGTACATGGATTTGCGTAGGAATGAGTGTAATGATTATTATTTTGTATTTAAGATTAAGAGTGTTGACCATTTACTTTGGCTGTGTTATGTGTGAAATATCTTAATTTTTGGATAGACTGGTTGCTTTTTTAACTTTGAATTTTTCTTCGTCACAGATGCTTATCATCTACTGTTAAATTTTCAAATCGGACTTAGCTAGCGAAATAAATTTAAATTTAAATGTTGGAAGTGACACCTTCATAACATAGCCTATTTTCTATTGGTGCAATTAAATGCAAATTACACTCTAGTTGCTGCAGGTCAATAATTAACGTTTTTGCTTTGCTGTATATTCAGTCTGTGACTATTCGTATCTTTAATCAGATATTTTTGTAATTGCTTAGGGACTTTATTGCGTGTCACAATTTTGGACTTCATTCTTTTTTGTGTAATTAGCACTTTCAAGAGGGTTAACTTAACGTCAGTTTAGGGAACATTTATTCATTTATTTATTTATTTTAATTTTATTAGCTTTGCGGATTTGCCGATATTTTAAACCCTCAGAAGCAGAATAGGGATTCTTTCTGTTTGAATAAATATTTAACGAATTCTGCTTAAGCCTGGACTATTCATTCTTAGATATCATTTCTTTTGGGGGTGTGCTTCCTCGGCATCTCTATGACTTTTTCTCTCACCTTACCCGATACCCTTACATTAGGTTATTGGTCTCGTGCCGGAGCTGGCCTGAGGACACACCCCATCCTCTCAACGTGTGGGTCTGAAGGGTAACGAAGTCGGCAAAGCTATTTGCGACATTGTCTAACGGGCACACTATATATGTATGTATGTATGTATGTATGTATGAATGCATGTATGTTATGTATGCATGTATCTTATATTGGAATAAGGTTTCGGAAAGATTCGGAGAACGGTAAAATAGGTAGGCCCTACTACTGTGGCATACGCCTGCAGTAAAAAATGGTTACTATGGCAAACATCTCGACGATAGCAAGCAATGGAACTCAAACCCACGAGATGGATAGCGACTAGAAAGTCCAGTGATCAGTACATTCTTCCAGAATCATGAGAATGTTGGCTGCCGATAACACCGCAACCACTAACAGCAAACACGGAAGTGGGTTGAGGATCTGTTTAAGGGGGCGTTAATTAGCGTGACATATCACCAAAATTAAAGAACACCTTCCCATTAATTTATCGTTGCCTGGTTTCAGCCAATACATGGTCAGGTTAGATATCTTATTTACGGGCTGTCCCAAAATTTTGGATGAAGAGTTTTATTATTATGCTTTTATTACTATGGTTATTATTATTATGATACTATTATTATTATTATTAGGCATTTATTATTATTGTTGTTATTATTATGCTACTTCTTCTTCTTCTTGCTTCGTTACGGCAAACTAAGGACCTCGTCATGTCAACTGTTTCTTCTGCATTTTGATGTTGGCCCAGTACTCTTTCATTCGTAATCCATGTTGCATCTTTCTCTCCGTCATCCACGCCTTCCCGGTTTTTAGTTTCGGCTTAGGTTGAAAACTCCGATGTTCTTGAAGTATTTTCCTAAGTGGGTCACGATCTTCACACGTTATACCAATCTCCAACAGATCTTTCTCTAATTTACTGAACCAGGCCCCCTTTGTCTTTCTGTCATGGAGAAAAGCAAAAATTCGGTTGAATAGCTAGCCGTGTTGATTTCATTCGGGTTATATGTCCATAGAAAGAAATCCTACTTTTCCTCTTCACGTCAGTTATTTTCTCTACGTGTGTGTACAACTCTTGGTTTTGACGTCTTCGGAACTCGCCGTGTTCTTTGACTGGACCCAGGATTTTCCTCAATATATTCCTTTCCAGTTTTTCCATTATGCCTTTTTTATTCATGGCGAGACATTCCGCTGCATACAAAGCTTCTGGCCGGATGACCGTGCAGTAGTGCTTGAGTTTTGCATTCAGGGATATAGATCTTTTGTTGTACACATTCTTAGTTAGATGGTAAGCCATTTCAATTTTATCCAATCGTGACCTAAAAGCCTCGGTTTCAGACATTGTAGGTTCTATCCATTCACCAAGACATTTAAATTTTACAGCCCACTTGATTTTCCTATGATTCACGTCGATATGTTTTGGAGCCGTTTAGATGTTAGTAACAAATTCTGTTTTCTCGAAAGAGATCCGGAGGCCCGCCTTTGCAGCTTGTATTTGAAACTGGGTGATCTGTTTCCTGGCCATATCCAATGAATCCCCAAAAGCCTTAAGGTCATCTGCAAAAGTTAGGCAGTCAATTAACAGGTTATTCCATTTTGGACTCCTTCATCACTCATTCCTTTGCGCCACTCACGGATGACTTTCTTATGAACGCAGTTGAACACTAGAGGCGAACTCCTGTCTTTATCTCGAAAGCATTGAGAATCTCCCCTCTAAACTTAACGTGTGTTAATGGTGTTGGTGAGAGTCTGTTGGATGATTGCTCTGGTTTTGTTGTCTAGGTCGAACTCTTTTAGAATCTGAAGTAGGGTAGTCCGATCAATTGAGTCATAGGCTTTCTTAAAATCAATGAAGGTTCTTGCTCCTTAGTTTTAGATATGATAGGATAGATTTGAGATTCATGATTTGCTCCACGCATGACCGTCCCTTCATAAAACCTCCTTGATAATCACCCAGTTCTGTATCTAGCTGTTCTTCAGCCCTAGTTTGAAAAGCTTTTGAGAGAATTTTGTTAGTTGTCAGTAGGAGGGAGATGCCTCGATAGTTGTTAACATATGCCTTTTCGCCTTTCTTATGAAGGGGGTGGATTAAAGCAGAAGTCCAGTCATTTGGAAGTCTTTCGGTATCCCAAATGTATGATGCTACTGTTATTATTATTATTATTATTATTATTATTATTATTATTATTATTATTATTATTATTATTATTATTATTATTTGGTTCAATGCCCTCTATGAACTATTGTGGCTTCAGAATCGTGGTTTTAGAATCGTGGATGTAAATGACTGGTGCAGTGGTCGGTAGAATGCGGTGCTCATTCGTGACATGTGACGTGACATAGAATAGACTACAACTCACAACACACGGAAAAATTGCGGTGGAGAGAAACGACTCAAAAACGAAGCGCTTGTGGAGAACTGTAACACGTCTTAAGAACTGGTTACAGATAACCCCTGACCAAGTGAACTCTCAAGTCCGTGGGCTATTGAGTATCCCCTCCATGCGTCCAGCAAAGAAGGCCATTTTTTTTAAATAACTATCTGCCTATTCTGCATGTTCTGAGTAATGGTGGGGGGAAATGAGAGGGCACCTGTATTCTGACACCAGTATTTGTCGACTATTGGTCAGGTTAAATGGACACCCCAGTCATATCATAACAGTGATGTTGTGATGATGGATTAAGGCTTAATTCCGATCAAAGGAAGAAACATAATACGTAATTGTATGTCTCGACCTTGTCTTACTGTTTTATCCCCAAGCTTCTTCTCGTTGCTATGCTGTCTGGCGCCATTGTTAAATATTCAGCCCCAAGGGTCCCGAATTCAATTCCACGCCGGGTTGTGTGGTTTTATCATCCAATGGTGAATTCCTCTTGCTCGGAAACTGCTTGCTTTGGACGTCTTCGCTATAAATTCATTTTCACCACAACACGCAAGTCACCAACGGGCGTCAAATCGAGAGATTCCCACCAAGCCTCTCCAGAGGCCACACGCCGTTATATAACATATAATTCAGAATTCTATGCGCGCACTGGAGGCTTTATGCTTGTAGTTCTTAATCCAATTGATAGCGTACGAGTATCGCTGCCTATTCCAGCTTATTTAAAACTGTTTTAAACTTTCTTAACCTGGTACAAAATAGCTCCTTTGTCTGCTTCTAAAACGACCTATGGACAAACAATTTGCATAAGCCTTGTATTTGACTGAAAAGGATGACCCTCATAGTGATGTTAAAAGCTCTCTTTCACAATGCTTGCATTATTCATATGTTTTGGGACCTGGTAATGGATCCTGGTAGTAGATGTTCGCCTTCTTGAAGCTTGTATAGAAGGTTTGATATTTCTGGAGCCCACAGGAAAGAACTATACTGGCGGACAAATAAAATGGAACAATTCAATTTAAGAGCAATAAGAGCAAAAATGTATTCTCCTTAAGCCTTGTTTTTTCTTCATTCCCACATTACAAAATGAAGTTATCTGTTCTCTGCATGTGTCATTTTCATTTTCAAAGTTATTTTCTTGAAGTTTTTACAAAATGTTTTAAAATGCTATAATTTATGAACATTTTACTACCTTCTATTACATTCCATTATGAACTCTACACTTACCTTACCTTACCTTAGTTTTGGATGCTGGATAGCTTCCTGGGGAATGAGCAAACGCTCTTCTAGCAATATTACCCACATTTTGTTGAGGGTGTTGAAGTTGCGACTCTGGACATTTTGGCCAAGCATATTCCACAGACGATCTATGGGAATGAGGTCTGGACTGTGAGTTGACTAGTCGAGGGTTCGTATTTCAACGTCGCAAAGATATTCCGTTACACAGCGAGCGGCTTGGCGCATCCATTATCTTGCATCATGGCGAAATATTCACCAACGAAGGGAGCGTATGGGAAAACATGCTGGTGTAACGGTGTGCATTTTTAGAACACTTCCGATGATAAAGAAAATGAGCTTCGTCTGGGCCTGTAAGCTGTTAGCTGCCCATTCCATGGTGGAGCCATCTCCAAACGGTAACCTCCCGAATAAGTTGCAAGGTGAATATCACTCCCCAGACATTATCCATATAAACTCTCTCTCTCTCTACCATGAAGTGAAATAAAGCAAAATCGTGATTCATCGGTGAACTGTTTATTTAACCACTGCTCTACAGCCCAATTCTGATGTTGACGCCAAAAAATATAACCGAGGAGCTGGGGAGTAAGCTGAGACTTAGTTCCATGTCTTCTTGAGGTGGAATTGGATTCTCGGAGTGTTCATCTTAGAATCATCGCAGTCACAGTGATTTTTAATGCCTTGATTCGATTCCTGGCCTGGACGGCGGTAGATAGGCGTTCTCGTAAGACTTGTGGGACCAGAAATCTATCATCCCTAGCAGATGTAGACCTCTGAAGGTCTTATCCAGGTCGTCTGTAGTTGGCATATTCGCGACGGCCAACGCATCCTCCGCCACTGTCAAAGAAATCGGCATCCGATTATTCTTCGGACGTTTACAAGTGTTTCTCACCTATCAGGAGGGCGGTTCTATGAGGGTAAATGTCTTTAAACGGAGTTGTCTCTTACGTTTTAACTCTACCACGAGGTAACGGTCAGAATATCTGGTGTCGAGGGTGTGGCTACAGCGGCAGGATTATGGAAATTAAATGTACCGACTGGGAATGCGTTGGCTATCAAAACTATACCAAGTTTGCAGAATCGTCCTAGAGCAGGCGTTCTCAACCATTTCGAGACTGTGAGCACCACCCCTCAACTTTACCAAGTATACAAGCACTATTCAATCGAATATAATAATAATAATAATAATAATAATAATGATAGTTATGTAGCGAGCATGCGCCTTTCATTCCTTTTCTAATCTCTCCCTCCCTCAGAGATGCTGAAATAGCTAGGGATTCATAGCTCACCGTGGATGCTCTTACTGCTTGCATGAATCATGCAGATAAGATACATTTACGTGTGGACAGTCGAGTATTCTGTTTCGTACAACACAATTTGAATTGTAAAAAGGATCTCAGGAGATCTTGTGCTCGCGAGCTTTTTGGCTCGTATGACGAGAGCACCAAATTTCATTTAAAGAACACCATGATGCTCGAGAGCACTTTAAGGCTCCTGTGACGAGAGCAGCAACTTTAATTTAAAGAGTACCGTGGTGCTCACGAGAACCAGGTTGAGAACGCCTGCCCTAGCCTAGAGGATGCTGGACGCTTCCATATGATGACCGATGACGTTAACCGCATAACGAATGCTTCATTCACCATCAACCAACGCCACTGCTCTCGTAACGCCTTCTGGGCTACAAGGAATCTAACTTGTCAAATGTGAAAGAGAAACTGAAGGGAAATGTTCCTTTGCGACAGACATTGTACGTTTGTAGTACACACTCAAAGTCCATCGATTGGTTCAGGCCCAGTATCGTAAAATTGACAAGTTTTTTTTATTAGTCGCAGCAATAAAATGAACATCTATCACCAAGGGGTGGGAAATGGTTCCCAGAGACTGCTCCAAGATCACAGATGGTGGCCATGAGCGTATTTTAATTAATTTTAGGGACGTGTGTTATCTTGGTTTGTCGATATAGTTCCCTCCAATGGTAATGCGTCCATAACACCATAAATCTGACCCAAGCCTAGCTGGCACGTGCCCCCATTAAGGGAAATGACGGTACACAGGTTTATAAAGCGAACCGCTCAACACATCGATAGTTATCACTAGAAGTAAACACTCATACACCTGTCACTGTGGGTGGCTGTTGTCAGGTAAAAGGCTCTCTACTCATGGAGCCAAGTATAACTTGTGCTTTTGTGGTGACTGTAGCAGTATGTGTATTGTTGCCTCCAGAAGTAAAGAGTCCTGTGTTCATAAAGTCATAAATCTGACCAAAGCCTAGCTGGCAAGTGCCCCCTAATTGTGAAGGGATGAAACAAAGCTTTCCAAAGAGATGTTGTTGTTTCATTTGAGGGGTTTGGACATCGTAATCATTTAGCCCCATGTACTTGTGTGTGTGTTGACATTTACCTGATAACCTGTGTTAATCAGATGCCTGTATTAGCGTGCGTATTTGTAATTCAGGTGAGGATTGGGATGAAGGCGGCCGTGGACTTAACGTTAGGAACCATCGCGTGATTCGTCTGGAGTAGAAGTGGGAACTCATCGAAAACCACTTCCAGGATGGCTGATGTGCAAATCGAACCCACCTCTTCTCAGTTTTGCTCACGAAGCTGAGTGTTTCTTTTTCCAGCCCTCAGACCAGAATTAAATCTCTTGACAGAGCCGGGAATCAAACCCGGACCTCTGGGGTGGCAGCCATGAATGCTAGCCACTACACCACGTGGCAGTCTTTTTCAAGGAGAACCAGTCACCATGTCGGTAGTTTTCAAGAGTAGTAAACCTGTCGCTGAGGGGGGCTGGTGTCAAGCAGAGTTACCAACCTCTCAAACCTGAAAATCCCAACTTCCGATTCAGAATGTCCCTTTTCACTAGAAAATTACCCACGTAAACATTTATTTTGTTCAAAACAAATGCATAATGATTTAAAGGAATGTGCACTAGAGTCTCAATAATGTGTTTCTAATTGCAGTACCATATGCGCTAAAATTGATATTAACAAAACACAAAACTGTCTTGTGAACTAGCATTATCATACACTTAAACATTCACTTAATACACGTATTTATTCATTTAAAGATTGAGTTGTTTATCGTTCCCTGTATAAGTCTTTGATTTTTTTTATGAAGATTTCACAAAAACCCAAAACATAAGTTTCAATCTCCAAAAACACAGAAAACTGTTTGTTATCGCGCAAGTGGCAGTTGGCGATTGTAATGTAATAGGAGCTTTTATGTATTAATATCAGCTCAGCTGGTGATATGACATCGGCTAAATATTCCAAATTCACCTCACTTTTTGCAAAAAGAATCCCTTTATCCCTTTCCTAAAAATAATTGTCTAAATGTCCCACAATTTGGGACAAATCCCACGGGTTGGCATCACTGGTGTCAAGTAAAAGGCTCTCTACTCATGGAGCCAAGTATAGCTTTAGCCTAATTGTTGTGGTACATTCCCCGGAACTCGACATAGTTTACTATCCTTGAATTTGCCTTGAGGGAAGACCTCACTTATGATAGCAACTTTCAGTGCCAGGATTTGAACCATCCATCTTCGGACTATTATGTGCATAATCATTAGCATAGAGTATGTTACTGTTGAACTATTCAACAAGTCTTCTTGTTAGCATTTCATGCCTGTTACAAATGTGCTTATGTGCATATCTTACTTCCTCATGTGGGCGTGAGGTACAACTAACGGCTACTGAAGTCTGCTGCAGTAAATGCCTATCAGGAAGAAATAGGTGGAGCGGCAAGTCAAACGTGTTTCTAGAATTAAAAGTACGTGTTCAAAGATCTAGTGACTTCCTTCATTTTCCACTGCCAGTACTCTGTAATGTGTTCTAACCCGATGAATGTTTCAATAGTACAGTAATCACATCACGTGAAATCCTCGTGGCGTTGTGGTTGACACTGCTGGCTGCCTCGCAAGGGATTCTGGTTCAATTCCCGGCACTGTGAGAAATTAAATTCTTGTTACTGATTTTGTTTTGGTTAATTCGTTTTAGGGTCATGAGGCATCTTGGTCACCAGCCCCGTGTACTTGACTGTGTGTTTAATTTGTCTGATAACTTGTGTTTCTGTGGTAGTGTGTGTAGCTCATTCATTCATTTATTTTATTTGCAAATGGGGTTATTCCCCGGTGGAAAATTTTTACATTTACAGAAAATTACCAACATCAATATCAAATATATTTAATGCACATAAGTCAAGATTTGTAAACTAAAGTAATTAGGCTACATTGGAGTATTTACACATCATTTCAGTCTTCTCTTAAACACACCAATATTTTGGAGAAAAGCTCTAAGACTGCGGCATGTATTGAGTTCCAATTATCAATATCATGATTAATGAAAGAATATTTCCCATAATAACTGTAGTATTTAGGGTCGGGAATAGGGTAGGTGATGCGGGACTTGAAATATCGTACTATCCCGGCATTTACCTGGAGGGAGTCTGGAAAAGCCCAGGTAAAACCCACATTTGGGATAGCCGTTGTCAGTGACGGGATTCGAATTTCAGATCTCTGGACTTGCTGCAGCTCCCCATCGCGGTCGTGGTGAGTAATTTAACGCGTTTTTTTTCGTCGCGGGGTATAAAAAACGATATTCTAATTTGAGTAGGTTCTGGAACTGTATCATTGACATGTCATCCGAGTGGAGGCAACTTGCACCAGGCCAGTGGACTACACGAGTCTACTAGTCTACATTAGTCTACTGTACGCTACATCACAAACTGAGGACATAGTTTAAATGCCTGTGACAAATCACAGTAGCTACATGAAAGATGGTTATCGGGTAAATGAAGTGAAATTTACGCCAGATAGGTAGAGACCAAGATTGATGTCATTGATAACACCAGTGATATTTTGAATCAATGGTAAAAACAATAGCACATCAGCTGTCCTGGAAGTGAATTTCGGTAGTTTCCCCAGTTCTAGTCCAGGCAAATGCTGGGATGGTCTCTACATTAAGGTCAAGGCCGCCTCCTTCCAAATTCTAGCCCTACTCACTACACTCACTACTACAGCCATCACAATGACACAGGTTATCAGACACACCAAAATACACGGAGGTGCAAGACCAAGTGAATCAATTAGCAGCATCTTAATATCCGCACGGCTGGCTGACAAGGAAACATCATGAACGTCAATCCCCCTATACAGGGTCATCGAAAAAAGGTAGCCTTAATTTTGATTTGTAATAGCTCAGGCTGTAATAACGATAATTTAACTATTTTTACACCAAAAGATAGAGAAAATCATTAAGTTTTGTTTACCTATTTAGTAGGTTTCGATGTGCGCTCTGCCTGTGGCGCGACACACACCCAAGCGATAGTCCACCTCCGTCCAGGTCCGCCGAATCATGTCAGGAGTCACAGTTGCTATCGCATCGGTGATTCGTTCCTTTGGGTGTTGTTTTAATGTAGCCCCAAAATAAAAAAAATTAAAGGAGTTAAGTCAGGGTTCTTTGGCGGCCACCAATCCACTGATCAGGGAATTTTCTGTTGAGAGTTTCACGTACAATAAGACTGTAGTGACGCGGTGCTCCATACTGCTGGAAAGTAACATTTATTCCCTTTACCCTTTGAATATCGTCTACAAATCAAAATTAAGGCCACCTTTTCGATGACCCTGTATTTATGAAACATTGCACCTACATGGTGACATGGAAAACATCTGGGATGGTATTTCATCCGGGCCAACGCTAGAGGGGGCGCAATTGTACACATTCAGTAGTAACGTGAGACGAGCGCGCTTAGTTATCATATCCTCTTCAACCAATCGTCCTGCGGCAGCTATTTGCCTTCACATTTACCCTCTCACCATTGACAGCCTGTTGGGGATGTGGTGTAAATACTGGGAGTGGTAGAGCCTGTAGATGGTCCAGAAGTCTTCAAGGTGACTGGCTGCGTGACTCACCGGTAACGTGCTCGCCTGCTGATCCCAATATAGCGGGACTGAATCCCGGTGCAGTCAGTTGGCATTTCAGGGTGCTTTAATGTGAGGGAGCCGGGCCAGTAGATTTACTGGCTCGTTAAGGATCCCCTTCGGGGCAAAATTCCGGCACTCCAGCGTCTCTAAAAGCCTCAGTAGTTAAAAGGGACGTAAAACCAATAACAGTTTTATTGGTCTTCAAGGTATACAATCCTAGTTGTAGATAGAATGAGACGGGGCCGAATTAGTGTACACACGATTCATATCTCATTAACTCCTCTGAGAAGGTTACAGTTTGAAAGGGCATCGGGCAATAAACATATTTGTGACTCATCTCACTTCATCGCTGGACTTACAGAAACAAGAATAATTTGGGGGAATATATTATTATTATTAGTTGTATTAGTAGTAGTAGTGCATGATCTACTTCTTCGAAGGGATGGCTAATTCCGCTCCTGAATCCCACGTGAGCTGTTAACTGCATGACAACGTTTCACCGCTAGCAGGAAGTTTTTTACCCCCAGACATTGGAAGAGCCTGGTATTTACTCATGTGATCGTTCGTTTAGATAAGAGCAAGCATGCGAGCAAACATCTCATATTTTATACAGCCACATTAATGACAAAAGCGAGGAGAAAGTCTTGATAGTTGAGAGTCATGAACTCGAAATAAGAAGTATGCACTAACAAGGGAACTTAGCGAACGTCAAGCCCCTGATCTCGCTGAAACTTTGCAGACATGTTGGTCAGGATAAATAAAAAATATTACAGTCAGTCTGAAAGACTAGACATTATATAATTTCAAATGACGCATGCTACAAATGCTACACATGTTAGGAAGGCTCAGGAGGGCTTCTCGCTTCGCTCGAAGCCCCAGGACTCTTTCAACAGACTCCATTACCCATTAACTTAGGCTTCCCGCGCGGGCACCTCTTTAAGGGTCACCCTGTATTTGAGTCTGACATCTTTTACAACTCCTTAAGGGTCACCCATTATTTGAATCTGATATCTTGCAAACCTCTTTAAGGGTCATTCTGTATTTGATTGAATCTAACATACTGCACACCTCATTAAGTGTCACCCTGTATTTTGCTCAGACATCCTGCACACCTCTTTGGGAGGCACCCTGTATTCTTGTCTGACATCTTGTGCATCTCTTTAGAAGTCACCCTGTCTTCTTGTGTGACATCTTGTACACCTCTTTAGGAGTCACCCTGTATTCTTGTCTGACATCTTGTGCACCTCTTTAGGAGACACCCTGTATTCTACTCTGCTATCTTGTACACCTCTTTAAGAGTCACCCTGGATTCTAATCTGGTGTCTTGTATATCTCTTTAGGAGTCACCCTGTATTCTTTTCACTTCGCTCGAAGCCCCAGGTCGCTCGACGCCCCAGGACTCTTTCAACAGACTCCATTAACCAATAACTTAGGCTTCCCGTGTGGCTGCATGACGTCACGCCCTCGCCGTCCATTACCCATTAACTTAGGCTTCCCGCGCGGCAGCATGACGTCACAGTCTCCGTCTCCGTAACGCAACCGTCTCCGACCCGCGTAAAGTTAGACCCGAAGCATAACGACGAAGTCGACAAGATCATTTGAAATGATAAAACATATGCGATGGTTTTTCAACCCCAAATTCTCTAGTACCATCTCTAGAGGGGGTGGAATCGTAAAAGCTTCAATATGGACGCGAGACTTGGAGCGACACAGGTGGGCGTGCGTAATGAGTTATCATAGTCTCTCCGGCCAATCGCATTACTTAAACCACTCCCTTCGGTGATAGGGTCAATAATAAATGCCGCGTGATTGGTCGGTGAGGCCAAAAGACACGGGAAGTTTAGTTCCATTAGAAAATGTGCCGTGTATGGCTTCTGAGTGTTGCGGCTAACTGCGGCGGAGCAGAACAGTCTGTCACAGACATGAGTGTAGTTAAGTTGGCAACACGTCGCGAGTTAACAGACTTTGAACGTGGGATGATCATCGGCGCACGGCGCTTCGGTTGTAGCATTTTGGAGATTACACGCGAATTCCGGTTTCCGAGGTCAATAGTATCAAGAGTGGATCTTCAATATCACTGAGATAATGTTACCATCCGCATAAACCGCCACATGGGACGACCACGGGTGTTTAACGAACGGACATGACGTCGCCTTAGCAGAACCATACGGGGTGATCGAAGGGCTACTGTGAGTCAAATCACCGCCCAGTTGAATGTTAGGAGTCAGGAACCCATTTCTTGTCGAGACGATGCCTCGCCGTATTGCTGCCTTTTTGAGGGCTCGCGGAGGAGCAATTCGTTATTAACATCATATTCCGTGCCTTCCCATGACTTTTGGCCACTAAGTGTATAACTCAGCCCGTGCACCCATCCGTGCTGCTCCAAGTCTTGCATCCAAGATAAAATGTGTACAATTTTGCCTTCTTTTTTTATTCCTTTTTCAAGAATAATGACTCATTGACCAATTTACTTTGGAACAAGAACACTAAGAGGATTACATTTTCTGGCAGAAGACAATTCCGTTTGGCTGTGACAATGTTTCCAGCAGAGGAAAAGCACATTTCGGAGCTTGTGGATGTTGCTAAAATACACAAGTATTTTTTCGCTAGAGCAGCAACCGTAGGATATTTGTGTTCCCTTGCTTTCCACCACTCGGAAACGGGTTCATATCAAAACGTATCTGTGCCTCCGAAAGAAAATCTTCAAATTGAGATTCAGGGCTGTTCCTTCTCCCACATGGCATTTGATACAAGAACTCCAGGGCACTACTGGTGGAGGGTTGATCGGGATTAACCACGACTTCAGCAGGTGCATCGCTTATGAAGCACTCTGTCACGAATACGTCGAGCCTCTGCTCTCTCATCTACCAAATCATTATGCCTCGGGTCGAGGAAAGATGCAGTCTGTCTGGCTGTGACAGTACTATCATTTATCCATAAGAGGCCGATCGTTCAATTCACAGACCAAGATAGACTGCACGTCCTCTAGGAAGAGTATAACTCTGCTCGTACACCCATCCGTGCTGTTCCAAGTCTTGCATCCATGATAAAATGTGTACAATTTTGTCATCTCTGGGGATGGTCCAAACGAAATTGAGGATGAAATAACACCCAGATGTTTTGAAAGGGACCTGGTCAACATATAGGCTACCTTATGTAAAGTTTCACTGAGATCGGGGGCTTGAAGTTCGTGATGTTCCCTTGTTAGTCATGAGAATGTTTGAGTGTACGATCTTGAGTAGGGCCTAACTAGTCAAACAATAGAGCTAATATAGCATTTATTATTGTTATTATTATTACTTACTTTACTTTTATCGTTGTGCCACTAGGGACCGAGAGATCTCAACTGTTCTTCTTCTTGTTAGCCCACCACGCCTTCATCCTTTCGGAATGGGATTTCTTCCATTCATCCGAGGGAACATATCTCTTGCTGGGTTTTTCTTCCTCTTGATGAACCGGACGGAGTTTTTGTTTCAATGGGATTCTGAGTAAGATATCTGATTCAGAAATTTCAAACTTTAACAAGTTCTTACCCACTTCCACCAGCCAAAGAGGCATCACCTATAAACCTCGGAAGTAAGATACAGTAATAGACGATTGGAGAATCTGCTGACTGGCATTCTGAGGAGGTGGGCATAGAATGTTATTCTCCATTTCCGGATTACACTTGAGATCTTTTCAGTGTGGGAGTATATTTCTGAATTACTCCAGAGCTTGTAACGTCCATCTTTGAACTTAGGACCAAGAATTTTCCCAATGATCTTTCTTTCCTTAACTTCAAGTCTCTAGATCAGGCCAGCTGCGCGGTTTGTTAGGCATTCCGCTGCATACAGTGCTTCCGGTCTAATCACAGTTTGATAATGTCTTAACTTTGCATTCCTGGAGTTGGACTTTTTATAGTAGTTGGTGGCTGAGACGGAAGGCTGTTTCGAATTTATTGCCTCGTGTTGAAATGGCGAACTTTTCAGAATTATTTGGTTTGATCCACTCACCAAGATACTTAAAATGTTCAACTTTTATGATCTGGTCGTGGGTGGTTTGAAGATGAGCTGGAGCTTCTTTTACGTTAGAGATGAATTGGGTTTTAGTACACGATATCTTGAGTCCTATTTTCGTTGCACAATCATGTAAGTAATTTACTTGTTGAATGTCTATTTCTGGAGAGAAAGCAAACAAAGCGAGGCATTCAATATTGATGTTATCCCAAGGTCTGCCGATTTGTACTCCATTAGGAAATCCCTTGGATTGAAGAACGTGTCTCCATACTCTTATGACTCTCTCAAGGGCACAGTTGAAAAGCAGTGGTGATACTTCATCACCCTGTCGAACACCTGATTGAATGTGGAAGGGTTCAAAAATCTCGGATCTGAACTTTACATTTGAAGTTGTATCAGAAAGCGTACTCTGGATTATCATTCGATTTTTATTGTCAAGACCAAATTCATGGTGCACATGGAGAAGATTTGCTCAGTCAATGGAGTCGTAAGCTTTCTGAAAGTCTACGAAGACGATGATGAATTGTCTAGTTATCAGTTTCTGATAAGTGATGGTCATTTCCAGATTCAGGATCTGTTCAGCACATGATCTGGATTTTCTAAAGCCGGCCTGGTACTCGCCCACTTGTGAGTCTAGTTGTTCCTCGGCTCCAGTGATTAAGGCTTTAGAGAGGATCTCGTAGGTGACTGGAATGAGAGAAATGCCCCGATAGTGATTGACGTCTGAATATTGACATTTTTTATGAAGCGTATGAATAAGAGCTGTGATCCATTTAGATGGTACCTTTTTAAAATCTCTTGGGGAGTTAGTAAGAGAGGTTTCAGTGCGTTATCATCCAGGAGCTTCCATTCTGCGATTACCGAGTCCTCACCCGGGGATTTGTTATTTTTTTATTGAAGTGATGATCTTTCGCAGCTCAGAGATGTCTGGCGGAGAAGAGTCTGGATTCGAAATTGAAGTGAAAGTCGACTCCGGTGAATCGCAGTTGAGAAGGTTTTTAAAGTATGTTGCAAAAATTTGACAATTACCTTTGTCACTGTGAGCGATCTGGTTGGTGATAACAATTATTACTTTTAAATATTTCTTTTATCGCATATCCTCCAAGCTCGGCTTCACTCACGGACTTTGCGAGAAATCGTTCCTCTGCTGCGAAAAGGACAGTGTCTTGGAACTGGACACACTTTTTCAGCAGATGCAACTGGAAATGGTGACAGGCCGTTCGCGCAGGTGACCGAAAATTTGGGTCTATTGAAGGAAAGATCAGGGAAAGGAGTGGGAAGGGAATCGGCCGTGGAACTATTGAAAGGAACCGTCCCAGAACTTTCCTGGGAGTGTAAATGGGAAACCACGGAAAACCAATTTCAGGACGGCCAAGGTGGGATTCGAACCCACCCTCTCCCAATACCAGCAAGGCACGAGGTAGCGTGTTAGTGCTCTTGGCCTCCGAGGCCGGAATTATTTTTAGCCTATTTTCATTTATGAAAGAAGAAGAGCTTATGAGATCACCTTTTGTCCGCGTTTGTGTATGTTGATGATGATGATAATTGTTGTTATCGGTTATTGGCCCCTAATGGTCTGGGTGATAGCGAAATTGACAATGAAGTGGAAACCAGAACGAAAATTAAGTGAGACGGAAAATAGTTACAAAAAGGAACTCAGATCAAACTACTCTCAAAATGGAGAGCGGCAATACTCACAAAAGGGAATTTAGAACAAAAATACTCACAAAAGGAAAATATTGAAAAATACGCACAAATTGTAGTTAAGGTTCAAAATACGTACAAAATGCAATGTAGAGTCGAAATACTTACAAAATGCAAATGAGATTGAAAATTCGAACACAATGCAATTGAGGTTCAAAATACTTACAAAATGCAATTGAAATTGAAAATACACAATGCAATTTAGAATGAAAACCACCCATTTCAAATTCTAAATACTCACAAAGCGCAATTGAAATTCAAAATACTTAAAAAATGCAATTGAAGTTGAAAATGCTTAAAAAATGTAAGGTAGATTCAAACTACTGATTTGGATTGACAATACTTACAAAATGCAATTTAGATTGAAAATACTTACAAAATGTAATTTTGATTCAAAATACCCACACAATGCAAGTGAGAATCAAAATGCTTACAAAATGCCCACTATAAAAAATGCAATTTAGATTGAAAATATGTGCAAAATGCGGTTTAGTTGAAAATACTTACGAAATGCAATTGAAATTCAAAATACTCACTTAAATACCCTGCTCCTACATTGAAAGACTTAATAAAAAGCAATTTAGATTCTCAATCCCTACAAAATGCGATTGAGGTTGAAAATACTCGTAAAATGGAATTTAGATCGGAAAGACTTACAAAATGCAACGTAGATTGAAAATACCTACAAAATGGAGTGTAGATGCAAAAAAATCGGTAAAAGGAATTTAGATACACGGGGGGGGGGGCAATTAACAAAGACAGTGCGGGAATCTTAAAGAGAAAAGAAAATATAATGCAAAGAAAAAGAAGGCTGACCCCTAGAAGAATGAGGGATTAGGAAAAATGAGACAAGGGCCAATAAAGGCGGGAAAGTGAAAGACTCCCTAGGCCTCAGATACCCTAATACCGTCGGGGTCGAAAGAGAACAAGAGTTAACCAAGGGAGGTCGATAGGAAAGAAGACGGAGAGGAGTCCGGCACAAGTAAGTGGAAGCAATGTTGGACTCAACTGGGGTGCCGTGGTCGCCAACCCACGTCCCACTAGATGTGAGCCCCTGGGTGTGTGTGTGTCTGTGTGCGTGTTCCCCACTAATAAAATCGAAACGGCTGGAGCGATTTCAATGCAACTCGGTAAGTACATAGTACTACTGTACTTCGTCCGACCCTGGCCGTGCCTTTCAATCTTTATTACGTGTCTACAATCCAACATGGTGGCTGTGCGAATTATTTCACCGACATTCCATTTCTCCGAAACTAACACTGATATCACCCTGAAAGTTTACACGGTGATAATGGGCACTACTAGAAATTCACTTCCCGTGACTTTCAAAACTCTGTTAAGTACAGAACGAACTTGGTGGCCAAGCAAATTTGAAAGATTTTAATAGTCTTTTCCCGCGATTTAACCATCTTAGGGCAGTGAAACATGGTATAGCAAAAGTTATACTCATTATTGTAATGCACTGGCATCTAATTTAGTTCAAATGTTTACATAACCTCAAGATGGCGGCTGTATGAAATTTTAAAACTAAGTTTTCATTTCTTGTGTCCTAATCATGCGATCGGAGTCAACGTGTGAACAGTGAACCTACGCAATAATCGTCATCTAATCCCTAATTAATTGTGAAAGTTTGTGAGTGTGTGTGTGAGTGAGTGTGTTTGTTACCTCTTCAGACTAAGACGATCAGACGTAGGCTATTTGGATAACATTTGAAATGGAGATGCTTATACCTTGAATCTTTATTACGTGTCTCCAATCCAACATGGTGGCTGTGCGAATTATTTCACCGACATTCCATTTCTCCGAAACTAACACTGATATCACCCTGATGCAACTGGAAATGGTGACAGGCCGTTCGCGCAGGTGACCGAAAATTTGGGTCTATTGAAGGAAAGATCAGGGAAAGGAGTGGGAAGAGAATCGGCCGTGGAACTATTGAAAGGAACCGTCCCAGAACGGTTCGTAGTTAGGCCCTTTGGCACAAATCTACACCATTTCTTCGATCTAGACCAAATTTTACATACTTACCCTCTGAAACCCGACAAGTAACACTGTCCACTTCAAATTTTAATCAGCCCACTCCATTCCCAGCATTTAGGCCCTTTGGCACAAATCTACACCGTTTCATCGATCTGAATCAAATTTCTCATACTTACACTTTGGAACCCGACGAGTAACACTGTGCACCTGAAATTTCGGACAGCCCGTAGCATTTCCTACATTTAGGCCCTTTGGGACAACTCTATATCGTTTCACCGGTCTGAACCAAATGTTACGTACCTACCCTGCGGATTCCGGCAAGTAACACTGTTCACTTGAAATTTCGGACAGCCCTCTCCATTCCCTACATTTAAGCCCTTTGGCACAAATCTACACCGTTTAATCGAACAGAACCAAATTTTACGTACTTATCTTTTGGAACACTGCGGATTACACTGATAGCTTATACTCTGCATTAACACATAGGCTGCCAATCATCCATATATATTGTACCCTTAGAAAAGAAGCACTACACAAGACTTAGATTCGGGGTGGTGATCGGTCCTTGAAATAGTATGAGGAGAAACGTGCTTCTTACATTTTCCAGGATTCATAGGGTAACTTAATATTATGAATAACTTACATGACAGGTTAAAACAATAACAATTTAATTCTGAATCACCACTGACAAAACAATAAAATAAAACCACCCTGATGTATGACTTTGAACTGTTTGCCTGCCATAAATTACCTACAAGCAAACCAATAGCCAACATGCGACCTCCAGGTATCCGATTCTATGTAAACAAACAAAAACCAGGACCAAGAATAGTCACCTCCATATTTGCCACCATAGTTTCCTCAAACCATGTTAGCCGACAAATAAAATGACTGAATCAAAACCTCAGACCACAAAATAAATAAATAAATAAATAAATCAAGCACTCAGCTTAGACAGCTGTTAAACAAGGTGAACCAAAATGTCACCTAAAGAAAAATAATACACTGAATCAATTAACAAAATACAAAATATCCAAAGAAAAACATGTTTTATGTGTTTTGTGCGCGGTCCGACAACTAAAAATAACGAGTACTTTGACGAGAATTTATTCCCGTTCGACCACTCTAGTAAGTCATGAATTCCCGTTCTGCGGGTTGGAAATCACGACAATAATGGGAATACACAATGGCTAATACTAAAATAAACAAGCTGACATAGTCTAACCCTTTACAAACAAGCAATAATACACGAATTGTATTTCATAATGAATAGCAGCCAAAACAAGCGGTCTTAAGCTCACAAATCAACACAATGCAACACGTGACATACAAGAACACAGGTTAGCCGTTTGTTTGCAACCTTAACGTGATATCTTACAGACTTGGCAAATATACGCCAAGAAACAACAACAAAAGTAAGAACAGGCCTCAACAAGCGTAAAAACAATTATATTACACTTCGATAAATATGGTCGGAAACTGGTTAGAAAGTGGCATGAATAGCTCCCAATTAATTCAACACATTGTAATCTTTCAGGCAAGACTTTAACTAATTACCAAAACGAAGAATGCGTTGCGCGCAGCTACGGCTTATCGACATTCTCAATCTGAGTACGGTGGTCAATCAAGCGCTTAATACTGTGCTCCAGTGTGTAGACAAATACCCAAGCCTGAGGCCTTGAGTTTCGAAGACAGCCTCCACTGGCTCCTGGAAACGCGATACATAAAAATCAACACAATCATAATTTCTTGAAAAATCCACACCATGGGATATCAAGATTCAATCGTCAGCAAGCTGGAATAAAGTAGCAACGGTACAGGATCCACAGTCCTTCCCTGCTCACTATCGAAGATTCACACAATAGCACACACACCTGTCGAAGCTTGACCAATGACCCCAACTCATACGTCAGACCAAGAATAGATTACCAAGAAGGCTAATGACATGAATACGGTAAGGCAGACGACCCTCCGTGTCAAGAAAAGTTGCACCAGGCAAAACAAAATAAACTCGCATTGCCTGAACAATTATAATAAAACAACGGGCAATTTTCCCCCAAGTCTAATATTATAATCTAATAAAGATCCATTTATCGTCATATTCTAACATTTCCGCCATAAATTATCTCACCCGTACTACGTTTTCATGTGCGCAAGGCGACATAAGAACAAGCACTCTAATCAAGCAATAAAAGGAAAGCAAAAACAAGAAAAAACACAAAATACAAAATTTACAAAGTTGTCACGTGATGCTAAGAAACTAATTGTGTCAGCCACAAAAGAATCTACATTTAAAACACACAAAGCAAAATTATTTACAAACAAATTTCCCAACATTGCGCGTGACCCCGTCCCGACAAATTAATAAATAAATTTTGTACTCATCACTTTCAGCTTGCCCGGTGCCATGACGGCACCACATCACCGTCCCTCCTGATGATATAGCCCATGGTATAATTCATCGTGGCAGATGAACCAATATTCTTCAAATCTTCCATCACTTGGGCGAACATCTTGCTGTAGGAAAAGGTATTATTATTACTAAAATCTCCAACTAGCTATACTGCATAATAAGTTACTAAATTCGCTTATTTAGTCCTGTGCAGTACCAAAGAAACGTTCCTTAAAACTGTGGAATTGTATCCACCTACTTATTCACTGAAATTAGTATAACATGTTGCTCCGCACACAACACAATTACTCCACAAATTCTAATTGTTAGCATCGCACTTCGCAAAAAGTTTAAGTCCCTGAGTGCCTCGCACTCGGACAGAGTTTCACCCTATAAACGTCTTCAGATTCACACAATCAAGTCCTCGTCTGTTCACAGATCGTCGTGTTTATACAGTTTATCAAAACAGTCTGTGGAAGGGAAACATCGCTCCGTAATAAATCTGAAAAATTTTCCCACAGACTTCGGAAACATCTCACTGAACTCGTAAAAATTAGCACTTTCCAATGACACTCGCGTGCAGAAAATCGCATCGTAGAAACACACATTTCTCGGTTTCGTGGGCAAAATAAGTTCCCGGCGTAAGGTGCATCATAATTCCTATTGGCAGTTCATTCGAATTATTGAAAATCTCAGTTGGTGAACTCCTCCCACTTCGTGACGTCGGACACTATCTCCGTCCTTACATACGACACTCTTTCTCCATCTTCCTTCCTTAAGACAAGGGAACTTTACTGACCTCTTTGAAACAAGTGAAGAACTTTCAGCTCATACCAGTCTTCCTTTTCTGAGAATCGGATAAATATAGACTGGCCTGTTGTTCTCACTGGCGACAGCAGCAAGACACTTTGTTCACCCAGACAGCCTATTCTTGCGAAATATGACCAGTACTTTCCTCAACTGGGCTAGATCAGAGCTGTAGAAAATAAAATACTTGAAGACCTAAATATGCCTTTATATTTAAGGGATCAATATAAAGCTGAATGTTTGTAGTTAGGCCCTTAGTCACAAATCTACACCGTTTCACCAATCTGGACCAAATTTTACATACTTACCCTCTGAAACCCGACAATTAACACTGTTCGCTTCAAATTTCAAGTAGCCCACTCCATTCCCTGCATTTAGGCCAATTGGCACAAATCTACACCGCTTCACCGATTTGAAACAAATTTTATGTACTTACCCTGTAGAGATATTACACATGGAACGATACAATAAAATATTGGCAAATCGGAATTCAAGGAACTGTTGTTCAGAATTGGCCTGCTATTTAATCTGCAGAAGCTTTCGGTTCAGATTACACGGTCCATGTTCGTAACATGGAATATTTTCCTTTAGCAATGCATCTACGCCATGTGTGAGGGCAATCTCTTTCAAAGATCTCTAAAAGCACAATAATCAGTAATTTTCAATATTTTGAGAGGCAAGTTAGGCAAAAGGGTTCATAGAGAATTTCAATCCCTGGGATGGAACACTGGAAGAGGCAGCATAATGTATATCAGCGGCCAAGGTGAAAGATATTTTACTATAGATCTATTATTAGCGACATGTTGACGTTCCAATCATCAATAATTGTGGGAAAATTACACCCTGAATAGCTTAAGGAAAAATACTTTTAATTCCCCATAATTCGTTAGATTTGCCATTCCTGTGTGCAAGAGTGCAGTTCCTCTTCAAACAATATTCGCAATTCCTACTTACAAAGCGCAATGACACACTTTTAACAGCATCAGGTGTACATTTATAAAAGAAACATATTTAGTCCTCTTTCGAGGTTTGCAAAAATGGAAGTAGACTTATGAGATCTACACAGGGCCAAAATTGTGTGTCTGTCTGTGTGCCTGTAAGTGTGTGTGTGTGTGTGGGGGGGGGGGGGGATTTGGTATGTCTGCCCCCCCCCATATCAATTCAAACACGGTAAAACTGAATTGAACGAAATTTGATTTAAAAAAAAGAGGTAGCAATAGCAAAGGGGAGCTCAGTGTCATGTTTTATATCGCCGCCATCTTAATGGAAACGTAATGGTGGACACCCAAATGTTCAAAGCTTAAATGAAATTATGACTAATCTAATCATCTGATCTCTACCACATTTTGCAACTACATACCTTCACGTGGGAAGCGTCTATTGACCAAACTACAAGGTCATCAACCCAATAGTTTGAAGATGGCGGCCGTGTATGTGTGCAAATCGATCTCCCCTATCAATGCAAACACAACGAAACCAAATCGAACCACCTTTGGTACAGAAGTAGTACTTGCAAGGGACAACTCAGTGTCAGATTGTATATCGCCGCTATCACAACAACAACAAAAATGGCGCCCACCTAAATGTTCTGAGCTTAAATCAAATTACGACTAACCTAAACATCCGATTTCTACCAAATTTCGCAACAATATACCTTAATGTGTAAAGTGTCCTTTGCCAAACTACAAGGTAATCAGCCATATAGTTTCAAGATGGCGGATGTATGAATCATGCAAGTATTATAGCCAAACCGTAACTTACGATTCAACAAGGCCTGGCCGTACCAAATACGCTCATCGTAAATAGGGAGGTTTCAACTGTCCTCCTGGAGGTGACCGGTAGGATATTAGCATTTTAAAATAGAATATTATTCCACAGGAGTGGCTAATAGTCCAGGCAAATCGTGCCGTGTCGTCTCGTTGTCAAAATGGCGTCCTGCTCGTAAATCCATGTATTTCCGTAAATTCGTAAGTTCATAACCTTTTAGGAGTGAACTGAACAAAATAATGGCTATTTAGTATCAAATGGTTTATAAAAACAGCAGAAAACGCTTTTTAGGAACTGAAATAGGACTACCCGTCTTATTCTATCCACTTAGAAAACATAATTTATTCTTTAACTTTTAACACAGTACACCATGCTTCTGCTCGAGCCATTTTCATAACTGATGCCCACAGGGATTTGGCAATATGCCCTGTCTATTTACAAAGAATAAATACTTAGGATATTTGAATTCACTTCACTGTTCTGTTGACATTTTTGAGTCCAAGTCCAACAGACTCCCACCTTTTGATTAACAATGTTGAATCAAAACCACTAAAATACTAAACAATTTCACAATAAAGAGTGATAAGAAAAAGGAAAGACACTATACACAATTACATTACTGAAGAAAGCGTGATGGAATGTTTACTCTTCTACCGGACCTTGTAACGAACACGTTCTCTTCTCTCAGGGTAACAGCAGGCTCAGGCTCATCCATCGGTACACTAGTTGTCTTAGAGCAAATCTCCAAAGGATAGATGCGTTGAACTGGTCGGATCAACATACCAGTAGCAGTTTTCACCTTCACCACTCGTATTTTGTTGTCCTTCCCTGGGTATACAGCTGCGACTCTCCCCATCGGCCAGTCCATCTTCTTCCTGTCGTCACAACCAATAAGCACGACTTCACCTACTTGAAGGTCTCGCGTCATCTTCTTCAGCTCGTTCCTTCTTTGGATGAGCTGACCAAGATATTCCACTCTGAACCTCTTTCTCAGGTCTTCCTTTAGTCGTTGTTGGTACCTATACCTCTTTGACAGATTAACACTATCGATGTGATCAAGATCAGGTACTCCCACCCTTGGAATGTCTTGTATAAACATTGCAGGCGTCAAAGGCACCAAGTCATTCTGATCTTCAGACAGATAAGTTAGTGGTCGTGAATTAACAACAGCTTCACAGTCAATCAAAATGGTCAACATTTCATCATATTCCACACATACACGCCCAAGTACACGTCGCACCAACTTCTTAAGTGTTTGAATCAATCGCTCCCACCACCCACCCCACCAAGCTGCTGTGGGTGGATTGAATCTCCATTCAATTCTTGAAATGGCAGTTTCCTTTACTATCTTATCCCTGTCAAGTGCTTTGAGTAAGTTCTCCGTTCCATGAAAATTTGTCCCGTTGTCACTATAGACGATATGTGGTCTACCCCGTCTGGAAATAAATCTTCTCAGTGCCAAAATGAAGCTGGATACCGAAAGAGAAGTAACCAGTTCAAAATGAACCGCTCTGAAGACTGCACAGGTGAAGATCACTATCCATGACTTGGTACTATTCTTCAAGTGCAATGGACCCGCTAGATCGATTCCTACTACTTCAAATGCACTGGCTTCTCTCACCCGATTTTCAGGAAGTTCCACAGGTACTGATTCAATACGTTTTGCTTCAAACCGTTTACATCTCACACATTTGGAAAGAATGCTGCGCAGAGTCTTCCGCCCTTTGACAATCCAGAATCGTTCTCTTATGATAGATAGCAGAATTTGCACTCCTGCATGAGAGGCTTTCATATGTTCTTCCATAACAAACAGATGTGTTACTTTATGATCTGATGGCAACAGAATGGGGAATCTGAAATCTGCATCATCTTTTCTTCTCACAATCTTTGTCTTGATTCTCAGCAGTCCGTCCTCATCCTTTAGAGTACACAAGGATTTGAAGTCCATCTTCTCTTTCTTCATAAACATGTCATTTTGTACAAACTTCAAAAGGCGTCTTTCAGCATTCTTTACTTCGTGGGTGGACAGTTCAGAATCGAGATGCTTATCCTTTTTAACCCGAACATTATGAATGAACAGTAGCATCCAGGCCATCATTCGTACAATCTTCGTATAAGACGAGAAATACTTCAAATACCATGCCTCCTCTTGTGTAGCAACAGTTAAAGATATCGCATCTCTCTTCCTTTCCTGATCTATGTCGTCCTCCTTTGCCATTGATTCAGACTTTGGCCAGTTCTCTTCGGAGAGCTTAAGCCAGCTCGGTCCCTCCCACCATTGGGATTCTAACAGTTTTTTCGCACTACAGCCTCTTGATGGTAGATCAGCAGGGTTTTCATGGCCAGGAATGTGTCTCCAGTCTTGAACATTGGAACTACTACAAATTTCCTTCACCCTATTTCTAACAAATGTTCCCCACTGTCCATCTTGGGTAATCCAGTGTAATGCGGTGGCAGAGTCAGTCCAGTAATATTCCTTTAAGTCCTTCGCGTCAAGACCTTTCCTCACAAGTGTAGCTAAACGAGTCCCAATACAAAAGCGAGCAGTTCTAACCTTGGAATTGTGATCTTTTTCAAAGGTGCAATCCTAGATTTAGCTTGCAATAACTGAACCGACACTCTCCTGTTGTCTTCACATCTCAAGAACACCACGGCTGCATGGGATGACTTTGATGCGTCGTAAAAGACGTGTAGAGCACACGAGTCTGTCTCCTTCATTGAAGTCCATCTTGGGATTCTTACATCTGTTAAAATTGGAAGGTCCTCAACCCATCTCATAAATTTGTGGGACATCTCTTCTGGAAGTTCAGCATCCCAGCCTAATTTGCTTTTCCAGCTTTCTTGGAGAAGTATTTTAGGGCAAAGAGTAACAGGAGAGGTGAAGCCTATTGGATCGAAGACTCTCTGCGCTGTGGATAAGATATTTCTTCTTGTAATTGCTCTTTGAGGGTAGCTTATCCCACTGACATCGCAGTACAACTTATTTTCTACCTTATCCCACAGTAGTCCAAGAACTGGTGACGGTTTGGCAGTACCTTCGATGCATAAGGCTGTTTGCTCCCAACCTCTCAGGTCAAACTTCCCTTCAGCCATTATTTCAGTAGCTTGTCCAACAAATGTATGCAGCTCCTCTTCCGAATTGACAGACGTGACACAATTGTCAACATAAAAAGAGTCCTACAGTGTTTCAGCCACTCCTTTTAAAGGCGGTTCATACTGACTCAAGTGATGCCGGATAACTGCTCCCAGGAGGAATGGGCTGCAGTTTACTCCAAAAACAACTCTACGATGTCTCAATATTTTTACCTTCTTCTCTTTGACATTTTCCCACCAGAGAAATCGCAGACAGTCACGGTCTTGTTCATCCACAGAGACTTGTAGGAAGGCCTGCTTGATATCGGAAATGACACCAATTTTACCTTGTCGAAACTTAAGCAAAATCTTGGGGATCAAATCCAGCAAGTTCGGTCCTTTTGCCAAACAGACATTTAAAGAGCAGCTTCCTTTCTGCTTGCAGGATGCATCAAAGACTGGCCTCACACTCGTCGTTGAATTGTCTTTGAAGACTCCCCGATGCGGAAGATAGTGCCCACGTTTCTGTTGCTCGTCATCTTGAACCACTTCTACCACGCCCTCATTCAACTAGTGTTTCAATACTTTATCATAGTCATCAAACTTCCCTGCGACTTCAAGTTTCGTGGTTGTAACTATTAACCTCTTCTCAGCTACCACTCTGTTATCAGGTAGCTCTTCCCGACCATCCAACCAGGGAAAACTAACCTCATACCTTCCCCCAGGATCCCTCTTCACAGTTCTCTTGAAGTGATCTCGCACAGCTGTCTCGATTTCCTCATTTGTTTGGCTTTCACAAGGATCCAAAATTCCCAGGACATCCAACTTCCATAGGTCCGGCAGATGACTAGTGTGAATCAAAAGGGTAGTTATCATGGCAGCATGGGTATTTGTGCCAGACTTGTCCATCACTTTACCCATTATGACCCAGCCTAATTTAGTTTGCACAGCAGTGAGTCCACACTCTAATTATTTTACAGTTCCAGTGTACAGCTTCCGTAGTGCATCCGATCCTATCAGGATTTCAATTGGTGGCTCTCCAGCTCCGACATCTGTGAGGTGAATCCCCTTCTTCCTCAATTCTCCCATGCAAGTACTTAAATATGGCCGTGAGATTGACCCACATATTATTGGTTGGTCTAAAACTTGAATTAGGCACGAATAGTTATCTACCAAACTCTTCAAGAGAACATCATAACATTGGTGCTCCATTTTCTTGGATGAACTCACTCCAAATAAGGCATGTACCACGACTTCTGATTTGACTGGTTGATAACCCATTTCCCGCGCAGTACTTTTCAATATGTATGACCGCTGTGAACCGGTATCGATGAGTGCTCTTACAGTCCGTCTCCTCCCATAGGCCTCAAGATTCACTAGCAGGGTCTGAAGAACTACATCCGAGGAGCACTGACTTGAAAGCGAGGTGTTCTGGTTTTGTTCTGCCCTTTCCTCACATTTTTGGTCCTTTTGCTTGACTTCCAGCTGTGGACACATGATGGTGCAATGCTTCTTAGAACAGACAATGCAGCTCACTTTACCTTTACAATCCTTAGCACGATGTCCTGGCTTCAGACAGACGAAACATTCCTTGTTTCTCTTTAACATGTCCTGCTTCTCACTTAGAGACAACCTCTGTGCTTGAAAACACTCCTTACTCTCATGTGGTTTTCCGCAGAACACACACGTCAATTTATACTTCTGCTCACCGGAGAACAAGTCTGTTGCAGTAGGTGCAATTTTATATGGTTGCTGCTTCTTCTTATATCTTTGTGGACTAACCTCACTCAGTCTGAAGCCCGCTTTCGCCAAAGAAATTCTTTCTTCGCCTTCAACTTCCTTTCTGAGGAATAGCATTAAGTGCTTCAACCAGTCTCCATAGATTTTGCTTCCGCCCTCTTCATTATCAATTGTCATTGGACTTCTCAGCCACACCCTAAGAATATCTTCAGGGATGCAGGACTCCACGAGCGGAAAGAGCATGGCAGCATATTTGCCTGAAGTCATACCAATTGACTCTCAAGCACGCAGGTGAGATTCTAGGTTATCATAGTAGCGAGCTGTGTCACGCTTTCCTCTGTCTTCAGTGGCATTCTTTATCACTAGTGACAGGAGTTCTCTTACATAATTTTCGATAAGCAACTCTTCTTTTCCAAATCTATTCTTCAGGCTCTCTATAGCCTTATTATAGTTCTCCGCAGTGGAAGGGAAGCTATCAACAATCTCCCGAGCTCTTGAGCCTTCTGTGGTAGCCTGAATCAGGTACTGGAATTTGTCCTCATTTTCCAAATCCCCGTCCTCGTGAATTCGCCTAAATTGGCTCCAAAAGCCAAGATAGTCTTTTATATCCCCACTGAACTTCTTTAATTCAATTTTGGGTACCCTAAGTTTTCGTCTGCTGGAGTTTGAGAAAGAAATGACCGACTGTCCATTGTTTGTGATTTGGACACCGGTATGTTGCCTCACAATAAATTCTTCTACTTTCACACGTGCACAATCCATGTCCTCATTGAACTTATCTACACTCTCGTATTCTCGTTCAAATTCACCTTCAGATTGATCACTGTTTTCTAACATTAATGCTGCCACCTGTTCATTGAGGTTATGTAAGTCGGTAGTTAACCGTTCCAGAGTTGTTAATTTGCTTCTTACAATTTCTTCTTTACAATTTTCTTCATCATTTAATACTTGCAACAGGTCATCATAATTCTTAGTGAACCTCGTTCTCACAGGTTTTCGTCTCTTTACAAGCACTTCCATTGTTAAAATTTATGAATATAACCAGATCGAGACTTACCAATATCTGCGTTATTAATCACGTCGGGGTCACCACTATTTTAGGAACTGAAATAGGACTACCCGTCTTATTCTTTCCACTTACAAAACCTAATTTATTCTTTAACTTTTAATACTGTACACCATGTTTCTGCTCGAGCCATTTTCATAACTGATGCCCACAGGGATTTGACAAAATGCCCTGTCTATTTACAAAGAATAAATACTTAGGATATTTGAATTCACTTCACTGTTCTGTTGACATTTTCGAGTCCAAGTCCAACAACGCTAATGAAATCGTTCATTGAAAGAAAAAATATTCTAGGCAGTTTTACTAATGCTGTTATTAACGCAATGATAGCATTGTGAGTGTTTAGCGTAATGGTAGCGTCTCGGACTCGTAGTTTGGAGGTTCCTGGTTCAAATCCCAACAGGTTCAAATTGTCTTACTTCGTTCCTTTATTTATTGATTTATAACTAATCACACGTTAGAATGTTAAGCAAATACAGAGTGTCCCGTAAAAGGTTCTACTATTTACGGAGGTTGTAGTATGCAACATGTGAAGAACAAAAGGTCCTATCAAAATTGGTAAGAAACTTCATATATTTGGAGATACAATCCTCCATCGCTACTGTCAATGATCACCATGTCTCTGATGTCCTCTTCACAACATGTGCTCGATGTGTAAGCCATCCATTGCAATGCAGCATTCCACCCTATGCCACAGGGAATCACGCGTTCTTTGGAACACCTTTGGTCGTTGCCGGATTGCATCACATGCATCGAGCACTCGTTGTCGAAGTGTCTGCACATCATTGATGGGGACTGCATACACCAGGGTCTTTACATGTCCCCACAGCCAAAAATCGAGAGGATTTAGGTCAGGAGACCGGGCAGATCGGGTATTGTCCCTCCCCGACCAATCCATCGCCCAGGAAAGACGCGATAACCCGAAGATGAAAATGGGCAGGTGGTGCCCCATCATGCATGTACCACATTATCGCTATCAAATTTGGAGTAAAACATTGGATATTCCTCAAACATTGTCATAAATATTGACAAATAATAGTTGATGGTTGGTGTTGAGCAGTGTGTAGAGTAAAGGGATATGTTCCCAACGAAGGACGGCCTAAAGCTATCAGGAGAATGAAAACGAAACATCACTCATCTATAATGAATTGCCAATACTAATGTTATCGACAGTGACCATTTGTATCTTTACAATAAGTTATAAACAATTATATTTTTATAAACAAATATAATTGTATAAACAATTAAAATTACATCTACAATTAAAGTTTATAAACGATTCAGTTATTAACAATAAGTTATAAACAATTATAATTTTAAAAATAATGAAAATTTTACAAAAAATTAAAATGTTAAATTAAGCTAAACGATCTTTTTGGCTAATTCTTAGAATTGGTGTTGGTCTAAGTAAGTATTGACAGATTCAAGTGCATAGTTTCTAAGTTAAGTAAATATTGGAAATTTGAGTAGCTTGGTCAAGGCAAGTAAATATTGTTAGACTTGGAAATCAATGACTGTGTGGAAAGTTATGGTCTTGTGTGAGACCAGATTCTATTGTTTTGAAGATGTTGCACAATTGTACTAATGTAGTTTTATAATTTTGTTCTTCTCAGTATTTCTGATATTGAATTCATTTTTCTTATTTATAAATCCACGCAAGTGTATGTGTCTTTATTTTAGTAGTTCTGATAATCCCCAGACTTGAATTAGTGCAAACGTGATTCCCAAATTTTAACCTGGCACTCCCCGAGTGACCGATTGAGCTTATTTTTGATTTTATATTATTTCGCCCCTTAATTTAAGTCTATACCACCAACAAAAGGTCACAATATATAAATTCCAACATGGCGACCATCCGAAATATTTAGACGGTTCACAATATTTACGAATCCATAACAGCAATCAAACTGAAATTTTGTTTGTTAATAGAGGCAATTATCATAAGTAGGATATATGAAAATAGGCTATTTAGTTCTTCACGGAACTACTTGTTATTATTATTATTATTATTATTATTATTATTATTATTATTATTATTAATATTACTATTATCTACTATATAACATGTGATATTGTCATTTCGCTAAAGAATGCAGACGGTTTGGAAGTCATATTAAGGACATTACATAATGGAGTAACATAATTGAGCATTCATTAGAAGAGTCAGGACACAGGGCGTGCCGCAAAACGATTAATTCCAAATAATAATAACAGTGACATTAGAAATGACAATTAGCGATGTTCCACTTTCATTCGCCAAGCGGTATCCAGCGAAAACCTATACACGCTACGAAGTTCAGTTACATAGGTTTTATTATACCGTGTAATCGTGGTGTACTCTGCAGCACTTTGGTGTGGATTTTGTAGGCTATCGACAACAGAGAAACTTCTCTGAAATTGTTTACATCAGTCTTGGCCCCCTTTTTGTGTAACGAATGTATCAAGGCCAACTGTTATTTAGGTGGGACCTTCTCCTTAGACCATATTTTGTGAAACAACCTCTCTAAGGCTTCAAACAAATGTTCGTTTCCCATCTTCAACAATTCTGCGACGGTGAAATCTTCACTCGCTGCCTTGTAATTTTTCATCGACATGAATCCCTGGAATCTCATACTTATCTGGTGGTTGAGAATCTTGGTCCTTAACCTTCGGTTCTGCTGCCATTTGCTTTTCTTTGGTTCATTACTTTTTTAAACTATTCGAAATATCATGCTAAAATCACACAATTGTCTTTATTGTTCAGTTTCGTGTCTCCATATTCATCTTTAAAGCACAAACTAGGTGCTTGACACCCAGAAAGTCTCTAGAAACTCCTCGTGTTATTATATTTAAAATTATTTCCTATCAGTGACAGCTGTTATTTGTGTTAAGTTCTCTTGGCTCGTCAATAAGTCTTAGCAGCTTCTTTTCTTATATAACTGAAAACTTCGAATTTGTCCATGGTTTTTGAAGAATTCCATCTTCTCTATGCTTCTGATTGTCGATTTAGGATCTCTTCACACTCCTCATTCCACCAGACATTCGTGTTATTTTTAGCTGGTAAGGTGGTCAGTTTAGCTGCTTCCTGAATATTCATGGCCAAGTTTGTCCAACTATCTGTATCTACCTTAAGTAATTGTTGGTAGTTATCTTGGATTTCTTTGTTGATCTGGAGCTTCTGAACATCATATCGAGGAAACCTTTGCTTTTGTTCTGCCTTTTGCTTAAGGGAATTAATATTATCTTGATCTGGATAAGTTATTGATCAGAGTCGAAATTAGTACCCCGATGTACCTTGACATTCATTATTTCCTTGTGGGATTTCCCTGAAATTGCAACGTGATCAATCTGCTCTTCTCCAACTATGTTGCCAGGCGATCTCCACGTATTCTGTTTACGTGGTAGCCTATATGTTCAAAATGAGTTGACATCGATTTTAAGCTGTATGTGTTACAAAGATCAATCAATCACTCACCGTTCATGAATTTTTATATTGAGCAGGATAGTGTACTGATATATTCCTGAATTGCTTCTCCCTACTATCTTGTTAGTTTGGACAGATATCTTTGACATTTCATCCTCCAACATTTCCCAGAACTCTTTTATCTTCTGAGGTTAGTTCTGTTATCATTATTTATCGGGAGCATAGGCATTTATGGGTGTGTATCTTTCATTCCCGCAATGTCAGTGAGCTGAGATAGCCTCTCCGATGGACTTGTGAAATCAACCACGGAATCAACACTATGTTTACAGATAAAGAAGGCTGTGCCAAGTATACGAATCCCTTTGCCAATTTATATTGCAGGTTTACCTTTAAAAATCCTGTAATTTTCAGTTTCCGGTACATTTTCATCCAGATATCTTGTTTCTTGCACTGCCAAAATTTTAATATCATATCCTTCCATGATTTTGGTTAGTTCTATTTGTTTTCTTATCCTAAGTAGCGAGTTTACATTTAGAGTTACAAAGTAACACTTTAATTTTGTCTTACGTTTTTGACGCGATAGTTCAGATTTAACAAAGCATTGTGGTTCAGGTTCCCCAGAATCCAAAGACCTGCATGCGTCATCTAATGCGACGGTGGATATCTCGCAAGAGATACCCCCTGGGGTAATTATTTTTCCAGAGTGACATTCCATAACGCTGTTGTTAAATATTTATTTGGTAGAACGGGCTAACCCATTCAAGTCAATAAAGCTATAGTTGTGAGCCTAAGCTTTTCTTAAGGCCGCCCCTAACCTGGAGAACAGACGCTGCATGATAGCCTTAAGTGGTACTTCCTACACCCCATTTAAAGGAGCTTATCCGTCCGAAGCCGTTGGCCTCGGCGTTAACAGTTTTACAGCTGGGTACGAAATCAGCCAACCCTCCTCCTTTCTAATTCCGGACATGGGACCGGACAATGGCGGGGTTATTTATTTAGTTCGTCAGCTTAAAAGCAGAACATACCAAAGCGGAGAACAAATAAGAACCACATAAAATCAATAACAAAATTTTGGACTGATTCACATGTATTTTTTCCCCAATGGGCAGCTCTTTGATATCGATGCTCTACAATAAATGCCAACTCCGGTAACTTTACCTTTTCCCTAAAAGTGAAATTGAGAATATATTTAGAAAATTAACTGGTTTCAGTTACGATTAAGAATAAACTATGAGAGAATTACAAAGTTGCATAGAACTTAAATTGCCTGCTTGGGTGTCTTCAACGACTACGGACCGTTCAATGTGTCAGGGCCCTAGAAAAGAGGATATAATACCAGAGTTTTAGCTCCAATGTTAAATAACTTTCCTTATATCCTCACAAATCCGGCTTCAAAAAAATCATTTTTCTCCGGTAGGGGAAACATAAGGAACTAAATCACTAAGATATCAACTTATTTTTATGAATATTCCGCAGAGCTAGACGCTTTGTAGATCAATTAACATTAATATATTTTACCTTTGACAACATTAGCTAAGACAAAATGTATCACAGGCAATCAACAATATAATCGAGATATTTTAAAATTGGTTGTCCACTTTGCAATGTTGGCAGCAAACATACATATGTAGCTGTTATCCGATAATTATTTTATAGTTCCTTTTGTATTGACGTTAATTCATGAAATAAAACAACCTAAAAATCTATCATCTAACAAGTTTTATTAGTTGAACGCTATAAAATTAAATATTGAGTCAGATTTCCAGACATAACCTCCAAATTCCAGTGCACATCCCTTACCCGCCCCCTTATTCGTCCTAACCTACATAACCTCCAAATCTGACTATAGAATCACTTTACTCTCTTCTATTATCACCCCCACCCCCTCCCGCTATTCTACACAAGTTCCAAATTCTTGTTTGAATCCCATAACCTTCTTGTAAATGTGAAGAGAAGGAAGGATAAAGGTAAAATAAAACTATAGGTAATTGAAAAAGTATTCTTTTATTTTGCATTACACAATGTAGAAATACAATTATTGTACATGTATAGAATAAAAAGAACCACACTATTGTAACTGCGTTCTCGTCCAGGTCTGCTTCAGGCAACTTGCTGTTCAACTGGATCCAGTGGACAGATCTATAAGAATACAAGCATCAAACTATAAATACAATAAATATGAAATGTAACTTATAAGACACTAAACAGGGTAGAATGCAGGCCAAGCTTCTCAAGGAAATATCCTGTAAATGGGCATAAAGGATTTCGGTTATTAGGTCGTGGATTTAACAAAGTGTACAAACAATATTGATGGAGAGTAGAAAATTATAATGTCAGACGCATACACGACACAAACTTGCAACCTCCAACTTAGGCTTCCGTTACTTTACCTCTGAGCTTATGTCGAGGGTACATCTGTGGTTTATGCATTAGCATGTCCATCGTATTGACTCAGTGGCAGGGCAACGGCAGTCAGAGTTGGATGTCACAGGTTAGTGTCCCACATTTTTTGTACAATTTTACTTTATCTTCCATATATGTGGCTTGTAGGCCCACTTGTTGTTAAACACACAACCTAATAGTTGAAATTTCCAAACTTGGCAATGGGATCGGCTTTAACAAAATACCAGATATGATAGTATTTGGGCCTTTATCATTTAAAATCAGAGAAATAAACTAAACAAAAAATAAAATAAATTTCTAATGCACAAAACAAGACTTCAACAACCCCCAGTGTAATAATATGAACTAGGGAACACAAGACGTGCTACACCTTAAAACAGTACTGGTATGGCACAGAAAGGTACAGTATATTGAAAGGAAAGTGATTAGTCCCTTGTGCATAGATTTTCATGAGTAAAAATTGTTTGGCATCCTTGAAACATGAGTAAACTTCAGTGATCTCAAGAGTAGCGATCATATTGAGACTCATGTGCTAAATTGTCCTGGGTTTGATTGCAAACAAAAAATTAATTCTAGTCTGTTTGGAACATGCAAGACTGAGAAGAGTTTGGCTTAGCTCACACCACAGCGATCCACTCAAATGATGGTTCCTAAATTAAGGCCATGACTGCCTCCTTCCCAATCCTAGTCTCACCTACAAATGCATATACCACTACAGACAACCTATATATACACTTACCGGGAAGGTAGCTCTGCACTTCCTCATCCCACTCCCCCAGGATACTACCGCAGTGTAAAACATTTGCCAGACTGAGTGTGCCTGTTTCCGATTGTGGTTTCCTACAGTCATACGCATCAATGTTCTCAGATAGGGAAGTATTCGGCTTGCTCCCCGCACCGCTCTACACCTCCTCCTACCACTGAGCTCTCAAGGTCAAGTGCATAGCTGAACGCCGGTATCCGTGCACAAGTTGATAAGGCTAATGGCCACAACATTCAAGCAGCAGCAACAACTACAACAATCCTTGATAAGATGGTTTTGCAGCAGACACCAATGTCCATCCTGGTTAAAATAGCTCACAATGATCATTTGTTCTGAAACAGTTATTTCAATGCTCCCAATATTTGGTATTTATTTTGTTCTTGGCTAACCTTGACATGAACATTGTCAGGAATATGCCAGCCATCCTAGCTTCTCATCCGGGTGGCAAAATGGTTGTGGAGTTACAAGCCGAGAAATCTATGACATAAATGTCAAGAAATATGTATCCATAGTAATTTACAACTATTGTATTAAATAACATATCAACACGAAAATGTAACGACTGAAAAGAAATATTTCGGTAATAAAAAAACATCCAAGTAGGCATTGCAAACAATTGGCCTCAATATGGAAGCATCACTTCTGTTACCTCTCCATAGTTGGAGCATACCAACATGGTATTCTCATTTAAATAGCTTGGGACAAGCTGTTCATCAGCCCCAGGTACTTAGGTGTGAATTTCTGTGATGAGTGTAGTATGTGTAAATGTATTCGGGACAAGTATGGAATAGGTTCCCCAGGACTTGGAATAAGGTACGGTACTGTCCCAGTATTTGTCGCAAGGATGTGTCAAAAAACACACTCAGGATAGCCTCTGTCAATGCCAGGATTCCAACCGTCGATCTCTCGACTTGTTGCAGCTGCCCATCATGGCCGTAGTGTGTGACTTAACGAGCATGGCTATGCTGCAGAACGTCATTACAACTGAATGGTATCAGAACATGAAAAAATAAAGGGTTTCTATAAGCTTCTAATGACTATCTTCGGATCTAAGGGTATATCTCCAATAAACTTTATTATTAGAGTTGAAAACTCCAGTAAAACAGACTGTTACTGAACCTGAACGATTCATCACTTCATGGAAGTGATCCATATGCCTCAATGCTGCCAAACAAAACCACGTTGCTGCATGTTCCTTGTAGCATTCCCTTGAATCCAGAGGAAGAAGTGATAGCCAGCTTATTAAGGATCCAAGTGAAATATTTTTCTCTTCAGACTAAACAGAAGGAAAGCAAAGACAGTCGGCCTAGAGATAGGGGTTTATTAACATTATTGGAAAGAATCAGGCAGGCAAATTCCTTAGCAAGCAACGAGGACAGGTAAATGGTATGCAGGTCCTCATTCTCTCTCACAGTGAACCTTTGCCACACACAAATAAATACCAGTCATGTAGTACTGCTCAAATAAGCATTATTACAAACTTCCATGATAGAATGAGACCGGCTGAATTATAATATTGATATAACACTCTCCAGAAAATTGGATCAAGAGCATTTTAAAACTTCTGCTGGCGGCGTTCCAGATTAGGGTTCTAGGCTATGATGGTCTTCCACATGACTGACACCCCACAGTTCATCACTAAACAGCATGTATATTTCATTACAAATGACAAAATTGCTCTCTCCTTTTTTTTTCTTTTGCTCACGAATCAACAGCATTATAACACCTACAACATTTACAAATATCTTTAATAAAAACAGATATTCTGTCGTAGCCTGCCATCTTGCAAAAAAAAAAAAAAAGATAATCGGCAGCAAGGGTTGCCATCATAGTATATATCAACAGATGCAATTCTTTAAATACGTATAATTGAATCATTGCAATTACATCAAACACTGTAATGATGTTTATGATTATATGCGATCAACTTCTGGAATACGTACATAACAATAGATTCCATTTTCGAAGAGTTCAATGTACGTCTAAAACATAATACAGTTGTAATCCTGATAGTGTCAATGTAAGCCAATCACATTTAGGACATTCAAAACAGAGCGCTAGGGCTACCAACACACACGATCAGTTCGTGCTATTACGTTTCCAAAGTTGCATAACCGGAGCGTGATAAAAAACAGAGCCAAAATAAGGTTTAGCCAATCCTATCTACGTTCCGAGCCGGCCCCGTGGTGTTGGGGTAGCGCGCCTGCCTCTCACCCTTAGGCCCCGGGTTTGATTCCTATCAGGTATTTTAGAAACTGACGTAGAGGCTGGAACGGGTGCACTCAGCCTCGTGAGGACAAATGAGTAGCTGCCTGACAGTGAGACAGCGCCCCGGTCACGAAGACCAAGATTCACGGCCGAGGGGATCCGACGCGCTGACCACGCGTCACCCCAATATCTGCAGGCGAAAAGGTAACACTTGGGCAGCGGTCGCTTGGTAGGCCTAGGTCCTCATGGGTTGTAATGCCAGGGGTTTATATTATCTCTACTTAGTATAAAACAAAGTCCCCGATTCTTGGATGTTACGGGTGAACTCGAGAACCACTGGATGGATTTTGATGCGGTTTTCACCATTCTGTAAAGGATATCTCGAGGATGATTTCTCTAGAAAATAATTTATTTATGATCAAAAGAAGCCGAGCAGTAACGATTTCAGTGGAAAAGTCGATAAAAAAAACCTGGCGTCCGAACGCTTTGTAAGTATACGCTGGGCAAACCGTTAAAAATATCTAAATACTATGAGTGTATGAATTGTTCAGCATGAAAAGTTCTACAAAAAAGTCCGCCAGAGCATATTGAACCCTTTATACTCTGATAGTATAAATGATTCTATGTTTTATTTCTATAATATTTAATATTTCTACCAGTATCATGAAAACCAGACAGAAATGGTGAAACTAGAAGCATTGGTTGGAGACAGTAAGAATATACCTGGGTGCAGAGAGACAAAGCTTAATCGCTAGTGGAATTTGTGAAAGGAACCCAGCATAGCAATGAATCAGAACGCAGGTGCAGGCTGGCTCAAAATAGGAAGACGCGAGATGACACATGCGTTTGGCATTTTTCTTGTTCTGTTTCGCGCCTAGCCAAAAGAAATGCAATAATATGAGAGGCTGATTGATCAACTAGACACTCCTACAGGGCGGGGTGCTGTGAGAAAAATCACGAGGTCTACGTGAGTGCCAACCAATAGGAGAAGAATGCTACCTTAACGCGGGACACATGGCGTCACGCTCAAGAGCTCGGATTACGGCGGGAAAATGGACACAGATTATCCCTACGATCGATTCTCGATTAAATTAGCTTAACTTTTACCTGCTCATTTCTACGAGTTTAATGATGTTTATTACAAGCCTGTAAGACAATTATTATGGAAACAACTTTACCTTTCCCTCTCCATAGGCTCTCAGTGAACGATTCATATATAAGTGGCGTGAGAAGCCACGAAGGCTACCTTTCATTTGTGCGTCTGAGGACGTAACGTCGACCTTTCATTTGTGCGTGTGAGGACGTAACGTGGACTTTTATTTGTGCGTCTGAGGACGTAACGTTGATTTTATTTTGTTTGTCGGAAGACACAGGCTGACTTTATTTTGTGTGTCATGAGGACACAGATTTTATTTAGCAAAAATGTATTAAATTCAGTGTTTGATAGCTAGTCACTGAACTAGTTTGTAGGGCCAGTATCTTCGACAATTCGCCAATAGACTGTTTTGGGGAACCGAGTACTCAAAAGGTGAATTTAGTAGACAGATATCGAGTGTGTATTAATTTGACAAACATTTTTGTATCAGCACAAGAGATGGCAGCGTCGATCATGGAAGCTGTATGGAATCATCACCACTTCGTTGAAATGTTTGCTATGAGCTAAAAGCATTTAAGTGGGGAGATGGCTGCCGATGTCCGATGACGCTGAGTTTTCTGAAGGCTGAGTACTAAAATAATATTTTATTATTGACAAGTCAATTTATGGTATATGGGACCAATTTGTGTAAAAATTTGTTTGTGTGTTATTAACGTAGTGTTTATTTTGTTTGTCTGACACACTGTAGTTGCTTGGAAAACAGCTAGCACTAATTTGTAGATATTTTTATATTTTATTGTTGTAATGTACGTAACTATGTGCACTGCCGAGTACGCATATGTTAACGTACCGCCGCTAAGTAACGTTGATCGGAGTTTGTAGTGCGACACAAGTAGAACTGAATTACTATAATATAAAATAGACTGGGGGTGATTTTGATCTTTGTGTAGAGTTTACGATTGATCAGATTCATTGTTGTCAATTGCCATTGTTGCAATATAGTTTTATTGCGAGTAGCAATCAGCTAACTCGAGGTTTTAATCTTGAAAATAAAGTTCGGAGCGTCTTGTACGCGAACGTAGGAAGATCTGGATCAAACCGACCTCCTAGATGTGAATTTTTAGTCAGTCCGAGTAGTGTCATGTGTGATTTATACTGGTATTGTCTGCGGGAAAGTCAGCATGGCGTTTGATTTCCGTCTTGACACAATAAGCCAGATTCATTCATTGTTTGTGACCTCGCGAGGCGCAAATATGGATATGATGTTTTCTTGCCATTTATGAGTAAATGGGTGAGATTTGTTGCTGTTGAATCTACGAGGTTAACGAGGCCAATGGGTCAAATCGTTATTTTTAGACACGCTTGGGAAATGTCAGGTGATAGTAATGTGGAGTGTGTGAGTAAACACATCTTGAGGCGACTTGATCAGATAAGACGGCCGTTGGTCATTAGCAGGAGCAGTGCTTGCTGGCCGGTTCATTTTAACATTTTGTATTCAGAAAGGAAATGATCAATATGTAAATAACATTTATGAGTAAATGGGGTGTTGTCTACATCGTACTATGATCTCCGAAGCGTTAGCTTGTCGTGCATTTTTTGTTCATGTAAGGTAATCTCAGCCGGTGAGGCTTTTGTTGGTGTTGGTTTTTATTTCATGTTTATGTTTCGTCAGTCACGTGCGATGCTGTCTTTTCCTTGTTTGTTGTGTTGAGCAATTGGCCGTGCAGGCAGCTCATTTGTCAGATGCGTCATCGCACTGAGGGGGAGAATCTGGGAGATTCTTGTAAATATTAGATTTTAATTTTTGTGTGTGTCAGAATTAATTTAGTTGTTTTTCTTAGAGTGTAGTGTCTTATGCCTATAAATGTTGACTTGCGAGATGGAGGTTCGTGAGCACCGTGGCTGTTACCCGCTGTAAACGAACACTCATCCAAGTACTCATTCCTTTAGTTAATCAGAACGCACACATACAATTTCTGGTATGAGCCGGTGGATCAGGTATCCACAGTTTTCATTATGAAGAGTGGGTCTGAGTAACCCCTCATTTTATTATGTTATTTATGTTATGTCAGGGAGGAGTTTGTTGTGTTATATTTCTTTGTTTATGCTTAAATTCAGTCATTAAATTGGTTTACCTTACATCTTCTTCATTCTTACTTAGTTTAGTGTTTTTATCATATGACCCTTCATTCAGTAGAGCTGCTGTTTTGGCGAACATATTATAGCACACGATGAACTGAGCACGACCCCGTAGAACAGATTCTTGCAGATAAACACGGCGATACTGAAGGGCTCATAGGGTCTATCTTCAATATATCGCCCACTATAAGTGTTTTTACGTTTTAATTTTTTCCAACCTTGCCCATTCAACTACTGAGGCGACAGTTTACGAGCTAGCTAAGGGCGAGTCTATCATCACTGTTACAGCCTAGCTAGCGGGAGAACCTATTGCCCCAGATACAGCCAGCACTAAACCGTTGAGTCGAGTTGAGTTAAGACTTCTGAGAAGGGTGGTTGTGTTAGAAGATTCCCTGGAAGTGTAACTCAGGTTTTCTTCATTTCGCCTGTAAAACACAGTCAAGTTAAGATTGGACGGAAGGGGAATTTGAGTTTCATTCACCTCGCCATTCCCTGGAAGCGCAACTCTCATTAAATTATACTGATTGGCGTATAATCACTACTTAGTATAAAACAAAGTCTCCGGTTCTTGGATGTCAGGGGTAATCTCGATAACCACTGAATGGAATTTGATGCAGTTTTCACCATTCTGTAAATGATATCTCGAGGAAGGTTTTTGTAGAAAATAATTTATTTATGACCAAAGGAAGTCAGGCACTAACGATTTCAGTGAAAACGTAAATAAAAACAACTGGCGTCCATGCGCTTTTTAAGCTTACGCTGGGCAAACCGTTAAAAATATCTATATACTATGAGTGTAAGAATTGTTCAGCATGAAAAGTTCTACAAAAAAGCCCGGGAGAGCATATCTTTATCTTCAATACATTGCCTACTATAAGTGTTTTTTCTTTCAACAATCTCCATTCAGTTACTGAGGCGACAGTTTACGAGGTAGCTAGGGGCGAGTCTATCACCCCAGTTACAGCTTAGCTAGCGGACGAGCTTATTGCCCCAGATATAGCCAGCAGCATACTGTCGAGTCATGTTGAGTTAAAAACTTTAGAGAAGAGTGGTTGTGTTTGGAGTTTCCCTGGAAGTGCAACTCGGCTTTTCTTCATTTCGCCTGTGAACTTTTCGATCTGCAAAATTTACAGTCAAGTTTAGATTGGACGGAAGGGGGATTTGTGTTTCATGCACCTCGCCATACCTAAATTACGACTGACAAGAATTTGTTGCACATGCATCTCCATGATAATATAATTAACAGTCCAGTCAGTGATTTTAATCCTTCATGCCGAGACGTCAAACGGATATTGGTCGTTGTTCACTGACATTGAAAAAAATAGCGTTTATCACGTAATGCATTCATAACTGTTCCCGGGCGAAGCCGGGTCGGGTTGCTAGTTATTATTATAATATATCTAAGTTCCGGGTAGCCTCCGTGGCTAAGGCGGCAGCACGCCTGCCTCTCACCGCTGGGTCCGTGGTTCAAATCCCGGTCACTCCATGTGAGATCTGTGCTGGACAAAACGGAGGCAGACAGGTTTTTCTCCGGGTACTCCGGTTTTCCCTGTCAAAATTTCATTCCAGCAACGCTCTCCACTATCATTTCATTTCATCTGTCATTCATTTAATCATTGCCCTAGAGGAGTGCGTCAGGCCCCTGCAGCCGGCACAGTTCATATCCTCGCCGCTAGATGGGGGCTTCATTCATTCCATTCCTGACACGGTCGGAGACTGGAAGCAGCCTGTGGATTTTCATTTTCATCTAAGTTCCGAAGGCCTCGGCCCCAGACCGGTTAGCCCCTCGCTGTCGTCAGGCCTGCCTGCTGTCCTACAGATTGAGAGCGTTACCTCCTTTGTTTCTGGAACTTCAGTATCGGCCTTGATACCGGTCAAAATACAATCGATTGATGCAGAGTCCGGCTGTGTCACTTGAACTCCATATCCATGTCGTCAAACCAGCGTAACTACTTTTTGGTGGGACTAGCTTACAAGAGACTGGAAATGTTGGGTCACATTCCTATTATATAAGTAGTAAACAGCAATTCTCAGAAGACTGACTTGTTGAAGATTGATTAGCTTTCATTGTAGATACGGTTTCAAACATCATTCAGTCATTCCCAACAACGACTTATCATAAGTTGCCGTTGTTGTTGTTTCATGTGAGAGGCTTGGACATCGTGGTCATTCAGCCCCGTGTACCTCGGTGTTTGTGTGTATCTGATAACAAGTGTTATTTTGATGGCTGTATTAGTGTGTGTATTTGTAATTGAGGTGAGGATTGGGAAGGAGGCAGCCGTGGCCTTCCGTAAGGAACCATCCCGGCATTTACCTGGAGTAGAATTCGGAAACCACGGGAAACCACTTCCATGATAGAAGAGATGGGAATTGGACTCACTTTTTCACAGTTTTGCCCCACGAGGCAGCTCTCACACAAGATTTTTTTTTGTTAGAGCCGAGAATCGAACCCGGACAACCCGAACCGTCAAGAATGCCAGCCGGTACACAACGAGGTGGTCAAGATATCTTAAGAAGAAGCCCAGCTGAAGGAAGGGAGGAAGGAAGGAAAGAAGGGAGGAAGGGAGAAAGGAAAGAAGGAAGGGTGGAAGAAAGGAAAGTGGGAAGGGAGGAAAAAAGGAAAGTGGGAAGGAAGGAAGGGAGGAAGGAAGAAAGGATGGAAGGATGGAGCGAAAAAAGGAACAAGTGAGGAAGGAAGGAAAGTGGGAAGGAAGGGAGGAAGAAAGGAAAGTGGGAAGGAAGGAAGGAAGGAAGAAAGGATGGAAGGATGGAGCGAAAGAAGGAACGAAGAGAGGAAGGAAGGAAAGTGAGAAGGAAGGGAGGAAGAAAGGAAAGATGGAGCTAAGGAAGAAATGAAGTGAGGATGGAAGGGAGGAAGAAAGGAAAGAAGGAAAGAAGTAAGGATGGAGCGAAGGAAGGAAGGAAGGAAGGAAGGGAGTAAGAATGGAAGGAAGGAAGGGATGAAGGAAGGAAGGAAAGAAGGAAGCAAAGAAGGAAGAAAGGAGAGACGGAGGAAGGTAGGAAAGAAGGAAGGAGGGATGGAAGGAAAGAAGGGAGGAAGGAAAGGAGGAAGGAAGGGAGGAAGGAATGAAGGGAGGAATGGAGGAAGGAAGGAAGGAAGGAAGGATGTTGTTCTTATGTTGTCAATTCATTTGAGAGGCATCGGACGACTTGGTAATCAGCCCCGTATACTTGGGCGTTTGTTAAACTTGTCTGATAACGTGTGTTTCTGTGATGACTGCCTAGTGTGTGTTGCAGGGGAGTATATACAATTTTCTTTCGGGGGAGGCTGACTATCCTGGAAAATTTTAAGTATTCTCAGAGTATAGTCACCGCAAAATACCCAGAAATATAAACCAATGTCTTAGAGCATATAACTTTGTGTAATATTCTAAGTTTATATAGCCAACAAATAGTGGCAATACAATAAAAGTTGTAGAATACAACACAACACACAAATATAGTTTTATACTAAAATGAATGTTCTATTATGGCCTATGGAGTATGAATGGGAAATATCTAAACATTTGTCAGTTTATTAAGCAGAAAGGTAAATAGATCTTTGGTTTACAAATTTATAATTTATTTCTCAAAAGTACCGTACAGTGGAATTCTCGGTTTTGCCTCACAAGGCTGAGTGTACCCCGTTCTAACGCTCAGACCAGAGTTAAAATTTCTTGGCATAGTCAGGAATCGAATTTGGACCTCCGGGGTGGTGCCCAAGAATGCTAACCACTACACCTCGAGGTAGTCTAATTTCAATCTTAATATTGTTTATAACTTAGCCAATAAGTTAAGAACAGGGTACAACCCAATTTACAATTAGCCTATTTTATGCTTTTACCAAAGCAGCACTTTCTTAATTTTGATTGGCATTTTCGTGGAGAGGGAGGGGGCTGGAGCCCCCACAGCTCCCCCCTTATATACGCCCCTGGTGTGTTGTAGTACTCTATTAGAGACAGGGATGGAGTAAGAGGTCCGGGGTTTGAAATAAAGTACTATCTTTGCATTTGCCTGGAGACAGCGTGAAAGAACGGGGAAAGCCCATACTTAGGATAGCCGCTATCAGCACTGGGACATTAACCTCCAATCTCCGGATTTGTCACAGCTCCCCATGCAGTCGTGCTGCAAGATTTGATGTCCACGGCTATGCCACGAGGTGGGAAGTAGTTGTTCTTGCTGTACATTCATTTAAGGGCTTTGTGGCATCTTGGTCTTGTAGCCCCGTATAAGTTACTTGATTGTGTGTAAAATTTATCTGATGACCATATTTATTTTGAAGGCCGTATTCGTGTGTGTATTTGTAACTGGGGCAAGTATTTGGTAAGAAGCGGTCGTGGCCTTATGTTCGGTACCAGTCCGGAATTTACCTCGAGTAGAAGTGGGAAACAACGGAAAAGCACTTCTAGAATGGCTGAGGTGGAAATCGAGCACACCTATTCTCAGTACAGTCTTACGAGGCAGAGTCAACACCCCCTTCTATGTTCTTCTGATAAAATAAAATTTAACGTACGGTATACGGTATTGTACTGCGAGAAATAGTGTATGAAATCGCTTGAATCGGTAACGTCACTTCCAAGGCCGGCCATTCACTGGACTAAACAATATTCTTTTTCAGCGGTCAAGCTGTTGGCCTCTCACCACGGCGGACCGGGTTCGATTCCCGGTCAATGCATGTAAGATTTTCAAAGTGAAATGCCATGTCTTGTGGTTCAGATTCCACGTAAAAAGGAGGTCCCGTGGCTTATGATCTCGCGATTAACGGTCAGGTAAAACTACAATCTTCCATCAATATTCTTTCTTAAACTCCACGGCTGTGCTACGCATTTATCTCTGGGTTTGTTTCAATCAAAACCATACAATGACCAATAATATTTTGACTCTGAAACTTAAAACTGGCTGATGTTATTTCTTTTAGTGGCTAAGCGACATCGAGCTCATGAAACCACGTGTACTTGGGTGTGTGTAGAATTCGTCTGATAACTTGTTTCACTGTGATGTCTGTACCAGCGAGTGCATTTGTAATTGAGGTAGAATTTGGATGGGAAGCGGCCGTGGCCTTGAGATAGGTACCATTCTGGCATTTGCCTGGAGTAGAAGTGGGGAAACCACGGAAAACCACTTCCAGGATGGCTGAGGTAGGAATCGAACATACATCTTCTCAGTTTTGCCTCAAGAGGCTAAGTGTACCCCGTTCCAGCCCTCAGAACAGAATTTAATTTCTTGACGGAGCCTGGAATCAAACCCGGGCCACCGCGGTGGCAGCCACGAATGCTAGTTACTACGCAGCGAAGCTGACTAGAACTCAAAATTGATGCTTTAAAACGAATTAAACGAATTTTTAAAATTTCCTCTCAATCATACAGTATTTTGAGATGGCACTGGACCACCCGGCGGTGTAGTGGTTAGCATTCTTGGCTATCACCCCTAAACTACGGGTTCGATTCTTGACTCTGCAAATATGTTTAATTCCAGTTTAAGGGCTGGAGCGTGTTATACCTATCCTCGTGAGGCAGAACGGGGAAGAGGTGGGTTTGATTCCCTCCTATAGTGGTTATCCATATTTGCCTCACTTCCACTCCCGGTGAAAGACGGGATGGTTCTTAAGCTAAAACCACAGCTGTTTCCTTCCCAATCTTCTCCTCAAATGCACACACTATTATAGGCACCACATTAACACAGGTTATCGAAGAAACTCGTTATAGATACCAAGGAAGCACTGGGAAGGACCCAAGAATTCTTCGAAAACTTGCCAAATGTTAATGGAGACTTATCTGGCAATGAGGTAGATTTTGATATCATTCAGGTGAAGAATGAGAACGGGAACAAGATCATGGCTGAGAAAGTAGAGGGGGTTGCAATAAACTACAATTTCACAAAACGGCAGGGGTAGATAAAATTGTGCCTGAAATGGTAAAGTATAGTGGGAATGCAGGACTGAAACGGTTGCATAGGATAATCGAATTGGCATGGGTTTCATGAAATGTACCCTCTGACTGGACAATAATCACACCAATGTATAAGCAAGGTAACAGAAAAGATTGCAATAATTATACAGGCATTTCTTTGACAAGTGTCCTCCAGGCAAAGTGTAGTCGGGCATTGTAGAAAGAGAGTTCGATCATTGGCCGAGAGTAAGATAGATGAAAACCAGTGTGGCATTAGACAACAAAGAGGACGTCATGATCAAATTTCTAGTATGATCCATTGTGTCCGTCAGAGGAGCTATCAGGGTTGCCAACAGCCGAAACGACATCCCTAACACCTCACCTGCCAGACCCATGTGCCATGAGGATCAGGTGAATTTCTTATAGGACATAGCGGCACGAGAATCCATGATCCAGGGGATCCGTGGTAACATGGTTGCCAAAAAATACACCTCCTAAAGCTAGACTGAGAAATAAACTTCCAGGCTTAAGTAAAACATGTAGAAATATTTATTCAAAATATTCAGACACCTAGCCTAGTTCGGAGGGTTTCTATCGGCTAATCCGCAAACTAATAAATAAACAGAAATAAAAGATCAGTACCTTACCTGTAAACTACTGTAAACCCTCGCGAAAGATCTATCTGACAAAGTAAAGCAACAACAGCAACGCTGGGAAAATGGTACGGCAATAATCTCTAAGTCAAGTTACAAAATAAGCTAATAACGGAATTTACATTTAACAGGGTAGCAACATCAAGTCTAAGTTAGGGTGGTACCATTTCCTCATTTACATTTATTTTTAAATAATCTAGCTAATTCCTAACAATTAATACAAAATTTACGGCGATGACGTCCGTAAAGCAAAACAGTTAGTACAAATGTACAAGACAAGCCGTCAAAAAAAAAAAAAAAAAACATTAAATGCCCTCTTACAATCTAAAAAAAAGGGTAAACATGGGGTTAACATACACTTGAATAAATAATAACAAGACCATACACAATATTATTCTTGCCTTCGCCCTGAGTTACTCTTTGTAAACCAGTGTCATCTACGTGCATGTTAATTACGGTGGCAATTGCGAAGTAAAAACTACGTCTAACGTCGCATGAGGCTCGCGCTCCACCAGCTACTGACTAAAGGTTGAGCAAGCACTCCGTCGATAAAAATTAGTGTCATCTGTCCTAGATTACTTCCACAAAAGAAGCGTGCACAAAGCAAGTGTCAGCCAGCAGGTCCAAAATGCAAGAAAATCAAGGTTAAATGCTATAAATAGTTAGTTATCATCAGTTTATAATAATGACGTTCTGATTATTAGAATCGTTGGTTTAGATTTTTTTATTTTTTTTATTTAGTCAATTTACCCTCTAGGTTGGTGGTTCCCACGGACTCAGCGAGGGAACTCACCACTACCGCCTCTAGAGGTAGATTTTGATATCATTCAGGTGAAGAATGAGAACGGGAACAAGATCATGGCTGAGAAAGTAGAGGGGGTTGCAATAAACTACAATTTCACAAAACGGCAGGGGAACATCTGGTCGGGATGGATACAACTGGGGAGGTGTGATCAGCACTTCGCCCAGGCGGCCTCACCTGCAAAGCGAACATAGGCCTCATGAGGGATGGGATGGAAGGTTGGGATGGAGAGGCTAGGAAGAGGGAAGGAGGCGGCCGTGGCCTTACAGTAGGTACTGCCCCCGTAAATTGAATTATACTGAGACCACGGTGGCTGTATTGGCATATGTGAATAAAGTTATGGCCGTCATAGTTGTGACGTGTATATTCATGATGTAGGCGTGGATGACGCAACGCTCGAGCAAGTAGGCTGGCTGAGCTTAGATTCTTGCTGACGTCACGATTTTGTTCAAGAAGGATCTTAGATTTACGACGCAGTCGCAGGGAAGCAAGTAAACGTGCTGAGGAAGAAGTTACGCTATTGGAGGAGAGGCTCGAACCAATGAATGATAGCTTGAAGGGAGACGGAGATTACTGAAACTACCATATTTAATAACTTTTGGCATGCAGAATTGTGGAAAACTATTTTCAGTTATGGCATTGATTTGGAATTTTGAAGAAATTAATTATATGTTTTTGAAATCTGAAAATCCGTCAAGAATAGCCAAAGTTGGAACTTCGAGTAATGATGGAAGAAGAAGCTATGGTAGGGATGGATACGCCCCTTCAAAGTTGATAAAAGGCCTTGCACAGCAGAGAGGAGTTTCTCACTTCGTGGTTTTATTCTGACTTGATAGTCTGACTTCGTGTTCTGATAGAACAAGCATATCGTCATAAGCAAGCGTGGCAGAGCCCACCGCATCGAACAGTATTGGGTATCCAGCAGTGCAATTTTACTGTTACTAAAACTAGGCGAAGTTGGAGCGCACACATAAACGATTCTACAAGTTTATCTATCAAGAATTAGCTACTGCATTTATACTAATTCAATAGTGCATTACAATATTGAGGCGTGTGCGAAAGTTGAACTTTTTCATTATAATACTTCAGAAGATATTCGCATTTAAAGACTGCAGAAAAAAGTGTTTTTCTCGAATCCTGAGAAGCACTTTTACTACCACATTCTACGCTACGGCAGACACGTGTATTGCAACCGTGATACTGAAGATTACATTTGGTGATACAACGCTACATTCTACAATGGAACTATACAATCTGGCAGTACTTTCGACTAACATTATAATGGAAGTGGAGATGGAAGACTAAAACTTTAATGCAATTGGGACATACATCAGTAGTGTGAAGTAGCAACATGGAGTTTCGATAATCGTCATTCTACAAAGACGAGCATGTAGTGAACATTCAGCTACACTCATGCATCGTAATCCATCACTGAATTACATCAAATGGCAGTGGAAATAAATTCATACTCCACAATTATGAACATTTCTGCGGAAATATTTGCAATGAACTTCATGGCTGATTTCTACAAGAACTTCAGGGAACTTTCAAGAGGGGCAAGGGTTTTTCCCAGCACACAAAGAAGAGTTTTGCCAGAAGGATGTCTATCGTCTACACGGAGCAGTGCGATTTCCGGAGGAGGAAGCTGTTCTATTCTCCGAGGGCGCAGGTTCCAGGTTCGAGGTCGGTGCACATCTATCCTGTGGTGAAATGGAACCAGCAGCAGTCTTCTGTGAAATTTTATTCTAGAACTTCAATCCAACAGATAAGGTAGCCGTGAACGTTTCTTGATTTATTTGAGCCATTTTAGTGAGATCTGAGCAACTATCTTTCCCATATTTTCTGTCATATATTTGATTGCCCCATATTCTTTTGCTAGATGTTTCTGTACTCTGTACACTTTGCAGCTTTATGCCATTTTCTTCGATTTATTGAGACATTATTAAGTCATTTGCATATTTAAACATTTTGGATCAGTTTATACTGAAGTTAAATATTCTTTCGAGAATTTGAATTTTTCTTGTAGTCACGATTTGACTGTAAAGTTAACGATTTTCTATGGCAAGTTTGAATTCAGACAGCGTGTCGTTTTATTAAAGTAATTCTTTCCAGTAAATTACTTTGACCAATTTTCTGTCATCCTCAAGAAAGAAGAATGATTAAAAGATTTTAGAGCGTTAAAATCTACTACTTTATCGACGATCTTGGAAATACTAGTCGTTTTTATGAACATGATTGAAACACAGACATTTTTAGGCAATTCTGAAATACCATTGCATTATAGACAATTTTATGAAATATGAACTTTGAATACGATTTATTCAGTACACTATAGTAATGAACATTTGATAGGAGATTTTCTCAATTCTAGATTGAAACAATAATGTTTGCATTTTCTAGTCTATTTGCATTCTATTCGACTATTTCTGCAGTTAAATGAATTTTGCATGAATATAGTATTTTTATACTGCGATAATTATGATGAGATTAATTCATTTTGATAGACCAGGGAGGCGTGTCTAATCGTATTTGCTATTAAATTTATTTGTGACTGGCAAATTTTTACTTTATATCGCTTCATGAATGAAACCCACGAAGGTTAAATATAATAACAGTTTTCGATACAATTGATGAATATAAGATTTTTTAAAGAGGAACTATGGATGTATAATCGTTAGTTCAGTGGACGTGTAAAAGTCGCTGATGAATAATGCCCTTTAATAAGTGAAGGAGGTTCCCACAATAATATTGATGATGATGATGAATTTATAAGTGGAGGTTTTTTGTGTGTATTGTGGAAGATTTTGATGCCATATATAATGAGATATATGATGAATTATGGGCCAATTTTGTGCGTTTGTGCGAGGTATGGTTCCGCTGAGTTGTATTGTTCAGGTCCATTGAAAATTATTCATGTGAAGTTACTGTTAAAATTAACAAGAGTGATAAATTGATTGAATTATAGATTTTGAATGGAGGTTACCGTCACAAATAATAATTATTAAATCTTATTAAACCTGAATCTAAAATTTAAATATAAGTAACCTTCATCGGTCGATTATATTACCACGATTTAAGAAAATATCAACCGGATAAACGTGTGGTTAATGTATTTCAAATATAAATAAAATATAAATAATGTAAATAACTATGTAAATATCTATAATCATAATTTGAAACAAACGGGATTAATAGAGGCGTGTAAAAATTTTTCAATTGTCGTTTGACTAAGTTATGAACAATCTAAATGTTATAAATAATTATTGAACACTATGATATAACATTATGCGTTTTGCTATTAACGTTTAAACAACGCTAGTTCGATAATTGGAATAAACATTTAAATAAGATTTGAGATTAACAGAGTAATCCATTGCAATGTGAACGGAACTTGTATAAATTTTGCGTGATAATATTTGAGTTGAGATGTGAGCATTTAAATTGTTTTGAATGAGAGCTAGACTCTGCGTTGGCCAGCATATGGTGACACTGGTTAGGCAGCTGCGTCCATTTGACGAAGCAAGCATGCAACACTGCATAGGGTGTATTGCAGGTGGCCAGATAACTGAATGGTGGAGGTCAAGGTCAACTACTTAGCGGCCTTGCGGTTATTAATAAATGTGTGTCAATGAACTAAATTATGAAGTTCATGAACAAGGAAACAAATGCTATATGTCTCGTCCCAGCTCCCTTATCCATTCCAATGTGCATTGTTGTTATTATTACGTTCTTTTGAGCTAGAGAAAGCTGAATTTTTGTATGTGAAGTCTACAGTCCTACAGGAGGACATGGTTGCATTGACAATGGCTTCAGACAGCCATAACTATTTTGTTGTTAAATTTTGTTAAAATATTTTTTTTTCTTTATGTGAAATAAATTATTGTGCAGTTTAAATTTTCTGGTCTCCGACTTGGTTCATTTTAAATATCGTGGTGGAGGTTATTGTGAGGGCATACTATTAAGTGATCCAGTTGAAAACCCAGACCCGAGATTAAATTGAATAGGTAAGTAAAAGGTGAGTATGAACCCCCGTATATTTTGGTGTGTTCCACAATAATTTCATGTTAACTACTGTGCTCTAATCTCGGTAGTATCTGTCAGTGCCATTTTCATTGATGTAGCTGTGCCGGTGCAATCGATTATTGGCAATCCGATTGAGGGGGCGGATTTCTGACAGCCTACTATCCGGATTATCGGGGACAGTACCATCCCGGCATTTGCCCGAATACGAAGTGGGAAACCACGGAAAACCACTTCAAGGATGGCTGAGGTGGGAATCGAACCCCCTCTACTCATTTGGACCACTCGAGGCTGAGTAGACCCCGTTCCGGTCCTCATACCACTTTTTCAAATTTCGTGGCAGAGCCGGGAATCGAACCCAGGACCTCCGAGGCGGCAGCTAACCATGCTGACCGCTACGCTACGGAGGCGACTGGTTTAGATTATCGTTGGTTTAAGGCGAATAGGCTGACAATCCTGAATACATTGGGATCAGCAGTCGCAGTCTCGTGCGAGATCAATCTCTGCTATAAAACACCGTCAACGAGCTCTCCCGCTCGGGCATAAAAATAACACAGGTTAATAGTGGCTCTCGGATCACTTAATTTACCTCTGGGTAAGGCCTGGTATGAACACCAGTTACCTCCCTACAATAACACAGTCAACAGAATCGAAGTCTGGACACACATAAATATAGCCTCTATACAGGTGCCTCATCTAGCCTCTTAATTTGAACAAATAAACCTTAACGTAACGTGTAATCATTCTCCGATGGAGAAGAAAGATGGTCGCTTCAAGAGCGATGCAAACACATGGCTCTCGCCAGTGATCTCAAAGTAGCAAAACATCTGATTATTACAAAATGGTGGCCTGGACATTGACCTACATATGAGACACATCATTTAAATGTTAGTAATGCTATAAGCATTGTCAAAGAGTCTGAAAAAGTATGTCTCAATGAGTGAGTGGTGCTCTAGTACATTGCATGCTGGGAACTGTTACCACCTGTCCATGATTCGAGCTAGCCTCGCTACTTTCAATCATTCACACGGGCAGTTTAGAAAATGAACAACACTGAAGGCGGGCAGTTTTCTCGCAGAAAGTCCTATCAGAAAACTGGCTTTGTTATCATGTCCCAGATATAATACAAAATCACATAAGCATTAGGCTTAAAATCACGCCTCAAAACCATGCACAAAGACGTAGCATGTTTGTAAAAGTCAAAGAAATGAAAAACACAGATATTCCACTTAATCTGAACCTCTTTGAAATGTGCAGATATGTCAGTTCATAACTGCTCTGTCTATTCATAACTGAAATAATAACTGTGTCGAAACACTTGACACGAAATAAACATCATAAAGGCGCAAATCTTACAATTGCTAAGTTTGCCAATGATGCGGAATTCATTGCAGGGTTCGATGCTAGATTGCATACAAAATGTAACACCCTGAATGTGTTCATAACTCGAACTGGATGGCTTCATAGCACATCAAAATGAAAATGACATTGAATTACAAAACTGATAGCTTCAGTCGGCTATCTAACGATACGGACTGTTCTGACTAAATCAGTGGCGTGACAACATTTACTAGAAAGGGGTGTTATAAAAATAACACTGGCCATGACGTCTGATCGTCATCCCAAATAACTGTACACAAAATTACCCACCTAGGGTTGAACAAAACGTAGTAACAAAGACTACAGTCACGCTTAGCAGGGGTAGAAATAACATCTTAGCGATGTCCATCAGAAAGCACCGTGATCGAAAAGAAATTCAATCACAACGGGTGACTAACGAATCACTGAAAGTGAACTACAAGGATTAATTCTAACAGTACAAAACCTACCTATGGCTTGTCAAGAAGTTCGGCTGATTCTACAATAAACTACAATAAGCTACACTAAGCTACACCACAAAAGAACCTCACAAGGAATGAATTATTCGGACTCACAAGAAAGGATGTCTACATCTCAGTCGTTCCAACGACCTGAGGGATACAATAAGGCTTTGGTCTCCGGACAAGGGTTGTTCAATCTGGGCCTCCACATAGGCTTTATCCATCTCCACGGCCTTTATTCGTCCTCGTCGTTGTCGTGATGATATGACCAGACTCCTCCCCAAAGTCGTCATTTTCCTTGGCTTAGCGGATGCTAAAGTCATGGTTCTCCCGTCATCGGCCGTAGTTCTCCGGTCCTCTCCTTCACATGATGAAGCTTAACAGCTCATCTCCACAGATGATGCGTAACAAAGATCGTCGTACACGTGGTTATCAAGAAGTGACATTTTGAAGTACGAATTTACCACTTGAAAATACGAAAAATGAGCATAACACAGCTGCACTGAAACTAGCTTTAATGTGGTACTAAATTCACTGCTGCTACACGGCGCAGATGGTTTATAAATTGGCCATGCACTATTATCTGCTTCACTAACACAGATTTTACTTGCCCACAAATCACGTGGCATCGACTTTGTGTTTCACAGAAAGGAATCGCACTTGCGATCAAAGCAATATTTGTAGTTATGAGTGTTGAAATGATTCACTCGGTTAATGATAGTTTCATAGTGAATGATATATTTTATCGCCACTTGACGATGTCGCAATACAATGTTCAAACTCATGGTTGAAAATGTGGTGTTCCACAATTATAATCACGTTTCCAAACATCCACAGTATTCGTAGCACAAGCCATCTCCGGCTGTAATATTCACTAATATTATGTACTGTTCGTAGTTAAATAATGTGCGATGCACTAAGATTGCTTTCTCCGCCGTTAGGCGGACTATTACATCGTCTTTTAGACGGACTTGACAAGAACACATCCAACTTGGATGGTAAACCAAACACATGTGGTGAGAGCTCAGTCCTGCGCTGCGTGAACTCGTGAATACACTAGTCGTGCAGCGACTGTCTGGTTCCGGTTTGCGTATCTGCGAGGTTACTACCTTAACAAAAGCAGAAATAACATTCTAAAGAATGTTTCGGTGATACAGAATTACAACATGAGAATATCTGAGCTTCGCAGAAAATAGAAGTGTCATAATTTAGCCTCGGATTATTTAATAACGGTTTTCTCCATAGTCAAAAGATCAACCATTTATAACTCCAAAGAATGTTAGCATGTGGCGACAGCATGGTTGGTCAGTGGGTACGTTCTAAAGTGATGCATCAAAAATGCGTTGCGATGAAAAATATCACATGAACCAGTACTTAGCGGGTTCACCATGTTGTTGAGAAATGCTACGAGAGGAATAGACAGTTGAGTTTGTCTTTTGTAGATCTACTGAAGGCATACGATAGAGTACCCAGGGAGAAGATGCTGAGCATCCTAAGGGATTATGGTGTCCAGGGACGGCTGCTACAGGCAATCAAAAGTATTTATGTTGATAATCAGGCAGCAGCGAGAGTTAATGGTAGGATGAGTTCTTGGTTCAAGGTTGTTTCAGGTGTGAGGCAAGGTTGTAACTTCTCACCACTATTTTATTTTATTTTATACTGTATATGGACCATTTTCTGAAGGACATAAATTGACTGGGTAGGATTCAATTAGATGGAAACCAGGTAAGCAGTCTGGCCTATGCTGATGACCTGGTTGTAATGGCAGACTCCGTCGAAAGCTTGCAAGCCAACATGTTATAACCTGAACAGAAAGGTAGGGAGTATCGTATGAAGATCAGCATTTCAAATACGAAGGTTAATTCAGTAGGAAAGAAACGCAAGATAGTAGAATGCCAGGTAGAAGGAACTAAATTTAAGCAGTTGGAACATTTTAAGTACTTGGGCTGTGTATTCTATCAGGATGGTAATATGCGGAAGAAACAGATTCGTGGTGCAGAAAGGCCAATGCAGTAATTAGACCAACTTTACTGTATGGAAGTGAGAGATGGGTAGATTCAGGTTATCTGATACATAAGGTAGAGGTAACTGATATGAGGGTAGCACGAATGATTGCTTGGAAAAATACATGGGGACAATGGCAGGAAAGTACTCGTATTGAAGATGTAAAGGCTATGTTAGAAATGAACACGCTAGATGAAGCTCTTCGTATGAGCCGGCGTTGATGGTGGGGTCATGTTAAGAGAATGGGGGAGGAAAGATTACCAAAGAGGTTAATGAGTTCGGGTGTAGAGGATAAGAGAAGTAGAGGTGGACTTAGGAGGCGATGGCTAGATTTAGTGTTTAACGATTTCAAAGCGAGAGGTGTAGTAGCAGATGAGGCCACAATGCTAACCGCTAATAGGGCATCATGGAGGCAAGTTGTTTGCAAACAGAGGTTTGCAGACTAGATTGGACGCTGAAAGGCAAAACAGGCTCAAATGAAAATGTAAGTAAGTATGTATTTAACTGGGCTACACAGGGCTTAAATGATCATGATGATCAAGCCTTTATTTGAAAGAGCAACAACTACGTAGTTACACTGCAGTAAAGCACATGTAGCCTACTTTCTGCTAAAAATATGGGCATACACCTAACTCTTTGTCCTGATCAAGGAGAATAATTGAATATTATTATTATTATTATTATTTTTAGTTGGATTACCCTCCAGGGTTGGCTTCTCCCTCGGACTCAGCGAGGGATCCCATCTTTACCGCCTCCAGGGCAGTGTCCTGGAGCTTGAAACATCGAGTTGGGGGATACAACTGGGGAGGTTGGAGGAGCACCTCACCCAGGCGGCCTCACCTGCAAAGCGAACAGGGGGCCTCGTGAGGGATAGGACGGGATGGGAAGAATGGGAGGGATAGACAAGGAAGAGGCAAGAAGGCGGCCGAGGCCTGACGGTAGGTACCATCCAGGATTTGCCCGAAGACCAAACCACGGAAAACCACTTCGAGGGTGGCTGAGGTGGGAATCTAACCCTCTTTACTCATTTGAACCACTCGAGGCAGAGTAGACCACATTCCAGTCCTTATGACGCTTTTCAAATTTCGTGACAGAGCCGGGAATCGAACATCGGACCTCCGGGGTGGCAGCTAAGCACGCTGACCAGTACACCACGGAGATGTTTCGAATATTATCTATATATATATAATACGAGACTTACAGTAGTCGCATATGATGTGTAACATCTGACATACTGTAGAAGAAACCTCACGTGAAATTGTTGATACACCGGTATTTTATACTATTATTGGCACAAATATTAATCTATTGTAAAAGGGAGTGTTTTACAGATATTGTAGTTTATAAGACGGAACTCATTTTATTAGATGATTTGTAGCTTCCACCAGCACTAGCCTCAATAAAGAATACGATTTGGATCAACTAGATTAATAGACGCGACACCGCTCATAACCTTAAATTCCTCATAAACAGGTCCTCTTCATTCACAGACCAACACGTAATTTCATATGGATTCTGTTAAAATGAGTCATATTGATATGATAAATATCGTTCAAAATGATAATCTGGTTGGGCCGATAACCTAGATGTTAGGCCCCTTAAAACAACAATTATCATCATCATCATCGATAATCTGGTAGCAAAAATATCTACCCCGTCCGGGATTTGAACCCAAGGTCTCTGGATTCACAGTCATAAGCACTAACCCCACGGCTATTTCGACTACGCAAATGTTGTGCACAAGCTGGTGACTATTTCCACGTTCCAATAGTACTGCATTACAGAATTAAGTTTCATTTATATTTTGCTTGTTTCGATAATGTTCCTGCGTGAAATTGAGTTTAAAATGCCTTATGAATAGGCCCACTTGTGAGTAAAGAGAATGTATTCAGTAATAGTTCATGAAGGCTTGCTCAATTCTCGTATAACCACAACGATTATATTATATTGATGACTGCATTACCGTTATGTGGGTTAATATTTGAATAGCCATTGTGCAGAAACATAATACCGGCAATTCCGACTACTTACAATGTTTGATATTAAGGCATTTTACCATTTAAACACTGATACGGTCGCCTTTTGTAGCGTAGCGGTCAGCATGGTTAGCTGCCGCCCCGGAGGTCCTGGGTTCGATTCCTGGCTCTGCCACGAAATTTGAAAAGTGGTCTGAGGACTGGAACGGGGTCTACTCAGCCTCGGGTGGCCCAAATGAGTAGAGGGGGTTCGAATCCCACCTCAGCCATCCTCGAAGTGGTTTTCCGTGGTTTCCCACTTTGTCTTCGGGCAAATGCCGGGATGGTTCCTACTTCAAGGCCATGGCCGCCTCCTTCCCCCTTCTCTGCCTATCCATCCTAATCTTCCCCTCCTCCCTTCCCTCATGAGGCCCCTGTTCGCTTTGCAGGCGAGACCGCCTGGGCGAGGTGCTGATCACACCTCACCAGTTGTATCCCCACCGACCAGATGTTCCAAGCTCCAGGACACTGCCCATAGAGGCGGTAGTGGTGAGTTCCCTCGCTCAGTCCGTGGGAACCACCAACCTAGAGGGTAAATCGACTAAAAAAAAGAAAAAAATACTGATACGAAGACTTCGAACATGTACCATGTCAATGTTTCAATCACTTGACACCAGAGTTCGCATGAGCGTTTTCCGTTCAGTATGCCATATACACACATCAAAAAAAGTTTTGCATCACCTCGGTTCCAAGAGTTCCGGAACCGTTAAATACAAAGGGAATAGAGATCAACACAAACAACATTTCAGCTCGTTTTATTGCTCATGAGACCCACACATTGCATGTTGTACCATCATACAGCTAGACTTTCAGCATTTGTGGTCCAGATTGCAGTACACACCACTACCTCTAATACCCAGTAGCACGTCCTCTTGCATTGATGCATGCCTGTATTCGCCGTGGCATACTATCCACAAGTTCATCAAGACACTGTTGGTCCAAATTGTCCCACTCCTCAACGACAATTCGGCGTAAATCTCTCAGAGTGGTTGGTGGGTCAAGACGTCCATAAACAGCCCTTTTCAACATATCCCAGGCATGTTCGATAGGGTTCATGTCTGGCGAACATGCTGGCCACTGTAGTCGAGCGATGTCGTTATCTTGAAGGAACGCATTCACAAGATGTGCACGATGAGGTCGAGAATTGTCGTCCATGAAGACAAATGCCTCTCCAATATTCTGCCGATATGGTTGCACTATGGGTCGGAGGATGTCATTCAGGTATCGTAAAGCCGTTTCGGAGCCTTCCATGACCACCAGTGGCGTACGTCGGCCCCACATAATGCCACCCCAAAACATCAGGGAACCACCACCTTGCTGCACTCGCTGGACAGTGTGTCTAAGACGTTCAGCCTGACCAGGGTGCCTCCAAACACGTCTCCGACGATTGTCTGGTTGAAGGCATATGCGACACTCATCGGTGAAGAGAACGTGATGCCAATTCCGTGGGGTCCATTCAGCATGTTGTTGGGCCCATCTGTACCGCGCTGCATGGTGTCGGGGTTGCAAAGCTGGACCTCGCCATGGACGTCGGGAGTGAAGTTGCGCATCATGCAGCCTTTTGCGCACAGTTTGAGTTGAAACACGACGTCCTGTGGCTGAACGAAACGCATTATTCAACATGGTGGCATTGCTGTCAGGGTTCCTCCGAGCGGCAATCCGTAAGTAGCGGTCATCCACTACAGTAGTAGCCCTTGGGCGGCCTGAGCGAGGCCTGTCATCGACAGTTCCTGTATCTCTGTACCTCCTCCATGTCCGAACAACATCGCTTTGGTTCACTCTGAGACGCCTGGAAACTTCCCTTGTTGAGAGCCCTTCTTGACACAAAGTAACAATGCGGACGCGATCGAACTGCGGTATTGACCTTCTAGGCATGGTAGAACTACAGACAACATGAGCAGCGTACCTTCGTCCTGGTGGAATGACTGGAACTGATCGGCTGTCGTATCCCCTCCGTCTAATAGGCCCTGCTCATGCATGGTTGTTTACATCTTTGAGCAGTTTTAGTGACATCTATGAACAGTCAAAGGGACTGTATCTTGGATACAATATACACAGTCAACGTCTATATGCCGGAGATCTGGGAACCGAGGTGATGCAAAACTTTTTTTGATGTGTGTACATTCCACATGGTCGAGGGTGCGTTATAGTATCTATTTCTGACACCGCGCGCTTATTGTTTCTCGTACCGCTGCCAGCTGGGTCTTACCACTGCGGGCAGTGCATAATTCCGTTTTCCACCACTGCCAGCTAGTACACTTCCGTTCGATCGATCGAGCGGGCAGTGCATACTTCCGTTTTCCACCACTGCCAGCTAGTACACTTCTGTTCGATCGATCAAGCGGGCAGTGCATACTTCCGTTCGATCCACCACTGCCAGCTCTATCGTTCCAATCCACTTCCGTCCCCAATTTTCAAAATCACTCCCACAAAACTATCCAGCATCCGAGCGGAAAGATGTTACACATCAATAAATGTTATGAGATAGTATGTTGGTGTGTATGTCTCCTATACACTCATATACCACTCATCCGATTGCGATGAAACTTGGGTAAGATGTTCATTACACTTCAAGGAAGGTTTCTGGTTTAGTAAATCCATTTTACAATAGGTAGCGCACGAGTAGATTCAACAAATAAGCGACGACGCGCGAAGCGTTTCAACACAGTCCGTTATGCGTTCATATACCATTCATCCGATTACGATGAAACTTGGGTGAGATGTTGAGTACACTCCAGGAAAGGTTTCTGTCTTTGTAAAACCATTTTACAATTGGTAGCGCACGAGTAGATTCAACAAATGAGCGACGACGCGCGAAACGTTTCAACAAAGTCCGTTATGCGTTCATATACCATTCATCCGATTGCAATGGAACTTGGGTGAGATGTTGAGTACACTCCAGAAAAGGTTTCTGTCTTAGTAAAACCATATTACAATAGGTAGCGCACGAGTAGATTCAACAAATGAGCGACGATGCGCGAATCGCAACAAAATGGTCCCGTATGCGTTCATACACCATTCATCCGATTGCGATGAAACTTGGTTGAGATGTTGCGTACACTCCAGGGAAGCTTTCTGGCTTAGTAAACCAATTTTACTTAGGTAGCGCACGAGTAGATTCAACAAATGAGCGACGATGCGCGAATTGCTTTAACAAAGTCCGTTATGCGTTCATATACCATTCATCCGATTGCGATGAAACGTGGGTGAGACGTTGTGTATACTCCATTGGAGGTTTCTGGCTTAGTAAATCCATTTTACAATAGATAGCACACGAGTAGAATCAACAAATGAGCAACGACGCGCGAAGCGTTTCAACAAAGTCCCTTATACTGTACTGTGCCCGTTTAGACCGGAGTCCGCACGACCACATATGCATTTTACCAATAATCAGTCAGCACGAGAGTCAAAATATCCCGGAGCGCCAGATGGGTTAAAGCAAATCGCAAAAACGACATCAAATTTAAAAAATGCTTTACTGATTTTTGGCTCAATGCAACAATAAGGATAGAAGGAGATTTAATTGGGAGTAACACATCCTGTAAAATTATCTCAGTTTATTTTGAAGTTAAAATTGACTGCAAAGATGCTCAAAGCAGCATCATCCACGTGTGGCGATCCACACTCTTATTTACACACAATATACAGAAATTTTCCAAACACATTTGACAATCTTTTTTGAAAACACAAGTCCGATTAATAGTCCTGTAGACTGTGTTCCAAAATTATTAATATTTAATTCCAGTTCAAAGTTAATTGTCTATACTGGAAATATCGTAGATCACTGTTTGAATATTTACATGATATTAACACTCGTTGAATAAATGTTCATAGAATTCTAAACTTTCACTTCCTTTTTTCCAGTTTCAAAAATATATCGTCGAAAATATTATCATCATTGAAGCAACACAAATTATTAACACATATTAATAACATCTGAAAAGTATTTGACCATTGAGCATAGCATCGAAGAACTTGTGCGAAGCACAACAACAATTAATTGTTCTTCTGACATTTAACATTCGAGAAGTGACTCGATTATGAACTTCAAGTTCCTAACAAAATATATGATTTCTGAATCATCAACTTGATCAATAAATTGTTGAACCATTCAACTATTAGATTTTCCACTTGGAATCATTATTATAAAAATATTGATATTTATGGCCATTCTTAGCAACTTTCACAACTTGCAATTCTTCGACAGAACGCGGAAACCAGAATTGCAGCTTCATAATAAATTCATTCAGTTCATGGCACTAGGATTGAAAATATCCTTCAAATTATTCGTGGTTAAAGAATTATTTTTAATTGGCAGTGGCCCATTCTATTATTTGTGTAAGAACACAATATTACAACAACAACGGCAAAGGTCTTCCTCTGAAGAAGAATAAACTACTATCATGACAAATCCGGGTTCTAGCAAAATCAAAGTCTAAATGGAATTCGTAAACAAGGTTGAAATAAGAACTGATGGTTTCAAGAAATAACCTTCGGGTCATTCATCCGACGAAATGTGTAGTTCCAATACTCCTACTATTAACCTGAGCCATCGAACCTGCTATTTGATTGATGCTCGAAAAAACCTCTTCATTCCTGCGACTTAAACATGCGCACCTGGGAATGGCATTTCAACTACTCCACACACACATACATTTTCTTCCCAAAATTTATACAATAAATCAAGCCTCTGCTTGTTATCAACACTGGAAGATTAATAAACTTACAAGTTTATTTTATTTTACCATTCAGTTCAACCCGTGAATTTACCATACTTATGAAAATCTTTATTTCACTTTCGAGTGTATTTACGTCATGATTTTATATAAATACAAAAATATCCTATTTGATACAAATATCATTTGCTTCCCGTTTCATGCCTCTCCGTGTTATCTGAAAAATATACTTTGCTCAATGCAAATATCAACTGTTCAACCAGAACTGAAATGTTGGTTGAATGCGGGCTTGCGCTAACCACTTTCCTTCGGAAAATCTCCTGTTCCAGACTAGAAATGATTAAACTACTTCATAGGCTCTTTCTCAATACATATGATTATTAGAAAATATAATATCCAAGAATTATTTAGAAAAATTATAAAAATTATTATTATTATTATTAGTGGATTTTTATTATTATTATTAATTATATTATTTTAAATGTGTTTAATTATCATCTCATTATGTGAGAATCCACATGTTCGAACCTTCGAATATGGAAAAAATATCCATTCCTCAACAAAAATAATTTTAACTTTTACAGCTACATCGGTTGTTCTCCGTGGTTTCCCAAAAATATGAAATATTCAAATAAATGCTCGAAATGCTCGGTCATCGATCCTAAACTGTTCTGAGTGCTGAAAATACTCAGAATAACTCTAACAAGTCTTGCGTAAATCATTGCAAGCTTTAAATACGAAGAAAAAAATGTGTTGGTCATCTGCAGAAAAATAGTTTGTTCCAATTAGCTAGGCATAATATAATTCAAATGTGGCTTACATTTCTTGATGGTCTTGAAGCGTAGTAAACCTGGTCTGTACCAGATTTATCCATAGACATGCCCTATCGGACAAGCACGTATAATCCTTGTATCCGCCGCCATCATATACCCACAATCCGTCTAGTCAGACATAGTGGTAGTATCTTTTGACGTTTGAATTAACTGTTGTTCCATTTTAATATGGGCTTCTATCAAAGCCATAACAGTTTGTTTAAATAGGGTCAGATCTAAGTGATCTATTCTTAGATATGTCAGTTGTAACATAACTCACGGTAATCTTATCAGTACAAGAAAAACACTGACAGTCTAAGCAATTAACGGCTGTTCTGAAGATCGTTCCCTGGGCATGGTTTATTATATCACCATCTACCATGCGCTAGGCAACTTGTAGTTTCCCTTGCGTAGACTAATGAACGCCACCGTTATAGACTAGTCTTCAGTGTACTGACAGATCGAAGTGGTTAACTAGTTACAAAAAATGAAAACTGACTTGAAATGGATTTAAACATCCAAGTATTAAGTTATTACTGGACTGTGACAAAATACTAATTCCTAGACAAAGTCTAGCATATGTCCTTGTAGAAATATAAATATTTCCACCAATGTCTGTAGAAAAATCAATCACCTCAGTGATTCTCCTCGCCGTAAACTTACTAAGTTCCACCTCGTAGCGCAGCACTTTCCGTGACTATCACGACTTTGAAAAGAACTTCTGCGTAGATCCGGCAACCATGTGCCTTGGCTCAGCGTAGATGCAACTTGCTCGCCAAGTGCTTGTGTTAGAATGAGCTGAAGTTGCTTCGGCCAGCTGGCTTTTATTCAAAACTGTCAGGGTCACGCGTCATCACGTTGTAATCTAGAAATCCTCATATCTCTCGTATCCCTGGTCCGATTTACTTGATACTAATTGCATTCTCTTTCTTTTGGCCGTGCCAGTAATCTGATCCCAGTCTCAAGTCTCTACTCCATGGTTAACTATTTAATCAATAAATAGCCTCCACCTCTGCTATTACTCGCTACGTCACTTGACATCCAACTATCGGTAAATTCCTTCCAAATGCTTCGAGAAGCAATGTAGCGCGATATTCAAATATCTCAACTTTCAAAAGCGGCTACAGCCTTTCCCTTGATATCTAGGTGTCTGAAACTTGGAATACCCATTCCTAGAGTTGGGCACAGTACGTTCATATACCATTCGTCCGATAGCGACGACACTTGGGAGAGATATTGAGTACACTCTAAGGAAGGATTCTGGCTTAGTAAATCCACTTTTCAATAGGTAGCGCTCGAGTAGATTCAATAAATGAGCGATGACGAGCGAATCTTTTCAACAAAGTCCCGTATGCGTTCATATACCATTCGTCCGATAGCGATGAAAATTGAGTGAGATGTTGAGTACACTCCAAAGAAGGTATCTGGCTTAGTAAATCTTTTTTACAATAGGCAGTGCACGAGTTGATTCAACAAGTAAGCGACAGCACGCGAATCGTTTCAACAAAGTACGCGTTCATAGACCATTCGTCCGGTAGCGATGAAATTTGGGTGAGTTTTTGTGCACACTGCAGGGAAGGTTTTTGACTGAGTAAATACATTGTACAATAAGTAGCGCACGGGTAGATTCAACAAATGAATGATGGTGCGCGAATCGTATAAATAAAATCCCGTATGCGTTCATATGCCTTTCATCCGATTTCGATGAAACTTGAGTGAGTTATTGTGTACACTGCACAGAACGTTTCTAATTTAGTAATGCCATTGTATAATAGGTAGCGCACGAGTAGTTTCAACAAATGTGTGACGGGGTGCGAATCGTTTCAACAAAGTTCCATCTGCGTTCGTATACCATTCGTCCAATTCTTATGAAACTAGGGTGAATTGTTGTGCACACTGCAGGGAAGGTTTCTTACTTAGTAAATCCATTGTATAATAGGTAGCGCACGAGTTGATTCTACAAATGAGTGACGGCGCGCGAGGCGTTTGAACAAAGTTCCATCTGCGTTCAAATACCATTCATCCGATCGCGATGAAACATTGGTGAGTTGTTGTGCACGCTCCCACAAATGCTTATCAATTAGTAAATCCATTTTACGATAGCTTAGAAGCAGTTAACGGAAATTGAAGAAAATATTGTGTATCCAAAAGCACTTCAAGAAACAAAATTACAATGGCAACACTTTTTTTTGATTGGCATTGCAACGCATGCCGGGTACAGCTTGTTAATAATAAATAATAATATGATTGGTTTTACGTCCCTTTTAACTTCTCTGACTTTTAAAGACGTCGGGGCGTCGGAAATTTGCCCCACAGGGGATCTTTAACGTGCCAGTAACTCTACTGACTCGGCTCCCTCGCATTTGCGCATCCTCAAATGTTAGCTGACAGTGCCAGGATATGAACCTGCAACCTTGGGCCCAGCAAGCGGGAACGTTACCGCTGAGCCACGCAGCCAGTCATGAATATTATTAGAGGAACGTTAAGTGTTGCACCCTACATTAAAAAAAAAATGTTTATTAAGTTTCATTGTCATTCCACTTTTGCATTCCCAAGATCAGTCTTGCGCCTGGAAGGGCATCATGTTCTAAGACCATTCACCACTCATCTAACCACATTCTCGCTCTGGTAGAAAAACTTTTTTTTTTAATATTATTATTATTATTTTTATTATTATAACTGAAATGTCCTTGTGGTGTGTTGATAAAACACAGTGGTGTAATGTTAGCCTCTCCGTCATAATCTGGTGCACGGTATCAACTTTCAATGCATTAAAACCAGACTAGTCGAGTATGGATTAAAAGATTACCCCTACATCCTGTTTCAGTTTATTTATAATCACAGCCATTGATAGGCCAGGAAGTTTCCTAAAATTTGTCCTGTATCAGAGTTTGTTTATGTTCAGACAATCTGGCCAGCATGTGGAGGGGTTGCTGTCTAAACTTCCTGTAGCGATGGCGATCACAGATGCCTTCTTTCATTGAGCTCCTCCACTGTTGTATCTGGATATCACGCTCAGTGTTTCTTTTATTTAACATCATGTTCATCCCCACTTCTCCACCACATTCTCATTCATGCACTCACACACATTAAACGTGGAACTTCATGGAGATTCTTGTTAATAGTTACCAAGAACAAACACACAACCTAGAGTCATAAAGTCCTTAAACACGTGAATCTACCGTTTGTTTATATCCTCGTAAATGTCTGTCCCCTGGAAGAAACATGTCACTTTTTATATGGAAATCCAACTGCAAACGAGTTATTCCTTCTGATCTCTTGTTAACTGGCCTACATGCCAGTTGGGTGATTGTGTTGGTTAAGCTTGGTGGTAGACAACTAGTCTGTCGACCAGTGGGGTACCAACGGTGGGGGGTTAGGATTTTAACCCCCTGCCCCCCATCCCCCACACCGCAGAGACATTTGTTTACTTGAGTCTTTATATTGTCCCATCCATCACTTGTTTTACACTATCGCTAGTGAGGCTCCATTACTAATGTATGACACCAGTGGCTACGCTCGCTAAAGCACAGCGGTAGGCCATGGAGCCAAGCTCTCTGTTGACTCGGTAGACGCGTGAGTTGGAGCCCTATCGTCAGCCGTCCTTGAAATGGTTTTCTGTGGTTTCCCCCCATTTTCAACACCAGGCAAATGCTGGGACGGTACCTTCTGACAGGCCACGGCCACTTCCTTCCCAATTCTTGCCCAGCTCCATTCATCTTCATCCATTCCATCTCTCATCCCAACGCGCAAATCAACCACTAGCGTCGACTAGAAAGACCTGCACTTGGCCTCTCAGGGGGCCACACGATGAAGAGAACCTCATGTATATATTTTAAATGTGAACATGTTTGTCACTTAGTAAAATTCCTGCGCTCTACTCGCAGCGAGACTCCTTGAGTATTGGAGCTAGCCATGGTTTAGTTTTGCTGTTTATGTTTGCGATTATGTTTCACGTCGCTTTGGGTTCCGTTAATTAACTGTCCATTTCGTTAAAGATAGTTCAGCGCATGAGAAGTTTCTGCGATTTTTTCCTATCAATGATGCAGATAAAGCCATCAAGATACCCAGATTTTGAGAGTCAATGGTAGCCTTATGGCAGTAAGAAAATGGAGAGCAAAACATTATTTTTCTCTCACATAATATCAATAGTATAATCAATCACGTATGGACATGATGATACCACTGCATCATTTCGATTTTATATTTAGTTCCTGTTTTCCCTATTTAAAAAAAAAAATCATTTTTTTTGTGCTGAGAAAATAATGTGGCCTAAAATAGTTTCCATGGAAAGAAAATTCTTATTTATTGTATTTTGTGAATAATAATCGAAATATATTTTAATAATGTATGATGATGATGACTCGAATGGACAGCAAGGTCATCTACCTCTTTAATAATATGCACAATTACACAACTCTACTAATGAACATCCCCCACAGAAGGAAATCCTTCGTACGCCACTGCTGTAGTCATGACGTGTGATATAGAGAGGGTATTTGCCTTCCAAACCTAACCGTATTTAACCCTTAAAGAAAGCGTTTCAATGAATAACAATTATTAGATCCATGAAGTAATAAATAGCCTATTTACATAATATCCTACTTAATTGCCTCTATCAAGAGTTTAGTGCTTTTCAGTCGGTCAACACGAATGTACCCAAAGAGCTGGGGTATGCCCTATTCCTGAAATAAATTACATGAGATTAATAAATACATGTAATTTATTTCAGGATTAGGGCATAAACCAGCTCATTGGGTACATTCGTGTTGACCGACTGAAAAGCACTAAATTCTTGTTTACTAAGGCAACACTGAAAAATGGTTTCAAACCCCTCTATGTTGCCTATATCAGTTTAATTGCTGTAATAGATTCGTAGATATTGAGAACCGTCTAAATATTTGGAATGGTCGTCACTTATCGTACCAAGTTTCACTGCGCTCGGGTGGTTAAATCGCAAGAAACGTCCATTTAAATATATAAATTTCGCGTCGCCGCCATGTACGTTTGGTGCTCAGCACATTATTGAAAGTCTCATAGGTGAACTTATGTACATAGCTTTTATCAACATACAGAATTTCAGTTTGATTGCTGCCATAGATATTGATATTGAGATCCGTCTAAATATCTCAGATGGTCACATTGTTCGATTTATATATATGTAGGCCATAGAGTTATGTACTATTATATGACGAATTTTGCGTAGGACCATTATTCATTATTCGATCGCATGATTAGGACACAAGAAATACAATATTAATTGTAAAATGTTTCACTGCCGCCATCTTGAGGTTAGGCCCATGTAAGCAATTGAACTAAATTAGATGTCAGTGCATTAGAGTGTGTATAAACATTTGCTGTACCATGTTTCATTGCACCCGGATGGTTAGATGGTAAAATCGCGAGAATAGTCTATTTAAATGTTTTAACTTCGCTTGGCCGCCATGTTCGTTTTGTACTTAACAGGCTTTTGAAAGTCATATAGGCCTAGGTAAATTTCTAGCAGTGCCCGTTATAGCCATAAAAAATTTCAGGGTGATAGGCCTACCAGTAATAGTATCGGAGATATGGTATGCCGGTGAAATATTTCGCACAGCCGCCATGTTGGATTGGTGAGACATAATAAAATTCTAAGGGCATGGTTGGGGTTGGACAAAATAGTACTACGGAGGTCGAGTCATAAGTCATAGCAACTATTTCTTTTCTCGCGAACAGGAGCCAACACGGAAAATCTACGATATGCATTTGGAAACGTACGGTATGTACTTGCGTAGGATGCCACTAGATGGTGTATGTAATCAACAGTGTGGATCTGAGCATGCCCCCAAGTTCAGTGTGTGAATGAGAGCGTCACACAATGGAAGTCAACAAGCAGGAGCAACGATCGTATATTAAAATCGCAGTTCTCCGCCGCAGAAATGCACGCCAATGCCATGCACAGCTGCGAGAAGCATTAGGTGTGCATTCCATGCCCTATAGAACAGTGGCGAGGTGGGTGGAGACGTTCAAACGGGTAGAGCATCAACTGCCGATTTGCCTCGCCCAGGCCGTCCAGTGTCCATGGACAAAGATGTACGGATAATGGTGATCGATCAGTGTTTACAGGAGGACAGGCGCAGGACTATAGCGGAATTGCAAGAACATACAGCAATACCAGAGGCAACAATAAGGCGCATTTTACACAAGGACCTACAGATGCGTAAACTTTGTGCAAAGTGCCACATCACTTAACGGAGGTACGGAAGTGGACTCGTTACGAAACATGTCGCATCAATCTGGAGAGGTTTCAGCAGGAAGGAGAAGCCATGTTGAATCGCATTATTGCAGTCGATGAACCATGGGCACGTGCTTATGAACCTGAACTGAAGAGACAGTCAAGTGAATAGCGTCGTCAGGGGTCACCACGGAGACACAAAGTTCGACAAAATCCGTCGCCCAATAAGTTTATGGTCATCCTGGCATATGATGTTCAAAGTGTTCTTGTGTGTCATCCAGTGTGTGAGGGGCACACTATCAATGCAGTGTATTACAATTCCTTTTTGTTTAATCAATTGCGCCGTGCAGTGCGAACCAAACGTCCTGATCCTTTGGACGACGCCATAATCCTACACGATATCGCGACAGCTCACACAGGAGCCATCGTTCAGCGCCGCTTACAACGCAACGGTGGGGATGGGAGGTTCTTCCACAGCCGCCTTATTCGTCTGATCTGAGCACATGTGACTATGATCTAATCCCCAAAGTCAAGAAGCCACCACGTGGACGACGGTTTGCTAACAAAGAAGACATGGTAACAGCATTTCGAAGGGAGGTGTAACGCGTTAGCGATACACATGCAGCGAATGGTGTTCAGCACCTGCCCCACCGCTAGCAACGCACAGTAGACACCTTGGGTGATTATTTCGAAGATCTGTAACCAGTGGAGACCTGTCTTTTGTACGTAGGTCTTGTGTATTTGCTGTCTGTACCATAATAAAACAATGGCCTGTGTTCTGTACCTACCTACGAGCATCTCCAGACGTCAGAATTCATCTTCAGGCACTATGCATACGTATATGTCCTATATTTCCAAATGCATATCGTAGATTTCCCGTGTTGTCTCCTGTTTGCGAGATAAAATATAGTTGCCATGAATTATGTCTCAACCCTCGTATGAGCATACCGAGTTTCATTGACCTCGCTCCAGCCTTTTAGATTTTTTAAGGGGGACACAAACACACACACATACGCACACACACACTCACATACACACACACGGACAAAAGACGATCTCATAAGCCTATTTTTTTTTTCATGAATGAAAATAGGCTAAAAATCAACATTTGAGGGCTTTTTCTCCATTTTTGGGGACAAATAGTACGTACTGTAATGGATTTACACTGATTCAAAGAAGTACAGTATATAGTTGTTCATTCATGATGTTGATTCTTTTAGAGGCTTTGCGACATAGTGGTCACGTAGCCCCGTGTACTTGGGTGTGTGTAGAAATTGTCTGATAACCTGTGTCAATGTGATGGCTGCACTCGTGTGTGTATTTGTAATGGAGGTAGCATTTGAGTAGGAAGTGGCCGTGGCCTTAAGTTAGGTACCACCCCAGTATTTGCCTGGAGCAGACGTGAGGAAACCACGGAAATCCACATCCAGGATGGTTGGTGTAGGAATCAAAGCCACCTCTTCCCAGTTTTACCTCGCAAGGCTGAGTGTACCCCGTTCCAGCCTTCAGACCAGAATTAAATATCTTGGCAGAGCCAGGATTCGAACCCGGGCCTCTGCGGTGACAGCCAAGAATGCTAGCCACTGTGCAAACGACGTGGACTATTGCTTCATTTATGGGCATTGCGACGTCGTGGTTATGTAGTCCCTTGTACTTTGGTGTGTACGTGTGCGGGATCTGTCTGATAACCTGCGTCTTTGTGATTGGTGTACTATTTTGTATATTTACATTGAGACTAGGATCTTGGCAGGAGGCGGCCATAGTATCATAGGTTATCTTTCCCACGATGTAATTCTACTGCATTCCACCCGGTATCTGCCTTCAACACCTTGCTTCTCTTTTCTTCACGGTCGTTCAAATCTCACCCCATTTTCACGTGATCGTCATAGAAACAGATGATCAGTTAGAAGGAAGAAAGGAAAGGAATGGAAAGGAAATGAAAGAGAAGGGTTGGGAAGGGAAGGAAAGGGAAGGGAAGGAAAAGGAAAAGGAAAGGAAAGGGAAGGGATGGGAAGGGAAGGGAAGGGAAGGGAAGGAAAAAGGGAAAGGAAAGGATAGGGAAGGGATGGGAAGGGAATGGAAGGAAAAAGGAAAAGGAAAGGAAAGGGAAGGGATAGGAAGGGAAGGGAAGGAAAAAGGAAAAGGAAAGGAAAGGGATGGGAAGGGAAGGGAAGGGAAGGAAAAAGGAAAAGGAAAGGGAAGGGATGGGAAGGGAAGCGAAGGAAAAATGAAAAGGAAAGGGAAGGGATGGGAAGGGAAGAGAAGGAAAAAGGAAAAGGAAAGAAAAGGAAAGGGAAGGGATGGGAAGGGAAGGGAAGGAAAAAGGAAAAGGAAAGGAAAGGGAAGGGATGGGAAGGAAAGGGAAGGAAAAAGGAAAAGGAAAGGAAAGGGATGGGAAGGGAAGGGAAGGAAAAAGGAAAAGGAAAGGAAAGGGAAGGGATGGGAAGGGAAGGGAAGGAAAAATAAAAAGGAAAGGGAAGGGATGGGAAGGGAAGGTAAAAGGAAAAGGAAAGAAAAGGAAAGGGAAGGGATGGGAAGGGAAGGGAAGGAAAAGGAAAAGGAAAAGGAAAAGGAAAAGGAAAAGGAAATGAAAGGAAAGGAAAGGGAATGGATGGGAAGGGAAGGGGAGGAAAAAGGAAAAGGAAAAGGAAAAGGAAAGGGATGGGAAGGGAAGGGAAGGTAAAAGGAAAAGGAAAGGAAAGGGAAGGGATGGGAAGGGAAGGGAAGGGAAGGAAAAAGGAAAAGGAAAGGAAATGGAAGGGATGGGAACGGAAGGGAAGGAAAAAGGAAAAGGAAAAGGAAAGGGATGGGAAGGGAAGGGAAGGAAAAAGGAAAGAGGAGGAATCGAAAAGGGAAGGAAGGAAGGAATATTGTAGTTTTAAGAGGCCATTTATCTCGTAGTCCCACATCATCTGTGTGAAATCCGAACCATATACTGTTAACCTCACAGCATGTGATCAACGAACTCATTTCCACTGGTGATAGCTGTAGTACATTGGCTGAAGACGTTCCACAAAATATATAAACTATTTGTTTTACATCTTTCAAACCATCGTCAACTGTCTGGTCCGACAATACAAGCGGGCCCTTACTCTCTCCCGAACAACGAGGTATAACGAAGCAAAAAATAACATACCGTACATTTTCAAAAATAAATAAATAATTGCTTTGACGCTTAAATAGACATCTCAAAACAGGAACTGACGATCTAAATAGGCATTTATAGGCAGCAATGAATTAATTATTCTCGACATAATTTTGCCCAATACGTCTTTTTTTAAGTTTACTTTTCATGGTTAGCAGTTACAGGAAAAATAGGCAGTTTAGGAAATATCCTCAGCTTAGTTGTTTGGATAAATGTCTCGATACAAATCGAAAATTAGATGATCAACAAGAAGGTGATACAAATATTAATGATTTTGATATTTCAATTAGCAGCTTGCACATCGTGACCATCAGTTCCGTATACTTGGGTGTGTGTAGAAAGTGTCTGATAACTGGTGTCGTTATGGTGTCTGCAGTAGGGTGTGTGTTTAATTTATGCTAAGGTTTGGCTTTAAGTTAGGAATAATTCTGGTATTTGCCTGGTGTAAAAGTTGGAAACCACAGAAAATACCTTCTAGAATGCCTGAGATGGAAATCGCACCAACTTCTTCTCAGCTTTTCTTCGTGAGACTGAGTTTAATCTGTTTCAATCCTCAGCCCAGAATTACATTTCTTGGCAGATCCGAGAATCATTTTCCAGCCATTACATGACCCGTACAAACTAATGTATATACCAGCGGAAATTCGATTTGATTCGTTATAACGCAAGTTGTTGTTGTTGTTGTTGTTGTTGTTGTTGTTGTTACATTTAGGGCCTTAGTCATCGTGATCATTTCATCCCCATGTTATTTATGTTAGTGTAGAAATTGTCTGAAAACCTGCGTTCAGGTGGTGTTCAACAGCGCAAATACTAATTCCACTATGTTCGTTCGTTATGTATGCAATGCTTAATTCCTCAATGATTCAACACATTAAAGAGATCCCAATTATTTTGGGTGGTTAACATTCGATATAGGTTAATTATAAAGGATTATTTCATCAGAGCACTGTATATTTGTGCAAGTCCAGTGATTTGTCTATTTCGTGAATTTCTAAGGTTATTTCAGTAGATTATAATAACATTAGTCATTAAAGATAATTGATCTCCCATCAACTTGATGACCGACAGTAAATTGTTGTTTGATTCTCCAGCCTTTAGACTGGTTTGATGCAGCGCCCCACCCTCCTTGTCCTGAGCTAATCCTTTTAACTCTACATAGCAAGAACACCCTACAACCGTATCAATCCTTGGCCTATCCCTATAGTTTTAGTCATACACCCATCTTTCCATTACAGAGCTTTCTTATCCTGGATACTTCCCTACAAACCTATCTCTTCCCTTGTCATTAAAATTTCCTCTCCCATACTCGTTTTAAAACCTCTTAATTTGTCACTCTATCTAACCATATAATACTCATCATTCTCCTATAACAGCACATTACACATCCTTCTATTCCCCTCTTTTCTGCTGCACCAATAGCTCAAGTTTCACTACCATAGAGCGACACACTCCACACAATTGCTTTCAAAAGTTACCTTGAAATACCTACATTTAAATCGATGTCAACATATTTCTTTTCTGTATAAAATATGTCCTTGCCTGAGCAAACTTATTATTCATATCCTCTTGATTCGTCGATCACTGCTTATTTCGCTTCCCAAGTACAGTAGCAGAATTATCCTACTTTCTTGAGCTTTTCATCTGCCAATTCGATGTCAATCGAGGTTTCTGATTTTCTCCTGGATGCATTCCACTACTTTTTTGTTTTACATGTAAGGATTTTCATCGTGAATGCTTTCCTCAGTCATCATGGTGTATCCGTGATGATATTACAAACTTTCAGGGATGATGGAGGAAGGCAAATGGATCCTTTTGCGACAAGGGTCCATAGTCTGGAAACGATCAAGTGAACAGTTAACCCTTCCAGCGTCAAGGAGATATGTTGTACTTCTCTTTGAGTGATCATCATTTCCAGGAAAATTTTGAAGGCATGCTTATTTGTTTTTTCTTCTTTTATGTTGTTTAGAAACACATTTTAAAAGAGGAAAAATAGTATAAAATATGAATTAGATCTGTGAACCATGGAATTTATATCATGGAAAGCTGGCAGACCTTGAAACACTACACTAACTTGTATCTGAATTGACACTGCTCTCACAATCAGTTTTATTGTCACTTGATTAACCCTGAATGTCTGAATATTTTCAACACTGTCGTCAAATCCACAGTAATCTTTGTCCGATTCGTCCAATTATCGTGCAGCCTCCCCTCCCCATTTCACATGTTTGTTGTACATCAGCTGATACTGTCAAACTCAAATATTCATCTAACCAATCCTAAAATACTGAAATATGTCGATGAAACTATTCACGTAGTATTTTCCGGTTCCACGCGAGTTCATTAAGGTTGTCAAATTCCTTCCTGCCATCTACCGTAATTAAATATGAACTTATGATAGTCTGCGGAATATTCCGGAAAAGACTAGGCAAGGGTTAATAATAATCGCAGTAGTTGTTTAACGTCCGTCCTCAATGCTAGTTCATAACAGACGCCGGGTGGCGGAATTTCATCCCGCAGGCTTTCTTTAACGTGCCGAAAGCCAACGACGTGGGGTTGACACGTGTTAACACACATAAACGCCACCGACTTGTGGAGGTAAACGGTATTAAACGAATAGCATTTTGCTTATAACTTGTGACTCGATCGTTTCTGTACTACGGTTCCTTATCTCACATTGATCCTTTTGCCTTCCTGCATCATCCCTGAAAGTTCGTAACATCATCACGGATACACCCTGTATATACAGCTAAGGCAACACTGATAAAATGGCCCCTAGGTGTTTTTCATGTTGCTTATGCTGAAAAGTTACGAATTCATGGGAATGCTTGTTTGACTTTTTGCCTTAAAACCCGCAATTAGTTATTATACAATCCTTCTCATGACATGTAACAACAGAAAGAGAATGTTAAACGCATGTTATGGTAACTCGCATGTCATTGCCCTTGCGAGAAACAAAAGGTATCTATGAAATGCATGTCGGCCGTCATTAAGTAGGGAGACCTTGAGATACATGTGGAACTGCGGGAGGCCGCGGCCGGACCCGCTGGCAAGCATTCAGATGAAGGTTTTTGAACTGTTTTGGAAACAATTGAATCGCAAGCACGGTCCCCCGGAGATGTATAGGGCTATTATCTGCCGACGTTAATACCCGATAATCAGAAGGCTGGGATTCGCGTGAGCTGCCATGACGTCTGGCCCAGAAGAATGCTGGACTTGTTTTGGAGGTGACCTTCCTGCGCATACTATGGCTTCTCTGTTTGTAGGTACAGTGCGTGTACATATGCATATATGCGCCATTGGTTTGTTTGCGTGGAGTTTGCTTTCTAACCTTCAATACTTCCCTGGAATAACTCCAAGGCGCATGCTCCTTGCAAGAAATTATTATTATTGTATTACTATTAATTAATCGATTAATTAATTTTCTATTACTATTAATTATTAATTAATTAATTAATTATTACCAATAATAATAATAATACCAAGAAGAACAACATTAATAATAATTAATTTTCATCATTCTCCTATAACATCACATTTCAAATTATTTAATTTCCTTCTTTCCTACTGCATCAACAGTCCAAGTTTCACTTCCATGGAGTGTCACACTCCAGGCAAATGCTTTGAAAGTGTAATTATTATACCAAAAATAAATCCGATGCAACAAGAGGTGCAAGAAATCATTCTTCATTGTGATAGAAATATCCTCACTGTTTAGGATTTTGGCTCATGCATGAAGATTCTTCAGGTATTGGGCAGTGATCTTGTCTTTCAAACAATTCCAGCAGCCGACATGACGATACGGTGTATCGCTACAATTATCATTTTCACATTTACCTGACTTTCTCAGCTAGGTCTGTATATTTACTGAGCTTTAGGAAATAATGTTGGTTTATTATTATGATGATGATTATTATTATTATTATTGGTCGGCTTCGGTGTCGTAGTCGATAGCATGCTGTACTGCTATGTCCAAGAGTGTGGGCTCAAAGCCGGTCGAAGTCGTCGGATATTTAAGAACGTTAAAACCCTCTAGTATGCCTTCCTTTGGAGGGGAAGTAAAGCTTGCGGGCCCATGTCATAGATTTATGGCATGATAAAGAACCTACCACTACAATTGTTAGTGTAGCTAAATTGGTAGGCTATTTGGTTAAGAAACGCCCTATCTAGTTCCAACGTTCGTTGCTGGGTGACAGTGGCGTCAGGTAGCCAAACTTGGAACTACTTGAAGTTGAACTTTCATTCATCTTCATTCACTTCATCTCTCATTAACTACTCTCGTGAGGTTGGCGTCAGGAAGGGCATATGGCCGTAGAAACGATCAGCCACGTGGAAATTCATCGTATCGCATCCCCGACCCCGTTGGAAACGGGATTATTAAGGAGTAGACATTGATAGATTATTATTATTATTATTATTATTATTATTATTATTATTATTATTATTATTATTATTATTATTATTATTATTATTATATTTTCATAACTGCCATGCCATCTGACCAATTGCTGGATTTGTTTTGGAGGCACTAACTGGTGCAGATTTTTAGACGGTAACATCTAGGCGATCTACGCACCAGTTTCCACTGTCTATTTGCACCGACACCTACGAGAGAAACCTAAACTCAATTTTGTCTTGAAGGACTACTTACCAAATGTGATACAAGTCCTTCTAGAGCCGATATCAAACGACTCGAAATGCCTTGATTATTCCCCCATTCAAAAATGTTGACTGGGGACTGAGGTCGTAAACTTTGGATCAGACACACTTTCATTGATCCTCCGAGCCCACTAATAATATTTTATTATATTTTTATTTTTTTATATTATTTTACTACCTCATGTTTGGGAATGTAGACTTCGAGAGTCATTTACTTCCTTACTTACTCACTCACTTACAGTACTTAACTAACAGTCCACCCCCTGGCATTCTTCGCTGTCACCACGGAGGTCCAGTTTTGAATTCTGGCTCTGTCAAGAAATTCTGGTCTGAAGGATGGAGCAGGGTAAACTCAGCTTTGTGAGGCAGAACTGAGAAGAGGTGGACTCGTTCTTACCTTGACCATCCAGGAAGTAGTTCTCCGTGGTTTCCCTTTTCTACTCCAGGTAAATGCCAGGACGGTACCTTAATTAACACCCTTAAAACAACAATTATCATCATCATCATCATCATAATTAGCGCCACAGCCGCCTCCTATCCAAATCTTACATCCAATTGAAAAAACACACACTGCTACAGCTTTCACAATAACACAGGTTAACAGACAGAATCAACACACATCCAAGTACACGGGGCTACACGACCACGTTGTCATATAGCCCCTACATGAATCAACAACGGCGACTTAACTAATACCAAATATTCCAGTTTAACGATGCTAATCACTACATTTGTTAGTATTAATCATATTTCTTTCTAGGGTTTATCACATACAGCTCCTTGAGTTGGGTTGCTTACAGTAATAGGAGCTTTGGAAAACGAGATTTACATTCCAAACACCTGATGTGTCGGAAATCATCTGCCTTAGTTGTGTAGCATGACAATACACTCCACAGGCAAAGGCTGTAGATTAATTTACTCGAAGCTTTGGTATTTAGACTCGACCATTCCGCTGATTATCTAAAGCAGAGAAGTTACCAACTGTTTATGGGTGTCGACTGCAGCTCAGCAATTCTGAAGCTCCTATTGCTGTAGGCAACCCAACTTACTGAGCTGTATGCATGTGTTACAACCTATAAGGTGCCTCGGTTAGTCTTTCCATGTCATAAAACTTGACTACAAAAGACGTGGAGCAATAGGAGAAGTAGAATCCAGTTGACTATAGATAAAGCCCTGCGCGGATGCGGATATCCGCGGATGAACCCGCGGATATCCGCAAAATATTTCGCCACGCGGATGTAATTTGCATGGCTGTACGGATAGCGGATACGCTGCGGATAATGTTTGGAATAAATTTGCGGATAGTTTTTAGAATACAAAGTGGAAGTTACGATAATATCACATATTTGATATGCCAATCTACAGTATCATGCTTAAAAGAGGAATACTCCTATATTGCGCACGAAAAATTCAGGCATGTTTTGCACTTATACACGAGAAGATTATTTTACCCACATGCTTTCAAGTACATTTTTTAAAGTACCGTATGTTTGTAGTAGATGGTCTTTACATCTCATCAATTCTCACTGCCATTATTACTTCACTTACGAGATATCATGGTGTCAATAAGCTTTCTAGTTCATCGTGGTGACATCATCAACATTCCTCAAGTCAGCTATACTTCGCAGTCTAAGCTATCCTGGAAGATCTGTAGATTTATTTCCAACTTGGCACTGAAACACGTGGGCTGTGATATTGCAACGGAGAGAATTATGACAACAACTATGCGAACATGGATGGATCAAGAGGTTGGTTGGTTCTTAAGTTTAGGGGCTGCGACAACGCGGTCATGTTGCCCCGTGTACTTTGGGTGTGTGTAGAATCTGTCTGATAACTGGTGTTAATTGTGATGACTGTATTAGTGTGTGTTATCTGTTTTTTTAAATTTAAGTACTGCAACTTTGAATTTTTCAAATAGTTCCTACTTTTGCCGCCAAGCGCCACCGTCAACGACTACTAGGCCAAGTTCAGAACGTAGCTACTAGACGCCTCGGCAGTCGGCTCTTGGCAACGAACGTAGAAACCTAAGAGCGTTGTTTACATTCTTAACCTATCCAATTTAGCTTCACACAGGTGCAATTAGCGGAAGGTTCTTTAACATGCCATAAATCTATGACATGGGACCGCCGGATTTACTTCCCCTCCGAAGGAAGGCAAACTGAGGGATTTTTAACGCTCTTAAACAATCGAATGGCTTCGGCCGGGTTTTAACCCGCTATCTTGGGCATATAAGCTGAGCATGCTACCGACTACGCCACCGAAGCCACTGGATCAAGAGGCAGAAGGATGATGACTGACTTGGAATTTCCGGCCAAATGTCAATCCCTTTCTCCAAGCGTAAAGGAAGCTTGTAGTTTAACGTGACCGTTAATCTGGAGATCATGAGCCACGGGAAGCGTAAAGGGAAGTCACTTAGTGAATGTTACCGCGACCGGGAGTTTGAACATCATTTCACCATCATGGATAAAATATCTACTAAAATGAATTAAGGCGAATATTCCAAAGTGCGTGAATCAAAGCTCAAGTCAACGATATGGCAGACATTTGGTTACGTTTTCAATGGAAACGAAAAGGTGAATGATATAGTAGGATGTTTTACCTGTAAAAACATGTATTCATGCTCAGGACACAAATCAGGCACGTCAAACTTACTGCGGCACACGTGCATTCCTGGAATATTATAAACTAGAAGATGCTGCACCAAATCGTATATAGGCTACAAAACAAAATGTTTTAGTGCGATATGTATATTTTTATATTATGTGTAAATAAAAAGTAGTTCTAGCAACTGAAATTGTTGGATATCATTACTAGGACTCGGATATTTATGACATATCATATTTTTCAGTTATATTTCTTCCATAAAAAATGTAAGATGATGGTTTAAGCTAATCTCATTCAAATTATGTCATTGAGCATAATTAACACTCCAAACTGAAAAGGGTTGCAATTCTGGCTGTATAACATTCATTTTAAACATAGCATAGGGGAACTCCTCAAATGTCTAAATGTGTTGGTTTAAAATCTTATGCTTTATCTAATAAATTACAAATATTGAAATATCAGCGGATTTGGATAAAAGTCATGCGGATGCGGGGCGGATGCGGATAACAGTCATGCGGATGCAGGGCGCATGCGGGGCGCATGCGGGGCGGATGCCCATAACAGTCGTGCGGGTGCGGGGCGGATGCGGATAAAGTTTTGTTTATCCGCGCAGGGCTCTAAAGATGCTTTAAACATTTCAGTGGCATCCTTAGTGTCTTCTACTCTCAATTCACACGTCTCTTTAGGTGAATTCTAGGATAGCAATATATTTCATGTTTTGAGAATATCTTCCCAATCTGAACCCAAATTGACTGAATGTGTGGCTCAGCAGTAACATTCTCGCCTGCTGCTCCCAAGGATGCAGGAACGAATCCTGGTTCAGTCAGCTGGCATATGAGGGTGCGCAAATGCGACGGAGCCGTGTCAGTAGATTTACTGGCATGTTTAAGATCCCCTTCGGGGCTTATTTCCGGCACCCCGGCGACTCTAAAAGCCGCAATAGTTAAAAGGGGCGTAAACCTAACAATATTATTAAACCCTACTGACGCAATCACCAGGATGAGTATACAATAACACACGCCATCTGACGGTATTCACTCGCACAAAATAAGCGTATGGAACTAATGATTACAATGGTCCTAGCCCCAATGTGAAGCAAGAACAACCAACTCAGTTCCTTGTTCGGCGCCCAAGGTTTAAAACTATTGTTGTGGCTATAGTTTCATTTTAGTGCAGTCATCTGTCTCGTGAACTTTGGTATGCGTAAGATTTGTCTGATAACGTATATTATTGTGATATCTGTAATACTGTGTGTATGTATAATTGATTTCAGTAATGAGAAAGAGGCAGGCGAGGCCTTACGTTAGGAACCATCCCAGACTTTATCTGGGGTTGAAGTGGGAGAACACGGGAAACCACTTCTAGGATGGTTGAGGGGGAAACTGAACCTATCTCTTCTCAATGTGACTGGCTGCGTGAATCAGCGGAAACGTTCTCGTCTGCTGTGCCCAAAGTTGCAGGATCAAATCCTGGTGAAGTCAGTTGGCATTTGACGGTGCTCAAATGCGAGTGAGCCGTGTCAGTAGATATACTGTCACGTTAAAGTTCCCCTTTGTGGGGCAAAATTCTGGCACCCCAGCTTCTCTAAAAGCCTCAGTAGTTAAAAGGGACGTAAAACCAATGTTACCGTATGAGGTTGATTGTACCCCGTTCCAGCCCTCAGAGTGTAGCTAAATTTCATTGCATAACGGGGAATGGGAGTCTCAATACGAACCATAAAACCACAGAAAGTGGTGCAAAAAATTGATCGAGTAAGAAAGTTTCATACATACATACTTACTAATAGAGGTGTCTCTCTCAGTACCCTGCTCTTAATTTTCAGTTTTTATCGTTCCCAACCCCATGGTTAAGTGGTTAGCAAGCGATTCTTTGGATCAAAAAGTCCAGCATTCGATTCCGGCCGGGTCGAGGGGCTTTTTATTTGCTATGGGTAATTGCTCTAGTTCGAGAATGGCGTGTCAGTGACATATTCATCATCACTTCATCCCCATCACAACGTGCAGATGACCCACGGGAGCCAACTGAAAAGACCGGCACAGGCCTCCCAAGAGGCCACACAAATTACATTATAGAATGCCGCAAATCACTTAGCATTATTCAATAGATCGTTTCGTGTGGCAAGTGCATGAATATAGAACTCTCTTTCTGTTACACCATCTCGTGGTTTAGTGGCTAGAATTCACGGTTGTTGTCCCGGAGGTCCGTAACAAAGATTTTCTGATGATTTCTCTTATCATACCCACACGGACATTACTTGATTCATCCTATCGAGGACCCAATGTAAAAGTTCAATTTTGTGAGAATCATTGAAGCAGGTATATAATGACAAGACTATCACGGTTGTTTTTAAAATAATTGAAGTATTAGAAGCCACTTTCAGTGTTGCCCAGTTCTATTAATGAAAGCTTTCCAGCTTTATCCAATTAAATACCCCCATGCGCCATTTTTGTACATAAAATCGTGTTATTCTGTTATAAATATCTTATGTAATATTTTTGTCAGGTTAGGGTGTATAAATACTTGTTTTCACGCCTAATTTAATTGGGCAAAGTTTGTGTTTACCGACTGGAAAGCTTTCTTTAACCTAACATAGTTACCTCGAAAAAATTAATATGCTAAACAGTAACATGCAAAAGAGACTAATTTTTTAAAGAAATGTGTACAACTGCAAAATTTAAAAATTGAGTTTGGATACCGAAATCAATATTTCCATTTCACTATTTACAAACATACAATATATATTGTACTATTCGGATAATTTCTGTGATCCCTTGCGTTGGATGGAAATTAAACATTCCACATTTCGATCCTTAAATGGTATTTTGGACATAAAAACGTAATAAAACCTGTTTTACTCATAAAAACTCCTTTATGTATTTGTTTGAACACAACAACACCAAAATAAGCTATTTTACATTAAGTGGTTATTAAGACATTATTTTTGACTTAAGAATATAAGAAAATCTATTCCAGTCATACAAAACTTCATTCACTTTTAAATACGATGCTTTGGATGTCAATAGTTATATACACTGACTATACAATAAATGAGAAACTCAAATAAGATTGTTTTTAACATTAGTACAAAAATGGAACTATGTTTTTCTTTTTTGAAAAATTGATAATAAACTTATCATCGGGTCCCTATCTAGCACCCTCAAACAGCTGCTATTGCCGCAGTGTTAGGCAGAACATATAAGGTCGGAGGTCATGTCTGTCACCAGCAGTACAGCACAAGCATTTTGGGAGTTCTTATACCATGCCAGCAATCGGTGGATTGGACCAGGAAACACATTAGCAAGTACGTGACCCACTGATTGGTTACCGACTTGATATATCACGTTTCACACAAACATCATTTAAAGACGAGAGGATCTCCAATTTAATAGGAATCTCAGTAAAGAAAACCAATTACGTTCATATAGGGGAATGTTTCATAAGACGCATTAGGGGAATTCTTCATATTTCAGAAACGTTGCTTTAATTGGTGTCTTGAAGAACAGGGAAGTTAGAATAACTCGATGTATTTCATCTTGATGCCAATGACGCCGAGAAGAGAACTGTAACGCATTACAGCATCTAGCTCTGCCTTACACTTTAATAACCATTGCTAGATTACATTCCTAGATCACAGACCCATAAATTCAAATTTCTCTGAAAGGGCCATATGGAACTGCAGTGGCATTCGGGTCTCTCTATTGTACCAATGCTAATGTCGAAACTGACTGCTGCAATAAGGTACAGCAAAAGGAGGAATGCAATGATTTAATTCACCGACATCAGGAACAATGAATATTTGCAATTATTTACCATTTTAACAAGTCGTGAATTTTGACAACCTAAACAATGACAGCTAAAGTCCAAACTGTCATATATGACAAACTTAAGACTGACATTCTATCATCATTGCAGTTGATACGATATATAAGGTGCGTTCAAAAAGTAACGAGCCGGAGGCATAGTTACAGAAACCAGTACCTGTATGTTAGAAGTATTGTCCTTGGCTGTTGAGGCACTTGTCCCACTGTGACACGAGGCAGTGAATGGCTGTCTCATAAAATTCCCTGGGCTGCGATGTGAACCAGTTCCGCACTTACAGCTGGACGTCGGCGTCCGAGGTGAATCGTTGGCCCCGCAGAGCCCTTTTCATGGGACCAAACATGGCGTAATCACAGGGAGAGTGATCTGGACTCTATGGAGGGTGGCCGAGAACCTCCCATTTGAATTTCTGAAGGAGTGCCGCGACTGTGTTGGCCGTATGAGGTCGTGCATTGTCGTGGAGCGACCACAGCGGCTATGGCGTTCGCTGTCACTCGGCGGTCCTGGGTAATGAGTGAATCAACCAGCTGGACGTTGTCATCGGTAATGCAGGGGGGTGCCCCATACCGGGCATCATCGGCTACGACACCCGTCCTTCCCTGAAGCGCTTGTGCCACGCCTTGACCCTTGCAAGGGACATGCAGTGTTCGCCGTACACTTGTGACATTCGGCGATGAATGTCCATTCCCTCAACTCCTTCCAAAGTCAGAAACCGAACAACACCTCTTTGCTCTTCGGTTGACGCCTCCATGCCACTGTTTGCAATGCGACTGGCAGCGTTGGACGATTGATACATGCTGCTGCTCGCCTTGTATCGTCACGTGACGTGCACAAGTGCCCTCTAGCGACGGGCTGTAACCTTCCACGCTCTGGTCGGAACCACACCTCGTTTCACACGCCACGATTAGCCGATGAAGTCACCGGTTTGCACATTCCGGCCTCCGGCTCGTTACTATTTGAACGCACCTTATAGTATATTGTTAGTGTAATGAGTTGCTCTGGCAAGTAGGAATGGTTATGCGAGTACAGAACTTTACACAATTTAGCTCTCATTACCCGTCGTTCATTTCTAGGTCATACCCACGTCACCGAGGTAAAGCGACAATGGTCCTAGGACAAAGAAATGGAGGACAGCCTACTCTTCTAAATAGCTAATAGTAAGTAGGCTACATACTAAATTGGAAACTGGCCACGGTGGCCAAGACCGCTAACGCTCGCGCGCCACTGGAATCGGGAGAGCGTGGGTTCGAATCCCACCTCAGTCGTCATCAAAATGGTTTTCGTGGTTTCCCATTTTCCCCATGAGGCAAATGCGGGGAAGGTTACTTTCAACAGGTTCACGGCCGACTTTCTTCCAAAATCCCTTCCCTGACTTTTTCTTAATTGGACCCAAGGTAGTGGTTGCCTGGGCGATCAGCCTGTCACCATCCCTAGATTTATCTGCTGAATAACTGTGTTCAGCTCCCAGACACCATCCTCGTGACGTTAGAGGAATGATCCCTAGCCGAGTCCGTGGATAAAGCCGAGCTGGAAGGATAAATCGATTTAAAATGAAAACCTAACATTGGAATCTATAGCAAGAAATCAGTGTTAACAGATCCTTTGTCGAGATCTAGCCAGTGGAGTTATGTTGACAGTAATGAACATAAAATGGCTGCGAAGTGAATCTATGATATTTAATCCTGGCTGGAGGCAGATAGGTAGCGTGCGTATGGCCTCACTCTATCAAGGTAAATATAATTTATATCACTGTACAGGCCGGACGTTTGTTTTAGACGAGTGAAAAATCTTAATGGAAGCCTGGAGGCGAGTTACTTCAGTACTTGTGTTGTTATCAGCTGCCACAAGCGGTCCGATGATTGACAAAGCTGCCTCACACTGCTGCTGAAGTACAGTCATTGGCAAATATAATGACGTTCTGTTCGTAACTACAGGCCGGACGTTTGTTTTAGACGATTGCCCTTGACCTTGAAGCCTGCGGGTGAGCCTACACATACTCACTCTCTCACCCAATCGCTTCACACTTGTCACCACCGATCTGATATAATGGAATTCCAGACTTGAGCAGACAGTACAGTCCACGTTGAAGTATTGTGTGACGCGGAAGTACACGTTACGTAGTTACGAACAGAACGCCATTATATTTGCCAATGACTGTACTTCATTAGTAGTGAGAAACAGCTTTATCAATCATCGGACCGCTTGGGGCAGCTGATAACAACACAGGTACTGTAGTAACTCGCCTCCAGGCTTCCGTTTTTTCACTCGTCTAAATTAAACCTCCGGCCTGTACGTAGCGTGTACTTCCGCGTCACACAATACCTCGACGTTGACTGTACTGTCTGCAAGTCGGTGTCGCCACGTGCTGAAGTCTGGAATTCCATTACATCAGATCGGTGGTGACAAATTTGAAGCGATAGGGTGAGAGAGTGACTTGTATAGGCTCACCCGCAGGCTTCAAGGTCAAGGGCAATCGTCTAAAACAAACGTCCGGCCTGTACGATCCATGCGAAGTGAATGCCAGATGATACCTTGATACTTCCTAAATGCATGATTGAGACACACCCAGGTCAAACGGCTGTGCTTCTAGCTTTATCGTGGAAGTGCTGAGTGATTTACAGGCGTGTCGAGCACTTTCCACGAAATCATGTTGTTGTTATTTCATTTACGGGATTGAATATCGTGGTTATTTCAGCCCCGTGCACTTGGGTGTATATATATTGTACCCGTATTGATTCGAGATACCACAAGGCTGAAGGCCAAACCAATCCTCGTGGGATCCCTTCACAATCAACACAAATCCCCATACACATGGATTTGAACTAGTCCCAGCACGAGACGGTTACCCTCAGGGCATCGGGTAAGGATTTGGTGTGGTTATGAAACTAGCCAAACACTAAATAATTCATAAAAGAAAAGTTCAAAAACTGCTGCAAATAACCAAACATTTAAGATAAAATCTCATATCCTCCTGTAGTTGATTCACCAAAGATACCTAGCCTTCTCTGTATTGGGACCTGGTGGCCAGTCCACTAGCTAACTAGAAAATAAACACTTCTGGAATAAATTATTTACATTCTACATTACTGTCGTAATATTCCTTCAAGGAGTCCCATCAAAAAAGAATTATCTCGAAAATACAAGCTAAGAAATGGTACAAAATAGGCCCTACAAAAATGCAAACGTCAATTGCTTATAAGATTTAATTACATTGCTCCCATCTTATACAGCAGATGGCGAATCCCCTCACGTCCACAACGTTCAGTAAGATCCAACATATAAACAAAATAAAAATAATCTAAGTTACGAAGTCACCATTTCCAATATTTAAAAGTTTAAAAAATTAAGCTATTAATTTAAAAAATTATTTTGGTAACGCACTGTATGACTTCTCTCTTCAATAAACACATCAAATCTCAAATAAATTTTGAAGCATTTATTTCGATTCAGCTTTTTTTTTTTAATATAACCACTTATAATTTGTGGCTTCACATAATGCCTTCATTCTAGTATGCAGTAAGATTTGTCAATATACGTCTGGCCGTCGATTGTTATTTATTCAGCTGGCTTTAACAAAGCAATTTCGACATTCATAATATAGGCTCTCCTAGCATTAACCAGTACGTAAAACAAGTTTTCACGATCATTGCACCGCCTTCTCGATTATACTCAGCTCATGAATTCTCTCTCTCTCATCGTGGCTGTACTAACCCCACAAATATGAAATGTCCTAGATAAATTCTCCACGGTGTGAAATTTCATCATAATTGGATCACAGCTTCTGCAATTGTTTCAATTGTAGTAAACAAATGCACTCCTTTCATAATTATCACTGATTCTAGTATTGTAGTAGCACTTACAATATTTTTCTCCTGCACTTCAAACAAGTGCTTAATTTTACATACACTGTCACTAGTGCTTGATTTGTAAAATAAGAGGTTCCGGCACTGTGGGCTACCGGGTGGTAGTGGGAGGGGGATGGGGGCTTTATGGAATATTGAAATACAGAGTTCAAAAAACGATATTTTTACGCTTTTCTGAACACCTTTAAAATTAATCTGTGGACAAAATAGCAATCTAATTTTGATTGCAATTTTAAATTAAATTGAGAATGCTGTAGCAGGATTTTTCTTCCATAGCCGTTGGCCTACATTAAATTTTAATGTAGGCCAACTAGGATACCATTCAAACAATATACATTATTTCAATGTATTTTACGTAATAAAAAATAGATACATTCGGTTTGAAAATACACACAAGTTCACCAACAATCTTTTATTTCTGGTTTTATGATTTTGTCTTTACATCTTTATGAAATAATTATTTATTATAAAAGGTACTGAACTTAAACATGTTTTACCTCACAGTTTATAAAATTGTCCTAAGTTTATAAAATATTTCGTTGTATGTGCCTCCTCTCTCTCTCTCTCACCATGCTGTTAGTATCCAGAACGGAGTACCGTCCCCGAAGCAGCCAAGATTCCACGTACTTTGAAGTACAGTTGGGTCAAAGACCAACTTGACCTTGACTTACAACTGACGTTCCACAGTTCTAAAAATTATGTTATTCGACTTTTCCCCCGATCAGAAGTTTCGGTATGGCATACCGGTGCATACCGTCACAAATCTAGCCCTGACTGTCACTTTTATGTGATTTCATTGCGGTAATCGTGCTTTCCAAGCTGCCTATAAGTTTATACAGTAAACAATTGATTCTGAACAATATTTCAGCTCTTTAATGTCTATGAAGCACTTTCCAAAATTTATCATGTGTGCTCAAATATCGTTCATTGAACATGCGGTCCACAGTTCGACAAATTCAATTATAAAACAAATACTCATATTAATCCGTCGGACGCGTATCTTAAGCGTATTCCGCACTCAACAATAAATGTTGTGGATTCTATTTCACAACTTATTTTCAATTCAATCCACTTTAGAAGACGATGAGGATGGATGCTTGAATCTCCGCATCCACACTCTTAGACGCTCGATAATGTATAGCATGAAGCAAGTGTTTCGGACTTCTTCGTTCTGTAGCCAATCAGCTTCTCCCTCTTTCTATTTTCTTCCGGGTTGTTCCAAGTTCTTCATATTTTCACATAAATTATATCCAAATATTGTACGGTAAATTTCTAACTCAATTTCTTTTATTGTCCATTTCTTCAATCTTTATAATATTAATTTCGATTTCGTGATTCCATTGAAGTTCATTGCTCGCTCGATCCTTGCACAGCCTTCACAATTATCTATTTCGAAGCACTGCCTTCATAATTGTGCTCAGCTTACAACTCGGTGCTGTCACATGATCTGACATTGAATTCGGATCTCGGTGCGGTTTATGAACAAGTGAACGGGAACAATATACATGTTTTAAATGATTAGTGACCTGTGTTAATGTGGTGTCTGTATCAGTGTGTGTATTTGTAATTGAGGCGAGGATTGGGATGGAGGTGGCCGTGGCTTTAAGTTGCCTGGGGGGAGAAATGGGAAACAATTCTATACTTACACCAATTCTCTCCTCCAAAGAATACGTAATACCCACAGTATATCAGTGCAGTCCATAGCAGTGCCTCGTTAGACTTTAGTTCACCTATTGAAGCATTTCCAATTAGCTCCGCAACTGTGTAAATATTGCATATGTATTCCACGAGTATCGTACAAACCAACCAATCTCCATGGATAATGTTAGCTTTCTGTCTACATATTTTTAATTTTTCAGCGAAAACTTATTAATCGTGGATGAGGTCCAAGCAAACCCTTAGTTTAATATGTGGCTATTTGGAGTGGGTTGGCATCAAAGCCACTGGAGCAAATGGTATAAAAGTATGGTTAAACCTTCAACGTTTGATTAGTTATATTGATTCACGAATTGATGCTTAGTACATGAATGCTTAGAGAGTAGAGGAAGCATAATGTTTTCAATTCATCTCTCTGAATTTAGATGACGTGGTGGTGCAGTGGTAAAGCTGATTGTCTTCCACCAAGGCGGACTGATTTTAATTCCCGATTAACTCTTGTGGAATTCTAAGATCCTATGACCACGGGATTAACGGTCACGTAAATCTACAAGCTCATTCCTTTCATCCTTCCTTTTCTCTGACTTTTGACCTCCAAACTGTTCAATCTCACCTTTGAAAGTTGTTTTTGATTTATTTAGGGGTTTTGCGACATTTTGGTCCTATAGCCCTGTGTACTTGGGTGTGTGTGTGGGGAAGTTGTTTGATAACCTGTGTTATATGTGTATGCATGTTATTCCCGTTATCAACGGAGTCGGGGATGAAATGCGATTAATGTCTATGTGGTGGATGTTTTATGGCCGGATGCCCTTACTGACAGGAGTAAATGAGAGATGAAATGAATGAAGATGAATGAAACTGGGCAAGGATGTGGAAGGAAGCAGCCGTGGCCTGTTGGAAGTAACCGTCCCAGCATTTGCCTGGAACCTGTGTTATTGTGATGGCTTTGGGCTATAAGTGTGTGCATTTGTAATACAGGAAGGATTGGGAAGGCGGTGACCCTTTCCTTACAGTAAGTTAGGAACCATCCAAGCATTTTCCTCGAGTAGAAATGGTAATATACGATGGCTGAGGTGGGAATCGAACGCAACTATTCTCTGTTTAGCCTCTCGAGGCTGAGTGTACCCTGTTCCAGCCCTCAGACTAGAATTAAATTTCTTGGCAGAGCTGGTAATCGAACCTGGCAACAGCCAAAAAAGCTAGCCGCTACACTAGGAAGTGGTCTCTTTGAATGTAGGTCTACCTAGTTCTTTGTTAGGTGCCATGAGCGGATCAGTAGATAGGCTATGTCAACATTCCAAGGACACGCTTCTAAATTTTCTCCATGTGTATGCTCTTTACATGGGATTCGTTACAATGTTTGAAGTTTTGATTCCGGCTCAACAAGAGTAATGTTCAAACAAATGTACGCATTCATTTATTCTTATCTTGTTTTATTTCGTTTTATTGTTGGTCATCATTTAAATATTACTCTTTAATGTTATTTCCCTAGGCTTTTAATAATATAAAACAGTAAAAGAGTTTGCACCACGGCCGCAATGGGGATGTGCAGCAAGTCTTGAGATCGGAGGCTTGAATCCTGGCGCTGGCAATGTGGTCTTTCCTCGGGGGTTTCCACACTCCCTCCATAAAATTGTCGGGATAGTTCCCTGTCCCTAATACAGCTACACACCCTACTACAGTCATCACAGAAACACAAGTTATCGACATGTTCAACTCACATCCAAGTACACGAGGCTGATAGCCAAGATGTCCCAACCACTTAAAATGAATTAAAAACAACAACAACAACAATAAAACAAAAGAGTTCAGTCTATTCTATTTCCATTAATGAATTAAACAATAACCGACAGCATTGGCTACGCTGGCTAAAGCGCAGCGTTAGGTCATGGGGCCGAGCTCTCTGCCGACTCAGTAGACGCATGGGTTCGAGTCCCAACGTCGGCCGTCCTTGAAATGTTTTCCCGTGGTTTCCCATTTTCAACACCAGGCAAATGCTGTGACGGCACCTTCCAACAGGCCACGGCCGCTTCCTTCAACATCCTTTCCCAGTGTCATTCATCTTCATCCATTCCGTCTCTCATCCCGACGCGCAGGTCGTCCACGGGCGTCGACTATAACTGCCTCTTAAGAGACCACACGACAAAAAAAAACCAATTGGCCAATATAAATTTCCTTTAGTTGTTTTGCAATTTGTGTCCTTAGCACAAGATTATGGTCGCATTTTACGAAGTAAACCTGATGGTCTGTAACCCGCAGAGCATTTTCGAACACTTTCCAAAGGCCAGCCAACCGGGAGCCGGCTGAGGGCCTTTTTACATCTCATGACTCGGAACGTCCCTTTTCTCCTTCAACTGTAAAAACAAAATGTTACGAAGAACTTATAAAATACGTACATTTATAATTTTATTACCGTAATGCAGCCAATGGCCATTCATTTTCTTTTCAGGACGGGTCAGAGAAGGGATATTGGAAGGAAATCGGCAGTGGACGTACTGAAAGGAACCGTCTCGGTATTTGCACGGTGGTGAAAATGGGAAACCATGAAAACCATATTCAGGACGGCCGAGGTGGGATTCGAACACACGCTTTCCTGATGCCAGCGAGGCACGAGGTAGCGCATAAGCCATAAATTTCCCCTTAATTAAACAATCATCCCCCCCCCCTCCCAAGTCCTAAAGAGAGGTATGCACTGTGAGCCAGTGAGCTCTGGCAGCGTTGCCAGACCTGAAGCGAGTATGTCTTTAAATAAGCTAGATTCCTCCAAATGATGCTCAAATTCCAATGATTATAGTATCGTTATTAATGTGTTTTTGTATGCCTTAATTTTAATTATATTTGGATATTTGAAATACTCTCCATCTATGCTTAAGAAACTATTTGGAACTCTTTCTATGAGTTTAATAAGTTACAAAATGAAAGCCAAATTCAATCTAACTCTTATAATTTTCTCCATGTATACATTTCCTATTCTCCACCTATCGTCATGTTCCTACGAATGGAATATATTGAATCATACTTAGAAACCTATACATTTCAAAATTTACCTGTTTGTCAGTCAAACATGACAATGTGAGAATTCTACCATAGGCTACCTTGGTATTTTTGTAAATGACGATAAGGCGGACTAAGGTCAGTGACCTTCAAATGTGTGTCATATTTAGCCACTAGTTTGAATATTTTGCCTACACCATGATGGAAGATGCTAAATCAATATAAATGTGCTGGTCGTGTTACTATAAGCCCACAAGTCGGTCGAGGGCTCACTATAGATTACTTGATTAAGGTTCATTTGTTTGTTTCTTGAGTTGCGTTCATTGCACTAGAGACTGCCGACTTGTCCCTGAGATGAGGACACACGAAAACCAGATCAAGTCGAGGAGTGAGGGTCAAGAGCGACGACCGACCTTGTTCCAGTCAATTGCTTCCACGAACACATTCGCGTTTCATAATACTGTGTGTACTCGATATCCAAGAGCAACTTCTAGGCAGCTTGTCTTGAATATGTAACATATTAACATCGATAATTCGACTTGTGACTTATGCAACTGAAATCTCTTATAAAAGACTTCTCTTCCACCACGTTTTGTGGCACTTGTTCAATCACATTCTAGTTTATCAATTTAACATTTTAATACTACTTATGGCCACCATCATGAATTATGAAGTCGAGGCACGGAATTTGTCTTGCAGGTGTAAGTTTTCACTCGATTGCGTTATTCAGTTCAAGTAAATTGACCTGCAATTATCACGAAAAACCAATTTTTCAAATGTCCTCAACATTATTATTTCAATCAGTTAAATAATAATATTAATAATAATAAAAAGATACGAGCCTTACAGTAGTCGCATATGATGTGTAACATCTGACATGTTATCCTACTCGTATACTACACAGCTTGGACATTCTTAAAATGTTAATTTACAGTCCATTTTCATACTGGTACTATGATGAATGTATAGATTGAATTGGAGATATGCTACTGTCACATTTGTGGCGCAGAGGTTAAGCTGATAGTCTCTCACGAAGGTAGACCGGGTTTGATTCCCGGTCAATACATGTGAGATTTTCGAATTGAAATGCCATGTCCTGTGGTTCGCATTCCACGTCAAAGGGAAGTACCGTGGATCATAATCGTGAGATTAACGGACACGCAAAACTACAAGCTTCCTTCCTTAATAATTCATAATAACAAAGTGACACACAACGTCGGCAGTACTCTCAAATACTCTGAGCACATTCCTCAGTAACTATACAACAACAACAACAACAACAACCCCTGGCACAATCCAGCCCATGACGGGCTAAGGCCGACCAAGCGACCGCTGCCCAGCCATTCGGCCTGCAGATATTGGGGTGACGCGTGATCAGCGCGTCGGGTCCCCTCGGCCGTTAATCTTGGTTTTCATGATCGGGGCGCTGCCTCACTGTCAGACAGCTACTCAATTGTCCTCACGAGGCTGAGTGCACCCCGTTCCAACCCTCACGTCAGTTTTAAAATCCCTGACGGAGCCGGGGATCGAACCCGGGGCCTCCGGGTGAGAGGCAAGCTCGCTACCCCAACACCACGGGGCCGGCCCTCAGTAACTATAACATACATTATTCTCAAGGCTCTCATACAGTTCGTCGTAAACAATCAAAATATGGCTTCCTACAATTATGAAATGACCTAGTCTCACATATGATGAAAATATAGCTTTTATTCCACTCATATAACAACATTCTGATATGCATTTAATATTTGACTACTCACCCACAGCTTGACAATAATGCCGCTTACTTAAATGTCATTTGTTGTCTTTGTCCTACCCCATGTGATATTCAACCTTGAACGTGAAGCTTCATAAACTGCTCAATGACAAATGAAAGTCGGTGAAACATTTGCCACTGTGCTCGTCAAACCAGTGCCTGCTAAATGCACTGCCTACTGTATTGGCATAACATTCTCGCGCTACAGAGCACACACTGCCTTGTTTCCAATACACACATTTTCAATTGTACATCCAGCTGGCAGTGCGTATTCACTTCCGTCCGATCCACTTCCGTTCGTTCCACTTCCGCCCGATTCACTACCGTCCCATTTTTCGGGCAGTGCGCCTTCACTTCCGTCCGATCCACTTCCGTTCGATCCACTTCCACTCGATTCACTTCCGTCCCCAATTTTCAAAATCACTCCCACAAAACTATCCAGCAACCGAGCGGAAAGATGTTACACATCAATAATAATAATAATAATAATAATAATAATAATAATAATAATGAAATGAAAATCCACAGCCTGTTTCCAGTCTCCGACCGGGTCAGGAATGGAATGAATGAAGCCCCCATCTAGCGGCGAGGATATGAACTGTGCCGGCCGCCGAGGCCTGACGCACTCCTCTGGGGCAATGATTAAATGAATGACAGATGAAATGAAATGATAGTGGAGAGTGTTGCTGGAGTGAAATTTTGACAGGGAAAACCGGAGTACCCGGAGAAAAACCTGTCTGCCTCCGTTTTGTCCAGCACAGATCTCACATGGAGTGACCGGGATTTGAACCACGGACCCAGCGGTGAGAGGCCGGCGTGCTGCCGCCTAAGCCACGGAGGCTTCAATAATAATAATAATAATAATAATAATTATTATTATTATTATTATTATATGACTTCCCTTTCAACTGCTGCAGCGTCAGAGTGGAATTTATCTTCTATCTGAGATTTAACGTACTAATGTACTAACACGGGCCTTTTGCTTGTAAGCACTCTCAATTTCCAACTGACTGTGTCGGGATCCAATTCTGCAACTTTGGAAACAGCATGCGTCACGCAGCTTGTATCACAATATATCATGACATGAAAATGTACCATTACAGGCTATTATAGAAATCCAAGGGGCACGGTGTGGCAACGTGCGTACAGGCGTATATACAGCTGACCTGACATGAGGGCCTGGGGCTGCGCACTCTGTCTTGGGATGAGTGATGGAAAAATGTAATTACCTGATCGTCACTCCATTTGTTCGCCTTGTAGGCAAGCGACCTAGAACATAGCTGGTCTTCCTTTATTTAGTCTACTGAAAAAATGAAAATCCACAGCCTGCTTCCAGTCTCCGACCGGGTCAGGAATGGAATGAATGAAGCCCCCATCCAGCGGCGAGGATAGGAACTGTGCCGGCTGCCGAGGCCTGACGCACTCCTCTGGGGCAATGATTAAATGAATGACAGATGAAATGAAATGATAGTGGAGAGTGTTGCTGGAATGAAATGTTGACAGGGAAAACCGGAGTACCCGGAGAAAAACCTGTCTGCCTCCGTTTTGTCCAGCACAGATCTCACATGGAGTGACCGGGATTTGAACCACGGACCCAGCGGTGAGAGGCCTGCGTGCTGCTGCCTAAGCCACGGAGGCTTTATTTAGTCTACTACTGTTTCATTATTATTATTATTATTATTATTATTATTATTATTATTATTATTATTATTATTATTATTGCTGTGTAACATCTTTCCGCTCGGTTGCTGGATAGTTTTGTGGGAGTGATTTTGAAAATTGGGGACGGAAGTGGATAGGAACGGTCGAGCTGGCAGTGGTGGATCAAACGGAAGTATGCACTGCCCGCTCGATCGATAGAACGGAAGTGTACTAGCTGGCAGTGGTGGAAAACGGAAGTATGCACTGCCCGCTCGATCGATCGAACAGAAGTGTACTAGCTGGCAGTGGTGGAAAACGGAAGTATGCACTGCGCACTCGATCGATCGAACGGAAGTGTGCCCTAGCTGGCAGTGGTGGATCGAACGGAAGTATAAGACGCACTGCCAACTCGATCGATCGATCCAGCTGGCACTGGTAAGAGAAACAATCAGCGCGCTGTGTCGGAAATTGATACCATGACGCACTCTCGGCCATGTGGAATGTATATGACATACTGAACGGAAAACGCTCATGCGAACTCTGGTGTCATTTGTTTCAATCACATGTTCGAAGTCTTCGTATCAGTATTTAAATGGTAAAATGCCTTAATATCAAACATTGAAAGTGGTCGGCATTGCCGGTATTATGTTTCTGTACAATGGCTATTCAAATATTAACTCACATAACGGTAATGCAGTCATCAATATGATATAATCGTTGTGGTTATACGAGAATTGAGCAAGCCTTCATGAACTATTACTCAATACATTCTCTTTACTCACAAGAGGGCCTATTCACAAGGCCTTTTAAACTCAATTTCACGCAGGAACATTATCGAAACAAGCAAAATAAAATAAAACTTAATTACGCAATGCAGTATTATTGGAACGTGGAAATAAGTCACCATCTTGTGCACAATATTTGCGTAGTCGAAATAGCCGTGGGGTTAGTTCGTATGACTGTGAATCTAGAGATCTTGGGTTCGTATCCTGGGCGGAGTAGATATTTTTGCAACCAGATTATCATTTTAAACGATATTTAACAGAATCCATATGAAATTACGTGTTGGTCTGTGAATCAAGAGGACTTGTTTATAAGGAATTTAAGGTTATGAGCGGTGTCGCGTCTATTAATCTAGTTGATCCATATCATATTCTTTATTTAGGCTAGTGCTGGTTGAAGCTACAAATCATCTAATAAAATGAGTTCCGTATTATAAACTACAATATCTGTAAAACACTCCCTTTTACAGTAGATTAATATTTGTGCCAATAATACTATAAAATACCGGTGTATCAACAAATTCACGTGAGGTTAATTCTATGTCAGATGTTACACATCATATGCGACTACTGTAAGGCTCGTAATTTTTTATTACTATTACTATTGCTATGGGGGTGAAGCTGATTCCTGCCCGTGGTGCCCCTGCTAAGGTAGTTGGAATTATATTTCCATTACCGAACTGAACGTCAGCAATCCAGAAGCAAATCAAAGAATGGAGAAAATTAATATAAACCGGCCCTTTTCATCGCCAAAACTGACAATCATCTCTGTCAATATTGAAGGACTTTCATCCACCAAGGAAGAGTTATTAAGCCAGATATGCCATGATCAGAAATGTGATTTACTATGTATTCAGGAAACCCACCGAGACTTGACTCTCCACCGTCCAAAAATCAAGGGTATGAGCCTAATAGTTGAACATCCTCATCGACATTATGGCAGCATTATCTTTGCCAAACCTAATATTCAGATCGTCTCCACAGGAATTTCCATTGTAGATGACACCGAAATTCTTACAGTAGAGCTTAGCAACTGTTCTGTAACATCAGTTTATAAGCCCCCAGGTACTGTATTTAAATTTGTAGAACCCAGCAACTTCCAGCATCAATCTGTGAAGTTTGTTGTTGGTGATTTCAACAGCCGTAACACAATATGGGGTTACTCAACTACCGATGAAAGTGGTGAGGCCGTGGCTGAATGGGCAGACTCATATGATCTCAACTTATTGCATGATAACAAACTTCCAGCATCTTTCAACAGTGCAAGATGGAGGCGTGGATATAATCCCGATATGATATTTGTGAGTGAAAACATATCTCATTTATCAATAAAATCAGTGGGTCAAGCTATTCCTCACACGCAACACCGGCCTATTATATGCCAGATTTATGCTGCCATTCGACCACAGTCAGTTCCTTTCCGACGTAGATACAATTTTAAGAAGGCTGATTGGGAGAAATTTACCATTTCTCTAGAAGAGAATATTCTAAATATTGAGCCAGTTCCTGAATTATATGACGACTTTGTAAATATCGTGAAGTATTGTTCCCGTGTTTCAATTCCCCGAGGCTGCAGAGCACAATATATAAAAGGTCTGACTTCGGAAACTGAGGAACTTTTGAAAAACTATCTTGACCTCTTTGATAATGACCCATTTGGTAACGATACCCTTCAAGCTGGGGAAGATCTTTTAACAGCGATTTCCAAGAACAGGAACGATGCATGGTGCCAATTGATGGAGGAGACGGATCTAAGTAAGAGTAGTCAGAAAGCCTGGAGACTCCTTAAGTACCTGAGCTGTGATCCAACAACAAAAGAGGGACACAAAAATATAACAGCTAATCAGATTGCTCGTCAGCTCGTGGAAAATGGTAAATCTGACCATCCATTACGCAGGTCAGATCATAAAATTGCTCGGTCAGAAGAACTCGAGACTAGTCAACTTATGCAACCTTTTTGCATGGCAGAACTGACGGCAGCCATTGATAGTTGTAAGATCGGCAAGGCAGCAGGAGTAGATGATATCAGATTGGAGCAGATCAAACATTTTGGGGAACGAGCAAGAGAATGGGTCCTAGCTTTCTTCAACAACTGTTTGAAATCCTGCAATTTCCCAAAAACCTGGAGGAAATCACGAGTCATACCGATTCTGAAACCTGGTAAAATGTCAACTGAACCTCAAAACTACAGGCCAATATCCTTGTTGTGTCACCTGCTTAAAATCTTTGAACGAATGTTACTGAACCGCCTAGTTCATGTCGTAGAGCCTGCTCTCATACAACAACAAGCAGGCTTCAGACCAGGGAAAAGTTGTACATCCCAGATCCTTAACCTCACTCAATTCATTGAGGATGGCTTTGAAACACGGAATATCACGGGAGTAGCTTTTATCGATTTGACCGCTGCCTATGACACTGTCAATCATCGTGCTTTGTTACAGAAGATTTATGGAATCACGAAGGATTACAGTTTCACAAAACTTATTGAAAGTTTCCTTCAAAACAGGAGATTTTATGTGGAATTCCAAGGACAGCGCAGTCGATGGAGACGTCAAAGAAATGGCTTACCTCAAGGTAGTGTTCTATCACCAATGTTGTTTAACGTCTACACTAACGACCAACCACTTCCAAGGAACACTAGAAGTTTTCTTTATGCCGACGATCTAGCATTAGCTTGTCAGGGGAAATCCTTCGAAGATGTTGAAGCTCATTTAACACAAGCATTGACTGAGTTGGATGTCTATTACTATGATAATCAACTTCGTCCAAATCCATCAAAAACTCAGTTGTGTGCATTTCATCTGAAGCACAAGCAGGCTCGTCGTGAACTTAACGTCTCTTGGCAAGGAACACGCTTAGTTAACACTCCTCATCCAAAATATCTGGGAGTTACCCTCGATCGTACTCTGACCTACAAACAGCATTGCCGGAATACCAGACTAAAGGTGGAAGCTAGAAATAACATCCTACGTAAGATCACTGGTAGCACCTGGGGCTCTCAACCATCAACCTTGAGAACGACAGCGCTTGCAACATGTTACAGTGTTGCAGAATATGCATGTCCAGTGTGGTACAAATCCACCCATGCAAATAATGTTAACAAGGCGCTTAATGAAACATGTAGGCTTATTACAGGTTGTTTGAAGCCTACACCTCTTGCAAAACTTTACCAGCTTGCAGGGATAGCACCACCGGATATACGTCGTGAGGTAGCAGCCAATGAAGAGAGAGCTAAACAGGTTAATCAGTTTTCCCATCCGTTGTACGGTTATGTACCAGCCACCCGTAGGTTGAAGTCCAGGAGAAGTTTCCTCAACACCACTGCAGTCTTGCTAACTACACCAGCTACAGCTAGAAAACAATTGTGGACTTCTCGGCTTGGGAATAACTCTCTATGGGATCACCCTTCGGAAAGCCTCCCACCTGGACATGATCAGAAATGGATCGTGTGGAGGGCACTTAATCGTCTCCGTTCTGCTGTTGGAAGATCTAAGGATAACTTGCAGAAATGGCACTTCCCCGTCGACTCCACCAACTGCGACTGCGGTATGCCCCATACCATGGAGCATCTACTGAATTGTCCGCTGTGCCCTGCCACTTGTACAGCAGAAGATCTTTTACTAGCAACTTCCAATGCTATACAGGTTGCACATTTTTGGTTGACCGTGGTTTGAAAAGACATTGTGTGTTGTATGGCTTACTTCTCTTTTTTTTTTTTTGTAAATATGTATGTAATTTTAGTGTAATCCAGTATTTTGTTTGCTTCTGACACGAATAAATAAATAAACTATTGCTATTACTATTACTATTACTATTACTATTACTATTACTATTACTATTAATTACTATTACTATTACTATTACTATTACTATTACATATTCAGGACTTTCAAAGGAAGCTGGAAAATGTGGAAGATACTGTCCGTGAGATGGAAGGTGTTGCAGTAGTAGCCGGTGACTTCAACGCTAGGGCATTGGAATGGGGTATGCCACATCAAAATTCGAGGGGACGACGAATTTTAGAGATGGGAGCCACATTAGGATTGGTCGTGATGAATACAGGTACCTCAACGACATTTAGACGACCTGGTTATACGGAGACTAAACCAGATATTACGCTGGTGTCGGATTGTCTGGCAGCCTTGGTAGTAGAATGGGAAGTGATCGAGGATTATACTGCTAGTGATCACCAATATATCACCTTCCGGATTCTACGAGATCACCAGCCTCAGAGGCACAACCCATTGAAGACAACACGTTGGAATGTATCGCGCATCGACGAGGAGAAATTTGTCACTGTACTCTAATCAGTACAGACAGGAACTAGTAACATTGTTGAGGAATTAGATCTTAGAGTTTCTGTTGAGGAACAGGTGGGGTTCACTATGCGTCTCTTGCACCTAACTTGCGAAATGTCAATGCCCCGGAAGAGTCTTCGAAACAATAGACGTCCAGCTTATTGGTGGACTGACGAAATAGCTGATCTTCGAAGAACTTGTCTTCGACTCAGAAGAAGAGCCCAATGTTCAAGACATCGACCAGAGGCTGATTTGAGATCCGCTGAGCACCTTGCAGCTAAGAGAACCCTTCGAGATGCCATCCGAAGACGTAAGACTCTGATGAGGCAGTTGTTAGTCAAAGAAGTAGACGTAGATCCTTGGGGATTAGGCTACCGAATTGTCACCAAGAAACTCGGCACTATGTCCAATACCACGTTGCACGCACGGACGATGGATGCTATTGTAGACGAGCTATTCCCTACTCACCCTGTGCGAATTGATGTGGGTGACGTAGTTGAGCAGGAATTCATTCCTATATTTACCATAGGTGAGCTGAAGGAAGCAGTAGGTTCCCTTCGGAATAATAAGGCTCCAGGCCCTGACGGGATACCCGCGGAAGCCATGAAACTAGCTGTCAAGGTTTGTCCGCAGCTACTGCTTGAAATGTACAATTGTTGTCTGAGAGCAGGTGTCTTTAGTGCCCGTTGGAAAATGGCTCGACTAGTGCTGATTAAAAAAGGAAAGGCAGTGGGGAACGCGCCATCGTCCTATGTATTTTAGACATTGCGGGAAAAGTGCTGGAGAAGCTATTAAAACCTCGCATACTGTCGTCTATTCAAGCCACGGGAATTCTGTCTGACAGTCAATTTGGCTTCCGCCGTGGGCGATGTACAATAGATGTAGTACGCGTAGTAGTTGAAGCTGCGAATCAAGCACAGGAAGGTAACCACTATTCTCGGAAAATAACACTTCTGGTAACCTTGGATGTGAAGAACGCCTTCAACTCAGCTAGGTGGATAGATATGGTTGAAGCTCTCCAATTCACATTCCAGTTGCCTGCATATCTCCAGCGTATAATGAAAGATTATTTGAAGGACCGTACCCTGTTATATGACACTGCAGACGGTCAGAGGAGGAGAAAAGTCACGGCAGGAGCAGCGCAAGGATCTATCCTGGGCCCAGATATGTGGAACATGTTGTACGACGGCTTACTGCGCATTGAGATGCCCGAAGATACATTCCTTGTTGGGTACGCTGATGTTATTGCAACGGTGATTGTAGCCCGAGATGCGGTTCTTGCTCAGTGGAAACTCAATCAGGTAATGCGACGGATGAGTGGTTGGATGAACGCTCATGGTCTGAATTTAGCTATGGCGAAAACTGAAATAGTAATGTTAACTAGGAGGAAAATGGGCACTATAATTCCCATGAAAGTTGAAGAGGTGGTCGTTCGAACTGGAGCCACTGCGAAGTACTTAGGATTTACTCTTGACACGAAACTGACATACTGGTCTCATACGGAAGGCTGCAGACAAGGCGGAAGTAGTGACAGCTGCCATTAGTAGATGCATGGCTAATGTGCATGGTCCTAGACATAGCAAGCGTCGACTACTCTAGTCCACAGCGCAGTCTATTCTCCTGTATGGAGCTGAGATTTGGTCTGATTCGCTGAGGATAGAGAAGTATAGGAAACGCCTAGCTGCAATTCAGAGGAGATGAACTCTGAGGGTGGCGTGAGCTTACCGTACAGTTTCGGAACCTGCAGTTCTGGTTGTCTCAGGTGTTGCGCCAATAGACTTCCTCGCGCAAGAACGTAAAGACGTATACTTCCGCCGAGTAGAACAGGGCAAGGCTCAAGCGCGGAAGGAAGCCGTAGCACGCAAGATGGAGCTTTGGCAGCAGAGATGGAATGACGATCTCAGAGGAAGATGGACTGCTCGGCTGATACCGAGTCTGGTCGAGTGGACAAGTAGAAAACATGGAGAAACTAATTACTGTCTGACTCAGATGTTGACAGGTCATGGCTACTTTCGGTGTTACCTTCATCGTATGGCCAAAGTAAGGAGTCCAGTATGTATTTACTGCGAGAACGAACGAGATGACGTATATCATACGTTCTTCGTCTGCGCTCCTTGGGCAGCGGAAAAACAACGACTTGAAGCTGAGGTTGGTCCAATAACGCCGGACAATATAGTTGGAATTATGCTGAGGAACGAGCTCAGCTGGGATACGATCGCTTTCTTTGTTGAGGTGGTCCTTCGTCAGAAGAAGTCGGATGGGGACTTGCTGGATTTAGTTGATTAAGTCTGCGATCCGCGGACTATGAATTGAGAAGTAATATAGTGCTTGTGAAGCAAAGAAAATGGCTCCATCCTGAAGTAATACGAGAGTGGTCCCGGGATGGGTTTTGTCAAGAGGACAGGGTGTGGTTTTTTAGTGGTTAAGAATCCCGCACTCTTGAGGGGTGCGGACCCTTCTCAAGGTCTTATGCAAGATTTTTCCACTTCCCTCATAAAAAAATACTATTATTATTATCATTATTATTATTATTATTATTATTATTATATGCCTGGCTGCGTGGCTCAGCGGTTATGTTCTCGCTTGCTGAGCCCAACATAGCAGGATCGAATCTCGGCGCAGTCAGTTGGCATTTGATGGTGTGTAAATGTGAGGGAGCCGTGTCAGTAGATTTACTGATCCCCTTCAGAGCAAAATTCTGGCCACCTCGGCGTCTCTTAAATCCGCAGTGGGGACAGAAGACTCATAACATTGTGTTTATATATTATCATTATTATTATTATTATAATAATAATAATTATTATTATTATTATTATTATTATTATTATTATTATTAAGCCTCCGTGGCTTAGGCGGCAGCACGCCGGCCTCTCACCGCTGGGTCCGTGGTTCAAATCCCGGTCACTCCATGTGAGATCTGTGCTGGACAAAACGGAGGCAGACAGGTTTTTCTCCGGGTACTCCGGTTTTCCCTGTCAAAAATTTCATTCCAGCAACACTCTCCCCCATCATTTCATTTCATCTGTCATTCATTTAATCATTGCCCCAGAGGAGTGCGTCAGGCGTCGGCAGCCGGCACAGTTCATATCCTCGCCGCTAGATGGGGGCTTCATTCATTCCATTCCTGACCCGGTTGGAGACTGGAAGCAGGCTGTGGATTTTCATTCATTATTATTATTATTATTATTATTATTATTATTATTATTATTATTATTAATATTGTACTAACGTCTCAGAAGCCATGGGGATATCCGGAATGGTCTCTGTATAACCCGGACGCCGAAAGGTTGACACTGCGCCTACATTTAAGATCAAAAGCCCTGTCCTTGATGCCATTTCCAGAATGAACTTAACTCGGGAATTGGTATGTGGCATACCCCATTCCACTGCTCTGGCATTGAAATCCCCAGCTACAATGATTGCTCCAGTTGTATTAAGAATGGCATCTTCCAGAGAGTTGACTTTCTGACGAAATTTTCCCATTGTTTCATTTGGAGTAAGATAGACACTAAAATAGGTGACTCCTCTACTCTTTAACCAAACGAATCCCTTCCCGCTCCCATGTTCTTTAAGTGGATTTTTTCCAGGGTCTATGATCCAAATAGCAGAGGTGCCTAATTGATCTCTAAGCCAGAGAGGTGACTTCTTATCTTGGTACTGTTCACTAATTAACAGCAGATCAGCTTGTTTCTCGGCAGCTAGCTGGTACAACAGATGATGGGCTGTTCTACTCCTTTCTATATTAGCTTGTAGAAATCGGATCATTTTTGTTTCAGGTACGTCGCTTTCTCCAGGGCCTCTCGGAACACCTTACATTGGCCCGATCCGGCCACATGACACAAATCCTGCTGCGTAACGCCACTCTCCTCGCATAAGGCACACTTCTTTGGGTTGATGCAATCCTTGGCTTTGTGATCATTCTGTCCACAGTAGAAGCAAGACTTGCTTCTGTCAGGCCCCTCACAAATTTTGGCTATATGACCATAAGGAATGGAAGGTTATAGAAGACTACACTGGTAGTGATCATCAGTATATTAATTTTGATGTGTGCAGTAATATAAGTGGGAAGAACTTATCTACTCAGAAACAACGGAGATGGAATTTGAATAAGATCCATCTTGATGCATTTAAGGAGGCGTTAGCCAGTGGTGTAGAACTAATTGAGGATATGGAGCCTGACGGAGAGGCTGATGTTGAGAATTTCGTTTCCTCAACTATGAATCTTATTACATTGGCTTGTGATACCTCAATGCCAAGTTTAAGATCACGCCATCGGAAGAGCCCTGCATATTGGTGGACACATGAAATTGCAGAATTGAGGCGGAATTGCCTTAGACTCCGACGTGCTGCACAACGGACAAGAAATCTGGACGATGCCAATGCCTTATCAGCCGAACATAGAGATACAAAGAAGCTACTTCGGAAAACCATAAATAAAAGCAAAGCTGAGAGCTGGAGGTAGCTATGTGAGGATATTGACACTGATCCATGGGGATTGGGTTATAAAATTGTCAGAAAGAAGCGTGGGTCACAAAGAACACCGTGCGTCATGGATGCAAACAGTATGGCCATTTTTGTCCAAACTCTTTTCCCAACACATCCAGCAATCCCTGAGCAGAATTTCGATGTAGATGTTGAAATTCCTCTTTTTATTGAGGATGAGTTGAATAGGGCTACTCATTCTCTGCGAAGCAAAAAATCCCCTGGTCCTGACGGCATCTCAAATGAGATTCTCAAATTAATAATCGAGTTACATCCACAGTTAATATTACGAATGTTCAACGAGTGTCTAAAAGCAGGAGTGTTCAGCATCTGCTGGAAGGTCTGTCATCTGGCGCTCATTAATAAGGGTAAGGGAGACCCGGATTTACCATCATCATACCGCCCTCTGTGTATGCTCGATACAACAGGGAAGCTCTTTGAGAAGCTTCTGAGGGTCAGGTTGCGCCAAACGATCATGGCAGAGGGCGACTTATCACCAAGAAAATATGGATTTCGAACAGGAAGATCGACCCTGGATGCGATACAAGAAATTGTTGCAGCTGTCCAGCGGGCGGAGAATTACAATCACCACTCTCGTCGTGTGGTTCTCTTTGTTACTCTTGACGTAAGAAATGCATTCAACTCTGTCAAGTGGAGTGACATGCTGAATGCGTTGGAGAATACATTTCATGTTCCAAATTATCTCTTACGGATGATAAATTCCTACTTGAAAGATCGTTCGTTGATTTATAACACGACAGAAGGACAACGCAGGGTACGGGTCTCAGCCGGAGCAGCACAGGGTTCGATTTTAGGACCAGATCTATGGAATATCACATATGATAGCTTGCTGAGAACTGAAGTCCCTGATGAAACTATCCTAGTAGGTTATGCAGATGATGTTGCTGCTCTTGTAGCAGGAAGAAGTGTCGAGCAGGCACAGTTGCGACTCAATATGGTAATGCGTACAATCAATAGTTGGATGGAGGAACAAGGTCTGTCTCTAGCACTTAGTAAGACAGAAATTGTAGTCCTAACAAAGAAGAGAATTCAGACAATACTCCCAATACAGGTAGGAGACATACAAGTTGCGACGCGGCCAGCAGCAAAATATCTGGGCCTCATGATCGACAATAAATTGAATTTTGGAGAACAAATTAGACGGACTGCGGATAAGGCGGCAAGAGGAGTAACGTTTCTCAGTCGGCTAATGGCCAATGTTGGTAGGCCAAAATCTAGTAAGAGGAGATTACTGATGATAGCCATCCATTCAGTTCTGCTGTATGGAGCGGAAATATGGGCGGATGCCCTGGATAAGGAAATTTATAGAAAGTCACTAGCACAAGTGCAGAGGCGGGGTGCTTTACGCGTGGCATCTGCTTATCGCACGGTCTCCGAAGAAGCAGTTCTTGTTATTGCTGGGATAATTCCAATTTTTTTTCTAGCGAAAGAACGCAAGTACATTTACTGGAGGAAATCGGAAGTAGGTTTACAAAATGCAAGACGAACAGCAAGAGCACAAACCTTTCACAATTGGCAGATCAAATGGGAGCAAGGACACCGAAGCCAGTGGACTAGGAGAATGATACCCCAGGTGCAGGTTTGGACAGAGAGGAAACATGGTGAGGTTGGTTATTATCTCACTCAGTTTTTGACTGGCCATGGGTACTTCTGTTCTTATCTTAAGAAGATGGGGAAAGTGGATTCACCAGATTGTATCTACTGTGTTAATGAGGTAGATAGTGCTAATCACACCTTCTTCTCTTGTGGACGGTGGGTCCAAAGTAGGCAGTCTCTTCAAGATCACATTGATGTAGAGATATCCCCGGACAATATTGTTGCAGTGATGCTACAAAATGAGGAAAACTGGAAACTGGTAGCAAGCTTTGTTGAAGATATCCTCCGAACAAAGAAGACGGATCTGGATCGCCACTTAAGATCATTCATTACGGAAGAGTGCCCTACGGGCAAATATAAAATGACTCTAGCCTGAAGTAATGTGCTAAACGGTTCCAGGCTAGTGTTCAGAAGTAAAGGGGGAGTTTTAGTCGGTAGTCTGCTACTCAGGAGCAGGAGCCCGACACTCTGTGCGTAAATGCATTTCTTCCCCTAACAAAAAAAAAAAAAAAATGTAATTGATATTGTAACTATTATTATTATGATTATTATTTGAGGTAGTGGCGAATGTTGATTCAATGGACGAAGCATCTTGGTCACCTGCCCTTGATGATAAATGAATACTGGCTTTTATTTAACTTCCATACTACAAGAAATGGACAAACTAATGGAAAAAGGGGGTAGAAATTACAGAGAAAAGAAATTTCCTAAACTCTCTATGAATAAGGATTGAGGGACTGGGAAGGAACTGAACCATGAGAGGGCGATAGGAAAGGGGAGAAGAGGAGAGTAGTTCCGTGAAGGAATAACGAGCTTATTTTCATATATCCTACGTATGTTAATTGCCTATATCAACATACAAAATTCCAGTTTGATTGCTGTAATATATTCGTAGATATTGAGAACCGTCTAAATATATTTCGGTTGCCATGTTGGATTTAAACATATATATAGGCCATACAGTTATGTACTATTACTCTAGATGAAGATTATTGCGTGGGTTTATTATTAAAACTTCAATCGCATAATTGGGACACAAGAAATAAAAAAAGATATTTAAAAATTTCTCACAGGCGCCATCTCGAGGATATGAAAACAATTGAAAAAAATTAGATGTCAGTGGATTAAAATTTGTATAAGCATTTACCGTACCAAGTTCCACTGCTCTCGGATGGTTACATCGCGAGAAACGTCCATATAAATATTCAAATTTCACTTCGTCGCCATGTTTGATTTGGGCCTACCCGGTTATTTAAGGTCCTATAGGTACACATATATTAATAGCCTCTTTTAACATACGACATTTCAGTTTGATTGCTGTCATAGATTACTGCAGTAGATACCTATTGAGAACCGTCTAAATATTTCGGATGGTCTACATGTCGGAGTTTTATATATATAGGCCTTAGAGCTATGTATTATTAGATGACAATAATTGCGTAGGTTCATTATCCAGACGTTGATTTTGATCGCATGATTAGGACACAAGAAATAAAAACTTAATTTAAAAATTTCGCACAGCCACCATCTTGAGGTTATGTTAACAATTGAACTAAAGTAGATATCAGTGCATAACAACGTGTAGAGATATTTGCTGTACCATGTATCACTGCGCCCGGATGGTTTAATCGCGGGAAAAGTCAATTTAAATCCTTCAGACTCGCTTCACCGCCATGTTCGTTTTGAACCAAACAGGTTTCTGAAAGTCCCATAGGGAAACTTCTAGTAGTACCGTTCACCACCGTACAAGAATTCAGGGTAATATCAAAAAACGTTTCGAAAATATAGTAGAATGCTTGTGAAATATTTTGCATAGTCGCCATGTCGGAGTGGTAACACGGAATAACATTTAAAGGGCACGGTCGGGTTTGGACAAAGTAGTGTTATGTCCTTACCGAGCCTCATTGAAATTGCTCGAACCGTTTAGATTTTATTAGGGGCGACACACATACGCACACACACACACATACACACACATACGAAGACACACACGGACAAAAGGTGATCTCATAAGCCTATTTTTTCATAAATGAATATAGGCTAAAAAGGGAACACCGTACACAGTTGAGGAATCCCTCGAGGACACAAACTTCCGAGCTACCATCCGTGAACAAATAGCGTGTAGACCTTTCCAGGGTGTACCATGCGTGATGAGTAGGGCAAGAATTTAGATGATTTGCTTTTTTTTTTTTTTTTTTTTTTTTTTAATGAGCACGATTTGTTAGTGAGTTGTATATCAGCGTGCTTCAGAGTAGGAAGTGTTCTTTTATTTTTTACCCCTGGCACTACAGCCCATAAAGGGACTAGGCCTACCAAGCGAACGCTGCCGAGCCATTTGGCCTGCTGATATTGGGGTGACCCGTGGTCAGCGCATCGGGTCCCCTCGGTCGTTAATCTTGGGTTTCGTGACCGGGGCGCTGCCTCACTGCAGACTGCTACTCAATTGTCCTCAAGTGGCTGAGTTCTTTCCGTTCCAACCCTCACGTCAGTCTCTAAAATCCCTGACGGAGGCGGGGATCGAACCCGGGGCCTCCGGGTGAGTGGTTGTAGCGCTACCCCAACACCACGGGGCCGGCTTAAGAAGTGTTCTACTAAGCGTAAATATTAGAGCATTTTCTTTGCATTTTTTCTAATTTTTTGGAATAGGGAATTTTTAGGGTTTTTCATTGAATTTTTGTGCATTTTTTCAATTCTTTTCAGGACATTTTATATGGATTTGAGGTATTTGTTGGTTGTATGTTATCTTTTTTGGATTCCTACCTGGCGCTATAGCTTGCTTAGAAACATCTGGAGTTAAGTTGGTGGAGCAGAGAGACTTGGTGAAAGAATTGGTGAGTTACTTAGAAAATGTAAAAGGTAAGGTGGGGAAGGATGTAGCGAAGAAATTGATGCTGCCTTTGAGCAAAAATAAAGTGTTATTCCATTGTCTTCAATTACAGATGCTCTTTCGGGTAAAACATTTTCTCTTGGAGAACTACCAGGACGGTTAGAAGCAAGTGACATAGTTTATTTTAAGAATGCTATAGCATCAGTATAAGTGAAAAGGGGCTTCTCAATGTACAAGGCTTTGTTAGCAGACAAAAGGCAGTCATTTTGCTTTGAAAATCTGCAAATGGTGTTTATTGTACATTGCAATTCAGGACTGATGAAATGAACGCTCAATACTTGCAAGTAAAATGAAAAACAAATCACTTCGTCTGTTGTGTATATTTTATTAACATGTCTGTAATTACTTCATTAAATAAACTTGATCTTTACTAAACAGTACTCTTTAAACCAGATATCAGAGTAAATTAATTGCAATTTTAATGGAATTTTAAAATTTTTATAGGGTATTTGTTTGAGATTATGAGGTCATAACTGCATTTATAAAGTGCATTATTCAATGATTTGTAGGGCATTGAATTCATAGCCCTAGTGATGAGGTTACACAGCCCCTACGCCCATTCGGGTCTCCTACAGCAGGCATAAGGTACAATGAGAACACAATTAGTTTCGTAAATAATTAGCTTAGCTTATTTACATGCATTCTACGTGTCTATCATACCACAAGACTGTGTCAATTAAAAATATTTATTATCTACAGGGCGATGTACTATACTCAGTGGTCCACTAGCTCCTCATTTTTCAGAGGTAGGCAACTCAACTAACACTATCTATCACCGCTGCAAATAACAGTGCAGTATATTTGGACAGGAAGTGTCTATAAGGACTACGAATAGATTCCATGCGTGCCAGTCTTGCACACGCCACTTACTAGCCGAATCATCCATCGCTGCTGTTGCGTCAGCCAAGCTGCCTGGTAGCAGCTTCGGTTCCCAGGCTGGTACACTTTTTATTCACTTAGACTTACGGGGAGTCGTAAAGGTCCAAATCGGTTGTTTTTGACATTTTCACTCTTTTACACTTTAATAATATATGATTCATTCTGATTAATTTGATATTGTACCCGAGGGTATGAGGCTAACTGGTTATGAACCTGGTACTCTGGAAAGCAGGAATCATACACATGATTTCAAGGAGGACCGAACCCAAGATCTATGAGGGAGAACAGCCCAAGGAAACCGAGAGAGGTATCACACAATAATAACTGAGGTAATTACAGCGTAATTCCATGTCTATGAGAGGAATTAAACGCATTTATTGAGAGAAATATTGTACAATTAGAAGGCTAACATACAGGATTTTGAAGCTAAGTTAGAAAACTGGGTCTGTATGACAGAGAACAAATTGCCCTAGTTCAGGAGGCGTGCCAGACAGGAGCTCGTATCCATCATTGTCGAACTATTTACAAGCGTCATGTGGGGCGAGAGGGCGCACACATGCTTCAAAAATCACCTTCGAACAAAGGCCAAGCCGAGGAGAGGGGGTAGACCCACGATGGAATCACTGATTACTCGTGAACGGGGTAATCAAATGACATGAGAGTAACACCACTGTGAAGGAAATTCCAAGGAGCTAATTTAGGAGATTTCAAGCATCAAAATCGAAGCCTGGACATCATAAGAGGCAGATGCCCACATTTAAGGCAGTTCGCGGAAGTCGACCGGGGAATCACCCCGAGAGTGGCTTGGGTACGCCGTTCAGGAAACAATTAATTGTAATTAATTGGCCGAACGGATCGCCATCACGAAGCCAGAATTGGAACCTCCAAGTAATAATGCACCAGAATAATGCATTACCAGGTCGGTAACTGCAATACAAAAGAAGAAGCTCCCGTACAAGGAAGGAATTACATTTTGGTCAAAATCCTTTATATAGCATGGGAGGCTGGAAATCATAAGTCTTATGAAGTCGTTGACGAGAGGAACACGTAGTCTTATGGAGTCGTTGCCGAGGGGAGCACGTAGTCTTCTGAAGTCGAGAAGTAACGCTAAGACAATGAAAGGTGCACAGTGAAACCAAGTACAAATTATTGTTACATAAAGCCACGTACAGTAAGTGACGCACATATCAAAACGATAGTAACTTACATAAGTATAATGTATAACCGCCCAATAAAGTCGCGAAGTCTCACTGAAGACAATGGACTTATCAGCTAGATAAAGAGATGATCGGTAAAGTATCGTTAAAGTACCATTCCAGTGTACACGATAGATCATGGGATTGAGGACAGTTGCCACAGGTATTGTGATAAACATTGAAATAACAGACGCTAGATTGCAAAAGCTAGACGCTCTGCAGAAAAGAGGTTCAAATGTTAGAGAGTGAACTCTATTAGTTGAAACAGGGATTTATAGTCACCTGGAACCAGTAGAAGAGGAATAAGACAGGAGAGATGTACACGCAGACTGGGGAGAGACTTTCACTGGGAAGGGAACCAGGGCACGTCAGGGAACATACGACGCCTGCAAATCTGAAATTGCGCAGTGATTAAGAGCCCACGAGGCACCGTGTATAAAGTCAGTGTACAATAATTTGTATGTTTTCAAGTGTTTTTATTATAAATTATATTATAAGTGTTGTGAAAATGTGTGAAAGCGTTCCATGTAAAATGTATCCAAGTGAAGTGGTGTCAATGTTGTTAAAGCCACATAAAGTGTTTATTATGGAAGCTACGATGACGTGCTAAAACGCCAAAATGGTGGGCACAACGCTGTACTGTTGGATAAATCCACCAAGGAATAAAGTGTGAGTACCATTCAATGTATTAATATAATGGTATAGCTCACGGCAGGAAATGCGTAAGGTCATGTTCAATATAACAGTAAAGTTAAATGATCATCTAATAAATGGGTCGAAGTCGATATAAACATGAATGTTCGGCATATCTATACCATATAACGTTAAATTGTGTCAAGTCCGGTAAAATTGTAAGTGAAAGACAGGGAAAGTGTGAAAATATATGTGTATCAGGATATTTATGTACATGTTAGAGTGTAATAATTGCCATAATTTACGCAGTATGCGTCGTAGAGAAGGGCCAGTAATTAAATACCAGTATGATAGAGCCGATATATAGCCATGAGACCAGTCATATCCGGGAGGTAATAGAAGTGTCATATGAACAGAAATAGCTAATAGCAATGATTGTTGAGCCACTATAAGTGAGCAATGTTAACGTAGAAGCCGGAACTTTTACATAATCGCGGGGAACTATTCCTTAGTATGCACGTCAGGACGTCTAGTGAGCCATTCTTCGAATGTAAGTACCTTACAGCCGTAGAGCGTACGGATATATATATATATATATATATATATATATATATATATATATATATATCTATCGACAGTGATTGGGACAGGTGGGAGGCCTGTATGCCCAAAGCAGCATCGTCGTAGCGACTAAGGAGTAACAGGTGCCACCTTAGATCAGCTAATTATTGAATATTCACCTCATGGGAGTGTGACATTATTGTTTTGGAGGGATCATGTGATCCCTGCCATCCGAATGTATCGTGAAGAGGAAAAACGATAGACCCGTACTTTCACGTAGACGTGAGCCATAGACAAATCCTCAGGACGCCCTAACTATGAGAAGTTCATAAGAATAATATTTGAGAGCCTTGTGAGCCAATTTATTTACCCTAATGATGGGATGTTAAATAATTAGATATTTTCCGTTCATCGCTATGACACATTCTACACTTTGCCCGTGAAATATTAACATGTGTAACCTTGAAGGCTTTTGTTGACAAGTTGCGACTAGGTCAATGTCTAGAAGAGAGAGAAACAGGCGGCCATGATAGGTGAGGGCGGAGTCAGCCACCCCATTGTAAGCACAGCGGGAGGGCAAGTGACCGCGGAACCTTTTTACACTGGTACTGTAAAAGTGTAATGTAAAAAATTTTGCCCTGAAATAATTAAATATTGATTGTTATTATTTCATAAATCAATTGTATGCATTTAGAACATGTATAAATCTCGAAGAATTGACGAGATAGCATACAAATTAGCCAAGTTAGAGTATTGTAACCTCTTAACTTCGCTGGACCCTGTTGGCACACTATTAAGAAGTGAAAACCCATATTAAATGATATTTTATGCAGACGGGTAGCCCAGATTACGACTTGACACAATGATAACAATAACTAACTACTTGATAACGACTGAATATGGCATATGGTGAAGCACATACTGAGCATTGTTGTAGTAGAGTAGAGATGGTACTCGGATGCACGTTTGAAAGAAAGGGGAAAGAAGGATGATGGTTATACAAGTAAACGAACGTAATCATAATATGTTATACATGTGATGTGTATTGTTGAATCATATAATTTAATGATAAATATTCCGTATGCACAGCGGACAGTTTGATTGATTCAAAATAACTATAGTAAAAGGTAAATAGTGCCATAAGTAAACATGCTTGTTTAGTGAAAGTTTTGCTTTAAGTTGAGTTCATGCATAGATTGCTTTCATTAATCAAGCAATGTGAAGTAAACTGTGAACATTTCGTCCATGTTACGAGTGATTTTAGGAGTGCAGATTAGATTTGTTTTGAGTGCAGTGAAGGCACCACATATTTAAAGACGCACATTATGAGGAAGGAAGGAAAGGAAGGAAGCTTGTAGTTTATCGTGACCGTCAATCTCTAGATCATGAGCCACGGGACCTCCTTTTTACGTGGAATCCGAACCACAGGACATGGCATTTCAGTCCGAAAAATCTCACATGCATTGACCGGGAATCAAACCCGGTCCGCCTTGGTGATTATGAGGAAGGGAGAGTGTTGCAGCATGGCTGGTGAGACCATGGTATTGGTCTAAACAAATCGGTGGATTAGTGGGCCAGGACTGCGGAGCACAGATGATTCATATTAGGGTTTTGTGACTGTTCATAACCATCATCTGTGTGCTCCATATTTGACTTTGTGTTGAGGGATTTAAATGTAAACGTAATTGTGTTTTTGTTGTTTGTTTTTGCCATGATTTTCAAATAAATTCATTTATTATAGGAATATGTTTGTTTTCCATGTAGAGTAGTTACCTGTCAGTCGTCAAATCCTGAATGTGTGTTCGTATTGTGGGGGAACGTAACATACCCCGAAAGACCCTGAGCTATCGGGATACGGATACATGTTCTCCATATAACAAATGGGTATAGTATGTGTATTATTATTATAGTAGAGCCTCCGTGGTTTAGGCAGCAGCACGTCGCCCTCTCACCTCTGGGTCCGTGGTTCAAATCCCGGTCACTCCATGTGAGATTTGTGCTGGACAAAGCGGAGGCAGACAGGTTTTTCTCCGGGTACTCCGGTTTTCCCTGTCACACATTTCATTCCAGCAACACTCTCCACTATCATTTCATTTCATCTGTCATTCATTTAATCATTGCCCTAGGGGAGTGCGACAGGCTTCGGCAGCCGGCAGAGTTCATATCCACGCCGCTAGATGGGGTCTTCATTCATTCCGTTCCCTGACCCGGTCGGTCGACTGGAAGCAGGCTGTGGATTTTCATTTTCATTATTATCATAATCCAATATTTTCTATTTTTAATTTCTTTTTCTTATATCACTGTAGTCCTAATTTTTCTTTAAAAAAGTCTTGCAAGGTTTGATAAACAGCATATCTCACAAACTATTTGGTATAGAAGGCTGTGGTTTGGCTTATATTTCAAAGGAAATCATCATTTGGCTATTCTGTCGAGAAGAGTGTCAGCGGTCGATGGTCCTCCGACATCTCTATCTAACGGACACAATACACTTATACTGTATAGTTGCTACTACTACTGCAACTAAATACTTTCACCCAAACCTTTAGACTTAGATTTAATAGCCTAAGTGTAACGGATCTGATGATATCGCTTGACGAAACCGGCCATCCAAGTGTATCTATTAATTTATTTATTAATCTCATGTATTTCCTTTTCCTGATTAGGGAATAACCCCTCACAATTGTAAAAAATATTAACATATTACTTAGTTATATTGAATTCTGTTTTGAGTGACTCAGTTGGTTGTAATATTTGCAGGGGATAGTGAAACTCTGAGAAAATGCTTCAAATCGAAATGACCTTACTTCTTAACATCAATTTTCTCAAAATTACTTTTTTCAAAATAAAAGCCCTGTTTTCTCAGAAACTACTGATGGTATTTCCATAATTATTTTGCCATATAATGTATATTGCATACCAATACTGTGGATACTCGAAGAGTCAATTTGTTCAAGTAGTTTTTTTTTTTTTTTAGTCGTTTACCCTCCAGGTTGGTGGAACCCACGGACTCAGCGAGGGAACTCACCACTACCGCCTCTACGGGCAGTGTCCTAGAGCTGGGAACATCTAATCGGAAGGGATACAACTGGTGAGGTGGGATTGGCACCTCGCCCAGGCGGCCTCACCTGCAAAGCGAACAGGGGCCTCATGAGGGAAGGTAAGGGATGGTTAGGCTGGATAGACAAGGAAGAGGGAAGGAGGCGGCCGTGGCCTTGAAGAAGGTACTGTCCCCGTAAATCCGGATAGTAGGCTGTCAGATATCCGCCCCCCTCAATCGGATTGCCAATAATCAATCGCACCGGCACAGCTACATCAATGAAAATGGCACTGACAGATACTATCGAGATTAGAGCACAGCAGTTAACAAGAAATTATTGTGGAACACACCAAAATATACGGGGGTTCATACTTACCTTCACTTACCTATTCAAATTAATCTCGGGTATGGGTTGCCAACTGGATCACTTAAAGTATGCCCACACAATAACCTCCACCATGATATTTAAAATGAACCAAGACGGAAACAAGAAACTTTAAACTGTACAATAATTTATTTCACATAAAGGGGTGACTCTAACAAAAATAGACAACAAAATACACGTGGCAATCAGAAGCCATTGTCAATATAATCATGTCCTCCTGTAGGACTTGTAGACGTTACATACAAAATTTTATCTTTCACTTGCTTATAAAGAACGTAATAATAGTAATACACTTGGAATGGATGAGGGAATTGGAACGAGACATGTAGCAATTGTTTTCCTCTTTCATAAACATCACACTTTATTTATAACTGCAAGCCTGTTACGTAGTCGACCTTGGCCTCTAACATACAGTTGTCAGGCCAGCTGCGATCCACCCTACATCATGTCGCATGCCTACGTCGTTAAATGGACCCACCTGTCCAGCCAGTGCTAGCATATGCTCGTAACCTCCGAGCCTAGCTCCTTTTCAAACACTTTACATGTCCTCAACTCAACTCAAATATTATCACGCAAATCTTTTAAATGCTCCAATCAAATATTACTGGATTACTCTAATAATCCCAAAACTTGTTTAATGGTATAATCCATATGTATAATTAGCGTTCTTTAGAGTATATTAACAAAACTCTTAATGTTTATAACAAATGCTCATTAATTGTTTATAACAATTACAAATTGTTTATAATATTGTCAAATGACAATTGAAAAATCTATACACGCCTCTCTTAATTCCTTTCGTTACAAATTATTATTAAAGATAATTACATAATTATTTACAATGTTAATATTATTTATTTTAGAAATACATTAAACCACACGTTTATCCGGTTGATAATTACTCAAATCAGGTTAATATAATCGACCAATGAAGGTTAGTTATATTTAAGCTTATATTCAGGTTTAATAAGTTTTAATAATTATTATTATTATTTGTGACGGTAACCTCCATTCAAAATCGTTATCTCAAATTATTTAAACACTCTTGTTAATTTTAACAGTAATTTCACATGATTAATTTTCAAAGGACCTGGACAATAAACTCAGCGGAAAAATACTTCGCTTCAAACGCACAAAATTGCATAAAATAGGCCCAGAATTCATCATATATTTCAATATATATGGCATAAAAATCTTCCACAAAATATACAAAAAACCTCCACTTATAATCTCATCAACTTCATTAATATTACTGTGGGAATCTCCTTCACTTATTCAAGGGCATTATTCATCAGCGACTTTTACATGTCCACTGAACTAACGATTATACATCCATAGTTCCACTTCAAAAATTCTTATATTCATTAATTGTTTCAAAACTGTTATTTATTTAACCTTTGTGGGTTTCATTCATGAATCGATATGAAGTAAAAATTTGCCAATCACAAATAAATTTAATAGCAAATACGATTATACACGCCTCTCTGGTCTATCAAAATTGAGATTAATATCTCCTAAGTATCGTAGTATAAAAATACTATCTTCAAACAAAGTTCATCTAAACTGCAAAATAGTCGAATAGAATACAATTAGACTTTGGAATGCAAACATTATTGTTCCAATCTAGTATTGAGAAAAACTCCTATCAAAAGTTCATTACTATAGTGTATTCAATAAATCGTAATCAAAGTTCATATTTCATAAAATTGTCTATAATGCAATGGTAATTTCAGAACTGACGATAAATGTCTATGTTGCAATCATGTTCATAAAACGACTAGTATTTCCAAGATCGTCGATACAGAAATAGATTTTAACGCTCTAAAATCTTTTAATTATTCTTCTTTCTTGAGGATGACAGAAAATTGGTCAAAGTAATTAACTGAAGAGAATTACTTTAATAAAAATGACACGCTGTCTGAATTCAAATCTGCCATAGAAAATCGTTAACTTTACAGTCAAATCGTGACTTCAAAAATATGCAAATTACTGAAAGAATATAGAAATCAGTCTCAACTGATCCAAAATTATTTTAATATGCCAAAGACATAGCAATGTCTTAATAAATCGTAGAAAAAGCATAAATCATCGAAGTGTACTGAGTACAGAATTATCAAGCAAGAATATGGGGCAAAATATATATGGGACAAAAATATGGGAAAAATGGTTGCTCAGATATCGCTAAATGACTCAAATAAAACAAGAAACGTTCACGACTACCTTATCTGTTGATTGAAGTTCTAGAGGAAAATCTTCCAAAGAAGACTGGTGATGGTTCCATTTCACCAAAAAGATGTGCTCCGTCCTCGAACCTGGAACCAGCGCCCTCGGAGAATAGAACTGCTTCCTCCTCCGGAAATTGCACTGCTCCGTGTATACGATAGACATCCTTCTGGCAAAACTCTTCTTTGTGTGCCGGGTCCACCCTGGCCTCTCTTGATAGTTCCTGAAGTTCTGGTAGAAATTCGCCATGAAGTTTATTTGCAGTTATTTCCGCAGAAATATTCATATTTGTGGAGTATGAATATGTTTCCACTGCCATTTGATATAATTCAGCGTTGGACAACGATGCATGAGTGTAGTTGGATGTTCACTACATGCTCGCTTTTGTAGAAAGACAATTAGCGAAGTTCCATGCTGTTATTTCACTCCATCGATATATGTCCCAATTGCATTAAAGTCCTTAGCCTTCCATCTCCATTTCCGTTATAATAGTTGAAAGAACTGCGATATTATATTGTTCCATGCTAGAATGCAGCGTCGTATCACCAAATGCAATATGAAGTAGCACGGTTGCAATACGTGTCAGCCGTAGCGTAGAATGTGATATTATGAAAGTGCTTCTCAGATGGCGAGAAAATCACTTTTGTCTGCCGTCTTAAAATGCCAATATCTTTCGAATTATAATCTTGAAAATGTTCAACCTTTCTACGCACTTTAATATAGTACTGCACAATCGAATTAGCTTAAAGGCATTAGTCAACTCTTGATATATTTCTTGTAGACTTGAAAATGTGTGCGTTTCAACTTCGCCTAGTTTCAAACACCGTAAAATGGAACTGCGGCACGCTCGAAGCTCGTTCGATGCGGTGGGCTTTACCACACGCTAAAGACGACTTGTTTCACTGATTCACCCGAAAACGACTATATGACATCAGAAATATATATGCGGTATGAGATATATATGCGATATGAGATATATATGCGATATGAGACACATGAGATATGAGAGCTCCTCTCTGCTGTGCAAGACCTTTTATCAACTTCTTAAGGGGCGTATCCATCCCTTCCATAGCTTGTTTCTCCGTCATAGCTAGAAGTTCTAACTTTGGCAATACTTGACGGATTTTCACATTTCAAAAACTCAAAAATAATGTCTTCAAAATTCCAAATCAATGCCATAACTGAAAATAGGTTTCCACAATTCTGCATTCCAAAAGTAACTAAAATATAGTAGTTTCAGTAATCTCCGTCTCCCTCCAAACTATCATTCATTGGTTCGAGTCGTTTCCTCCAATCGCGTAACTTCTTCCTCAGCACAATTCCATGTTTCCCTGCGACTGCGTCGTAAATCTCAGATCTTTCTCGAACAAAATCATGACGTCACCAAGAATCTCAGCTCAAGCAGCCTACTTGCATGAAGTCTGCGTCATCCGTGCTTACGTCAGTAGTGGAGTGATGACAGTTCCAACGCACTCCAGAACCCTCCTCGACCCACTACTAAGCCTCAGCCATGTTAAATATCTCTCGAACGCATGGTCCGATTTTGACAAATGAGGTATCGTTCGACTCGGGCTGACGTCCTCTTTGCTATGGACCACTCATTGTAATTTTAAAAAATTTGGGAAACTCGATTTTGGGGTAAACACGTGTTTTTGTGATTTTGCCGATATTTCACGAAGCAATAACGCTAGAGGCATGTACGATGGGTCCAAGGATTCGGGCAGACGTCCTTTTGCTATAGACCACTCGTTGTAATTTTTTAAAATTTTGGAAACGCGATTTTGGGGTAAACACGTGTTTTTTATGATTTTTGCCGATATTTCACGAACCAATAACGCTAGAGACGTGTACGAGGTGTCCTAGGACTCGGGCTAACGCCCCCCTTTCAAATGTGGTAGATATTTTTTTCCAAAAAATAATTCACAAAGGGCCTAACGCCGTACATGTTGAAAAAACGTTTTCTTTTTCTTTACTTGTTTATAATGTTTATAAAGCGTGGTGGTTGAGAGAGACGATACGGCTGAGTGTGTGTGTTTGACCAAACCTGTCGCTTAGCACAAGGACCATGCTTAATAGAACAATCGCTATTTCGGCGGGTCGGTGTATGACAGAGCGAGCGTGCGTTTTCCTGATATTTTACCTTTGACGTGTAAACGGTAATGAGAACTTGGTTCTATGTTGGTCAAAGCGAGTACAGAAAACAAACTTACAGGAGGTGAAGGTCATTTGAGCTTATTGGAAGGCGTTGATCTCACTTGACAACAGGTGACGCTTGAAGGTGAAATAATCTGACCATCGTGGTGGCAGGGGAGTGTGAAAGGCATGCACACACATGTGTGAAACCACAGGCACGCTAAACCAGTCACATCCTGTTTTGCTTCGTACGTGACAAAATGCAAGTTCATGTGAAATTTGATCTTTCACAGGTGTTCGCTTGGGTGTTATCTGTCCACGTGCGCGATAACTGTTAACAAGTCACATCCTGTTTTGCTTCGTACGTGACAAAATGCAAGTTCATGTGAAATTTGATTCGCCACAGGTGTTCGCCTGGGACGTTAGCTGTCCACGTGACCGATAACAGAATGTTCAAAGCGTGGGAAAAAATGATTATACATGCAACGTAGCATATATAAAGACATGTCGTTATCATTTCCACTCTCACTTGGGTGGACTACCTTTCAACACACTGCGTTGCATGAAACCCTTGGTCTTGTTTTACAGTTTTGGTGTTGGTGGAAAATACTTAACCTTGTTGTGGGGTAGGTATTTATTTATATATTTATTCATTTATACGTTTATTGATTAATATATATATTTACAAGCAATTATTTATTGCTTAGGTAATTAATGATTTTATTTATTTGTTTGCAGATAACCGGCATACCTTACTTGTCTGAGGGAGAAGAAACCATTGCACTTTTGAGCCCACTAGAAGGGAAGAGCAACAAGTCACTGCAAGTAAAGGTGAGATGATTTTTTTTAACTAACTTGTTTCATTTTTTTTGTTTTATGTTTTATTTTATGAAATGTATGTATTAACCTGAATTTAGGTATTTATAGCGGTTTATTTTATTTATTTTTAGAAACTTGGAAAGAATAGCCTTACCGCCGTAGCAGTCGCTGAAAAAAAAACAGAAACGCACTAAAGCGAAACGACTGCCAAAGAGTGAACTGTTTAAAACTCAGGTAAGTCCAACTTAAAAATGCTATTCCATTTTACCACTACTGAAAACTCGTAGACAAAAAAAAAATCATTACCTGTACATGACTGGGACAATGATTGCTTTCTTGATTAATGGCTATGTTGTTGTTGTTGACTGGGAAAAGTACAAGGCCATGTTGGATTTTCTAAAAATAAAAATAATAAATTTAATTTATGGGTGGTTCCCTATGGACTCAACGAATATCCACAGGTTTGAACATGATAATGTGAACAAAATGACATGACATTCATTTTTGTTTATATATTGGTTAAAGGGAGGGTGGGGGAATGTAAATGACTGTAGCTTTATAAAAAAGAAAATAAGTACATGGGTTACTGTTAGTGCCAACATACAGTTTATTTTTAATGGTGTTTTGATATATTAATGCCAATTAACGTTAACGTTTTATTTACAAGTATTGATTGATTGATTGATTGATTGATTGAGTGATGGGTTATTTTGTTTGCTTTTAGGTGTCGTCATGTGCCATTAACGTAATGAACAGACAGTGAACAAGCATGCATTATGCTTTAAAGTACTCTGTGCAATGTTAATAACTTACAATAAGAAAAAGTTTTATTATAACACATGGTGTTAGTACCAAATACAACAAGTGAGCAAGTTGGTTTACTACGTGGGTTAAATTTAAAATCAGAACATGATCGATGGTTAACATTTGAATCCTGGCCTGTAGGCTTTTTGTCGACGCATGAACTTGCAAAAGCCGTTTTTTTTTTACTTGAACCGAGAAGATGTGGTGCGCTGTGTGTTTTGTCGTATTGAACTTTCACACTGGGAAGAAGGGGATGATCCCTTTAGAGACCATTTGCGATGGTCTCCTCACTGTCCTTACATGCTTGGAAAGCAAGTGGGTAACCTACCCGTGCATTCATTTTACCGAACCACAAGGCCTTTGGCCGCTACTTACGTTGCTGAATCACAAATAAATAATAATAATGATGTATTACCAGCCAACGGTAGTGTCGATATATGTGGTCCATATGCCATAGACAGTGTTGAATTGGCGTGTGCTTTTGAAAAATTGGGAGTTTGCAAGACTAAAGCACTAGCACACCCAGAGTACAGCTCTGTTGAAAAACGTTTCGAATCTTATAAAAATGTTTGGCCATTAATATTAAAACACCTTACCAAACAGCTAAGTGAAGCTGGATTTTTTTATACTGGTGAAGGGGATAAAACAATATGTTTTTATTGTGGATTTGCTTTAAAGGATTGGCAAATGACTGATGACCCTTTTGTGCAACACGCTCGTTGGTTACCAAACTGTAAATACATGGTGTTGCTTAAAGGTCAGGAATTTGTGAACACTATTCGTAAAGAAAAAGTGATTGCAGCACAAGACATAAAAGTGCCTTTAGAGTTAGAGCACGCGGAGCAAATACATAAGGCTGAAAGAAAAGACTTGTGTTACGAACAGATACAAAAGTGTGACCAACAATTATGTAAAATTTGTTATCAAGATGAACTAGGTGTTGTATTTTTACCCTGTGGACACATGATAGCCTGTGTCAAGTGTGCATTAGAACTTAACACTTGTGCTATATGCAGAAAAGTAGTATCTGCTACAGTTAGGGCATTTCTTGCATAACTAGTATAATTTATTCGCCATGCATAGTGCAAAATCCCTAATTGCACAATATTATTAAAGCTGTTTTAGAGTGTAATAGATATGCTTTTGTTTTGTTTATAGACTACTACAATGAATGTTTTGAATGCTGTGGGACAATCATGTGGCTTAGAGACAAAGAAGCTCAGCGAATTGCCAACGCATATTCCATTCCGCATTATCAAGATTCGGAAATTGAAAACAGCATATGGTGATCGTGTACTTTGTGTATGTGAAAACTTTGAGACATTTCTGCCTATACGGTTTAATGATATGTCGGAGAATGTTTTTGATGAAGTCAATAATGCTGTGCAACCTGTACACTTAATTTATGAAGGTTTTAAAAACAATAGGTGCATGGTTCGTTTTAATTAAATAAATAAATAATGTGAAATAATAATGGAAAATATAAGTAATGACAATATACTGAAAAAGAAAGAAAATATGTGTATAGAATAGTAATGTTTTAGTGTTTAGTGTTGTCTTTAAAAATATTATGATGAAACCAAAAAAAATGTATATAAAGTTTGTAAATAAATGCAAAATGATGTTACAATGCTGTTTTATTTTATACAAAGTTAATATATTTAACATTGCAGAGTATACATGATTATGACAATAAATGCACACTGAATACAAGCCTTTCTCACTTTACAATAGTCTGTTATAGTTTTAAACACAAGGCTTGTTGTAGATCATTTTCTAGCAATGTCCATTCAATGTTGTTTTCGAAAAGTGGGGAAGCCGCAATGGTTGTATTGACATAAAAACCTTATGGTTATTACTATTTAGTCACTTTGATCCCCTTGCAGATCAAGAGCAGATGACCTAGTTGTTCCACTCTTTAAAACGACAACAACAACACTACCTCTTGCATAGTTTGTGATGTTGATGGCTCTTGCGACGTGGAAGATGGATTAAAAATAACTTTGAGAACAGGGGTTAAACGTTGATCATTAAACAATGCACTATTTTGAGTAGCAATATGGTTTTCTTGATTTTTTGTCGACGGCAACTGTGTTTCATGCGGTACACTACATTGATGATCACTGACACTTAAAACCTCACTATTTTTACTTTTTAGGTCACCACGACAATGTTTGGAACGTTGCTTTGAACAACGCCAAATAACAGTTCCATTTTTATTGGTTCGTTTCACAATATATGAATATCCTTTATAGTATGCGTAAGGCTTACCATACCTAGTCACTGATACTTCCATATCAACTGTCAAGCATAGACTAAGCTCTAGTAAAGTCAACTTGGTAATAAGAATACTAGTTTAATGTGAGAGCAAATATGGATCCAAAGAGTTCAGGTAAAAGTGAAAGCAAATAAGCAAATATTAGAAACAAGAGTTGGGGTAAAAGTGGTTGCAAAGTGGTAGACCCATTACACAATAATTTCAGCACGACGAAGCTCTTGTTCAATTTCTTTGATTTCCCAATCGTGACCGATATGCCCAGCTTGTCGTAAAGCATGCAATTGTCGAAGCCGTTGAATTAGCTTACTGGGTTTGTTCCAGTATACAAATTTAACAAATGGATTTTTAGGTGTAAACAAAGCATTACCATTATCATGATCATTATCATCATCGTCATCATCATCATTATCATCATCATGATCACCATTATCATCATGACCATCATCACTGTTACTATATAGTCCTTTTTGATCCTCTTGCAATACCACTTTATTTATAGTCTGAGTTGATTTTGATAGTGTTGAAGGTTTCTTGGACGTTGACAACTGTCCTAACATGACGTTTTGAGGACATGATAAGTCCTTTTGAACAAACACTGCACTATCTTTAGCCGCAATATCGTTTTCTTGAACTTGCTTTTTAGCATTTTGATAATTGTTTGTAAACAGTAAGCGTGGTTCGTTTCGAGCACTACATTGATGAACACTCACACTTAAAACCTTTCCATTTTTACTTTTCAGATTGCCTCGACATTTTGTTGACCTCTCTTTTGAGCATCGCCAGAATATTATTCCATTCACATTCTGGCGATTATAGTTATAGGAGTAGCCTTGATAGAGTGCACGTAGCCTACCTTTGTTGGTTGTAATAAGTTCCATAGTAGTAACTGACCTGTCAGTACGATGTTCACACTACAAAGGTTACAACTGTTTTGCTGATGGAGTGACCTACCATAAGCTTATATATTGGCTTATGTGTTGGCTTTTCGTGTTGGCTTTTCGTGTTGGCTTTTGTGTTGGCTTTTGTGTTGGCTTTTTGTGTTGGCTTTTTGTGTTGGCTTTTTGTGTTGGCTTTTCGTGTTGGCTTTTTGTGTTGGCTTTTTGTGTTGGCTTTTCGTGTTGGCTTTTGTGTTGGCTTTTTGTGTTGGCTTTTTGTGTTGGCTTTTCGTGTTGGCTTTTCGTGTTGGCTTTTTGTGTTGGCTTTTTGTGTTGGCTTTTCGTGTTGGCTTTTTGTGTTGGCTTTTTGTGTTGGCATTTCGTGTTGGCTTTTCGTGTTGGCTTTTTTTGTATTGGCCTTTCGTGTTGGCTTTATGTATTGGCTTTTCGTGTTGGCTTTTTGTGTTGGCTTGAGTATTGGCTTTTGTATTGGCTTATTTGACAAGTTATTTGTGTCAATGTATTTAGTGGATTTTTTTCTTGGTGTTGGAAAGTAGTTAAAAGAGAGGGAATATTTAAAGACTTAACCTCAGCTCACTAACCTAACCTAACCTAACCTAACCTAACTTTGCCTAACCTAACCTAACCTTTCAACTCTCAGATGTTAATTAAATTCTGTGCATAGTCGAGTTGGAACCCAAGACCTCAGGGGTAAAAAAACAATTATTTTTGACGACTTATTTTGGTAACATGTTTTAATGGCTAACCTAACTTTACCTAACCTAACCTAACCTAACCTCAGCTCACTTTGGATATTACTAGTAAGTGTTCATATCCTCTGCTAGGTAGCATGCTAGTAGTACAGGTAGTGCTCATATTTACCGCTAGGTAGCGGAAACATACTTTGCATGTTGCATGTGACACTTGTGAAGTTTAACCACATGCAAGACGTGCTTGTATAAGTTCTCTATTTAAACTCAATATACAATTAACCACTAAATGTTCAGAACTAACATGTATAGCCATGTTTAGGGTATATAGGAGACCCTTAGCAAGAAAGGCTGTCTAACCCACGAGTGTACAGCCTTGTCATACGCAGTAAGCACCTGTTGGCAGAAAACAACAACAACAGCAACAATTTGAGAAAGCCAACAAAAAACTGTTTCCTTTAAATACATTAATGGATATGTTGTTGGCTTTCTCAAATTGTTGTTGTTGTTGTTGTTTTCTGCCAACAGGTGCTTACTGTGTATGACAAGGCTGTACACTCGTGGGTTAGACAGCCTTTCTTGCTAAGGGTCTCCTATATACCCTAAACATGGCTATACATGTTAGTTCTGAACATTTAGTGGTTAATTGTATATTGAGTTTAAATAGAGAACTTATACAAGCACGTCTTGCATGTGGTTAAACTTCACAAGTGTCACATGCAACATGCAAAGTATGTTTCCGCTACCTAGCGGTAAATATGAGCACTACCTGTACTACTAGCATACTACCTAGCAGAGGATATGAACACTTACTAGTAATATCCAAAGTGAGCTGAGGTTAGGTTAGGTTAGGTTAGGTTAGGTAAAGTTAAGTTAGCCATTAAAACAAGTTACCAAAATAAGTCGTCAAAAATAATTGTTTTTTTACCCCTGAGGTCTTGGGTTCCAACTCGACTATGCACAGAATTTAATTAACATCTGAGAGTTGAAAGGTTAGGTTAGGTTAGGCAAAGTTAGGTTAGGTTAGGTTAGGTTAGGTTAGTGAGCTGAGGTTAAGTCTTTAAATATTCCCTCTCTTTTAACTACTTTCCAACACCAAGAAAAAAATCCACTAAATACATTGACACAAATAACTTGTCAAATAAGCCAATACAAAAGCCAATACTCAAGCCAACACAAAAAGCCAACACGAAAAGCCAATACAAAAAGCCAACACGAAAGGCCAATACAAAAAAGCCAACACGAAAAGCCAACACGAAATGCCAACACAAAAAGCCAACACAAAAAGCCAACACGAAAAGCCAACACAAAAAGCCAACACAAAAAGTCAACACGAAAAGCCAACACAAAAAGCCAACACAAAAAGCCAACACAAAAGCCAACACGAAAAGCCAACACAAAAAGCCAACACAAAAAGCCAACACGAAAAGCCAACACGAAAAGCCAACACAAAAAGCCAACACAAAAAGCCAACACAAAAAGCCAACACAAAAGCCAACACAAAAGCCAACACGAAAAGCCAACACGAAAAGCCAACACATAAGCCAATATATAAGCTTATGGTAGGTCACTCCATCAGCAAAACAGTTGTAACCTTTGTAGTGTGAACATCGTACTGACAGGTCAGTTACTACTATGGAACTTATTACAACCAACAAAGGTAGGCTACGTGCACTCTATCAAGGCTACTCCTATAACTATAATCGCCAGAATGTGAATGGAATAATATTCTGGCGATGCTCAAAAGAGAGGTCAACAAAATGTCGAGGCAATCTGAAAAGTAAAAATGGAAAGGTTTTAAGTGTGAGTGTTCATCAATGTAGTGCTCGAAACGAACCACGCTTACTGTTTACAAACAATTATCAAAATGCTAAAAAGCAAGTTCAAGAAAACGATATTGCGGCTAAAGATAGTGCAGTGTTTGTTCAAAAGGACTTATCATGTCCTCAAAACGTCATGTTAGGACAGTTGTCAACGTCCAAGAAACCTTCAACACTATCAAAATCAACTCAGACTATAAATAAAGTGGTATTGCAAGAGGATCAAAAAGGACTATATAGTAACTGTGATGATGGTCATGATGATAATGGTGATCATGATGATGATAATGATGATGATGACGATGATGATAATGATCATGATAATGGTAATGCTTTGTTTACACCTAAAAATCCATTTGTTAAATTTGTATACTGGAACAATCCCAGTAAGCTAATTCAACGGCTTCGATAATTGCATGCTTTACGACAAGCTGGGCATATCGGTCACGATTGGGAAATCAAAGAAATTGAACAAGAGCTTCGTCGTGCTGAAATTATTGTGTAATGGGTCTACCACTTTGCAACCACTTTTACCCCAACTCTTGTTTCTAATATTTGCTTATTTGCTTTCACTTTTACCTGAACTCTTTGGATCCATATTTGCTCTCACATTAAACTAGTATTCTTATTACCAAGTTGACTTTACTAGAGCTTAGTCTATGCTTGACAGTTGATATGGAAGTATCAGTGACTAGGTATGGTAAGCCTTACGCATACTATAAAGGATATTCATATATTGTGAAACGAACCAATAAAAATGGAACTGTTATTTGGCGTTGTTCAAAGCAACGTTCCAAACATTGTCGTGGTGACCTAAAAAGTAAAAATAGTGAGGTTTTAAGTGTCAGTGATCATCAATATAGTGTACCGCATGAAACACAGTTGCCGTCGACAAAAAATCAAGAAAACCATATTGCTACTCAAAATAGTGCATTGTTTAATGATCAACGTTTAACCCCTGTTCTCAAAGTTATTTTTAATCCATCTTCCACGTCGCAAGAGCCATCAACATCACAAACTATGCAAGAGGTAGTGTTGTTGTTGTCGTTTTAAAGAGTGGAACAACTAGGTCATCTGCTCTTGATCTGCAAGGGGATCAAAGTGACTAAATAGTAATAACCATAAGGTTTTTATGTCAATACAACCATTGCGGCTTCCCCACTTTTCGAAAACAACATTGAATGGACATTGCTAGAAAATGATCTACAACAAGCCTTGTGTTTAAAACTATAACAGACTATTGTAAAGTGAGAAAGGCTTGTATTCAGTGTGCATTTATTGTCATAATCATGTATACTCTGCAATGTTAAATATATTAACTTTGTATAAAATAAAACAGCATTGTAACATCATTTTGCATTTATTTACAAACTTTATATACATTTTTTTTTGGTTTCATCATAATATTTTTAAAGACAACACTAAACACTAAAACATTACTATTCTATACACATATTTTCTTTCTTTTTCAGTATATTGTCATTACTTATATTTTCCATTATTATTTCACATTATTTATTTATTTAATTAAAACGAACCATGCACCTATTGTTTTTAAAACCTTCATAAATTAAGTGTACAGGTTGCACAGCATTATTGACTTCATCAAAAACATTCTCCGACATATCATTAAACCGTATAGGCAGAAATGTCTCAAAGTTTTCACATACACAAAGTACACGATCACCATATGCTGTTTTCAATTTCCGAATCTTGATAATGCGGAATGGAATATGCGTTGGCAATTCGCTGAGCTTCTTTGTCTCTAAGCCACATGATTGTCCCACAGCATTCAAAACATTCATTGTAGTAGTCTATAAACAAAACAAAAGCATATCTATTACACTCTAAAACAGCTTTAATAATATTGTGCAATTAGGGATTTTGCACTATGCATGGCGAATAAATTATACTAGTTATGCAAGAAATGCCCTAACTGTAGCAGATACTACTTTTCTGCATATAGCACAAGTGTTAAGTTCTAATGCACACTTGACACAGGCTATCATGTGTCCACAGGGTAAAAATACAACACCTAGTTCATCTTGATAACAAATTTTACATAATTGTTGGTCACACTTTTGTATCTGTTCGTAACACAAGTCTTTTCTTTCAGCCTTATGTATTTGCTCCGCGTGCTCTAACTCTAAAGGCACTTTTATGTCTTGTGCTGCAATCACTTTTTCTTTACGAATAGTGTTCACAAATTCCTGACCTTTAAGCAACACCATGTATTTACAGTTTGGTAACCAACGAGCGTGTTGCACAAAAGGGTCATCAGTCATTTGCCAATCCTTTAAAGCAAATCCACAATAAAAACATATTGTTTTATCCCCTTCACCAGTATAAAAAATTCCAGCTTCACTTAGCTGTTTGGTAAGGTGTTTTAATATTAATGGCCAAACATTTTTATAAGATTCGAAACGTTTTTCAACAGAGCTGTACTCTGGGTGTGCTAGTGCTTTAGTCTTGCAAACTCCCAATTTTTCAAAAGCACACGCCAATTCAACACTGTCTATGGCATATGGACCACATATATCGACACTACCGTTGGCTGGTAATACATCATTATTATTATTTATTTGTGATTCAGCAACGTAAGTAGCGGCCAAAGGCCTTGTGGTTCGGTAAAATGAATGCACGGGTAGGTTACCCACTTGCTTTCCAAGCATGTAAGGACAGTGAGGAGACCATCGCAAATGGTCTCTAAAGGGATCATCCCCTTCTTCCCAGTGTGAAAATTCAATACGACAAAACACACAGCGCACCACATCTTCTCGGTTCAAGTAAAAAAAACGGCTTTTGCAAGTTCATGCGTCGACAAAAAGCCTACAGGCCAGGATTCAAATCTTAACCATCGATCATGTTCTGATTTTAAATTTAACCCACGTGGTAAACCAACTTGCTCACTTGTTGTATTTGGTACTAACGCCATGTGTTATAATAAAACTTTTTCTTATTGTAAGTTATTAACATTGCACAGAGTACTTTAAAGCATAATGCATGCTTGTTCACTGTCTGTTCATTACGTTAATGGCACATGACGACACCTAAAAGCAAACAAAATAACCCATCACTCAATCAATCAATCAATCAATCAATACTTGTAAATAAAACGTTAACGTTAATTGGCATTAATATATCAAAACACCATTAAAAATAAACTGTATGTTGGCACTAACAGTAACCCATGTACTTATTTTCTTTTTTATAAAGCTACAGTCATTTACATTCCCCCACCCTCCCTTTAACCAATATATAAACAAAAATGAATGTCATGTCATTTTGTTCACATTATCATGTTCAAACCTGTGGATATTCGTTGAGTCCATAGGGAACCACCCGTAAATTAAATTTATTATTTTTATTTTTAGAAAATCCAACATGGCCTTGTACTTTTCCCAGTCAACAACAACAACATAGCCATTAATCAAGAAAGCAATCATTGTCCCAGTCATGTACAGGTAATGAATTTTTTTTTGTCTACGAGTTTTCAGTAGTGGTAAAATGGAATAGCATTTTTAAGTTGGACTTTCCTGAGTTTTAAACAGTTCACTCTTTGGCAGTGGTTTCGCTTTAGTGCGTTTCTGTTTTTTTTCAGCGACTGCTACGGCGGTAAGGCTATTCTTTCCAAGTTTCTAAAAATAAATAAAATAAACCGCTATAAATACCTAAATTCAGGTTAATACATACATTTCATAAAATAAAACATAAAACAAAAAAAATGAAACAAGTTAGTTTAAAAAAATCATCTCACCTTTACTTGCAGTGACTTGTTACTCTTCCCTTCTAGTGGGCTCAAAAGTGCAATGGTTTCTTCTCCCTCAGACATGTAAGGTATGCCGGTTATCTGCAAACAAATAAATAAAATCATTAATTACTTAATCAATAAATAATTGCTTGTAAATATATATATATTAATCAATAAATGTATAAATGAATAAATATATAAATAAATACCTACCCCACAACAAGGTTAAGTATTTTCCACCAACACCAAAACTGTTAAACAAGACCAAGGGTTTCATGCAACGCAGTGTGTTGAAAGGTAGTCCACCCAAGTGAGAGTGGAAATGATAACGACATGTCTTTATATATGCTACGTTGCATGTATAATCATTTTTTCCCACGCTTTGAACATTCTGTTATCGGTCACGTGGACAGCTAACGTCCCAGGCGAACACCTGTGGCGAATCAAATTTCACATGAACTTGCATTTTGTCACGTACGAAGCAAAACAGGATGTGACTTGTTAACAGTTATCGCGCACGTGGACAGATAACACCCAAGCGAACACCTGTGAAAGATCAAATTTCACATGGACTTGCATTTTGTCACGTACGAAGCAAAACAGAATGTCACTGGTTTAGCAAACATGTGGTTTCACAAATGTGTGTGCATGCCTTTCACACTCCCCTGCCACCACAATGGTCAGATTATTTCACCTTCAAGCGTCACCTGTTGTCAAGTGAGATCAACGCCTTCCAATAAGCTCAAATGACCTTCACCTCCTGTAAGTTTGTTTTCTGTACTCGCTTTGACCAACATAGAACCAAGTTCTCATTACCGTTTACACGTCAAAGGTAAAATATCAGGAAAACGCACGCTCGCTCTGTCATACACCGACCCGCCGAAATAGCGATTGTTCTATTAAGCATGGTCCTTGTGCTAAGCGACAGGTTTGGTCAAACACACACACTCAGCCGTATCGTCTCTCTCAACCACCACGCTTTATAAACATTATAAACAAGTAAAGAAAAAGAAAACGTTTTTTCAACATGTACGGCGTTAGGCCCTTTGTGAATTATTTTTTGGAAAAAAATATCTACCACATTTGAAAGGGGGGCGTTAGCCCGAGTCCTAGGACACCTCGTACACGTCTCTAGCGTTATTGGTTCGTGAAATATCGGCAAAAATCATAAAAAACACGTGTTTACCCCAAAATCGCGTTTCCAAAATTTTAAAAAATTACAACGAGTGGTCTATAGCAAAAGGACGTCTGCCCGAATCCTTGGACCCATCGTACATGCCTCTAGCGTTATTGCTTCGTGAAATATCGGCAAAATCACAAAAACACGTGTTTACCCCAAAATCGAGTTTCCCACATTTTTTAAAATTACAATGAGTGGTCCATAGCAAAGAGGACATCACCCCGAGTACTTGGACCTGTCGAACACACCTCTAGCATGATTGGTTCACGAGATATCGGCAAAATCACAAAAACACGTGTTTACCCCAAAATCGAGTTTCCAATTTTATTAAAAATTATAACGAGTGGTCCATAGCAGAGAGGACGTCACCCCGAGTCCTTGGACCTGTCGAACATGCCTCTAGCATGATTGGTTCGCGAGATATTAAAAGCACATGACCTTTTAGTTTTGGTCTTCTCATTAAATTAAGAGCCTATAGGAAAGTAGGGGGCATCACTACGAGTGCTAGGACACCCTGTATGTTCAAATCCGACCATTGGTTAGCGAGATATCAGCTTCGGGGCAAATACGAGGAGGGCTCAATAAGTTAGTAGACAGCTCTGTCACTACCCCACTACTTACAAAACACAAATTTTTGCTTTAGCGACTTGAAATTTATTTTGGGGGTAGAGGGCATAGGGACCTTTCATTTATGTCAAATAAACGTTTTTGTAGAGTTCCTAGTTTCCAAAATATAGAATTTTCAAAATTCGAGTGTTTTCAAAAAAAACATAAACGTAAAAACGTTTCATTATAGAAAATAAAGGGCATAAAGACCATTCGTTTGAGCCATGGCACAACGTTCTATCATGTTTAGTTTTCAAACTATCACCTAGTTTCGAAAACAAAAATTTTCAAAAAAAATTTGAAAAATATAACGAGTGGTCCATAGCAAAGAGGACGTCAGCCCGAGTCCAACGATACCTCATTTGTCAAAATCGGACCATGCGTTCGAGAGATATTTAACATGGCTGAGGCTTAGTAGTGGGTCGAGGAGGTTTCTAGAGTGCGTTGGAACTGTCATCACTCCACTACTTACGTCATAGATATCCACGTCACAACTATGACAGCCATAACTTTCTTCATATTTGCCAATACAGCCACCGTGGTCTCAATATAATTCAATTTACGGGGGCAGTACCATCCCGGCATTTGCCCGAAGACAAAGTGGGAAACCACGGAAAACCACTTCGAGGATGGCTGAGGGGGAATCAAACCCCCTCTACTCATTTGGGCCACCCGAGGCTGAGTAGACCCCGTTCCAGTCCTCGTACCATCAAGTAGTTTTTGAAAAAAAAAAATCTCCAAATATGTAATGGGAAATATTAGAGGTTCAATGAAAAAGATATATTAAAAAAAAACTATCAAGGTTTTCCTTATGAATGAGGATCAGTACACTGTTTTTTTTAGCGTATGGCTTTTAGTGCCGGGAGTGTCCGAGGACATGTTCGGCTCGCCAGTTTTGTAGCTGCTTCGAGGCGGACACCCAATGGGTGAGCTACACGTACCGTCGCGTGTGGGGAGTTGTCTGGGGAGGAAAGTTTGAATGTAAGGACGAGGAGTGGAAGGTAGCGGTTGTGGCCTATAGTTAGGGACCAACCCCGGTATATGCCTGGAAGGAAGATGGAAAACCACAGAAGACCATCTTCAAGGTTGCCGGCAGGGGGATTCGAACCTCCTCGCCTCCCAGATGTGAGCGACTGCCAGCAGTCATGCCGTAACGACCACGGCTAACTCACCCGGTCATCAGTACACTGAGGAAGAACCAATAAACAGACTGTAAATAAATAATTCATATATCTAATTGATGCTGAGAAAATGGAGCGTTTGTTGTCATTTTAACATTGGCAATATAGGGCTTTACGACTTCCCTTAATGCCGTTTACAATGTATGTACTATGTCAACATACCTACGTGTAACAACGAGTGAACGTTCATTTGGTCCTGAAAAGGACCACTCTTATCCGATGTTACGTAGCCAGTTTGGTTGATGATATTACGCCAAGTTATTACACCTGAAGCCGGCCCCGCGGTGTTGGGGGTAGCGCGCCTGCCTCTCGCCCGGAGTCCCCGGGTTCGATTCCCGGCTCCGGCAGGGATTTTAGAAACTGACGTGAGGGCTGGAACGGGGTGCACTCAGCCTCGTGAGGACAATTGAGTAGCTGTCTGACAGTGAGGCAGCGCCCCGGTCACGAAAACCAAGATTAACGGCCGAGGGGATCCGATGCGCTGACCACGTGTCACCCCAGTATCTGCAGGCCAAATGGCTCGGCAGCGGTCGCTTGGTAGGTCTGAGCCCTTCACGGGCTGTAGTGTCAGGGGTTAGGTTTATTACACCTCACATGTTATAATGTGCAAGACTGTCTTTACAACGCCATGCTGAGATTTGTATAAACCAAGGTGGTCAACGTTTCGAACACTTGCTACACTGAAAATGAAGGGTATCCTGTTTCCAACCTTCAGTACATATGATGATGATGATTATTATTATTATTAGATTATTTACATTATCACTAATAAGATAGTGCAAAGCCATGTAGGCTACAAGAAAATGTGCACCCTTGACTTTCTTGTGTGATTCCCCTTGCGAAAAGAAAACCTCTGTCCACATGTAAGGAAACACAAAGTCCACCAATTGTTGGTGGGGCATGGAAAGTCTCCGTGGAGAACGAGTTGAAGTGAACGTTGAAAATATTCATTCATATTCGTAAGCGAGTCAATGAATTCGTGGATTGGATGCATAGAGTTGGTGTGGTGCACTGCAGCAGATGAGTTGCGCTGTGAGATGGGGCCGTGTCACGTAGGCCCTACCTCTTGTCCCAAAAAGAGGCAGTTGTATACATGCAGTGTAACCATATCTACTGTCTCTGTCACTGTCTGTTGTTAAAGCGGGCGAGCGGCGGAGCTCAAGAATGGCGGACAAACCTCAAGTTGTGCCAATCATAACAGATGTTCGAGCAAGTGTGCAGTGATGAAATCTTAGGTCACAATGCTGTGTTTATCTTTTATACTGCAAGTACGAGTAGTACCAATGATTCACGCTGGGGAGATACAGTCTGCAGAATGACCAAACTGTTGTTATTTTTCGAGGGGCTTGGACATCATGGTCCTCTGTTTTATAATTTTAAATGATCTTGTCGACTTCGTCGTTACGCTGGGGTCTGGCGTTACGTTACTGTGACGGGACGAAATTTACCCAGATGCACTGAGGTGTGTGACGTCATAGTACCGCTTGGTGCACGTGTTCCCCGACAATCTCTACTTCGTTAGTGTAAGACAAAAATCCCCGATTCTTGGATGTCACGGGTAATCTCGAGAACCACTGGATGGATTTTGATGCGGTTTTCACCATTCTGTAAAGGATATCTCGAGGAAAGATTCTGTAGAAAATAATTTATGTATGATTAAAGGAAGCCAAGCAGTAACGATTTCAGTGAAAAAGTCGAAGACAAACTTGGCGTCCGTGCGCTTCTTAAGCTTACGCTGGGCAAACCGTTAAAAATAACAATATACTATGAACGTAAGAATTGGTCAGCATGAAAAGTTCTACAAAAAAGTCAGTGAGAGCATATCTCTATCTTCAATACATCGCCCACTATAAGTGTTTTTAGACTAGATGGAAGGGGCACGTCCCCGGGCGCTCTGGTGAGCGTGACGGCATCCCTCGCACTTGACCTTGCTTTGCCCTTGGTTTGTACTTGCCGTTCGCGAGTAATTTGAAACAAGATAAGCAAGATAAGTATTATGCAGATAATTTTCTAACATGTCAAGAGTCTTTGGCTTCGAGCGAAGCGAGATGCCTCCAGCCTTTCCAGCATTTTTCAGCATTTGTAGCATTTAAAATGATACAAAGTCTAGTCTTTCAGACTGACTGTCACTTCTTTTCTGATAAACTACGTTATTGTACTGTCTGTAATAAAATTTGTATTTGTAATTCAGATGAGGAGTAGGAAGGAGGTGGCCGTGGCCTTAAGTTGGAACCATCCCAGTATTTCCCTGGAGTAGAAGTGTGAATCCGTGGAAATCCATTTACAGGAAAGTTGAGAGGTGACCACGATCCGAACTGTACCCAAGATCGAAGTAGTTGCAATGTTGAAGAGGGTCAGTTTCTGCAAATAATGCAAGAGGATGAATAAGAACATGGAGGAATCATTAAATTATTATGATAGTATCATACTACCACCTGTATTAATCTGTAATCTTCTACGAGCATATCTGAAGTCCGTAGACGGACTCACAGTAGCAGGGATCAGATATTGTGTCTATTTTGAGTTATGTGGCAACTGTTTAGACATTTGGATTCGGCTGGCTGCCTACACTCAGTTGCCAATCCAGAAAATTAATGACTGTACTACGAATTGCAGTAAAGTACCAATATGTTGCTATTTATGGAAAGTATTCTTCTCCTAGCCTAGTTAATATTAGGCCTAGTGTGTAAAACGTTGTCACAAACCTAACTGCAATTAAACCGAAAATACTTTAATATGAATTTTCTCTAATGCATCACGATATCCAAAGAGAATCCCAACGATAATTAATATCTTCCAGCCTCATAGACATATTTCTCTTGGTGTGTCTAACATTAGGAAGTACAACAAATATTAACCTATATTTTGAGACAGATTATCTCGATGTTCCATCCCTTGAAATATCAAAGACCACCGTCTCCATTTATTGTCTAGTTAGAGGGTTTAAAATTCAATGTTCGATATTTCAGATAAAATAAAACGAGTTCACGTTTTATTAAGTAAGTGCTCTTTGCATTTGGCTTGAATTCCAACACCAGGTCAGGCCAAAATAGTTCTTTGATGTACCCTGCCTGGGTACGGTCCTGTGTAGGCATAATTACAGATCCATAAAAAGCAATCCAAACGTCAAGGTCGGTTCTATCATACCACAGTGAATAAAAAGAACCTGACAGAAATAGTTGTTGTTGTTGTTGTTGTCGATTATTTAGGGTATTTGCGACAACGCGGTCATGTAGCCCCGTGTACTTCGATATGCGTAGAATTTGATAACCTGTGTCACCGTGATGCCTGTACTAGTTTGTGTATTTGTATTTGAGGTAGGATTTGGGTAGGAAGTAGCCATAGCCTTTAGTAGGTACTATTTGCCTGGAGCAGAAGTGGAAAATCACGGTAAACCACTTCTAGAATAGCTGATGTAAGAATCGAATCCACCTCTTCTCAGTTTTGCCTCGCAAGGATGAGTGTAACCCGTTTCAGCCCTCAGGCCAGAATTACATTTCTTGACAGAGCCGGGAATCGAACCCAGGCCTCCACGGTGACAGCCGAGAATGCTAGCCACTACGCAACGAGGTGAACAGAAATAGTAAACTCTATCTCTAGCTTTGAACTGAGGAAAGAAATTGAATATCCCGAGAGTGAACACCGCAATGTGGACCAACCAGCTGTAGTGGTGGTAAATCGGGCAGGCAACCAGAACAAAAATGCTACCGACATTGGGAACTCGAGATTTCAATGAACATTGAGGTTTAAGTATCAGTTATGTAAGACAAGAGAATGTCAAAGTGAACAACTGGGCGAAATGCATTCGGATACTTAAATCTCGGAGTAGATTACAGATTGGCACAGACGGTAGTATGACACTATCAAAAAATTCAATGATTCCCCCTGTAATAATTCTTCCTCTGGCATTATTTGCAAAATGTTTGCTTAAGTAATTGTATTGCATATTTTATCGCTTATCCTCCTAGCTAAGCTCCACCCAGGGACTTTGCTAGAGTTCTTTCTCTACCGTTACTAGGACGGTGTCTGGGAGCATAACACACTTCTTAGCAGATACAATTGGGGATGGTGACAGGCCAATCGCCCAGGTGACCTCTAACTTGGTCTAATTAAGGAAGGGACGGGGGTTGGATTTTGGAAGCAAATCGGCCGTGGACCTGTTGAAAGGAGCCGTGGCGGCATTTGCCTGGTGGTGAAAATGGGAAACCACGAAAACCATTTCAGGACGACTGAGGTGGGATTCGATACCCACGCTCTCCTGATGCCAGCGAGGCACGAGCTAGCGCGTTAGCACTCTCGGCCACCGTGGCCGGTAATAGTAGACTGTTAATTACTTTGTAAATTTGGATGAACTGCAATTGAAGAGCTTATTTCCGGAGTGACGTAAATCCATGAAATGCAAAACTTCAGAAATCGCGTTTTTGTTTCTTGGTATAATTCAATTTAGATATGATTATGAATAGGCTATAATGTAATTCCATTCATTACTTTTATGCACATCCTGACACTGTGTATTAAAAATCTCCTATCAATGTAGATGGTAGTAATCGTCTCCTGTAAGTTGGAGTTAGGACTTTTCGGAAATAAATCATATATTGCCATACGCTTTGAGTGACATTTAAATGGTTTAAACACAACAAACACAAACTGATGCTCTACATATTCTTCAAAGTTAGCCATGGCCTTGATTTATGACATCACGTGATGTCCAGAGAGCCATCGGGTTGGTCAGCATTGATATGACACATTGGAAATAAATACACGTTGGAATTACATCACTTTGCAAATAAACTTAGTTTTTAGATCTCTGTTAATATGGGATATACGACCTATTGTGACCTAAAATCTTTGCTATACGTTGAGAGAACCTATAAACTTGCTTATGAAAGAAAGAACTGAAAACTGTCAATTTTGGATTTACGTCACTTTGGAAATAAGCCAGTACTGCGAGTAAAGTAGACGATGTGTTATTCATGGATGATCTTGGTCAGTGCATGTAAAGAGTGCATGGAGAAGAATGTTATTGTATGGTTTTGATTCCATTTTGTTTTTTATGATAATGATGATGATAATTGTTGTTTTAAGGGGCCTAACATCGAGGTTATCGGCCTCTAATGAAATGAAATGGCGTGAAATGAAAGGTTATAGATAAAACAGCTCACTGCCAGGGATGAAACAAAAATAGTTTATATAAAATAGACAGTGAGCCCCAAAAATTATGCCTTATTTGATTAAAAAGAATAAAAGGCGGATGGTAAAATATAATAAAACAAATAAGGCATAGTGAATAATAAAATAGAGAAACACAATAAAAAACATAAAACAGACTGTTTTTTTAATTTATTTTATTTTTATTTTGTTTTTTAATACCATATGACCTTCGTCTTGGTTTTCTTAGAAAACATACCTTAGAGTTTGGGTGCAATTGTAGGACAAGTGGAAACAGTCATGGCTGTGGCAAGCGATACTGTCCGGCTTGCAACCCTCAATGTGTGTGTTATTTCAGCGACACCCTCACATTATTCTCTTTCAGTGAAACTAAGATTTCTAACAAGTAGACTAACTCCGAAAAGAACTAAGTCCAAACAATTTTCATCTAGATCCACATTACCAACACAGGGTAATAAATGCAGTTGTATCGCCAGGAGATTCTGGTTACAAAGATGAAGATGAAGTATTTTACTAATATAATGGCAGCAAGTCGGGGAGCGTGATGGCGCAGTGGCTTGGCTCCTCGTCTTTCACCCGGACGGCCGGGGTCTGAATTCCGGTGACAGCGGGATGGAATTTTCACCTGAAAAATCCCGTGGCGTCAGGAAGGGCATCCGGCCTTAGATAGATAGATAGATAGATAATGCCTTTATTGGTGGCGAAGTTAGGGCTCAAGGCCCTCTCTTACACTTAACCACTAGATGAGTATACATCTACATGACTTATAATTACAAATACCAATAGCACAAATAATATTAATAGCAATAAGAATAGTGATAATATGAATAATAGTAGAATCATTAATTTGAAAAATACACAAAGTAAAGTACCCTTAAATGACGTAACTACAGTAATCCGATCATTCATCTCATTCATCCATTCGTTCATTCAACATTTATCCCGGAAGTCAGCGGGATCCACCCAGCAAATACTCGCAGCAAGCCACTTTAAATTTGCGATGAGAGGGATTGTCTCTAATGTTCACAGGTAGCAAATTCCATGACCTGGACGCAGAGATTATGAACGAGCGGTTGTAAACAGCAGTACGGTTTACAGGTATGGCAAGAGAGGAGCCAGATCTCGTATTGTGGTCATGATAGGACGAGAGGTAAGAAAACGGTGAAACAAGATAGTTAGGGGTATTCGTGGAAAGTATTTTGTGCAGTAGTGATAATATGTGGAGTTCACGACGCTGGTGCACTCGAAGCCACGACAGCTCCTTATAATAGGGTGATATATGATCATCATATCGCAGGCCAAAGATATATCTTACACAGTTGTTGAGGCACCGGTCCAGTTTCTTGTTACTGTCGCAGGTTATTTCAGTCAACACAGTGTCACAGTAGTCAAATATAGGTAGTATCAGAGAGCGAATTAGTTGTTCTTTAAGCCGAACAGAGAATACATTACCGTACCGTTTCAGGGGATATAAGCATTTGTGTACTTTATTACATGTGCTTATCACCTGTTTAGTCCAATTTAAGGTCTCAGTCATAATAATTCCTAAGTTTGTCACTGAAGTAGAGTAGGGTATGATTTTATTGTTTAAAATTATTGGAGAGATGTCACGTTGCTTGAGGGAATATAAGTTTTTACTGGTACCGATAATAATCACTTGAGTTTTATTTGGGTTTATTAATAAACTGTTTTTATAAGCATAGTCACTAAGCTGTTGTAGGTCAGAATTTATTTTAATGATTGCATTATTGATATCACTCGGTTTTGAATGATAGTAGATCTGTACATCATCTGCATACACTTGCAATTTGCAGAAATTAAGGGCTTTTGATATGTCATTTATTTGGATGATAAATAACAGTGGCCCAAGAACCGAACCCTGAGGGACACCGAGGGTCTTACTTTGCCATCCCGAACTCACATTTCCCACTATCACACGTTGCCGGCGATTTTCAAGGTAAGAGGAAAAGGACCGGAGTGACACACTATTAAAATTTAGTTCTCGAAGTTTCTGCAGTAGTAACTGAGGGTTGACGGTGTCAAAGGCACTGCTGAGATCTAATAATGTCAGTACAGTCACGTCCCGTTGGTCCATTGCACATCTGATATCATCTGTCACTCGTAGTAAAGCTGTCGCAGTGCTATGCCCCTTTCTGAAGCCGGATTGGAAGGGGTTGAGTAGGGAATGCTTTGTAAGGTATTCAGTAACTTGTGTATGAACTAGACGTTCAAGTACCTTGGATAATGGTGGTAGGATGGATACTGGACGATAATCTGAAGGAGAATCAAACTTGGAGCTCATCGGGATAGGTCTAATTAGTGCATCTTTCCAAACATCTGGGAACACTCCGTTTGTCAGGCAGTAGTTAAATATATGAGTTAGTATTGGCAGAACAGCTCCCAAGACATGCTTAATCAGTGATATAGGAATGTCATCGTTACCTGTCATCCCTGGCCAGAACCAAAATGAGCCTGGTTGGCTCCGGTGACCCAGATTAATTGGGAAAAGCCGAAGAATGTTGTTTTATGACTGCACGTCACATAACCTGGTAAAAAGAAACGCAAATGTTTTTCAGTCAGTCGACGCGGTTGTTCCCAAATTTTATTGGGTGTTGTTCCTTAAACCAGAGATTAATTATTACACTATTGGATGACCAGTTTCGATCGTCAAGCGATGATCATCAGATCTCTTACACCCATCTATGTCAACGAATATGTGGATTAAAATATGTTGTTGTTGTTTGAGTCTTCAGTCTTTTGACTGGTTTGATGCAGCTCTCCATGCCTCCCTGTCCTGAGCCAATCGTTTCATCTCTACATAGCTACCACACCCTACATCCGAGGCTATCTGATTAATATATTCTAACCTTGGTCTACCCCTACAGTTCTTGTCCTCGACCCTTCCTTCCATAACTAAGCTTGCTATTCCTGGGTGTCTTAGTATGTGTCCTACCAACCTATCTCTTCTCTTCATTAGCAGTCGCCAGAAACATCTCTCCTCTCCCACTCGCCTTAATACCTCTTCGTTTGTAACCCTATCTACCCATCTGATCTTCATCATTCTCCTGTAACACCACATTTCAAATGCTTCAATTCTCCTCTTTTCTGCTGCACCAATAGTCCAAGTTTCACTTCCATAGAGCGCTACGCTCCAGACAAAGGCTTTCAAAAATGACTTCCTAATACCTGAATCTATATTCGATGTCAACAGATTCCTTTTTTGTAGAAAGGCTTTCCTTGCCTGAGCCAACCTACTTTTTATATCCTCTTTGCTTCGTCCATCACTGGTTATTCTGCTTCCTAAGTAACAGAAGTCTCCTACTTCCTTCAGCTTTTCACCTGCCAATTTGATCTCCATAGAGGTTTCTGATTTATTTCGGCTGCATTCCAGTATTTTTGTTTTACATTTATTAATTTTCATCATGAAGTCCTTCCGTAAGACGGAATCCATACCATTCAAAAACTCATTCAAATCCTCAGGCTTGTCGGCCAAGATGACGATGTCATCAGCAAATCTCAGAGTTGAAATTATTTCTCCTTGAATCTTCACTCCCACTTTAAATTTGTCTCCAATTTCCTTCATTGCTTGTTCAATGTAAAGATTGAAAAGTATGGGTGATAAGTTGCAGCCTTGCCTTAAACCTTTCTGAATACCAGCTTCTCTCTCATGTCCTTCAGCTTGAATGACTGCTGTCTGGTTTCTGTATAGATTGTATATCACCCTCCTATCCCTGTACTTTATTCCAATAGATTTCAAAATGTCAAACAATTTAGTCCAATCAACGTTATCAAAAGCCTTTTCTAAGTCTACAAATGCCATGAACGTTCTCTTATCTTTCCTTATTCTACCTTCCAAAATCAGCCTAAGACTTAGACAGCTTCCCTTGTTCCTACATTTCTCCTGAAACCAAACTGGTCTTCACCCAACTCCGTTTCTATCTGGCTTTCAATCCTCTTGTAAATTATTCTAGACAGGATCTTTGAAGCATGAGTAATCAAGCTGATTGTACGGTAATCTTCACATCTGTCAGCTCCCACTTTCTTTGAGATAGGGATGATAACATTCTTCTTGAAATCAGGGGGTACCTCACCTGTCTCATAAATCCTACACACCAAGTGAAATAACCTGATCAGACCTTCATCTCCTATGCAGCGTAGCAACTCAATCGGTATATCATCTATGCCTGGTGCTTTGTTCCTGCCTAAGTCCTCTAATGCTCTGTCAAATTCTGATCTCAATATTAAATCTCCTTTTGCATACTCATCAATTTCCTCCTCCCTTTCCATTACATGATTCTCAATCTCCTTTCCCTTATACAAGCACTCTATGTAAGCTTTCCATCTCTCAACCTTTTCTTCCCTATCTGTTAGAGGCTTTCCATTTGTGTCCTTAATATTACAGCACTTAGTCTTCTTTTCCCCAAAAGTATTCTTAATCCTTCGATAAGCTGTGTCTACTTTTCCTAATTTCAGACAATTTTCTATACCTGCACATTTCTCTTTCAACCATTCTTCTTTCGCTTCCTTGCACTTCTTGTTAACCTCATTTCTCAGACGTCTGTATTCTGCTTTCCCCTTTTCATCTCTTAGATTCTTGTGTTTCCGCCTTTCATAAACATCATAAATAATAATTAAGTTACTTAAGATCATCGTAAACTTGAGTAAATTTTCAGGTTTTTAGTGTGTGATTTTTAGTTGTGATATAATAGGGGCTACTGACCTTCAAGTTTACTCCTCTAGTGTCATAAATCGTAATGGTTAGTAAAAAGTCAGGTTGGTGTTCTGTCTTAGATGTGGGTATAAATTACTTAGCTGATTATTTGGGCGACATGGAGTTCTTTCTCGTCCAGCTTCTGCCACACTTCACTGTCCGCTTCGAAAAAGGAGTGTGGAAAGCATTTACATTTCATTTACTAAGGCAATACTGATTAATTGCTCCCAGCACGATAACTAGGTAAAAAAGCATAATTATGGAGCACTTTCATTCATGAGAATTATTATCATCAGCAACTCGATTTTTGGAACGAGATGATTGGTTGTTTTGTCTTCATCTCTGGCAGTGATGCCAAATTCCAGTTGGTTTTAGTTATGAAGGGGGATGCTGTGCTTGTATAATGTATGTGATCTGAATTGTGTCTGTTCATTTAAGTTATTCATCAGAGTGGTGTGCATGTGAAAATTTGAAATGGTCCCAGTTTCCAAGTTTTTGTTGATGCTTCTGTAATTGTGTCGTATGTTTTCCCAAAGGTTACTGAAGTGGATTCAGTGGTGGACATTTAAGCACTGATGTGCTCCTCATACCTTATTTTGCAAGACGTTTGGTTTTTCCTACATACAGTAGAAATTCAAGTAATCACTGTTTGTTTTTATTCACTTTACGGGCTTGGGACATTTTGGTCATCAATCCCCTGACGTTGGGTGTGTTCAACTTGTCAGATAACCTGTATTTATGTGAATACAAATGAAGTAAAATTCGTAGATGAGCAATGTTAGTGCTATGTAGGCCTACTTGAAGACAAGCCGCGGGTCTCAATCAATGAACGCTGAGGGCGCTACCCCCAAGGTATCAACCTAGATACGGGAAATATGTGACTCTGATAACCTAATACCACCAAGGAATGGTGTTGTTATAGTGTGGTACTCTATCAGCGGTGCCACACATCCATTGATAGCGTAATATATATAACTTCATATCTTTGGCTTGGAAAATGTCGTTTAGTTTATGAGTGATAAGTCAATAGGCCTATTTCAAAACACTCAAGTTCCATGGGAATACGATTACGGAACCCTCAACGTTTCCAAATATGAGTGAAATGCATCTATAAAAAGCAAACCATTTTTAGCCTACTTTTCACATTTTGCAAAAATGAGGAAAAAGTAGACATGAGATCGGGCAAATGTGTGTCTGTCTGTCCTTCTGTCTGTCTGTCTGTCCTTCTGTCTGTCTGTCTGTCTGTCTGTCTGTCTGGCTGTGTGTGTGTCCCCCCTATCAACTCCTAAACGGCTGCAGCAATCGAAACGAAATTTGGTAGGAGTAAAGATCTATACCTAAATATCTCACGGCCATATTTGAAAATGATGTCAGTACTACCAACTGCTGAAAAATCGCAATTGAAATTTGAGCTCAATGTTGGATATCTTGGAAGGTATGAATGGGAGCTATTTCAAAATTGGCACACGATTAGATAGTAATATTGCAGTTTAATTTCAAGGAGGCCGTACATGGCAGTGTTGCCAAAATGATTATAAGCCTGCTGATAGGTCCAAAATTTAAATGCATATAACTTCTACACTATCAATTGGATTTCAACCACATTTCGTATGTGCTATGTGTACATAAGTGGATATGACTGAGCGTATTCATAAGAGCCACCAGGGCTGCCAACTGTTAATAAATGCTCTCAATTTCTTTTTATCCAAATACCCATATATCAGAAAGTATGCGAGCCGACAGCTTTAAACTATGCACACGTATAGTACCTGACATTCTATATTAATTTGGAGTAACTTATATACGTCAGTGCTGCCAACATGATTCTAAGCCAGCTGAGAGTTCCAACTTTAAATACATGTAACTTCTATACTATCATTTGGATTTCAACCAAATTTTGAGTGTGCTATGTGTACCATAACAGATATGACTCTGCCGATTCTTAAGAGTAACCAGGGCTGCCAACTGTTAATAAATACTGTCTCTATTTTTGTTATCCTAATATCAATATATCAGAAAGTATGCAAGCCAATAGCTCTAAACTTTGTACACGTATAGTACCTGGCAATCTAGATTAATTTGGTGTAACTGATATATGTCAGTGCTGCCAACATGATTCTAAGCCTGCTGATAGGTCCAAATTTAAAATGCATGTAACTTCTATACTAACTAATGGATTTCATTCAAAATTGACACAACAATAGATCATATCATTTCAGATTATTTCTTATCAATACATGTATGTCATTGTTGCCAACCTGATTTTACGCGCGCTGTTAGATCCAATGTTTAACTGCATGTAACGTCCATGCTATCCATTGGACTTCAACTAAATTTTGTATTCTGTACCTTAAGAGATGGAATTAAGAATATATTCAGTCACCAGGGCTGCCAACTGTAGTTCTCTATTATTACCAACTTAATATCGTCATTATTCTAGATAGATCCATATAGATTAATCAATGGCATGAATCTTAAATTTTAAGAAAAGTAGGCTCTTTAGTTCGTCACGGAACTTCTTGTTAAACCTGACATTTAAGGTCCAAGCAATTATGCGAAAAGGTGATGGGAAAATGGAATTTGTACTAGGAAATAAAATCAAAGGTTGACAGTTAACATAAAGCAGTGTTCGTTCGTTGCGAGCCGCGAATAATGTTACTGAACGCGGCAACGCTGCACCTGATTTCACCATTCCGCCTGCTTTCAATCGCACGAGCCAGATCGCACAAAACCTCCCATCAATATTACTCTTCATGAATTCGGTATCACACTGCACGTTTGCAGTGGTTGTAATTTACGATAATCACAAATGAGAGCTTCAATATGAGGCCAAGTTTCCTGCTGTACGTTTATCCTGGGCTGAGAAAACGTTACTTTAGAAAAAAATATAAGAACTTTTCCTTGGGTAGTTGGGAAAATTGAAACTTGAGTTTTACACTACCAATATTTGTGCCTATAACATATAAAAATTTCATTAACCTCATACCAGTAGTTTTCCACGTATATACAGTAGCTTTAAGTAAGCGGTTCCTAGAAAAGACGCCATAATCCCGGAAAATGTTCCATAAAACCATATATAAAAATAATTATTAAGCTTGAGAATAATTGGCTTACATCGTCTAATGCAGAATTAAACTAGGAAAATATTGGTATAACTCGTTTTTCAATAGGTCTGTTGGTTCGTTTGTAATTAAGGCCTAAACTCGGATATCCATAAAAAATTCGATAGTAGGGTGACTAATTCTACGAAAGTATCAGCTAGATTAAAGCTGCTGTTGTTGATTTCATTTAGGGGATTTGCGACATCGTATTCCTGTAGTCCCGTGTACTTGTGTGTGGAATTTATGTGGTAACCTGTGTTATTGCGAGTACTGTTTTAGTATGTGCAATTGTAACGCAGTTGAGGACTGGGAAGGGGGCGGCGTGACCTAAATTTAGGAACCATCCTGACATTCATTTGTAGTAGAGTGGGAAACCACCACAATCACTTTCGAGGTGGCTGAGATGGGAATAGAATCCTTCTCTTCTCAGTTTGGCCTCACGACGCTGAGTGTACCCTAGTGCAGCCCTCAGAGCAGAATTACATTTCTTGGCAGAGTCGGGAATCGAACTTTGACCTCAGGGTTGACAGCGAAGAATGCAATCCACTACACTATGGGTTTCTGATCAAATACTCACGATGTTAGCAGTGACAGCTCCAGTTACTAGGATTCTTAAATGTATCGCAATGTAACATATCGACTTTATCCCACTTAACAACAAAACTAATTGTATTGGCAGCATACTATGTAGGTCTCCGTAATAGAAGAAATTAATTTTATTAATCTGAACACCTAAGATGACGTGGTTCATTTTTACAATGCTTGGTTCGAATTTTAAAAATGGAATGCTGTATTAGCTGATAGAAGCACTGAGTCTCGTAGCCATTCAATCATATCTATGATATTTCCTGAATTCTTGTATCAAAATTCATTAAAACCAATACTTCATTTAATACTTCGAGCCTAATTATAGCAAACCCTTGACTCTTTCAAGCACGCTTAGGCTACCTCCAATGCATGTAGGCTACAGTATACACTCTCTCGTCACCAAGACTGATTCATAAGAATTTCTACTTATTCAAGTCAAATCTACCTATTTTTTCATAAGTTTCTCATAAATTTCAAACCAACAAGATCAAATTTAAAGCTTCCACTTGCTTACGTCATCAATAACGTAATAAATATATCTTCGGTTTAACGTCCATTTAAACTACTATGACTTCGGAGACGCCGGGGTGTCAGAAATGTTACCCCAACGGGTTTTTTAATATGCCTTTAAATCTACCGACAAGAGGATCGAACATCATCAGACTGAATAAGAATCGAACCCGCTACCAACGCCTTCGCCGAATGTGCCGCTCATCTCGACTGTAAGGAAAGTGTTCGAAACTGTATTAGTTTCATAACAGCAATGGGATAAGCAAACAAAATCACGTATATAATAATTACAATATTAGCCCTTAGTGATGGGTAAATTGATACGGTTGTGTGGTACTGTACTGGAATGAATTTCAGAATTTAGATTTTATACTGTTCTTCATTGCACGAAACTTTTTTTAAGGTCCCTTCAACTATCCTAGTCAATAAGTTCAAGCCGTAACCTTACTAATTTTGCATTATTGAGTAGACATCAATATCTACAATAGTATGCTATTGTATATTAGTCACTCGATTTGACTTCATTTTAAAAATCTCACATTCATTAACGGGGAATCAAACTCAGTCCACCTATGTGAGTTGTGAACAGCTATTCACAAAAGCTACCACTCCCCTCCCTCCCCTTATCGCCATGAGATAAATGAGTATTTCATGCAACAGATGTTAATACTGTATAAGTACAGTATTATTAGGAATCAACCTCCAATACCGATCATTACCATTCATTGTGTGTATGCTGTAAATCAAGACTGCAAACATAAGAGATTAAAGCAAGTTATGGGAAAATCAAAAAAGTAGGCCAACAATTTTATGAGCTCATTAACCTAGCGGCCCAAGATAGCATCAAGCACGCTGCAATTAACAGAAACTTCTTAGACTTGGATGGAGATTTTATCGGCGTGATTTGAATCTCTACTGGTTGTGCTGGCATAGTTCTTCCACAATTGGAAGTGAGTTCAAGAGTGAGTGACCTCGTTGTTATTAACTGAAGAGTTCCATCGAATAATTTTATAAGAGCCACTTAGCAAATTGTTTGGAATCCAAGAAAGACTGCCATAACATTAAAATTTAAAATAAAATCTTGGTCTTTGTAATCACATACGTGGTAATGTCATCCCCATAAACATAATGTGAAGAAATAAATAGAGTTTCAACAAGAATTTAATACAGGGTCTTTCACTCACCGCACGGCCGGCAAAGCGCTGTAGGTAGAAGGTCGAACCGAACATCAGACGATGACATGGCAACTCGGAGCTGAGACAGTTGTGGCGCAGGATTTTACGAGTAAAGTTGACTTAGTTATTCCGTTTATAGCCTATTTTAAGTTATACGTGTTTTAAGTTTATAACGTATTGTTATTGTGTTTCAAAATTTAATAACGTGTTATTGCTAAGTGTTAAAGCCCATTGCTTCAATTTTTATCTGTGGGGAAATTGAAAAATAAGGTTTATGCAACAAACTCTAGATGAACTCAAACTAAATATCACGGGAGAAATTGAGGCTATCTCGGTAGATGAACTAATGCGTGTGAGTGAAAAATTCCTTAGAACACGCCAGAAATGTGTAGATGCAGGTGGAGGACATTTTCAACACCTTCTGTGACAAGTTGAGTAATGATTTTACTTTGATTATGTGTTATTATGTGTGCCTGATATTTACATGTGATTCGTACGGGCGCTCTCTCGACCCCAAGCTCAGTGAGTTGCCATGTGCTCGTCCGTCCCTCCTGCTGCTGTACGACCGGGCACTTTGAGTGAAAAACCCTGTAGAATGATGTTTCCTATCCATTCACACATGTCATTACAGTGGAAAACAAACTGATAATACAGTTGCATTATGATACTATTGCATGGGACATACTTGGGCTCGAATGGGAGGATAGAAATGAAAATCTGTGGATAATACAAATCGGTAATCACAGAAACCGTGGTGTGAGTCATTCCCATACAAAATGCTGCGTCTGACGACAGGCGCTATCTGTGTGTAAGTACATTGATGGGAAAAGGTGCCAAGAAGAAAAGGCATTGTTAGGGACCAAAATACACATTTAGTTATCCAGACGACACTTATCCAAATATAATGGCACAATTCTAGAGAACTTGAAAACAGGGCATTGTGTTTGTACACTGTCCTGATAATGTTCAGCAACCACTTAATTTTTAGATGTAGCATGTACAAGAAAGCGGTTAAAGGACAGTATAAGTGTTCAGTATGCATATATGACAGTTCACTATGGACTCCCATCCGGCATCACCTTTGCATGGTAATAGTCCTATGTCAAATGTTACAATAAAGAGGTTATCAAATGTTAATTCTGATGAACCGATGTCGTAACCTGACTTTTGGCCAAACATACTTCTATGCTGGTGCGGAAAATTGATTGTTCTCGTAGATCACAAAATGCACCTTCATTATGAAATAGCCAGGTTGTAAATTTACTTGCAAGTCAATTAGCCTATTTGCATTTAATATAGCTTGTGTTTCTGAAATAATCAGACATCAACAGGTTTGCCATATTTCGTTGCCTTGAGTAGAACAGAATCATTATTCAGCATAATATCTTTGTACGAGAAACTCTCTTCTGAACGGGAACAATCACACAATAACAAGCACTTCTCATCACCGATATGTTCACCGAGAGTAGTCGTTTGAAAACTCTTCGTGTGTACCTAGCTTTCGTCATTTTGCCACTTGAACTATCCTCCATGCAAATGTCATGACGACATGTTGCTCCAGTTTCTTCACAACAGTTGGGCAGAAGCTCCCTTCTGTCTAGTGAAAACATTTAGTAAGTTTGTTGGCTAATCTGCCACCCATTAAGGTAGCCACATCAATTGTATAACTAAGGTCCGCATTCTTAGCTGTCACCGCGGAGGGCTAGGTTCGATTCCCGGCTCTGCCGAGAAATTTAATTCTGCCTGAGAGCTGGAACGGGGTAAACTCAACCTCGTGGGACAAATCAGTGAAGAGGTGGCTTTGATTCCAACCTCAACCATCCTGGAAGTGGTTTTCCGTGATTTCCTACTTCTACTCTTAGCAAATGCCTGGATGGTAGGCTACCTAAATTAAGGCCACGCCGCCTCCTACCAAAATCCTACCTCAATAAAAATACACACACTAGTACACTAGTACAGTGACACAGGCTATCAGGCAAATTCTGCATACACCCAAATACACGGGGATACATAACCACGATAACACAAAGCCGCTAAAGAATCAAAAACAACATGTATAACTATGGGTGGAGCTATGCACACACTGGAACACGCTCTGCAGTTTTCTCTCCTCTGTGGAACATTGTAGATGATGGATGACGACACACTGCGTCTTTCACCAAAGTCTTCTGTGTGATGTATCAATTTTCGTCTTCAACAAATTCTCCTCCATTCCGACGAACAGATTGACGACTAGTTTCGATGCTTCTTGTGCTCACATTTGCATATGCCAGTAATGCACGGTTGAACCATACCACTGTGGTATTACGTAGTCTATTGTTTATAGTTTGCATTTGTGATTGTCCATTGCCCTTAGAGAGCGAACGTTCTAGCCATATTTTGTTGAGTACTTCAAAATCACCTTGCAGTTGGATTTGTTTAATTGCACTTATATCATCTCGTCAGTTGAAGCTATTATAATAATTATAGTCATCATATTTTGTCCAGAATGGTGTCAACGATTCTTTCTATTACACTAGACTTATACTTTCTCTGTGGCGATGGTTCAAACTTACTTATAATTGTGGTGTTCTGTTCCTCTGGTCGTGGGGACACATGTCCTGTCCTGATCAAGGAGCCAACATCAGGTTCGCACTGTCACTGTTCTTCATGATCCCCGCAACGTATCTTCACACATTCCTGTGTCCTCATCATTGCATCTGTGCATTATTATGTCGTGTAACTGGGCGTCGAATAGAAAGACCTGCACTCGGCCTCTCAGGAGGCCACACGAAAAAAATATGTCGTGTAACACGTTCGCAAACTGTGTCTCGTCCATCACGGGTCGAAAATCAGAACGTCGAAAATTTGACTCTATTATTTTTACGACAATCAAAGGATTAATCCGCCCTTGGTGCCTCCTTCCACTGTTTTCACTCTTTTGCACAACTAAGTTTTCCATGGGACGGGATAGTTCTGCTATACGGTATAGTACACCACGCAAGTGCCTGGAAAATTTTGCGGTATACTTCACACATACGACCGACAGATGCAACGTTTTGCATGGGAATGACTCCCAGCACTGTTTCGGTGACCGCCGATTTGTATTATCCATTATTCATTTGGATCCTTCTATTGGAGTCCAAGTATGTCCCTTGTTAGTAAAATGCATCTCATTATTGGGCTACATAATAACATTAACTGATCGTCACTCACAGAATAGGAATGATTAGAGTTGAAATTAAAAAAAGACCACCACGGGAAGTATATAAGAAATAAACTCTTACGTATCTTCCTTTTACAATCGTCAAAAGCAGTTTTGCCTATTGCAAGATGTTGTATTTACATTGCTGTATGACGACATTTCGTTTTTGCACATTGGATCATGTGCTAACTCTAAGATAACATGTTTGTTTGTTTGTTTGTTTGTTTGTTTGTTTGTTTTTACCGAACACTCTTATCGGACATAGAGTTTGTGCATACAACCTGCACAAATGGGGAAAGCGGTACATCGAACCGGACCATCAGGCACATTGTCGAAGGTTGCAAACTAAGAGCGTACCTAGGTGATTCTAACGACTTTTCCAGTGCTACACCATCGAGCCTGGGCTGGAGAAATAGACTGGGCATAAGGTTGGTATCTGTGCTTGTATGTACTTGTTATTATTAATTATTATTACTATTATTATTATTATTATTATTATTATTATTGTGTTTCATATGTAATGCCATACGCTACATAAATAAATAAAACTGTTAACAGATAAAGCACGTGTATTATATTTGGTGAACAAATACATAATCTTGCAATATGCAAAACTTCTTATGACCTGTTTTTAGCGAGAGATATGGAACTGCGCCCATAATCAGTGGTATTTCCAGATCCTTTTAATTAGGCCGATTGAACTGCGCCCATAGTCAAGTCGGCTGTTAGCCCAAGGTCGGTTTAAGGGGAACCACTAGCTTCTGCACTGCTGAGAATAAGAGGTAGTCCTCCGTCCCGATAAGCAGCTGTACTTCGGGCCTCTGGGGGTGGCAAATAATCACACTAACCACTACACCACAGAGGCGAATAATAATGATAATAATAATAATAATAATAATGAAAATCCACAGTCTTTTTCCAGTCATTGGACCGGGTCAGGGTTGGAATGAATGAAGCCCCCATCTAGCGGCGAGGATAGGCATTGTGCCGGCTTCCGAAGCCTGTCGCACTCCTCTGGGACAATGATTAATGAATGACAGATGAAATGAAATGATAATGGAGAGTGTTGCTGGAATGAAAGATGACAGGGAAAACCGGAGTACCCGGAGAAAAACCTGTTCCGCCTACGCTTTGCCCAGCACAAATCTCACATGGAGTGACAAGGATTTGAAGCACGGAACCCAACGGCGAGGGGCCGGCGCGCTGCTGCCTAAGCCACGGAGGCTACACTAATAATGAAATGAAATGAAAATCCACAGCCTGCTTCCAGTCTCCGACCGGGTCAGGAATGGAATGAATGAAGCCCCCATCTAGCGGCGAGGATATGAACTGTGCCGGCTGCCGAAGCCTGACGCACTCCTCTGGGGCAATGATTAAATGAATGACAGACGAAATGAAATGATAGTGGAGAGTGTTGCTGGAATGAAATTGTGACAGGGAAAACCGGAGTACCCGGAGAAAAACCTGTCTGCCTCCGTTTTGTCCAGCACAGATCTCACCATGGAGTGACCGGGATTTGAACCACGGACTCAGCGGTGAGAGGCCCCTCTAGTTTTGTTATACAATAAAAACTTATAATAATCAGCGATTTTTGTAAGAAAAACAATAGCCAGTTCAGTACTCAACTTTACTTCTCCCTCCGAAAGGATCTCCGTTCTCTCAATAAAATCAAGCAACAAGGCATACACATTGATTAATGCCCACGCTCCCATAAACAATGGCAATAAGAAAAACCCTCAGAAAGTAGAAGACTTTTGGGAACTCCTTGAGGAAACCATCATCAAAATTCCTAAACATCATGTGAAAATTTTACTAGGTGACTTTAACGCACAGGTTGGTAGAGAAAAGAAGTATAGATCTATAGTTGGTCATCATCCAGCACATCGGAGAGCAAATCAGAATGGTGAGCATCTGATAAATTGCTGTAAATCCTTTAATTTGGGGCTCATGTCTACATATTTCACCAGGTCTCCACACAAGAAGAAAACATGGAAATCACCAAATCCAGCACTAGGAGAATTCCAAATTGATCATGTAGCAGTGTCCAAACAGAACATATGTGAAATCCTAAATATTAGAGTGCGCAGGGGAGTGATTGACTCTGATCACTACTTAAGCCAAATTAAAGTGAAATTCCAGCCTAATAGATCCAAACCAAAAACTAAGAGATTACTAAGAGTGGATCCGGAGCACCTCAAGCAGAACGCCAAAGAATTTCTTCAGGCCATAAAAGAGAAAAATCCCAAAGACTGGAGGGACTTAGGAAACTCAATTCTGACATCAGCACAGACGTTAGGGCAGCCCCCAAGGAAAAGGAAACACAGATGGTAGAACACAACCTGTGATAAAGCAATTGAAGACAGAATTAAAACCTGGAATAAATGGAACGGACATCAGACAACTGAACGATGGGAATTATTCCTTAAGATCCAGAAATCAACAGCTAAGGTCATCCGCAGGGAGGAGCGGACATACGACAGGAATAAACTCATAGAGATAGAACGGGATTTCCTAAAAAAACAACACCAGAAATTTATATAAGACCTTCGGTGAGAGTATGTCTAGTTGTCAACCACCTAGCATATGTTTCAGTAGACCAGATGGCTCACTAGAAACAAACACCAAGGAAAACTGCAAGATCTCTAGCAGATTACTTCCAAGACCTACTCAATTGTAACCCACCGAAAGAAAAAATGCATTTTGAAAAGCCTGCACCGAATCCAGATTCACATCCACCGACAATGGAATAAACAGCAGAAATCATTCAATCTCTTAAAAACAACAAAGCACCAGGAGAAGACGGTATTACCGCTGAAATGTTGAAACTCGATGGGGAAGACGTCACCAGAAGAATCCACGCAATTTTAAAAGCAATTTGGGAAACAGAAGTGATCCCACAGGACTGGAAGTGCGCGTTAATACATCCATTGCACAAGAGAGGTAACAAAACTGATCCAAACAATTATAGAGGTTTATCCCTATTATCTGTGGCCTATAAAATCCTATCTAAAGCTCTTCTGAACAGACTAGAGAAACAAACAGACCATTTGATTGGTGAATATCAAGCGGGTTTTAGGAAAGGGTGTTCATGTGCTGAACAGATATGGAATCTGAAGATGATTTTGAAGATCCGCAGATCCAACCCCACAATTGTCACCTTTGTGGACCTAAAGAAAGCATATGATTCTGTGGACAGGCAGACCCTGTTTGAGACGCTAGAAGAACTTCAAGTGGACAGGAAGACCAGAGAACTGATTCGTCAGACTCTCACCAATACAACATCGAAGGTGAACTTTCTTGGGGAAATTTCTGACTCTTTTGAAGTACGAACAGATGTTCGCCAAGGAGATGGACTTTCACCCCTTCTATTTAACCTGGTTCTAGATAAAGTCATCAGAGAGTGGGATAAGAACATCAAAGGCGTTAGCATAGGAACTGCTGGAAACAAAATCAATGTGAAATGCTTGGCTTTCGCAGATGACCTAGCGATTATCACTAGGAACAAAGAAAAAACTAAGCATGCTATTGAGACATTGTACAGAATTGCATCACAAGCAGGCCTTCAAATATCATTTGAAATAAACAAGTACATGCAGAATTTTCAGCAAAATAACAAGAAAGAAAAAATAAAAACAGCGTATGGAGCAATATCACAAGTAGAATTTTTTAAATACCTTGGAGAAATAATTCTTCCTTCAGGATTGGACAGTTTGGTTAACACAGAAAGAGCCTCAAAACTTCATAGAGCATTCAGACTAACATGGGATCACTATAATAAAAGTGTAATGTCACATAATGCAAAACTGAAACACTACAAAACAGTTGTACTACCGGAAGCTCTATTTGCTTCAGAAACCATAGCTTTAGGAGGTCATTCTAAAATTGCAAATATAGAAAAGCAAGAACGTAAAATTCTTAGAAAAATATTCGGCCCCACACAAGAAAACGGAATTTGGATTAAAATACGAAATTCAGATTTATACCGTCACACAGAGAGTTTCAGCAACACTGTACGAAGAAGACGTTTAATATTTTATGGGCACCTCTTCAAGATGGACGATTATAGACTTACAAAAAGGTTATTCAATGTAATAAATTCTCAGAAGTCAAGGATAGCCTGGCTGGATGAATCAAGAGAGGACCTGCAAGAGTTGAACATCGGAGAAAATATTCTGAGAAGCCGCAAAGTCTTCAGGACCGCAGTAACAAAGCACAAGTTAAGGGTGAAAACTAGTGGCAGGACTGGAACCAAGTGGACAGAAGAACGGAAGAAGCAGCACAGTGACTTCATGAAGAGATTTTGGGAAGATAGGAAGGCGAATATCTTCAAGCCGAAAAACAAGTTCAAGAGCACTCTATAATGGGCAAAACGCAATAATAATAAGAAGAATAATCTTCTAAATGGTAAGATTACCTCAAACTAGATTATTAAACATTTGCAATAACAAAACTATTTTTAAAATATGGTTAGGTTGTCGAAAACATCCCAATGTACCAGTTAATGCTAATATTGCTAGAACAAAAATTAAATATTAGTGTGTTTTGAAAACTGTACCTGTTTTATGTATCCCAGGCCAACACTAATCTCTCCGCAATCTGGACAGGGTATATTTAGTTGTTCGCAATCTGGACGGTTTTTGACTTGTTCGCAATCAAGACACAACCGATTTGAAATGAGTCACTTCAAATTCACACCACTCGACACAACATAATTCGGTAGAGGGGTGGAGGGAGGGAAGCTACCTGACCGCTCTCAATGGGCGCAGTTCCACAGCCAATTTTTGAAGGCTGATGCTAATGACCAGGGTCATTAGTGAAGATTGGGCACAGTTCCATACAACCCTTTTTAGCAAACCATTTGTCAACATTTTCCTGTCTTCTTTTGTCTTTGCTTAACTATGCCTTAAATACAAAGATGCTGAAGGTATGTCACCCATCTTGTCAGCACACCCAATATTATTCCAGGGATATCGACTTATCCATGACAAGTAAATTCAGTTCGAGTTCCAGATTTTGCCCGAAAACTGAAGCACATGATAGGCAAATGGATGTAGATGTAGATACATCGTACCCCCAAAACATCACCTTCAGAAGAAAAGTGGTGCTCTCAATACTATTCGAGAGATCTCTTCAACTATTGTGGTTCCAATTTACAGTTCACTTACTCAAAAGTAAAATAAAGTACAGCTGCAACCAAGCGAAGGAGGTGAACGGTAGTGAAGTGAAGTGTACGGAAACAATGGGAATCGCTATTCAGCAGTACCGAGCGGTCATCGGCCGCTGGCAGGCTAAAGTGAAGTGCGATATCGGTGCCGAGAAATTAATGGGCAATAAAAATGTTATTTTGATTGTAACAATAAAAATGGAATTGAGCCTAAACATGATGTGATATTACAAAACGGACACCATTTTTGGAATCAGAACATTAATCTCTATCAAAATTGCTTATTTTCTAATTTATCGCAACATCATGCAGGCCTGTGAATGCAATAAAATTAAGGAGATGAAGATATGTGTGAAAGAAGAGATGAAAATGGTGACAGAAATGGTGGTTCAAAACAAGGAAGAGGTAAATAACTTAATATAGAAAGTGAAGATATTAGAAGAGGAAATAAATTAATTAAGATGGCAGAACCAGAGGACCAAGCAGGATGAGAGAACGGAAGTCTTCATTTACAGTATAAGGGAAAATGAAAATGAAAGCTCCAATTATCTACTCTCCAACGTTCTCTTTGTGATTTGGGACGTTTGGCAAATTAACTTTGGGGAGTCTGATGTGGACAATGTTATCAGGTTGTGTAGAGTTAAGGGCGAGAGGCCCTGGTTTCCACACTGATGACAGAAACTCTAGTGAACACCAGGAAACTGAAAGGCGAGAGAATATGGGTAAGAGGGGACATTGACAAGAAAAGGAACGTGAACAGACGATCTTGCAGTTTCATTTGAAATAAGATAATTTTCTTATTTTTCAAAAGAATTAACAAATTGTAAAAACGATTGCTGTGCGTCCAACTCAAGGTGTTCCTTGTTCTTCATGAAGTCATGCAGTGAACTGTATTGTAGAATCTAAAAATGAAAGAGTCCAAGATGCTCCAATCCCTTCATATGAACTACTACTACTTCTTCTAATAATAATAATAATAATAATAATATCGTATGGCCTCGGGTGCCGGGTGCAAGCTTTGTTATTTGACGCCCAGAGGGCAGCTTGCATGTCGAATTTTTTGTTGTTCCTTGGAACGCTATGAAATTCAAGGAGGTTAGATATCGAGGCTCCATGACACTATAGCGCTTTCTAGTAGAGAAAGGTGGTACTTTTTTGGTGTTGGTGGAAAATCCCGAGATTAAGTTTGCCATTATGAACACGGCCTACTGAATTCAAATGGGTTCCTTAACATGCCAACATCGTATGACACGAGTGCCGTGATTTTTGTCGTCTTTCAAAAAAAAAAAAAAAACACTTACCACGGCCAGGAGCGAACCTGCAAGCTTGGGGGTTGGTAGTCCGACACGATAACCACTCACCCACCATGGCAAGCATATATGAAGTACTAAAAATAACAACGATGAAAAGCTACTGAAGTGCGTTCTCAGTAGAAAGATGCACGACCGAATGTAGTGATGACACAAAACTGCCATTGATCGTTGAGTATTTAAACTAGGCCTGTATACATTATTTGAATATTCGATTAATTCGACTGGTACTTTGAATATTCGCCATTTTGAAATTCGAATATATTTGACTGTTAAATGAATGCGAATGTTCGAACAGTGCGGATGTCCAAATACTTCGCTGGTTCGAATCATTTGAACATTCGAAGTAGCCTACTCGAATTTTTCGAATAGCCGATAATTAAAATAAATCGAGCAGTTCAAATATATAAATTATTCGAAGATGATAAGTACCCGAAATGTACAGGAATTGGTGTAATATTTATTTATTTATCTTATGGCTTTTAATGCCGAGAGTGTCGGAAGATATGTTCGGCTCGCCAGAGGCTGTTGCTGCTTCGAGCGGACACTCATAGGGTGAGCTACAAGTTCCGTTCAATTTCATGTAGTTCCAACTTTCGCCACGAGATGTCACTGATACCTCGTGGTGAACGTTGGAACTTTGGTAGAGCGTTCCAACGAAAACTAACCTAGAAATTTAGCTTCACACAAGTTTAGTCTGTGGAAGGATCTATTACATGCCATAAATCTATGACATGGGACCACCGGCTTTACTTCCCCTCCGAAGGAAGGCATACTGAAGGATTTTAACGCTCTTAAAAAATCCGACGGCTTTGGCCGGGTTTGAACCTGCTATCTTGGGCACAGCAGTTCAGCATGCTACCAACTACGCCACCAAAGCAGCTATTGGTGAAATGAAATACATCCAGTGAACGAACCGTTCGAAGTACAATCCAAGGGATTAGATGGGGGTTAACCCTTCTCCCCATTCAGTTTGATAGATCCTTATGAATAAATATAATTCAAAACAAGCATCACTTGTTATTTCTTTCTGTGGGGGCGTGGTGGCGCACGATCAAGCTGTTAGCCTCTCACCATGGTGGGCCGGGTTCGATTCCCGGTCAATGCATGTGAGATTTTCAAACTGAAATGCCATGTCCTGTGGTTCGGATTCCATGTAAAAAGGAGGTCCCGTGGCTTTTGATCTCGAGATTTACGGTCACGTAAAACTACAATCTTCCTTTCCTTTCTTTCTTTCTTTCTTTCTTTCTTTCCTCCTTGTTTCTATGTTTATTATAATTATTTGAACATTTGAATGATTCGACTTGTTCGTCAAATCATTTGAGTATTGATTGAATAGTCGGGTTATTTCACTATTACAAATACAGGGCGCCAGGAAATGTTCTCCGCAGTGGCTACGTGCAGCAGCAAGAAGTTGCGTCATCAGTTTAGTTGGCAGCACAGTGTCCTTGATAGGGTGAAGGCCACATGTGTGGGCTGTAGGCTGTTGAAATCGTCAGTGCGTATAGTTAGATTATTGGAAGAGTGAAACAGTATGTTATGAATGGCTGTGGTGAGTATAATGTTTACTGTTTGTTTGTTTGTTATGATACAAGCGACAGCCGTGGTGCCAATGTAACTGGTGACATCATCTCTCGCAGCAGCTTGTAGGCACTGCGGAGAACATCGTGTCGTGCCATTTCGTCCAGGTGCCATTTCGTCCAAATTTCACGAACAGAGGCAGATGGTTAACTCTCTACCGACCCACTAGTGCTATTTCGTCCAAATACCTAAGATTGACAGTTTGACAGGTCTACAATAACTAATTCATTTCATTGCGTTTCTTGTTAAAAATAAGTAATTTTTTGATGTTTGTAATCATGGACGTTACTCGCTCCGCTCGTTTGCCACCAGTCAACTATATATTACAATGAAATGCTTATAATGTAAACAACATAGTGAGTAGAAAAACAAATATTTTCACAAATCAGGTGATAATTAAAATATATCCAAAGTTGCATTATTTAAACGTCTTTTTAAATATCGTATCATAAAGCAGGAATATTTGTTTGCTCATTAAAATTACATGGGGACTTTGAAGGGCTTTGGGGAGGGAGCCCTATGGGAATTGAGGGAAATCATGTCTTTTCGAAACATTTAGGGAATGTTCCCTTTAATTTCACACCTCAATCATAAAAATCGGACTTATAATAAGAAAGTAGTTCACTGAACAAAAAGTTCCTGACGGAATTAAATATTAGATAATATACTCAGTATTAACTGCACTTCCTCAACCCTTGTCTACATTTCGTCTGGACGAGATGGCACTCATTAACTTGTGAAATAATATGTAAACCCGAACTGGACGAAATGGCACTTTTTTCATGGAAATTTGTTGCTGGACGAAATGGCACGGATTCGAGAACATTACTTGGCGCACTGTATTTCCAAATACGAATATTCGAATACATTGGAAATTCAAATAATTCGAATATTCAACTGTGCGAATAATTCGCATAAATCCATGTTCAAATATGCTCAGCCCTAGTGCAATCCAACTGTTTCACCAGGGAGTGAAATCTGAATTGCCACAGATTATCCCATAGACCCATACATAATGTTGAAGCTGCCGTTTTCATTTAGGATTTGGGGTGTTTTGGATATCATGTTCATCAGGTCTGTGTGTACAAAATTTGTGTGATTACCTTTGTTATTGTGGTGTCTATAGGAATGAGAGCACCTGGAGCTCAGATTGGGAAGGAAGCAGCCGGGGCCTTTAGTCAGGTACAATCCCCTCATTGTCCATATGTGGAAGAGAAAAACCACTTCTAGGATGATTCAAACAGATTTCTTGCCCATTATTCTTACGAGTCTGAGTGTAACCCGTTCCATCCTTCAGACCAGTATTAAACTTCTTGGCGTAGCTGGAAATTGACTCAGGAACATCTGAACCTGAGTCTCAATTACGTAAGTACTAGTACTGTCCAGTGGGAACAATGGCAGGAGAGTAGTCGTCATTGAGAATTAGTGGTAAGTTCGGGATTGAACATGATTGATTGTGCATGAGCCAAATTAAATGGTGGGGCCGTGAAGTACGAAACGGATTCCTATTATTTCAGTGGATTTAGGTCTACTTGACCTCGCTAAAGCTCAGCATTGTTAGAATTACATATTTTCGAAGGATCCTTGTAATACGTGAACATGTTTTGAGTGATGCATGATGACAATAAGTAATAATATCTGGTGACAAAAAAGAAATGCAGAGGGAGCTACCAACTACTGTTAAAATACTGTATAATACGCTTCTTATGGTTCACCACGACCGCGATGGGGAACTGCAGCAGGTCCGGAGATCGGAGGTTTGAATCCCAACGCTGACAGCGTATTATACAGTATTTTAGAGTACTTCTTTTCTTTTTTGCGAAAATCTAATAACATAAGTGCTCCACGGTAAATAAGAGCAAAAATACCATTAAAACGAGTCGTCAGGCAAGTCTGTATGTTTATGGATTCACGAAATATCGACTAAAGCCGGGCGACAATATGCAGTCACGTTGAGAGCCTAAACGCTCACGGCTAAGGGTGGCTCTGAACCGGTAGCTCCTCTCTACTGACAGCAATCACTCTGAAATCTTGTATGTTGATTGAGGCTAGTAACTTAAGTTAACCTATGGGACTTTCAACAACCTGGTGAGCACAAATCCAACATGGCGGTGACACGAAATTTAATAATTGAAATGGACGTTTCTCGTGATTTAACCATCCGAGCGCAGTGAAACTTGGTATAGCAAATGCTTATACACATTTAAAGCACTGGCATCTAATTTATTACATTTTTTCATGAACTCAAGATGGTGGTTGTGCGAAATTTTGAAATTTTGTTTTTATTTCTTATGTCCTAATCATGCGATTGAAGTTTGAATAATAAACCTACGCAATAATCTTCAACTAATAGTACAGAACTCTACGGCCTGCATATATAAAAATACAAGATGGCGCCCATCCGAAATATTTAGACGTTTCTCAACATCTACGAATCTATTACAGCAATAAAACTGATTTTTTTAATATTGATAGTGGCAATTAACATAAGTAGGATAAATGAAAATAGGTTGTTTAATACTTGTTGTTGGTGGCATTACTTTGTTTAGGGATTTCCAACATCATTGACATCTGCCCCTTATACGTTTTGTGTGTGTAATCTATGGAGCTACGGTATTCCTACAAGTGGGTACTTACAATAGGGGCTAGGATTAGGAAACAGGAGACTATAGCCTTGAATTAGGAGGCACCTTGGTAGGCCTACACGTGATATGTACCATGGCAAACCTCTCAGGGTTGTTGATAGTTTGATTCAAACTAACCTCCCTTTTCAGATGTTCTTAAAGACGCAGAATGCACATCGTTCTAACCTCAATAACTTAACCGAATTAAAATCGTCCTCTGTGTTCCAAGGGCCTATTCTGAGACTCTCGCCCAAAGATTTTGATTTATTCTGATCTGAGGACTGATGTTAGTTACACTCAGCCTCGAGAGGTCGACTGAGTGGACGTGAACTCGATTCCCATCTCAATCGTTCTAGAATTGGATTCCTTGCCCCCCCCCCCTTTCTACTCCAAGTGAATGCAAGGATGGTACTTAACCTAAAGCCACGGTCACTTCAAACCCAATGCTATCCCCAATTAAAAGTACAACATTGACAAACTAGACATCACAACAATAGACTATAGGCTATCACACACGTTCCACATAAACCCGAAGTACAAGGGGCTGATGGCAACGATGTCACACACCCTTAGTTTAAATAAAATTAATAATAATACAAATATTAATAAAATAATTATAAGAATAAAAATGAGGACTAAAATCCTACATGCCTTAACCGGAAATCGAATCCAGTCTTTTCGCTATTCCTCTAGGCCAGTGGTTCTTAACCGGTGGTCCGCGGACCACGGGTGGTCCGCGAGTGCCTCTGGAGTGGTCCACGGGAGAGAAGGGGTCCACCAGCACGTATAAAATAGTGGCCAATAAATGGGGATTTCGAAAAAGATGTGCGTTGAACGAGAATCGTCCGAATGTATTCGCGGTGATGACTATCAAGTTTTGAATTGAATTATCTTTAAAACAAGTAGTTCCGTGAAGAACTATACAGCCTATTTTCATATATCCTACGCATGTTAATTGCCTCTATCAACATACAAAATTTCAGTTTGATTCCTGTAATAGATTCGTAGATATTGAGAACCGACTAAATATTGCGGATGGTCGCCATGTTGGATTTTTATATATATAGGTCTTAATGTTATGCACTGTTACATGAAGATTGTTGTGTACGTGTAGTATTCAAACTTCAATCGCATGATTAGGACACAAGAAGTAAAAACGAGATTTTAAAATTTCGCACAGCTGCCATCTTTTGGTTATGGAAACAATTGAAAAAAATGCCAGTGGATTAACATTTGCATGCGGATTTACTGTACCAAGTGTCACTGCACTCGGATGGTTAAATTGCGAGAAACGACCATGTGAATATTTATACTTCGCGTCACCGCCATGTTGGATTTGTGATCACCAGGTTTTGAAAGTCCTATAGGTGAACTTATGTTCATAGCGTCTATGAACATTACAAAATTCAGTTTGATTGCTGTAATAGATTCGTAGATATTGAGATCCTTCTAAATATTTCTGATAGCCGCCATGTTGGATTGTTATATGTATAGGCCATAGAGTCATGTATCATTAAAGGAAAATTATTGCGTAGTTTCATTATTCAAACATTCACTTCGGTCGCATGATTACGACACAAGAAATAAAGACTTAATTTTAAAATTCGCACAGCCGCCATCTTGAGGTTATGTAAACAATTGAACTAAATTAGATACTAGTGCATTACAATGTGTATGAACATTTCCTGTACCAAGTTTCATTGCGTTTGGATCATTAAATCGCGAGAAAGGTCTATTTAAAACTTTTCAACTTCGCTTGGCCGCCATATTCGTTTTGTAGTAAACTGGTTTTTGAAAGTCTTATAGATGAACTTCCAGTAGTGCCCTTTATCTCCGTACAAAATTTCAGGGTAATACCGCTAATAGTTTCAGAGATATAGAATGCCGGTGAAATGTTTCGCACCGCCGCCATCTTGAGGTTATGTAAACAATTGAACGAAGTTAGATGTCGGTGCATTACAATGTGTATACACATATAATGTACCAAGTTCAATTGCGTTTGGTTGGTTAAATCGCGAGAAACGTCTATTTAAAATTCTCAAATTCGCTTGGCCACCATGTTGGTTTTGTAGTTATCAGGTTTTCAAAAGTCACATAGGTGAACTTCTAGTAGTTCCCTTTATCACCGTAAAATATTCCAGGGTGAAGTCGGTAATAGTTTCGGAGATATTTAATGCTGGAGAAATATTTCGCACAACCGTCATGTTGGATTGGTGACACGTAACGAAATTTGATGGGCACGGTCCGGGTCGTCCGGAATAGTGCCATAAACTTACCGAGTTTCATTGAGGTCGCTCCAGCCGTTTAGAAGTTATTAGGGGGGGACACACACATCATCACACACACCATCACACACACCATCACACACACACGCACACACAGACAGACACACGGACAAAAGGTGAACTCATAAGCCTATTTTTTCATAAATGAAAATAGGCTAATAAATGTTATTGAGGAAGGGTTACAACTGATAAGGTGTATTGGGGGCGGAGGGAGGAGGGGGAGGGGTAGGGTTGGGGGGGGGGGGGGAGGGGTGGTCCGTACATGATTCAATTTCACGCTAAGTGGTCCGCAGACTTCTACGGGTTCAGAACCACTGCTTTAGGCAAAGGCTACCTTCAGAATATGCATGGTAGCGAATTATCAAAGAAATATAACGTTACATTGTAACGTAATGTAACGTTACGTTGTCTGAAACTCTGATATAGTTGTTGTTGCTATTGTTATTGATGTTGTTTTATATAGGGCTAGTGACATCCTGGTCATCAACTGCGTGTATTTGGAATGTGTGAAGTCCGTCTGATAGTCTGTGATATGTTGGTGTTATTACAATTGTGGGCATTTGAAATTAGAGGTAGGATTTGGAAGGATGCAGTCATGACCTTGAGTTGGTTGCCCTCACAGCATTTTCCTGGAGTAGAAGCGCGGCGAAACCACCGAAGACCACTTCTAGGATGGCTGAGGCGGGAGGCGAGCCTACCTCACCTCAGTTTTGCATCACGAGACTATGTGCACCTGTTTCCATCCCTCCGACAAGAATTATATTTCTTGGCAAAGCCGGGAATCTAACCCAGGTCCTCACGAATGGCATTCAATAACACTAGCCTTAACACAACGAGGCACAAAGCTGTGCGTTAATCCTGCCTTGGGCACCCCTAGCCACAGAACCAAGAAGCAACAACATAATAATAATAATAATAATAATAATAATGTTGTGATGTGGTACATACATTCCGCAGACTAATAAAAAAGTTTACGCTTGGCCAGCAACAATGTGAATGAAATGTATATCATTGTGCCAGGCTCCCGCACGGGCCGCAAGGTAAGATGGTTGGCGGAAGTTCTCCATTAGCATGGCCGCCAAGGACGTGCCGTGAGGGTCAGTGACCTCGTGTTACCAGTGTCGTGCGTGATAAGCTCACCTCATTTAGGGAGACACGGAGATTATCACAACGCGGAACAAAACGTTGACTCGGTGCCCTCTTTTACTGGCAGTCTCTGAACATTCACAAAACCAGTCAGAAGCGGTCACTGATATTACATTAAACAAAACGAAGTGACAACGTGAAAATATGTTCAGAAACACAGGAGAAATATATCCTGAGAACTTCTATGCTATACAATAATAATAATAATAATAATAATAATGTAATCAGAGATGCGTCAATTAGTGACGATAAATGTCGCTAAATGTATTCAACATATCACCTCTGATTTTACGCAGCTGGCAGGAACTGAATATAAGCGCAGGCATGATGCTGTATCAAAAATTGTGCACCAAGAGCTAGTTAGAAAACTCCAGCTATCAAAACTGAACACGTTTCCGTACTCCCAGTAGGCTATAATCCAGAGAATATGGCTGAAAATGAAATTTCAGATTGTATTGGGATCGGACTGTGATCACCGAATGGACAGTGAAACATAACAAGCCTGATATAATGATCTTCAACAAAAGATTGAAGGAAGTCACGCTGATTGATGTTGCCATTCCATATGTGCCCAACCTGTAGGGTAAAAATGTTGAAGAAGTGTCCAAATATTTGGAGGTGGTGGAGCCTATCAGGAAGCAATGGCAGGTCAAGAGAGTTCGAATAGTACGCTACCAATAGTCATCTCAACCACTAGTGTGGTTCCTAAACATCTTCTACAAGGGCTAAAACTAACTGGACACTAACTTGTATAAATAAATAAATACAGGAGGCAGTGCTATTGGATACAACTAGGAAAGTTCGAAAATTACAGTAATTGGCAGTGATTTAAATGAATATGCTCTGATTCAATGTAATCAGCATATTTGCTTTGTATTTTACCAGATAATAATCAGAGAATAATATTGATGACGATAATAATAATAATAATAATAATAATAATAATAATATAGTATGGCCTCGGGTGTCGGGTGCAAGCTTTGTTATTTGACACCCAAAGGGTAGCTCGCATGTCGAATTTTGTTGTTCCTTGGAGCACTATGAATGTCAAGGAGGTTAGATATCTAAGCTCCTTGAACTCTATAGCGCTTTCTAGAAGAGAAATGGGTAACTTTGGGTTGGCGGAAACTCCCGAGATTAATTTTGCCATTATGAACACGGCCTACTGAATTCAAATGGGTTCTTTGACATGCCAACATCGTATGACATGGTGTCGTAATTTTTGCTGCCTTTCAAAATTCACTTACCACGGCCAGGAGCGAACCTATAAGCTTGGGGGTTAGTAGACCGACACGTTGACCACTTGGTGTATTCTTTGGAATACACGGTAAGATAGAGTAAACTTTTACTGCTCTTTGCTGTAATTCTTTCTTTCCTTCTTCTCAAACACCAACAGTGATCTTCCAATTTCTCCTTGCTGTGTATGGTTTTCATGTTACTTGTGAGTCTGTTCTAGATATATATCATCCATGACCCACCTAGCGTCATCTAGCAGCGAATCTCTGAAGTTCCTCAATTCTTCCCTGTACAAGAGGACTTCCTTATCCATCTGGCCACCAGATCTCGTCGCCATCGCCAGCTATCATCTCCGTGATCAAGAGAACTTCATCTACTTTTTCACCCACCAGGCTGCTCTAGTGTCGCCTACTATCAACTCTTTGAAGACCATTCATCAAGAAATAATTTATTTTTTGTAAAGTTGTCTATTCTGATATGTATTCCTTTTGTTTCCTACCCCCACTCTTTTCCCTTCCCTGGTCCCTCTGTGCTTCGCTGAGCGTGTCTCGCTTGTACGCCGGCAGTCGACTCAGTCAGTTTGAAGCTCAACTAGAGCTCGCCTCCTTAACTCAAGATGCAATCTTTTAATTCCACGCCATGTTGGAACTTTAATCTCAACCGTCAAAGGGAACTTCACCTTCGCCATGAAGCAAAGATAAGTACCGACTTCAGGTTTTAACCTCATTCTCATCGTCTTTTAATAGCTACATGCTTTTAATGATCATTTTATAGGCAGTGTGAGATTACTATATTTGGGGCAATAATCATCCTTCGCGGGATTTTCCATGTTGGGCTTTGGTTTGTCTAAGCCGATCCTAATAGGAAGCAGCATTTCTTATGCTTATTAAATGAGAGATCTTCTCACAACGTGGGATACCATTGAATTACCCACTGTCTATAAAATACTTAGCTCGTTCCACCGCTGGAATAACGTTTGCCCTATTCTTCAGTCAGGATTGCTCTGGAACCTTCCAGAATCTGCACTCGATCTACCAGTTATACCGTCATGTATTTTCCACTCGCATGTGGGAATACTTTTTCAAACTAAGGAATCTCTCTTATGAATTACTGATCAATAGCTAATTTTTCTTCCTCCGTTGGGATTTTCTCTGGCGCAGTTAACGATAATCTACAACTTTCTCAAGCAATAGACTCTCGCCTATCTAGTGAAACTAGCTATTTTCCATAATTGCAATAACTTTCTTTGCCATAAACTTTTGTGTTACTACAGTGAACTTTTCGTCCATTTCAACAGACTATAGTGAAATACAGTGTTTGTTCAATATTTCAACCGCGTCGCGTTCGTCCGATTATTATAAATACGGCCATGAACACTTATCCTCAATCCCATTTGATCTTTCCCAAAACTCTTACTAACAAACTATAATAATCAAATTGTTACTTTAGGTCTTATTCAATGAGGTGTCACTCTAAAGACGTGCCCTCCCTTTTTTGCTTATATCACAAATTAATGTCTGCATAACTACGTGTCTGGTACACGTCCCAAATTATCTTGTTTCTCCCTTCTAATCAGGGAATACAATTCTTTCAACTCATAAGTGAGTTATTTCTAGGTTTCACGAAAGGGAAACTTGCCCCATTTGTCTCGTGATTCCTACTTAAACATAGGAGGTCTAGAAACTTCCTTTCGATTTTCTCTTCAGGTTTCACAATAAGTGACCTGCCCCATTTGCATAATCCAACCAAGTAATTCAGCTTTAATATAAAAAGTTATAGGAACTTCTCTTTTATTCTTCCTGCTTTTTGTTGTTGTTACTTCCGAAGTTGTTACTCTTTCTAAGATATTTACCTAGAATTTCTTAAAAGTACACACCTTGTACTTGATTTATTGTCTAACGTTAATCACTTTAATTATCGTTAAATTTTTCATTTTATCTTCGCCATTTCAAAATATTGCGAAGATTTTAAAACATATAAAAGGTTTGAAACCAAAAGAATTGTTAATTGCCTGGCGCAAGCTTTAGATGTTTTTCGGAGGTCTGTGACCCCATTTGTTACAAAATCTAAATTGTATATTTGTCAAAAAACTATTACCTAACATTGTTAAATAAATTCAATCGTTCTTTTTTGCTTTATCATTTCTCTGACATAACGGTTAGGCAAGATCCTGTCTTCCTTGACTCTTCTCACTTAATGAAAATACATTTCTTGATAGGGTTTTCACCACTTGTTGCATTTGAGCAAGAACTCTTAGTTGGTAACTTGGTAAAGTCTCTCTTAGCTTTAATAGCTAATTCTAACTGGCCAGTAAGGCAAGCATAGCTCGCTACGCCAGCTTCCTGCTTGTGGAGATTCTCTCCAACACTTATGGTTGGTTTTTCAAAATATAAGTGTTTCTCCTTGCCTAAACTTTTAGTCGGCTTCTTGCTGGGTAAAAGCTTAGCCATTTCCAAATGCAACTATTGGTTTACTTACCAAAATTATTCCCAAAGTTATCATTGCTTTATTCCTATCCTTCTTGGAAGCATTTGGTCTCTCTTTAGGAATTTTACAATTTCGAAAACTAAAATATCGAAACCGATTCAAATTATTGGCATTCTTCAAATTACTTGTTCAAAAACAAATTCCTTTGAACAGATATACAAGAAATCTGTTACTCTTTGCCTTGCCAGACCATCACCCTTCCCCATAGTAGGTATATGTATGCTTGAGAGGGAATACGCTAAAGCCGCTCTCTTGCAAACCGCCCAAGTTCTAGCTGCGTTCCCCGTTAGCTTTGCCCAGGTCCCTACCCACTTTAGGTATCGGAGAGCGGATTTGCAGTGGCAACCGCCTTTGAGTACATGTAAAGTTAAACTTATAACTTTTGTAGGACTCTCCTCCTATTTCTCCATCCTTTTTCTCCAGTCCGAAACCCATCTCCTTCTCTTTATCATCTTCCCTTGGGGGTTAGGTTATTTCCAAGCTAATAATCTACCCACCACTCACCCACCGTTACAAGCATAATAATAATAATCATAATAATAATAAAAAAATACGAGCCGTACAGTAGTCGCATATGATGTGTAACATATGACATAGAAGAAAACTCTCGTGAAATTGTTGATACACCGGTATTTTATAGTATTATTGGCACAAATATTAATCTATTGTTAAAGGGAGTGTTTTACAGATAGCCTATTGTAGTTTATAATACGAAACTCATTTTATTAGATGATTTGTAGCATCCACCAGCACTAGCCTAAATAAAGAATACGATATGGATCAACTAGATTAATAGACGCGACACCGCTCATAACCTTAAATTCCTTATAAACAGGTCCTCTTGATTCACAGACCAACACGTAATTTCATATGGATTCTGTTAAAATGAGTCATATTGATATGATAAATATCGTTTAAAATGATAATCTGGTAGCAAAAATATCTACCCCGCCCAGGATTCGAACCCAAGATATACGGATACTTCGACTACGCAAATATAGTGCACAAGATGGTGACTTATATCCACGTTCTAATAATACTGCATTACGGAATTAAGTTTCACTTATATTTTGCTTGTTTCGATAATGTTCCTGAGTGGCATTGAGTTTAAAATGCCTTATGCCAATGCAATGCCGACTACTTACAATGTTTGATATTGAGGCATTTTACCATTTAAACACTGATACGAAGACTTTGAACATGCACCATGTCATTTGTTTAAATCACTTGACACCAGAGTTCGCATGAGCGTTTTCCGTTCAGTATGTCATATACATTCCACATGGCCGAGAGTACGTCATGGTATCAATTTTCGACACCGCACGCTGATTGTTTCTCTTACCATTGCCAGCTGGATCGATCGATCGAGTTGGCAGTGCGTCTTATACTTCCGTTCGATCCACCACAGCCAGCTAGGGCACACTTCCATTCGATCGATCGAGCGGACAGTGCATACTTCCGTTGTCCACCACTGCCAGCTAGTACACTTCCGTTTGATCGATTGAGCGGGCAGTGCATACTTCCGTTTGATCCACCACTGCCAGCTCGATCGTTCCGATCCACTTCGGTCCCCAATTTTCAAAATCACTCCCACAAAACTATCCAGCAACCGAGCGGAAAGATGTTACACATCAATAATAATAGCGGCAATATTGAAAACTATCCCCACGATTGGATCCAGTGTGTATCGTGGGTATCAGATAATACCCTTCGGATTATGGTGGACGCATGGCTGGTGCGACGACATCCTTAGCCACATTCCCTGGACCCTCATATTAAGCAGCTACTTAATTGGCCTCATGAGACAGTGAACTCCGTTCCAGTTCTCATGACAGTTCTAAAATCCCTAGCGGAGCCGACAATCTAATCCGGGGTCTTCTAGGTAAGAGGCAAGCGTGCTTCCCTTACTACACGGCGAACCAACTAATAATAATAATAATAATATTTTTTTTAAAGTCGTTTACCCTCCAGGTTGGTGGAACCCACGGACTCAGCGAGGGAACTCACCACTATCGCCTCTACGGGCAGTGTCCTAGAGCGGGGAACATCGAATCGGAAGGGATACAGCTGGTGAGGTGGGATTGGCTCCTCGCCCAGGCGGCTTCACCTGCAAAGCGAACAGGGGCCTCATGAGGGAAGGTAAGGGATGGTTAGGATGGATAGGCAATGAAGAGGGAAGGAGGCGTCCGTGGCCTTGAAGAAGGTACCATCCCGGCATTTTCCCTAAGACGATGTGGGAAACCACGGAAAACTACTTCGAGGATGGCTGAGGGGGAATCGAACCCTCTCTACTCATTTGGGCCACCCGAGGCTGAGTAGACCCCGTTCCAGTCCCCGTACCACTTTTCAAATTTTGTGGCAGAGCCGGGAATCGAACCCAGGACCTCCGGGGCGGCAGCTAACCATGCTGACCGCTACGACATAATAATAATAATAATAATAATAATAAATCCGTTAACAAGAAACAAGAGGCATAGATCGTATAACTGTGCATCTCCAGAATCAGAACAGATTAGCTACAGTACTGACAGCTGAGGAGAAAAAACTCATTGAAATTTCACTAAATACAAATGTGTTAAAGTAAAGTACAGAAAAGAACACAAGTCACCGTAGAAGCACAGATTGTAATATAGATTTGACACACACCTAAGTACACGTATGTGATGACCAAGATGTTACATGCTACTGAAATTAATAAAATCAAACCAACCCCATGGCGCTACAGCTCATGAGGGGCTTCGACCTACCAAGCGACTGGTGCCCAGCCGTTTGGCCTGCACATTACACTAGACAACAAATGTTAACTTTTTACTTTTTACAAAGGCGAAAATATTTGATTTATATGGATTTGAGTGTGGTGAAATAGAAAATGGCTGTTAAAAATCTAGATTAGGTCAGGTTTGGAAGTTATTGAAACTCTTATGTCCCTTCACATATTATAATGGGATAAAATTTGATGAGGTTATTAGCACATCTTCGGGGCATTATAACAGAAGTTTTGATTCCACACATTACCTCAATAACTCACGTAAAAGTCACAACACAAAAGGAGCGGGTTTGATTCCATACAGTAACGCAGAATCTCGTGTCACAATACACAATGGAGCACTACGGAAGACAAGCAATCTTAGACTGTGTAAGCTAGAAACAAAACACAGCGTTCATTGGCATTCCTGAAATAAGAAAAACGAGAGCTAGAACAGAAATGAGGACGTAACAAACGGGAATACGGGAGCTAAAAAAAGGAAAATTATTGTCATTTTCGAATTCATCGTACCAAAATCTATAAAGATTGGGTATTTTCGTTTAGGTAAAAAATGTATTGTTGAGCAGTGTCATGGGTGACTCGTGGTCAGCGCCACGTCGGGTCTCCCAATAAATAAACAACTCATACCTACACCAGCCCCAAGGCCGTTTTGTCACCCAAAACCGATAACCAGCCTATAATAACGAAAGGCAATCCTTAAAACAACTAACAGCAAGCGGATAAACCGGAAGACCAAGCAAACTCCCCCAACCCACTCCACCACTTAACAGCAGCCAAGCAACATTGGGCGTGGTCACAAGCTTGGACGGGAACCTTTATCAAAACTGACCAGCTCCAACCACCATCACTTCCCCACGTCCATAACAGTAATAACAATTAATTCACGAACCCTACAACTTGCAAACATTCGGCCATGGCAAGCGAGGCGCGAGAAGTTGTCACTGACAACCCCGATATAGCAACTCCAGTACAAAACAAACACTTTAGGAAAAAGAACATCGCTCGTTAATAAACAAAGGACAAATCCATAAACCCCGTTCCCCTTACAACAAACACCAGTCCCATGCTTAATAACAATCGGTCAATTGGTCTGCGTGATCGGGGGCGATGCCTCACTGTCGGACAGGTCTCTTTTGTCCTCTCGAGGCAGAGAGCACCTCATTTCTAAAATCCCTGGTGGATCCGGGAATAGAACCCGAGGCCTCTGAGTGCGAGACAGACGCCCTACCCCAACACCACGGGGCCGGCCTAAAATTAATTTACAACGTCTTTTTCTGCGGTCTCTAGTCAGTCACAAACCGTAAACAGCTATTCCCAAGCAAACAGTAGGCACAAAGTGACTCGGACCAACAATCACATGCAACCGTGACTTCCTAAGAGACAGGGGATGACGTTCATGGGCGACCTCACCCACCCCCACCCCCGCCTCGAAGAAAGGAAGTATTGAAGATCAACAACATGGTGAATAAATTAAACAGTTTTTTCGTCTGCAGCGTTAGTTTCGGACTATGGAACAGGCTGTTTCTTTACTGAGAAAGCGGTTCTCCTCGCTACTTTGTTGATAAACATTTGCTACTGCCACGAACTACAGACAGTAATGAAAGATTCGGCCTTGCAAAAGAGTGATTTCATCACGTCCATTTGAACATATTTACGAATTTCGTAAACTACTAGAACGAACGAAAATTGATCAATAAATTCTCTCATTATTGGTCAGTTCCAACAGATTCTCGGAACTATTACAATGCACTTGAGATACCGATAATTTCCTGCCCAACCACGCCAGAAATCTGTAATCTCTACTTAGTATAAAACAAAGTCCCCGATTCTTGGATATTACGGGTAAACTCGAGAACCACTGGATGGATTTTGATGCGGTTTTCACCATTCTGTAAAGGATATCTCAAGGATGATTTCTGTGGAAAATAATTTATTTATGATCAAAGGAAGCCGAGCAGTAACGATTTCAGTGGAAAAGTCGGGGAAAAAACTGGTGCCCGAGCCCTTTGTAAGCTTACGCTGGGCAAACCGTTAACAATATCTAAATACTATGAGTGTAAGAATTGTTCAGAATGAAAAGTTCTACAAAAATGTCCGCATATGTCTATCTCCAATACATCGCCAACTATAAGTGTTTTTACGTTTTAATTTCTTCCAACCGTGTCCATCCAACTACTCAGGCGACAGATTACGAGCTAAGGCAAGTCCATCATCCCTGTTACACCCTAGCTAGTGGGCGAACCTATTGCCCCAGATACAGCCAGCAGCAAACCGTTGAGTCGTGTTGAGTTAAGACTTCTGAGAAGGGTGGTTGTGTTTGGAGTTTCCCTGGAAGTGCAACTCGGGTTTTCCTCATTTCGCCTGTGAAACACAGTCAAGTTAGATTGGACGGAAGGGGGATTTGAGTTTCATTCACCTCGCCATTCCCTGGAAGTGCAACTCTCATTTCGCCTGTGAACTTTTCCGCAAAATTCACCGTCAGTTTAAGATTGGACGGAAGGGGGATTATATTATATTAAATTATACTGATTGGCGTATAATCTCTAATTAGTATAAAACAAAGTCCCCGATTCTTGGATGTCACGGGTAATCTCGAGAACCACAGAATGGATTTTGATGCGGTTTTCACCACTCCTTAAAGGATATCTCGAGGAAGGTTTCTGTAGAAAATAATTTATTTATGACCGAAGGAAGTCAAGCACTAACGATTTCAGAGAAAAAAAAAAAGAACTGGAAGTGCAGCTCGGCCTCTTCATTTCGCCTGTGAACTTTTCGTTCCGCAAAATTCACAGTCGAGTTAAGATTGGACGGAAGGAGTATTTGTGTTTCATGCACCTCGCCATTCTTAAATTACATCTCGCAAGAATTTGTTGCACATGCACCTCCATGATAATATAATTAATAGTCCGGTCAGTGATTTTAACCCATCACGCCGAGACGTAAGACGGATATTGGTCGTTGTTCATTGACATTGAAAAAAAAAGTGCTTATCACGTAATGCATTCATAGGCTAACTGTTCCCGGGTGAAGCCCGGGTTGCTAGTCCATACTAAACATCGATTGCGCTGACACACCATTTCTTATGAATTATGATTGTGATGATGATTATGATTATTATTACCGATCGATGTAGCTACAGGCGCTAAGGCGCAAGGCCATTAAGCCAGCCTATCTGCGAAATCGGGAGACCAGTGAGCTCAAAACTCAACGTCAGTCGTCCATGTAACGGTTGTCCGTGGATTCCCTTCTTCAACTACAGGCAAACGTCCGGCCAGTACCTTGTAAATAATCCACGGCGGAAGTGTGTGTCCGTGTGTTCGTTGTTAGTCCCCTCCCCCCACCAGCCCTTCACGCCAACCCCCTCTCCCCTCGCCCTCCTCCCCAATAGCTAACATTTTATCCTCTGGGTAACCATGATACATATTTTCAGTATGACAGAGGTGAGAATCGACGCCACCTGTTCTCATGAGGTTGATTGAATTTCTTGACAGAAGCAGAATTAGTCCCCAGTAGCTTCAGAAAAAATGCTGGGATGGTTCGAATTTTAAGACCACTGCCACCTCTTTAACACTCCTACCTTCAGTTACAAATACACAAACTACTACCTATACCGTAATAACATAGGTTATTAGACAAATTTAAGCACACACAAGAACACAAGAATGTGATGATCACGATGTCCAAGACTATAAAGTTTAAAAAGAAACCTCAAATATTGACGCCGCTGAGAACAGCAAAATGAAGTCTCGTGTGCATTGGCTCATGGCTCATGAACTATTAGTCCTACTAACGCAGAATTTGAATTAAAGAAAACTTTGAACCTTCTTCTCCATCTTGTAACTCGTTCTTTCAGGCAACTATTCTCCTAAAATTGGCTACGATTGCAAAACATTTCACTGGGTAATTTCCAGCCAATGGTAGCTACTTAAAACTCTGATTTTTAGCTTGAAAGCAATAGTCTACCAATTTGTGGATGAGGGTATATTAATCATACCGTACCAGTGTAAACACCTCACTAAGTAGTCTAGAAATACCAATGAGATGACAGTTTGAGTGTTAAGAGTGCAAGGCATTTGCATTGAGAACAGCTCATAACCGCGAGAACATTACAATATTCCTAATTCTCATAGCTCCATAACGTAATGTTTTCGCTCCCCACAATGCAGTGGAAACGCACGTGGCTAGGAGATGCCACAGATTACCTACTACTACAGATAGCCGACAGCCATGCTAATTCTTGGCACCTAAGACTTCAGCGCTGTCTGGTGATTGACTGCGGTACTAGTTGATGTGTAGCACGACCGTGCGGGTATATTGTCGTCCTAAATGTTCTGCCCACTTCAATGTTCCGAAAACCACAATCTTCCCAATACTTATAGCACATTTTTAAGTGTGGAGATAATCATATGATCTACAAGAAATAAATCACTTTCAAAATACCAATAACAGTTTTTTTTAAATAATACCAAAGTGGGAAATTGTGATTTCCAGAACTCCGAAATGAACAATCACAGCATTTAGGACATGTTAGTTAGTTATTGTTGTTTTAAGGGGCGGAACTACGAGCTCATCTGCCCCTATTTTAGGACATGACCTCATCAATAATTTACATGTTTACATTTCTTTCAGTTGCAATTGGAGCATATTGCATTGGTGACAAGAATTAGGCTACTAAAAGGCCTGCAGCATATTATTATTCACCTTAGAAAAATGGTCCCTTCCAATTAATCACAGTAGGCCCATTTAGGCCTATAACCAATTAGTTTAAACTGCAAAGGAAAAGTACTGGGATGGGAGAATATTCATATCTTAAAATGCTTGATGCTGTTGGGAATAACAATAAAATGTTAAGAGAGAATGCTAAGGAAACAGGTGGTGTAACCAGATCACACTAAAATTGTTGTGCAATTAGTGCCAAATTCATTAGGAGACTAAATTTTCAGAAAAATAATTGGATATTACAAAATTTCTATACAGTAGTTAATTTCATATTCCCTTTAAAATATATCCAGTTCACCAATTTTTGCAGGGTGAAATACAGTAAGTACATCAAAAAAATCATCGCACACTAATACAGTAAATTCTATGACATGCTGTGAAGGGGAAAGGAGAAATAGGACTTTCAATGAAAAACAAGAAAAACACTCAATACTGCTAGAAATCATCATGTTTTATTTAAAAAGTTGTCAACGAAGAAAAATAACAGCGAGAGTCAAGATCACACTTATGAAAAATACAGTGATCAAATCTGGTCCTCCTAAAAGTACGTGTTGAGGCATGTTCCTTTCTTCTTTCTTGCCAAGGCATAACAGTAGGCTATAGCACAGGATAATGAACCTCTTCCCTCCTTTATGCCATGGCTAACACTGATGAACAGCAAATTCCTACAACACATGCAAGTTTGTATGTTGAAACAGTAAACTTAATAAAATATGTAATGCATCAAATGGAGAACTTCAATTTGCTGATTCGTGTATGGTTGCATCTACTATAACTACATTTTAAAAGAATCTCTTATTGTAGAATCATAGTGTTGTTGATATTAACTCATTTAGGGCTTTTGATAACATTCATTTAGCCCCGTGTACTTGGAAGTGTGTAGGATTTGTATGATAATCTGTGTTATTGTAGTATCTGTAGTAGTGTGTACTGCTCGGGTCTAAGCTGCGTGAACCTAAGAGGAATGTGCATCGCAGAATATGAGAAGTGGTGTTGACGAGTGATGAGGTTCCTAAGTCCGTGCATAGTACAGAACCAAATACATTGGTCGGTGACTCACTCATTCATTCGTAACACCACAGTGATTTGAGCAACGGCCCTATGTAAGCATTATTGGAATAGAAAGGAATACCAAATATCACGGCGGGCTGTTGACAGACCCTTCTCTTCTCGCCTGACCCTTCCTTGCTCTTTCCCCTCACCCAGCAAGTTCACAGAGCTTGGACCCGAGCAGTGAATGAAAATCCACAGCCTGCTCCCAGTCTCCGACCGGGTCAGGAATGGAATGAATGAAGCCCCCATCTAGCGGCGAGGATATGAACTGTGCCGGCTGCCGAGGCCTGACGCACTCCTCTGGGGCAATGATCAAATGAATGACTGATGAAATGAAATGATAGTGGAGAGTGTTTCTGGAATGAAATTTTGGACAGGGAAAACCGGAGTACCCGGAGAAAACCCTGTCTGCCTCCGTTTTGTCCAGCACAGATCTCACATGGAGTGACCGGGATTTGAACCACGGACGCAGCGGTGAGAGGCCGGCGTGCTGCCGCCTTAGACACGGAGGCTCGGACCCGAGCAGTATAGCCTACTTTTTGTAATTCAGATGACGACTGGAAAGGAGGCAGCCCTAGTCTTAAGTTAGGATCAATCCCAGCACTAGCCTGGAGTGGAAGTGGGGAAACCACGGAAAACTACTTCTTGGATGGCCGAGGTGAGAATCGAACCTACCTCTTCTCATATCTGGCTCACGAAGCTGATTGTGAGTCGTTCCAACCCTCAGACCAGAATTAAATTACTTGGAAACTAGCCCAGGACCTCAGGAGTGGCAGCTACCACACCACAAGGTGGTATTATAGTTGCACTGAATGAAAGTAGAACGAGTGATAACATTCTCTATAAGGGGCAGATGACCTTGTAGTTCCGCCCCTTGATACAACAATAACTCACTACCTATAGGTGTATTTTCCAGAGTTGGAATCTGACAGTTCAGCACCACTGGGCAAAAACAGTTGACGACTAGATCGCTCGCATAGCTTGTTGCCATGGAAACTATACAACGCTGCCAATTTGAGTGATGCTATTTGACCACGTGCTTGTCGCCGATCAGTCGCTTGTTTGGTTGCCTCCAGTGCACACTCACCTTGCTGAGTTTCATAATCTGTTGTTTTTATGAGTTATAATTGTTTGATTTAATTGGTTAATTACTTTTTTGTGTAGGATTTATAACTTACTTATTTATACTTTTTACTTATAATTCATTAGAGATAAATTTCATACTGTTAGTTACCATGCCAGAAGCCTCCGTGGCTTAGGCGGAAGCATGCCGGCCTCTCACCGCTGGGTCCGTGGTTCAAATCCCGGTCACTCCATGTGAGATCTGTGCTGGTCAAAACGGAGGCAGACAGGTTTTTCTCCGGGTACTCCGGTTTTCCCTGTCAAAATTTCATTCCAGCAACGCTCTCCACTATCATTTCATTTCATCTGTCATTCATTTAATCATTGCCCTAGAGGAGTGCGTCAGGCCCCTGCAGCCGGCACAGTTCATATCCTCGCCGCTAGATGGGGGCTTCATTCATTCCATTCCTGACCCGGTCGGAGACTGGAAGCAGGCTGTGGATTTTCATTTCAACTACCTTTTCAACTTCTTCATAGGTAGGAGAGTTAATCTTTGCCTGGACATTTAGGTATAATTCCTCTTCAATGTTTGTTGCAGTTGAATCCCTTTGCTTATTAAAAAAATATATTATCAACAATGTCTATGAGTCTATTACAGCAATCAAACTGAAATTTTGTATGATGATAGAGGTTATTAACATTTTCATTTACGGGTCGTTCAATAACCTGATGAACGCAATCCAACATGGCGTCCATATGATACATTTCACCGGTTCTCAATATCTCTGAACCTATTTAAGTAATCGCTCTGAAATTTTGTATGGTGTTACATAACTGTTACATAAGGACAAATATGCGACTTTTAAATCCTGAGAAACACAAAAACATCATGGCGGCCAAATGATTTTCTAATATTTAACATAACTCTTCAGGCAATCTAATCACTCGAGATCAATGAAACTTGGCACATCAAATCTTTATTCAGAGCTTAGTATAGAAACATCTAATGATGTTGAATTGTTTTCAGAAATTCAAGATGGTATCAGTTCGAAATTTTAAAACCCTATTTTTTAATTTTATTTCTCGTATCTTCCGAAACATTGGAAGGCTATTATTACGATGGGGTCGCCACTCCCAAAGGCATTTTATGAAGCTACTGCCAGCTATTATTCAGGCCGCCCCAACTAACATGGAGAACAGACGCCCTTGCAGCCGCCCCTAACATGGGAAACAGACGCTGCCTATTGATGCTGTACTCATACTATTCCCTGAGTACTGGGTTGCCTCTTCCGCAATCTCCACCGTTCTGAAGTCCATCTTCTCCGCTGCAGATTCCGTTGAGGTCTTCGCACGTAACCCTGTGCAAGGGGCCTATGTTATACCCCATAGGACTGGATCCTCACCAGAACTTAGCCAGTACTATAGTTCCATGGTATATTACAGTACCGTTGCCAACCCCCGCGAGGTGGTTTGAACATGTAAAGAGGATGGAGGAAAATAGAATACCAAGACAGATGCTGGAGGCCAAGTGCAAGGGTAAGAGAGCAAGGGGAAGACCTAGAACAAGGTGGATCGATTCAGTGAAGAACAGCTCGAGAAAAAGAAATATGGAGTGGGACAAGATCGTGGAAGAAGAATTATGGAAGGAAAGAGGAAAGTGGAGAAGTGCCATAAATACCCCGACCCGGCAGGAGCTGGATAAGGGGAAATGATGATGATGATGATGATGATCTCGTATCTTATGCAGGCGATTGAAGATATGATTCGTATAGTAACCGTTTGTCTCCATAGGGTACGGTATGAAGGGCTATGATAACAATCATTATCTACTGGCAACAAATTCTGCAGCTTACCATTCGTAAATCATAGAAGCCATACATTTTATTTTTCATAAAATTTGTTCCCGTGGATCGTTACACAAAGATACCAATTCGCAGAATGATTCTTAGGGTATTCACCGATATCGAAAGCTATATATTCACGAACATAATTTTTCATTGTAATGGTGCTGGTGAAGTGATAGGTCGTGAGCCAAAAGCTATCCTTGTTATAAGCAGCAGAGTTTAAATGGAAAAGGTGGTGGGATATATGAAAATATGCTATTTAGTTCTACACGGAATTATTTGTTCTATCTGTGTTATTGTTAGGTATGTTATTAGGGCTGAAATGACTCTCCACGTTGAAAGTGGGTGTTAATAGGTTTTTTGATGTGTAACATCTTTCCGCTCGGTTGCTGGATAGTTTTGTGGGAGTGATTTTGAAAATTGGGGACGGAAGTGAATCGGGCGGAAGTGGATCGAACGGAAGTGAATCGAACGGAAGTGAAGACGCACTGCCAGAAAAATGGGACGGAACTGAATCGGGCGGAAGTGGATCGAACGGAAGTGGATCGGACGGAAATGAAGACGCACTGCCAGCTGGATGTACAATTGAAACTGTGTGTATTAGAAACAAGGCAGTGTGTGCTCTGTAGCGCGAGAATGTTATGGCAATACAGTAGGCAGTGCATTTAACAGGCACTGGTTTGACGAGCACAGTGGCAAATGTTTCACCGACTTTCATTTGTCATTGAGCAGTTTATGAAGCTTCACGTTCAAGGTTGAATATCACATGGGGTAGGACAAAGACGACAAATGATATTTAAGTAAGCGGCATTATTGTCATGCTGTTGGTGAGTAGTCAAATATTAAATGCATAACAGAATGTTGTTATATGAGTGGAACAAAAGCTGTATTTTCATCATATGTGAGACTAGGTCATTTCATGATTGTAGGAAGCCATGTTTTGATTGTTTACGACGAACTGTATGAGAGCCTGTGTTATAGTTACTGAGGAATGTGCTCACAGTATTTGAGAGTACTGTCGACGTTGTGTGTCACTTTGTTATTATGAATTATTAATGTAGGTAAAAGGAAGGAAGGAAGCTTGTAGTTTTGCGAGTCCGTTAATCTCACGATCATGATCCACGGTACCTACCTTTTACGTGCATGCGAACCACAGGACATGGCATTTCAATTCGAAAATCTCACATGTATTGACCGGGAATCAAACCCGGTCTACCTTGGTGTGAGACTAACAGCTTGACCGCTGCGCCACAAATGTGACAGTAGCATATCTCCAATTCAATCTATACATTCATCATAGTACCAGTATGAAAATGGAGTGTAAATTAACATTTTAAGAATGTCCAAGCTGTGTAGTATACGAGTAGGATAACATGTCAGATGTTACACATCATATGCGACTACTGTAAGGCTCGTATCTTTTTTTAGACTCCTTAGCCCAAAATTTTGTGATTCATATTTTCAGATATCGATTTTTCAATTAAGGGGTGGTTTTTACCAGATAAATAGCTTTGCCAAGATATGGAATCTAATAACAACCCAAAATAATAGTAATAATAATGTTATTGTTTTTTAACATCTACGGCTCTTATAGATGCCGCGCCGGGGTGCCGGAAATTTGCGCCGAAAGGGAACTTTAACATGCAAGTAAATCTACTGACATGGCACCCTAGCATTTGCGCACCCTCAAATGCACACAGGCTGAGCCAGGATTCGATCCTGTAACCTTGGGGTCAGCAGGTGAGAACGTTACCGCTGAGCCACGCAGCCAGCCGTACAACCCAACAACATCTTGGTCTATCCTACCGTTTTTCAATTTGTTGACGTCAAAACGTCGGACTACCCAAAAGGTGATTAGTGGGTCATAGCTTGTAAATTGCCTTAACGTGACGTCATAGCTGTCTTAAAATAAAATCAACTTGTTTCCCCCCACCCCGGTTAATGATCTCTCTTTGTCACATGATTCGGCTTGTCACCTCTCATAGCGAGACGTCATACGATGTTTCAGAACAAGCTTCAACTTGTCCTGTGTCATATTGTGACGTCATAAGCTCTCTCGAAACAAGATTCAACTTGTTACTGTAGGTAAGCCTGCGTGGTCCGTGGGTCAAATCGATGGTTTCCCCATCACTGAGTCTACATAACAACACCCATTTATTTATTCCGTACGCCAAACTCTTAAATCATGAGCGTTTTTCAAAAATCTGGGCAAATTTCATGACTCACGCGTTGGTTCCCCCACCACCGAGTCTCCTTGACCAGTAATTTTGTTTAATCTGTGGATCATTCGCAAAATCGAAAAATCTAGGTGATTTGGGGATTTCTCACACCCCGAGGTTGGCCAGCCTGCTGGAAATTCCTATCGTGACGTCACATGACTTGTTACTCCGGCCAACAACTGGGTCAGGTGAGAGGGATTTCAGGCCGCTATTTTGTTATTTCAATCAATCAAACAATTTATAATTAATCAATGATCAATAATCAATCAATCGATAACCAATAATTCGATAATCAATCAGCCGCCATATTGAATAATGAATTAGAGGCATATAAAGTGAAACAGCTGCCTTCCAGAATGCCTACTGGTAGACCGTAATCTTCAAACATGGAAAATGTGTGTATCTTATATAAAAACCATCCAGCTGTCGCGTATTGAATTAGCATCTTTTCTAAGCTGATTACAAATGTACCTCCGTATTCAAAAACTTAGATCTTATAATCTACAACTGGAATTTAAGAGATATACTAGAAGAATCTATATACGAGTATTTAACACCCTAACTTTTTCAAACATTCGTAACGTCTATTTCTGACGTTCTAGCCAACAGATTAAAATGATTCTTGCGTCAAACGAATATTTTTGTTGCTTAGTCTACTCCTGCAATTAATTCATAATGGCGGTTTATTTGGCCTTTTTGCTTTATTTTTAGAAACTAAGCCTTTAAAGAAAGACTATTTTTGACGTTCTAGCTGGCTAACGTTGATGATTCTTACAACGATTGAATCCTGCTATTACCTATTTTAGATAATCATCCCTAAAGTGCAGGTAACATAGACATTACGTAGACGATACGTTTAAGATAAGTACACTCCACGGGAAAAACGATTTTTAGGAGAGCGAATTTAAACCTTCAACACTAAAAATAAATATTTAAACCATCCCAATTGAGGGTACGGAATATAGTATTTTTTGCCAAATTTACTTCTTATAAAGGAAGTAGGCCTACGTGTAATACAAATAACAATTAAGTTAAATTATTAAAGAGTGAGAGAATATGGGACATTCCTTCCGTTTCCACTAAAAATTAAAACCTCTGTATCTCGGTAACATTCCGCTTTGTTTGAAAATAATTTCAACAGATCTGTAGTGACGATGGCTGGCCACCAGAATGCGCCATAAACTCTTTTCTGAAAAAAGATGGTTTTACCCCGTTCTTTCCGTGGGTTCTTCATATGGAAACATGGCAAAGAAAATCTGACAGAATTTCTAAGCCATCTAAACACAATGCACCCCAAGTCACCATGGAACAAGAAACTAGCCGTTGTCTTCCATTTCTTGACGTTTTGGCAATCATGAATGAAGACTACGTCTGTCGCACAACGTCTATTGGAAACCTACTCACACCAACAGATATTAGCATAAGGAATCAAACCACAGCCCTAGCCGTAAGAACGTCAATGGACCGAGCTAAATGCCTATCACCAGAAGACAACCTACAGGAAGAAATAGAACATGTGACATCCGCATTAGTCCTAAATAGCTACTTCAGCTCTGGTATTAACCAAGTGATGCGTCCACCAGAGAACAATCTACCTGAGGAGGAAAATAAAACACAAGCCAGTGGCAAAGCCTATCTACCTTACACCAAAAGTGTTCCCGACAGAATAGGAACTATTTACAGGCCAACACTAAAGGTCAGTGATATTCTCAGGAGCCCGAAAGATCCCATTGGCGGCTGGACTCTGCAGTTGTATACAAAATTCCATGTTCATGCGACCAAGTATTTATTTGTACGACTAACCGAAGAGTAAAAGCAAGAATTAGAGAACATTTCAGACACTGCAGACTCCAACATACCGTAGTGAAACACGCATGGGTAATAGATCACTTTATCCAATCCGAAGTTACAGAAATAATCTCCAGCACATGGAACTACGAATCCAGATTGTACGGAGAAGCAATCATAATTATTTATAGGCATCCACAAAATTTCAATAGATAAATGGAGATACTTTATACAGACAAGATTTGTAAACCAGCTGACAGCCAGTTCCTAGAACTTAATTTACGTTACGTCATGCTTCACTGCCCTCAGTACCGTGCACGGAGTGAGGGGACAGTGTATCCAACAGCGGCTAAACAGACTGTCAACCAGAAATTAACAGAAACCACACACTTCGTGATAATTCGAGATCATTCCAACAGCCTATATAAACCTTAGACAAGCCCCACTTCAAACTATTCAGAAATAATCTTTGAAAATACCAGCCACATTTGCTTGAGAAACGTCAGATATCAAGAAACGTCCTAACAACCCGAAAAATTGTTCTGAAGATTACTTCTACAGTATGTCCTTCAGTGATCTTCTCAGGATTAAGATTTAGTTTGTATTCTCAGAGCGTTGGAAGACTTAGGCCCTCTGTAGAGTACAGGGTGAGTACGTTACTTTCAATTGGCGTTGCATCCCTTAATTCCCTTCAGTGTACCAATCAGTGACTATCAATGCCGCGACGTTTCTCTTTCTCCCCATGATCAGCGACAGATGTCAACATGTAGACCTTCATGCCAACGATAAGGTTAGGAGAGTGTTAATTTTATACGTAGCCTGAAATCATTGCTCCAGAATTGTGTACGCTACAATGTTGGAAGTTGTTGGGAGAGTTGACCCTATTTGGAGTGGATGACTAAAGGTCTAGTTTCGCACATACATGTCGAGCTCCCTAGCCTGGCAAGTGACTGGAAGCTATTATTATGGCAGGATATTTTGAATTCACCGTCACTTCATCTAGGGAGCGAAGAGAATGGGCAGCGTCCCTGAGATGGAAAGCATTATCATTAGCTCGCCACACCAGCTTCATTTTAATTGTGTTGATTACCGGTCCGTGTCCTGTTATTGCAGCTGCCGACATGTCCCATGTGGGACTAAGAGGAACGTGCTGACAATATTTCACAACTATGTGATCAGCAGGTCACGTGCATTTATGCAAGGTCATCAGCAATGAAAACGTAAAGACTGTATACTCATGGGCAATGTTTAGCAGTATCGTAGGAGCAGAGGGACCAGTCAGACGACCATGATCTATCTTCTAACCTCACCTCTTCCTCAGTGTTCGTTCAGGAAAAAGAGTTTTGTAGATATGTTAAATCTCATGGCAGGAGGAGGAAGCAATTAAATGTTTCAAAAGGGCTCAGTGGTTACCAAAATTCATTTTGATGTTCCATTTAGAAGCTAGGACATCGGTGTCATTTCATCCCCATGTACTTTGGCTGTGTGTAGAATTTGTCTGATAACCTGTGCTAATGTGTTGTCTGTAGTAATGTATGTACTGTATTTGTCATTAAGGCTAGAATTGGAAAGGAGGTGGCCGTGGCTTTAAGTGAGGTACCAACCCGTCATTTGCCATTGGTAGAAGAGGTGATGATTATTGTTGTTTCATGAGGCCTAACATCTAGGTCATCGGCCCCTACTTATTTGAATGAGAATGAAATTGTATATGAATACTACGCACTACGAGAACTAACTACAGACTAACACCTAACTTACCAACAAGAAGAAGAAAAGGACAAAACAGGTTGGTTGTTGATTGATTTCAGGGCTTAATCATGTAGCCCCGTGTACTTGTGTAAAAAAGGAAAGGAAGGGAGCTTGTAGTTTAACGTGACCGTTAATCTTGAGATCATGAGCCACGGGGTGTACTTATGTGTGTGTGTGTGGGGGGGGGCTGTCTGATAACCTGTGTTATTGTGATGGCTGTAGGCCTATTTGTGTGTGTATTTGTAATTCAGATGAGGATTGGGATGGAGGCAGCCGTGGCCTTGAGCTAAGAACCATCCCGGCATTTGTCTGCAGTAGAATGGGAAAACCACTCCCAAGATGGCTGAGGTTGGAATCGAACCCACCTCTTCTCAGTTCTGCCTCAGGAGACTAAGTGTACCCCGTTCTAGCCCTCAGACAAGAACTATATTTCTTAGCTAGTCACTACACCACGAGGTGGCAGCGACAATGGAATGAATGATGAATACAACACAGACATCCATTCTTCATGCCAGATCAATAATCCACTCAATACTGTACAAAAATTCCACTTGCTAGCAGGGAATCGGCCACAGGCCTTTGAGGTCCTCTCACTTAGCCACGACACCGGACTGCTGTAAATCTACTGACACGGCTCCCTCGCATTTGCGCAGTCTCGAATGCCAGCTAACTGCGCCAGGATTCGATCCTAAAGCCTTGGGCACAGCAAGCGTGAACGTTACCACTGAGAACTGCAGCCAGCTGGTAATCGAAGAGAATTCATGGTTATGATCAGAGTTGGGCAAAATACTCAACATCCTGGAGCAGTCAGCTGGAATTCGAAGGTGCGTAATTGTGAGGGAGCCGTGTCAGTAGATTTACTGTCACGTTGAAGATCCCCTTCAGGGCAAAATTCTGGCACCCCGGTGTCTTTAAAAGCCGCAATAGTTAAAAGGGCCGAAAAACCTTTAACATTATTAAAATACTAAAAAAATATATATTTACGGAACAAAATTCAAAATACAATAAATGAATCGTTCAAAATACTAAATAAAGAATTGTATTATAAAATAAATCTGAATATACCTAATACTTCCAGAGAAAAAGATTTACATTCCATTAAGATTTTTCAAATCAATGGTTTGCAAGCATACTTTACTGAAAGTGATCAACATTTTCAATGTTATGTTCAAACACAGTTTTGTATTTTGATTTTTGTGTCGAAAATACATTTTGTGAGTATTTTTCCAAACTTTGGTTATGATGGGTTTCACTACGTCATCTCTTCTCTGGCTAATAAACATTCAATCTGGGTTATAGGCCTATCCACAGTGATGGCAGAAACAACTCGGATTTTCGACTCTTTTTTCCAACGACCATAAATGAATCCGAATTGCTTGAGGCAATCGATATACAGCTACTCCATTGTTTCCGAGTGTACGATGTTGACAAGCGTGAATGTTAATGACCTGCCAGATTTGACGAGCCACCAGATTCCGCTTGAGCACTGACCCTCCTGTGTTCAGCTCGAAATGTAATTAGTAGAGGCTTTTGTTGAGCTGTGGTGGCGTTGCTGATTGACACCCAAAGAAGCCAAGTAAAAATTGTTCAAGGATATAAATGTAAAATGTTTACATGCCTCCTTTTCACGTAGATTGAGTGCAAACTCATTTGGTTTGACTAGTGGCGGATCCAGAGGGGGGCACCAGGGGCAAGTGCCCCCCCCCCCCCCCCGAAAAACCAGTTGTCTGCTACGTTTGACAGTGAATTATTTTGAACACTGTTACTAACATTTGAGAACTCATATCAACTTCACCAGTATGAGGACCCACACTGGGGTGGGCCTATTAGTATACCATTAAAATTGATTTTAATTAGCAAAAAAACACTATTTCATATGTATGAGTTCTATTTCACAGTTATTTTCTGATATTTATACAATTAGCATTGTACGTTTATAAATAATTACAAATTAATAATTTTAAATATTTTATGGCCTAAGAACAGAAACTACTTTCTGTAGTATTACATTTTCATGTATGAGAATTTTCTCAGTAATCAACATAAGATCTGACAGTTTAGGATATCACATCAGCGCCATTTTATAATGTAAAAAATACTGGATAGACCTAGATATTTTAAAAATTTAACTTAGTAATAAAATATTGAAGTATTCTTTATATACAGTACGTATTAAAAATCGAGACATAGGTATTTCGTAATGGATGAACAGGAGGATTCGATTCCCAGGTCTGCCAAGAAATGTAATTCTGGTCTGAAGGCTGGTACGGGGTCCACTCAGCCTCGTGGTTGTTGTTTTAAGGGGCCTTAAATCTAGGTTATCGGCCGCACTCAGCCTCGTGAGGCAAAACTGAGGAGAGGTGGGTTCGATTCTCACCTCAGCCATTTCTGTCCCATTATAACAGTGATCATAATTAATGCATGTATTTTTTCCAGGAGTGTTATTTATTCTTGTACATAGACTATATTACAAAGGCTTACATTGTACTCCACCCAGTCTTTGGGCTATATTCGTGTTGACCGACTGATGAGCTACAAATAACTGTTTGTATAGGCAACACTGAAAAATGGCTTCAAAACTTTACATCAGTCATCCTGGCATTGGTTTTCCATGGTTTCCCATTTTTACTCCAGGCGAATGCCGGGATGGTTCCTAACTTAAGGCTACGGCCCCTTTCTCTCCAATCCTTTCCTGAATAAGAAATACCCGTGGCTCAAGATCGTGAGATTAACGGTCACGTTAAACTACAAGCTTCATTTGAATTAAAAATACACTTACTAATACAGCCATGACCATAACACAGGTTATCAGGTAATATTTCACAATCACCCAAGTGCACGGGGCTAAATGACCACGATTGCCAAGCCCCTCAAATTAAACAACAACAACAACAACAACAAAATAACACATAACATACGCAACACTGATAAATGGCTTCTAATAGGCTATATCAACAAAGGGTCATCTCATCATTATTTATACAAAAAATCGAACAAAGGTCGTGTTTGGGCAGAAGAACATCATCTTCGGAATGAACTGGTGTTTTGGACATACCATCACTCTTTTGGCAAATGTCGTGGTACCGACTCACCATGGGTCTTAGTCAGTAGGCTACACCTTGAAGCAGGACTTGCATGCGAAATGAAATGTATTAGGCTATGAATTTAATTTTCCGTTGCGAAATGAAATTGTTCAATGGAATAAAATTCCTCTCCTGGCGCGAAATAAATTTCGTTACAGACTTATAATTTCGCTCCCGGCGCGAAATAAAATTCGTTACAGACTTTTAACTTTGCTCCCGGCGTGAAATAAAATTCGTAACAAACTTTCAATTTCGCTTCCGGCGCGAAATAAAATTCATTACAGGCTTTTAATTTCGCTCCCGGTGAAATAAAATTCTTTACAGACTTTTAATTTCGCTCCCGTCGCGAAATATTATTCATTAGAATTTTAATTCCGCTCCAAACCTGAAATACAATTCATAACAGACGTTTAATTTCGCTCCCGGTGCAAAATAAAATCTGTAACGAATTTTATTTCACGCCGGGAGCGAAATTTTATTCAATTGCACATGGAATTACGTTTTGATTTAATTTCGCGCCGACAATCAATATCATTTCGCTCCCGAATATCGTGCTCACGGCGAAATTACATTATTTTCGCCCTAACAGCCATGCATTTCATTTCGCATGCCAGCCCTTCCTTGGAGAGGTCGCGGCTAAGATTTATTGAGCTCCGGGCAGTTAAACTCCAATGAACCTTTATAGCCAGCTTCGACATTGTAAAACTTGATGCGATATTTAACAGCCATCAATCAATTATCCACGCCTAATCTAAATGATGGTGATCCAAACAGATCTAATTGACATTTAAAGCGATTTGTACCACTCAAGATGCAGTTAATTGGGTTCTGCTCTAATGGCACATTCAAGGTGATCGCGCAGGTATGATGGAGCCATGCACGAATATACAGGAAGCATAAAGCACTATGTAACACTGGGGCTACGTAGACGTTAAGTTTGGAGCTGGCTAAATGGTTGAATGCCCTGTTCAGTCATATTTGCAGCTATCTCACGTAATGTACTTAACGAACTGTGCCTCCCTGGACGGTTAACATTTTGTCTTCCCCTCCTCCCCATTTCGTTAGTGACTAAATTCAATGCAATTGTTGTCGTTGTTGTTGTTGATTAATTTCGGAAGTTTGGGAAATCGTAGTCATGTGTGTGTGGATTTTCTGACAACCTGTGTCTTTGAGATGTCTGTAGTAGTGTGTGTATTTTTAATCTAAGCTAGGATTTTGTAGGAAGCAGCCGAGGCCATAATTTAAGTAGCCTACCATCCCGATATTTGCCTGTAGTAGGAGTGGGAAACCTTCGAAAACCATTTCTAGGAGACCTGAGGTGGGAAATGAACTCATCTCTTCTTAGTTTTGTCTCACGAGACTGAGTGTACCCTGTCCTAACCCTCAGGCCAGTATTACCATAGAGCCACGAATCGAACCCAGTACCTCTAGATCTGGCGTCATAATACAGTACGTATCCAGAGACCATATAAGGCGGTCGATCTCATTGAAAGCATCAGCCACAAATCGGAAATTAATTATACAGTATTAACATTACTGGAAAATTGCTTGATCTAACGTATTCTATTGATCCGAGCATGCAAACTGGCCATCTTGATTCCATGATGCAGCCTTACCATAACCAATAATAATTGCCATATCGCATGTAATTGCGACTAAATAGCAACTACATCCTTTGCTGTAATAAAACAAACAATGCTGTGTAGTTGCTTATAATTACTATAATACAATAACAATTCATAAAACAAGCAGATGTTCGCAGCCGGGCCCGTGGTGTTGGAGTAACGCGCCTGCCTCGCACCCGGAGGCCCCATGTTTGACTCCCGGCTCCATCAGGGATTTTAGAAACTGACGTGAGGGCTGGAATGGCTTGCACTCAGCCTCGTGAGGATACTTGAGTTGCTGTCTGGCAGTGAGGCTGATCCCCGGTCATGGAGACCAAGATTAACCGCCGAGGGGACCCGACGCGCTGACCAAGCGTCACCCCATAATCTGTAGGTCAAGTGGCAGGGCAGCGGTCGCTTGATAGGCCTCCCTAGGCTCTTCATGGGCTGTAGTGCCACGGGGTTTGGTTTTAGATGTTTACAGTTAAAACTACAGAAACCTGCTGTGTATCAATTGAGTAGGTTAGATGCATAACTCACATGCTCCAAAAACATCAATTTTCACAAACGACGAAAAACGTGTTTTACATGCGTCGTGTACTTGTCCTAGATGTGGACATCAGTATGTGTAAGAACAATGGCTAGAAATCATTATGAATATTTCAGATTATGTTTGTTTATTGAGAAATTACAATTATTTAAGGTTATATTATTGATCATGTGAGTTTTGTTAATGACCTATGGAACATGTAAGTTTTGACAATTCCCATTTTGGATCTTGTGAGTTTTGATATTGAGCTGTTCGGCGATGATGTTGGTTTTGCGGTAATTACATATTTAAATCGTGTTGCGATTGAAAACCACTTTTTCTTCTGCTGTCTATGTATAATTACGTTGTGATGTTAATCTTGTTAAATACCAATTAATATTTTATGAACTATGCTTGTGTTCGTTTACAAAAGATATTTTGTATTTTAGAATACCGTTGGCAATCTCATAAAAGAAATGTCTACCATGTACATTTGTTCAATTTAATGATCAAAGAAATTTACAAATTTTCCATTCACGAGAACTAATTATTGGTCACAAAGATAAGTAGAATATTATAATCAGAAAAATAAAACAAACTTGATAATCGTTCCTTGAGAAGAATGCAAGTTTCAAATACCAAAAGAAAATAAGCTACTAAAATAACACTGAAGATTTGAAGGAGATTAACTCCGAAAACTGAAAATAATTTTACTCTTCTATGACTATATCACAACACTAAGTTCCTCTTGCATCATGTCGCACATACACTCATGATCAGTTTGATCCGATGTATTCTCATCAATGACATGCTTATAAAACTTGAGCTCCTCAAATTCTCTCCAGTTTTCACCATAAGGGGCAGTCAGAAGCTTTTCAACATCCCTCCTTTTCTCTAAAGAGATTGAATTCTTTGGCTGGATGATTTCAGGATGCATAAGTGCATTTACTCCAGATTTAAACACAGATCTAAACACTCCAAGGTCATTTCTGTAAGTTTGTTCACCACGCACAAGAATTTTATTTCCTACTCCACGCTTTATGTAAATACGCTTACATTTTGAAATTGAAAAATACCATGATCCTGGATTTCTTAATGCATTTTTCACACAATTCTTGAAGTCAGCAACACTGGAGTCTCTTCCTACCAATTTCAATGTTGACTGACTTGAAATTATCTCATACACTTGTTCAGGCTGTACTATTACTTCCATTTTTTTCATTTTCCTTTCTATATTTCCAAACACAACTATGACCGGTGACTGGAAAAATCATTTCTGTGGGGGTGACTTTACAGAAAGCCCAAAAATACACATCGCAACCAAAGTAGAATTCTTATTTTGTGCAGCACACCCGTCGCATACCAATCGAATTTGTTTGTAATGGGACATGTCTATGGAGCTTAATGTATCAAACACACATGAGGATATAGTGTTTGAATCTCGACTGAATTCATTTTCTGTCCAACAATAAGAAGTGACATTGGAATGTTTTAACTGAGATTTACTATGACCTTTAACAATGGTAAAATTCTGGACATAAATTTGTCTACTATAATAGCATGACTGATCTGAAACTTTGGGTAATGGAATATTTTTCTCACAATCAAATGAAAGAATTAACGTTTCAACATCTTTGTCTTTCAGGGTGCTAAAAATGCCGTATACTTTAACTTGTGAACCCTTTTTTCAGTAATTAATTGAGTTTTCTTGTTAGGGTCTCTCTCGTGTTTTAACTTTTCATCTAGGCTTAAGCATGTAGAACACACATCGGTCCTAGGTGTACCAAAGCCTACGTTGTATTTTGTGTTAAAGATGAACCTGAAGTAAGATAGCTTTACAGGGATGTTTTCAGGCTTGGAAGAATACATTTTCCATAACATTTTACAGTTCATATTTGCAGGCAGATACCGTCTTTCTGTTCGTCCTCTACAGTAATGTGTCTCTACACACTTTAAACTATTGATAAACTTCATGACACAGTCTTTCTTGGGTTCATACTCTGCCGCCCTCCTGAAGCCGCCTCTCTCGTCTTGTACAAAACCTTGATGATGAAACTGTTTAGTGATATTATTTACTCTGAATCGTGAAACTCCCAATACGTTTATAAAGGTTGACATGCAAACTGGAACTTTATTTTTCTGTGTGCTTCGTACAAAATACTTCGTCGTTCTAAGCAGTTGCGACTTTTGGTTTTGACTTGATTTGTCTTTTCTAGGTCAGCGTCTGGTGACGTTGCGAATTTCCACATACTTCAATATGAACTGATTCTGATAATCTCTTTCCGGCTTTTTATAAAACAAAGCATGAAACTTTTTAATATCGTCCATAGAAAGTGAACAGCAATTAAATGCTCCTGCACGGTGTTGACATGTTGGATACTGGGGCAGCACTAACGGCTTATACCTACAATGATAGAACAAACGACACTGTGAGGTTCTGATTACTTTCCAAAAATGGACTTATAATATTGAATTTGTGATTCTTCACTGTTAACGTCCAAAGAAAGGGTCTTATACCTTATTACGTGGGGGAACAAATCAAGCCAATAACAAGAATCAGAATAATTTGCAAACAATGAAGAAAACAGGATATTCTAACCTCATTCGTTTGGCTTCCTGCCTTTTCCACATTTCTGGATGCTGCGAACGTTTCCTTGGCCTTCCTCTTTCTCCAACGGGTGAAACGTTTTCTTCCATGACTTGTGTGTCAAATTAGTTTTATTTCAACCGCTATATTCAATGATATTCCCCAAAATAACTGAACAGAAGAGAAAGCACACTACACTGGCATCAATATTTACCACTATATAAGGAAATGGCACCGGGAGAGCTAATCGCTGATTGGTCAAGTGAGGTACGGGACAAAACTCACAAGATCCCGCGGATCATGAGACTTTTGAAACTCACCATGATGTTTAACACCTGTTTTCTCAAGGATCATGTGCCAAATGTAAATAACTGTTCCGTGAATTATGTTCAACGTATAAAGGTCTATGAGAATATGTCGTCATCTCAATTTTCGTTATTTTGGAGCATGTGAGTTATGACTCTAACCTACTCAATTATTCGACTTCCAACTCAAACTTTGTAGAGGCGTGGTGGCGGAAAGGTTAAGCTGATGGCCTCTCATCACGGCGGACCGGGTTTGGTTCCCGGTCAATGCATGTGAGATTTCGAAGCGAAATGCCATATCCTGTGGTTCAGATTCCACGTAAATATGAGGTCCAGTAGCTCATGATTGCGAGATTAACGGTCTCGTAAAACTGCAAACTTCCTTCCTTCCTTCAAACTTTATAGCTAAAAGTTTCTTGAGGTATCAAAACCCCGTAACCATTTAGCGCATTCAAAATACCTTTTCGGATATGGAAAAAACAATAACTTGACTAAAACTCATTTTTTTTCTAGGTTTGTGCCATGTCTTGTGTGGGATTTCGCCTAGGACACTAAGCTGGCTCATCAGCGGGCTCTTGCTGTCCCCGCTCAGACCCCCACAGGAGTAACGAACTGCGCGCTACCTCCCTTATTATGAAGCGCTCCTGCGCCTCTTATCTGCGAGAACTAAAAGCTCAAGCTCAAGCTCAACAGCTTGGTGTCCTAGGCGAAACCCCACTCAAGACACGGCACAAACCTAGAAAATTGCTGAGTTTTAATTCACTAACCGTGAAAGCCAATAACTTGACTGTCTGTTTAAAACATCAACATTGTGTTATCGTAATTATAGACAATCCATAGCATTATGTTGTTCATTAAAATGGATTCATAGCGATTCTTCACCAATTACGTTAGAAATAGCAGTTTGATTTCAGTATAAAACTGTCTCTACTGTTATGCCTAGACACCTCATGGATACAAGATGACCTGTTTTCCTGCTTGTAGCATAGAGTGCTCTAGCCTGAACCCATATATACCTCAAATATGCGAGCCTGCAGAGAGACACCATGACTGCGATGGAAAGATGCCGCAGCTCTGTAGAGCTTCGCATCGGTTCGAATCCTAGCGATAACAGGGGATTTGTGATATCGTGGTCATTTAACCCCATGTTCTTGGGTGTGTTTGTAGGATTTATTTGATAACCAGTGTAATTGTGGTGTTTGCAGTAGAGTGTGTATTTGCAATTGAGGCTAGGATTTGGATGGAGGCGGGCGTTGCTTTCAGTTAGGAACCAATCCGGTATTTTCCCTGGATTCTCCCTACTCACTCCAGGAAAATTGTACCGTATTTCAAATCTGAAGAAACTACCCTAATCCTATACCCTTATAATTAAAGTTACACACACTACTACAGTCACAACAGAAATACAGGTTATCAGAGAAATTCAACATACACCCAAGTGAACGGGCTGATGACGATACAGACTGTTTTCATATTTTCTACTGGTCCCTTCCAACTCAAAACTCTCCCGCCAATTATTGTTGGTATTGTTGTTTATTCATTTTAGGGGCTTGGGACATCTTGGTCATCAGCCCCGTGTAGTTGAGTGTGTGTTGAACTTAACCTGTATTTTTGTGATGACTGATAGTGCTTGTAGCTGTATTAGAGACAGGGATGGGGTACGTGGCCTGGGACTTGATCTAAGGTGCTATCCCGGCATTTTCCTGGAGGGAGTGAGGAAAAACCGGGGGATAAACCACACTCAAGATAACCACTGTCAGTGCCGGGATTCGAACCTAATCTAATCTGGACTTGCTGCAGCTACCCACGCAGTCGTGGTGCACCATTTAACGAGCACGGCTACGACGTGGAGCTCCCGTCAATTGAATCGATATGGCCTGCATTATGATAAAGAATGGGGCAACAATTTCCAACTCAAATCTCAGTACCGGTATCTAAACATTGTGGATATTTTAGACAATAAGCATAACTTATAAATAATATTTTAAGATATCAAAAATGTCCTACTATGGTTCTAAATCAAAGCTTTCATCGTTCCCCAAAATAACTAATATCAACACACCGCCAGCACTGGAAGGTAGTGTCCAAGCGGTACATGGTGAGGCGAATGGCAGACCTACGTCTTACTGTCACTATAACAATTAAAGTTAAAAAATTACGATCCTTACAGTAGTCGCATATGATGTGTAACATCTGACATAGAAGAAACCTCACGTGAAATTGTTGATACACTGATATCTTATACTATTATTGGCACAGATATTAATCTATTGTAAAAGGGAGTGTTTCACAGATATTCTAGTTTGTAATACGGAACTCATTTTATTAGATGGTTTATAGCTTCTACCAGCACTAGCCTAAATAAAGAATACGATATGGATCAACTAGATTAATAGACGCGACACCGCTCATAACCTTAAATTCCTTATAAACAGGTCCTCTTCATTCACAGACCGACACGTAATTTCATATGGATTCTGTTAAAATGAGTCATATTGATATGATAAATATCGTTTAAAATGATAATCTGGTAGCAAAAATATCTACCCTGTCCGGGATTCGAACCCAAGATCTCTAGATTCACAGTCATAAGCACTAACCCCACGTCTATTTCGGCTACGCAAAATTTGTGCACAAGATGGTGACTTATTTCCACGATCCAATAATACTGCATTACGGAATTAAGTTTCATTTATATTTTGCTTGTTTCGATAATGTTCCTGCGTGAAATTGAGTTTAAAATGCCTTATGAATAGGCCCTCTTGTGAGTAAAGAGAATGTATTCAGTAATAGTTCATGAAGGCTTGATCAATTCTCGTATAACCACAACGATTATATTATATTGATGACTGCATTACCGTTATGTGAGTTAATATTTGAATAGCCATTGTGCAGAAACATAATAGGCTACAGCAATGCCGACTACTTACAATGTTTGATATTAAGGCATTTTACCATTTAAATACTGATACGAAGACTTCGAACATGTACCATGTCATTTGTTTCAATCACCTGACACCAGAGTTCGCATGAGCGTTTTTCGTTCAGTATGTCATATACATTCCACATGGCCGAGAGTACGTCATGGTATCAATTTCAGACACCGCGCGCTCATTGTTTCTAGTACCACTGCCAGCTGGGCCTTACCACTGCCAATTAGTACAATTCCATTCGATCGATCGAGCGGGCAGTGCATACTTCCGTTTTCCACCACTGCCAGCTAGTACACTTCCGTTCGATTGATCGAGCGGGCAGTGCATACTTCCGTTTTCCACCACTGCCAGCTAGTACACTTCCGTTCGATCGATCGAGCGGGCAGTGCATACTTCCGTTCGATCCACCACTGCCATCAAGATCGTTCCGATCCACATCCGTCCCCAATTTTCAAAATCACTCCCACAAAACTATCCAGTAACCGAGCGGAAAGATGTTACACATCAATAATTCTCTCGCGGTCATTAATGGCAACACATATTTGCAACATTATAACACAAAACTAAACGCGGAGCGAATTAGAATATTGTATGCAAGCACCAACACACAAAATTAAGTTATTTAATATAAGTGTTTATAACGATGATAATAATAATAATAATAACAATAATAATAATAATAATAATAATAATAATTTTGGCTTTTACGTCCCTTAAATACTGTGGCTTAAGAGAAGCAAAAAATGTTGTCTTAAGAACATGGGTTTCTTGTATTTAAGCACTCTCAAATCCAGCAACTTTGGGCACAGCAGAAGAACACCTTACCTTGTGCTACGCAGCAGCCATTTACTGTATATTAAATTTCTAGTCATATTTTCTAGGTTCCTCTCTTTAAATTGTAACTTATAAGGTCATTATTCTAGAAGATAAATATCCCTAAATTCCTAAAACAGCTATTCTATGAACTACCTAAATACAGCCCTAAAATCGATATAATGCCGCACTCGAAATGTGGCCATTTTCTTATACAAGCCCGGATTTATCTGGATAGAAAAAGCGAGAACTCGGAGGAAAGCACGTACTAAGGATGGACGCCGAATGATGTTGGTGTAGCCTTGACTGAAATCACATACTTCAGTTCACCGGACCTTGCTTTGCTAATGGGTGCTGTGTCTGACAAAGCCTAGGGTCAATCGTTGCATGCTAAAGCACATATTGCGCATATTCTTTAACTCGGTCAATAATGTATTGCAAACTGAGTGCTCCTCAATCTTTTTAATTAATATTTTTTCTGTCATGTTCATTCCCAACATGCCAATTTATTATTAGCAACCACGACCACGCGGGCAGCTGCAGCAAGTCCGGAGATCGTAGGTTCAAATACCGGTGCAGACAGTGGCTATCCTGAGTGGGTTTTCCCTGTTTTCTTCCATATTCTCTCCAGGAAAATGCCGGAATAGTACCACATGTCAAGTCCCGGGGCAAATATCCCTCCCTGTCCCTAATACAGCTACACACACTAATACAGTTATCTAATAAATTCAGGTTATCAGACAAAATCAACACAACACACACCCAACTACACGGGGCTGACGACCAAGAAGTCCCAAGCCCCTAAATTGAATTAACAACAACTGGTTACACAAGTCAACAAACAACGCATGTTGTGTTGAGTTTATTATATAATGCATATATTCTCACTGTCTACAACGAACAGTAATCAAAAACACCATTCATAATAAATTAATAGTTTGCTTTTGTACATTATGCAATGATCATGTCTTGATGCCTCCGTTGAATATAAAATAGGCCTCATGAAGCAGATTTTAAAGGCTCTTCGTCAAGATTCTGAAGCTTTTCAATATTTAAAGAATTTTTTCCTAAATTGTCAGAAGCTAAAATTAAAGCTGGTATTACGTCGGTCCTCAAATGAAAACAACTAATGGCCAGTGATGAATTTTCACAAGTACTCAACACCCGCGAAAAACAAGCATGGTACAGCCTTAAAGCAGTGATCATGGCTTCCTTGGAAATAAGAAAGCTGACAATTACACAGAACTTATTTCCACTATGCTTGAGACCTTTAAACTCATGGGTTGCAGCGTACATGCCACCTTGGACCAATTTAAAGAAAACTTGGGGGCATATTCAGAAGAGCAAGGGGAACGTTTTCACCAAGACGTGATGGACTTTGAGCAACGTTATCAAGGACAATGTATTGAGAACATGATGGGTGATTACATTTCGGGGCTAATACGAGAAATTTCTTACCCACACAGAAGGACGACCAAAAATATTCATTTTTAAAGCTTGTTTGTATTGTGTTTTTCTTTGATTTGTAGATTAATGTTAATTAGGGTTTGTAAATAAATGTGGTGTAAATATATAAATTAACGTTTGTTTCCGTTTGAACTTGAAAGAATATAGAATTTCCTTCAAAATTTTAATTTCGTTTGGGTAGTTACAAAAGCAAACTTTATTACCGGCAGGTAAAACTTCCTTTTCGTTAATTATTTAGGCATGACAAATCAAAATGAGACATACTGAACCCAGACTGAAAATTCGTATTGACTTGTGTTATTAGCATTTATGCCCTTCAACTCATACACTTGGACATCCCTTAAAGTTGGCGAACTTCTGTGGTCTTGGGGTACGTGAAAATGTTTAAATCCAAAAGTCCTGTGTTCGATTTCTAGCTCTAGCAATAAATTTAGTTCTGGTCTGATGGTAAGAGCGGGGTACACTCAGCATTATGTGGCTAAACTGAGAAGACACGGGTTCGATTTCCAGCTGTGCTGCCTTAGAAGTTGTGGTCCATGGTTTTACACTTTTACACCAGGCAGAATCCGGATGGATTCCTAACTTAAGGCCACGGCTGTCTCATAATGACACAGGTCATCTGACAGATTATGAATTCACCCAAGTGCACGGGCCTACGTAAGCACGATGTCACAAAACCCGTACATGATCAACATAAAAACTAGTAGTACGTATGAATGTGAGTACAAAGTATGTATTAAAGGTGTTTCAGAGCTGAGGTTATAAAAATAGTAATCTCACCCAAGCACAGTCAGACAAAACAGCTTGTATGGTGTTCAACTAAACTTTATGTAATATAATATTACCCAATACAGGAATCGAACTGATAACCAAGCGTAAGCAACAGCATGCCACTGAGATATGCCAGCCGTTCTCCTTTAAGAGCTTGCCTTGGCTTCAAAAGGGATGCGGATGTTTAATTCCAACCACTTTAAGGATAATTATCCTATAACCACTGCTTTGACTTAGTAGCCAGGGCTCTAGGATTGCACCAATCTGTTCTTGACACAGCTTAAATATATGGTAAACAGCCAGCGAATAGATCCAGTGTGATAATGTGTTGAAGGATACATCTATGGCAAATAGCAAGTGATTGAAATAATCTAGTATGCTACTTATTCTATGAGTACAAGCAGTGAATTAGCCAATATGATAATATTGCTACAACTGGCCACGGTGGCCAAGAGTGATCTCGAGAGAGCATGAGTTTGAATCCCACCTCAGCTGTCCTGAAAATGGTTTTCATGGTTTCCCCATTTTCACCAACAGGCAAATGCAGGGATGGTTCCTTTCAATAGGTCCACGGCCGATTTCCTTCCCTTCCCTGACCCGTCCTGCAAATAAAATAAATGGCAATTGGCTGCTTTAATAAAAGTATTATAATATATTATTATAATTATTAGGGTTCGGATGTTTAGGACCTTACAAAGTACAAAATATGCAAGCAAATATGCCCTAAAAACTAGCTGAATATGACCTAAAAACCGGATAATATGACCTATGCATTTTAGGGATGTGTAGCAAGTATTGGAGTAGTGCTAACATAAAACACGATAATACAGCAAACTGATAGAGCTACAATACCGGACCCATCAAGGCCGAACTGGGCGTGAGATAACTCGGAGTTTCTTTGTTTACTAATTGCTCTGAGCTAAATTTCTGCTGGGTGGCAAAGAGACATCTGTACAGTAGCTTTTTTTTTCTCGCAATCAGGTCTTCTAAACCTGTTAAATGCATCATATAGAAATCCCGTGTTTGAAACTCCACACATGCAAACTAATCAAAATGTAAATAAAAATGCTCAAAATATAACCAAATATGACTTTATATCACTAAATGAGCCAAATATGACAAAATCCATAGAATTGGCCAAAATATGTATTTATAGGCAAAATAAAATTGCTTTAAATGAGGCCAGGGACCTTTCATTCGCAATTATTTTTCTATTTTCCGACAAACCACGCTCATGAAAAAATGGGAATTTTCCTTATCTTCCGAACCTTAATAATTATAATATATGATAATATTAGGCTACTACGGGTAGAGGAAGCTATGGTGAACATGCAGTACGTTAGTTGAATTAACCCGATAAAGCTATTTTATTTTGTTCCTCTTGGTGCGCCAAAAGGACACTTTGTGGCAAGGTTACCTGATGTGGAGGGTACACGAGAGTGAATGGTGTATTGTCGTAGTGTATTTTTTTAAACTACATTAGATGAATACATAGTGAAAATATAATATTTTCCGAAATCATTTTTCATCCTATTAACATGTCTACGTTGATTTCTGCTCCCAGTCAACATGTTGACCGGGGCCCAAATATCTTGTGTGGTAAACATTAATATAATGTACTCAAATAACTTTTAAAATACATTTGAAAAAAAAACACACACAAATAAGTACCGTACATAAATTATGATAATGCAGTGTGTAATTGTGAAAGTGTATCAAGATGTGTATTTGAGGCGTATAAGTGCAAACTCCGACATTATTAGGTTTGACAATTTTTCAGGAAATAAGGAAAACGGTTCCCTGCAAAATTTTTCACTCATTACTTTTTATCATTTCATCAGATTTTTAATAGGTTTTCCCTCATATAATTTCCTCGTGAGGCAAAATTGAGGAGAGGCGGGTTCAATTCCTACCTCAGCCCTCTTGGAAATGGTTTTCCGTGGTTTCCCACTTTTACTCCAGACTTCCAAACTTCTGGCCACGGCCACCTTACAAATACACACACATTAATCAAGCCATCACAATAACACAGGTTATCAGACAAATTACACACACACACCCAAGTACACGGAGCTACATGACCACGATGTCGCAAAGACCCTTAAGAATCAACAACTACAGATTTTACACAATGCTGTCTATTTCCACTCTAGTTATGACATATTCCCCAAAAGCAAACTTTCACATTTCATTAGTCTGTAATTGTCCTTCATGGCGACGCGATGTCTTTAGTCCGTTCGAGGAATTGACCTGTGCACCCGTCGTCACAACTCCCGAGGCTTAAGGAAATTTAGAGAAGACCGTTGAAGGGACAGGCCATTTCCAACTGAATGTTGTAATTTTAAAACTAGTATGGACTCTGCTTTGCATCAGTAATGAGTGGTATATTCAAATTATTCTAATAAATGTAGAGAGCTCAAATTAACACAAGACTAGGGGTTTGCTGCTGTGCCACTCATAGGCCAATATTTCTTATGGCTGACTTCAGGTGCTGGACCAGGAAATAATTTACCTCAATCATTAATGAGCCAGTGCAGAAGTGGTCTAAGAGTTCCATTTCATGGTAGGCACGATCAGGTTCATTTTCATCAGTTCTTGTTAAAGTGGTTGTCATTAGGACAACACGGAACTTAGATCACAGACCTAATGACCTTCCGCAATCCCTAAGTGTTTACAAGGAATCCTTCTGCAAGTGGAGCATCCATATCTGAAGTGGTGACCCACTTAAACAAAGGCTGCGTACGATAAGCTAAGCGATCTACTGTTACCTCTTTCTATCACCAGAGCACGCACCTACAGTAACTGGGCGTTCATAAAGATTTCATGACACTCAATTGGTAAAATACAACTACCACAACAACAACAACAACTACTACTACTACTACTACTACTACTACTACTACTACTACTTGATATATGTAAATAATCTTGCTCAGCATATGAAGAACACACAAATACTACAATATGCTGATGATACGATATTGGTATCAGTTCATAAGGATTTTAAGAAGGCAGAAAATTTCTTGCAAGCAGATTTCAATGTGCTACAGAGATGGGCACATGATCATGGCATAATAATTAATAGTGCGAAAACAACAACAATGCACATTCGGTCTCCAATGATTTTATTACAAAAGGTACATTTAAAAATACATGAATGCGATTGCATGGCAAGTGACAACAATAACTGTAGAAACTGTACAACAGTAAAAAATGTAACTGTTCAAAAATACTTAGGTGTGTATATTGACTGTAATTTCAGATGGGACAAGCATATTAATCAAGTTACTTCCAAACTAAGAATAATTTTAAGTAAATTTTTCCATCTGAGGCAAAATATGCCTACCTCAGTGCTAAGAATGACATACTATGGATTAGTGGAAAGTATAATTCGATATGGAATAAAGGCTTGGGGACTTGCTTCAAATACTTATATTAATAGAATTACCAGCATTCAGACACGTTTCCTTAAATTCTTTGTAAGACATGGTGATAGGCATGGATTAAACTCACCAGTGATATTGTTCTCCAAATTGTCATATAATGCCTTGTAGGGGCCTAATATATTTAATGATAATTATGGATAATTTTTTAATAGCACTTTCAAAGATCATTTAAAACATCAAAAGGATACAAGATTTAAGAATTCACATTTTGTAATTCCAAAAACAAATAATGAATTTGGCAAAAGAACATTAGCTTACATGGTACCTTTTCTATATAACAAGCTACCACATTCACTGCTGGCCTTTGAGAGTATGTCAAAAACAAAAAAAGATATAGAAAATTGGATACTAAATAACTCCTTAGACTAAATGGACAACTGCTTTTATATGTATTAGACTATGAACATGATAGTAACATATGTATTTTAAGTTAAGTTTTTACAATAGTAACGACATAAGTGTTGTTTTAAGGTGGGTAAAACATATTATAATTTACTACAAATTCTTTATTATATTAATATTAACATATTATAATAATTTTAACCAATATTAATTGTTATGAGCTGATTGAATATCATTGTGAAATATTATTAGGGGCACTATATAAAATAATTGGAAGGTGAGAGATTGGACTGTATATTGTGTAAATGTAATTGTGTTTATTAACATACACACATCAAAAAAAGTTTTGCATCACCTCGGTTCCAAGAGTTCCGGAACCGTTAAATACAAAGGGAATAGAGATCAACACAAACAACATTTCAGCTCGTTTTATTGCTCATGAGACCCACACATTGCATGTTGTACCATCATACAGCTAGACTTTCAGCATTTGTGGTCCAGATTGCAGTACACACCACTACCTCTAATACCCAGTAGCACGTCCTCTTGCATTGATGCATGCCTGTATTCGCCGTGGCATACTATCCACAAGTTCATCAAGACACTGTTGGTCCAAATTGTCCCACTCCTCAACGACAATTCGGCGTAAATCTCTCAGAGTGGTTGGTGGGTCAAGACGTCCATAAACAGCCCTTTTCAACATATCCCAGGCATGTTCGATAGGGTACATGTCTGGCGAACATGCTGGCCACTGTAGTCGAGCGATGTCGTTATCTTGAAGGAACGCATTCACAAGATGTGCACGATGAGGTCGAGAATTGTCGTCCATGAAGACAAATGCCTCTCCAATATTCTGCCGATATGGTTGCACTATGGGTCGGAGGATGTCATTCAGGTATCGTAAAGCCGTTTCGGAGCCTTCCATGACCACCAGTGGCGTACGTCGGCCCCACATAATGCCACCCCAAAACATCAGGGAACCACCACCTTGCTGCACTCGCTGGACAGTGTGTCTAAGACGTTCAGCCTGACCAGGGTGCCTCCAAACACGTCTCCGACGATTGTCTGGTTGAAGGCATATGCGACACTCATCGGTGAAGAGAACGTGATGCCAATTCCGTGGGGTCCATTCAGCATGTTGTTGGGCCCATCTGTACCGCGCTGCATGGTGTCGGGGTTGCAAAGCTGGACCTCGCCATGGACGTCGGGAGTGAAGTTGCGCATCATGCAGCCTATTGCGCACAGTTTGAGTTGAAACACGACGTCCTGTGGCTGAACGAAACGCATTATTCAACATGGTGGCATTGCTGTCAGGGTTCCTCCGAGCGGCAATCCGTAAGTAGCGGTCATCCACTACAGTAGTAGCCCTTGGGCGGCCTGAGCGAGGCCTGTCATCGACAGTTCCTGTATCTCTGTACCTCCTCCATGTCCGAACAACATCGCTTTGGTTCACTCTGAGACGCCTGGAAACTTCCCTTGTTGAGAGTCCTTCTTGACACAAAGTAACAATGCGGACGCGATCGAACTGCGGTATTGACCTTCTAGGCATGGTAGAACTACAGACAACATGAGCAGCGTACCTTCGTCCTGGTGGAATGACTGGAACTGATCGGCTGTCGTACCCCCTCCGTCTAATAGGCCCTGCTCATGCATGGTTGTTTACATCTTTGAGCAGTTTTAGTGACATCTATGAACAGTCAAAGGGACTGTATCTTGGATACAATATACACAGTCAACGTCTATATGCCGGAGATCTGGGAACCGAGGTGATGCAAAACTTTTTTTGATGTGTGTATATACTGTAACCATAATTGGCACCTACCGACAAGCATCAGCTTGGTAGGACCAAAAAATGTAATATTGGGCATAAATAAACAAACTGTAAACTGTAAACTACTACTACTACTACTACTACTACTACTACTACTACTAATAATAATAATAAGTAGTCTCTCGGCTAACCGGCCTAATGTGGCGGAAGGTCAAGCCGGATGACAAAAATCCGGATGGGCCGGAGTTCCATATTCTCTCTTCCGATCCAAGCCGTACCATTAAAAACACCATTTCTTATTTCAAACCCCAATTTTATTAATTATTTTCTGACTTCTTGCGTAGAACATGCTAGTTCAAAGTAGTGTTTGTTATGTATGCACGTACTTAAATGCACGTTTCAAAAATTATTACTGAAAACATAAAACGATCCGCATTGTAAAGTACATATGAATAACACTTTTAAAATGAATGCCCAATTGTTTAAAAAAATATTGAAACATATTCATTACACACATGTGAAAAGGCAGGTCTATCATAAGAGTCGAATACTCACAGGTTTGAGGTTTTAAAAAAGTCTTTGATAGATGACTGCTTCCCTATTTAAGCCCTCTTCCGTGATGCAATGTCCCTCCAGTTCCGCAAGCAGATGATATCAGGTGGCGTTGCTTCCTCTTGCTCACTAATGTACTGCAGCGCTGCCTCAATCGTTTTGAACCCTTCCGAATGTGGGATGAGATTTTTCTTATCGTCTAAGCTTGCCTCTTTCTCTTCTGTTACTTCCCCCTGCGTCACCATCTCCACAAGAGCCTATCCCTGTCAGCTAATTCATCAACTTCATCATTCGCAATCCATTCGGTGACGTCCTCTGCATCGACATCCTCACAGTCCGGTACGTTTTTTTTAGCAACGAAAGAAAATCATCGTTTCGATCTTTGACTTCAGTTTCGCATTAGGATTTAAAGTTGAAATCTCCACAATCATGGTCCAAAAGAATTTTCCAAGACCTTACAAGTGATATGTTCGGAAACTCTTCCCACGCTTCAGCCACCATCTTACGACATCTAACAAGTCAATCCTCTTCAGAAAGGTTACACAGTCTTCATTATTATAAACTGATGATATCAACGAACTGAGAAGACGGCGCCAATATTTTCTCATTAGCGTTTGAAGGATGCCCTGGTCCATCAGCTGACAAAGAACAGTCACATTTGGTGGCAAAAATAATGCTTTGATATCTCCATCTGTGAGTTCGTCACTGGCAGGATGCGAAGGCGCGTTATCAAGAAGCAGCACAGCTTTTCTCGGCAAATTGTTGTCTTTGAGGTTTTTCTCTACGGCTGGTACTAATTCTATGTGGAACCAGGTTTTAAAGATTTCTGAATTCACCCATGCTTTCTTTTGATGTGTGTAATACAGGGGCGGTGATTCCTGATTTTTCAGGTTTTTGAAAGCTCTAGGTTTCCGTGATTTCTCTATTAATGTAAGTCTAAGTTTGTGGTTGCCGGTTGCATAACTGCAAGCCAAGACAGTGACTCGTTCCTTACTTTTCTAGTATGCGGGTGCCGCAGCTTTTTTTTTTATTTGATGCAGTTGTACAAATGTTCCCCAAAAAATCCCTCCTCGCCAATTAACTTCGAAAGATAGCCTTTAAACAATGGCACAGCCTCATTGTCAGCGGATAAAGCCTCTCCACTAATCGTAATCTGGCGTATACCGAATCGTCTTTTCCACCGATCCAATCATCCATCACTGGCAGTAGATTTTGAATCTTCTCCTTCTATTTGTCGCAGAAATTACAATGCTTTTTCCTGCAATATCGGTCCAGTAACGGGCAAACCTTTTCCTCTTAAGTGTTCATGTCACAAAAATAATGCTTCCTAAACTTCCTTATGCTTACCTTTCAACATCGTATTTCTTACTTTCATTCCACTTCCACTACTTTGGGCAGCACACCGCGTTTCAATTTCTGCTCGATTCTTCTTCCAGTCTCTAACTGTACTTTTTCCTAGCCCTAACTCCAAAGCAATAGTTTTCACGGTTACCCTAGAATCTTGTCGCTTTATAGCAGGTAGTTTCTCATCTATAATAACTACAACTTTTTTTTTTTCGTTTATCACCCATTCCGCAATCTTTCATTAAATACTGTACGGTACAACGGAGAGCACAAAGCAACAATTTACGAATTTACGCATTTTGAACTTCCGATAAACAACTGACTGAATAAAGAACACAGAGTTGCCAACAGAGCTGCTCTCTACGTGTTTACACTGTTGTTGTGAGCGCTGAAAGAGGGCTTCTGTTCCCCGATTGTTAAAGATTCTTTTTCGATAACGTATTCAATACGTACGTATTAACAATACTGTACTGTACCTAATAATTGAGGCTCCACATGTGCTAGAAGTACAGGATATGCATAAAATATTTTGAAATACCACATAGGGTTCTAGCAGGAGCCGGCTTGTTAAAGCTTTGAACAAGTACTGGACAGTATTAAGCGCCAACGGCCTGGCCATGTTGTAACACCGGATCCCATGAGAACTCCGCAGTTGAGCAGCATTGGGCGTGGTCGGAACTTGGGCAGTATGCCGGTTCTAGGTACGGCGCGCTGTTGGCTAACATAAGCAGAAGCGGAAAGGTCCTTGCCACGCTATCGCACGTTAACTCCGGCTGGGGGTAGCCTCTTCGGAGGCTCGGACCTGCCTTCGGGCAGAATACCAATGACTTTACTTAACAGTATTAAGTAGACCGGATAGTACTGTGCCGAACATAGCAATCTGAGAGGAATTGTGGTTTGGCAGCAATGTATAGTTCCGAGTAAGTGACAGCGCTGTGCTGGCTGGAGATGTGACGTTGCGTCACATGATGTACGACCGAGCTGGGAGCGGACCATGTGACAGGTATTGCGGGGTGCATGAGGTCACCTGTGGCCGGCATTCAGATGATATTTGGTGCGTGACCGAGAAAGTGCTCCGAAGTATTTGAATTGAGTGATTAGCCTGCATATTCGATCTTGATCGGGGATGACCATGTGTGCTGTGTGACCATATGTCTGAGTGTCGTCGTACACCGGGAGTGATTTTTATCTGAGTCCCGAGTGACTCTAAACGAGTCGCCGATATTACACCGGACGCGCTTGTTATTTCAGACGGTCAGGTCTAACGTGCATATTAGTGCGGGCGCATAGTGGCTGAACGACGGAAACATTAGTCGACAGCAACATACCCTTAAACGTGACATCCAATACAATCTATTTCGTGCAGGGAACGTTCGAGAATAGGCGAGGCACTTACCTTTGAGTGTGGATTAACTGTGCACTTGGCTATTCGACTACACATGCAATTTTACGAACAATTGTGAATGCTGTCAGTTACTGCTTACGTGAAGCCAGTGGTACTAAATGACAGAGTTGTGTCCTCATTGAAACAGTTCATAGCACGAGAACTTACGGCCAACAAGATAGAACGAGGACATTTTCTAACCTGCACTGTTGTAGTGTCGATGGAGTTTGACATGGAATTATTCAATGATAATATGAGAGCACAGTCATAGAGGAACCTGATGGAGTGAAACGCACATCAAGAAAATACCTTGGCATACCACGGGAGGACAAGGACCCAGGCAGTGGCGTTTTCTCCAATACCACGGGGTAAGCACCGCTTACCTAGCGTATTCTCATAAAAATGAAGTTTATATTATGACTTTCTAAAGCGCGACGAACAGCAAAATCGCCGCTTTGAATGAAGTTCCTCGTTCTCTACCCTAGTTCTTCACGATCGCCCACCACTAATCTGTAGAGAAAGAGCGCGGCTGGTTGCTATGACAACGGCTCGTGTACATCTAGGAGCCTTCTGGCCCGGAACACCACTATGGCCGATGGAGTGGTACACTAAGAACGTCAGGTCGTCCTTGATTGGCTAAGACAGGGGGTGTGGCGTTCCAAAGCCACAGGGCTGACGTCAAAACAAGTCACAGGGTCTGCTTCGGTTAGGACAGCTTACCGAGCATGGAACACCAGCACTGCGCGCTTCCCTAGTCTCCACCCTCCATCGCGCGGAGAAAGTTTCTGACCATCAGACACCACCTTTGATGGGTGCGTTTGTTGCAATTCTGCTTCGTCCGGTATACTCACAACTGTATGTTTTTGAGTGCAATTAGCAAAATTTAGTATATGGTACCGTAACTGGATATTATTGTGTTTTAGTGTATAGTAGAACAAATTACCGTACGGTACGTCATAAATTATCATGTTTAGCGAGTAGTAGCCTGCGTTAATATCCTTTTTGTTTGTACTCTTTGGTGCATGGATATTTCAAAATTGAGACTGCACAACAGGGGTGGCAAATACATATTCACTTCACTTCCAATATTTCTATTTCTCGTCGGAGAAATCGCTTGCTTCTAAGAAATTATCTCGATAATTTAGTGAATGCTTTCCTTTGAAATGCATATTTTTCAAATTTTTATATTTGAATCGTGCTTTACGTAATATTTTTTTTGCATCAATGGCAACTTCTTTTCTAATGCAATAAGCAACAACTATTTTTTAAATAATGTGATATGTCTTTAAAATATTATTCAAATTATACGGATGTGCATTTAAAATGATCTATCCTTTAAACCTACTCTTTGAAAATAGGCCTAATTTGAATGATATTCAGAGCAACTTGTCGGGTTGTTGGGCTACTCTGAAGATACCTACGCTGGCCGTGAAAGCCTACGTCAGTGTAATTTGGGGAATATCTGCAAAGAAATATTATCCGAACATGCAATGCAATGTCATAAGGTTATCTATTACTAGTAGCATGTTTATTATTTTAATGTTCACTTAGGCCCCATAATAGAAAAAGTGACAATGAGTCTGACAGACTAGACTTTGTATCATTCTAAATTCTACAAAAATGCTAGAAAGGCTGGAGGCTTCTCGCTTCGCTCGAAGCCAAAGACACTTGACATGTTAGAAAATTATCTGCATAATACTTATCTTGCTTATCTTGTTTCAAATTACTCGCGAACGGCAAGTGCAAACCAAGGGCAAAGCAAGGTCAAGCGCGCGGGATGCCGCACGCTCACCAGAGCGCGCGGGGAAGTGCCCCTTCCATCCAGTCTAAAACACTTCTAGTAGGCGATGTATTGAAGATAGATATATGCTCTCCCGGACTTTTTTGTGGAAATTTTCATGCTGACCAATTCTTACGCTCATAGTGTATTGATATTTTTAACGGTTTGCCCAGCGTTAGCTTAAGAAGCGCACGGATGCCAAGTTTGTTTTCGACTTTTTCACTGAAATCGTTACTGCTTGGCTTCCTTTGATCATACATAAATTATTTTCTACAGAATCTTCCCTCGAGATATCCTTTACAGAATGGTGAAAACCGCATCAAAATCCACCCAGTGGTTCTCGAGATTACCCGTGACATCCAAGAATCGGGGATTTTTGTCTTATACTAACGAAGTAGAGATAGTCGGGGAACACATGCACCTAGCGGTACTATGACGTCACACACAAAAGAAAGATTGTAGTTTTACGTGACCGTGAATCTTGTGATTATGAGATACGGGACCTCCTGTTTACGTGGAATCCGAACCATGATGTCACACACCTCAGTGCATCTGGGCACATTTCGTCCCGTCACCGTAACGTAACGCCAGATCCCAGCGTAACGACGAAGTCGACAAGATCATTAAAATGATAAAATAATAATGTTATTGTTTTTACGTCCCTGTTAACTACTGAAGCTTTTAGAGACGCTAGGGTGCCGGAATTTTGCCCCGAAGGGAATCTTTAACGTGCCAGTAAATCTACTTACACGCCTCCTTCGCATTTACGCACGCTCAAATTGCGACTGGCTGCGCCGGGATTCCATCCCGCTATCTTGAGCTCAGCAGGCGAGAACGGTGCCGCTGAGCCACGCAGCCAGTCATAATAGAAAATTTACGGGTAATAACCTGAACATTTAGCTCCTTAGACCAAGAAATGCGAACAACAAAAGCACAAACTGCCACACTGTTCAAATGACACACGATCAGAAAAGCTCGCCAACCCTGCTGAATAATTTACTCCGCCCTTAATACAGCTACATGGATTGGCATGCCTGAAATTGAAAAGTGAATAATGACCTGTGTTGCATTACAATTTCTTCATTTTTTTAATGTGTGTACGGTTGAGTAGTTGTTGCTACTTCAGATATCAACCTCTACATTGAAAAGGGCGTCGCTAGAACCAAGTGCTGAAGTTGCTCTATGGTGTAAGCCAATACTTTCAGTCTTCTTCACAGCTTACCCTCGAAAAAATTCCACGCCACGCCACTGGACCCAGGCTACCAAGAGGCGGGTTGGGAAGGTCCCGAGTTCGATTCCTGTAGGAGGCAAGAAGAGGGAAACTTGCCGGCTCTGGAGTTGGAAGGAGATGAACCCGGAGGAAGATGAAGATGACTTCATTGATTTCTGAGGTCCAGCATACTATGAGCTGACTAGGATTGTATCATATTTTCTTGCTTTACTGCCAGTGAGTGAGCGAAACTATTTTTCAACTATTAGTAATATGAGTGGTATGACTACTCAGTAGATATTGTCATGGAATTCAACTAATTATTGATTATTTCTTCAGTAGTTATTATTATTATTATTATAAGTTACGATATTCTTCGTCTGCGGGGTCTAACAACCTTAATCACACATTAACAGTGTACATAAAATAGCATCAATGATTGCTATGACTTGCAGCAACGTAAAATGGGTAGAGAAATTAAGTATAATATGAGCATGTGCAAAGGAATCTATAAAAATCCTCAAACAAAATGTTTGAAAATAAAATATGGGAATATAATTCCTGTCATCTATCATCTTTAGTGTCAGTTGACAATTAATTTTTGATAAATCCACAGCTAGCCTTAATTTAATTTTGATTCTACGAGGGAGGATAGGCTCTCGGATGAATATTTTTATTTCTTGTTGGTTTATGAGCGGCCAAATAAATGGATATTTGTTATTTTTAAGATTGTTCTCTTCTTCTGGTTGTGTTGATCTATTGTGTTGATTCGGATCTGGGGAAGGTTTGATCTACCCAGGTGCGCCACTATACTTTTAACCACCCCTGAGACTGCTCGAGATCTCGTACCCTCCGGCATTTTTAGCCTACTTTTCACATTTTGCAAAAATGAGGAAAAAGTAGTCTTATGAGATCAATCCGGGAAAATGTGTGTCTGTCTGTCTGCCTGTCCTTCTGTCTGTCTGTCTGTATGTATGTCTGGCTGTGTGTGTGTACCCCCCCCCTATCAACTCCTAAACGGCTGGAGCAATCGAAATAAAATTTGGTAGGAGTAAAGATCTATACCTGAATATCTCACGGCCATATTTGAAAATGATGTCAGTGCTACCAACTGCTGAAAAATCACAATTGAAATTTGAGCTCCATGTTGGATATCTTGGAAGGTATGAATGGGAGCTATTTCAAAATCGGCACACATATACATAATAATATTGCAGTTAAATTTCCAGAAGGCCATACATGGCAGTGTTGCCAAAATGATTATAAGCCTACTGATAGGTCCAATATTTAAATGCATATAACTTCTACACTATCAATTGGAATTCAACCAAATTTCGTATGTTGTATGTGTACATAAACAGATATGACTGAACGTATTCTTATGAACCACCAGTGCTGCCAACTGTTAAAAAATGCTCTTAATTTCATTTATCCAAATACCAATATATATGAGAAAGTATGCAAGCCGACAGCTTTAAACTATGCACACGTATAGTACATGACATTCTATATTAATTTGGAGTAACGTATATACGTCAGTGCTACCAACATGATTCTAAGCCTGCTGAGAGGTCAACTTTAAATACATGTAACTTCCATACTATCATTTGGATTTCAACCAAATTTCGTATGTGCTATGTGTACCATAACAGCTATGACTATGCATATTCTTAAGAGCAACCAGGGCTGACAACTGTTAATAAATGCTGTCTCTATTTTTGTTACCCTAATATCAATATATCAGAACGAATGCAAGCCAATAGCTCTAAACTTTGCACACGTATAGTACCTGGCATTATAGATTACTTTGGAGTAACTAATATACGTCAGTACTGCCAACATGATTCTAAGCCTGCTGATAGGTCCAATTTTAAAATGCATGTAACTTCCATACTAACTAATGGATTTCATTCAAAATTGGCACAACAATAGATCATATTATTTCAGATTATTTCTGACCAATACATGCATGACACTGTTGCCAACATGATTTTACGCGCGCTGTTAAATCCAATGTTTAACTGCATGTAACGTCCATGCTATTCATTGGACTCCAACCAAATTTTGTATTCTGTACCTTAAGAGATGGAACTAAGAATATATTCAGTCACCAGGGCTGCCAACTGTAGTGCTCTATTAGGCTACATTATGCCAGGTATACAGTATGTCGAACTAATTAGAAATTTCGATATTACCAACTTAATTTCGTCATTATTCTAGATAGATCCATATCGATTAATCATTGGCATGAATCTTAAATTTTAAGAAAAGTAGGCTCTTTAGTTCGTCATGGAACTTCTTGTTTTTTGTCAAATCGAACCTAGATCCCAATCATATTTGTATAGCCATGTTCTTGTTTTATCGGCGTGAATTGCGATGTTTTCGCCGGGTCATCCAATTCACTGCCGATTAACGGGGACATAGGTGAAAGGCCATGAATAGAGAGATCGTTCCGCACGATGGTGTTGCAACAAGATGCACTCAATAAAATTGGACAACGAGAGTGGGTTGCATTTTTCGTTGGCATTTGGATTTGAGTGGCTCAAATACATTGGATTACCAAATTTGAGGTACTTAAATGGAATGCCGATGTTTGTCTCTTGTGGAAGTCTAATTACCTTCAGTAATTGGATTTTTCCTTTTTCTGTGGTATAGACAACAAAATCATAAGAATTTGTTTTTGGTCTCAGTTCGTATTTTAGTTAACTGATCGGATTAAGTGGAATCGGAGACGGATCCATTTAGTTAGCTCGCAGCCATTAGTTTAATTCCATGCCCGGGTATAGTAGAAAATATAGTACAATCTTGGTGTGGTCACTCTTGATAGTTCCCTTATATTGTATTGATATTATTGTACTGGTTATCATGACTGATATGGAGGAGCTGAGGAGGTTGTTTGCTGAAATGAGGCAAGGTCAGGTGGACCTGAAAGGCGACTTAAAAGTCAAATGGAGTTAGAGTGTAGATTAGATTTCAATCTACAACAAAATCAAACTGAGTTAGAACAGAAATTAGGGGATAAGTTACAACGTAATAACAATGAATTATAGAATAGTTAAAAAACACACTGATCTAGAAATCAAATTTAAACAACACCTAAGTGAGGCAGAGGCTCAATCATTAAAGACCCAGGTGGACATAATTTAGTTAGGAGAGCGAAAAACAAGAAGTCTAGTGGAAATAGATAATAGCATGGATGCTAAACTGGATGCATTGAAGACTACTATGCAGGGCAATTTGATAGAGGGCTTAGGAAGAATTCAAAAGAGTGTAGGGAATGACATAGAAGAACTGAATACACACGTCAGGACTCTAGAGGAACGGTTAGAAAAAACATTTAATGAATGGGGACTGATATCATTTCTCATGTAGACCAACCTAAAGAGGAATACCAGCGAGAGATGGTGGAAGTGAGGAAGGAATTGAGTGAAACCACTGTCGTCATTCGAACGGAGTTGAAAAAGCAAATAGGGAATGTAGAGGTGAAAGTCGTGAATATAGAGGAAAAGCTCGGCATGTTAGCACAGGACGTGGATGCGAACCGAAAACGCATGGATGAGTAAGTAGGAAAGATAGGTAGAAAATTAATGAAGCATCTATAGAATGGGGAAGACAGGATGCGAAGCTGGAATCAATTAGCAGTGGCATAGAACAAGTTAGAAAAAAAATAGATGGGGCAATTGACCAGAAATCAGTCAACTAGTACTGATACTCAGGGATTGGGTCGAGAATATGGACATCAAAAGCCTAGGGGAATACAGCCATACCATAGAGGAGGATATCGGGGAAGAAATCCTAGAAATACGGGTTATAGGCAACAAGAGAACCGACCCTATAACAATAATAATCAGAGGCAGGATAACAGAAAGAGATGGGAGAATTATCTCAGAAGGAATGTGAGACCGGAGGATAGAGACGATGAATATCGGGCCGAAATAGAAGAGAGGTATCAGGAAAGTCTTCGTTACATGAATGAACGAACAGACGAACCTGAAATGCAAAGAGTCCGTTGGAGTGAGGCAATAAAGAACCGAAAATCACCCGACCGATTAGAAGGAGCTCAAAGCTTGGAGTTACAAGCTCAATTGAAGAATGAGGGGAAAGGAAACCCTCAGGATAAAAAAAACTCCAAATTTAAATCATCAAAAGTGGAAACATACCAGGAGCTGGGAGGAGGTTGAGACTGTAAATTGGATAGCGAGACCAGATCAGTTAATTAAAGAGGATGTGGAAGGAATCCCACCTATTAGAAGGGAATTACCTATTATCATGTTAAGGATAGAAGGATTACTGGTCAGGGCATTAATTGATACTGGATCAACCATAAGTTTAATAACGCAAATCCTCCTAAATGAATTAGAAACACGAGGTCGCATACTGAAAATTCCCACCTTGGTTATGTGAAGAATAGCCCAAATTCATCAACATAAACGGGAGGACAGCATCAGGCTTAAGGCCTGGACAAAATAACTTCCTTAAGAGAAGATTAGACTGAAAGGATGGGGCTAAGGAAATGCGGCCTGGTTCTTTCAATACTAGACTGAACATTGAGAGTAAATACAATACTTTTATTTTTATGGTGAAACTTGCAAACACATTAATAAATAAGCCTTAATTAAAAAATTAGTTATGCTGGCCCGCCTGGGGCAATTTCAAATGTTCATTAATTTTATTTAGGTTGGCACAGCCATGTGCTATTATTCAAAAGTTCATTCTGCTTGATGCACACACAAATTTAATATTCTTGCACTTGCTAGCAAACACTTAAAACGAAGATGATTAAGATAATAATAAAAAAGGCACAAACTTATCTTTAGTGGCGATGACTCGAAGCATGCTGACGGAGACTGCCGTGGCCAACACTTGATTTTTTGGTAGTAGAATTTGAGATGTCCAGCATCAGGAAAATAACTTCGCCAGGGCGATCTTCTTCTTCTTCTTCACCAGCGCTGCACATTGTTTAACATCGTTAGGTTTTGATGTTATTTCTTGAATGCCAAATAACATGGCATTTTAGAACTGCGATTTGATGCAGCTTCTTGCGGTTTGAAGTAAAATGTAGAATGCACTTTCTCAGTGCTGAAGCTCTCTGCGGTTGCGTTTCCTGGTAGTTTCAATCATAAATGCAGATTAGGCCCGAAGTTTAGAAGGCCCCGGAGAAGGGCGGAAGGCACGAATGCCTCTCGCTAGTTGAAGAAGACCGTAGAAGGTTTGAAGAAGGAATGATGATGGAGAGCAAAACGCCACCACTTAAATAATAACATCATAGAAACGTCTGGAAGCCAGGCTGGCGGGCGATGATTGGCCAGGGCAAGCTGTGACGTCAGTCATACAGGAAGGCAGCAAGCAAGTCGACACCCTTTTCAGTATGCGAGCGTATGCTGGAGGCGCATGACCTTTAACAGGCTGAGGTAAGAGTCTTAGATATATATATAGAGAGATTAAACACTAGTAATAAACATTATAATGTTAACAGAAATGAATAAGTACATATGTTTTCGTTCGGTGGTCTCAAAAGCATTTAACTGACAAATGCGGCACGAATGAAAAATGCACTATAAACATCACGAAAGTGATTATGCTCCGAGACCCCCGAAAGAAAACAATCAAAGAATCAGTTACAAAAACGTGAACAACAATAAAGAAGATGACACTAAGCCTCAACAGGCAGGATAGCAACCATAGAAATTGGTCTAGTATAGACACCCTTACTAGTGAGAACATCTACAACTCTCACATGATTATCACGACCCAAATGGCAGTGAGTTACCCTACCAATATTCCATACGAGAGGGGGACTTGGATCTCGCAAAAGAACCATATCTCCCACTCGCACATCAGGCTGGGAAAGCCGCCACTTCTCTCTTCTGTTAAGTGAGCCGAGATACTCCAGCTTCCAACGGCGCCAAAAGGAGTTTCGCAAAGAGTCTAACTTTCTCCAGAAAATAGGCAACCTGAGATCACAGCGTCGACTCAGCAAAGGAGGCGTAGAAGCTAAAGAACAGCCTATTAAAAAATGGCCAGGTGTTAACGGAAGAAGATCTTTAGGATCGTTAGACAAAGGCGTGAGCGACCTAGAATTTACGATACCCTCAACCTGAATAATTAAGGAATTAAATTCCTCATAGGAAAGGATGGCTGAACCAAGGGTTTTCTTCAGCTGTCTCTTCGTGAGCTTTATGCAAGATTCCCAACGACCACCATGATGGGGGGCGTAAGGGGGAGTGAAATGCCATTTGAATCCCTTAGCATGAGAAAAATTAGAAAACTGTTCCTTAGCAGAAGGAGAGGTAAGTGCAGTTTTCCAAAGATCAAAAGTACTAACAAAAATTTTTGCGTTATCTGAGAAAACCTCAGAAGGAACACCCCTTCTAGAGGCAAATCTAGAAAAGGCTGCTATAAAATAAGGAGTAGAAGCACTTGTAACCAACTCAAGGTGAATGGCTCCTGTCACCATGCACACAAATAAAGAAATATAAAGTTTACCTAACAACTTTCGCTTAGATAAAGGGGAATTAACTTGATAAACATAAGGACCGGCATAATCGATACCCGTCAGGGCGAAAGGCTTACTAGGTTCGGAACGAAAATATGGCAAGTTTCCCATAATTTGCGTGATTGGCGGGGGCTTGGATTTGAAACAAGGTATACATTTCCGAATAACAGAAGAAACTTCATGAACACCGATAATGAGCCAATATTGCTCGCGAATTAAACAAAGCAAAGTGCGGGTGCCAGCGTGCAAATTCTGATAGTGAAATTTCTTTACGATGAGAGTAGTAATAGGATGTCTAGAAGGAAGAATAATGGATTTTTTTTCTCATCTGAGTAACTAGAATTTTCTAGCCTGCCCCCCACTCTTATTAATCCATCTTGGTCCAAAAAAGGGGTGAGAGGTAACAGCCTACTAGACTTTGGTAAAGCTTTTTTGCTTAAAAGCGTCTGATACTCAAGAAAGAATACTTCTTGTTGCATAAGAAACAAGATTCTACGAGTAGCAAATTCCAATTCCATTTTAGTGAGAAAGGGTTGCGGCTTCACAGGCTCATCAAAAACAAGAAATTTCCATCGAAATAAATATGCTACCACCCGAATTAATTTATTAAATGAAGAGTAACGCTGAAAAAGACTAGTAGCAATAGAAGTTAGAAAAAGGGAAGCGGTAACAATGCGAGCATCAGGAACATCTTCTGCGAGCGGATTAGATGAACGAGGCCAACAAGAAAAATCCTGACTGAGCCACGCCGGACCATTCCAGTATAGTTTAAGAGAAATTAATTTCTTGGGCAAACAGCCACGTGAAATTAAATCAGCGGGGTTTTCTTTCCCCGGAACATGATTCCATTGGTCAAAATGAGACAACTCTTGTATTTTAGAAACGCGATTAGCCACAAAAGTGGTCCAATGCGAAGAAGGTTTTGAAAGCCAAGCTAACACGATGGAAGAATCACTCCAAAACCATGTGGTCGAAAATTTCAAATTTAAACTGATTTTTAATTTGCTGGCTAATTCCACAGCCATTACAGCAGAACATAATTCCAATCTAGGCAAAGATATGGATTTGAGTGGGGCTACCTTTGATTTTGCACAAATTAAATTGGAAAATCCGGGTAAAGTATTGGAAGGGCGGCCTACTAAGTAGGCGCAGCAACCGTATGCCTTTTCAGAACTATCTGCAAATACGTGCAAATCGAAATACTGACATGAAATGTCGGAAATTAAAGTGCGAGGAATAGAAATTTGAGAAAGATCTAACAAACTCTTGCGGTATTTCAACCACTCATCCAAAAGGGGGGAGGGTACTTTTTCATCCCAACCAATTTTCAATAACCAAAGTTTTTGCAAGAAAATTTTTGCAGTAATAACCACCGGAGCAATGTACTGCAAGGGATCAAAAACTCTTGCTATTTCCGATAATAATTGCCTTTTCGTTCGAGGGTGAAACTCAGATAAGTGTACCTGATAGGAAAAGGTATCTGAAGAAGGAGACCAAAAAACACCCAAGGTTTTAATAGCTGATTCCTCAGTAGGAAGCGCAACACATTTGTCAACAGGAGTTACTTGTGAAAAGTTAGATAAAAATTCGGTTGAGTTCGAGTTCCACTTATGAAGGGTAAACCCACCACCAGACTGAAGAGAGTTTAAATCTTCACAAACAAGAAGTGCGTCAGAGATACTAGGAAAGGAATACAGAAAATCATCTATATAAAATGCAGTTTTCAAAACTTCAGAAGCAAGAGGATGAAAAAGATGACCATCTTGCTCGGCCAACATGTGAAGAGATCGTATTGCGAGAAAAGCAGACGGCTTAAGACCGTATGTCACTGTTCTTAAACGAAATATTTTTATAGGTTTTGCATTGTCGTCTCGCCACAAAATTCTTTGCAAATCACGTTGTTCTGAATTTACTAGAATTTGCCTATACATTTGCTTGATATCAGCAAGAACAGCAATGGGGAATAGACGAAAGTTAAGTAAAACTGAAGTAAGATCTGTCTGAATAGCGGGTCCAGAATGCAGAGTGTCATTGAGAGAAACACCATTAGCATCTGGAGATGACCCATTAAAAACCACTCTTATCTGTTCTCGGGTGGAAGAATTTTTCCAAACCGGATGATGATTAAGATATACTATTTCTTTAGGAGGATTACTAATTTCTTCAGATTTTGGAACTACTTCCATGTGATTCGCTGATTCGTATTCTTCCATGAAGGAAGTATACTGAGTTTTTAAGAGAGCATCTTTTTTAAAGCGATTTTCAATTGCGAATAAAGCTTTGAGAGCTCTGGAATGTGATTCTGTAATAACAGGGGGGTTAAAAATGCGAGGAAGAGTAACCACGAATCTGCCTTCAGTAGTGCGAACAGTGGTTTCTACGTAGTGTGTTTCACAGATCTCATTATTGAGAGAATGAGGTGAGGTGACTTGAATATCCTCAATGTCCCAGAACTTAATTAATTCTTGATTTAAATCAGCACCAACAAAATAACAATGAGATTTTTGTTGAACGGGGTTGCGGTATATTTGCCCAGTGACAATCCAACCAAAATCAGTTCTACGAAAGAAAACATCACGGGCAACTTTTACCTTTTCCGGATGTAAACATTGCCAAAAAATGCTGGCACTTAAAAGAATTTCTACAGATGAAGCTCTGTTGAAATTCGGATCTGCAAGTTGCAAATGATGCGGAATATTCCAACCCTGGACTTGAAAAGAAGTAATGGGGGTGTCATTACTTATGGAATTTATAATTAAAAAATCTAAATTTAAATGAATGCCAAGATTATTGGAATCTTTTACATCCACTTTAGCATAACTCAGAGATTGCGATTTGGAACCATTAATTCCTGTAACTTCTATAGAAGTAGGGCATATTTGTAGACCTAACTTACGAACTAGCGATTCACTGATAAAATTGTTAGTTGCAGCATTATCTAACAATCCCCTTACAGAAACCCATTTTCCGTGAACATTCTTCACTAGAATTTGGACAGTGGACAATAAAACTTGAGTTTTACTGAACGAAACAGAGCTTTGAGTAAAAGACTGAGCGTTATTAGGCAAAGTCTCAGAATTAGATTTAGCGGATGAACTATTGGTTGCTGATGACCGCAATCTTTCATGCCTATGCAGGAGAGTATGATGCTTTGCTTTACAGTGAAAACATAACCGTTCAGAACGACAATTGCTTATCATATGTGTCGCTGATAGACAATTAAAGCAGTGCTTGTGGGTGGTAATTAATTTGCGTCTTTCATCCACAGATAAAGATTTGAATTGAGCGCATTGGTACAAGTTATGTGGTTGTTGACACAAAACACAAGCTTGTACTTGATTGGAAGACCGAATATTGGTAGAAAAGGCATGTGACCTTAGTACTCTCTGAGTGGGGCTGATGACCTTACTATTAGAAGGAGGTTTGAAGGTGGAGCTACTCTTTTGGCTGGCTACAGCAGAGAGAATTTGGCATTTCGCCTTTAAGAATTTAATAATAGCTTCATAGGTACACAATGAATGTTGCGACAGATCTGCTTCCCAATCTTTTAAAGTTTTAGTGTCTAATTTAACAGAAATAAGATGAATCAAAAATAGATCCCAATGGTCAACTGGTTGGTCCAAATTTGCAAGCGCACGAATATGAAGTTCTGCAGCATCGATCAGATTACGAAGCGAGGCAAGATTATCAGCTTGAACAATAGGTAAATTGAATAAACCCTGTATGTGACGTTGAGTTTTTAAACGAGTGTTCCCAAACCGATCTCTGAGAAGTGCCAAAGCTACTTCATAATTTTCATTTGTCAACGTAAGCTCTTGGATGAGTTTAAGTGCGTTGCCTTGCAAGGACAAACGCAAATAATGAAACTTCTGTATTGAAGGAAGAGAATCGTTTTCGTGAATCAATGAATTGAATAATTCAAAAAATGGTTCCCATGTAGCTTCATCTCCGGTAAATTTAGGTAATTCTATTTTCGGTAATATAACACGGGAAGGAAAAGAAGAAGATTCTGAAGGAGTTTTCTCCTGCTTTTCCTGCAATGTTAAACTTCTTAAAAGCTGCTTCGCGTCTGCGAACCCCTTATAATATAAATTTTCAACCTCACAGCGGTCACTTTGCTGGTCGGGATCCTTGGTCTCAATATTACTTTGGATCTCATCATATTTCTCAAAGGCCTGTTCATAACCTTTCAGTCTTTGAGAAATTATGTCACTATTACGTTCTTTTTCCGGGAGCTCATCTAGAAAAGTGCGAAAACGCGTTAACTTGCCTTTGACAGAAGCTCTAGCATTAATGAGTTTCTCGTCAATCGGCATTATGAAAGTTTGTTGTGTACTCACGACTATACTGTGAGCTGGTACACCTTGCTTCGGAAGAAGTTGACAGTCTGCCAGAAAAGAGAGTGCGGCTTCCCCTGCAGTGAAATACGGGCCTGCTGTTTGTCTCCCTTCTCAGTGCCAACCATATACACTCGAGCTGAAACTTTCGAAGTAGATTAGAAAACACAATTTTTAAAATATTAACACACTCAATGTTCAGTATGGCATTTAAATTTTGAATTAGTTCCAACATTAAGAAATTTGAAGATTTGGTTAAACAGAATGTTTACAAGTATCCCTGGTTTCGGCACCAAAATGGTTATGTGAAGAATAGCCCAAATTCATCAACATAAACGGGAGGACAGCATCAGGCTTAAGGCCTGGACAAAATAACTTCCTTAAGAGAAGATTAGACTGAAAGGATGGGGCTAAGGAAATGCGGCCTGGTTCTTTCAATACTAGACTGAACATTGAGAGTAAATACAATACTTTTATTTTTATGGTGAAACTTGCAAACACATTAATAAATAAGCCTTAATTAAAAAATTAGTTATGCTGGCCCGCCTGGGGCAATTTCAAATGTTCATTAATTTTATTTAGGTTGGCACAGCCATGTGCTATTATTCAAAAGTTCATTCTGCTTGATGCACACACAAATTTAATATTCTTGCACTTGCTAGCAAACACTTAAAACGAAGATGATTCAGATAATAATAAAAAAGGCACAAACTTATCTTTAGTGGCGATGACTCGAAGCATGCTGACGGAGACTGCCGTGGCCAACACTTGATTTTTTGGTAGTAGAATTTGAGATGTCCAGCATCAGGAAAATAACTTCGCCAGGGCGATCTTCTTCTTCTTCTTCTTCACCAGCGCTGTACATTGTTTAACATCGTTAGGTTTTGATGTTATTTCTTGAATGCCAAATAACATGGCATTTTAGAACTGCGATTTGATGCAGCTTCTTGCGGTTTGAAGTAAAATGTAGAATGCACTTTCTCAGTGCTGAAGCTCTCTGCGGTTGCGTTTCCTGGTAGTTTCAATCATAAATGCAGATTAGGCCCGAAGTTTAGAAGGCCCCGGAGAAGGGCGGAAGGCACGAATGCCTCTCGCTAGTTGAAGAAGACCGTAGAAGGTTTGAAGAAGGAATGATGATGGAGAGCAAAACGCCGCCACTTAAATAATAACATCATAGAAACGTCTGGAAGCCAGGCTGGCGGGCGATGATTGGCCAGGGCAAGCTGTGACGTCAGTCATACAGGAAGGCAGCAAGCAAGTCGACACCCTTTTCAGTATGCGAGCGTATGCTGGAGGCGCATGACCTTTAACAGGCTGAGGTAAGAGTCTTAGATATATATATAGAGAGAGATTAAACACTAGTAATAAGCATTATAATGTTAACAGGAATGAATAAGTACATATGTTTTCGTTCGGTGGTCTCAAAAGCATTTAACTGACAAATGCGGCACGAAAGAAAAATGCACTATAAACATCACGAAAGTGATCACACCTCAAGTGTGAAGATTAAGGGAATTATTCCGGAAAAATCTTTAACATGTAAATTTCAGGTATACATTGATTTGATCATGGGTAACACTGAAATTTCACAATGCTTTTTGCTGGTAAATCAATTGCCATATAATGTTATATTAGGTATTGATTTTATCCGTGAGAACAAGGTCATAATAGACCTAGCGCAAAATTGCATTAGGATTCAAAGAGAAGATGTGGATGACCAAAATATTAATCTACAGGAACAGGATGCAAAAATAGAACAACAGGTATGGCATGTGGAAGAAATGTCAGAGGAAGGTGGTAAGGACATAGAAAAAGTATTTGAAGTCCTAAACATAGAACATGAAGATAGTTTGGAAACCGAGTTCGAGACCAACCTGTCAGGAAAAATAGAGGAAGCTAAAGTTAACCTCGAGAACAAGGAAAAATTAAAGGAATTGCTATTAAAGTACAGGGACGTATTTTATTCCAAACCAGGGAAGATTCAAAATTTTAAATACGCTTTTCAAGTAAATGATTGGGCACCGTTCAGACAAAAACCATACCTGGTTGCAGAAAAACATTACACACAAACAAAGAAAACACTGCAGGAGATGAGTGATGCAGGTGTCATAGAAAAGATGGCGACACCATATGTTAGTCCATAAGTTATTGTGAGTAAACCGGATGGCTCAGTAAGGGTGTGTTTGGATGCCAGGAATTTGAACACAAAAATTATACCAGAAAATGATTCGGCAACACCCATAAAAGAAATACTGAGGAAATTTAAAGGCAAGCAGATTTTTACAAATATTGACATGACTTCTTCATATCATCATCTCGAACTTGAAGAGAAAACCAGTCTCTTAACTGGATTTCAGTTCGATCAACAAACATATTGCTTCAAGAGATGTCCGTTTGGCTTGAAGACCGCGGGATCCGCCTTAATAAGAGCACTTGATCGCAACCTGTCATAAGAAGTAAAGGATTGCACTATCCGTTATGTGGATGACATATTGCTTACCTCGGAAAACATTGAAGAACACTTGGAAAAGTTAAAGAAATTATTGGAAGATTTAAGAAGGGCTAACTTTAAGATTAACTTGAAGAAATCAAATTTTTGTCAGAGACAAGTTACGTTTTTGGGGCATGTGATTGACAAGGATGGTGTCAAACCCAATCCATGCAAATTAGAATCGATAAGAGATTTTCCCAGGCCTTTGAAGGTGAAAAAGGTTCGCCAGTTTTTGGGATTGATTGGATTTTTCTCAGGACATTGTCCGTCATACACCAAAACTGTTGCACCACTACAGGACCTTCTGAAGAAGGGAGGCAAGTGGAAATGGACGGAGGAAAAAGAAAAAGCGTTTATAGAGGCCAAGGAAATGCTTTTGAATTATGTGAAGCTAGGATATCCTGATTTTAATCAGAGATTTGTAATACAAACGGATGCATCCCAGATTGGAATAGGGGCAATGCTATATCAGGAAAACCCGGATAACTCTGAGAAGAAAAATTATCTAGCTTTCACAAGTAGGAGACTGAAACCACACGAGAAAAATTATACAATCAGCGAGATCGAGCTGTAAGCGATATTGCACGCGTTGCAATATTGGCGAAAGATTGTATATGGGTTTCAAGTCACATTAAGGACTGATCATAAAGCCTTAACCTTTTTGATGAAGACGGATTTATCCAGTCAAAGGTTGATGCATTGGGCTTTATACATACAGCAGTTCGATGTAAATATAGAGTATTGCCCGGGAAAAGAAAATGTAGTTCCAGATTATTTAAGTAGACAGCCAGAGTCCACAGAAGAGGAAGTAATGGCTATTGATTTGGATGACAGGGATCAGCGCACTTTGAATGAATTAAGAAACATTGGTCAACGACAACGTGAGGATCCATGGATGAACATGCTCATATCTTTCTTGGAAGGGAGTTTGATAAGGGGAACACCTGCGTATACTGAAGCTAATAAGATAGCTCAGGATTACACGTTCTTTAATGGACTATTGTATAAGTTTGCGGACTCTGACCATACACGATTGAGGATCGTGGTACCTGCTATTCTGCAGAGGAAAATGGTATGGTTGGCCCATAGATCGTTTGGACATACGGGAGTCGACAAAACAGTCTCGATGCTGAAAGAAGCATTTGTATGGCCGAGACTGAGAGAAACTGTAAGGGATACGCTCAAGACATGTGATCTATGTCAAAGGATTAAGCCAAATGCGTTTTTGATGAGACAAAAGCCAATACCATTGTTGCCCGAGAGGCCAGGTCAAATTATTTCTATTGACAATTTCGGACCTTTGCCAAAGGCTAGGAGAGGAAATAGACACATAATGGTGGCTATGGATGTTTTCACAAAAATGGTTGTCCTTGCTCCCATACAGAAGACTAGTACCAAACAGGTGTTAAAACGACTCAAAGAAAAAGTGATACCTATTCTGGGTAAACCAGAGAACTTGTTGTCGGATCACGGTAGTTGTTTTACAAGTGTTGAATTTAGACAGGAATTAGAGAGACTTGGAATACGTCAGATACTGTCTAGTATTCGCCATCCTGAGGCAAATCCTGTGGAAAGAGTTATGAGGGAAACGGCCAAGTATTGTAGGATATACTGTGCCGAGGAAAATTGGAAATGGATAGATATCCTTGATATTATCGAATTTTGTATAAATAATACAATCCATGAGTCTACGGGAGAGATACCAATAACGTTACATCGGAATGAGCAACCAGAGAGACCTTGGAGTCTGGTCATTCCTAGGCCAGCAGACGCTCAGCCTGGAAGAGATGTACGAATTAGAAGAGCCTTTGAGCATCTAAAAGATCAAACTGATAGAAGGCAAAGAAGAAACCGGCACAAGAGGTATCATCGACCACTATTAGCAGGAGAAATGGTGTTTGTGAAAAGACCAGCCATTTCGGATCCAGGAAACCGTGTGTACAAGAAATTCCAGAAAATGTACCACGGACCTTATCAAATCATAAGAGATTTAAGAAATAATGCCTATAGAATTCGGCACTGTAAAACGAATCACGAAGTGACCATGAATTCAGCAAATTTAAAAGTATATTACCCTCCCGAAGACTTCGATGAAGCAAATGAACAAGCCCTGGTTATGGAACAATTTAGAGATGATAAATCCACTTTGGATAAAAACAGGAGTAAGCTAGAACGAGAAAATAGAGCTCAACCATTCAATTGTGAATGTGAATTAGAGAAACTGTATTGGGAAATAAGAGAAATAATTGATTTTGTTGAAGAAGAAAATTTCAATTTAAGAAGAGAGAATGAGGAAATAAGAAACGGGTAGGGATAGACCACACCCGTCACGAAGAATTATGTTCTGTAGACTTTTAGTCCAGAAAAATAGGAAAGGAATAACGGGTAGGGACAGAGCGTACTCAACCTACACTATTACCGGATATGACTTAAAAGGTGGAAAACCCTAATTATCATGGGATTCCATGAGAAGAGAAACTAAAGGTACTGAGAAATGTTATGATGGCTTCGACACTAAAAAAAAGGAAAATAAGATTTTTACGAAAATTATTGAAATAAATTTCCTCAAAATTTCGAAAATTTATTTATCTAAGGAGGGGAGATTTGAACCCATGTACTGTTGGTTCAAGCGCCGAATCCATCAATTATTGGTAAAAGAAGGAAGGAAAAATACAGTCCTTAGAATGACTTGGAAAGATTCTATGCAAGAGGACTGGTTTAATCTTGTGCAAGAGTAAGAGACCATGTAGCCAGGAAATGATATCACGCGTGACGCACCGATAAGGAGCGATCATGGCTATAATTAGAACGAGAGGAACTTTCCGTTCGGAGTGAGTGAGAGAAGGTTTCGGAAATTGAGCTTACGCTGCAGTAAAATGGCATCCTCGCAGTTGTGCAAGAGGAAGAATAATTAGATTTAAGCCACTTGCGAGCATATAATTAATAAAAGAAATACATCATTGTGAATCATTTCGGAATAGAGATTTTTGTGTGGAGAAAGATGTTATAATAATTGCCTAGGAAAGAAGTGCAAACGCGGCATTACGTAATTAAAAGTTCCCCGAGACCCGAGGAGGTGGGGATTAAAAATCAACTGTAACACCCACGTATCTGAAGACCAAATTTTATTTTATATCTCGGAATTGTACGATCGATTTTCATGTGCAAAGAAGTCAGTTTAAGTTTAGAAAACGAGCTTTCCAGAGATATAATTTTCAAAAGTTTGCGACTATTGCTTCAAAAGTTAGTTATGAAAAAGACGTGAAATTTACCTTTTTGTCACCGATTTGTATAAAAGCCCTGGCAGAGCCAGGCCAATCATGCAGTATTATTCCGTCCAAGGGACGTGACGTTGGAGCATCATATCAAATGCAGTTTCAGACAGCCCGAGGGCGTCGCTGTATCGACAACCATCCAGTTCCGTGAGCGCAGAGACGCTGCACGAGGAAGCATCAAGTATCATCATAGTATCGCCGTGTGAAGACTTAGGAAAATCCTAGTACAGGATTTAGTTCAACAAGCGTCAGTCTTTATAGTGAAAAGTTCAGTATTACAGTCAAAGTCGGCTGCGAACTTAAAGAACAGGCGATAGGTCTTCAAGTAACAGTTCAGTTAAACGACTGAAAGTATCGTAACGTTTTGAAATACCATAATAGTGAAACAAACATTTCTAGCAAAGTTAAGGAACCCGATCAGGGTCGGACGAAATAAGTAACGCCTAGTGTATCGATAAGATAGGGACTAGAGCGAAGAAAATAAGAAGGGAAAAGTTAATCCAAGACGTTGTTTAACAGGAGACAAACAAACAGTAAAAGCATTAAGTTACGAAACTAAGGAATAGCAGTAAATGCTAGAGAATCATAGGTCACCGATAAAGTATTCAAGGTGCCGTAAACAAGATAGACTTTATCTACATAAATTAAATAGTGTCAAGAAAGAAACGACTTCGAGCTAGTAAAAATAGAAGCCGAATAGTCAGGAAACCAGATTTGAAGAATAGCCGTTCCAGGGAGGGGTAGATTGATCGAGACTTTCAACTTCTTGCCAGATAGGGAGCCGACATCTAAGAGTTTCACCCTTGGAAACGGGAAGAAAAACAATCACGTGTGTAAGGCAAAATTAAAGCCACAGTGATTAAAATCAGTGTAATGTAAATATAGAAAATTTGTGTTAGTGTAATAATTTTTAGTGAATTTATTTGTATATGATAAAAGAATACAGAATTGTGTTCAAAATGTTACCAGTGTTTAAGGTAAATATTGTGTATGTGTATCAAGAAATGCCATTGTGTGAAATGGGATTAATCAAGATGGCTTAAACACATTAAGTGGGCGAAAATGAAACATCGCTGGAAAATACGGTCGGGGACCGTCATATCATGTGAGTAACCATTTCATTATGTTATGTGTTGGGGAATATTTGTGTACAATCCACCTGAGAATGAGAAAATAGGGTTGTTTTTAAATAACAAATAACAGAATAATAGCGCGATCTGAACGATAAAAATTGAGAAAGTATAAAATAATTATGTGAAATGAATAAATCCCTTAGGGGAAATGTATGAAATAAAATATCAGTGTAGTTGATAAATTATTTAATTATATGAAAGCAAGCGTAATAATAATAATAATAATAAGTATATAAATGAATATTATGATGAATTATATGAAAGTAGTAGCTTTTGAGCTCCTTTAAAGGAATAAATACATGTTGTGAACACATGTTCTTAAAATAAAGCGATTATTGCACGGGAGAGGATTAATATAAAATTGAGATGTAGATCTAATGTGTATTGTTGAATTTATCAGTTCTTTGAAGGCAATTTGGCAATAAAGGATAAGCGTAATGTAGCGCATTGAAGTAAATTTGTCACGCTAGGAATGCGTTGAACCTAAATATACTTGGTAAAATTAATTATGAGGGGCAGTTGGTCGTGGTAATTGAGCTACAGTAAATCCTCCAAATAGTGATGTGATCACGAGGCCGTTGTGTGTGTTGTATTATAAAAGGGTGCGAAATAATTGTATTATGAGCGCGAGTGTAAGGCAAAGGCCTGCTATAAGTCGCTAATGTATAAGTCCTCCAGTATGGGATATGGTTCCCGAGGCATTTGAAGCCCCTAAATATTTGTTGTTGTATGGAATTATTCTTACCCACCAATGAGGACACTTCATAATTAATAAATGCCAAGGTAAAAAGAATGGGTCTAGTGAACCTAAATATGTTGATAAAATAAGTAGAATGAAGCCTTGTTTGTTCAAAGAACTGCATTTAAGAAAAAGCTGTATGAAAGCGGAGGGTAGCTCGCCTCTTGCGAGTCTGACCGTAATGTTCCTGCTACCCAACAATAAATCACGCTAAGTGGCCAGGCCAGACCCCTCGCCATTGATGTTGTAGTAGGTCTGAATAGCCGTCTGTTTTGAAGTTATAGTACACCAGAGGGTTTAGAGTTTGTTTAACGACCCGGGCTTCGAACCGAGGTTCTTGTAGATGAAAATTACCGCTTGCAAGTTCAGATCGTTGCTTTCTAGTGATATGATGGTCTTTTAAGACAAATAATGATAAATCCCTAATGTAATGTTATATAATGTAATAATTCACGAGTTCAGTGAAGACAATTAGATTCCGGGAGTGATCTTAATTTTTGACGTGTTCAAGTAGCCTTCTATAACTCGGGAGTGCACAAGTGTTTTCCCAATCACAGTAGTGAATTGTTGATTTGAGAGAGGTGGTAACCCACGAACGTGTGAAAGCCCAAAGTTTAAGTAAATGAGTAACAGTACTTTAATAAGAATTATATATTGTTTTAATTATAATATACTCATATAATAGATAGTGATGTGTTGTAAAAAAAGGATAACACAGTTTATATTGAAAAGTATCGAGCCTATTGGAGCTCTTGATTGTATTGAATTTTAAAAGGACACTATATGGAAGTGAAAAGAAATATAAGTTTGTTGGTTTATGAAAACCATTTATTTGATTTAACCTTTGTTTTATTATGCATTCCTTGTTCACTCTGAACAAGTTAGAATTGGGTCAGTATTTTATTTGTTTAATTTGTTGTAGCGCCATATATTTGGTTAATTAAATGTTTTATAGTAGGAGTTGATTTTGTTTATTTATTTTGGAAGTGTATCCTCTATTTAATCCAAAATGTGTAAGTCACAGAGTGGGAGAACTTACCATAACCCCGAAAATCCCGATTTGAGCATTGCTGACATACTGTGATTTGCATATTTCATGCTAAAAGGGCACAATATATATATCCGAGGCGTGTTTCGAATATATCAAGATGACTGATGACATTACTATCTAGCCTGCATCCGGAATGAGAGTCCCGGTAATGATTCCATATCGATCCATAAACTTCAAACTACAAGCGCTGATTAGTTTCACGATGTCTAACAGAAATTTGGACATGTATTCATTGTCTGAAAGACATAAAGTTCGATATGTTCTTAGGTCCCTATTTCATGACTGAGCATGGAATTTTGATTAACTTGCGAGCAGGAGTAACTATTTTACGAGGAAACGTAGGGGAAAGGAATGAGGAGATTGGTATAACACATAGACACGAGTCACATGATTGGAACACCCTAGATAACATGGTGAATGAAACGGAGGTGGAAACAGAAAGGTTGGACTATGCTAAGAGGGAAACGCCAGATCCGCACATCTGAGAGAAGTTCAATGATTTCTTAGAGGAATTCAGAGACATCTTTGAGGAGAAACCTGGTCTTATCAGCAATTTCGAGTACTGAATACGACTGGAAGATGAGTCTCTATTCGAAAGAACGCTTTGTCCAATCCCGGAGAAGTGGAATGAGGAGGTAGGCAAAGCCATTGGAGCCATGGAAGAGGACGACCTTGTAAGAAGATGGCCATCTCATATCTTAATCCTCTAGCCGTCGTTAAGAAACAGGACGGCAAGCTTAGGATTTGTCTCGACGACAGGAGCCTCAATTAGAGAATTTTGCCACAATATGACAGGCCTCCCAAGATTAGGGAACTATTAAGGTGATTTAAAGGAAAGACCATATTCTCAACAATCGATCTGTCGACTTCATAATAAATTCCGTTTTTCAGAGGAGAGCAAAAAGTACACAGGGTTTATGTACGATGGCATTACCTACGTTTTCAAAAGACTACCGTTTGGAGTGAAGAATAGTGGACCGGTGATGGCAAGAGCATAATACAGGAAACTGACGGAAGAAGTGAAGAGAAGTGCATTATGTTACATTGATGATCTCATAATAGCATCAACCACTCCAGAGAAACACGTTGAACATTTGCGCAAACTATTTGAGATCCTGCGAAAAGCGCATTTCAAGGTCAACTTTAATAAATGCCATTTTTGCCGCACGGAGATGATCTTTTTGGCGCATGTTATAGATGGGTATAGACCTAACTCCGATAAATTGGAACCGATTAAGAACTTTCCCATATGACGGAAGGTGAAGCAAATTAGACAAGTCCTGGGAATGTGTCAATTTTTCGTGGCACATTGTCCCATGTACTCAGACACAATGACTTCACTCCAAGATCTCTTAAAGACGAACAACAAATGGAAATGGGATGATAAATGTGAAGAGGCATTTGTCAAAGCAAAAACTATGTTGATGGAGAACATCAAACTTGAATACCCGGACTTTGAGAGAACATTTTATTTAGAGTCAGATGCTTCGCACGTTGGCATTAGCGCTGTGTTTTTCCAGGTATATGACAAGCATGAGCGTCACTATTTGGCATTCACCAATCGGAAATTACGGGAACCAGAAATGAACTACCTAGGTATACTATCATTAGCAATTATTTATGCATTGCAGAGTTGGAAGAAGTTGGAAGAAGATCTTTCTAGGACATAAAACCGTCATAATCACTGATCATAAAGCATTACAGTTTATGCTCAAGACTGATTTAGCTAGGGACAGAGTAGCTCGTTAGTCTTTCTTTATCCAACAATTCGATGTGTCTATTGTACACCAGCCTGGCAAGAACAACTTCTTGGCTGATATATTGAGTAGATACCCGACGGAAGAAGTGCAGGTACATCAAGTAGAAATCACACAAGCAGATCAGGAGACGTTGGAGATGCTTGAGAAATTGCCACAGTCACAGAAGTGTCATACTCCTTTGAGAGTGATTTATATATTTCTAAAAGGACAAATGAGTATTGCCGATCCAGAATATGAAGCAAATGCTAGAATGGCCAACAACTATGTCATCGTGGAAGATTGTGTGTGTAAATTTGCTGATGAGGATCATACCACCGTGGTATTAGCACGAAACATCTATTAGGAGCATTTTGAGGAGATGTGATGAATGCCAGGGAAGTAAATTTCATTCGCACTTTTTGAAAGAAAGACCGAGACCTATTTTACCAACGGAACTTCGTGAGCTCTTTTCTACTGATATTTATGGGCCTTTACCAAAATCAAAAAGGGGAAACCAGTATATACTTGTCACAATGGACGTATTCACGAAATATGTTATGTTTCATTCCATACAAAAGGCTAAATCACGCTATGTTATTAGCAGATTAGAGAAAGGTGTATTTCTTACCATGGGGAAACCGACTTGCATTCTTTCCGACCCCGGCACTCAGTTCACCTCTGCTAAGTTTTATCAGGCCATGCTGGATATAAAACACATCTTAAACTCTATACGCCATCCTGAGGGAAATTCCGTTGAACGTGTCATGGTGGAGATAGGAAACTTTTGCCGCTTGTATTGCCACCATAGACACGATCAGTGGATGGATGTTCTACCCATTTTGGAAATTTGCATGAATGCCACAGTCCATGAGAGTACACGCCAGATTCCTAAATTACTCCACTTTAAACGTCAAGCCAAGAAGACCTTGGGATCATACTGTCAAGATAACGACAGAAATGGAAACCAGTATTGAGAGGAGGATTCAATTAGCGAGCGAAAGACTCCAGATTCGAGCGGAGAAAAGGGGCAAAAGGAACGAGAAAGGAAGATATGACCAACCTTTGCGAATTGGAGACTGCGTGCTGACACGCAGTCCTATATCATCTAACTTACCGCAGAAGATATAAGGAATTTTTTTCAGGCTGTTTTATGGCCCTACAGAGTCCATAAGGTGTATGGGAACAACTGTTACGACATTGTGGGTATTCTGACTAGGGCGAGAATTGGAAAGTGTAATGCTGCCAGCCTACGGAGACAATATCACAGAAGAATAGTCATGAATATGTTTGGCACATGATGCAAGATCTGTACGTGAGAAGCCAAATATGCTTCTTTAGTAGTTCATTCAATTATTTTCCGTGGAGAGAGGAGTATGTGTCCAACATAGCAGTCTGAGAGGAATTGTGGTTTGGTAACAATGTATTGTTCCGCGTATGTGACAGCGTTGTGCTGGCTGGGGATGTGGCATTGCGTCACATGATGTACGACCGAGCTGGGAGCTGACCACGTGACAGGTATTGCGGGGTGTATGAAGTCACCTGTGGCCGGCATTCCGATGATATTTGGTGCGTGGCCGAGAAAGTGTTCCGAAGTATTTGAATTGAGTGATTATATATTCGATCTTGATCGGGGATGACCATGAGTGCTGTGTCACCACATGTCTGAGTGTCGCCGTACACCGGGTGTGATTTATATCAGAGTCCCGAGTGACTATAATTACGAGTCGCCGATATTACACCGGGCGCGCTTGTTATTTCAGACGGCCGGGTCAATCGTGCATATTAGTGCGGGCGCATATCGGATGAGCGGAGCGACTGAAACATTAGTCCACAGCAACATCCCCTTAAAAGTGAAATCCAATAAAATCTACTTCGTGCAGGGAACATTCGAGAATAGGCGAGACACTTACCTTCGAGTGTGGATTAACTGTGCACTTGGCTATTCACCAAACCACACCTCTCAGAAGAACAACATGGCTTCGTCCCTGGAAAATCATGTTTAACAAATCTGACTGTTCTGAACCATCACATAATTTCTGCAATAGATCAAAAATCTCAGCTAGATGTAATCTACGTTGACCTGGCCAAAGCATTTGATTCTGTGAACCATTTCCTTCTCCACAAGCTTGCTTCACGATACAACGTACATGGATCCTTCCTATCCCTAATACAAAGCTTCCTGTCCAATAGGCAACAGCAGGTAGTGCTTCCAGGGTCTGTATCGTCCTGGCTCCCAGTCTTATCAGGAGTAACTCATGGCAGTATCCTGGGACCCCTTCTCTTCGTGCTGTATATGGACGATATAAACACATGCGTGCAAAATTCTCCGAGTTCCCTTCTTCTGTACGCTGATGACCTCAAGATATTCAGAAAAATTTCCAGTTCTGACGACCACGCTGAGCTCCAGGAAGCAGTGAATACATGTACTGATTGGTTCAACAAATGGAGGTTATCTCCAAATCCCAAAAAGTGCTTCAGTGTGGCTTTCTCACTACTGAAATCTGGAAATCAAGCGGACTATAAAATATGTGGGAATAAATTGGATATGGTTTCTCAGGTATTAGGTATTATTCACGATGATAAACTGACATTCTCTCCCCACATTGACCATATCAAATCTCGCGCAATGCGCAGTCTCGGCATTCTATACAGATTCACAGAAATTAAAGACCTCACTGCACTTAAATTATACTTCACCACATATGTTCTCCCTGTCCTAGATTTCTCTCCTCCAATTTGGTCTACTTCGGCTACAACCAATATTTCTAAATTGAACAGTGTCTTTAATTTCTTCATATCAATAGTCAAAGCTCGCAATCCTTCACTAAGGCACTTTGCCAAATCCGATATTCTAAATCAACTCAATGTACTCGACCTGAGAAGCCGTCTGCAATTTACTGAGCAGTGTTTCTTACATAAAATTATGAATGGTTACACAAAATGTAACATGCTCTTAAGCTACTTCCCACTCCATGTTCCCTCCCGCTCAACACGTCAGAACCATTTACACCACATACCTCGCCCATGTCTTGAAGTACAGAAGCGCTCTATTTTCCCTTAGCTACTCCATTCCATTTATTGACATATTCTCTCCCTATAGAGAATTCAAACATAACATTAGAAGATCCCTTTCATCCTCAATTCCTACCCCCTCACCCTCCTAATCACCCACTACCCCCAATCATTCCCTGCGTCATTCCCGAGATTTGTCCCTTGCTGCCATCACTGACAATTGTTACCTGTTATTGTTGGTGTTTTTTAATATTATTTGAAATTGTTAAAATATTAGTGTAAAATGACCTTTCATGGTTGTATCTAATAATTATTAAATAAATAAATAAATAAATACGCATGCAATTTTATGAACAATTGTGAATGCTGTCAGTTACTGCTTACGTGAAGCCTGTGGTACTTAAATGACAGATAGATTTGTGTCCTCATTGAAACAGTTCATAGCACGAGAACTTATGGTCAACATGATAAAACGAGGACATTTTCTAACCTGAGCTGTTGGAGTGTCGATGGAATTTGACCTTGGATTATTCAATGATAGTATGAGGCACTAAGCACAGACATTAGGGAGCCTGATGGAGTGAGACGCACATCATAAAAATACCATGGCATACCACGGGAGGACCAGGACCCAGGCTACCGAAAAGCGGGATGTGATGGTCCCGTTTTCGATTCCTGGAGGAGGCAAGATAGGAAACCTTGGAGGAAGGTGGAAACCTCCCGGCTCTCCAGATAATAGTAGATGGTCCCGGAGGAAGATGAAGATGACTTCATTTGGTCTACTAGGTCCAGCATACTATGAGCAGGCTAGGTTTGTACCATATTTTCTTCCTTTACCGCCAGTGGGTGAGCGAAACTATTAGTAATATTAGTGGGTTGACTACTCAGTAGATATTGTCATGGAATTCAACTAATTATTGATTATTTTCTCAGTAGTTATTATTATTTATGATATTTTTCGTCTGCGAGGAATTGATTTGCAATGACTGGTGATCCCAAAGTTTACGGGTCACGATATTTCGAGGCATAATCCACGATGCTTTTATCTGATGAACCACTTCATTCTTTTTTGAAATTTGGTAGACCATCACTACTCCGAATTATTGATTGACATTTCATTACGATCAGGATATTGAAACATAACAAGAGTCTGCGTATTTTTGGCTGAAATATCGCATTAGGACTTTTCGAAATCTATGATTGAGCAAGTAAGATTTGAATGACTTTTTTCAAATGATAGCAAAGCTGTAGAGAGCTAGGGTGTCCTTCATAAATTTCATTTTCAATTTTGACTTCAAGTGTTAGTAATAATTTTCCTTTGTTAGTTACAGAGAAAAGTTTCTTATGGCACTTTGTTTGTATTATGGCTGCAATACTGTGCGTAAATTATTGCCATCTTATTGCATAAATTAAATTTATTACTATGCACATTAACCGTTCACTGTATAGAAATTCGGTATATTTAAACTCATATTGAGGCATTTGTCATATTTACGAACATATAATAAAATAATAACAGATTCTAGCGTTGTCACCTAGCATTCAATCTTTCCCGATGGCCTTCACCACCTACATTCTTCTACTCTCGTCCTTCCTCAACTTTGAAGGCAGCCAGAGTAGTTGATTACTCTTTCTCGTAGCCTTGTTGCATCTATGAGTGCAGCAGTCAATCATATTTGCTAATAATTCATTACACACAAGCCATTTCGCTGTAGGAAAACAGTGTCTGCTAGATGGAGTACAGCCCAACATGCAGAGAGACTATCGCGTGACCAGCTCTCCGTCAATCGGCGGGCCAGGTTGGTGGCATTCGCGTAGACAATCAGTGTTCCTACATTTATAACACAGCTTTAGGCGTTCACTCTGCTTGTCTTTATTAACTGAACGAAACAAACACCATCGTCCATGAACTTTTATTTTGAGGCTAAGGTCATTTAATCGTTCCCGTCACCTACGACCACGAAAGGCTTCAGCAAGGGCGGTAATACCATCTACAGCAGAAGGGGGCAAAGTACGTATTTATTCATGTATTTATTTATTATGTAAATATACAGGCTATATGTGGGTTTTACATTATTCACTTATCCAGAAATATCCATAACAATAAAGTGAACAATCAAAAATTCACGAAAATAAAACATCTAAAAATAACCAAAAAAGCCCTTCGCAGAGATAAATCATAAGCAATAGCAAAGGAATGAAAAGAAACACGCAATATTCATAGTAACCTCAAACCTATCATGAAATAAATAGAAACACAAACAATACAAATGTAGAAAAGAAACCCTTCTGTTGGTGATGTTGTTTACTTCGGACCGAGATAATATGTATCTTTGGTCATCAGTCCCATGTACTTTTGTGGGCACTATACTGTATTTATCTGATAGCCTGTTTTATTGCGATTCCTGTAGTTGGCATAGTAATATTGAGTGTGGTATTATAGGCTACTCTAAGTGTAACTGTAATTACAGGTATTTGGTTCTATGAACTGAGTAGATGCTCCGGGACTTGAAGTAATGTACTATCCCAACATTTGCCAGGTGGGAGAGTGAAGTATGCCAGGGAACCACATTCAGGACGGCCGCTATCAGAATCTTCGATCTCCGGGATTCCAACTCCCCATTGCAGTCTTGGAGGGTGACACAACGTGTTCAGCTAAGCTGCGGCGTAATAATAATGACACTATTTATTGATGATGATGATGATGATGTTGATTGGCCTTCGTTTCTCCACACCAACTTCGGAAGCATATTTCGCCAGCCATGAAACGACTTTCATCGGCATCTGAGAGGTTCCTCTCTATTCCCGGAGTCATGGACCTTATTCTACGCTTTTAATTATGTATTGCCGAATCAATGACAGAAATAGTCATCTTATGAAACAACATAACAACGCTGAAAGCATAAAAGATTCTATGCTGCGACTCCATGGACAAGGCTCTTTAGAACGTTTCCGCACTGACAACCATTCTTAAGTTATACCTTTCCATAAGTTAGAAATACTGAAGGTTGTTGCAGAATAGAGTAGATCCGTACAAACACACACAGACACAGTGAGAGAGAGAGATAAAAACAAATATAGTGTTTTTCAAGAAGACAAGGAAAATTCATAGAAAGGAGGGTTGTAGGTGGAGTTTAAATGTTCTCATAACACACGCTTTCACATGCTTTCGGCCACGAATATTGAGTTATGCATACCATTGACTACCTAACCGTTGACTGAGAAATGACGTTTCAAGTAAAACAAAAACAAAAAAATTAAAATACCCACTTTATGAGCTTAGTTCCCTGGATTCAGACAATATGCTAAATTAAATAGAGTCTAAAACTACATAATGTTTCCTGGTTCTCCCTGGATTAACTAGCAACAGTTGCGTCAATATTTAACCCATTTCCATCTCATTAAACACTGAATAGTTTTATGATATCGACTTCGTTTGTGTGTGTGTGTCCATCCCTCCAAATAGTGTGTAGTCGACTGTACCGATTTTATTGGAATTTAGTAATAAATTAGTTCCTTCTCCGGCCACTTCACCATGCTTTTCAAATTTTAATTATAATTCCCAATCCAACATAGCTGCTAGAAGTATGTCACCAATATTCAATATCTCAAATTCCATCAGAGCTGCTTGACATTTTGTACCACGATAAAGGTCTGTAAAATAAGCTCACTGATATGACTTTCCAAACCGTCACTGGCTTGAAACCATACTGACGGCCTTATGAATTTTCTAGGGACCTAGATCACGAATAAGCCTGATTTTTGCTTTTTACCATGACAGAGAAAGTTTATTGATATTGGCCGGCCCCGTTGTGTTGGAGTAGTGCTCCTGACTCTCACCCGTAGGCTCCGGGTATGATCCCCGGCTATTAGTGAGGCAACACTCCGGTCAGAAATATACAAGATTGTACCCGACAAACTGACCACGCGTCACACCTAAATCTGCAGGACAAATGGCTGAGTGGCGATCTATTGGTAGCCCAAGTCCTTCATGGACTCTGGTGCCACAGGGCTTAAATTTCTATTTATTGATATGACTTTCGAAACCATCATAAGTACCAAATCAAAATGGCGGCCGAGCAAATGTTCGAAATTCAATTGCCTTTTTTGGGGACATATTGTAACAATTAACCTGAAATCATGTGCAATGACAGAGGACTACAATACAACTTTACTGACATGACTTTGAAAACCGTGGCGGAGGTCAAACCATTAGGGCCGTCGAGCGAATTTTCAAAATTCATTTGCCATTTCGAGGGATCTATGAGCCTAAAACCTTGTGCACAGATACAAGACTATAAGACAAATTCCGAGATGTGACATACGGAACTGTGAGAAGCACAAAACCAATTTTCAAAATCCAATTTACTTTTTTCGTGACTATTAGGGTTATAAGCCTGAAATGTATACCATGACACAGGACTATAAAAGCTTGATGATATGACATTCCAAACCATGACCAGCACCAAACCGAGATGGCGGCCATGCAAATTATCAAAATTTATTTACATTTATGTTCGACCCTGGCGAAATGTAAATATTATATGTCAGGAAACTGTACTATAATGAGGCTCATTATAGTACAAGTTTTCATTAAGATACAGTTTCTCCCACCAATCAGAGCTCAAGAAACAGTTGTGTGACCAATTAGGTGAGGATAGCATCGCACCTGCGCTCACTTCCATGGCCCCCTATTTTAAATTTCACTGCGTGGCGAGTGTCATAGTGAGGTATTCCAGGAAGCCATGGTCAAATACAAGGTATTCTCTGCGTCCCATGCGCTCTGTTCAGTACATAAAACTGGTGAACCCTCCACAGATATTTATGAATATTTATGTTCGAACATAAAATAGTTATAATTATCGTCGAACATAAACAGTCGTATACAACTCGCCTATAATGGTAATTAAGACATTCGTATAAAAATTATAAAACCCGCTACACTCGTTTTATAAACATTAAAATTATTGCCATTATAGGCTCGTTGCATAATGTACTATTTTGCACTGAAAATTGATAAAAAATATTAATATACAAAAGTTATGCTTTTCAATCGATCAACACGATTGTACCCAGTTGTAATGAATATTATGCACGAAAAGGAATTGCCATTTAGATTTTATACCTAAGTTATAGGTTTGGACTATAGCAGTAGTTCTCTAACCCAAACCTGAAAAACGTTTTAGATTTAGGGCATAACTCAATACAATTAAGGACAATCGTGTTGACCGACTACTGAGCATTAATTTCATTTACTGAGGCAACGCTGAAAAATGGCTTCAAACACGACAACACAGTAAAACGATGAACGAAATGAGCTGATTTATCTTTCGAATGTGGCATTCGTGAATCATAGATTTCATCCATGAGTATTTTTTAAAGTGTGTATATCGTGCATCATTTGACCAATTCTTCGAAACATTTGTGAGATATACCACATACTGTACTACGATAATGTTAATATTCCTGCTACTTTTCATATACTATAGAAGATGTGCATTACGACGTTTCCTAAAATGAGCTCCTGTAACTCGTTACCAATAGATGCGATCTCTACAGGAGGTCTCATTATTTGCCGTTGTAAAAAGTTATATAGGCTATGTACGTTATTTTCAGCAGAGTATAAGTAGGCTATTATAGTTGGATTTATAAATTATACATAGGCTAATTTCTGAAAAGGAGCATTTCTTACTGATGTTTAAGAAAGTACATACAATGAACCAGTACCATGAACTGAACATTTTGGAACATAACGTTGTATTCATGTGCTGTAGATAGCTCAAGGATTGAAGATGCTGGAGGTGTGTTAATGGGAGTTCTCCTACGTTTAATTCTAGTACCACGCTAAGACCATTTTCTGGTCTTAAAATGATATTTTTACGTATATTGTCTAACATGGGTACAATTTATAGATGTTCAGTTTCGAGTTTGAAATTGTTGCCCTATTCTTTATCATAATGTAAGTGACATGCCAAAGACTGTTAATTCCATCACATACAAAATTTAATTCACGAGTTTTGAGATAGATGAAAACAGGCTATATTAGATGTACACAGAGCTACTTCTGTAAAGCTACCATCTAGATTAACAATCTGGGTGATCGCCCAAAATCGCCAGTCAGGATTTAAACCATAACCATAACCAGACTACTCTAAATAGTAGTAGTACTTGTTCTACTCCAGAGCCTAGAAACTACGCACGCATCAGCCCTGTGTACTGTATTGTGTTTGAACATTGTTTGATAGCTTATTTATTTTGTGTTTCAGTTTGCCTGAATTAATTAATGGTTGGTCTAGGATTACTATAGGTGTCACGGACGATTACTCTTTACTCCATGACTTTTGTGTTTCTTGTTGTTAAGAGCTTTGATACACAAGGCAGTGAAATTTTGTAATGGTGGTTACCAAAATATAAAGTTTTCTTATGAGAAGTCTTGAGCGTTTCATTCAATTTGTTTTATTGGTTATACCTACACCGGGTAGGCGTAGGTCCCTAACAAAATATTGGCGACCTTGCCAGGATGGCGTATTAATTCCAACAACTTGAAGATTGTGTTGATTTAAAGACCGCGTGCTCCTGTTCGTTCGTGTTCCTGTTCTGTGTTCGTATTGGAAAAGGAGAAGTTAATGAAAGCGCGGAAGCCGGTAAGTGTGACTTTTACGAAGACGTACAATGCGCTTTTGCAAAATTTAGATCAAGAAATTCAAGACGGCGTGGACGACGTCACCTTACAGTCCTTGCTAACCAAATTGGAGAGGTTAGGAACGGAGCTGCCACCGTTGGACGAGAAAGTTTTAAGTATGTTGCTGGAAAAGGAAGGAGACGAGTATGACCGTGAGTACGAATATGTAGACAGTTTTCGAGACAGATTGGATGATGCAAGACAGAAGTATGCTCTACGCTTGCTGGCTAATTCCAATGTATTGGCAGTGGTGTCAGCAAGATCGGTCCTATCAGATGGGAATAAAACCAAAAGGCAGTTGAAACTACCTAAAATAGAACTCATGAAATTCGATGGGGAGATGAAAAATTGTTTGGAATTTTGGAGACAATTTCGGCGCATTCATGAGGACTCTGAAATTGAGGACGAAGACAAATTCCAATACTTGATCCAATCCACGAAAGTTGATAGTCGCGCTAGAGAATTAGTTGCCAGTTTTCCCCCTACTGCTGAAAATTACCCTAAAGCAGTGGAATCTCTTCAGGGTAGATTTGGAAGGGAGGATTTATTTACTGAGTTCTATGTAAGGGAACTCATAAGTCTTGTAGTGAAAAATGTTTCTCAAACAAGGAATAAGACTCAACTTGCTAGTCTATATGACAAGTTGGAAGCACAACTGAGAGCTCTGGAGTCTATAGGTGTTACCCGAGATAAGTACGGGTCAATGCTTTTCCCTCTAGTAGAATCCTGCTTGCCTGAGGAAGTGTTACGTGTCTGGATGAGGAGTTCGCCAACGGCTATGAGGGATCAAGACAATGGACATGCCGACAAATTGACTGCATTACTTGGTTTTCTGAAGGGTGACGTAGAAAGTGAAGAGAGGTTTACATTTGCTCAAGCTGGTTTTTGAGTTTCTAGTGAATCAAGGAGTGCTAAAGTTAAAGAATGGAAAGTGAGTAGTTTAGCAACTGCTAGTGTTCTCTTTGCTGGTAAAGGTGAAGGAAACAGTTTAACGTGTGTCTTCTGTAAAAAAAAACACATAACAGTAAGGGGTGTTATCTTGCTCAAGAAATGAACTTAGGGGACAAACGTAAAAGGCTGTCTGAAAACAAGGCTTGTTTTTTGTGTCTGAAGGTTGGACATATGGCTGCAAATTGTATTACGAAACTGAAGTGTCTTGTGTGCAGTAGTAAACATGAAGCTATTATGTGCCCAAAATTAGATGTAAATAGGAAGGATTATAAAGGTGAGGAGAAGCACCAGGAAAGGGGCTCAAAATTGCCTGGTGTCCCAACTATAACCCTTAATACACAAACTAGTGATGTTTCGGAAGTACTGCTGCAAACTCTTGTAGTTAGGTTGGTTCATCAAGGGAGAGAAAAAAACTGTACGGGTGTTGTTAGATACAGGCTCGCAGAGATCCTATCTGTTAGAGAAGATTGCTGTGGAAATGGGGTATATTCCATCAAAGACTGAAAAAATTGAACACAGGCTTTTTTGGGGGGGGGGGCTTCAATCAGTGCCAATGATCATAACCTATATGAGATAGATATAGACGACCTACGTCATTCAATTTCTCGAAAAATAAAGGTGTTGGGACAAAAGGAAATTTGTGGTGTAATCCCACGGTTAAACCGGGGCCCTTGGATGGATGAGATCAGGGAAAAGAAAATCTGGCTCTCTGGTTTTGGCCCAGAGCCATCGGAGATTGGACTACTAATCGGCGCAGACACTGTGGGTAGTTTATTGACTGGGGACACAATCAAGATGAAGTCTGGATTGGTTGCTGTTAGGACTACATTTGGTTGGACAGTGATGGGTCAGCTTTGGAAGACAACTGAAAACGATAGCACAGTGTCCATGGTGAACTCTCTGTTTGTGAGAACTGCTTCTTTGGGTGAACTGTGGAACCTGGAAACCATTGGAATTGGTGATCCTGCTGAAACACTATCGAAGAAGGAAATTGAAATTGCAACATTGAAACATTTCCAAGAAAACGTTAAGATCAATGAGGAAGGAAGATATGAAGTCGCACTTCCGTGGAAAGAAGATCAGCAGTTATTGTCAGGCAACAAGGAAGTTGCGTTAAAAAGACTGGTTTCTGTAACACACCGTTTGATCAAGGAAGACAAATTTGAGAAGTACCAGCAGGTGCTTCAGGACTGGGAACAGGAAGGGATAATCGAAGAAGTTGGTCAGGAGGGCTCTCAGGATGTTGGGTATTATTTACCACACCGAGGAGTTTTCAAGGAAGGATCGAGTACAGCGGTGAGGCCGGTGTTTGATGCTTCATGTAAATCGAAAGGAGGACTTTCACTCAATGACTGTCTGGAAAAGGGTCCTAATTCGTTGGAAGTAATTCCTTCTATTTTGAACCGGTTCCGTTTAAACAGGATAGGTGTGATCGCAGACATTAAGAAGGCGTTTCTTCAAATTTCAGTCTCTGAGAATGATCGAAACTTTCTGAAATTCCTGTGGTGGGAGAACTTCACTGAGGGGACTCTTAAAATATACCGCCACAAACGGGTCGTTTTCGGAGTGAACTGTAGTCCATTTCTACTTGGAGCCGTATTGGACAGTCATCTGAAAAACAGTACATGCTTCACTGAGACAGCAGATAAACTAAGAACCTCACTATATGTAGACAATTGCGTCACTTCTTTGAACACAGAGGAAGAACTCAAACAATTTGTGGATGAGTCTAGAGAGTTACTGTCGCAAGGAAAATTTGACCTCCGAGGATGGAAGCACACCAGATTGAGTCTGGGGGATGAGGTTCCCGAAGTGACACCCGTTTTGGGTTTGTGGTGGGACCCAGTAGCTGATACTTTGGCTTGTAAAGTAGCAAAATTAAATGAATCTGATGTTCTCACAAGGAGGACAGTTTTGTCGGTAGCTCAAAGTATCTTTGATCCAATTGGATTTACTTGTCCGGTTTCCATTGTGCCAAAGGTTTTGCTTCAGGAAAGTTGGAGAGAGAAAATAAGTTGGGATAGTCCACTGAGTGAAGACGCCCAAAGCAAATTCAATAAACGGTTACATGAACTGTCCTCTATTGCTGAGATTAAAGTGCCTAGAAGATTTTCTAATTGTGAGGACAGATCCTCTTGGAGTTTGCATGTATTTTGTAATGCTAGTCAAGTGGCTTATGCGGTTGTTATTTTCTGTAGATCATTCAATGGGAAAGAAGTTGAAGTGCAACTGGTTGCAGCAAAATCCAGGGTAGCACCACTCAAGAAGGTGACCATACCGAGACTGGAGCTATTAGCTTGCACTATAGGCTCACGCCTTGCCTTTACAGTAAAGGAAAGCTTGAATCTAACGAACGTCCCGGAGTACTACTGGAGTGACTCGTCTTCTGTTTTATGTTGGATACGAAGAGAGGAAGCTTGGGGAGTGTTCGTCACTAACCGAGTGAAATAAATTAGAACATTAACTAACCCAAAGCGTTGGTTTCATCTACCAGGGATGGACAACCCATCCGATCAACCTTCGAGAGGTTGCTCTACGTTGCAGCTGATTTCTACTCGTTGGTCGGAGGGACCCGCTTGGTTAAAGTTGGAAGAAAACAGCTGGCCAACGCGCATTGTAAAAGTTAATGAAGAGGAGGTCGATGAAGAAAGAAGAAAAGGCCATGTTACCAATACTATGCTTGTCTCCCAGGAAAAACACTGGTATTTGAGGTATTTTTCCAAGTACTCACGAATCGTTAGAATGGTGGCCTGGATGTTACGGTTCGTCAACAATGCCAGGAAGGACGTAGTGGAAAATGTTGCTTCAGAATTAGATTGTCTCGAAATTTCAATGGCAGAGAAACGACTGCTGAAATTAGTTCAGGAAGAGAAGTTTACCAAAAGGGACAACCAGAAAACATTCTGCTTTTTTAAAGACCAGATGGGTCTCTTCGGGATTAAGACAAAAATTACCAACAGAAAGGATGAATATGATTTCCGTGCGCCGGTGTTATTGCCATCAAAGCACCCTTTGACTGAGATGATAATCAGAGATCACATTTGAGAGCCTCTCATGCTGGTGTTCAGATTTTACTTGCTATATTCAGGGAGCACTACTGGATACCAAAGTGAAGAAGAACCATTCGCAAAGTCATCAGGAAGTGTGCCCAGTGCAGGAGATTCGAAATGGAAAAGACAATTCCGGAAACGCCAGCCCTTCCAGAAGATCGTGTGAGAGATGCAGGTGTATTTGAGGTAGTGGGAGTGGACCTTGCTGGACCGCTATACTTAAAATGCAAGAACAAGGCTTGGATTGTGATTTTTACATGTGCCGTAGTGAGAGCGGTCATTTTGAATTAGTCATGACTTTGTCCACTGCAGGGTTTCTGTTAGCTCTTAGGCGTTTCATAGCCCGACGAGGAAGGCCTCGTGGGATTTATAGTGACAACGGGACAAACTTTGTTGGCATCAACAATTTGTTTAGCTTCATTGACTGGAAAAAAAATTTGTGCGGAAGTATCAGTTGATAGAATCAAGTGGAAATTTAGTCCTCCTTCAGCCCCTTGGTGGGGTGGATTCTGGGAACGTATTGTGCAAATGGTCAATAAATTATTAAGGCGTGTTTTAGGCAAAGCTATCTTGACATATGAAGAACTATTGACTGTGATTGCTGATAGTGAATCGGTAATCAACTCGAGGCCCCTCACCTATATTTCAGAAGACTGTGATGAATTGGTACCTCTGACTCCATCAATGTTTCTTCAGGACATTCCCGTGGTTGGCACTCCTGATTTAGACATGCTAGATCAAGTTAATCTCACCAGAAGATTTCAATATCTTCAACAGCTAAGGGGTGAGCTGAAGAGGAGATTCCGACTGGAGTATCTGGGTAGCCTTCTATGCAGTTCATCGGGCAAGGAGTCTGACCATCAGTGGAAGGTAGGAGATGTAGTCATCATTGGTAGTGATGACAAGAGAAGGATAGACTGGCCCCTGGGGAGAGTGACAGCTACACTTCCAGGTAAAGACAAAGTGACCCGAGTAGTTAGGGTAAAGACATCCTCAGGAGAACTCCTCCGACCTACGAGACACCTATATCCTTTGGAGGCTGGAGGTGGGAGTGAGGAGGTGCCCTTACTTAGTGGTGCAGCTCCGGAGGCAGTAAGTCTCAGAAGTCGCAAATTCACCAGGAGTGGAAGAAGAGTTAAAACGCCTTCCCGTCTCTGTTTATGAACATTGTGTTTGATTTGTATCAAAGGTGGGAGGATGTCACGGACGATTACTCTTTACTCCATGACTTTTTTTGTTTCTTGTTGTTAAGAGCTTTGATACACAAGGCAGTGAAATGTTGTAATGGTGGTTACCAAAATATAAAGTTTTCTTATGAGAAGTCTTGAGCGTTTCATTCAATTTGTTTTATTGGTTATACCTACACCGGGTAGGCGAAGGTCCCTAACAATAGGTACTAAGACCTGAAGTAAGCTTCCATCATTTTTCAGGGTTCAATATAATTAAATTTTGGGCATATTCCCACTTAGGTCGCTCTCGTATGTCACCGTGGCGAGTTACCACGCGTAGCTTCTGTTAACTAATGTAATACGTTTTACGTTCCCTTTCATTACTGTGGCTGAAGAGAGCAAGGATGCCAGAATGTTACAATGAAACAAATCCCTAACGTGCCAGTACGTCTTCTGACACATGCCCGTCTTATTTATGCGCCCTCCGTCGCTAATTGACTGTTTCGGGATTCAACCCCGCAAACTCAGACACAACAAGCGAGAACCATACCACTGCGCCACGCAGCCAGCTGCATGGCCTATGTAGGAAGAAACTAGGAAAACCACTTCTAGGATGGCTGAAGTGGAATCGAACCCATCTCTTCTCAGTTCTGGCTCACGGGGCTGAGTGTAGCCCGTTCCAGCATTCAGACGAGAATTACATTTCTTGTAAGAGCCAGCTACCTAAACTGGACCTCCGCGGTGTCACCCAAGGATGCTATTCACTACGCCACGAGGCGCAGTGGTTAAACTGCTTGCCTCTCAACAAGGCAGACCTAGTTTAATTTCCGGTTAATACATGTAAGAGTTTTAAGGTTAATCGTCAGGTCTGGTGGTTCGGAGTACACTTACAAAGGAGGTTCAGCGGCTCATGATCGTGAGATTATCGGTCACGTAAAACTATAACCTTCCTCAAAGGTGGAATAAAGTTATTTCGCATGCTCGTGGATCATGGTCGCAAAATAGTGCACATTTCGAAGTCAAGGACTTATTCACAGCAAATCTGCGTTTTACAGCCTAGAAACAACCAAGTCGTATGTCCTTTACTTTCTGAGTGTGTCACAATGTGACAAGATCATAGGTAACAATTACCGCGGGGTTTCGTCATTCAGGGATCTTTTTATGCGTGAACAATTAAATATTGCACAGCAAGTCAAAGCTTACATTCAGTAGAGCACAATTCTGCGAACTGTACCTAACCTTGGTTCGCGTCTTGTTATTAGCATAACGGCCTCTTGTCAACGTCATGTCAGCTGGTATTACTTAACAAGTATAATACATGTGTGAGTTGAGGCTGGTGATTCCAACGCGGGGACGCGGCGACAACTCATGTGCAGCATTGTTCAGGTAACGGTTCTCAAACTGCGGTATCTGGGTGGGGACTCAACGCCCAAGTAAATCACTATCATCTATTTGCAGCGACCAAGGACGTTCCACTCTCCTCTCCTTTGACACTCAACATCTCAACTCCTACCCTTGGTTCCTCTTGCAGCACGCACGTTTCTTTGTTTAATATTATTTCGATGATTGAATTGAACACTTAGTTTTTGACAAGGTCTGTCAGTCAGTAACTCATCCTGGAGTCTGGTTGGATTCTCAAATACTACCGCCATGAGGTATGTGGGTAGAACTAGAACCCCACAAAAGCCGTAGGCAACGCTATACTAAGGTGTACTAAGTGGGAAATGAGGTAGTATGTTGGCCTAGGCTCGTACTTAGGCGCATAATAATAATAATTATAATAGTAATAGTAATGATAATAGAGTAATAATATTCTTGGGTATGATGTCCCGTTTAACTATTGCGGCTTCGAGAAGCACCGGGGTATCGGAATTTTGTCCCGAAGGGGATCTTAAATTTAATTTTAATTTAATTGTTTGTTCATTGTTTTAAATGCAGCCGGTGACCAGTTATTTTATTTTCAGCACGGGTCAGGGAAGGGATTTTGGAAGGATATCGGCCGTGGACCTGTTGAAAGGACCGTCCCGCCATTTGTCTAGTGGTAAAAATAGGAAACCACGAACACTATTTTCAGAACGGCCGAGGTGGGATTTGAACCCACGCTCTCCCGATGCCAGTGAGGCACGAGCTAGCACGTTAGTGCAATCGGCCACCATGACCGGTGGGAACTTTCACGTGTCAGTAAATCTACAGACACGGCTCCCTCGCATTTTTAAGCAACCTATAAAAATTGCCAACTCACTTCTCCAGGATTTTATACTGACACCTTCGGACCAGCAGGCGAGAACGTTGCCGCTGCGCCACTCAACCAGTCGCATAATAGATCCTTGGGCATTCAATGGGATGATGAGAAATTAAGCATTAATATTTCGATCAGAATATTAGTCAGGAATTACGTCTCAGTGGACAAATCATCTTAAGGCCGAAGGGCATTAGGATTTCAACTTCGCTTGTTTAATTTCTCTAGTTTGAGAGACTGGTTTCCTGTGGGTTTGTTTAATTTATCTGGTGTCAACGCAAAATAATTCCACTAAACCTCTCCGAACGACACATGCCATTATATTAATTAGCTACGAGGTCACTCCAGAAGGCAAGGGACAGTAAGAAGAACAAACCCCGCGAAGTAAGTCTAAAGTCCCGAGGAAATAAATTACAGTAGCCTATTTGGTTTCGCTTAGACAGCAGTGTAACCCAGTAACAACCAATGGCATGATAGGCTGGTGCAGGCAAGCGCCATTTATGTAATATAGATTGCCTCCTAAAACTCAGTGGCCAAAGAACCAACTTACTGATTTGGGGGTCGTGGCTTTGAGTCCCGGTGTGGTCGGACACTTTAATTCTCAGACTTCCATCCACACGTTTGGCTCTATATGCGCATTACAGCTGGAATACTTCATAGGTATTTAAGAAATATTAAATTATACATTCTCTAACCCCTTCGGAACCTAAGGTTAGACCTTCTTACTCTGAAGATTGTAGGTTTAAAATCCTACTTTCAAATTTGTTGTTAATAATTTAGTTGACAGATAGTACCCGCATCAGGGGAAAAGCAGTTGTACAGTATAATATAACACTTCGATACTTAATTGCGTAGTGAAATACATGTTGTACCTGAATCTAATAGAACCTGCCAGGATCCGCAGGTGGAATGCAGTAACTTGTAGTACCCGGCTAGAATAACTACTAAGAAACTACAGACAGATAACACTGATGGGATACACTTACCACTACTCGCTCCGGATAATGGGCGCCTATCTATAAATGGAGGGTGAGAAACTGGCGATTCTCGGGGCGTAACGGGAAAAAGACCTGGGTGTTGAGTCCTATTCCACCTCTATAGCACACTACAATTACTTAATTAACTGCAAAAGATAACTCAATGTTCTATAAACATATCAAACATTCGTAATGGCGTGTCTGCTTGATTTATTTATAAAGACATAATTACATTTAATTTTAAACGTGGGCAAAATAAAATTAATAAATTAAAATAAAATAGCTCTCTTAATCGTTCTTATTTCAGTCTAACTAAATTCAAAATAAAATTTAAAATATGTTCCTGGCATGAGAATATAGTGCCCTAAATTAAAGGAGTGAAAAGAAAATATTTTAAATCACCTAATTTTCAAAATAAATTAGGGATAGCCTTTCGCTATTACGACTTAAAACTTTACTCTACCCAAAACTCCTTGTTCCTAATTAATCCCTATTCTAATTATTCCTAACCCTACAATTCCTATTCTAATAACTTCAATGTTCATAACTTCTATTCTAATTATTCCTACTCTGTTCAAATATTTACATATAATACACAAAATAATTGTCCTTCCGACAATTCGAGGATCGTACATGCTCCTGTCTCAATTCGGTCTATGAAGTCAAATTCTGATGAATAATCCGTGCAACAAAGCCTAGATTATAGTACACTTGACCTCCTTACTTACTTTCATTCAATTAATAATAATAATAATAATAATAATAATAATAATAATAATACAAGTTGTTCCTTTTAATTATCATTGCCATAACTGTTACTTCTCCATTTCAAGCAAATGTTCTATCATGAATATAATTGAGCTCTAATCAGCTGTTTACTTCGATTGTAACATCACACATCTCTATATTGCAAAATACTTCTCAAATCTTTAAATAACCTTCAGCAAACACAAAAGTGCTCTACAAACAACGCATTCCTTTCCTATACACATCACTATTTCCTCGAAGAATAATCCTATCTATACCATAAATGATCAATGTCAACTACACATTGTCATTATCAACGCACAATATCAACAAAAATCTCAATAAACTGGAATACAACCTCCTCAGTTTCAAAATTCACACAATAAACTCTTGCGTACTTCTACTTTCTCAAAATGCGTAACACATCTTGCCAAATAATACCTTCCTTTAGTCAAATATGCTTATACGGCCTTTCTTTATCAATTCTGTTCAATATTAGCCCAATTACTCATTTCAAAACAATCTCATACCAATATAATGTGATACCACTTCAATAAATGCAAATAGCTCTCGTCAACTTATCTCTCAACTGCATGAAATGCATAAATTATGACTTAATGTTCAAATAACATTCTCCAATAGTTTTTCTCTTATACAAATATCATGTTACATTTTATATTAAATTGTAGGAATCTTTCCATACAAGTTCATTAGATTTTCCACAATATTAAATATTTATTACATCACTTTCAATGTGTTTCATGTTTAATTGGATCCTACGTCCAAATGTCCTTTCTCAAATCGTTTAACATTGTATCATCCAACGTTGCTAAAAAAATATACGTGATCTGGAATAATATGAACGATCCTAACAATCGTACTTAAAAATCGAATATCGTAAATATCTCCAAACTGGATTAAAATACTAAAATATAGCAAAATGAAAATATTCGGTCTACGAATTCAAATTCCAAAATCATCTAACGTTGAAATGTCAAAAATCCTATATTAAACCTAAGTTCAAAATTCTAAATTTGAAAATTAAATACCTAAAACAATTCAGAAATATGTTTGCTTCAAATAAATTCTTAAGCCAGCAAACTACAAAGATTCTACATGATGAAATTCTTTCTCTACCGTGTGTCGATTTATAGATATCTCGTGGAGGTTCCTCATGCGTTGAATTCCACAACCAATGTCTCCTCTCATACCTCTATTCCATACTGTTGATGGATCAGCTTCCCTCGTACAGAATCGAACTCCAAACATCATCGTGCAGACATCCCTCACAGCATATATTCGTCCGAGCATCGAACTGACATCAAGAACTGGGATGGCCCTAGTTCGGAAGTCAAGAACTGGGTTGGCCCTAGTTCTTAAGTGGAACTGCATTGCGAACTGGGATGGTCTTAGTTCGTCTTCACCCTCGCTGGTAGTAAAGTTGTAGAATTTCATTCTTGTAGTCGTTTCATCATTAGTGTGCCATGATTTCAAAGGTTAAGTCGAAAATAGTTGCATTCTTCTTTGGCGTTAGTTACTTCAAATATCTTCATCATCCTGCAGCTAATGTTTCCTTCATGGTATTTAGTATGCCATCATCTTCTCACTGGTAAAATAGCAAATCGTCCCTCCCAATTTCACTGTGTTAATCATGGTGATACTTGTTGTACTTTTGGAATATCGAAATATGTAAAATATTCCTTGTAGCGTCGTTATAATCGTTGTAATTGTTTATAAAAATTCTCGTAGAAAATGTTCATGTTCACTACTTGTCAAATAGTAACTTGTCGTAAATTTTACTAAGTCCTTTCAATGATACTGCAGAAATTCAAGTCCGTAGTACGACTAGAGAAGTCTTCCTCTATTTGTTCGCCTGTAACGTCGCCTTACTTGCCGAGAAATATATTGTATTACGTTCGCACTTGAGCCGGGCAGAGCCACGAGTCTCACCTCCTCAGCTGTCACAATTAATAAGCCTTGTGTCAATACGCTATCGCCCTTCTTCGCACTGAAAGTCCGCATCATATAAAAAAAACTGGCGGTCTATCTTGGCGGTAACAGTAAATTATTAATTTACTCGTTATCTGTGCATATTTCTTCTTATCAAAAGTGCTGGGATATTTCCAAATAATATTTTCCATCATATTCTTAATTAAAATTACTCGCAATTAGCCTCTTAATTACTGATGAGAAGCTTTATAAATTCATTAAATCCAATTATTTGATTGGCTATCAGTGGCCACGTGACTTATCAGGTGCACTTCTAGCCCCCTTTCAAGGTCACGAGTCGCCATGCGATCTCCACGCATTAGTTGTTGCGGGTGAGTTTACCTTCCCCTATCACTGCTCCATTGTACTCGTATCGGCCAGCTCTTTGAGAAGCGGATTCTGCCGTCTCTATCTTCTTTAAAGAAATACAATTTTCTGATTGGATGCGGTAACTCTTTGCTAATCTCCCCCTCGCTCGACACTCGTGCACGTGTTGAATACAGGTAGCTTTCCAGAGACTAGAAATTCTTGATTTTAACATTCATCATAAAATGCTAATCTCATCACAAACTTCACAATTATATTTTCGGGTACAATATCCATGAATCGTTGCTCCTCAGTGTAGCGGAGAAACTTATGACTGTGCCTTTTTCTAAATTACTCTTCTTACGATAAAATGCAGTTATCTGCTGGATCTTCCGCGGCCAGTGCAAATTGTCTATGCATTTGCCGTTGGCTCAATCGTACGAAAGAGACCTCACAACTGTGGGAGAATCGCTGTTGACTGCTGCAGCGTTGTGGCCTTGGCTTCCAATAACGTTCGCAGGTAGTGGGGGCGGGGATTGCAAATCGCTGGCCGAGATAGCTCCGGTGTAACGTTTCCAGAAAAGTGAGAATAAGGAGTAAGTTAATTTACTTCAATGGTAAAAATATATAGCCTATATATAATTATGTGTCGCAGTCAGTTAGTGAAATCCGTCATTTCATGAAAATCCGGCATATGATGTAAAAAGGGATAGTTGCAATATCCGACGCGTGGTTTCATGAAATGACTCAATTTCGTCACATTCTGTAATTCTTTTGTACATTTTATGTCACTGGATGTACAGCCTGTCACTTCATGAAGTAGCGGTAGCCGTATTCTCGTGGTGAGATAAGTGTGCTTTCCAAGGACTAATAGAGGCAATATACGGTATGAAATTCGCCGTGGACGTTCAAAGGCTGTTGTTTTTGAGGTGTATTTTAGCCAATTAATGATTTCAGTGATATTTTGTTCATCCTGCAAATGTACATATAGTTCTTTTGTTCTATTATTGTTGTTTTATTGTTGTAAAATCATTTTAAACCATAATAAAGAAGCAACAATTTTTTAATAGTTCGTGTATGGAGGTGAATAGTTAATGTACGACTCCATTGTGTTAGTCGTTTCATGAAGAGCTGAATCAACAAACACCGGTTATTCATGAACTGCCCGGCTGATAATGTAAATTCATTTCCTACACCATCTGCCTAAATTGATCCGTCACTTCGTGAAGAGACGCGTCAGATAGTGCAACTATCCCTTTCTCTAAGCCTATAGGCTATGTAGGATTGACTTGTGCATATAAAATCTGGCGTGGAAGTGTTAACATTATGCAAAAGTAACTGGAGTAGTTTCATGGCTCACGAGGCAATTGTAGTAGTGAGACGCAATCTTCCATAATTATCTCGAGATAGTCTCGAATTACAAAGTCATTAGTGATGTGCAATTAGCGCCAGACCTTCCTCTGATCGTCTCCTACAGGATAAATTTATTCAAGATTGCAGGTCTCAGGAATGGTACTTAAATTTTACTGGAGCAGTCCGATGAAATATCTATAATGTTCATGTAATTTTATGTGTAATGAATTCAGTCACAGCAAAACAGATGGTTCATTAGCTCTAGGAGGTATTTAAGTCAACACGTCGCTGCGGACTACGATAGGTAAGCAAGTTTTAGAACTCATTTTTGTTGTACCCTGCATCTACTCATGCTTTCTACATGCAATCTACATGTGGTATTAACAACCCTTTCGAAGAAATAAGTAGAAAGTACCTAAAAAATTCATCAGATTTCAGTAGATCTATATAAAAATGTAAACCGTGGAACAATCAAACCACATTTCTACCGAAGTTACCTCTCGGATTTGTAGCTCTGGAAATATTTCTCCTGTTTTACACTAGTTTGTCACTGAGCTTTGTAACCGAAAATTATTTCACCACATGAAGAACTAGTCATCGGTGAGTGATTGTTGTTATTACGTTCTGTTGTATATCCATAGGTGTTGAGATGATATTGATGTGGTTACTAAGATAATGATGATGCTGTAGATGATAATTATGTTGCTGATTATTGGTTTGAGAGGACTAACATCTAGGTTATCGGCTGATACATATAGGAAGAGCCCGAGGAGTTGAGCGAATTATAGGTTAGGTCCAGAGCACTGTCTAAGTCACATTGAAAGTATACTAAGTACCAGCACTTTAAATCTTCTGTTGACTTTGCGACATCGTGGTCATGGAGCCCCGTGTACTTGGGTGGTGTGTGTAGAATTTGTCTGATAAACTATGTCACTGTGATGTCTGTACTAGTGCGTGTGTATTTGTAATAGAGGTAGGATTTGGAAAGGAAGCGGCCGTGGCCTTAAGTGAAGTACCTTCCCGGCATTTGCCTGGGGGTAGAAGTGAGAAACCACGGAAAATCACTTCTAGGCTGGCTGAGGTAGGAATCGAGCTCACCTCTTCTCAGTTTTGCCTCACGAGGCTGAGTGTACCCCGTTCCAGCCCTCAGACCAGAATTAAATTTCTTGGCGGAGCCGGGAATCCAACCGGGGCATCCAGGATGACAGCCAAGAATGCTAGCCACTACGCAACTTTAAATCTAAACGACCTGTTGTTTGCTAAAACAGTACATAGGCTATTATTTATTTATTTATTTATGGTCAAGGAGAAAAGGCACTCAATGTTTGTTTTTGGTAATTCTTTAAGAGGAAGTCATTCTGGAACACACTTAAAGTTTACGTAATTACGTATTCGCTACAGTGCTTCAAATTTCATTCATTCCACCATTCAAACAAAATGTGCAGTCTACGTTGCAAATATCGCAGTGCAGTAGAGTCTTGATTAACCGAGGTTCCGTGTCAACCGAGCATGAACTGGATGTGTAAATACATTATTTTTGCCTGTAAGTAGCGAAGCATTATCGTCGGTCCAACTTTAATTGGCGCCAGACAGTTCAGATAATGAAGGCGATTTGCCACTAGGCCACCTTTTAAATCAATTTCCTGGTGCTGAAACCATCACGGAGAAAGATGTGAGCGATTGGTTGAATGACGACGAACAGTGTAAACTTTCCGATGAAGCAATCGCAAATTTAGTGTCACAAAACAACCACAGTGACGATGAAGATGACTCGTCAAGTGATGTACGACTGGAAACCGAAATCTGTCACACTAACGGATTGAGCGCTATTGAGAAGGCACTGCTCTACGCAGAACAACAAGAAGACACAACGCCTCTGACAGCATTATGTTGTGTCGTCTGCGCAGTTTGGCGGCCAAGAAACGAGGCAGCGCAATCAAGCAGAAAACTGTAAAGGACTTGTTTATACATTTATAATTTTAGAAGTGGGTGTACATTATGTACTGTACTGTACTTCGCATACTTTTTATGGAAATAATTAGTTCTTTTGTATGTTTTGAGCCAATCCAATAATAGTACCGCTGCTTTCATATGTTTTGGTTTCTGAAAATATTTTCCTTAATCTCTCTCTGAGTATCCGTGTTAACCGAGGATTTGGTTATCCGAGGTGGCTTCGGCCCACATTACCTTGGTTAATCAAGACTCCACTGTAATTTGTTTCCTAACCCTGACAACACCCTGCGACCTGCTTCTTGAATAACAAAATATAGGATAATCTCGAGAGATCTCATCATTAGGGAGATCTTGACACTTTTAGTAAAACTAGGCAGTGTGAGCAGTATTACCGTTGCGAAAACTATGAACTATTATAAATAAGTGCTAGACGTGCATCTTTGGATAAAAATAGGATTGTGTAGTGTGACGTCAATAATGACAAGAAGTTCCGTGACGAACTAAAGAGCCTACTTTTCTTAAAATTTAAGATTCATGCAAATGATTAATCTATATGGATCTATCTAGAATAATGACGAAATTAAGTTGCTAATATCGAAATTTCTAATTAGTTCGAAATACTGTATACCTGGCATAATGTAGCCTAATAGAGCACTACAGTTGGCAGCCCTGGTGACTGAATATATTCTTAGTTCCATCTCTTAAGGTACCGTACAGAATACAAAATTTGGTTGAAGTCCAATGAATAGCATGGACGTTACATGCAGTTAAACATTGGATCTAACAGCGCGCGTAAAATCATGTTGGCAACAATGTTATGCATGTAATGGTCAGAAATAATCTGAAATAATATGATCTATTGTTGTGCCAATTTTGAATGAAATCCATTAGTTAGTATAGAAGTTACATGCATTTTAAAATTGGACCTATCAGCAGGCTTAGAATCATGTTGGCAGCACTGACGTATATTAGTTACTCCAAATTCATCTAGAATGCCAGGTACTATACGTGTGCAAAGTTTAGAGCTATTGGCTTGCATACTTTCTGATATATTGATATTAGGGTAACAAAAATAGAGACAGCACATATTAACAGTTGGCAGCCCTGGTTGCTCTTAGGAATACGCATAGTCATATCTGTTATGGTACACATAGCACATACGAAATTTGGTTGAAATCCAAATGATAGTATGGAAGTTACATGTATTTAAAGTTGGACCTCTCAGCAGGCTTAGAATCATGTTGGTAGCACTGAGGTATATATGTTACTCCAAATTAATATAGACTGTCAGGTACTATACGTGTGCATAGTTTAAAGCTGTCGGGTGGCATACTTTCTGATATATTGGTATTTTGGACAAAACAAATTAAGAGCATTTATTAACAGTTGGCAGCCCTGGTGGGTCTTAAGAATATGCTCAGTCATATCTGGTTATGTGCACATACAATATACGAAATTTGGTTGAATTCCAATTGATAGTGTAGAAGTTATATGCATTTAAAAATTGGACCTATCAGCAGGCTTATACTCATTTTGGCAACACTGCCATGTATGGCCTCCTGGATATTAAACTGCAATATGATTATCTATACGTGTGCCAATTTTAAAATAACTCCCATTCATAACTTCCAAGATATCCAACATGGAGCTCAAATTTCAATTGCGATTTTTTAGCAGTTGGTAGCACTGACATCATTTTCAAATATGGCCGTGAGATATTCAGGTACAGATCTTTACTCCTACCAAATTTTGTTTCGATTGCTCCATCCGTTTAGGAGTTGATAGGGTGGGACACATACACAGCCAGACAGACAGACAGAAAGACAGACAGACAGACAGACAGACACACATTTGCCCGATCTCATAAGACTACTTTTTCCTCATTTTTGCAAAATGTGAAAAGTAGGCTAAAAATGAGAGGAGAATCTAGCGAACAGTATGTAAATTTCATGCCATCGCTATGTTACAAAATACCTAAATATTCCATAAGAAGTTAAATGCATGTTGCCAAAGATGTGTGGAATTCTATTACGTGAAAACTTCTTTCAAGGCTTTTCTAGAACTTTAAGAAAGGAGGAGATGGAAATTAAATGGGAACGTACAGTATGAGTATTGAAGCTTAAGTAGCCTGCTTGAAAAAGTGTCTGCAGACCACTTGTAGACAGTGTTTGACAACACTTCTAATGAACTACTGATTAATTCAAATTAATGAATCTCCTGATTTCTTCATTGTGTTGTCGAACGGACTGATTATGCAGATAACATAATATATAACTAGGGCTCAGATTTTTAGGTGCTAAAAATCGAGAAAATATTTATTTTGTACGTATTAAAAATACCTGAAATATGTGACAAAAAAGTAAAAATATTTAATTATAATTTAGTTTATTAATGTGAATATAAACAATATGCAGTACTCACGAATGCAATTTATGCTATGTCTCACTGACTGCTGAAGCATTACAATACACAACGAGATACATCTTCAGGTTGTCCACCACAAATGACCGACGATTATCGGGAAATACTTATTCTGAAGGTGCGAAACTGCGACAATATGTTTCTTGCCCCTGAGGTTTTGTGTAACTTGAGATCGCTGTTCAGCCTTGATTGCTTTCCCACATGGTTGGCAGAACAGAACACCTCCATCAGAAGTAAAATTATCTTTAAATTCTGCAACAAACGATAACTTGTAGTTGTTTTTACTTTAGGCATCGTAGAACTGTCTGACACTTCACAATGCCAAAATGAACTGCATGTGAGTGACACCGGTTCCAGGTAGCTGGGGGAGGGGGTGTAGCACGTGGTGCAAAATGGCTATGGACAAGGAAATCTTCGGCTTTCACAGTGAGTGGCACGGGCCGCCCTGCATGAAGATTATATATCTCACAGGTTCTTCCCCCGTTGAAATAACACAGCACAAAAATGCAATAAACTGAAATATCTAGCATATTGACTTTTAAAAATGTAAAATATTTTGTATTTTTATGTGCTGATAAGTGAAGAGCAGGAATTTATGTATTTATAGAAAAAATGCTTAAAATATGTATTTACATAAAAATATATTTATTTACCTAAAAATCCGAGCCCTATATATAACCATATTTTTTTTAACCTTCGCGATTAAGTACCCGAACTTAAACCTAACAGTCTGATGTCTACTATTGAATAATACACCAATCATTAGATTAAACTCTCCATTTATTAGCCTACTTTTCACATTTTGCAAACATGAGGAAAAATTAGTCTTATGAGATCGGGCAAATGTGTGTGTGTGTCTGTCTGTCTGTCTGTCCTTCTGTCTGTCTGGCTGGCTGGCTGTGTGTGTGTCCACCCCTATCAACTCCTAAACGGTTGCAGCGATCGAAACAAAATTTGGTAGGAGCAAAGATCTATACATGAATATCTCACGGCCATATTTGAAAATGATGTCAGTGCTACCAACTGCTGAAAACTCACAATTGAAATTTGAGCTCCATATTGGATATCTTGGAAGGTATGAATGGGAGCTATTTCAAAATTGGCACACGTATAGATAATAAAATTGGAGTTTAATTTCCAGGAGGCCATTCATGGCAGTGTTGCCAAAATGATTATAAGCCTGCTGATAGGTCCAATTTTTAAATGCATATAACTTCTACACTATCAATTGGAATTCAAGCAAATTTCGTACGTGCTATGTGTACATAAACAGATATGACTGCACGTATACTTAAGAGCCACCAGGGCCGCCAACTGCTAATAAATGCTCTCAATTTTTATTATCCAATTACCCATATATCAGAAAGTATGCAAGCCGACAGCTTTAAACTATGCACACGTATAGTACCTGACATTCTATATTAATTTGGAGTAACTTATATACGTCAGTGCTACCAACATGATTCTAAGCCTGCTGAGAGGTCCAACTTTAAATACATGTAACTTCTATACTATCATTTGGATTTCAACCAAATTTCGTGTGTGCTATGTGTACCATAACATATATGACTATGCTGATTCTTAAGAGTAACCAGGGCTGCCAACTGTTAATAAAAGCTGTCTCTGTTTTTGTTACCCTAATATCAATATATCAGAAAGTATGCAAGCCAATAGCTCTAAACTTTGCACGCGTATAGCAGCTGGCATTCTAGATTAATTTGGAGTAACTAACATACGTCAGTGCTGCCAACATGATTCTAAGCCTGCTGATAGGTCCAATTTTAAAATGCATGTAACTTCTACACTAACTAATGGATTTCATTCAAAATTGACATAACAATAGATCATATTATTTCAGATTATTTCTGACCAATACATGTATGTCATTGTTGCCAACATGATGTTACGCGCGCTGTTAGATCCAATGTTCCACTGCATGTAACGTCCATACTATCCATTGGACTTCACCCAAATTTTGTATTCTGTACCTTAAAGGATGGAACTAAGAATATATTCAGTCACCAGGGCTGCCAACTGTAGTTCTCTATTAGGTTACATTATGCCAGGTATACAGTATTTTGAACTAATTAGAAATTTCGATATTAGCAACTTAATTTCGTCATTATTCTAGATAGATCCATATAGATTAATCATTGGCATGAATCTTAAATTTTAAGAAAAGTAGGCTCTTTAGTTCGTCACGGAACTTCTTGTTTACTATCTGATTGGAAATGGATAACGGGTTCTCTAACTGTGGGAATTAAGCCCCTTTGACATAGACTATACAACATATCCTTAACGCCAGGTGTTGTAAAGAGGGTCGGACAGGCATGTTTGCCCTCCGGGATTCTGCCTGCCGCAAACCTGTTGGCAATGTCAATTTCCGTGCTCTCCAAACTACAGGTCAGTGACCATACTACTAATTCTAAACAATGTGCGTGCTCTGATGGAAGAGCTCTACCAATTGGCTAAATTGTTGAGAGAAACAAATTCTTAGTTTATTTCAGCAACCGTTGGTGGTAATATTAACAATAAATCAAGTTTATAATAATAATAATAATAATAATAATAATAATAATAATAATAATAATAATAATAATAATGTTAATAATCATAACAAGAATAATAATGATAGAAATAATAAAAGCAAACCAAACCCCGTGGCGCTACAGCACTAAGGGCCTAGGCCTACCAAGCGACCGCTGCCCAGCCATTTGGCATACAGATCATGGAGTGACGCGAGGTCAGCGCATCGGGTCCCCTCAATTGTCCTCACAAAGCTGAGTGCACCCCGTTCCAGCCCACATGTCAGTCTCTAAAATCCCTGACGAGCAGGGAACCGAACCCGGGGCCTTCGGGTGTGAGGCAGGCGCGCTACCCCAAAACCATGGGGCCGGCGAATAATAATAATAATAATAGTATGACCTCAATCCCTTGCAGTAGATCACTTCAGAGAAGCCATCTAGGCATTTTACTCTCAAATTTCTACCTACCAATTTTCACTGCCATCTGGCAGAATATCTCTGGGATGATCTGTGGTTGAAATTCAATTAATGTTGTAGTCGACCACGTGGTGTAGTGACTAGCATTCTTGCGTGTCGGCCCGGAAGTCAGGGTTCGATTCCCGGCTCTGGCTAGAAATTTAATTCTGGTCTGATGGCTGGAGCGGGGTACACTCAGCCTAGTGAGGCAAAACTGAGAAGACGAAGGTTCGATTCCCACTTCAGCCATCCTGGAAGTGGTTTTCCGTGGTTTCCCACTTCTACTCTAGAAAAATGCCGGGATGGTTCCTAACTTGAGGCCACGGCCGCCTCCTTCCCAATCATCGTTTGAATTACAAATACACACACTAATAAAGTCATCACAATAACACAGGTTATCAGACAAATTCTACACACACACGCAAAATACACGGGGATGAATTACCTCGGTGTCCAAGACCCTCAAATGAAACAACATTAAAACATGTTTTCTTGTAATAACCAAATATAACACAGAACTCTTTTCCGAGCCAACAATTTACGATTCGGAGAGACGTGTTGTTTTCCACTCTTCAAAATCCCGACTTCCTGATCCGGGAATTAATTTCCCGATCTTGATATCACAAGGCAGACGCACTGCCATTGATCCGCCGAGGAAGTGTGTTTGTGATAAGAGTTAGCAGTAGTGCCCGGATTCGCCCGGTGGATATATTTGTTTTATGGATGATAATGAATACTGCTACAGAACTGGCACATGATACTTAAACTAACAGAAAGAAAAAAATATATATAACTTTTTGTGGTGGTGATGGTGGTGGTGGTGGTTGTAATGGGGGTGATAAGTAGTACAGTATAATGGACGTAACATTCAGTTCATTTTTCCATAATGATAATAATGAATAGGGAAACGGCTATTTTGTAACTACAGCACTGACACATGTAATTTACAAACATTTTTTTGTAAATGATTGGAATGAGGAGTAAGTGAAATAAAAGACACTGCCTAGGGCCTATATCTCATTAGCTGTTAGAATTGTAGAGACCAATAGTGTCGTTTTTAGTCGCATAGCGCCGTAGGGAAATAATAAGAACACTTTGGAAAACTTCGGCTGTCCCAAGCTACTGAGGTAGCAATAGTATCATTTATCGCCACATAGCCCTCAACGATAAGGTTCGGAATAAATTAAGGTAAGTTTGAAAGCACCAACGCTTATTGCAGCTGGTAACCTCAGTGAACTGCACCAACTCCATTGCATTTATACAGAGGCATAATATTTTCATGATGATAACTGTTTTATGGGGCCTAAGAGATCCTTTTGCACTAATTACTCCCCGTGACTGCAATTTATAAACAGCGCAAGATGCAACTATTTTAGCAATTCTGCACCAGAACACTGGTAGGGGTGACGTGATGCAGCCCGAACTGCCCGTCAACAATAGACTTATTAAAATACTCTTACAGTTACACTACTACGGACATGAATGGTTCTAGGGCCTTAATACGTGGTTTTCAAGTTTATTCTGTCTGCTATTCTAAATGTAGAGAATGGAGAGCGTTGTCCAAAATATCAAGTGGACACTGTTACCAGCAGGGTTTCGAAGTGTATGTAAAATTTGGTGCAATTAGGAGAAACGGTGTAGATTTGTGATGAAAATGAAAATCCACAGCCTGCTTCCAGTCTCCGACCGGGTCAGGAATGGAATGAATGAAGCCCCCATCTAGCGGCGAGGATATGGACTGTGCCGGCTGCCGAGGCCTGACGCACTCCTCTGGGGCAATGATTAAATGAATGACAGATGAAATGAATAAAGGGCCTAAATGCAGGGAATGAATTGGAATGTCCAAAATGTAAAGTGGACTGTGTCACCCGCAGGGTTCCAAATGGTAAGTATACAAACTGTGGATCAGATCGGTGAAACGGTAGATATTTGTGCCAAAGGACTTAAATGAAGGTAATGGAGTGGTCAGTACAAAATTTCAAGTAGACAGTGTTACTCGTCGGGCTCCAAAGGGTAAGTATGTAAAATTTGGTTCAGATCGGTGAAACGGTGTATATTTGTGCCAAAGGGCCTAAATACAGGGAATGGAGTGGTTTGTCATAATTTTCTTGTAGGCAGTGCTACTCGCAGGGTTCCAAAGGGCAAGTATACACATTTTGGTTCAGATCGGTGAAACGGTGTAGATTTGTGCCAAAGGGCCTAAATGCAGGGAATGGAGTGGTCTGTCCGAAATGTTATGTAAACAGTGTTACTCGCAGTGTTCCAAAAGGTAAGTATACAAATTTTGGTTCAGATCGGTGAAAAGGTGTAGATTTGTGCCAAAGGGCCTAAATGCAGGGAATGGACTGGTCTGTCATAAATTTCACGTAGACAGTGTTACTCGCAGGGTTCCAAGGGTAAGTTTGCAAATTTCGGTTCAGATCGGTGAAACGGTGTACGTATCACTAACCATAACGCCAGCGCATGCGGATAGAGCAGTTCGGGAGCGCTTGTTCTACGGACTTTCTGAACAAAAATCAATCTTCAAGGTTACCTGAGTGGTGTAGCCTAATACTACATAGCCTAAACAATTCCTCTTGAATCTGGCTATCATATAAAAAAGAATTTTTTGAATGGGACTAGTAGTTCCGGAGATTAGCGCGTTTAAATCCACAAACACATAGACAAACTCTTCAGCTTTATTATATTAGTATAGATAGATGAGCCATTCTTGGGTACATACATGTTCTTTTATACTTTAAGTAACCAGAGAGAAACGCCACACTTCCTAAAGTATGGAGTGAAATCATTTCATTATCTGTATTTGCTTTCATATAAGGCTACATTCAAAATTATTGGTCTTCCACTTCGGTAAAATCATTGTGGATTCCTTAACTGATGTGAACTATTAATATCCAAGATTTATCATTTGCAATGTAAGATAAAGTAAAGAACTAATACTCTGCATGCAGATTTAGTTGTGGGTGCTTCAATATATGCGAATTGTCAGCAAAATATATAAATAATCACCAACATTATTTAACATCATAAATAATCTCTTAGATATACATAAATCTCCCAGGTTTCCTTCATCAAATTGCACTGTGGTTTGATAGATTAGGTGACTGGCTACGTGATGCAGCGGTAACGTTCTCGTCTGATGTTCCCAAGATTGCAGTATTGAAAGCTGGTATTTGAGGATGCGCAAATGCGAGGAAACTGTGTCAGTAGATTTACTGATGCGTTAAAGATCCCCTTCGGGGAAAAATTCCAGCACTCCGGCGTCTCTAAAAACCGCAGTAGTTAATTGCGACATAAAACGAATAACATTATTATTATTATTATTAATATTATTATTATTATTATTATTGTTATTAAAATTATTATTATAGTTATGGAAAGAGAAGAGAACATTGATGAGGATGACAAAGGAGATTTGATATTGAGATCAGAATTTGAAAGAGCATTAGTAGACTCCAGCAGGAACAAAGCACCAAACGGTGGATGATATACCGATTGAGTTGCTACGTTGCATAGGTGATGAAAGTCTGATCAGGTTATTTCACTTGGTGTGTAGGATTTATGAGACAAGTGAGGTACGCTCTGATTTCAAGAAGAATGTTATCATCCCTATACAGAAGAAAACATAAGCTGATAGATGTGAAGATTACCGTACAATCAGCTTGAAGGCTCATGCTTCAAAGATCCTGCCTAGAATAATTTACAAGAGGATGGAAAGACAGATAGATAAACAGAGTTGGGTTAAGGCCAGTTTGGCTTCAGGAGAATCGTAGAAACAAGGGAAGCTGTACTAAGTCTTTGATTTTGGAAGGTAGAATAAGGAAGGATAAGAGAATGTTCATGGTATTTGTAGACTTAGAAAAGGCTTTTGATAACGTTAATTGGAGTAAGTTGTTTGACATTTTGAAAAAGATTGGAATAAAGAACAGGGAGAGGAGGGTGATCTACAATCTATACAGAACCCAGACAGCAGTTATTCGAGCCGACCGATATGAGAGAGTAGCTGGTATTCAGAAAGGTGTAAGGCAACGCTGCAACTTATCACCCATACTTTTCAATCTATACATTGAACAAGCAATGAAGGAAATTGGAGAAAAAATCAAAGTAGGAGTAATTATTCAAGGAAAAATAACTTCAACTCTGAGATTTGCTGATAACATCGTCATCTTAGCCGACACACCAGAGGATTTGAATGAGTTTTTAAATGGCATGGATTCTGTCTTGAGAAAAGAATTCATGATGAAGATTAATAAATGTAAAACAAAAATATTGGAATGCAGCCGAAAGAAATCAGAAACCCCTATGGACGTTGAATTGGCTGGTGAAAAGCTAAAGGAAGTAGGAGACTTCTGTTACTTAGGAAGCAACATAACCAGTGATGGACGAAGCAAAAGGATATAAAAAGTAGGTTAGCACAGGCAGGGAATGCATTTCTACGGAAAAGGAATCTGTTGACATCAAACATAGATTTGAGTATTAGGAAGTCATTTTTGAAAGTCTTTGTCTGGAGCGTGGCACTATATGGAAGTGAAACTTGGACCGTTGGAGCAGCAGAAAAGAAGATAATTGAAGCGTTTGAAATGTGATGTTACCGGAGAATCATGAAGATCAGATGGGTAGATAGGGTTACAAATGAAGAGGTATTAAGATGGGTGAGAGAGGAGAGATGTCTCTCGCGACTGCTAATGAAGAGGAGAGATATGTTAGTAGGACACTTACTAACACACCCAGGAATAGCAAATTTAGTTTTGGAAGGAAGGGTCGAGGATGAGAACTATAGAACTGTAGTGGTAGACCAAGGTTAGAATATGTTTAACAGATTGCCTCGGATGTAGGGTGTGGTAGCTATGTAGAGATGAAACGATTAGCTCAGCACAGGAAGGCATGGAGGGCTGCATCAAACCAGTCAAGAGATTGAAGACTCAAACAACAACCACAACATTTTTATAAAGATGAGGCATACATATTTTTCTATTGACATCATGAAGACATTTTGAGGGGTATGGCACGTGCTTCAGGGAATTAAGAAAATAAGTTAAAATTTGAGTGAGTCCTTCCATGCAGCTTCTTTTAATAATGTTTGTCTCATCTTCTGTAAAATTGAGATATTTGACTTAATGTTCATACGAATCCATCTCCTCGATTGTGTACTTGAGGTACTATAGTTTCGGAAGTCACCTAAAATTGGGTTTTGTGTTACGAGCGATATAGAAACTACAGATTCGACAGTTGATCTAGTACCCGCTCCAGAACAGCCCCTTTCTTAATTATTTGTGCATACAACTTTGTCTTCAGCAACCCATTATAACCAATGCAAGGAAATACATCCAAATAACAAGGTGTTTCTATTATTTAGGTAAACCTGTCACAAGCATAGACTTATTCATACAATACAAAAAGATGTAACCACTGTGATAACTTTGGTACAGATTAATTTCTCTCTTAGGTCTATTTGTATTTGCACTATCTTCACACCAAAGCATTGAAGAAAGTACAATCATGATTTTGATTTCAGTTGGAGATCATCTTTCATTAATGTGCTTCTTTAATGTTGCGGGGAGATAAAAATATATCGTTCAGTTCTGCGTCTTGCCAACTCAAATATATGGGCCTGGAAAATCCCACATAACCACGTTTTGCTTTTAGAGACCACCCAGCTAATGTACACGGTGCTGATGACCACAGATGAAGTAACAAAGAGCAAACAATCGTTGAGTGGTTTGCACAACGGGGATCAAACTAAAGTTACTCCAACTCTAGTCGCTGCATAGAAGTCGCGGAACATTCACTCTCTTTCCACTTCTACAAGTCGTAAATCGTTCTTCCTTTTCCCAGCTCTACAAGCCGTAAATCGTTCTTTCTGTTCCCAGCTCTACAAGGCATAAATAGTTCTTTCTGTTCCCAGCTCTACAAGTCGTAAATCGTTCCTTCTGTTCCCAGCTCTACAAGTCGTAAATCGTTCTTTCTGTCCCCAGCTCTACAAGTCGTAAATCGTTCCTTCTGTTCCCAGCTCTACAAGTCGTAAATCGATCTTTCTGTTCCCAGCTCTACAAGTCATAAATAGTTCTTTCTGTTCCCAGCTCTACAAGTCATAAATCGTTATTTCTTTTCCCAGCTCTACAAGTCGTAAATCGTTCTTTCTGTTCCCAGCTCTACAAGTCATAAATAGTTCTTTCTGTTCCCAGCTCTACAAGTCGTAAATCGTTCTTTCTGTTCCCAGCTCTACAAGTCGTAAATCGTTCCTTCTGTTACCAGCTCTACAAGGCGTAAATCGAACTTTCTGTTCCCAGCTCTACAAGTCATAAATCGTTATTTCTGTTCCCAGCTCTACAAGTCGTAAATCGTTTTTCCTGTTCCCACTTCTAGAAGTCGTAAATCATTATTTCTGTTCCCAGCTCTAGAAGACGCAAATCATTCGCTCTGTTCCCAGCTCAAGAAGTAGTAAATAATTTGCTCTGTTCCCTTTGAACCAATATTTTTTATATAATTTATAAAAGCTCAGTTCTAGAAGTCGTAAATCATTCCTTTTGTTCCCAGCTCTAAAAGTCATAAATCGTTCACTTTGTTCCCAGGGCTTGAAGTCGTAAATCATTCTCTCTGTTCCAAGTTCTAAAAGTCGCAAATAATTCCCTCTGTTCCCAGCTCTACAGGTCGTAATTCGTTCTCCTGTTCCCAGCTCTAGAAGTCGTAAATCGTTTTCTCTGTTCCTAGCTCAAGAAATCGTAAATCGTTCTCTTTGTTCCTAGCATTACAAGTCGTAAATCGTTCCGTCTGTTCCCAGCTCTACAAGTCGTTAATCGTACTCTCTGTTCGTAGATCTGGAAGTCGTACATCGTACTCTCTGTTCCAAGCTCTAAAAGTTGTAAATCGTTATTTGTGTTCCTAGCTCCACATGTCGTAAATAATTCTTTCTGTTCCCATCTCAACACGTCGTAAATCGTTCTCTCTGTCCCTAGCTCTAGAATTCGTAAATCGTTCTCTCTGTTCCCAGCTATACAAGTCGTAAATCGTTATCTCTGTTCATAGCTCTACAAGTCGTAAATCGTTCTCTCTGTTCCTAGCTATACAGGTCGTAAATCGTTCTCCTGTTCCCAGCTCTACAAGTCGTAAATCGTTCTCCTGTTCCCAGCTATGCAAGTCGTAAATCGTTATCTCTGTCCCTAGCTCTAGAATTCGTAAATCGTTCTCTCTGTTCCCAGCTATACAAGTCGTAAATCGTTATCTCTGTTCATAGCTCTAGAAGTCATAAATTGTTCTGTCTGTTCCTATCTATAGAAGTCGTAAATCGTTCTGTCTGTTCCCAGCTCTAAGAGTCTTTACTCGATCTCTCTGTTCCTAGCTCTACAAGTCGTAAATCGTTCTCCCAGTTCCCAGCTCTACAAATCGTACATTAATTGTTCTCTCTGATCCTAGCTCAACAAATCATAAATCGTTCTCTATGTTGCTAGCTGTACACTTGGATAGTAAAATTCAACGATTAAAAATCCCAATTCGACGAGAGAAATGAAAGTATACATTTTCTTTTAATGCTTTACCTTTTAGTCCAATAAAATCAAATCATATATTTATAAAATTTATGATTATATATTACGATTCCCAGAAACAATCAACAATCACTTGAGAGGGTTGATGTGCACTTAGCCTCAGACTCGTCCAACACAACTGAATGGACTTGGAAAATCTCATCTTACCGCGTTTTGTTTTAGAGACCACCCAGCTAATGTACACGGTGCTGATAACCACAGCGTCACTAGTCCCCATCTTTGTAACAACAGGCAAATAATCGTTGAGTGATTTGCACCATGGAAAGCAAACACAAGTGCATGATACTATGGGGGAACATCTGACCACACTTTGAAACATTTAAGCTTTTAAATACAATTGTCTACTCCAAGGGCAGATGACCTCACTGTTCTACCCCTTAAAGCAACAATATCTAACTAGCTAACTAACTACAATTGACTGTCCTTCGTGAACTTGGGAAGCCATTAAGAAAAATGCAGTTTTTTCTTAGTCGTTTACCCTCCAGGTTGTGGAACCCACGGACTCAGCGAGGGAACTCACCACTACCGCCTCTACGGGCAGTGTCCTAGAGCTGGGAACATCTAATCGGATTGGATACAACTGGTGAGGTGTGATTGGCACCTCGCCCAGGCGGCCTCACCTGCAAAGCGAACAGGGGCCTCATGAGGGAAGGTAATGGATGGTCAGGATGGATAGGCAAGGAAGAGGGAAGGAGGCGGCCGTGGCCTTGAAGAAGGTACTGCCCCCGTAATTGAATTATATAGAGACCACGGTGGCTATATTGAAATTATAATGAGAGTTATGGCTGTCATAGTTATGACGTGGGTAGTCATGACGTAAGCACGGATGACGTAAATGTTATGCCAGCAGGCTACTTGAGCTGAGATTCTCAGTGACGTCAGCATTTAGTCGAGAATGTTCCAAGATGTACGACGCAGTCGCGGGAAACGAGGAATTCTGCTGAGGAAGAAACTATGCTATTGGAGGAGAGGCATGAACCAATCAACGATAGTTTAAAGGAAGACGGAGATTGCTGAAACTATGGTATTTTTATTACTTTTGGAATGCAGAATTGTGGAAATCCATTTGCAGTAAAAGCATTGATTTGGAATTTTGGTGAAATTTATTTTCAGTTTTTGAATTTTGAAAATCCGTCATGTATTAACGAAGTTGGAAGTTTTAGCGATGACGCAGTATCACGCTTTGGAAGGGATGGAAACGCCCCTCGAGAAGTTAATAAAAGGGCTTGCGTAGAAGAGAGGAGCCTCTTTCGTTCTCCGATTATTCTGAGATCTCATTCTCAGATCATCGAAGTCTATTGTGAAAGTTCTTTTCTTATACATTCATTATAGTGAGACGTCGAAGTGAACAGCAGTGAAAAGAATCGTCTTTATAACGCGTGGCGAGGCCACTATATTAACGAGATCCAAGTCAAACTAGGTGAAGTTGAAACGGACCTTAGAAAGCTTCTACAAGTTTAGCTTCGAACAGTTAGCGGTCACCGATAAGCTAATTGTATTGTGCTGTGCTTCATAAAGTAATAGAGAAAAGCTGAACAATTTCGACCGATTAGTTTAAAAGATATTAACAGTTTTATACGACTGACAAAAGTGATTATCTCGCCACAAGAGAAGCACTTTTGTATAGCCAGAATCAACGCAACGGCTGACGCTGTGAGTGGAATAGAAAGACTTCAGATTGCTTGGTTACACAACGCTACCAGTATAATGGAGCAATTGAATACGGCAGTTTGTTCTTCTAATACTACAACCGAAGAGCAGATGGAAGGCTAAAAGGGCTTATTGCAATTGGGACATACTTCAACGGAGTAAGATAGCGACATGGAACTTCGCTAATTGCTATTCCACATAAGCGAACATGCGGTGAATACCATCTACACCCATGTTTCGTAATTAAAGGCTGAATACCATCGAACAGCCATAGAAACAATTTCATACTCTGAATATGAATAATTTCTTCGGAAATTTCTACAAAACTTCATGGCGATTGTCTACTGGAACTTCAGGGAATTTTTCAAGAGAGGTCAGGGATGTCCCGACTCACAAAGAAGATTATTGCCGGAAGGATGTCTATTCGTCTTCGAGGAGCAGAGCGATTTCCGGAGAAGGAAGCAGTTCGATTCTCCGAGGGTGCTATTTCCTATTTCGAGGATGAAGCTCAACTTTAACGTGGTGAAATGGATCCATCAGCAGTCTTCTTTGGGGAATTTTCCTCTGGAACGTCAATCGGCAGATAAGGTAGTCGTGAACGTTTATTGTATTTGAGTTTACTAATGATGTTTGAGCAACCATTTTTCCCATATTTTTATCCTCATGTTTTTGCCCTATTTTCTTGTTGAGATTCTTATTCTCAGTACACCTTGATGAGTTTTGCATTTTTCGACGATTTATTAAGACATTGTTATGTCATGGGCATAGTTAACGATTTTGAATCAGTTGAGACTGATATTTAGAATATTTCAGTAATTAATATTTTTGTAGTCACGATTTGACTGTAAGTTAATGATTTTAATGGCAGATTTAAATTCAGACAGCGTGTCATTTTTATTAAAGTAATTCTACCCCAGTTTAATTACTTTGACCAATTTTCTGTCATCATCAAGAAGGAAGAACATTTAAATGATTTTAGAGCGTTAAAATCTCTTACGTTGTCGACGATCTTGGAAATACTAGTCGTTATTTGTATTGATTGCAACACAGACATTTACCGTCAGTTATGAATGAACATTGCATCATAGACACTTTTGTGAAAGAGTAACTTTAATAATGAATTATTGAATGCATTAAAGTCAAGAACTTTTGTTAGGAGTTTTTTCTCAATTAGAGATTTATATAACTATGTTTGCATTCCCCAGTCTAATTGGATTCTATTCGACTACTTTGCATTTTAGTCGCACTTTATTTGATGATAGTATTTTCATACTACAATTTTTTTTAAGATGTTAATCTTAAATTTTGATAGACCAGACAGGCGTATATAAGCGTATTCACTATTAAATTTGTTTGTGATTGGCAAGTTTTGACTTCATTTCGGTTCATGAATGAAATCCACGAAGGTTAAAGAAAACAGTTTTGAAACAATTAATGATTATAAATTTTTTTAAGTGGAACTATAAATGTATAATCGCTAGTGCAGCGCGTGTTGAAAGTCGCTGAGATATAATGCCCTTGAATATGAAGGAGGTTCCCACAGGAATTAATGTTAAAGAATTATTTGTGGAAGTTTTTGTAAGTTATGTGGAAGTTTTTAATGCCATATAGATTAATATATGATGATTTTGGGCATATTTTTAATGCAGATTGTGCATTAACTTGTTAGCGAAGGATTTTCCGCTGGAGTAAGATTGTCATAGTTCGTTGAAAATTAATCAAGTGAATTACTGTTATAATTAACACGAGTTTTGAAAGAATTTGAGATAAGATTTTGAATGAAGGTTGCCGTCACAAATCATTATTAAAACCTTTATTAAACCAGATTGTGACATTAACATGTATAACTAACCTTCATTGGTCGATTATATTAAACACGATTATGAAAATTACCAACCGAATGAACATGTGGTTAATGTATTTCTTAAATTAATAATTTAAACAATTTAAATGTTAATATTGTAAATAATTGCTGTAAATATTTTTGAAAATAATGTGAAACGAGAGTGATGTTAAAGGCGTGCTTATAATATTTTTATTGTCTTTGACAAATATTATAAACAATTTCTAATTGTTATAAATAATTTATGTGATTTTGTTATAAACATTTAAGAGCTAATTAAACATTTGGATTGAAGTTAACAAGTTTAAGAAATTAACATAATGATCCAATAGGATGTGAGCAAAGTACTTGAAAGATTTGCGTAAATATAATGTGAGTTGTCTTGTAGACATTTAAAAGCTTGAGAGAACAAGCTGTATTCTTACGTAACTTAGCACGTGAGAAGGGAGTGCATTTGACCAGTATGCAACAGGCCGGAGGGTAGCCCGCAGCTGTGCCAACATCTGGTTCTCAGAGAGTGAGGTCGTCCACACTCTGGCCTTGCGACTATAAATACCATTCTCATGTTTATTAAAAGGAAACCAAATGCTCTATATATGTCACACCCTGACGTCCTTTTCCAATCTAATAGTGTTATGAATATTACGTTATTTGGAGCTCTTGGGAGCTAAAATGTTTTATATCATGTTGTATGATAATTTTTGCAAGTCCTACTGGAGGACGTAGTCAGATTGACTTGGGCTACTGATAGCCACGTTTATTTTGTTGTGTTAGTAAAATCATACCCTTTATTTGAAATAAAGCTTTTGTACAGTTCAAAGTTCTCGTCTTCGTTCTGGTTCATTTTTTTAAATGTCATGGTGGAGGTTATTGTGTGAACAGACTTTTAGTGATCCTGTTGTCAACTCAAACCCCGAGATAATTAAGAGGTAAGTAACGGTAAGTATGTACCCCCGTCTATTTTGGTGTGTTCCACAATGATTTCCTGTGAACTTCTGTGCTCTTATCTCGATAGTATCTGTCAGTGCCATTTTCATTGATGTAGCTGTGCCGGTGCGATTGATAATTGGCAATCCGATTGAGGGGGCGGATATCTGACAGCCTACTATCCAGGTAAACGGGGACAGAAAGATTGGCGCAGTCAACGTGTGGGGCATGTTCAACAACACTGGATCACCAGGTTGAACAATAGAAAGATTGGCACCTAAAACGTTGGGGCTCGATTCAACAAAACTGGATTACCAGGTTGAACGCCAGAGAGAGTGGCAAACCTAAAACGTAGGGTTCGATTAGACTCAAATAAAGAGGTTGATTCTTTGTTAGATGTCTAGGCCAATGTAGTATTTAAGAGTGTGATTATATAGGAATTAAATGTTGTATTGTGTTAGGAAAATTACACTCAGAAAAGATCGGATCTTATACAACTTGAGAAAGGTTAAATAGGCTGGAAACTTAGAAAAATCGCCTATAATCTGGAATCTTATTTTATTTGACCGGCTTATGACATTTCAGTCATATTAAAGATAAAATTAATTTATTTGGATTGTAAATGTAAATTATTTGTGTTAGGATATTTTAAAATGAGCCAGAGAAATTTGAACATGTGCTTGAGTTTGTTTCAACATGAAGTATCTTCGAAGGTTAATTATAAGGTAGTTATAAGTTAGATTTAAGACAGAAAATTGATCAAAATTATATATGGTGAAAAGTGTTGCTCAAATGTTGTTATTTTGCTCTATTGATGTATGTCCCTATAGCAGTCCATTTTTGAATAATATTGTAATGGCAGAGGAAAGTATGAGGTTGATGTTAGAAGAATTGAAAGCTAGCATGAATGAAAGTGCGAGGGAGATGTCTGCTAATTTGAAAGCAAGCATGACTAGTAGTATGAAGCAGATGCTGAATGAAAGCATGAAGGAGAATAATAGTAATTTGTCTGCTAATTTGAATGCAAGAATGGAGGAGAATGCTAGTAATATGTCTGCTAATTTGAATAGTAGTATGAAGGAGATGGAAGCTAGGAATAATAGTCGAATGGAGGAGAATATGAAGGTTCTTCATACTAGTGCTGCTAATTTGGAGGATAATATGTCGCGTTTACAGATTAATACCCTAGGAATTGAGAATACTGTAACGGACATGCGCACAGACGTGTCTAATGTCCATAAAGATGTGTCTATTGTGCATAAAAGTGTTGATGATGTTAAATTTGATGTGTCTAAGGTACAGAAAGACCTTACAATGTTAAATCTGTTGTTGTTTGAGTCTTCAGTCTTTTGACTGGTTTGATGCAGCTCTCCATGCCTCCCTGTCCTGAGCTAATCGTTTCATCTCTACATAGCTCCGACACCCTACATCGGAGGCAATCTGTTTAACATATTCTAACCTTGGTCTACCCCTACAGTTTTTGTCCTCGACCCTTCTTTCCATAACTAAGCTTGCTATTCCTGGGTGTCTTAGTATGTGTCCTACCAACCTATCTCTTCTCTTCATTAGCAGTCGCCAGAAACATCACTCCTCTCCCACTCGTCTTAATACCTCTTTGTTTGTAACCCTATCTACCCATCTGATCTTCATCATTCTCCGGTAACACCACATTTCAAATGCTTCAATTCTCCTCTTTTCTGCTGCACCGATAGTCCAAGTTTCACTTCCATAGAGCGCCACGCTCCAGACAAAGGCTTTCAAAAATGACTTCCTAATACCTAAATCTATATTCGATGTCAGCAGATTCCTTTTTTGTAGAAATGCTTTCTTTGCCTGAGCCAACCTACTTTTAATATCCTCTTTGCTTCGTCCATCACTGGTTATTCTGCTTCCTAAGTAAATGTTAAATCTAGATGTAGCTAATGTCCGAGGGGATATTTCTTGTGCTAGAGCCGAAGTTGTTGTTGTCAAAAACGATGTAGCGACTGTCCAAGACAAGGTCGAGGAAGTCCAGAAAGAAATTCAAAAAGCTAGAAATGATGTATCCAATGTTCAGGTAGACATTAATAACATTCGTGCGGATATAACTGAGGTGCAAAGTGACATAACTAAGATTCAGGTAGAGGTCAACACAGTTTTCATAGATATGACTTAAGTCCAAACTGATGTAAATAAAGTCAGGGAAGAAATCGAAAACTCAAAAACTCTTTGTACGCGTAATATAAATGCATTAGCGACTAGACTAGTTGATGAATCAGTTAGAACAACAACGTCTTTAGCAGAGTTGAAGTATGATGTAGAGGTCATGAGAACCCAGGTATTAGAACACAATAGAGTATTAAAAGAGGATATCGAAGTAGACATAGCAGAAATGTTAACAGCAAACGTAGCGGTATGGAAAGACGAGTGGAATAAGTCAAGTGGGGAACATGTAACCCAAATTCAGGAAAGGATTGAAAGAAAACTTGCCAGTACGCAGATAGAAATTAACAATGAAGTAGTACAGATTAGGAAAGATTTAAGCGTCAGGATAAATTCGCTATCCGAAAAACAAGTTGACGATAGAACACAACTAGATCAGGATATGCAAACTTTAAAATCTACATTAGAGGATCAAATTCATAAAGTTGTCTCTGACGTAAATGAAACGACGAGTAAACTGAAAAATTTGAAGTTAGGAGAGGCTAGTTTAATGCAGGACTACAAAGAAGAGATAATCAAGAAAGTCTTAACAGAAATCACCGACAAGGATACAGAAGGCTTAGCTTGCGAAATGAATAGGAATTATACCAGAAGATGTCACCTAGATCCAGAAGAAAGAGACGTGACTCCTGAAGAACGTGTATCCAGATTCAGAGAGGAGGATGACGAGAGGAATATGCAACCTGAGTGGAATTATCGAGATAGTGGGAAAAACTATCCGGATTCATATCCGAGGAACGTGACGGTCATTAGGAATTTCGAAGACAAACCACAAAAATTCAGTAACACTGATAGTTTGACACCTATAGAGTATGTAAGGAATCTCAAAGATTATTTCATCGAAGCTCACATTCCCAGAGAGAGAGAGATGAAGATAGTAGAGAGATATCTGATTGTAGGACCCCTTGAATGGTTTCGCGCATTTAGATACACATTCAGTAACTTTGACGAGTTTGCAGAGGCATTAATCAAACGATTTTGGTCCATAGAAGCGCAGAATTCGTTAAGAGCGGAGGTGTATTCAAGAAAATACTCAGGTACTCTTCCAACGAGGTACGCTGATTTCTTTACGAGTCAGTTGTCCCGCTTGAGATTTTTGCAACCCCCATTGTCCACGGAGCAACTAATAGATGCGATTTCTCGTATGCTGCCAGTTGAGGTGAGGAGACTTATAATTTCGTCCAACATCAGGGATTTATCCAGCATGGATGAATTACTGAGAAGGTTAGACTACACAAGTCCAATGCCTAACGTAGTCCAGAAAGGTCAAAGGCAGGAGTTTAAAGAAATCAATACGGTATATATGGACCAAGTCCAACAAACTGACAAGCCAGAGCAGGAGAAAACTGACAATGTAGGTCCTCACAGGAATAATCAGTTTAGAAATTACAGATCACAAGGTTACCGACCGTATCAACAGAGAAGAGGTTGGAACTACAACCGAGGAAACTACAATGGAAGAGGCAGATATTACAACAATAATGGGTATAACCGTAACTATAATAGGAATAACCAAAACCAAAATAGAAACCAGAATACTCAAGGTCAGGTTATGACACCTGATCAGTATCAGCAAAGAGAGAAGGAAAGCCAGCAATACTTAAAAGAATTAAGGGATAAAGAAGCTGACAATCAAAAGAAAAGGCAGGATGTTGTAATCGATCCTGGTCCTTCTACGAGCCAGCAGAACTTTGAAAATAGAAATACTGGTCAGAAGAGAAAGTAGAGAGGAAAGAATACATTAACCACACACAACCCAGAGTAGAAGAAATTTATGATTAAGGAACATAGAGGAAATATCATACTAGAGTAAGCCAGTAATAATTCAATTTCGTGTTCAAGAGAGTTGAGATACTTGTAACATTGAGTTTAAAAACAATTTGCAACTGTTTTTAAAACGTGGTGAGAGGAGAATGCCCCCGTAATTGAATTATATAGAGACCACGGTGGCTATATTGAAATTATAATGAGAGTTATGGCTGTCATAGTTATGACGTGGGTAGTCATGACGTAAGCACGGATGACGTAAATGTTATGCCAGCAGGCTACTTGAGCTGAGATTCTCAGTGACGTCAGCATTTAGTCGAGAATGTTCCAAGATGTACGACGCAGTCGCGGGAAACGAGGAATTCTGCTGAGGAAGAAACTATGCTATTGGAGGAGAGGCATGAACCAATCAACGATAGTTTAAAGGAAGACGGAGATTGCTGAAACTATGGTATTTTTATTACTTTTGGAATGCAGAATTGTGGAAATCCATTTGCAGTAAAAGCATTGATTTGGAATTTTGGTGAAATTTATTTTCAGTTTTTGAATTTTGAAAATCCGTCATGTATTAACGAAGTTGGAAGTTTTAGCGATGACGCAGTATCACGCTTTGGAAGGGATGGAAACGCCCCTCGAGAAGTTAATAAAAGGGCTTGCGTAGAAGAGAGGAGCCTCTTTCGTTCTCCGATTATTCTGAGATCTCATTCTCAGATCATCGAAGTCTATTGTGAAAGTTCTTTTCTTATACATTCATTATAGTGAGACGTCGAAGTGAACAGCAGTGAAAAGAATCGTCTTTATAACGCGTGGCGAGGCCACTATATTAACGAGATCCAAGTCAAACTAGGTGAAGTTGAAACGGACCTTAGAAAGCTTCTACAAGTTTAGCTTCGAACAGTTAGCGGTCACCGATAAGCTAATTGTATTGTGCTGTGCTTCATAAAGTAATAGAGAAAAGCTGAACAATTTCGACCGATTAGTTTAAAAGATATTAACAGTTTTATACGACTGACAAAAGTGATTATCTCGCCACAAGAGAAGCACTTTTGTATAGCCAGAATCAGCGCAACGGCTGACGCTGTGAGTGGAATAGAAAGACTTCAGATTGCTTGGTTACACAACGCTACCAGTATAATGGAGCAATTGAATACGGCAGTTTGTTCTTCTAATACTACAACCGAAGAGCAGATGGAAGGCTAAAAGGGCTTATTGCAATTGGGACATACTTCAACGGAGTAAGATAGCGACATGGAACTTCGCTAATTGCTATTCCACACAAGCGAACATGCGGTGAATACCATCTACACCCATGTTTCGTAATTAAAGGCTGAATACCATCGAACAGCCATAGAAACAATTTCATACTCTGAATATGAATAATTTCTTCGGAAATTTCTACAAAACTTCATGGCGATTGTCTACTGGAACTTCAGGGAATTTTTCAAGAGAGGTCAGGGATGTCCCGACTCACAAAGAAGATTATTGCCGGAAGGATGTCTATTCGTCTTCGAGGAGCAGAGTGATTTCCGGAGAAGGAAGCAGTTCGATTCTCCGAGGGTGCTATTTCCTATTTCGAGGATGAAGCTCAACTTTAACGTGGTGAAATGGATCCATCAGCAGTCTTCTTTGGGGAATTTTCCTCTGGAACGTCAATCGGCAGATAAGGTAGTCGTGAACGTTTATTGTATTTGAGTTTACTAATGATGTTTGAGCAACCATTTTTCCCATATTTTTATCCTCATGTTTTTGCCCTATTTTCTTGTTGAGATTCTTATTCTCAGTACACCTTGATGAGTTTTGCATTTTTCGACGATTTATTAAGACATTGTTATGTCATGGGCATAGTTAACGATTTTGAATCAGTTGAGACTGATATTTAGAATATTTCAGTAATTAATATTTTTGTAGTCACGATTTGACTGTAAGTTAATGATTTTAATGGCAGATTTAAATTCAGACAGCGTGTCATTTTTATTAAAGTAATTCTACCCCAGTTTAATTACTTTGACCAATTTTCTGTCATCATCAAGAAGGAAGAACATTTAAATGATTTTAGAGCGTTAAAATCTCTTACGTTGTCGACGATCTTGGAAATACTAGTCGTTATTTGTATTGATTGCAACACAGACATTTACCGTCAGTTATGAATGAACATTGCATCATAGACACTTTTGTGAAAGAGTAACTTTAATAATGAATTATTGAATGCATTAAAGTCAAGAACTTTTGTTAGGAGTTTTTTCTCAATTAGAGATTTATATAACTATGTTTGCATTCCCCAGTCTAATTGGATTCTATTCGACTACTTTGCATTTTAGTCGCACTTTATTTGATGATAGTATTTTCATACTACAATTTTTTTTTAAGATGTTAATCTTAAATTTTGATAGACCAGACAGGCGTATATAAGCGTATTCACTATTAAATTTGTTTGTGATTGGCAAGTTTTGACTTCATTTCGGTTCATGAATGAAATCCACGAAGGTTAAAGAAAACAGTTTTGAAACAATTAATGATTATAAAATTTTTTAAGTGGAACTATAAATGTATAATCGCTAGTGCAGCGCGTGTTGAAAGTCGCTGAGATATAATGCCCTTGAATATGAAGGAGGTTCCCACAGGAATTAATGTTAAAGAATTATTTGTGGAAGTTTTTGTAAGTTATGTGGAAGTTTTAATGCCATATAGATTAAAATATGATGATTTTGGGCATATTTTTAATGCAGATTGTGCATTAACTTGTTAGCGAAGGATTTTCCGCTGGAGTAAGATTGTCATAGTTCGTTGAAAATTAATCAAGTGAATTACTGTTATAATTAACACGAGTTTTGAAAGAATTTGAGATAAGATTTTGAATGAAGGTTGCCGTCACAAATCATTATTAAAACCTTTATTAAACCAGATTGTGACATTAACATGTATAACTAACCTTCATTGGTCGATTATATTAAACACGATTATGAAAATTACCAACCGAATGAACATGTGGTTAATGTATTTCTTAAATTAATAATTTAAACAATTTAAATGTTAATATTGTAAATAATTGCTGTAAATATTTTTGAAAATAATGTGAAACGAGAGTGATGTTAAAGGCGTGCTTATAATATTTTTATTGTCTTTGACAAATATTATAAACAATTTCTAATTGTTATAAATAATTTATGTGATTTTGTTATAAACATTTAAGAGCTAATTAAACATTTGGATTGAAGTTAACAAGTTTAAGAAATTAACATAATGATCCAATAGGATGTGAGCAAAGTACTTGAAAGATTTGCGTAAATATAATGTGAGTTGTCTTGTAGACATTTAAAAGCTTGAGAGAACAAGCTGTATTCTTACGTAACTTAGCACGTGAGAAGGGAGTGCATTTGACCAGTATGCAACAGGCCGGAGGGTAGCCCGCAGCTGTGCCAACATCTGGTTCTCAGAGAGTGAGGTCGTCCACACTCTGGCCTTGCGACTATAAATACCATTCTCATGTTTATTAAAAGGAAACCAAATGCTCTATATATGTCACACCCTGACGTCCTTTTCCAATCTAATAGTGTTATGAATATTACGTTATTTGGAGCTCTTGGGAGCTAAAATGTTTTATATCATGTTGTATGATAATTTTTGCAAGTCCTACTGGAGGACGTAGTCAGATTGACTTGGGCTACTGATAGCCACGTTTATTTTGTTGTGTTAGTAAAATCATACCCTTTATTTGAAATAAAGCTTTTGTACAGTTCAAAGTTCTCGTCTTCGTTCTGGTTCATTTTTTTAAATGTCATGGTGGAGGTTATTGTGTGAACAGACTTTTAGTGATCCTGTTGTCAACTCAAACCCCGAGATAATTAAGAGGTAAGTAACGGTAAGTATGTACCCCCGTCTATTTTGGTGTGTTCCACAATGATTTCCTGTGAACTTCTGTGCTCTTATCTCGATAGTATCTGTCAGTGCCATTTTCATTGATGTAGCTGTGCCGGTGCGATTGATAATTGGCAATCCGATTGAGGGGGCGGATATCTGACAGCCTACTATCCAGGTAAACGGGGACAGTACCATCCCGGCATTTGCCCGAAGACGAAGTGGGAAACCACGGAAAACCACTTCGAGGATGGCCGAGGTGGGATTCGAACCCCCTCTACTCATTTGGAACACCCGAGGCTGAGTAGACCCCGTTCCAGTCCTCATACCACTTTTCAAATTTCGTGGCAGAGCCGGGAATCGAACCCAGGACCTCCGAGACGGCAGCTAACCGTGCTGACCGCTACGCTACGGAGGCGACACAAGAAAAATGCAGTACGTTGTTTAAATGTAGTCGGATTCCATGTGAGTCTCCTGTCTGTGCTTACTTGTCTTCTGGTCTGATAGAAAATAAGTTTTCCATGTATCTTTTATATTTTATTTATTGTTTGTTTAAGGGGGCCGCCCTTTTTTTTACCATTTGGACCACATATGGCCCGCGGACATCGTGTCTGACACTCTCACATATAGACAAGAGTTAGGCCTACATTTACTCTTTATATATGAATTGAAGCAGAGCCCCCGTGGCTTAGGTGGCACACGCCGGCCTCTCACCGCTGGGTCCGTGGTTCAAATCCCAGTCACTCCATGTGAGATCTGTGCTGGACAAAACGGAGGAAGACAGGTTTTTCTCCGGGTACTCCGGTTTTCCCTGTCACAATTTCATTCTAGAAACACTCTCCACTATCATTTCATTTCATCTGTCATTCATTTAATCATTGCTCCAGAGGAGTGCGACAGGAATCGGCAGCCGGCACACTTCATATCCTCGCCGCTAGATGGGGGCTTCATTCATTCCATTCCTGACCCGGTCGGAGATTGGAAGCAGGCTGTGGATTTTCATTTTTTCATATGAATTGAAGCCGAATGGCCATAGCAGGATATTTTAATTGAAGGCCCGTGGGCTCCCAACAAGTTCAATTTCAAGTAGTTCCAACTTTGGCTACCAGATGCTACTAACACCTAGCGGTGAACGTTGCAACTTGATAGAGCGTTTCTATCCAGCCAAATATAAACTAAATGGTTTGCTACACACTACCAATTACTGTGGTATGTTCCTTTACTTGCCATAAATCTATGACATGGGCCCGCCAGCTCTACTTCTCCTCCAAAGGAAGGCTTACTGAAGGATTTTAACGCTCTTAAATTTCCGACGACTTCAGCCAGGTGCGAACCCATGATCTTGGATATAGCAGTTCAACATATTACCTACTAAGCCAGTGTATGCAAATACACAAACGAAATCCCCCTCCCGGAGAGAGGCACGGGATATCTGGCTTGAAAGATCCAATCAACCTTCGGGTTGATAAAATACAATTACAGTATATTGAAACCTTTTCCACTTCGTGGCGTAGTGACTAGCGATCTTGGGTGATCACCTTGGAAGTCCGGGTTTGAATTCCATATCTGCCAAGAAATTTTATTCTGGTCGGTGTGTTGGAACGGGGTACACTCAGCATTGTGAGGCAAAGCAAGGGAGAGTTGGACTCGGTTTCAACCTCAGCTGTTCTAGAATTTCGTTTTTCAGGGTTTCCCACTTCTACTCCTGGTAAATGACAAGAAGGTTCCTAATGAAGTCCACGGTCTTCTCCTACCCTATTTGCAAATACAAACACTAGTACAGACATCACAATAACACAGGTTAACAGACCGTACACCAAAGTGCACAGCTAAAGCTACTATGCAACTTTTGTTAATTTATTTGTGAAATTAACCTTATTATTTGTTCTCATGTGAAGTAGGTACATGCTCAGAACGATTATTATTTTGATAGATAGTAAATTAGAAACTTGATTTCATCACGTGTACCTGATTCTAATGAGAAATCTGATAAGCGCTTTCGTAAGCCAGCATGATAAAATATTTGCTGAGTGTAAACTGTTCACTAAGAGGGCGACCTGGGTTAGAAAGTGAGCAGCGCTCAAGGGTATGCTATGCTGGATGATGTCAGCTACGCAAACAGATAGTAGCAAGTAGTGTAACTTGTGTAATTGTACAGTATGTACGTGGTGAAGGTCTGCCTGGCCAGCTAATATGAAGTGCAATCTGGAGGAAGCCTATCATTATCAAGCTGAAGAATAAACTGAGTGCTGAACTACAAGACCCTCTCCTGATAATCCTTTCGAGGCTACTACAACATATGACCATTGTTTGATGTGTAAGTCCAATGGCCCCTCTTCCCCTTGGGTGGTCCTTTCCGTGGCTCTCCATGAAGGGACGGATTTTACGGTCCATGTTCAGTAAATGGCGAATCATGAGCGTCTGAAATTAAAGTTTAGTGGTGTTCTTCAATGTGTGCAGACATTCCCATGCAAGCAGGATATTAACCATTTTAAAGCAGACAAAACAAGTTAAGTTATAAAGCTAATATTATTTTTTCTCTCCACCGAAGCCAAGAAGTAATGACGGTGTAGGGCTACCATTATGGCACTCACATTTTCAGCAAGAATTTTACTGTTGTTGTTTCACTTTGGGGCTTGGGTATCGTGATCATGTAACCCCGTGTACTTGGATGTGTGTGGAACTGTCAGATAAGCTGTGTCATTGTCATGGCTGTAGTAGTGTGTGTATTTGTAACTGAGGGAGGAGACCGTGGTCTTAAGTTAGAAACCATCTCGGCATTTGCCTGGAGTAGAAATGGACAACCAATTCTAGGACAAGAGAGGTAGGGATCGAACCCAACTCTGTATGCTGCAAAGTTTGGACCAAGGCTGCGGTCTTGGAATAGCACAGAGTTCGCTATGCAGCGGGAATCTGTGGTAGTTATGGTCTGTTCCATAGGCCTAGATGGGTTCCTTCTGTTTTCATTTATCTTGTATTTCAGAGGGGAGTGTGAGACTGATATTTTGGTTTAACTTTATAAACTGTTCTCAGGAAATTTCCTGAAGTTCGTGTCTAAATTCAGCTTTTGTGTTCTACGTGCGAAAGGTAAGGACTTCAATTTAAGTTTCTGCTAGGAATTCTATGCGCCTAAGTCTACCGTTTGTGCTTATTTTTCTGCAACAATATTTTCTTTTCTTTGTATTCACCTCTCTCTTCGTTTCACTGGCTAGTTGCATTCCCGGATTTGAGCAATCGTATTATGTGAAACACGGTGTTGATGTGCGAGTGCTTTCGTCACGTAATTTCTGGAGTCGACTATTTCGAAGGAGCCGCGGCAGTGCTCCGCAATATTTCATTAACCGGGGGTGCATTCAAATTAAATATCTGTCTATTCTATAATGTTGAGCTCATGTTTTGTGCAAACATATTGACATCATTAGTGTGAACGTACAATCAAATTCTAATTGAAGGGGTCATTGTGCCTTAGTGGTACAGTACATTCAATTAATATGATTGTATTTGCCCTGTGGTGTATAAAAAAAACGATTTGTTTCTGTTGTTGGGTAACAAGGTTATGACGTGTTATGACACGATCCTTAGCTGTCCAGTGAACGGGGTAGATCACTTGCTGAGGACATAAAAAATAACATAATTTTAATATTCAGCACATCCGCTATCTTAAGTTACTCAAAACATTAAATGAAATTAGAGGCCAGATATGAGGTCCTGTAAAAGATTTACCATGCCAAGTTTCACTGCGCTCGGGAGATTATGTCACAAGAAAAGTCCATTTAAATAGTTAAACATTGTTTGGCTGTCATGTTCTTATCAGATTTTTTGAAAGTCCTGTAAACAAACTTACCTTAGTATCCTCTATTATCATTCAAAATTTCAAGTTGAGAGCAGAGAAGTGAAAATCAGGGGCTCTGTGTTAATAAGGCTAGCAACCTGCTTCACTTTTTCTCTAGACCTGCTAAAATGGATTGAGGAAGCTTCGGACCTATGAAAGTGATGGATTCCCACTCCAATCTGACATATCAGGGACTCAGTGGAAACGAACAGGCAATCGAACTGGTATTCGATGGGGTGCTATTAATATATGAGGGTGGTTATGGAAGGAAGAAAGTAGAGCTTGCTGAATCAGCAAGTAGGATGGGTTGGCTATTCTAGGGTTTAGTGAAGTTCAGAGGAGGAAGCAGAAGATTAAAAAGTTTACCTGTCGGGTGTTAAACGGGACAAAGTAGGGAGTAGAGTTGTATGTCAAGAGAATCTTAGAATGTAATATAGTTTCTGTGTGGTACGTAAATGAACGAGTAATGTGGAAAGATTTGGAAATGTCAGATCGGGTCAGGATTGTTTCAGTGCGCTCCATGTAAAGGATCGGATGAGGACGAAGTAGACAGATCTTATGAGGCACTGAGTGATGTGGTAGTGAGAGTCAACAATAAGGATAGTGTAGTACTGATAGGGGATTTCAATGCTAGGATAGGAAGTTGGACTGAGGGGTATGAGAAGGTAAAGGGTAAGTGGGGTGAGAATTGGGAAGCAAACACCAATGGGAAATGTTTACTGTGGTTACCTGTTGCGAACTGATTTTCGAGGCATAAGGAAATACACATCAACACATGTGAGGGTAGAGCAACCAGGTCAATAATAGACAATATCATTGCTGACTTTGAATTTAGGGAATTGATAAGGAATTGCAGGGTATTCAGGGCCTTTTTTGATGAAACAGACCACAAACTGATCTGTTGTGAAAGAAGCATAGTTAGACCTAAATTGCAGAAAATGAGGTCTATTTGCAGACGGACTAGGGCAGAACATCTCCAGGACAAGGAACATAGGCAGAGATACCTTGAAATGATTGATGAGAAATTCTAATGCGTAGATGGTAAACTATTTTAGGACATAGAAATAGAGTGGTCAAGATAGAGGGAAGCGGTACTAGAAGTAGCAAAAGCATGATTTTGTACAACAGTGTGTCAAGACAGGAAAAAACGCACATCCTGGTGGAATGACATAGCGAAGGAAAAAGACTCATAAGAACGCTTATAAAAATGGCTCCAAACAAGGAATCCGGCAGACAGCGAGCTATATCTAATCGAAAGGAACAGAACCAAACAAGTAATAGTGGAATCTAAAAGGAAAGTATAGGAGGAATTTGGTGACTAATTAGAGACGTTACTTCAAGTGGGAGTAAAGCCTTTTGGAGTGTCATAAAGAATCTTAGAAATGGAGGATAAGAGAAAATGAGTAGTGTTTGTGGTAATTCGAAGAAACTCATTATTGATGCCAAGGAAAAACTAGGAAGATGGCAGGAATACTTCGAAAACTTGCTGAATATTAATGGAGACCTATTTGGCAATGTGGTAAATTTTGAGATTCTGCAGAAAAATGAAGCCGGGACCAGGACGACGGTTGAGGAAGTAGGGAGTGTGGTAAATAAGCTAAGTCACAGAGTGGCAGGTGTATATAAAATTCGGCCAGTAATGGTAAAATATATTGGGGAAACAGGGCTGAAATGGTTGCTTAGGATAATCGAATTGGAATGAGTTTTAGGAAATGTAACCTCTGACTGGAAAAAAGTTGTAATCGCACCAATTTATAAGCAAGGTAATGTAATGTTTTCCTTTGCTCCACGTTGAGCGTACAAATGTAACGGTTTCTTTAGCCCTCACTTTTGCGTGACAAATGTAATGCTTCTACTGGCCCTGCCTTGCACTTTGAAATATTTTCTCTGCCTAAGATATGTTGTTTTAATGGGCGCCAAGACCTCAACGCTATGTTGAAATCTAAATTTATATTTAACAACACCTAGCTCTGGTAGAACACCTTCAAGAATCTATTCACTCAGATCGTGGTATGATTTGATCATTAACCCAACAAACAATTGTATCAGGAGAAGGAATTGGTCTATATCTAATGCTACCTACTGAAAGCAAAGATTGCATGGTTAAAAGAAATGAATTTATTATATAAAACAAGTATGGCAAAATTAATAGTAATAATAATATATTCTGAATTTAAATTGGAGCGTTGCGATTTGAATATTACCGCTAGAAAATAACGTGAAAACGGAGTCGGATAAATTACTGATTTTACTCTTATTCCCAAGCTATGAAGTTACTGAAATACTGTAAATGAAAAAAAAAAGACGAGAGATTACGTAGTTCTGAGTCATTCGCGCTTACCACTGGAAATTGCCGAAGCATTTCCCTCGTACTGGATGTTGAAGAGAGCATCCCACAGCCTCCTGGACGTCGTCATCTTCTTCGTTAGTTGATGAGATACTTGTAGATATGATAACTTTATGGTCCGAACATCGGAGCCAATCACAGTACAACCACACTGGTTAAGTTTTACAAAGATAGTCGCCTAGCCTCCACGACACGCAAACCATATATGCACACGTCGCCTCCCCTCTCTGGACCCGGCTTCTTCTCGCCCGCTCTCCTCTGATTGGCTGAGCCACCACGCGCTACCCCCCTCCTCAGGGTCATTACACTCGGCGCGAGGATGATGTCGATTACCGTTCCAGACTATTTCGCCTTTTCTTGAAGCAGCAACCCAGGCTTGCGTCATGCTTCTTGACAAGAATAAGCCTGTAGCCGAATTCCCAGTGACTCATCTCTCTCATAATACCCTAACTGACAAAACTCCATAAAATTCCGTAATCATATAATTTTCTATGATAAAGTTGTTCGTAATAATTTGCTTGATAGTGTTTTCTATGACATAGAAAACCTATCTGTAGGCGTATAATTTTATAAAAATGCTCCAAAAAATACCTTAATAATAATAATAATAAGTTAATAATAATAATAAATTAACATGAAAACTTCTCTTGGCTGAACAATTTGCCGCGTAAATAAATATAGAATGGCTTCCTACTGACATGTCAGTGGCGTAAAATACCCTCGAAAAACACGTTACATATTCGCCTCGGATCATCGGATGATTTACCGTGACGACGGTCCATTATCCGATTATCCCAGACACGTTAATAATCCCCATCCAAAATACATATTACATAAATGAAATCACATACTAAGACACCCAGGAATAGCAAGCTTAGTTATGGAAGGAAGGGTCGAGGACAAAAACTGTAGGGGTAGACCCAGGTTAGAATATGTTAAACAGATTGCCTCCGATGTAGGGTGTCGGAGCTATGTAGAGATGAAACGATTAGCTCAGGACAGGGAGGCATGGAGCGCTGCATCAAACCAGTCAAAAGACTGAAGACTCAAACAACAACAACACCCTAAATTACATATATATACACTCATAACTTTTCTTTACGCACTTTGCGTCAAAGTTTGTTGTCACTATGGATTGCACTTTGCAACCAGTCCAATGTTTTTCATATAGAATACTGTTCCACGGATATTTCCGCCTCTCAAATTTCTCTATGTTGGAAAAATAGACATAAATAATGTGTGTGCACTATGTATATAAGATTCACATCACACGCATCAAAGGTGTTCTGATATATTTATCACCACAGAACTTACTAATTTCACTGGAGGTCCCTTCCTTATGGTGAAATTTAATCTCACTGATCTCACTGAGCCCACGATCACACTATTGTGGCAGCGCCTCGTGACCATAATACTTAATCTCTCTGTATATTACACAAAATTAATATTGACTTCTGAAAAAAAAAAAACAGTAAGTGCGCATTACATATAACACCAAATATTTCTGTGCCATAATCGCCCTGTCTTCTTAAGTTCCCGTAGACCATATTCTACTTAATACTAGTTCTCAACACAGAACAGTTCTCCTCACACAAATAATACCATTGTACAAATTACCTTAAATTACACACTTACAAATCTTACATGGTGAGGCCGTAAACAGAAATCACGTGTGCTGTTATGTATGAGTTTCATGAAGGACTGTCTCGCCTTCTGATGGCCCATCTTTTGTCTCGTGGACGCCTTAAGCAAAAATACCCTGTTCAAGTGCTCACCCATCTCTTGGAGACAAATGGGAATTCACCAGCGCTACCAAATTCTGGCCTTGGTGTATCGAGACATTTTAGTGCTCAAGAGCATCCGACAATCCCGTCATATTTCCCTGTACCTTAAAACACACAATTACTTACATACTACCCCCCTGTGTGACTTCTGATATGCCTGCCTGGAAGACCAGATCTTCCACGCACCAAACACCACTCTTACTTTATGACACATACTTTCGTAGACTACGTATATTTCTCAGTGTCTGTAACGATGCCCTGTTGCTACTGTCCACACATGTTAATCCTACTTTCCTCTGGTGTCACACCTCTACTCGACACTCTATGGCCTAAAAATGTCACTTCTGACTGACAGAATGACGACTTAGACAGCTTCAAAGTGAACCCTGCCTGATCTAACTTCTGAAAAACTATATCTAAATGACGTAGATGCTCCTCAAAACTGCGTGAACTAATTACCATATCATCAATGTAAATGGTTACAAACTCTCCTGTGTCATCCCCTAATGCGATGTTTAATGCCCTAATTAAAGCTGCTGAACTACTCGTTAACCCATAAGGTGTTCTACAAAATTGATGAAGGTTATATTTATGACTAAAAGCTGTAAATGGTCTATCTTCGTACATAAGTGGCACTTGCCAAAAACTGGAACTCAAATCTACACAAGTGAAATACTTCTTCCCCTCAAATGGTTGCATTAATTCCTCTATTGACATAGATTTCAGCTGATCTGAACTAATTCTACTGTTAACCAAACGAGCGTCTAAACAAATACGAACTGTGCCGTCGGCCTTGGGTACCGTGATCAAAGAATTAACATATGGACTGTTAGAGTGCTCAATAATCCCATCTTCAAGCATCTGGTTAATTTGTGCCTCAACTGCACTCTGATAAGCGAAAGGTACAGGATATCTATGTCCTGTGAATACTGACCTATCAATAACGTTCAATGAATGTGTATAGCAATTGGCCATACCAATGCGATCCTCAAAAACTCTCCTATTACACAATAACACATCATAGAGCCGAACACACTGTTCCACCTCTATATTTCCCTGAAATGCAGCATCACGTAACGAGTCCTCTAGACTTCCGTTCGTAATCACACTGCCCACAAAACATGGCGAACCCCGCTCTACGGCTGGCGATATCTCATTTAAAGTACAAATTACACCTACAACACTACTTCTCTGAATATGGTCACTGAACGCTACTTCTACTTCAGAATCTCCCCATTTAAATTTCAAACTCCCTACATCATAATATAAGTTACCAGACACTCTACTTAGCCACTCTGAACCCAATATAACACTGAATACTAAATTTGGAATTACAAGGCAAATCTGCTTCTCTACATGATTATTAATTTTAATTTCTACTAAAACTTGCTTAGAAATTACTTTAGACCTCTTCCCAACAGCTGTGATAACAAAAGTGCTTTTAATTGGCATCTCCTCAAAATTTACTCCAGTTCCTTTCATTTTATCATAAAATGCACTACTTATGCAACTCTTCATACAACCACTATCAATTAAAACATCTGTGTACGCCTCGGACACGTTAAATTTAACTATGGGGCTCTTACTGACAACCTCCTGAATAATACCTTCATCATTTAGTTCATGTATTAATTCATTTCTTACATTTAGGTCATAGGGTTCCTGTATAAGTGTATGGACAGGGCATGTTATAGACTGAGATTCTGACCTTACATCGCAGCCTGGTTCGTGTTTAAAGCATTGCTACCGCTTGGTGTAGTACTACTCACTACTGCACTGGTCTGGTTGTTCTGGGTTGTATTAACGGTATCTCTCTGTCCGTTATTACCATTGGGCTGATTCCCTCCTTGACCCCTGTTCTGGTTATAATTATTATTGTTATTATACCTCCCTTGGTTACCACTAAAATCATTATTTCGGCCTTGATTTCCCCTGAATTCATTATTTCTACCTTGGTAGTTTGTACCATACCCATTTCCTCTGTACTGGTTTTGCTGATTATTATTATTATTATTATTATTATTATTATTTTGGTTCCCCCTATTTTGAACGCTGGCCCCTTCGCCACTGTTCCCTTGAACTTCCTGATTCCTATTCTCATTAGGCCTGTTATTATGGTTACCCTGGTTCCTGCCGAAATTCTCCTCGTAACCACCTCTTCCCAGAGCATCGAATGTACTTAATAAATTTTCCACTTGTGAAATAGATTTAACATTTTGTATACAGGCAGCTTCTTTGATTCTATATGGAAAATGTCTTAGTAATAGCCTGACTACATCACTTTCCTCCTTCAAACCATCCAGATATTTTCACGTTAATACCTGTCCTAAAAAGTACTCGGTCATAGTGTAGTTGCCTCTCGGGTTATATTTCCCACACACAATTCCCTCACGATGCTGAGACTGAATGACCTCATTCCAAAATTTCTCACAAAATTTAACTTTAAAATCTGCAATATTCTCGAAATTGTCTCTGTAGACAGCAAACCAGTTTCTTGTCTCCCCTACAAATGCTTGCTCTAAAATCTCAACTACCTGGCACCACTCAATACTACCATCTTCCAACCTCTCCCCTAATTTATTTTCTATTGTATTCATGAACTCCATTGGACAACCCTGCCGATTACTGAATTTGCCTAGTTCTATTTCCCTGTGTGTGCTATTCACATAAACTGGCCTACTCTGACTATTTTCCTGCCTAATTCTAGCTTTCAACTTCTGTTCTAATTCAGCAATTTTCTCCTCAGCTTTTCTTTCAATATTAGTTACAGTTAACCTAATGCTCCCTTCCGATGCTTCAACTTTACCACTTAACTGAGCTTGTTTCTCATTAATCTCATTAATGCATTCCTTATTCCTCTCCCTTAAAGCATTAACTTCAGTGATTATTTCTGTATGTACTTTATCAATTCTTCCCCCCAGCTGTTCTTTAACCTCTTTAGTTGCTACCTGAATTTTGTCAATTTCTCCCCCCAATTGCTTTTTGACCTGCTGTGTTTCAAGTTGCACTAGTTCTTTTAAATTTTCAGCCTGTGTACCGATTCTAATTTCTAACTCCTCCTGTACTTTTCCTAATTTTCTGTCTACATCTGCAATAATCTCTTTAGCTTTTTCTTCCATCACCCCTCTGATTTCACCTCTAATCTGCTCAAATTTCTTATCTAATTTTAGATTGTTCTCTTCAAATTTCTCATTTAATTTATTGCTCACTTCCTTACTGCTCTGTTCCAATTTAGCGTTTAGAGCCTCTGTACTCTCTTTATTTTCCCTACTGTTTTGTTCAAGTTTAGCATTATTTTGTTCGAGTTTAGCATTGTTTTGTTCAAGTTTAGCGTTTAAACTATCGCTCAATTCCCTATTACTCTCTTTATTTTCCCCACTATTTTGTTCGAGTCTAGCGTTTAAAGCGTCTGTACTTATTTTATTTTGTTGCATAAACTGAAGAAGCAAACTCTCTAACCCTGCTTGACTGTTTTGATTACCCCCCTCAGTATCGGGATTTACCTCCGACATCCCTGTACTGCTTTCATTTCCAAGACTAGCCATACTGCTCGTATCTTCACTATCCAACTGGTGACCACTACGCAACTTCATCTCTTCCTCAACACTACCCATGCTGATACACACCGATAAATGAAAAACCCCCAAAATACAGGCACAGAAATATATACCCTTCTCCTTCCACAAATGTTATTAGGTTTTTGGTCTCACGTTGGTAGCGACAAGTGTAACGGTTTTACTTAGGCCTCACTGTTGGGTGACAAATGTAATGTTTTCCTTTGCTCCACGTTGAGCGTACAAGTGTAACGGTTTCTTTAGCCCTCACTTTTGCGTGACAAATGTAATGCTTCTACTGGCCCTGCCTTGCACTATGAAATATTTTCTCTGCCTAAGATATGTTGTTTTAATGGGCGCCAAGACCTCAACGCTATGTTGAAATCTAAATTTATATTTAACAACACCTAGCTCTGGTAGAACACCTTCAAGAATCTATTCACTCAGATCGTGGTATGATTTGATCATTAACCCAACAAACAATTGTATCAGGAGAAGGAATTGGTCTATATCTAATGCTACCTACTGAAAGCAAAGATTGCATGGTTAAAAGAAATGAATTTATTATATAAAACAAGTATGGCAAAATTAATAGTAATAATAATATATTCTGAATTTAAATTGGAGCGTTGCGATTTGAATATTACCGCTAGAAAATTACGTGAAAACGGAGTCGGATAAATTACTGATTTTACTCTTATTCCCAAGCTATGAAGTTACTGAAATACTGAAAATGAAAAAAAAAGACGAGAGATTACGTAGTTCTGAGTCATTCGCGCTTACCACTGGAAATTGCCGAAGCATTTCCCTCGTACTGGATGTTGAAGAGAGCTTCCCACAACCTCCTGGACGTCGTCATCTTCTTCGTTAGTTGATGAGATACTTGTAGATATGATAACTTTATGGTCCGAACATCGGAGCCAATCACATGTACAACCACACTGGTTAAGTTTTACAAAGATAGTCGCCTAGCCTCCACGGCGCGCAAACCATATATGCACACGTCGCCTCCCCTCTCTGGACCCGGCTTCTTCTCGCCCGCTCTCCTCTGATTGGCTGAGCCACCACGCGCTACCCCCCTCCTCAGGGTCATTACACTCGGCGCGAGGATGATGTCGATTACCGTTCCAGACTATTTCGCCTTTTCTTGAAGCAGCAACCCAGGCTTGCGTCATGCTTCTTGACAAGAATAAGCCTGTAGCCGAATTCCCAGTGACTCATCTCTCTCATAATACCCTAACTGACAAAACTCCATAAAATTCCATAATCATATAATTTTCTATGATAAAGTTGTTCGTAATAATTTGCTTGATAGTGTTTTCTATGACATAGAAAACCTATCTGTATGCTTATAATTTTATAAAAATGCTCCAAAAAATACCTTAATAATAATAATAATAATAATAAGTTAATAATAATAATAAATTAACATGAAAAATTCTCTTGACTGAACAATTTGTCGCGTAAATAAATATAGAATGGCTTCCTACTGACTTATGTCAGTGGCGTAAAATACCCTAGAAAAACACGTTACATATTCAGGAAAGATTTCAATAGTTATAGAAACATTTCCTTGATAAGTGCCCTGGGCAAAGTGCACTCAGGGATTGTAGAAAGGAGAGTTCGATCATTGACCAAGAGTAAGATGGATAAAAACCAGTGTGGCGTTAGACCACAGTGAGGATATCATGATCAAATGTTTAGTGTACGCCATGTTCTTAAGAAGTGATACGAGATGAATAAACATCTGTGTTTGTGTTTAGTAGATCTAGAGAAGGTGAACGATAGAGTAAGATGCTGAGCATCCTCAGGGATATGGTATGGAGGGAAGGCTGCTGTGGGTAATCAAAAGTATTTATGTTGATAATCAGGCCACATTGAGCGTTAATGGTAGGATAAGTTCTTGATTCAAGGTTGATACTGGAGTGAGACAAGGCAGTAAACATCTTACCACATCTGTTTATTTTATGTATGGACCATTTGCTGATAGGCATAAACTGGCTGGGTGGGATTAAATTAGGTGGAAACCAGATAAGCAATCTGGCCAATGCTGATGACATGATTGTAATGACAGTCTCCGTCGAAAGCTTAGAGGCTAACATGTTAGAACTTGAACAGAAATGTAGGGAGTGTGGTATAAAAATCAGCATTTCAAGGACAAAGGTTATGCCGGTAGGCAAGCAACACAAGAAAATAGAATGCCAGATGAAAAATCCACAGCCTGCTTCCAGTCTCCGACCGGGTCAGGAATGGAATGAATGAAGCCCCCATCTAGCGGCGAGGGTATGAACTGTGCCGGCTGCCGAGGCCTGACGCACTCCCCTGGGGCAATGATTAAATGAATGACATGAAATGAAATGATAGTGGAGAGTGTTGCTGGAATGAAATTTTGACAGGGAAAACCGGAGTACCCGGAGAAAAACCTGTCTGCCTCCGTTTTGTCCAGCACAGATCTCACATGGAGTGACCGGGATTTGAACCACGGACTCAGCGGTGAGAGACCGGCGTGCTGCCGCCTAAGCCATGGAGGCTTCAGAATGCCAGATAGGAGGAGCTAAATAGGAGCGGTTGGAACATTTTAAGTACTTAGGCTGTGTATTCTCTGAGGATGGAAATACTGTAAGGGGAGAGAAATAGATTCGGAGTGCAGAAAAGCTAATGCAATGAGTTCTCAGTTGCAATCTACAGTATTCTGCAAGATGGAGGTTGGTGAAGCTACAAAACTCTCCCTACATCGCTCAGTATTACGACCGTCCTTGTATGGTGTTAGAAAATTATTAAGTTCAAACATGTAACTTAAAAAAAACTGATAAACAAAAACAATAGGGTGGCATACGATATTGAAATATTTAAAATTACTTTTCTGGCTGAAATGTTTGCACTGAAACTTCGCAGAGTGAATGTATGTTCTGCGTTTAGTATGTAGACTTATAATATTGTTCAATTATTTTCAAAAAATCAAGCTGGAACCAATCAAATTTAAAAAAATATGTTTATACTATAAGCGATTGAAGATGAACTCCGTATAATGAACTATTATAATATTTATCTAATGACATTGAATTTTGTAGCTTACTTTTCGTGAATATAGAAGAGGAGCATTTGACTTTTCTTAAAATTAACTCCTGTGACTCGTTACAGAAAGATGCCATCTTGTGGGAAACGTCATGAATACCGATACAGAAAGCTATAATTATATCCTAGCACGTAATTTTTCATAGTAGTGGTGATGGTGGAGATTGCTTTTAGGGGTGTAATACTGAGGTTACGTAGTCGGTAGCATGCTGAACTGCTATGCCCAAGATCGCGGGTTCAAACCCGGCCTAAGTCGTCGGATTTTTTAGCGAGTTAAAATCCTTCAGTATGCCTTCCTTCGAAGGTGAAGTAAAGCCGGCGGGTCAATGTCATACATGTATGGCATGTAAAAGAACCTACCACTACAATTGGTAGTGTGTAGCCAAATTTGTAGTTTATTTGGTTAGAAACGCTCTATCAAGTTCCAAATTTCACCGCTAGGTGTCAGTGACAGTGGCATCTGGTAGCCAAAGTTGATACTACTTGAAATTTGAACTTGCTTGGAGCCTACGGGCGTTCAAATAAAATACCCCGCTATGGCCATTGGCAGCAATTCATAAATAATCCTAATAATAATCTACCACAGTTTTCTTTATCCGTTCCGTAAGACATAGTCCTAGATTATACACATGTTATTTACTGTAAAGGAACTTATTTATTTTACTTATGTTCTACTGAACCAGTCTCTCAGTAAGTTATTTTTTTATTTATTTTTAGCGTATGGCTTTTAAAGTCCGGGAGTGTCCGAGGACATGTTCGGCTCGCCAGAGTTTGTAGCTGCTTCAAGTGGACACCCATGTGGTGAGCTACAAGTATCGTCGCATGTGGAGTGTTGTCTGGGGAGGAAAGTGCGAATGTAAGGACGAGGAATTGGAAGGTAGCGGCTGTGGCCTATAGTTAGGGACCAACCCCGGCATTTGCCTGGAAGGAAGATGGGAAATCACAGAAAACCATCTTCAAGGTTGCCGGTGGGGGGATTCGAACCTCCTCGCCTCCCGGATGTGAGCGACTGCCTGCACCCACGCCGTAACGACCACGGCTAACTCACCCGTTATTTATGTATTAAGCCTTTTCGTGTAACTTTGGACACATTACTTCCAGTGCTGGAGGTGTATCGATGAACTTATCTTGAGAAACGATGAATGGTTTGTTTTAAGACAGTACAGGTGCATTGGTACGATACTAAGACCATTTTATTTTCTTCATATATTATTTTTATGTTCATTGTCTGCATATTGAGTGTTGAGTTTGAAATTGTTGCTCTATACTTTATCACAAAGTGATAAAGTCCCTGAGCCAGGAAAATTAACCATACGAGATTAATATCCCCTTATCCTTTCTGTAGGGAATGTACCGTGAGCCTACATCACATGGAAAATTCTTTTAACTAGCAGGACAGTTTTTAGATGGAAATGAACTATAGAATACATGAAAATAGGTTCCATAATTTTTCACGGATCTACTTGGTATTCTTTATTTTATTTTGTAATTTTGTCAATTCACTTTTCTATTTACTTTATGTAATGTATTTATTTTATGAATGCGTCACAAACACTCAGACCCTGAGCCAGGAAAATTAACCATTCGAGAACAAAATTCCCTTACCCCTACTGGAAATCGAACCCTGGACCCACTGAGCCAAAACCTAGCATGCTAACCAAATAGCCACTGAGCCGGACAGTGACTTAAAAGGTCTCCCACCACTCCTGGCCGATGCGCAGTAGTAGGGCAAAGATCATGCTCTAACGTCTGATGTGTAACTTTGGCCCACGTTTTTCAATGCAATGAAATATGGACTTATCCACTTTGGCGATGAGCTCCTCGAATGCCGATAAGTAGCCTCTGTTGTTGTGTAGTTGTTAAATTATTTTAGGGGCTTGGGACATTCTGGTCTTCAGCCCCATGTACTTGGTTGACTGATAACCTGTGTTTCGGTGGTGAATGTAATAGTGTAACTGTAGTTATTCGATTCTAGAATTGGGGTAGGTGCACCGCGACTGGAAACTCGGTATCATCTCTGAATTTGTCTTACGGAAGTACGACCTCTGACTGTGCCGGGACTCAAACCTTTGATCTCCAAACATCCAGCTCCCTCTTTCAGTTGTGGTGCGTGACATAACACGCAAGGCTATGGTACGGGGTAAATGCGTATCCCCATGAAGGCACTAGATAAGGATTTTTGTCACGTCGTGGAACCATTACTGACCTCCTTGGAAACATCGTCCCTCAGATTAAAATATCTTCCATGTAAATGCTCCCAAATTTGTAGTTTGTTATAGAACCTTTGAAATTGATGTCTTCGATGCACCCTGCTCATTAAATAATGTACCCTTCAGAGTTTCTAAACTATTTCCCCTGTGTTCTAAAGATAAATAACGAATGATCGATCATTTTGGTCTGCTATGACTCCATCCATCATTATGTAAAGTAACCGATAAAGGTACGGCAAGGTAATAACCAAGTCTCAAGACAGACGGGTGGACTCATCAAAAGCTCATGTTCGTTTTGTAATTTATGAGTTGACGGGTAATGGAAATAAAGTCGCCAGTAATGTTATAATAAGCGACCTCCACGATGCCCTAATGCCGTAACGCCCTCCTCTTGTGCAAGAGCAGTATAGCTTGGTTTTGGTTGTAGAGTCATCTACTGCTGACCATTTCTGTCTTAATTTCCAAATTAGACTAATGGCAGTAGGAGTGAGGAACAAGTGTGAAGATCTAAATTTCATCTGCATTAGAATTATGATGAGAATCTGTATGCAGATTAGCCTATCACATGTACAGAACGAGGCCTTTTAAGGGAAGTTCAAATTAGTGCCCACTGCACGGACATTTGTACGTGGTGTACGTATCCATGGTGTAACTAACACCATGTACGTAACCCATTCATACAGACTACAGATCCGGAAGTCCTGGGTTCGTCCTGGCTCTTCCACAAAAAGAAAATGAATTCTGGTCTGAGGGCTAAAACGGGGTACACTCTGCCTCTTGAGGCAAAACTGAGTGGAGATGGGTTCGATTTTCACCTCAGCTGACTAGAAGTGGATTTTCGTGGAATCCCACTTCTACTCCAGGTAAATGACGGGATGCTTCCTAACTTCACACCACGGCCACTTCCTTCTAAATCCTAGCCTCAATTACAAATACACACACTACTACAGCCATAAAAATAACATTGGTTATTAGAGATATTACATACACACCCCCAGTTCCATTGAGATACATTGCCTCGATATCTCAAATACACTAAATGACTTCATTACAAATAAGTAGTGTGTACCGTTAGCGTCAATTCTTTGAGCTATGACAGCGATCTTGAACAATTTTCTGGACTACAAGTATTGCTCAAGGAGGCCATAAAACTGAAATCGCACTGCTGTTGGTTCGAGGCAGGCATTTGGGTTGTGTATTTGTGTTGTTCTTAATTCTTTATCTAGGTTGAGAGGGGTGAGAAGTGTTACACAGGAGCACGACACGGCGTAGTTAAGCTGTCAAGCATCATATCCACAATGGGCATCGCAACACATGAGCTAAGTTGAGTGACCCCCGTTTTAACCAGAATTAAGGATATTGGTAGAACAGGAAATCGAATCCAGGATCTTTGGGAAAGGAGTCTCAATTCAATACACGTTGGGATGCGAAGTGAAGTGGACACAGGTGCAGGAACAGCCGTAAATCAATTAAGTTTACAACACAAGTTAATTCTACGTGTATGTCTAAGTATTTACCTTAATTACAAAAGCTCACCAGGTATATCAGTAATTTGAAACGTAGCGGTTAACAACCAAACAGTCTATAACGCAACAGCTCGCCACGATAGATGAAATGAAAATCCACAGCCTGCTTCCAGTCTCCGACCGGGTCAGGAATGGAATGAATGAAGCCCCCATCTAGCGGCGAGGATATGAACTGTGCCGGCTGCCGAGGCCTGACGCACTCCTCTGGGGCAATGATTAAATGAATGACAGATGAAATGAAATGATAGTGGATAGTGTTGCTGGAATGAAATTTGACAGGGAAAACCGGAGTACCCGGAGAAAAACCTGTCTGCCTCCGTTTTGTCCAGCACAGATCTCACATGGAGTGACCGGGATTTGAACCACGGACCCAGCGGTGAGAGGCCGACGTGCTGCCGTCTAAGCCACGGAGGGTTCTCGCCACGATAGATGTAACGACTCATAAGTGTTGCAAACTGATACACATACACACTTATGGTAGTGTAATAGACTAACGGAGTAAAAATCATAATTGGTAAAAAAATCGACTCTCTACAAATCTTAATTGGAAACATCTGTTGCTTAATAATTGTAAATACTCTTGTACCAGCCACGGTGGCCAAGAGTTCTAACGCATTAGATCGTGCCTCACTGGCATCAGTAGAATGTGAGTTTGACTCCTATTAAAGGGTACCTTGAGCCCGAAACTTCAAGGCCAGATGGTAAATAGAGTATTGGAAGTGACACACATTTGAGAATTCGAGTAAGCCCCACAACGGGTCTTACCAACACAGTGCTGTTGCGGCGAGAGCAGTAGTTACCTCAGTAGATGTAACTTTGCCAGGCAGTGAAGAGATGTCTGCTCGCGGTTGCTGAATTGGATAGACCATCGGGCTGTAAATCCGAAGCCGAAGGTCCCATGTTTTAGTCCTGGTCATGTTTGACATTTTAATTCTCTGTTCAACATAATGATAGCATGTACTTCATATACGCATCACGTCTTAACAGCTGAAAACACGCATTTGGCACTGAAAAAAGATGGTTAAAATTTATTTGACGTAAGAACGGGTTTATCTGAAATTTTCAATAAATATAATGGATATAGTCAAACGTGGCTTGCATAACGTACCGGTACCTTACTTACGTGAGTACCAAATCAAATACAGTGCGTCTTGTTGGATTACCTTTCAGCTGTGAGGTGTCATTCGCCCGTGCACAAAATACTTCAGCATTTTTGTCTTACAGTCATAATTTTTCAGGATGATAATTACGGTGATCTAGCGGAATATAAAGTAATAGAGTCAATGTTCAATTAACGCGATTACATTTTATTTACACGATGCCATAGGGGACTTCTCCCAAGTATAGAAACTTACCAATTTTGAAAGGTTTTCGTAATAGGCGATTACAGTAGACTAGGGGTACGGCCACGATGACGCCTCTTAACCAGTTGTCATTTAATATAGCGTATGCTGCCGTCTATTATAAATAGGCCTATAGTAAAATCTACCTTCAACGGAATTGAACGACTCGTAAATATTTCCGTTAAAGATAGGTTTCCGGTTAACGGAGGTAGGCCTTTGTTAAAATAATTAAACCATGAACACGTATGTAAGGGACTTAAAAAGAAAAAAGGAAAAAGAGAACGGTGTGCATACCTGATTCATTGTTGTATTTACACATTTCTACTGCAAATTAATAATGTACTCAATCGGTCATGTTAAGATCAGGCACAACTCTTGCTTTCGAAGCCATAATGGCTACTGCCTTACTATGTCAGTAATGTAGCTTAGAATTGAAAATGAAAATCAACAGCCTGCTTCCAGTCTCCGACCGGGTCAGGAATGGAATGAATGAAGCCCCCATCTAGCGGCTAGGGTATGAACTGTGCCAGCTGCCGAGGCCTGACGCACTCCTCTGGGGCAATGATTAAATGAATGACAGATGAAATGAAATGATAGTGGAGAGTGTTGCTGGAATGAAATTTTTGACAGGGAAAACCGGAGTACCCGGAGAAAAACCTGTAGCTTAGAATTGCTCAGTTAAAAGCTGAATTCTAATCTGATTGACAAGGGCTTGTGAGAAAGACAGGGATATGTCGATTGACCGATCATTGAAGCGGGCATTAGGAAACGCTTGGGCAATAGGAAACAGGCAATTAGCCGAACGTTTTGACATGGAAGTTGGAGAACAAAAGAAGGAAGACCTATTTGCACATTCCTTGTTAGCTACAGATTAAAATGTTACAGCAGACAAGGTAGAAATTCACAGGGTAGCTGAACATTTTGTAAACAGTGCATTATGGAACTCGGAAATCTTCCGTTAATATGCGTATTTTGATTTCCATTGTGAAACACAGCTTCTGTATAATGAAGAGATTTAAGATATTTTCACCCCTAAGTTCACAGGACCATCAAATATTTCTGTTTAAGACAACTTTCCGCTTAACCTTTTAACTGCTATGTATTTCCAGATGAATGAACATCCATGTGCTGAGTCTTTTCACACATCTTAGCCCCATTCTACATAAAGGCCCTAAATTAATTCACCATATTCCCCCTTCTTCTTATTGGTTCCAGGGACAGATGACCTCGTAGTTCCGCCCCTTAAAACAACAATAACTAACTAATAACTAACTTATTGGTTCCATATATCACTATTACATTGGGTTACATTTTACACACATGTACTCAAATACGATTCTTTCAGGGGCGCAGTCGGAAAAAAAAATCATGGGGGAGGTATAGTGGATCTGGATGTAGGTAAAGACTGCCTTATGTAGAGACTGGCTAAGCGGGCTTTCCCTAGGTGTGACAAATCAGACTTCTAGGGGGGATATATCCCCAATGTCCAATTCTGGGTATGCTAGACTTTTAGGATCACCACTACTCAAATTACTGCTTGATCTGTTGTCAGCCATTACAGCGCACAGAAGTTAAATATAATTCAAACATTTCCATCTCTTTGAACAAATGAATAGCGTATCTCGTATCACCATAGAGATTAAAAATGCAAAGTAAGAATGGTTATATGGACTGTTACAGAGAGTAGGTAAGTCTACATTCAAATAACATCGCCTCAACAGCTGGAGTGTGAAACTAAAGAGACGCGCGCGTAGAGACGAACCGTTACGTCAATAGCACACTAAAGGTTAATACAGGGTCCATTGAAGGCAGGTTTTACAGTATATTATTTCGTGTCGAAACTTAGTAGTATAAGTCAACAATAAACTGTTATGAATACAGAGGTTTGAAGTTGTTTAAACTGTGATAAAACATTAAAGGACATATAATCAAACTTAATATAACACAGAGATAATTTATGAACTTCATTCACATGGATGCCAAAATAACTCATTAGTGCTACTCATAGGTGGAGCAGTCCAATGATTTTTTCAGTAAGGATCTCGATATGAAATGCCTCATAATTCTTCTCACTGGCACGAAATAGAGTCCTATAGGCTATAAACTGGATTAAGATTTGTCGGAGGCAGAACGTAGGCGCCATTATATCGTACTGGAGCACTAGCACCCACTTCCATTACCTCCACGCACCTTTCAACTTACAGTAGTCTACAGTATAAGGAAGCACGTTTGAAACAGTTATTAGAATTCTTTTACGATAACATATTTTACTTTCTATTAAAAATACACATAAAAGTATTAAAAACCTCAATTTAATATCCATATAAATACAGCGCAAGTCAAAATGATGGACCAGATGTCATAACTTTATTCTGTGAAATCTAATGAACATATCATAATGTGAGACATGTGCTAAGAAAGGTAAACTCTCAAAGTTTTCTTCAGTCATATCACAAGTGTTCTATGTGAGCACACGACACACATCAAGCCGACAGTCTATCTCCTGCCAAACCTTGTGTAGTGTGTTGCGGCCAAACTCTGCAATGGCTGCTGTGATGCGGACACGAAGGTCACCCAATGTTGTTGGAAATGGTGGTACGTAAACATGATCCTTTACGAAACCCCACAAGAAGAAATCACACGGGGTCAATTCAGGGGAACAAGATGGCCAACGAATGAGAGTTCGATCCTCCTGAGATGCACGGCCTATCCAGTGTTGTTCCAATGCCTCATTGAGATGGCCCTGAACGCTGCCATGGTAATGCGGAGGGGGGGGGGGGCACCATCAAGTTGAAGAATGAAATCAGCACTATCCTCTTCGAGCTGTGGAAGGAGCAATTGTTGCAGCATATCAAGGAAAACATGTCCTGTCACAGTGTTGTTTACATGGTAATCAAGCACACAGAACGCCTTCTGGTCTCCAGTCACCGCCATTTTCTTTGACTGCTTCCTGCGCACTTGTAGCGGTAGAAAATGGAAACACGCAGGAGGAAAATTAAACTTTGAGAGTTTGCCTTTCTTTGCGCACATTTCACATTATGATACGTTTATTAGATTTCACAGAATACATTTATGAAATCGGGTCCATCATTTTGACTTGCCCTGTACATGTTTGTTATTCTTGACTATACAGATCTATCACCTCGATTGATTGTTAAACTGATTCTTAGTATCTTGGATATAACTTCCTGGTAATTCATAGTAGTCCACGAATTCATATCGTCATGCACCTGTAAAATATGCTATGTGACAATGTCATTCACTTTTATTCTTTCCCTTAAAGTTAGTCACGCCTCCCAGCCCTATGTGCATACACAGTACAGACTACTAAACAGTTCACTTCGGGTTCTTTTCCTATATAGAGGAACATAGGAAAACTGGCGGACCCGTGCGAGATATCTCGCATGTTCATAAACCACACTTTCCCCAATAGGTTTATAATGAGACACTTAAGGAGAAATGTTATGTTTTTATTTCAACCAAATGATTATAGAACACTATTTACATTTCAGGATAAAGGAAAGACCTCAGAATGTTAATATTGCATGAAACAGGCGTCACAGCGGTCCGTGGACAGCAATTATGGAGCGTATTTTCCTACATCAACGGTGTTTGCAAATCACACATTTCGTACAATTTTTTAAAAGTAATTTTTTAATGAAATTATAGATATTTATGAAATTATAGTGCAATAAGTCTCTGCTAATGTCTATTCTCTTTCATTTGAATGCTCGGTCGCTTGTGAGCGCCGCAGGAGGGATGCATACTGTAGCCTACTACTGAAATAATGTATATGATGAACCTTACCATATTCTAATGCGGGGCTATATCCACATGTGGGTGGGTGTGCGACCACTTAGGTAAAGCGTGGAAGAAAGAACGTTGTCACAGGTGCAATAATGATACAATTCTTCTTCTTCTTCTTCTTCTTCTTCTTCTTCTTCTTATTCTTTTTATTATTATTCTGTATCGCAATAAAGGCACACCAAGATGTATTATTTAGTGTATTTCAATTAACTTGCACTTTTGCTATATTTCCGTTCTTGTTGTTGTTGTTGCTTTAGCGGCTTTGTGACGTCGAGGTCATGTAGCCCCTTGTACATGTGTGTGTGTGTGAGAGAGAGAGAGAGAGAGAGAGAGTGTGTGTGTGTGTAATTTGTCTAATAACCTGTGTTATTGTGATGGCTGTATTAGTGTGTGTATTTGTAATTCAGATGAGGATTGCGAAAGAGGCAGCCGTGGTATAACTTAGGAACCATCCCGGCATTCACCTAGAATTGAAGTGGTAAACCATTTCCAAGTGATGAAGTTGAAGTTGTAACTCAGCAGCATACCCCTAAATTTCATTTTCATGCATGGTAAAAACTGTTCACATAAATGAGTATACCTTAGTGTTCTCCAGCTATCACTCGAACAGCGTGAGACGTCCTTGAACTTCACAGGTTCGGTAGCCTATCTGGTGCAGGACTGCTGACGTCAATATAAGCATCTGCAAATCTTAACACTGGATCATTCCTCTACCATCGCTAGGACGGTGTCTGGGAGCTGAATACATTTTGTTAGTCGTGTCGGGCAACGCGTACCCAAGCGGTGTTCTTTCACCCCCACTCAACTAATAATGAGTGTTCGGTCCCATTTTCCTTTCTCTAAATAACGTATGTCCGTCGTGACTTAAAGGCACTGTGGCTGTATAACTATTGTCTTGGAGTGAGAAATATAACAGCCAACCTCCGCTTAAAGACCCAAACCCACATAGAACGTCCCCCTGCTGGGCGAGAAACACTAGTATAAGGCTTACGATCAATCGCATGCTGCTTTCTTTGGTGACATCTGTGGATGAATTTATTTATATTTTCTGTCGAGTGGCCTCCTGAGAGGCCGAGTGTAGGTCTTTCTAGTCGACGCCCGTGCGCGACCTCTGCGCCGGGATGAGGGATGGAATGGTTGAAGATGAATGAAACTGGGCAAGGATGTGGAAGGAAGCGGCCGTGGCCTGTCAAAAGGTACCGTCCCAGCATTTGCCTGGTGTTGAAAATGGGGAAAACACGGAAAACCATTTCAAGGACGGCCGACGATGGGGCGCGAACCCACGCGTCTACCGAGTCAGCAGAGAGCTTGGCCCCATGACCTAACGCTGCGCTCTACAACTGGGAATGGTGACAGGCCGATCGCTAACTTAAGTCTAATTAAGGAAGGGTCAGAAGGAAGTTTGGACCTGTTGATAGGAACTGTCCCGGTATTTGCCTAGTGGTAAACATAGGAATCCCACGAAAACCATTTTCATGACGGCCATGAACCATGAACCCACGCTCTCCCGATGTCAGGGAGACATGACCTAGCGCGTTAGTGCTTTCGGCCACCATGGCCGGTGGAGCCAGATATCAAATTCAAAATTCAGAAACGTTCTTCACCTAAACGTCAGTGAAACAATGACTCCAAATTTTACACAACTAGTGGTGGAGATAAGGAATTATAATGAGACTATTTTGCACGATGGGGCTTGGAAAATACATGCTTCATAAACGGCTATGCTGCGTGGTCCAATTATGCGCAGAATAATTTAACATGGGTGGGCCTATTATGCCATCAAAGAATCTATGTTTGTATGTTAAAGTTATTATACAAAAAAGGGCTGTATTTAATTTGTATGATAATTGGACTTACTTACAGCTTACGTCAAATAAAAGAATCATGTGATTTCAATTTTCTTCCAAAAAGAATTTGATACTAATGTTTGGATTTGATTATTTTCATTCCTGTGCGGAAATGTATCTACATTTTTTTATATTTTGAAATCCAAAGGAAATTCAGTACTGTATATCTATAAAAATGGTAGAACGAAAGATAAAAGTTAGGCTTTTGTCAACCCTCATAGCTGCCCAATATGAAACAAACCGGGTACAGGTCCCTCCTATAGATATCATTTCTCGCTAACTCCGTGCTCTCCAAGCTAAGTAACACAGAATAGAGCATTACTGCTCCTGGGAATGACATCACAGGGCACAAACCCTGCTGACCACTGCCTTTTATGACAGAACAATAGAAACAGGTAGGTGTGTAAAATACACCTGAATGAAATGGAGAATATATTTAGGCATCCATCATTTACAGTAGTGCCTTAATACTGTTCCCTCTATACTGCGTCCCACATGAGTGGTCAACAAAAGTTTGGTGCTTTTCAGTCGGTCAACACGAATGTACCCACAAAGAGCTGGGCTATGCCCTAATCCTGAAATAAATTACATGAGATTAATAAATACATTTATACATAAATACATGTAATTTATTTCAGGATTAGGGCATAACCCAGCTCTTTTTGGGTACATTAGTGTTAACCAACTGAAAGGCACCAAACTTTTGTTTACTTAGGCAACACTGAAAAATGGCTTCAAACTTCACAGTGAGTGGTCAATATGATAAAGGAAGTATTACAGTTTTTTGTGTTAATTATGTGAGCACTGTCAAATTTGATTGAATCGGTTGACATGCGTAAGTTCCAAAACAGAAGGTGTGGAAATGTTTCATTAGTCAAATTACATGATGTACTTTCCTGATGAGCCTGACTTGGTGTACTTTAGGCAAACTCCCGCAACAGACACGGCAAAAAAGTAAAACACTTGCTGGAATTTACGTGAGCTAATGTGAAAGTGAAGGTCATAACAACAATGTATGCAAAATAATAATCATTGAAATATAGCTTGAAGCCGTTACGGAGGGATCTCAGCATGCTTCATCAAAAAAACAAGATTATATGGACCCAAAAGTGTTCCCTGTTTCGATATTTCACAGTCATTACTGCACTTATGGGTTGATTTCTGACATACGGTACTTAAAGGAAACAGGAAAAAGATTATAGGAATAGGCTAATGTTATTGGTTTTACGTCCCATTTCACTACTGAGGCTATTAGCGACGCCGGGGTGCCGGAATTTTGCCCCAAAGGGGATCTTTAACGTGCCAATAAATCTACTGATATGGCTTCCTCGCATTTGCGCACCCTCAAATATCAACTGTCTGTGCCAGGATTCGATCCTGCAACCTTGGGCACAGCACGCAAGAACGTTACCGCTTCGCCATGCAGCCAGCCGAAGTATACAAATAAAATAAAAAAGAACCTATACTTGGAAGAAGTGTTGTTGTTTCATCTTTAAAGGATGAGCACCACTTCAAGAATGGGAGAGAGTTGAGTTCGAATACACCCCTTTTCTCAGTTTTACCAACGAGCCTGAATACATCCTGTTTCAATACCAGGATTCATATCCTCCATTTTATATCCGGGAAGCTACTACTGTGTACTAATGCTAGTGTTTGATGACGTGACGGTGTGTTTTCTTAAGATTAGTTATAGCTACGCGGGGGACCTTAGACCAGCAACCTTCCCAAGTCTGCTTAACGATTGAAAGCTTCGAGCAATCGTGACAGTAATAATAGATATAATTAGTACAGAGTTACAAACCCTTATTTCGAAATATTTTCATGCTAGATTCAGAACCACTTACACGCCACATTACCTGAGTTACGTAAGTAATTTATTTGGCTGAAAGTTCTTGTACATAAAGCAATCATCCTACCGTGCCAAACCGTTAACTTCTCAAATTCTCTTTCTGTCATTAACTCATTGCTCAAACTTGGCACACATCAACTAAGTGGCCTATGGTCTCAACAGTGGATGGTATACACAGTCTGGTTTACTGTAGTATTGTGCCCAATCCCATGCGTGGTTTACGAGACGCATTGGCCCGGATAGAAAGGCATTACATCTCGCCAGGAACAGACACACCTCTCCTTATTCCCATATCTCACCTTCATTTGCGGCTCGTGCCCGGCTTCCCGCACAATTACTCAAATATTGATGGCTCCCACTCTCATTTCCCAATGGATCGCTAATTCGATTAGGGCTCAGTATGGTATGTTTAATAAGAAATCTGACGTATATATATTCTCTACTGCATATAGTACCTGGGGCGAGGTGGCGCAGCGGTCAAGCTGTTGGCCTCTCACCACGGCGGACCGGGTTCGGTTCCCGGTCAACGCATGTGAGATTTTCAAAGTGAAATGCCATGCCCTGTGGTTCGGATTCCACGTAAAAAGGAGGTCCCGTGGCTTATGATCTCGAGATTAACGGTCACGTAAAACTACAATCTTCCTTCCTTTCCATATACTACCTCGTGGTGTAGCGGCTAGCTATTTTGTCTGTCGTCCCAGAGGTCCAGGTTCGATTCCCAGTTCTGCCAAGAAATCTTTAATTCTGATCTGGAACGAGGCAAAACTGAGAAGTGGTGGGTTCGATTCCTACCTCAGCCATCTTGGAAGTGGTTTTCCGTGGTTTCCCAATTTTACTCCAGGAAAATTGCCGGGATTGTTCCTATCATAAGCCCACGGCTGCCTCCTTCCCAACCCTCACCTGAATTACAAATACACACAATAATACAGCCATCGGCTTAGGCGGCAGCACGCCGGCCTCTCACCGCTGGGTCCGTGGTTCAAATCCCGGTCACTCCATGTGAGATCTGTGCTGGACAAAACGGAGGCAGACAGGTTTTTCTCCGGGTACTCCGGTTTTCCCTGTCAAAATTTCATTCCAGCAACACTCTCCACTATCATTTCATTTCATCTGTCATTCATTTAATCGTTGCCCCAGAGGAGTGCGTCAGGCCTCGGCAGCCGGCACAGTTCATATCCTCGCCGCTAGATGGGGGCTTCATTCATTCCATTCCTGACCCGGTCGGAGACTGGAAGCAGGCTGTGGATTTTCATTTTTCAATACAGCCATCATAATAACACAGGTCAACATACAAATTCCGCACACATCCAAGTACACGGGGTTACATGACCACGATGTTTCAAAGCCCCTAAATCAATCAACAACATTAACAATCTCTACTGCATTTTTATTGGCTGGCTGCGCGGCGCAGTGGCAGCGTTCTCGCTTGCTGTACCCAAGGATATAGTTCATTTTGAGGATGCTTCTAATACAAGAGAGCCGTGTCAGTCGATTTACTGACACGTTAAAGGTCTCAAGTGACCAGGGTGATGTTCGCCTGACGAACAATACATATCATCCAATTAACCGCCCCCCATTTTGAAGAAGTATTTTAAAAAGAGTACAACTAATCGATCTAATTGCTTCCAGGTTAGTAGGTGTGAGTAAATACATTTTTCCTGCCCCCATTTAATTGGGCACTTCAATGTGTTGACCGACTGAACAGCAATTATTTTGTTGTTGTTTCATTTCATGGGCTTGGACATCGTGGTCATATATCCCCGTGTACTTGGGCGTATGTAGAATCTGTCTGATAACCTGTGCTATAGTGGCGTCTGTCGTAGTCTGCGTAGGCTATTTGTAATTCAGATGGAGATTGGGAAGGAAGTTGCGTGGCCTTAAGTTAGGAACCATTCCGGCATTTGCCTGAAATAGAAGTGTGAAACCACGGAAAATTACTTCCAGTTTGGCCGAGGTGTTAATCGAACCAACTTCTCAGTTCTGCCTCACGAGACTGAGCGTACACCGTTCCAGCCCACAAACCAGAATATAATTTCTTGGCAGATCCGGGATTTAATCTAGACCTCCAAAGTGACAGCCAAAAACGCTACCCACATACCACGAGGAGGCCAGTAATTATTTTACGAGATGAGAAATTCATACTTACAATTTCAAAACTCGATGGATAGTCCTTGATAACTACAGAATAATTCACAAAAAGGTATCCTTAACTGAAAATACGACTTCATTAATTCATTATACTTATACCCCATAAAAATCCTAGAAATTATGTTCAATATAAGCAGTTGTCAGTAAAAATATTTCAATAAATTATTTCTCCATCAAAGCAGCAAATAATGCATTCACTTTAAATGTATAGAAAAGGAAGTAAAGCCATGAATTGCATTTATCAGTGTATTTTCAACATTATTTTATTTCATTGCTCTCTTTCTATTTAACAGTGTTCCTCTCTATTTTATCACAATGTAGGTCTTGTAAGAAAACGTATTTAGCCCATCGCTGGAAAATGTATTTAAAAGGAAGGTGCGTTTTTAAAAGGAAAGACTGGTGAGATGTGAAGACTTGAGAACAGTAAATAGGTTATCGACCAAATGGGTACTTTTCAGGAGATGAAAAACAAGTATCTTATTCATTTTATTTTTTATAATATGCATATAATGATACATTGGAGTGTATTAATTTTTCAACAGAATGATTAATTTGGAGCATCATTCAGAAATAACTACAAACAGACACTATCTTTTCAGAAATGTGTGAAAGAAAATAAGGATACATTTTACCTTACGCTAAGAACTATAAGTGAATTATTGACAAACGGTCTTCAGCTCTAAGTAACACTCGTGAATATCAGCATCATTATTATTGGTTTAAAAAAACACAAACTACACATATACAGTAATATTATATTAGATCTAATAAAACTGTTGCTTGTACTGAAAGTTTCTCTTTACTAGATTATATTTTCACTGCTCTGAATGTTCTTCCCAATCCCCAACCTTTATAGGTTCATATGAAAATAAGCTACTTAATTATTCACGGATTTACTTTTTCCATAGACTTCGGGGTGGCCACTTTCCCCTTCTTATCTGCCCTTCATGTTGCTACTTCTTTCAAGTCCCTCAACCCTTATTCTTCGAGCAGTGAGAGCACTTCTTGACTCATTTCATTTAATTTCCTAAATCATTTCTTTTTCATTTCTTCTCATTCTTCTTTGTCGCCGTATCAGTAGAGCTAGATGACCTAGGTGCAACTCCCTTTAAAACAACAGTCACCACCATCACCAACACCTGCTTGTCACTGGAACACTGTTATTAACTTGTTCGTGCCATTTGAACAGGCCAGCACTATAAATACTGTACATTGATGATGATGATGATGATGATGATGATAGTGATAAATTTTGTTTCAAGGAGAGAAACAGAGAGGTCATCTGCCCCTCGTAACGCAGTTTAAAAATACAGATTTAGGTTAATTTAAATATATAGGGGCCATCTCGTGGTGTAGCGACTAGCATTCTTGGCTGTCGACCCGGAGGTCCGGGTTTATTCAAGGCTCTGCCAAGAAATTTTAATTGTGGTGTGAGGGCTGGAACGGGGTTCACTCATCCTCGTGAGGAAAAACTGAGAAGAGAAGGGTTCAGAAGCATGCCACTTGGGACAATGTCGTCTTGTTTCAGACAAAGTCTATAGTCACTTTAGTTGTTGTTGTTTTATTTATGGACTTGCGATATCGTGAAATTGTGTGTGTGGAATCGCTTTGGTGCCCTTTGTCCTGGTGATGGCAGTACTTATGTGTGTAATTGTGACCGGGACGGGGAGTAAGTTGGAGGCATCTTTCGCCTTGAGTTATGCACCATTCTGGTCAGCCTCGTTGCGTAGTGGCTAACATTCTTGTCAGACATTGCGGAGGTCCGGATTCGATTCCCGGCTCTGCAAAGAAATTTCATTCTGGTCTGAGGGCTGGAAAGGGGTACACTAAGCCTCGTGAGGCAAAACTTAGATTAGATGGTTTCGAATCCCACCTCAGTCATCCTGGAAGTGATTTTCCGTGGTGTACCACTTCTACTCCAGGCATAACAGGTAGGTGCTTAACTTCAGGCCACGGCCGCTTCCTACCCTCATCCTACCTCAATTACAAATGCACACTAGTACAGACATCACAGTGACAGAGGTTATCACACAAATTATACACACACCCAAGCACACAGGACTACATGACAACGATGTCGCAATGCCCCTAAAGAATCAACAACAGTAGGGGGATGCTAGGAGTTCTATTACACTCTGGAACATACATGCCCTTACTACTAAGCCTCAGCCATGTAATATTTGCGAAATATCGTGAACCCAAGGTCGGATGTTGACAAATGAGGTGTCGTTGGACTCGAGCTGACGTCCTCTTTGCTATGGTCGACTCATTATATTTTTCAATTTTTTTGAACATTTTTGTTTTCGAAAATAGGTGATAGATTGAAAACCAAACATGATAGAATGTTGTGCAATGGGTCAAACGAACGGTCTCTATGATTTTTATTTTTTATAATGAAACTTTTTTATTTTTATGTTTTTTGAAAACAGTCCAATTTTGAAATTCCTATATTTCGGAAACTAGGAATTCTACAAAAATGTTTGTTTGACATAAATGAATGGCCTTGACCCCCTCGACCCCTAAAATAAATTTCAAGCCTCTAGGACTAAAACTGCAGTAGTGGAGTAGTGCCGATTCTACTTCACTCTAGAACCCTCCTTGCCCCACTACTAAGCCTCAGCCATGTAATATTTGTCAATATCTCTCGAACGCATGGTCCTATTTTGACAAATGAGGTGTCGTTGGACTCGCGCTGACGTCCTCTTTCCCATGCACCACTCGCTATATTTTTTTTAAAAAAATTGGAGACTGGATTTTGGGGTAAAACATTTTTTTTTGTGATTTTTGCTGATATCTCACGAACCAATAAGCCTAGAGACTTGTACGAGGTGTCATTTTTTTCGTCGCGTAGTCCTCTTGCCGAGGATGTTCATGTTAGGCAGGAATGAAAAACCATTTTGAGGTAAAACCGTGATTTTAGACATTTTGCTCTATCTCGCAAGCCAATAACGCTAGAGACGTGTACGAGGTGTCCTAGGACTCGGGCTAACGCCCTCTTTCGAATGTGGTAGATATTTTTTCCAAAAAAAAAATCACAAAGGGCCTAACGCCATACATGTTGAAAAAACTTTTTTTTCTTTAGCTGTTTAGAATGTTCATGAAGCGTGGTTTTTGAGAGACGATACTGCTGGTTGTGTGTGTTTCAACGAACCTGTCGCTGACCACGGTGGCTGTGCTCAATAGAACAATCGATATTTCGGCGGGTTGGTTTATGACAGAGCGAGGGTTCGTTTTTCTGATCTTTCCTATGGCAGATGGATGGAGGCTAATATTTGAAAATGTGTGAAGCATGCTAAGATTTTTTACCCCCGAAGAGAGTCTTTAACGTGTAAACGGTGATGAGAACTTGGTTCTATGTTGGTCGAAGCGAGTACAGAAAACAAACTTGCAGAGGAGCAGGATGTGAATGTCATTTGAGCTTATTGGAATGCGCTGATCTGACTTGACAACAGGTGCAATGGAAAATGACAAAGACGCTTGAAGGTTAAATAATCTGACAACCGTGGTGGCAGGGGAGTGCTAAATGCATGCATACACATGTGAAACCACATGAGGGCTAAACAAGTCACATCCTGTCTTGCTTCGTACGTGACAAAATGCAAGTTCATGTGAAATTTGACCTTGCACAGGTGTTCACCTTGGGCATTAGCTGTCCACGTGCACGATAACTGTTAACAAGTCACATCCTGTTTGCTTCGTACGTGAAAAAATGCAAGTTGATGTGTTATATGATCCAACACACGTGTTCACCTTGGACGTTAGCTGTCCACGTGCCCGATAACAGAATGTTCAAAGCGTGGGAATCGCTGAATCAGTAAAAAGTATGATGCAACTTGTGGGAATGATGTCACAACCAATAGATAGGCAAGAGCTGCGAGCAGCAGTGGTGGGAGGCGAAGGGGGGAGAGGGGGAGGGTTAATGTAAGAGAGGACACAGGTGGAAAGAGAAAGAAATATGTGGAGCTGAGGACTGTACACACAGAGCTATAGGTGGTGTACAACATGTGTGAATAAATAAAAAGTGCACAGGTTCACATGACATGTAATTTATTGATCCAAGAATTAAACGTAGAGTTAAATCCTTACCATTTGACATATAGTTTATTTCCTTTTTGTTTCAATACACTTTCCACAAGATAATGCTTAGGAAATGCTGTTTTCTGAAGTTCATGGAGATAAAATCTACCTTTTATGGGTTGATGGTTGAGGCCCTCGAGTAAATAGGTGACTGGACTGTCCAAGTTGACTTGACGAATTCGAAATAGTTCAGTCCCCCACAGAGACGTGTAGCCCTTATTGAAGGCAGACTTAAATTTGCTCACACGAACAAAATCCCCAATTTTCAGTTGGTGACGTTTAGGATCGGCTGTTTTTATGGGGTTAAACAGTTTATCCAATCGCTGAATATTTTTAGTCACGAGGCGTGGCTTGGTTCCAATCGTTATATGTTTGGTGTCATTGTAACGTGATACTAGCTCTGGTAACATGTCCAGCCAGCGATACGTGCCCTGAGCGGTAAACGCTTTCCACATATGGGTTTTCAAAGTTCGGTTGAACCGCTCAATCACGCTGGCTTTGAGATTGCTGTACGTGGTGTAATGGTGAATATCCTTAGATTTGAGAAAACTGGAGAAATCCTTGTTGAAAAATTCTTTCCCCTGGTCGGTTTGTAGTAACTGAGGTTGGGGTTTGGAGTGTTGAATAATATGTTGAAAGGCCTTGGTAACTAGTGGACCAGACTTGCGACGCACAGGTTCAACAAAGGCCATTTTGGAATAGACATCAATGACGGTCAACATATAGCGTACACCGTCGTTAACGCCACCATAGTGTATAATTTCAACCAAGTCAGCCTGCCAAAGTTCATCCACACCTCGTGAAATCACCTTGAGTCGTGGATAGTGACGCCTATCTGGGCGATGCAACTCGTGAGCAATACCCATTTTAATGGGTGAGGGCTTAAACAATAATTTTGGCATTTCGAAGTTCTTGTTCAATTTCTTGAATTTCCCAATCGTGACCGGTATGGCCAGCTTGACGTGAAGCATGCAACAACTGTAGCCGCTGGATGATATTATTGGGATTGTGCCAGTAAGTAACGTCCACAAGGGGTTTTAATGGTTTAAATGTCACTCCCGAAGCGGATGCTTTACGACGAGTACTTTGACTGGTGGGAAACATTTTTGCAATGATGGTTTTATATTTTTGAGATATATTGGCATTCACTTGTTGAGCGGGATAATACTGTCTTTTGTGGGCATGGGTGTCCAATAAAATGGATTTATATTTGCCAAGGTCCTCTGACGTATAATCATGGGAAGAGGGAGTCCGAGAGAAGAGCAGCTTTAATTTATAGTTGATGTTTTTAATGACAGCTTTAGAACGAGCAAATTTAATGGATGAATCGCCAATTTTTAAACTATCATCCTCATAGCGAACACCATACGTGGTATCTGTGTTTCCAATAAATAGATCAATGAGATAGGGTTCTAGTGTTGATCCATAATATTTCATTAAAATGGTTTTCAGTTGAGCATTATGTTGAGGGGTGGCCAAGAGTTGTGAAAACGGAGACGCTCTGGAAGGGCAAGGTGTTTCGACCATGGCCAAGGATTTCTTTTCTTCTCAAAAACTCTGCAAGGGGTGCGGCCTTTTTTTGAGGCGTAAACACTTGTTCCTCGCCATCCTCAACTTCGCTAACACCAGTCAAATCTTCCTGTTCCTCTTCATCAGGGTCCTCGTGCAGCGTTTGAGTGGCTTGTGAAACGGTGGGTAGCGTTTCAGATGGCTTGAAAGAGGGTTTCAACACAGCTTTTAGCGGAGGTGCTAAATGTTGTTGAATAAACAAAGCATGATTTGCACGTGATCGTTTCAATTGACGAAACTTTTGTCGAATAGCATTTTTTGCTCTAATAATATGCTTTTTCAATTGACTCTCTGCTAACTCCATGGTGTCTTGACAAATGACTTGACGGGGAATGAGACAGGGCCTTAGATAGCAATAAAATGATCAAACCCTAAGCGATACCGTCCTTGGTTGAGTTCACTTTGTTTGTCAATCACTAAACAGGCATGACGTTGAGTGTTCCAGCACTTGGCACACAATTCTGTAAACATTTGAAAGGTCATATCCGGATTCACATGTTCATTATAAATGTGACGGCTGTTCCTCTCGTCCTGGCGAAATAAAACAATGACATTGGCATTGTCACGAATCAACTGTTTGGACATTTTAGAATACGTTTGCCCAAGATAGAAGCAATCGATATGTTTGTGACGACCCATGCTGAAATAGCTTTGAATGATGCCTTGACCTTCAATGGATACATCATCGAAAATCATGAGTGAATCGGGCTTTACCTCATCCGGTGAAATCACATTTTCTTGCATGGAAAATTTGAAATAACCCATATTCTCTTTTTGTAATCCAGACATGACTTGATCCAGAAACACGTAGAGGGGTTAGTAGAGAGATTTTGCAAAAATATAAATATTTTGAAAACGCAGACCATTGGGCGCTGTGATGAGCGTTAGCAAAAGATTGGTCTTTCCACAGACAGAAGGCCCCACAATAATGCAGCGAATGGAAGATGGAAACAGTGAACCATGGCGTTGTTCACGTGATGTAGGACAGATATGGGAAACCATGTCCCCCACGGGGAATGACTCTTGCTGCTTAATAATCTTCATTTCAACTAAGGCTTAGACAGGCTAGCAGGCTGTCTATATACAGGACACTGAGCCCTGTCATAGAAAAAGTAGACTCATACTACAGGTTGACGATGGATGTCTTTGGACGTGCGTTGATGGCCAAAGCTAGGTCTGTCCCAATACATGATCCTAAACAAGAAACAGATCCTGCTAATAAACATTATGTGGATAGGTCAGTAGTGCCACGCAAAAAACAGGGAGATTATGAATTTAAGGGTAAGCGGTTAACCCATGTAAAACATCCTCAAGTGTCTACAGACGTTACTACAAAAACGTATGTGGATAACAAGGTGTATGAGTTTTATGAAAAAGTGCCCCAGCTTACAGTGTAAGGTTATAGCGCTAATCACCATCGTATTATTCACGTGGAAGACCCGCAAGACGAAGACGATGTCTGTACCAAGCGTTACGTGACCTATGAAATGAAAAGGCTTTATAAATTTATCCCATCCGTATTTTTAGTGTATCTGACAAATGAAACCGCTAGTTCGTGACCAGTACTTGACCTATGTGCTTGCTTCGGGTTTAAACCACTATTGATTGCATTATGATGGAACCATTCACGTGTAATACGCCATACCTGATGAAAACCATTTACAAATACAGATAAATGGTCGCAGTGGCGTTTTCTCCAATACCACGGGGTAAGCACCGCTTACCTAGCATATTCTCATAAGAATAAAGTATATAATATCACTTTCTAACGCGCAAGCAACTGCAAAAACGCCGCTTTGAATGACGTTCCTCGTTCTCTACCGCAGTTCTCCACGATCAGCCAGTACTACTTTGGAGAGAAAGAAGAAAGAGTGCGGCTGGTCGCTATGACAACGGCTTGTTTACCTCCAGGAGCCTTCTGGCCCGGAACACTGCTATGGCCGATGGAGTGGTACACCAAGAACGCCAGGTCGTCCTTGATTGGCTAAGACAGGGGGTGTGGCGTTCTATAGCCACAGGGCTGTCGTCGAGACAAGTCAAAGCGGGTAGCAAGGTCTGCTTCGGTTCGGGCGGCTTACCCTAGCGAGCCTGGACACCAGCACTGCTTAAAATTATTTGGCGCGCCTCTCCAGTCCCCACCCTCCATCTGACCATCAGACCCGACCTTTGCTGGGCGCGGTAGTTAAAATTCTTCTTCGTCCGGTTAACTCACAACTCTATGTTTTTGAGTGCAATTAGCAAAATTTAGTATACCGTAACTACTGTTGATATTATTGTGTTGGGAGTGAACAGTGCGTTGGAATCTTCAGAGTGACCCATCAACCCGAAAAGTTCCTCTGATTATCATTCAAATTATATTCAAAGAGTAGGTGTAAAGGATACATAATTTTAAATGTATGTACATCCGTATAATTTGAATAATATTTTAAAGATCTATCACATTATTTTAAAAAATATTTGGTAATTACGGTAGGTAGGATCTATCAAATTCACATTTGCACAAAATTAATTAATGCCACTATTTACTGTACCTTGGCGGATCATTTGTAGCGAAGTTCAATTCTTCTCTCCCTCTTAGCGAATTCATCAATTACATGGTCGTGAAAATCAGTATTCCCCTGAAGGCTGCACTATAACACCTTTTCAATGGAAAGAAGCGCGAGATGTGAAAGTCCTTCTTGATGCATTGAGTTTCGGGTGAAGGTTTTTATACGTTTTATGGTAGAAAACATTCTTTCCACTGATGCACTAGACGCCGGAATTGTCAGTACTAGTTTAAAAAAAGAAGGAAGCTTTTAGTTTTACGTGACCATTAATCATGCGATCATGAGCCACGAGACCTCCTTTTTGCGTGGAATCTGAACCACAGGACATGGAATTTCACTTCGAAATCTCACATGCATTGACTGGGAATCGAACCCGGTCCACCTTGGTGAGAGGCCAACTGCTTGACCGCTGCGCCACCACGCCCCCCTTAGTACTAGTTTGCATAGGTTTTAGGCCTACGCCCCAATTAAGTCATTCAAACTAATGAAGCCGTGAAAACTTACATCAGTACAATTTGAGTGATATTTGCAAATAAATATTAACTGAATATGCAATACAATGACATAAGAATCTCTATTAGTCTACTAATATCATGTTTATTATTTTAATGTTCACTTAGGTCTCATAATAGAAAATAATAATAATGTTATTGGTTTTACGTCCCTGTTAACTACTGAGGCTTTTAGAGACGCCGGGGTGCCGGAATTTTGACCCGAAGGGAATCTTTAACGTGCCAGTAAATATACTGACACGGCTCCCTCGCATTTGCGCACCCTCAAATGCCGACTGGCTGCGACGGCATTCGATCCCGCTATCTTAAGCTCAGCAAGCTAGAACGTTACCGCTGAGCCACGCACAATAGAAAATTTACGGGTAATAACCTAAAAGTTTAGCTCCTTAGGCCAAGAAATGCGAACAACAAAAACACAAATTGCCACACTGTTCAATCGTCAAATGATACACGATAAGAGAAGCTCGCCAACCCTATTGTTGAATAATTTCCTCCGCACTTAATGTACATGGATTGGCATGCCTAAAGTTGAAAAGGGAAAAATGAGCTGTGCTGTATTACAATTCTTTCTATTTTTATTTTTTAAATGTGAAAGACTAATAATTATGTGTGTAGAGTAATTGTTGCTACTTCAGATATCAACCTCAACATTGACAAGGGTATAGCTGGAACCGGGTACTGAAGTTGCTTTATGGTGTAAGCCTATACTTTGAGTCTTCTTCACAGCTTACCCTCGAAAAAATTCCACGCCACGCCACTGAATGGTCGTAGGATGTTGGTCCATAACCATGAAATGGTCAATGCAGGAGACGAATTATCCTTTCATCTCATGTTGACATGGGATGAAAAGCAAGCGGGAAAAACCATAAACGATTTCCCACTTTATGTGGAATTGGAATATACAGCCATGAAATAACAATCTAACGTTAGTTGTGACTTAAACTTTCTTGTGAAAGGTTGTTGGTGATTATCATCATGGTGAAACAAAGGTATGTGGTGAGAAAGACTAAAAAAAGGAGTTTGCCCTTGGCAAAGCCTGGGCTTAAGACATTCGTGGACAAGCCCTTGCGAAAGAAAAAAAGAAAAATAATGCATTGACCATAAGGAAAGCCCTTCAAGCAGCACAGAGACGTGTTATTCCAAAACGTCAGCGACAGGGTTCATAACAAGGGCGAGTGATTCCCGTACCCAAACGAGCGGGATTTTTACCTGCTTTATTCGCCGGTTTGGTTGCTCTGGGTTCACTTTTGGGCGGTGCCAGTGCGGTGGCGAAAACCATTAAAGCCGCGAAGCAGGGCAAGCAACAACTCACAGAAAGTCAGCGACATAATGAAACGATGGAAGCCATTGCAATGGGGGCTAGAAATGGCAATTTGAAGCCAGCCTTTTATCAACAAGGATTTGGGATTTCATCATTTCGAAATACACTGAAGAAAATGGAAATTGCAACACCCAGAAGGAGTGGTGCTACATTGCTGCAATTTAACATGCAGGACGAGTGTTCGGTTGTGATTCGATGATTACACTTTCAGGTCTCTCTGACCGCAAGTTTGGACAACAATCAATACAGGATGTGCCCACCACGAACTGCAATACATTGATGAATTCGGTGAAGCATGGAGTCAATAAGGCCCTAGATCGCTTCCTGAGGAATCATGGCCCATGCCTGCTGCACTGCACGGGTCAGTTGTTCCAGAGTTGTGGGTGGCTGAGGACTGTTGGCCAGTTGTCGACCCATCATGTCCCACTCATGCTCAATAGGACTGACGTCCGGGGATCTGGCGGGCCATTCTAAGGTTGTGATGTCATGGAGAGCTTATCTGGAGATGCGTGAAATGTGAACCCGGGCATTGTCCTGCTGAAACATCACATTAGCAATGTTCGCCATCATACGGACAACCACTGGCTTGAGTACCCTATCAACGTACTGTCGAGCAGTCATAGTGCCCTCATCAAGCACTAATTGTGATTTCACATTAAAGCCAAGAGCTCCCCAGACCATAATGCTTGGTGTTGGCCCTGTGTGCCTCTCGACAATAAGGTCTGTGCGGCTCCTCTCCCCGGTACGTCGGCGCACACGATTCCGGCGATCACTGCGGGCAAGACAGAAGCGCGATTTATCACTAAAGACGACCCTGTACCATTCGTCGACCCTCGTCGATCGTTCTCGACACCAGGCCAGCCTTACACGTCGCTGTTGTGGGGTCTATGGAACACCTTCTGCAGGGACACGGGATCGTAAGCCAGCTGCACGCAGGTGATCACCAACTGTTTGTTGTGTAACGTGGGGTGCCACAGCTGCTCGAATTTGCGCTGCTGTTGCATGGGGTTCCATCCGGGCCATCCGAAAGATGCGGCGATCCTCTCTCACAGTTGTCTGTCGCGCTGGGCCTGTGCCAGGTCTACGAGTGTGGGTACCTTCATTTGACCACTGCTGCCATACACGTTGTATCGTAGATGCCTGTCGGCCAACACATGAAGCGACAGTCCTTAGCGATAATCTAGCCTCACACAGCCAAATTATCCGAGCCCTCTCAAACGGCGATAGTTGTTGAAAGCGTGCTCTTATCTGTCGTCGAGACATGTTTGACGGGGAACACTTCACTGCACATACTGCAAGTCAACTACGCTACACCAGAGTCCGTATACTGGAGTTGATTCCTCCGCGACCAATCACGTGGGAAGACCTGAAGCAACAGTCCAATGGGTCTGAAACTTTGATCGTTTACATACGTACATGGCATCGTTACATATCTTGAAAATCAACACAAACGACTAATGCCTTCATGGTGTTGCAATTTTCATTTCCTTCAGTGTATTCAAAAAAAATATAACCTCGGCCATAGCAAGACATGCCCTGACGCATCAGCAAGTGGAAAAATATGCTAAACAACTAAATCTTTCTCATTTTCGAGGTGTGTTTATGAGAAACCAATTACCCCCACGACCCTGGAAACAGGAATGCGCTGTTGTCAATTTGAATGATCACCGAGGACCAGGAACGCATTATGTAGCTTATGTCAAAGAGGGATCCATTGTATGATACTTTGACAGTTTTGGGAATTTACCCCCGTTTGTGTTTATTTTTTTATATAAGATGCAGCATAAGCAAAAACGCCATCAGTATGTCGGCATAACGTAAAACGTTTACACTGCTAGGACGTGGACCCGAAGTCAGCCTAGACTTTTACCCGCCTATCGAATTGAGTGAAAAACCCTATGGTTTAGGACTTGTTTCTCTTGAAACGTACAATCGAATATACAACATTCGTGAAAATGTGAACAACAAGTTTTACTATGATGATTCTGTGCTCACCCTGAACTCTGGTGGATACACGATCGATGACATGTATGAACACATGTATGTGGTGTTGATCAATGAATATGGTTTAAAGTCATTTCTTGATGGAATGCGCAAGTTTGAACTTCTAGGAAATACCAACACTCAGCGCTGCAGTATTTTCTCTACATTCAACACTGACTTTAAAACACGCCCCGATTCCATTGGTCCATTACTAGGATTTAAACCACGTGTGTTGGAGCCCAACAAAAAACATGAATCAGACAATGAAGTGAAATTCATTGAGGACCATCATGTGTCGGTGATGTGTAATATTATTAGCCAAGTATACACCAATCAAGAACCATCGCATTCGCTTTATGACTTTATTGTGGCATCGCCCAATGGCTATATTATTCGTGAAACCCCTCCAGTGGTGCTTTTTCATTCTGTGGCTGTCGATAGTATTAGTAATATAACATTAAGACTGATCAATAGAGATCAACAACTCATTGATCTAGATTCTACCACACCAGTGACTTATAAGTTGGTGCTAAAGCCACTATGAAGTTTGTGTATAAAGCAACAACACCGTCTAGGAATGGTGTTAGTTGTTTGCCACGTGAATACACGTTAACATCTCAAGACAAGCAGATTTTACAGCATTTGGGTTACCACGTCAACCCCCATGATGAATTCTATCCTAGAGGTAGTGAACCGCATCGAGGAGCAACCAGGGGTGGTAAGAATTGATCTCCATTCCTATCAAGCTCAAACACCTGGACTCAATAACAATGATGAAATTCAATTTGTTATCAACAACCAAGATATTTACACCCTACCACATGAAAGTGTCATTCAGATTGAAGTTCGGCTCACCAAAGCCGATGGCTCTACACCCACCATCTCCAAGTTGGCCAACCATGGTTTGGCCTTTCTGTTTTCTAAAGTACGTTATGTCATTAACGATAACGTGGTGGATAGCACACGAAATGTGCGTATTTCCAGTGTCATGAAACTATACCCCTCTTATAGTGAGGAAGAAGGTAAAACACTTTGCATGGCGGGTTGGTGCCCTGACTCGACCAATGACTGGATGGTACACACCGATGGGACCTTTACTGGATATTTACCTCTTAAACTGATTTTAGGCTTTGCCGAAGATCACCAGCGCATTGTGGTCAACACAAGGCAAGTGCTTTATCTGGTGAGAGACAGGAGTGATAATAATGCACTCAAGGGAGCCGACAATGCCCCCATAGATTCAAAAATTCAACTACAACGCTTGCTGCGGAAAGTGCCCCATGTGACCCTTGACGATAGCAAAAAACTGGACATACTCAAGATGGTAAATAGAGATATGCCTCTACCCATGGAATTTAGAAGCTGGGCACTCCATGAGTACCCGCTATTGCCCATTACCAACACACATAGTTGGTCTGTAAAAACAGCCCGCTATACAGAGAGACCTCTCTACCTAATCGTGGGTTTTCAAACGAATCGCAAGTATCAACAAACCAAAGATGCCACGCAATTTGATCACCTGCAATTGAGAAATGCACGTCTTTTCCTCAACGGTGCTGTGTTTGCCTATGAAGGACTGGATTTGGATTTTTCAAAAAATAAGTTTGGTCCCCTGTACGACTTGTTTTCTAAATTTCGATGGTCGTATTATCAAAAAGAGAACGGCCCAATGCTGCTACCCCAAGCGTTTAAGGCAAGGGCGCCACTGATTGTCTTTGACTGTTCTTACCTGGAAGAGTCGGTCAAGCCATCCAATATTGACATCCGACTAGTTTTTGAAACACATGACAATGTACCAGCCAATACGATGGCCTACTGTTTGATTATTCATCACAAAAATGTCAACTATTATCCACTGTCCAACCAAGTGACGAGTGTATAAATAACAGGTCAACCCACGTCAAGCCGCTCAGTCATGTCTTGCTTTAAAGCCTCAAGAGAAGTCACATCCATGAATTTAAACTCTGAGGAACAACGTTTCAAGACTTTTGCAACATGGCCAGTGCCTTTCATAAACCCTCTAGCCTTCGCGGCCGCTGGCTTCTACTATTAAAAGCAAGAGCTGAAGTGAAATGTGCCTTTTGTCCCTTCATCATAGACCAATGGCAAGAGAGCGATGAACCCATGCAGGAACATCAGCGCTGGTCACCTGCCTGCCCCTACCTGTGCAGAATGGAGGTGGGAAATATACCCTGTCATTCAAGCTACCCCTCACTCGTGCCTCTGGGTGATGAAAAAAAAACAAGTTACGATACGTGTGGACCGTATGGTGTCCATGGTGCTTCCGTGAGCAGCTCACCGTCAAAAACGCCTAGTTTAGAGACATTGGGACATCATCGGTGTAATGGACGTTACAAACACAAGAGACTATATTGTTGTATCAGTTGGTATCGTCCCTATCCCAAAATGACAAACGCCTGTAAGACGTGTTATGATACTAAAATGATGTAATTCTTAAATTCTTATTTTCTTTCATGTCCCTCTGTTCTACCCTAACCTCAATTTTTTTTCAAACTAGCATGGCAGGTAAGTCCATGTCATGACCACACCTTAGTCATTGATTGTCAGTCAGTCGTCAGTTGAACTTGGTCCAGGCAAGTGTCAACATGTTGCGCACACACATTGTGGATTGCCAAGGGTTTAAATTGGTGACAACAAATTTATATTTAAACAAGTGGCCATTATCGATTGTACCACCTTTTGGATATCGCAAGCTACGCATTTGCTATTTAAACCGCCCCTTGCTTTTGATTTGTTGTGTGAAAATGACCGTAAACAAACCCAGTGGATTGAAAATCATAGGCAACTAGACTGGAATCAAGGAACCATTTCCTATAAATATTTGGACGTGGTCATGAAAGCACACTTGTCCTCGGCCAATGTGGTATTTGTGAAAGGTAATGAAAAACGTGAATGGTTGCAACCATTTTTGGCGTCTTACTGTCAATGTATCGACCTCATGGAGTTGGGCTGCCCATCCCTGCAAACGCTCATGGATACTTGTGACTGTGGCAACATTACCCATACAGCCCTAGCCCATGCTTGGCATCTCTTTCATTGGTTAACCACTCATGCCTGTTGGGAGTTGTCGAACAAAATTATAACTCAAGATTTACATGTGAATGACGCCAGTGAGATTTCTACAAGCGACGTGTAAACATCTACAGCACGTGATACCATGGAGAAAGGCAATGCTACGGACAAAGCCATTGGCAAGTTCTTTGTGTGCAAAAAGAAACTAGACAGTTTTACCAAAGAGGAACTCTTGGCGCTGCCCAAGTCGTTCATTTATAATGTGGCTGCCAACGCAGTGAAAGAAATCTGGCAACATGTACCAAAATCATGGACTCAAGACCCTGTGTTGAGTGAATTGCAACCCTGTACGGATTACGATCACCATAAGCAAGTGGCCATGGCAAAAATACCGTCTATGCGTCAGTGCGCGACTTGTCAGCTAGTGAAACTGTATCACGATCATAAAAGTACGTGCAAAGACTTTGTTGAATCATTCCACGGGTGTCATGTCGAGAAAAAGCAACAACAACAACAACAAACACAAACATCGTCCACAGACGAAGAGGAAGACCAAACCTTTTTACCATCGATGGAAAAGGATATGCCAGACCTGTACTGGCAATGGCGTCATTGACAAAGTAATTCAATAGTTACCTTTCGAAATCCTTCTTCCAGGTTATCGCTTTTGTGGCCCTGGAACTCATCTCGAAAAACGTTTGCAGCGTGGTGATGTACCCATTTATCTTTTGGATCAAGCATGCAAAGAACATGATCTTTCTTATCGCCATAGTCATGTGGCAGATAAATTGTTATTGAAGAAAGCTAAACAACGTTTCACATCCAGTGATGCCTCAGTGGGTGAAAGGATGGCAGCCCTGATTGTCATGAGTGCTACGAAAGGAAAGTTGATGATGCATGGACATAAACATTGAGGAATTGAGGAGTGAGGAATTGGGATTTGTTTGTATTCTATTTTCCTTTTGTCAATTCACTATGACTATGAAATAAAAACAAAGGTTTACCAGCGAAAGATGTTGTTTAATTTTTAAAAATCATGATGTTGATGAACCGATTTTCACATTTTCACACATTTTCACACATGATGAATTCACACATTGCCAGTTGTCAATTGCAATTTACAGTTTTTAAAAGTGTTCGTTTCAAGTTTTACGTTTTTGATGATATGGATTTTTCCATTTTGTTGATGACACATTTTAAACAATGTCCGATTGAAGTTTTCTGAATTTTAATATTTCACACATGGCCATTTCCAGTTTTTTAAAATATCCGTTTCAAGTTTTGCATTTTTGGTGATATCAAAACATGGATTTCCCATTTTGTTGTTCACACATTTTTCCATTTGATGTATGTTGAAAGTGGAGATTTGTCAATGATGTTGATGCAAGTGCTTGACCATGATGATGCTGCAATGTGTTTATGGATGTTTGGAGAAACGTCGAGGTCTATGACTACTGCAGGTAAGACTGTTTTTTTCTTTTTACAAAAATAATGTCTATTGACTGCCACATTTCAAAGAAAACAAAACTATTGAAAACAAAATGACTATTGACCATTTGATATATATAAGTAACAATTTTCCCCCTCCCCACCCACCCTACCTCACCGTGTTTGCTCTGGTCATACATACACACCAGCTTTCTCTCTGTACTCATACATTCACACCTGTCTTTGGGAATAAACACAACCTCTTTATTTATTCCCAAAAGCACATTCTCGACATGCACACTCATCCCAAAGGAATTTTTTTAATTTACCATTTTACCATTTCAAAAAATAATTAAATACTAGTCATTAAAGTTACTAAAAAATATTACTTATTTCATATTTACAAAAAAACTCAACTTTGTACAGCTTTAAAAGAATCAAACTATTTACCAATCAAAATTTTTTAAAAAATAAGGTTGCATAGAACTATTTAAAGAGCAAAAAACCTAAGTGAGTTGGCACTATTTACAAAATCTACTAATTACAATGGCAAACACCAATATTTACAAAATACTAAATCTACGAGTTACAAAAAGCCATGTCCCTTACGGTCATAACCCCAGGGCAGGCTGTTGAGCAGGTCATCAGCCCACACACGTTTGTTATCCCTGGAGGCGAGGGTGCGTTTTCTCTGTTCCACAAGGTACAAATGATGGTTGCTGGATTGTATCCTGTACTGAGTATGGGACATAGCTTTGCCAGTGCGTAAAACCGCCAGGTAATCGTCTACACGTAGCGATTTTACCACTGCCCTACCTACACCATTTGCTCTTTTGGCTTCCTTACAGTCTAGTGTGCGATAAGCATAAAGTTTTGAGGCCAAACCTACGAATTCTGTCATAATGGAATCACCTAATTCATCTTTTAAAACGCCCATTACCTTCTTGTTTTTATGGGCAGCTGAAACACGTTGTCAGCACTATAGGAAGAGGTGTCGAACCAGTCACTATGCTGCCTCATGACGTCATAGGGGTTGCAGTGGCGAATGTGGTAAATGAATGAGTCCGTATCCATATACAAAAGAGAGACGTCTTCAAAATGGCGTTTGGCAAACTCATAGTGGAATCGATACATGACCGATTTAGAAAAGTCTAAAATGACTTGGCCCAAGTAAATGGGTTTATCCATGGTCACGCTGGTCTTACTCAATTCAATGGTGGCTAAATCTTCATCAATAATGTTGATTGATTTAAAATTTGGCTTGGCAATGTACCGCCGGGCACCCCACCGCCCGTCCCAGACATTCACCAATTCAATGTCACGGTATTTGCGGACATTCTCCATGGACTTGCCGTAGATGCAGTTGTTCATTAATTTAAAAAAAATCAAACTGCTGTGTTGCCATTTGTCGGTGCTCTGTGTTGAGTCGCATGTATGGCTCGAGCCATGCTTTTTGAGCAAAAGGAATACCTCTATGGATTTTCTTTAACACCAAGCCTTGGGTGAGGCATTGCACCAACATTTGGATATGTAGCACATACCTATTTTTGTTGTAAAGTGTGCCCATGAGTTCTTCAATTTTCACTTTACTGTCAGGGGGAACCATTTGCTCAAGGCAGAATGGCAAATCGGCATGTTGATCATATAAGGATGAGGGATATTCAATATCCACTTCTAAAACATATCCACGGCCTGTTTCTTGGCTAGCCATGTTCACATCAAATTCTGACACTTGTTGCTCTGTCAGCCAAGCAAACTCCCCATAGGGCAAAGGCTGACTCATGGCGTAACCATACAAATTATTCACTTCATAGTACATTAAGTACGATTCTGGTTTGTCTGGTGAATAATCAGGCATGTAGACATGGTTCGCTTCGGCATGGCGTTGGTTAAGCGACACAAAGCCACCGCGAATGTCCTTTTCAAAAAATAGAACCATGTCTACATCAGTGAGTAAATCCAATTCCACTTGAGTGTATTTTAAAGCGGCATGAAACAAGAGCCCAGGACTCGTATAATAGTGAGCCGGGTCAAGACCGTAAATGTGTTGACACAACTCGCGGAATTTTTCAAGCACATTGGTGAGCAGCAATACATCCAGTTTTAGGTAAAGCAAAGCATATTCACTTAGGATCTTAATGCCAAACACTCGCCAAACTTGATATGCATGTGCATAGTCTTCATCGGAAACGGTACTGCGTGTTATTTTTGAGTAAAATTTATCTTGTGGTGGGAGTTTTCTTTGCTTTAACACGTCCCAGCTGTTGCAGAAATCATACGGGAATATACCTTTCCGAATGCACAATTGAAATTGCTCAGGGTCATTGAAATGGATTCTAGTATTTTTTAATTCCTCCTCATTCAAGCCATTCACAAGACTGTCGAGCAAGGATGCCATAAACTTAAAGGAATCCAAAAATCGAATGCTTAAGTTACTCAACCTCCATGTCAGGGCTGTAAAACGCTCATGGGTTTGGGGGATAATGGTAAACGAGCCCTTGTTGACATGACCCATTTCACGATTCAAAAAATGAATGTCATAATTCGCCAGATTGTGGAAAAAGACACTGATAAAACGAGGAGCTGGAAAGTTTAAATTGCATTTGCTGTGAGCAGCTCCATGAAACACCCCCGTAAAGTCCGAGTGATCACGAATGGTGTCTTCAGCACTGATCAGTGGCTTTTCGCAAATATGGCATGTCGTGGCATGCTCATACCGCTGCTGCTGTTCTGGAGATAGGCTCATGGGTACAGGGTGGTCTAGTAATCCCTGTACATGGTCGGCCAACTGTACAAGTTCATTCAAAAACCATCTGGCACAATCTGGCCCCTCACGGTACTTGTAAACGGATTGTGTGGGATCATAGGCACACACTACATTAAATCCTATGGAAAAGGGTTCATGTTTTTGAATAGGTGTGGTTGAGCTTATGGTGGGATCTGGTTCACATCCCGCCATGGGTGTAGTGAGTGCTTCGAAATCTGCTTATACCACATAGAGAACAGTGTCACGCTTATGAATGTCCTTAAACTTTAACATAGCTTTGTCCCCTTGTGGCAATATCAGTCTCACTGCTTCCTGAGAAACGCAATCTACCCTATGACGTACTGTACCCGATACCTAGTTGAGGCTATCGGCTACGCCAGCTGACATTAAGCCGTAGTTGAGATTTATGGGAAAAGTTGTAAAGATAGCGCTCACATCGAGTAGAGGAGAACGCTAGGAAATGACGTAGAATGCCAAGGATCAAGAAGGCACTGCCAGTCAGGTAGATGGAATTATGGGAGGAATATTAAAGTTTTATTAAGATCTTTATGGAACAGTATATTTAATCATCTCAGAAGAGAAGAGATAACAAGCATTATATATGATAATAACTTGAAGAAAGACAGATAATCCCTTAAGTTATTGTATAACTTAATAGCCGAGATGAAGGTGGTCGAGATTATATTTGTGACGCACGACCGTAGTAGGTGGGGGAGAATCACGTGACCGCGCCAGGTAGGAGCTGGTCAATGCAGTTTAGAGACATCAGTCGAGTTCAGCCAGCGAGCTGAGTGGTACACATGCGCAGAGCGTACGGTAAAGTCGAGCGGTGAACAACACTTGTAACGTAAAGCGAAGGCGACAGTATTACTTAACCAAGCAGAGAGCAGGAAGTAGGTCTTTGAGCCAAGGCGAGCAACGCAGGGCAGACGGCGAGAAGACCGGTTACGCGGCAGGCTGTACGGGCCGTGTACGGAGGAGAAAAGCCGGGGTTCAGAACAGCATTGTAATACGAGTTTGAGAACTTTATTTCGAGCTGCATTTTATAACGCAGAACAGTATAGCAAAGCGGCATGGCGAGGCCGGCTTTAAGCATAGTTCATTCTGGAACAATGCAGTAGATCAGAGCGGGCTAGTTCCGACTTTTATACGCAGGCAACATTAAAGAAGCTGAACTTCATTTCAACATTCAGTTACAACATTGAGTTGGGACTTGTATTCAGTAATAGAATTGTGCAGGCAGATAGTTACAATATACTGCAATTATGAACTTAGATATTCAAATTACATTACGACTATGCATTTCATAACGGAATATGTAGAGCGACCCTGTGGTCCAAACAACATTATCGCTTTTAAGCAAACGAACTGTTACAATTATATGCACTTATGAACATTGGCCTGTGCATTAATAGAATTCTTTTTCATGAATTATCATAAAATACCGAGTACGAACACAGCTACAGGGTGTTTCAAAAACTTATACACTCTCATAAATAAAATTTATTTTCTACAAGTGAGACTTAACCGCTGTGGAGATTGAACTTTTAACAAGCAAACCGAACATTGTATGGGACAGTGGCGTAACACAGAAGAGGAATATGGGGTACGCTGCTTTTATGAACTTTTACGTAAGGTTTTGGACAGTATCCATTATGGATAACATGCAGTTCATCATGTCGGAGTAAACGAAGACAGAGACGCGATGGCACCACGGAGCGATGGATTCGATTCCTGAAGAAGAGGAGGTCTAACAGCTGATTCACTTGGGATATGAAGGCGATCGTTATCGCGTGGGTGAAACGATATTCACGTCGATCTTTCGAGAAATTTATTACACACACAAATAATCGACGATCTTTGAAATATAATAACAGCTGATATGAGAAGGTACTGTAAGAGTTATGACTTTATAATATGATATTTTCATGAACACTGGGCATACATGTATATATTTTCTAGTAGGAGTTATACGATTATTTAGACATGGCTTAAACATTATTTGCTCCGAGTATTGCTAGAATATGGCGTTACCATATGATATGGTAGGCACCATTATACGAAATTCTCACCATTGGTTGGCTTTATTAAGCAGATGTTTGGTCTTTTAGACATTTTCCAGTAAGGATAGTTTTCCTGGATAGTTAAATTTTTTGTGGCGAATATTTCGAACTCGTGATCTGCAATTGCATTATTTAAATCACTTCGTCAGTTCATTGCATACTAACGAGTGTGTATTATTCATCAGTAGGGATTTTTTCCATTGGATTGTTTGGAGATATTAAGATGTTATTCACTCAAGTGAGTGAATATCGCTTTTATGTGACAACTAGAGACTTGATTCCAATCTGGTACATTCACTCATGAGACGACGAGATGGGGCCTTTCGTATTTATACGATTGCGTGGTGGTACACATCTTTACCCATCGTTCAGGGCATTATCATTTTAGACGACGGGGCAAGGCCTTTCGTATTTATACGATCGTGTGGTGGTTACTCATCTTACTTGCCATCGAGGAACTCATTTTTATCATCCGAGTGTACTTGAGATTGTAAGAGGATCAAACAAGGAACTACTAGTCACATATCAGTCGAATTTTGTTAAATAAATTAAAAATACATGTCAGCAGGGTTACATTTTGTAATTCTTGTTTGCCAATCCAATATTTTGTTGCTATACTCTTTTGAGAGTACTTTCAGTTAACAGCTGATACAGCTGATGCTTTTGATAACTTTTATGATTGAATTTGATACCTTTGAGAAGGATTTAAAGTAATTGAATCTTATAAGATGAATCATTAATGGTCAGATTTATTTTAAGGCAGATCAGTATTGCATATTTCGATGTGAGAGATTATAGCACATTGGCGTTTTTCTGTGAAGTGAATTATGAGAATTTTAAGAGAATTTATGCTATTTGAAAGCAGATATTGAATTTGATTACGATTACTAAGGTAATATATTTCCTAATTGTTTAAGAAGTTGTCTAGATGTGATCAGATTAATTACAGTTATTGGAGATTGTGTGCGTTGATAATTTGAAGCCAGTTATGTATTTTTGTAGATCATGCAACGTGATTAAGTGAAGTTTGTGATAGGCATTTTGTGGAAGTTGCCAAGTGGAAGTTGCAATATTGCTAATGTATTTTGAAGCAGACATGAGGTTGTCGAACCCAGTCTAGCATTATTTTTGAGATTCATGCTGTGCGCTGAATATTTATGGAGTTTTGTGGAATAATTGTGGTATTCAAATGTGATATTTGATAAAGTGAGAATATATAATGTAGTTGTGGATAGTGACATCCAACGGTGAATTTGTGAAGGCAATAATATTTTTTGGCATGATAATTAAATACGAGATATAACTTGGAAGTGATAAAACTGTAAGACAACGTTCTATAAACCATATTAAACAATTTGTTAGGAAATTAAACAAATAAATAATGTTGATAATACAAGATTTTCTGATAATAATAATTAATGAAATAATAATCTGAAATTTAAACATATTAATGATCTGACCTAATGAAATAAAAATCAGAATGACTAGATGAAATAATAAAAATCTAAATAACCAGATGAATAGAATTTAAATAAATTGATAAATTAAATTTTGGAATAGATCAATGAATTAAATAAATGGATGAATTAAAGATTGAATAAATAAGCTGACTTAAATAAATTAATAGATGATTGAATAGATGATGAATAACTGAATTGGAAGGTGATAATTAAATAAAGAAGCTGATGATTAATAAATTTAAATGGATTTAAATAAATTTATTTGAGATATGATTTGAAGAATTGCAACTTGTGTTGATGAATTAAACAATTAATTTTGATGATGATGATAATTATAACCAATGAGTAGTGGATTTTCTGTGATTCACAAACAAGCAATGATTAATGACAGTGTAAATAGTGTAAATTAGTTATTCGAGGTTTAGGAGCATTTTACTAACATATTCAGCATTTGAATAATGCCATGCAAGCCATAAATTATGTGATATTTAAATATGTGTTTATAATATGTGTGTTTAGACAGAATAATAATATTTTTCTTTCATCCACATTCATGATGTTAATTTAAAGAGAAATTAGGTCTCAGTTATCACGAATGTCAGTGACGCAAAGACATAGTGCTACGGTGATCCTGAGAACCCAAGAGAACTTAAGAAATTTTTCCTATTTTATGTGGATTAAATACACTTTGAGTAGAATGGAGATGGTTCGATTTTCTGGACAATGACAATTTAACGTTGGCATTCGACCATGCTCTTAGGTAGGATGAGTGTTTAATATGTCTGTCTGACTATCAAAGTTGAATAAATTTGTTTTTATCTTAGTTGTGATCTGATGATGATGTGATTTTCCTTTTTCTTTCCTTGTCTTAATTAAGGCTTAACCAGGAAGGATGTGGTTTGCTAGGGATTCAGTTGATGGCGTCCATTGATATTTGTATTTTTTTAATTAAATTTAAACCCGTAACGACCCTGGTACTTTATCTCGTGTTACCCTCTGGTTTTGAGATATTTCAACTGAATTTCCGACACATTCCTTATTTGACTAGATGTTCATTTAACTCCGCTCTGTCCTGGAAATCCAGGAATGCGATGTAATAGCAGATGTAATAGCATCCCCAGGACGAACGGGTACAGTGCCAAAGAAGTAGGCGTCCAAAAGTATTGGAGACAACGGTCACAAATGTGCTTCTTACCATGTGCTTTAGACATTTGACTGCTTAGCAATCTACTTAAGCTTTTAATCAGACAATAGTGATTCACCTCTCCCTCAGACAGATATAAAAGATGAATGTGATGTCGTTTCGGTTCTTTTGTGGCATAAAGAGGACCCACAATCTCATTACCATCAAGGCCATACACCATGAACGAAAAGTCATGGTTATCTTGTTCAAACCTATGGATCTCGGTTGAGTCCATAGGGAACGACACACGAGTTAAATTTAAAGTTTGTTTTAATTCAACAAACTTGGCCTTGTACATTCCCGGCCTGTGACAGGCGCGTAGTGCTGGTTTTAATTAGGCGGCCACAGCCCACAGAAAGCAATCATTGTCATGGTTCTTTATAGTGACCACAGCCTTTTTCAAAGCTATGGCTGGCGGTGTTTTAATAAAGCTAGACCCAGCATTAAACGGGTGGAAATGACAAATGTTGATTTGAAGGTAATGGATTTTGTTTAACGCTAAACCACTGGGTCCTTGTTGCAGTTTATCAAATTTTGATAGCAAGACATTTACCACATGGCTTTGATACCACTCGTTCAGATTATCGGCTATCAAAAGCTCTTGCATTTTACTGCCAATATAAAATGTTTTTTATGCTCACCGTCCTTGTTTTTATATATGAAATCGCACACGAGTTGCGTATTCACCTTTAAAGCTCTATGCAACCGTTGAGCTGTACAAATTTGTTGTTTAAAAATTTTGAAACAAGATTCCATAAAGTCTTTTGGGATTATACTTTTTCTAACATTGACCACATGACCAGAGCACTCACACGATTCGAAACAACTGTTTAGGGGGTCCCAAGTTAAAGTATCCGCAGCAGTAAAATACATTATTTTGAAAGAACACTCTTACCTGAGTTTTAGCTGTAGACTGCTTGACAATGGTTCCACTCTTAAGCCACTTGGTTTTCAGCTGTTGTGGCTAACGCAGTAGAGTTTTTTTCTCCAAATATCTAAAAAGAAATAAAATAAACCACCATAAGTATATAAATTTCATATAGTTTATGCATTTCGTAAACCAAACAAAATCAAACAGGTTGTATATATAAAAACAAATCTCACCTTGACTTGTAATGCTTTGCTTTATTCCCGTCTCGTGGGCTAGTGTGGTAATGGTTTCCTTTTCTAGCTGTCTGTCTTTCTCTCTTTTTCAATCTCTTTCCCACAGACACACAACAGGTAGGCTATACACGTTATCTGCAAACAAATAAATAAATAAAATCATTAATTACCTAATCAATAAATAATTGCTTGTAAAATATATAAATCAATAAATATATAAATATATAAATAAATACCTACCCCACAACAAGGTTAAGTATTTTCCATCAACACCAAAACTGTTAAACAAGACCAAGTGTTTCACGCAACGCAGTGTGTTCAAAGGTAGTCACATAAGTGAGAGTGGAACTGATAACGACATGTCTTTATATATGTTACGTTGCATGTATAATCATTCGATTCCCACGCTTTGAACATTCTGTTATAGGGCACGTGGACAGCTAACGTCCAAGGTGAACACGTGTGTTGGATCATATTACACGTCAACTTGCATTTTGTCACGTACGAAGCAAACAGGATGTGACTTGTTAACAGTTATCGTGCACGTGGACAGCTAACGCCCAAGGTGAACACCTGTGCCAGGTCAAATTTCACATGAACTTGCATTTTGTCACGTACGAAGCAAGACAGGATGTGACTTGTTTAGCCCTCATGTGGTTTCACATGTGTATGCATGCATTTCGCACTCCCCTGCCACCACGGTTGTCAGATTATTTAACCTTCAAGCGTCTTTGTTATTTTCCATTGCACCTGTTGTCAAGTCAGATCAGCGCATTCCAATAAGCTCAAATGACATTCACATCCTGCTCCTCTGCAAGTTTGTTTTCTGTACTCGCGTCGACCAACATAGAACCAAGTTCTCATCACCGTTTACACGTTAAAGACTCTCTTCGGGGGTAAAAAATCTTAGCATGCTTCACACATTTTCAAATATTAGCCTCCATCCATCTGCCATAGGAAAGATCAGAAAAACGAACCCTCGCTCTGTCATAAACCAACCCGCCGAAATATCAATTGTTCTATTGAGCACAGCCACCGTGGACAGTGACAGGTTCGTTGAAACACACACACCCAGCAGTATCGTCTCTCTCAACAACCACGCTCCATGAACATTATAAACAGGTAAAGAAAAAAAAGTTTTTTCAACATGTATGGAGTTAGGCCCTTTGTGAATTATTTATTGGAAAAAATATCTACCACATTCGAAAGAGGACGTCAGCCCGAGTCCAACGACATCTCATTTGTCAAAATCGGACCATGCGTTCGAGAGATATAGACAAATATTACATGGCTGAGGCTTAGTAGTGGGGCAAGGAGCGTTCTAGAATGAAGTAGAATCGGCACTACTCCACTACTGAATTCCTGGTTTCCGAAATATAGGAATTTCAAAATTGGACTGTTTTCAAAAAAACATAAAAATAAAAAAAGTTTCATTATAAAAAATAAAAATCATAGAGACCGTTCGTTTGAGCCATTGCACAGCATTCTATCATGTTTGGTTTTCAAACTATCACCTATTTTAGAAAACAAAAATGTTCAAAAAAAATTGAAAACTATAACGAGTCGACCATAGCAAAGAGGACGTCAGCTCGAGTCCAACAACACCTCATTTGTCAACATCCGACCTTGGGTTCACGATCTTTCTCAAATATTACATGGCTGAGGCTTAGTAGTAAGGGCATGTATGTTCCAGAGTGTAATAGAACTCCTAGTAGCCCCCTACTAACAACAACGAATCAACAACTATGTCCAATCCTGGCATTTGCGTAAAGTGGAAATGGGACAGCTGAGGATGGAATCAAACCCACCTCTTCGAGTTCTAACTCAGTTCTGTAACAGCCCTCGGATCAGAACTTAATTTCTTGGTGGAACCAGGCTTCGAACGTGGACCTAGGAGTATCAGTGAAGAAGACTAACCACTATATCATAATGAGGTCACACTCGCTAACAATTACTGAACTACACATATCAAAAAAAATTGCATAATGCTTTCCAAGGGCCGTAGTGGTCTCAAACCCATTAGTCGTTCTTGCGTGCGAGTATTTCGGCTGTGTACACTCGCCTGTCTCAATGATGATAGATCTATGCGAGTGTGCAGACGCCCCGGTGAACGTATGCACGACCAAATCCGAGACTGATACCAGCAGGGAGGAGGTGGTGCAATGTAGTGGGGTGGCATCATGTATGGTCGCTGAACCCCTCTTGTGTACATTCCAGGGATACTGTCCTGGCACATGCTGTGAAAGGCTATTCAGACCTACGGCCCAAATTTCACTTTCGTGTATGATAACGCTCGCTCGTTGTGTTATTCGTTGTAAATGTTATTTTTATGCCTTGTTTTTGAACAGATTAGTGATTTTACATGTATTCGCGTTCACATAATTGAAATGCGCGAATTCTTTCTCATTATTGTCCGGCTTTTGAATCGTTTTATTTTTATTTCTGGCTACAATTTGATCTATTTTGCTGGACGGAAAATTGTCTTCCTTTGCTATTTGCTTGATTAATCTGATTTCCTTATTGTAATTGTCTTTCGACATGGGTATGTTTAAAGCCTTGTGCAGCATTGAATTGAACCCCGCTAATTTATGCGTACTGGGGTGATTGGACTGATTGTCAATTGCATGCGAAGTTTGTGTGCCTTTTCGGAATATGGAATATGAACGTTCATTATCTTTACGTTCGATAGTTATGTCGACATAATTAATTTTCGGATTCCTTAGTGAATTTGATTGAGTGGTGTAGGCTGTTAATGGTTTGGAGAACACAACCAGAAAGCATCTGCACAATAGTTACCTAAATAAACAAGACCCGTATTCAAAGGCAGGGGTATATTCCATTACGTGCCAAAATACAGGGTGTCAAGCAAATTACATCGGGTAGGGTGGGAGAGGAATGGATACACGATACCATGAACACAAAAATTGCGATAAAATACGGGACGTACTCGGCCGTATTCGAACACATGTGCGATGCGGGACACAGTTTTACTAACATTGAAACCGACTTAAAATAATTCATCACGAACCGAAAGGCAGAGCTCTCGGCATAAAGGAAGCAATCGAGATACACTTACAGTTGCTAAAAGAAACAATCCCAATAATTTAAACGAACACACTTTCATGGAGAGTTCACCCCTCTTCACTCTACTAGAAAACACACCCCGTCGGAAACAAGACACAACATAACGATGTAGCCAAGCTAGATAAGGGATTAATAAGGGAAACATGTTATTGGATCATAATGTACGATGCATCTTTTTCTTCAATAAACCTGGGCCGAAATTAACGGCAGTATTAAAGGTGCCAGGACATTCTCATTACATCGTTTGTGCTTTTTAGCTTATGGTGGCAAGTTTCAAACCAGGTCTTTAATAGTTGAGGATTATCCTGAATGCAGTAACATACACCATATTAGAGAGACTAGACTTGGCAACTTACAGTTACATTTGTACGAGGAACACATGACACTTAGGAATGCGAGAGGGGGATTATCCCAACGAGATAAGGGACCCTCACACACAGGAATTTCCCTTAAGTCAAGTGCAGACAGTGACCAAGTTAACTGCTCTCACCAGGACCGCGCAAGGCTCAACCAGATAAGTAGCCTGTACAATACAATCTGAATTGACCACTTACAACAACCACATATTCACTCCAAACAAGCAAATTCCGGAGGTCAATCACCACTTCCACTATCTTAACAAAACATCACCTATCCTACAACTAACAAATATCGACGAGTTGCCTCATCTTAACTAATACTGCAATATATTGAAAATAATTTCACCCATACTTTCAGACATAGATTTTATAGCCTATGTGTAATGGTCATTAATAGTTGAAGATTATCCTGAATACAGTAACATTCACCATATTAGAGAGACGATCGAAACTGGTCATCCAAGTGTATTTATTTATCTCATGTAATGTTCTTCAGGATTTAGGGAATAACCCATCTCATTTGGGTACAATCGTGTTGACCGACTAAAAAGCATCAAATTTTGGATGTAGTACAGCGTAAATTAACTTTTAATGGTATTTGTACAACCACATCTTTAGCCCAAACATGAAATCCGTTGGTGCTTTCAATGCTCTACGCATTCTTAATTTAATTCAGTATAGAATCTCAGTCAAAAGTATTAAATACTGCTGAGCCCCATCCCAGGATCTTTCCTGTCTTTATCATTTGTATACTTACTTTCCAGTGCCTTCTAGCACTTATTATACTCGTCACATACTAAATGCTTCTAAGAACAAAATTGTAAGCTTATTCTAATTCAGCAAACTATCTCAGTTTTGTATTGAGGTCTACTGTGCCCAAGATACTAGGATCAACTATCTTGCAAGTATCTTAGATTTTATTGATCGTTGCTGTGTCAAACAGGGCACGTTAATTTACATCTTTCCTACCCATCTATTCTAATTAGGAAAATTATTGTGTTTTTTTCGGCGGATTATCCTAGTGTCAAACTTGGCCATGAACCAGTTATTTAAAATATAAATTACATTTCTTATGTTTTAGTGTATTAAAAATCATATTGCTTCAAATTTGAATTTGGTGGCCCAGCTTTCAGTTTTTAAGGCCAACGCAGATCTCTGCCCTATATTTTATATTACCTTGTAATTATTTTATTCTCCGAGGTGCTACCCTCTATTATTAGACAGGCAAATTATTGTAATTTATTATGGCCTACTAGTATTGTCACTCATTACAAACCCCATCCCAGTCAATTTTTGCTAGATAACAATTTGGATAAGCCATGTATATTTGGCATTTATTTATTGTAGTGCACTAACAAAAAAACTTGCTCACTTAATTCTTGCGGTCAAGTTTGTGAATCCTTTTCACTGTTCACTTTAGATTATTTATTGGGGGTACAGCTAGCCCTGATAGCTTCCAACCAGTCAATTATCAATCTAGCTCTCTTGGTTACTTCTCTACTTTAGTCAAGACTGTTATTTGTATTCTTCATTATTCATTTCTTATTAGTATCTTCTCTTATAAGAAATTTAACGTATGTTAAGCACAACAATGATTTGTCTCATAAAAGCTTTGGGCTTCATTATACTTGTCAATTACTGCCAATACCTGTGAGCTAGTAACTGGGCACGGGATGCTGCCACTTTTTTGGAAATCCCCTTTCTTAGCATTTTCATATTTTTTCACTCTAATTACTGCTTCAAGTGGTACTCCTTTTACCACCTTACTAATTATTATTCCTTTTCTTGAATAAATTTTGATTTATCTTATCCAACTTGTTCTGATTTCTCTCCCTCACCTATGTCATGCTTCCTACTTCATCTTCCCTCTGGAAGTGATTGGGCTTCGCCGTGTTGCTCCACTGTCCTTACTTTCATCCCCACTGTGCTCCATGGCAATATGCAAAACGTTTTTGATGTGTGTATATAATAAATTAAAGGAAAAGTTCGCGTTGAAAGCAAACCAAATATAAAACGTGTATAAGTTACTGTATATCAGCAAACTTTTATGCTATTCTTCACCTGGAATTTGAAGGTCCTTAATAAGAATAGGACTTACTTTCATGTGCATTAATATTACATTGTAACAAAACTGTGTTGCAAAATGGACTGCAGGAGGTAATTCTCGGAACAAACGCGGCTGAGCATGGAGCTGACGTCTTCATCCAATCTAGTGCCGATATCTCGAATAAAGAAGAAAACCCCTACATTCCACTGTTCCATAGGACTCCGTGGCTTTTATAGAGTTAGGTTTGCTTTTATAATTACCCTTCAAAGGATGAACAATTTATACATTTATACATTTACATTTACATTTACGCCATATATTGGATTGCACAATAGGCTAAGCGTGTCAGTCACCAATGAAGAATGCCTTCTTAATTCAAAGTTCGGTTTGCATACCACTGCAAGGACTATAAAACTCTCTTCTTATTATTCTACTACTTCTACTGCATCTTCTTCGTCTTCAACTTCTTCTTCTTCTTCGTCTTCACCTACGGGATTCCAATTCTCGTTCCCGAAAATTGGCCTGTAAAATGAAGTGTCAAGGCTTGACAAAAATTATGTCAAGGTGAATGGTAATTAGAGGAAGGTCATCTACCGGTTCCCGTGGGAGGACAGGAAACAGGAGGTCTAAGAGTGTCACCAGTTCTGTAACAGTAGCTTGTGTCATCAACAGTAAACTTGGTAAACTGCTACATTAACAGGATAGACATGATTTCATTTCTTATCTCGACTCCGTGATCACCAAACATCTAGAAAACTGGTTTCGGGTCCATAAAATTGACTCATGCAAAACATAAAAAAGCTTTAAAAATGTTAAATAAATTCTTTAAACATATTATCCCTGACACATGTGAACAAACAAGTGGTTTCGTGAAATACTGTTATGCTTTATTTCCATATACTGTAATACACTGTCCACTTCTATCTCAGTCGAATCAAGTATCCATGTGATGGTCAACCATATATAACTCCCATAGGTGTAGTAAGGCGTATGGAATCAATATATACCTAGATATTCGAACGGCCACCATCTTGGAAATTATAACAATTGAATCAACATAAAATAACTCAAAATACGTATTTCTTACAGCAAGTTTCACTGCACTAAGATAATTCTGTCACCAGAAAGGGGAATTAAATGTTTAAAATTCATACTGCCACTATGTTCGTTTGTTGCTTAATACGATTTTAAAAGAAATATCACTGAACTTGTTTCAGAATCTTCATAGTAGGCCGACAAAATATTTGAGGCTTGCAGGTGAAATAGGTTCCTAGAAAAGAGAGTAACATTTTGAAAATGTTGTTTTATCACTTATTATCTCCAAAGTCATATATGTGAACTTGTTTCATAGTTTTTTATCATGGAAAAACTTGAGGTCTATGTCTGTAACAGGGTCCGAGAAAAGGCAATTACATTTTTAAAATTAGCGCTTCCAACATATTGCTATCGAACTATTCACGGTTTATAAGAGTACATCAATGTATTTTCTTGATAATCTTCTATCCTGATTTGCAGATGACCTCGTTGTTCCTCCCATTAATACAACAATCATCATCATCATCATCATCAGCAGCAGCATCTTCTTCTTCTTCTTCTTCTTCTTCCTCTTCTTCTTCTTCTTCTTCTTCTTCTATCCTGTAACTAAATCTCAGTGAGGTTTTGAAGCCATTTATCAGTGTTGCCTGTACGAACTATGAATTTATTCTTTTCAGACGGTCAACACGCTTTTTGCACTATAAAATTAGGAGGGGTCACTATACAGGGTGTAACAAAAATGTCCGGCACAAAATGCAGGACACATTCCTCACACGTAGACGAAGAAATTATGTTTATGCACATGGGTCCGGAAATGCTTTGTTTCTGTGTTACACCTCATTGTCTCCAACTCATTAATCATGGGAAACACCCAAGAACATACCAGCATACCTCATGCAACTCTTTCTCACAGGAGATGTTCAATATGTCCTCCGTGCGCATTCATGCATGCATCAACCCACCGTCGTAGTGAATATCGGATGCGCTGATGTATCCCTGGAGTACTGCGTATGGTTTCGCAGTCTTCCATAATGCGGGCACGGAGACTCTGCACATCTTCTACTGGGGTTCGATACACAAGAGCTGTCAAATTCCCCCACAAATTAATGTCCAGTGGGTTTAGGTCCGGAGAGCATGGAGGCCAGGAAATTGGTCCACCTCTACCTATCCATCTCTCACCAAATCTGTTATTTAGAAGCCGACGGACATTAACACTAAAATGAGGAGGTGCTCCATCGTGCATGAAGTAGCCTACATGTTTTGTCACACAGCTAAAGTCGTATGGCAACAGGGCCATATAAAACAAAACACTGGTGGTGCACCTACGATAATGAAAACGTAACCAGACGTAACCAAGAGTGCATGTTCCCCAAGATTCTAACGTTCTGTTCTTGTGTGCTTCCCATGAATAATGTGTTGGAGACAATGAAGTATAACATGGAAACAAAGCGTTTCCAGACCCATGTTCATATAGCATAATTTCTTCGTCTAAGTGTGAGGAATGTGTCCTGCATTTTGTGCCGTACATTTCTGTTACACTCTGTATACGAGGGTCATTCCATTATTCTTGGCAACTATGTTATATCTTTTGATAATGCTACAGCATGGGAAATCCACGATGTGCACTGAACCATTAAGGCCGTGTGATATCTCAATGCCAACAGAAAATAAGGTTTGAGTACAGGAGTTAACGGCGAAGGTACAAATGAAAACCACACAATGGAACTCTGTGGAAATTTGTTTTGCTCTAGTATAAAAGGAACAGAAATCAATCAATTAACATCCAGGGCACCGTTTCCAAGTATTGGAACACTGTTCAATAACAGACACGGACATGTCAGTTCGGGCAGACAAGGGGCGCCCACTTCGCGGCGAGTCTGTAGTTGCTGCGCGTCCATGCCGGAAAGCCTCCACCCAACGTGCAACTGTTCGGTAATCACCAGTGCAGCATGACACTGCGTAGCATTTCAGCCACCGAATTTTGACTAATGATCGCTGTTCCAATCTGCTTACATCCATTTTGTAGCACGGCCAAGCTCAGAATGAACGTGTATGGCACTGGTACCTAGCCACCTGCACTTACAGTCGCCTTGTGTCGGGTGAATTCTGTGCTCTTTGTCGCGGGTTTTAGAACGTCTACACTGGAATGACCGTGATGCCATAAGTTCGAAAGATATAGCATAGTTGCCATGACTTATCGAATGAACCTCGTATATAACAAACTATTCGTCAAAATGTTAAAAGAATTAATATTACTCACTGATAAAGGGGGCATTTAGGATAACGCGTTTTGACCGTCACGCAGTTATCTTCAGCTCCAGATCACGAGAGTTGGAGTTTATTTTATATAATATTTAGCAATGTTTTATTGTTATTCTTAGTACAACTCGTCTGGTTAGTGATACGATTCGCTGTGATTCTCGTTATTAAAACTGTTAAGTCTATTCTGTGTTGTTTTTTACTAGGTTTCAGTTTTACTTATGCGTATTATGCTCGTGTAAATAGTTCCGCGATACAACATAACTATATAGATATTAGAGCATGCACAATAGTTTCTACTATGATTATGATTACTTATCCGTTAGTGTAGTTAAATCAGACACAGTCGTTGCACAGGTGTTCAGTTGTAACTAGGCACTACCTCACTTGTCACTAGCTATCGTAGTGACATTATCAACGAAAAATCTTTGAGATTAATTGCGGATGTATCCCTTAGGGTAAAATGTAAAAATAATAGTTTCCTCGATGCTGTATCACTGGATGTACAAATATGCGCCAGGCGTAAACAAAATTGAAGTTGTTTATCCTTTAACTGGACATTCATTTATAACTCCCGATAGAGTTTTGGGACTCATCGAAAGGGAACTGTGGAAGCAAGAAACGATAGTTCAACCATCAGAGTACCATAGCATCTTGGAAGAGCATGAGACTCTTCAAAAACTAGAGATAGAGACTGGGAGGAGAAAGCTGACTGGAAATTAGTCATTGAAAACGTCCCAAACCCCACAGCATCATTTCCCCCCAAAATAAGGAAAGTAAAGCGAGTCACCACCATCCGTGGTCCTCAGAATGTTTTAATGTCCAAGGGGAGCCTAATTACCTATATTTGTCTAAAATCAACCAACCAATCAATGTATGTATTGAGACCGTTTAGTTGATGTCAACAACCACGATGACTCAACTAACGACACATAAATCGAATAAAAAAGTACCGTGAGGATCAGGTGACCTTCCATAAAGGCTAAAGCGGCACGAGAGTCCGTAGTCCACAGGGATCGTGGTACATGGTGACGATGGTCATAGACCGCCTAAGGAAAGGTTCACCTTAAAACTAGACTGAGAAAATAAACATCCAGACTTATGTAAAACACCGTGAAGATTTATTAAAATTCACAAGCCCCTAGCCTAGTTCGGAGGGTTATAATCGGCTAGTCCGCAAATTAATAAATAAACAAAGATAAAGAACAGGTCCCCTACCTGAGAAGTTACTGAAAACCCTCGCGAAAGATCTAACTCACAATGATAAAGCAACAACAGCAACGCTAGGAATATGGTACGACGCAAGTCCCTAGTTCAAGTTACAAGATCAAGCTAATATCTGAATTTACATTTAACAGGGTAGCAAAACAAATCTAGGTTAGGATGGTACCATTTCGACATTTAAATTTAACATTAATTCAACTAGCTAAGTCCTATCAATTAACAAAATTTACGGCGATGACGTCCGTAAAAGAAAACAATTACATCCAAAAGCTAAGTGTACAGCCATGAAAAACAAACAATTTAATTATGCTTAATAACTATGTGCTAACAGCACACAATAAAGTAACATGTAGGGTTTAATACACTTGACATCATAAATTAATAACGAAATAGACACAGTAGTTTTATTAAAAATTCCTGCCTACACCTTGGTTTACTCTTTGTAAACCATAGTCATCTAATGTGTATAGTTACGGTGACGAATGCGCGGTTGAGACCACGTCTGACATCGCATGGCCTGAGCTCCACAAGCTACGAACTCTAGGTTCGCACATGCTTCAGGTCGCTACAAAAATGTCAACTGTCCTAGTCATTTCCTCACAAGGAAATTATCTTCAACTGCACGGCTATGTCAACAGTTCCAGAATGCAAAGAACAAAGTTAGATAGAAAGAATCGTTAGTTAGGCTTGTTTTACAACAATTATGCGTCTTATTATTAGAATGTCGGTTTATAGGTTTATCGTAGGTTTATGGCGAATAACATTGACAATAGCCTGGGCACGGAGTGTCTCCAACTGAGATCATTCTCCACCAAAAAGCCTCGACTCAACAGTCGGAATATAATCAACGAGTATAACAACTCGGACGCACAATAACACGGGTTACCAGCGGCGCTAAGCTCGCGTTCAATAACTCTGGGATAGGCCTGTACAACAGTTACCTTCCAATAACATTTGGTCAACGGGATCATCCCCGGACAAAGCATACTATAACATCCTGCTATAACAGGGTAGACTTCACCATCCTATAGAAAACCTTACATAACTGTACCTGTCATACGACAATACACGCAACAGAGCGTTAAACTAACAAAAACCGATCCATAAAACAAGTGATCAAATACAAGAGTGGAAACTGATTTCCATAAGCAAAATAGCAATGAAAGGAAAAGCGAATACAAATTGTACTCTGTCCTCGTCTATAGTAGTTTTGTCTCACAATGAAGCAGGCGTGCTCTAGGTCACTGGGTTACATAACCAGTTTATTCAAGGCCGGCGATTTAATCAATACAAAACCTGCACCTGGCCGGTGCATAAAAAACATTACCATAGGTTACGGATCTCTACAGAGTCCGTGTATCAAACGCACGCTATAAATCTGAGTATAGTAATACACTTCCGTCTTTCTACCAAAGACGTCTAAATGAAAGTAAACTTACAATAACTGAAGCTCTTTGCTTTAAAAATGCAACTCAGTAGTTGCTAGAACATCAAATAAAAACGTGTCTCACACGACACAAGCAAAAATATGATAAATGTGGCACAGATTCACACACTAGATCTGCTTAATGATACGTTGGGAACCGCGTTCGATGCTAGGCAACGAAACATTCCTTCTAGTTGTTAGGTTCAAACATGACCAAGAATAGCTTCTGAGCTTATTCAAAATGAAATATAATGCATTTACCAACTGGTAGTTACTGTCGACTACCTAAATGATACGACCGTTCTAACGACAGTCAAGGGTGTAACAAAGGATGGCTGCGAAGAATGCAGTCAATTAATAACCAAGGCATCTGATTGCCATAACTACAGTCAGCAAAGACTTGAAAATTACCCCAAGTAGGGTTGAACAAAATAGCCTCAAAATGACTACGATCAGGTTCAGCAAAAAGGTAGGCATTGACGTTCCACGACGTTCACCAAGCTGCACCAGGGCTGACCAAAATGTCTGACCCCAAGGGTGTCTCACTCTAAACTGAAATAAATGACATCTAACTAATCTAGTTACATCCCTACCTAGAAAAATGGCTGACACTGAGTGTGGTTGATTCACAAACTACATTAAAACTACTATACCACCAGAAACTAGAACAAAGAAGGGGTGTGACAAAAACTCACGAAATGGAGGAGCTCTCACTCAGCTCTCTATTCCACAACAAGGGTTGTACAAAAATCTCTCTGGCTCTCTGGATCGGTATCCTCCTCATCAGGATTCCCATCTGGACTCCCCCAAAGACCAGGGTTCGATTTGTCCCTGTCGACATCTTCGTGGATATGCCTGGAAATGGCATTTTGGCTCCTTCCCTCTCGTTCATCGTTCTGGAAGTTCCACCATCATGCGGGTCCCTGTAGAAACGTCACCCCCCCATACCGGGATGGTATTAGCCCATGGTGACTGCTTCAACCATGGTGAAGAAAAGTCCAATCACGTGGGTAGCGAAATAAGTTGCGTGATTATTCATCCTCTCACTTCCAAAATTATAATGTCCGTCGTGACTATTATTGGCTTCAATTATAAAATACGACACAGCCTTAATCTTGCAGATGTGAATTAGCATGTGAGCTAACACTATTTTATAATGCTGCACGTGCTAGTGACGCTACTTTTGTATCACGCAGCATCCGTGAATTATACGACGTTTCAAAGATGAAATTTCCACTTTGGCAATTTAAATATCTCATACAATTATAATCACACTTATTCAGGATAATTGTAACACTATTACCTGTATATTTCCACTAGGCATCTGCCCTCCACATACGCGTGGGTAATATGTGATGTTACAGCAATGTTGTGCAATACACTATACTTGCCAATAATTATTTCCCAAGCTTCTTATTTAATTCACTGGACTTCATCGACAGTGGATATTAGTATTTGCATGCTCGATGGCACCTTATAATCACTTTTAACGCTAAACAGCGGATATTCTTCTACGTCTCGTAGGACAAATGTGATTCCACGCCTACACAAGGCGGATTCTCAAGACGCAGTGCTCCGGTACTGGGTGTCTCTAGAAAGTAGGTCGTCAAAACGAAAACGTTGAGCGACTACTTACGTTCCTTTTTGCGTATCTGCAAGGGTATTACCTTACCTAAAGTAAAAATAAACATTCTCCAAAATGTTTTAATAATGCAGCATGACGAAATGGAATATTCTGTGTCTCGTAGGAAAGATAAAAATAATTAATAAGACCTCAGATAATAATTAGCAGTTTACACCGAAGTCAAAAGTGCGATTCACCGCTACTTCAAAGTATCGTGTGATCTCTCAGCTTCACGTGGCTTCCTGGGTGTGTTCAAAAGTACAACATCCCATCATAAATGCTCTGTCATAAAAAAAATATCACATGAACCATAGCTCAGCGGGTTCATCTGCCTCTCTGTCGTTTCAAATAAAAATGTTGGGATAACATTTTTATTTGCTTTGAAATTCATTCAAGAGTGATATTTTTTTAGATTGGCTGCATTAAAGGTTCCAATGCGCTCTCCTGTCCTAATGTCTTCTATCACATAACTTCCATTGTTTAAAGGCTGTCGGATACGACTAGGACCATAATACAAGGATAGAAATTTCCCATATATGCGGTCTATAGGACTAGAAATTCCGGGTCTCCTTATAAGGATAAGGTCTCCTTCTACTAGTGGTTCTCTAAACCTCTGGCGTCTAGTTCTTCTCAAGCGCTTGGCAGCTTGTCTGTCCATAGTCTCTCTCGCAGCTAAAAGTCTGCTGGCATGTGATGGTTGTAAACAAGGTGGATTTACAATCACACGATCCCATATTCTCAGCGGCATCTGGTTCAAATGCAAGACCATAGGTATTTGACCAGTGCTCTCATGTACTGTTGAATTAATACATTTTGCCATAATAACAAGGACTTCAGTCCATCGCCAGTGTTCTTCTTGACAATATAATCGACAGAATTTTGCGATAATAGACATCACGCATTCTGCTGGGTTGCTCTCTGGATGTCGAATAGATGATAAAACATGACCTATTTCAAGCTCATTCATGGCATTGGCAAATTCTGCTGAGGTGTACTGTGATCCGTGATCAGTCAACAAGAATTGTGGCTTTCCTGCCTCCGGTATCACTTGACGTCTAATCCTCTGAATAATCTGATGTGCAGTAGCTTTTTGAATCGGATGAAGCATCGTATATTTCGTGAACACATCCACCGTTACAACGATGTATCGATTCCCACGACGAGCCTTAGGTATTGGGCCATACAGGTCCTGTGCATACAACTCTCTAGGTTGAGTTGGTAGTATTGGTCTAGGTTGTTCCTTCAGCAAGTGTGACGTGTACTTGTTCCGCTGGCATGCGTCGCAAGCACGTAAACACTGTCTAACGGTGGCTCCTAACCCTTTCCATGTGAAAGACTCTTTGATAGTAGCAATGGTTTTGTCTGTTCCACCATGTCCAATGGATAAATGTACCATAAGAATAACAGATTCTTGGTATCTCCTAGGAATAACTGCACGCAGTTGAGTGTGGTCCTCGTCTACAAACTTGTATAAGACACGATGATGAATCAAATAATCATCTGCAACAGCAGCAATCCTTGCATAATGATCATCCTGTGGATCCATTCTTCGTTCTAGGAAACGGATAATATGTCTGAGTTCCTCCTCACGTCGCTGTCCTTCAGGTAAATGACGAAGTCGGCGAAGGTGTTCCTCGCATTCTCCCTCGATGTCTATGGCATTAACAGTAGCTTCAGGATTCCGGCTGAGGATGTCGGCCAACACATTCTCTCTGCCTGGTCGATAAACTATTTCCAAATCGAACTGTTGGAGAAACAGCGTCCAACGTGTGATCCTGTCGCTTGCCAGTCTTGTTCTCAAGATGAAGGTCAACGCATGATGATCGGTTCTCACAATAATCCTCTGACCTAACAGAAGTTTCTGCCAGTATTCAAGTGCGTAAACAATTGCAAGTGCTTCTATCTCGGTCGTGAAGTAGTGAGATTCATGTGCTCTTAAACGTCGGCTTAAGAAAGCGATGTAATGACGTTTCTTCTCATCATCTTCCTGCAGTAAAATGGCTCCTATACCAATGGCAGATGCATCAGTTTCTAGAATAAAGTTCCGAGAGTAATCTGGATATTCTAACTGAATTGAGTCCACAAGCATCTGTTTAGCTCTCCTGTCCTATCTCGCATTCATCATTCCAGTTCCACCTGCAGTTCTTTTTTCAATAATCCTTGCAGTGGTGCAACAGTTTCGGAATACTTCTCACAATGGGCAGCAAAGAATTGGAGAATTCCTAAGAATTGTCTCACGTGTTTCACACGGGTTGGTGTTGGAAATGCAGCAACAGTTCTAATCTTTGCCGGATTCGGTCTATATCCTTCTCCATTGATTATGTGTCCTACGAATTTCCCTTCTTTCTGAAAAAAATCGACACTTGTCAAACTTGACCTTAAAATTTGCCTGTCGGAGATTCTCAAAAACAAGGCACAATGTCTTTAAATGCTCTTCTTCTGTTCCCGAAGCTATGATTATGTCATCCACATAACATATTACTTTCTGCTTCACTTCATGAGTCAGATTGGCATCAAGTGCTCTGATTAATGCGGCTCCGGCATTTTTCAATCCAAATGGTAGTTTTTGGAACACATAAGTAGTCTGATCAAACAAGAATCCAGTATATTTCTGAGTATGCTCAGATAATCTGATATGGTAATAAGACTGAACCAAGTCTAATGACGAAAATATCCTTTTTCCTTTGAACTTCCTGAGAATGTCCCTAATCTTGGGCGGTCTGTCGTGCTCAGGAGCTAGGCGTTCATTCAAGGCTCTGGCATCGAGACAAAGTCTCAAGCTTCCATCTACCTTAACCACAGGTATTATGGGATTCAAGAAAGGAGTCGGTGATTTCTTGATTGTACCTGCTGCTTCCATCTCATGGATCTTCTTAGCAGCTTCTTCGAGATGTTTCTCGGCAATCGGATAGATCCTTTTCTGGAATGGGGAATCGTCCAGTAATACAAGATCATACTCGTAGTCTAATATCTCACCAGGTGTGGTGTCGAATATATCTCTGTATTCGTTCAGTATTGCGTCAAGATCCTCATGTGTGGGTGCTGATAACGATTCTGCCTCTCCGTCGGCATCTAGTGTCGCCTCAATTTCCTTGCCCTTTAATGCTTCGACTACGTCTACTTCGGATAGGAATTCCGGTTCTTCTTCAATTAGGCTCATCTGAATGGGTTCGTTCGGCTTGAACTCTACCGTATTCCGTCCCATGTCAATGATTCCATCATATTTTCTAATGAAGTCTGCGCCTAAAATGGCGTCATGATGCAGGCCCTTCATTACGAGAAATTCGTGCAAGTACACGTGGCTCGAAATCTTCATAGTACACAAAATCTGGATTTTACACGTTACAACGCGGTCAGGTATGACACCTCTGACTCTTACAGCTGAAATGGGCAACTCCGTCACCTCAGAGTTTGCTCTAAGTCTGGCATGGCAATCGGCGGAAATTACACTAATCATCGCTCCAGTATCGATGAGTATGACTACACTGACTTCATTCAAGGTGGCTACAATCTTGGGTAGACGTGTTAATTCATAATTGTGGTTCGTCGTTCGTCGTTCGTCCAACAAGTCTTCTTGGATTGGCTCCCAGAGTAATATAGAGGCAGTTACTCGGTGCTCAACCAAACAAGAATCTATTGATTTTTCGGAGTTTTTTTTTCTGACATGGCGAGAAGTACTGGGCTGGTTCTGCTCCGTCTCCTGCGCCGAATGTCTATTTTCCCTCGAAGTAGGGTTCCGTTCTCCCTCTTCTTGGATCTGCAATTCTCTCAATTGTTGGAGGTACTCACGGCTCTCCCGTGCTCTTCCTTTCCAATCCCTGTCTGGCTGGTATCTAGGGTCTCGATTTCTGTCGTAACCCCCACTATATCGATAGTCTCTACGGATACGTCCGTGTTGCTGATTTCTTCCTTCATTCCCTCGGCGGTTGTTTTCATGACGTCGGTCGTCGTCCGTCCTTCGGTCGAATCGCCGGTCCCAATGACTTCGCCGGTCATCATGTTGATCTCGAGTATACGGAGTGTTGTTCCATTCTCTCCTGTTATAACTGTAATTGTTATCACGTCGCCCAGAATCCTCTGTGGTTTGTGTTTGTTGTGGCGTCTGGCTCACTTTATCAACAGTCGTCAGATTCATATGTCTATCCTCGCGCCTATCAGCCTTCTCCTGACGGTGTGTAGGAAACTGTTCTGTGTTAGCGTCCAACCTTCGCAGTATCTGGTCACACTGCTGGAAAGTGGATGCCCCTGCAGCGATTAGCACACGTTGTACATCCGCAGGGTACTGCCAAACAATTGTGTTCACCAAATCTTGTTCGGACAACGGAGGCTGAAGACAACGGAGCTTCGCGAGCTGTATTGCGAAGTAATTCGCATAACGAGTAGGTGTATTGGAACTGTACCTTCGAGTGTACATCTCAGCTCGGATACTCTGCTGGATGTCGCTCGACCAATATGTTCTTAATAACGCTTCCTTAAAGTCTTGGTAGCCTGTAAATGAGTATCGGAATGCTCTGAACCAGGTACCGGCTTGTCCCTCAAGCAGTCGCTCTATAACTCTTAGTTCCCTCTCTGGAGTTACCATAGTATCACGTAAGTAGCTTTCGACATTTGCTAGGAATTCCACTGGAGTAATACCGCTCCCAGTTCCCGAGAAGCGAGCTGGTTGCTCCTCTCTTGAACGAATTATGGTGACATTTCCCTGCGTATTCGCGGGTCTGAAAGTATTTTGCATGTAGCTCTGCGTAGGAGTGTTAGTCTCATGACTAATTCGATTAGATGCTGGTTGAAACGGGTGAGCGTCAAAGTTCAAGGTTTGACCTTGCGCTAAATTAGTGAATTGTGACGGTTGCGATTCCATAGGCGCGCTGGGTTGGAAATGGGTAGGCATCATTCCTCCTGATTGAGATATAGGCGTTTCCTGAGATTCTCCCATCTGTGGGTGTACGTGTCTCTCTCTTGGAGTCGTCTCGAGTCTGTCCAGGCGTCTTTCTATTACTTCAAGACCTGGGATGGTTCTGGCTGCGACTTTGTTGCCTAAGTCGTTCAATTGCAGCTCGATCCTGTCAACCTTTCCCTTGAGGTTTGTGTCTACCTCGCGTATGGCCGTCCTAAGGTTATAACTGAGGTCTAACCTCTCGGTCACCGCGACTTCCTCAAATCTCTTTTGTAAGGAATCGATATCTCCTTCAACTCTGGACATATTTTCTTGGATTTTACCCACATCGTCTCTAACCTCGGCTACCTTAGCCTTGACTGTAGCTTCGTGTTCGTTGAGGTCACCTCTCAATAACATGAGGTCAATTTTGTGTTCCTCATGATGAACATCAACTGTCTCACGTAGACTGGCTACGGTTTCCGTCAATTCAGAAATGTTTCTCCTGTTGGTGTTAAGTTCCTCTTTAATCTCCATCATGCCATCAACGATAGTCTTCACGTTGTTATTAACGGCATTGGCAGCTCCTCTCATCAAGATTAAACCAACGTTCATGGTTGCCATGTCCTTCTTCACATTTCCGATAAATCCCTCGACGTGATCTAGTCGAGTCCCGAATTCTTCCCTGGTATGTTCCAGATCTGCTCTCATGTCTATCTGGACTTTATTCAAGGTTGTCTGAATTTGAGCTGTGTGCTCCTCCAATCGGTTTTGCACCTCCTCCCTAGCTCTATTCATCTGGTCGGTTAAGCAATCTACGCGCTGGTTAGCCTCCTGATGGTGTCGTATGACATCAACCCTAACAGCTGCTAAACCTGTCGTCAGATCATTTCTCGCTTCGATCCTATATGTGTCCATGTCTGCCCTGACTTGAGTTAAATCAGCCCTAACATTATTTACAGACTGAGTGTTAATCTCTAAGTCCTGTCTAACCTGGTCCACATGACCACTGACATTGTTGACTTCCTGTCTAACCTGGTCCACATGACCACTGACATTGTTGACTTCCTGTCTAAACTGGTCCACATGACCACTGACATTGTTGACTTCCTGTCTAACCTGGTCCACATGACCACTTACAGTATTTACAGCCTGAGTATTCTGACCTAAGTCAGCAGTAATCTGTTGAAGATTGGCATTCACACCTGCCATCATCTCTCCAAACACACGACGAATAGTTTCCTCATCCATAGATAAGAAATATATGAGAAAGTGAGGGATCAATTTCTACTGAAACTTACAGCTATGATTAGTTACTTGGTGGTATAAAGCTTGCTTCATTTATATAAATATCACGAGTACAGCTGGAGTATGCAAACTAAGTGCTTCTACATTTACAAAGACAACGGTGAGCAAAGCAAAGTATTACATTTACTTAGGATGAGGCATCATCAAAGAAAATCCTATCCTTCATTTATCCAACACTAAAGCCTCACCCCATGGACTTCTATCAAACATGAATGCCATGCGGTCAATTGATCTGCAGTACGACTTTCTAAGTTCGTCCCAGTCCTGTCAATTTACCAATAATCAACATTAGGATCCTCAAAAAAAATAACATGGTACTGAGGGTCACCACGTTAACGTCGGCACATGAGTTGGGCGCCATTTTATGAGGCCCAAGTCCGCCCACAACGTTGTGCGCCATTTTATGAGACCGTTTAGTTGATGTCAACAACCACGATGACTCAACTAACGACACATAAATCGAATAAAAAAGTACCGTGAGGATCAGGTGACCTTCCATAAAGGCTAAAGCGGCACGAGAGTCCGTAGTCCACAGGGATCGTGGTACATGGTGACGATGGTCATAGACCACCTAAGGAAAGGTTCACCTTAAAACTAGACTGAGAAAATAAACATGCAGACTTATGTAAAACACCGTGAAGATTTATTAAAATTCACAAGCCCCTAGCCTAGTTCGGAGGGTTATAATCGGCTAGTCCGCAAATTAATAAATAAACAAAGATAAAGAACAGGTCCCCTACCTGAGAAGTTACTGAAAACCCTCGCGAAAGATCTAACTCACAATGATAAAGCAACAACAGCAACGCTAGGAATATGGTACGACGCAAGTCCCTAGTTCAAGTTACAAGATCAAGCTAATATCTGAATTTACATTTAACAGGGTAGCAAAACAAATCTAGGTTAGGATGGTACCATTTCGACATTTAAATTTAACATTAATTCAACTAGCTAAGTCCTATCAATTAACAAAATTTACGGCGATGACGTCCGTAAAAGAAAACAATTACATCCAAAAGCTAAGTGTACAGCCATGAAAAACAAACAATTTAATTATGCTTAATAACTATGTGCTAACAGCACACAATAAAGTAACATGTAGGGTTTAATACACTTGACATCATAAATTAATAACGAAATAGACACAGTAGTTTTATTAAAAATTCCTGCCTACACCTTGGTTTACTCTTTGTAAACCATAGTCATCTAATGTGTATAGTTACGGTGACGAATGCGCGGTTGAGACCACGTCTGACATCGCATGGCCTGAGCTCCACAAGCTACGAACTCTAGGTTCGCACATGCTTCAGGTCGCTACAAAAATGTCAACTGTCCTAGTCATTTCCTCACAAGGAAATTATCTTCAACTGCACGGCTATGTCAACAGTTCCAGAATGCAAAGAACAAAGTTAGATAGAAAGAATCGTTAGTTAGGCTTGTTTTACAACAATTATGCGTCTTATTATTAGAATGTCGGTTTATAGGTTTATCGTAGGTTTATGGCGAATAACATTGACAATAGCCTGGGCACGGAGTGTCTCCAACTGAGATCATTCTCCACCAAAAAGCCTCGACTCAACAGTCGGAATATAATCAACGAGTATAACAACTCGGACACACAATAACACGGGTTACCAGCGGCGCTAAGCTCGCGTTCAATAACTCTGGGATAGGCCTGTACAACAGTTACCTTCCAATAACATTTGGTCAACGGGATCATCCCCGGACAAAGCATACTATAACATCCTGCTATAACAGGGTAGACTTCACCATCCTATAGAAAACCTTACATAACTGTACCTGTCATACGACAATACACGCAACAGAGCGATAAACTAACAAAAACCGATCCATAAAACAAGTGATCAAATACAAGAGTGGAAACTGATTTCCATAAGCAAAATAGCAATGAAAGGAAAAGCGAATACAAATTGTACTCTGTCCTCGTCTATAGTAGTTTTGTCTCACAATGAAGCAGGCGTGCTCTAGGTCACTGGGTTACATAACCAGTTTATTCAAGGCCGGCGATTTAATCAATACAAAACCTGCACCTGGCCGGTGCATAAAAAACATTACCATAGGTTACGGATCTCTACAGAGTCCGTGTATCAAACGCACGCTATAAATCTGAGTATAGTAATACACTTCCGTCTTTCTACCAAAGACGTCTAAATGAAAGTAAACTTACAATAACTGAAGCTCTTTGCTTTAAAAATGCAACTCAGTAGTTGCTAGAACATCAAATAAAAACGTGTCTCACACGACACAAGCAAAAATATGATAAATGTGGCACAGATTCACACACTAGATCTGCTTAATGATACGTTGGGAACCGCGTTCGATGCTAGGCAACGAAACATTCCTTCTAGTTGTTAGGTTCAAACATGACCAAGAATAGCTTCTGAGCTTATTCAAAATGAAATATAATGCATTTACCAACTGGTAGTTACTGTCGACTACCTAAATGATACGACCGTTCTAACGACAGTCAGGGGTGTAACAAAGGATGGCTGCGAAGAATGCAGTCAATTAATAACCAAGGCATCTGATTGCCATAACTACAGTCAGCAAAGACTTGAAAATTACCCCAAGTAGGGTTGAACAAAATAGCCTCAAAATGACTACGATCAGGTTCAGCAAAAAGGTAGGCATTGACGTTCCACGACGTTCACCAAGCTGCACCAGGGCTGACCAAAATGTCTGACCCCAAGGGTGTCTCACTCTAAACTGAAATAAATGACATCTAACTAATCTAGTTACATCCCTACCTAGAAAAATGGCTGACACTGAGTGTGGTTGATTCACAAACTACATTAAAACTACTATACCACCAGAAACTAGAACAAAGAAGGGGTGTGACAAAAACTCACGAAATGGAGGAGCTCTCACTCAGCTCTCTATTCCACAACAAGGGTTGTACAAAAATCTCTCTGGCTCTCTGGATCGGTATCCTCCTCATCAGGATTCCCATCTGGACTCCCCCAAAGACCAGGGTTCGATTTGTCCCTGTCGATATCTTCGTGGATATGCCTGGAAATGGCATTTTGGCTCCTTCCCTCTCGTTCATCGTTCTGGAAGTTCCACCATCATGCGGGTCCCTGTAGAAACGTCACCCCCCCCATACCGGGATGGTATTAGCCCATGGTGACTGCTTCAACCATGGTGAAGAAAAGTCCAATCACGTGGGTAGCGAAATAAGTTGCGTGATTATTCATCCTCTCACTTCCAAAATTATAATGTCCGTCGTGACTATTATTGGCTTCAATTATAAAATACGACACAGCCTTAATCTTGCAGATGTGAATTAGCATGTGAGCTAACACTATTTTATAATGCTGCACGTGCTAGTGACGCTACTTTTGTATCACGCAGCATCCGTGAATTATACGACGTTTCAAAGATGAAATTTCCACTTTGGCAATTTAAATATCTCATACAATTATAATCACACTTATTCAGGATAATTGTAACACTATTACCTGTATATTTCCACTAGGCATCTGCCCTCCACATACGCGTGGGTAATATGTGATGTTACAGCAATGTTGTGCAATACACTATACTTGCCAATAATTATTTCCCAAGCTTCTTATTTAATTCACTGGACTTCATCGACAGTGGATATTAGTATTTGCATGCTCGATGGCACCTTATAATCACTTTTAACGCTAAACAGCGGATATTCTTCTACGTCTCGTAGGACAAATGTAATTCCACGCCTACACAAGGCGGATTCTCAAGACGCAGTGCTCCGGTACTGGGTGTCTCTAGAAAGTAGGTCGTCAAAACGAAAACGTTGAGCGACTACTTACGTTCCTTTTTGCGTATCTGCAAGGGTATTACCTTACCTAAAGTAAAAATAAACATTCTCCAAAATGTTTTAATAATGCAGCATGACGAAATGGAATATTCTGTGTCTCGTAGGAAAGATAAAAATAATTAATAAGACCTCAGATAATAATTAGCAGTTTACACCGAAGTCAAAAGTGCGATTCACCGCTACTTCAAAGTATCGCGTGATCTCTCAGCTTCACGTGGCTTCCTGGGTGTGTTCAAAAGTACAACATCCCATCATAAATGCTCTGTCATAAAAAAATATCACATGAACCATAGCTCAGCGGGTTCAGTATGCAAACATGGAAAACACTACGGACAGATTAACCCAACCTGCATAACAAACGCAGCTGTGCCTATTATTGGAAAGAAAATGTAAGATGTTTCAAAACTCTTTGAGTAGTGTGTCAGGGTCAACGGTTGAAGAAGAATGGCTACCAGAAGAGGTTAATGACATTGTTCCTGGTATGATGTGCTAAATGCGTGGCATGTTACACCATGTTTATTATACGCGTGGCATGTTACACCATGTGCTTTCTGAAATAGAACAGAAAATGAAAATGAAATTGAATTTACATTTTAATTTATATTCATTCAATATCCCCGTCTCACGTACCGTAGTACCTAGTCTGCAAACTGGCCATGTCCATTTCAATTGCATTCAAAAGTGGCCGTCTGTAAAATAAGATGCAAAACACCCTGAATCCACTTTTATTTTGCTTATTTCTGGCATGCACTGATTTATGGTTTTATGTCCAATAGCTCAAGCGGTTTTGTACTATTCTATACGTATTTACATTATATACGGCGTAGGAGAGTACGACTTTATCCAGTAGGAACAGTTTTTCCACTTTTTCTCAAAACCAGTTACGGAGGATATGGATACTTTTGCATGTAGTCGACTCAATATCGCCAAATCTCGCTCTTTCAGCTCAAACGTTCTCACGGCAAGTTCTCTTATGCATCAAATTCCCGTAATATATGAGGCAATTGAAAATACCTCTGCAGATGTGGAGTAAAGTAACTGGGAACATTGGTCGGGTTTATTCTATGCTGCTTTGGCAATACCGGCAGTGGCACATCAGTATTTGTGTCACTACAGTGGAAATATCATTGCGATTCGTCTGTAATAATTGAAACTATGGTAGTTCGAGTACTGCATTGTCATCGGCAATATTGTACAATGAGGAAACGGTAAAAATTCGGGCATCAATCTTTTTTTAAATGGTGAAAGTCATTTGAAGCTGAAAAAGGTTGCGAGGGTCTAACATTTCGCTAGCCCTTTTGAAGAGGAATTCAGTGGTTCTAGGTTAGTGACCTATGCTCTGAATAGAATTCCGTCCCCATAACATGCTAAATTTTGGCATGAAGGATCCCGGGTTCAATTATCGGCTGGGTCATGGGGATTTCAATCACATATGGTTAATTGTCTCGGCTCAGGGACAGGGTGTTCGTGACAGTAATCATGAAAGAAAGAAAGGAAGAAAGAAAGAAAGAAAGAAAGAAAATAAAAGCCAGAAGAAAAAGTAAATCGTAAAAGATAGAACAAAGTTTTATTAGAAGCTGATATATTATGTCATAGCTCGCCGCCAGCGACTGTGCTTCTACATCGGGGGCGACTCTGGTCCCAACGCCATTGCAGGAAACATGCATATTTGTTTGACCGAATGGAATATGACCAAACGCGCGTATCATAACTGCTGTGTGCAGACCAGAAAACAAAGCATTTTGAAGTGAGAAATAGTTTGAACAAGAAAGAGGACACATAATTCTCTCAATTAAGCCCATATCGAACGAAATCAAGGTCCCTATGGAGTAGAAGTGGGAAACCACAGAAAACCACTCTTAAGTCGACTGAGAAGGACATCGAACCCTCCTCTTGACAGTTTTGCCTCACGAGGCTGAGTGTACCCCATTCCAGCCCTCAAACCAGAATTAAATGTTTTGCGTCTCTAAAAGTCGTAGTAGTTAAAAGGGTCGTAAGACCAACAACATTATTATTATTATTAGAATTAATTTTCTTGGCAGAGCTGGGAATCAAACCCGGACCTCCTGAGTGACTGCCAAGAATGCTAGCCACTACACCACGAGATGGTCTTCTCTCGTTTGAATCGTGGCGTATTTCCTCGAAGTGGTTACCTCTTCTCTGTGAATAGGTCGACGTCACCGTAACTCATATTCAGTGATAGATTTGGTACTCAAGGACCCTCCACCTACATCGCGCCAACAATTCCCTCACAGGAGCAGCCTTGTGACAGTCAGCATTCTCGTGCACGGCAATGGGCGGACAAGTTTAGAACCTCATCTTCGTTCTGCACTGCGCCTTGCAACGGCTCCATTCCCAAGCTCATCCAACCACTGTCTTCCACAACAATGCTCACTTTCACAATGTTGCTCTAGTGAGAGAATAGTTGTACGGTGGAGGTGTGACGTTCTCATTATAACCTGTACCCCAGGCCTTTTTGGAGGACACACGCCAACACATTTACCCACAGCAGTAGCTAAGCTCGCTGGGCCATGGTCATAGGGCGAAGCTATCTGCGGAATCGGAAGAGGGGTAGGTTCAAACCCATCGTCAGCCGTCCTTAAAATTGTTGTATATTAGTTCCCCATTCAACTCTTGGCAAATGTCGGGAAGGTACCTTCCAATACGCCACCGGGCACTTCCTTCCAACTCCTTGCCCAGGTAAATTCATTTTCATTCATTTTATGCGAAAATATTAATGATTATAAGTAGGGTGCAGATTTTGATAGCCTAAAATTGTTTTATAAATGGTCTATAAAATGACTGCAAAAATCCAACAAAATTATCCGAAAACTTCAAAGAATGACATATAAGTTTTAATGTTACGACCAATTTATTCATCGGTTTGTTATCGCCTATATTTATGTTGCTGACATAAAGTCAACAAACAAAGAAATACAAACACAAACTTTCTCTTCACATGTTAAGCAGAAAAGAATTTCACCATCGGTAGAAAAAATATCCTCGCTGAATTCCGTAATTATTTGTTTGAAATGAGCAGCCCTAGATGACTTTAACTTAGGCATTTTACAATACACTCGAAATAACAATCGCAGCTGGCAACTCAAATTCACTCAACACACATATGGTTGCACTGAGATACTTAACCAGACTGGGTCCACTGTAGTCTGTCCTGCTACCCTCGATTTCAACATCGTTCTCGGATTAGTTGTAAGTGCAAGTGTGTCTCCTTGAATGTGGATATTTCTAAGTAAGGACTGACCATAGTTACTTTAGTCATCAGACCGACAATGCATTGTGAAGATTCTCATGTCTCCATGTTCATCTTCACTTTAAGTTCCAATAATATCCAACACCATACGCAAAAATGCATCAAAACCCTTGAGGATATAAGAAAATGACTCAAAAAGTATAAAATGTCCAATAAATTCCATAAAATGGCCAAATAATAATGTATACGTTTAGAAAATTACATATAAATAAAGACAAACACGTATTTCCGTGAAGAACTAAACAGCCTATTTTCATATCTATACAGTGTGTATCTTAATTACACCGACAAAAAGAATCAGGGACGCTCTGCGTGTTATGTAAAAGACGATGCCGCAATCGGATTGGCGGAGAAAATTTTTCTCTCGGAGAAAATGAGGTTACTTTGTTACTTCCGGGCGCGCGATTCAAATTTACGAACTCGCCGTATTTGCTGAGCCAGGCTGCAAGCCGCTGGCCACTGCTGTGCTTCAGGCGAGGGAAGGGAGTGTGATAGAAGGAGACAGAGATATGCTGGTGGGCATGCGGCAAGCCGAGGCGATCGAGGAAACTTGCGCATGCCCACCAGCATATCTCTGTCACCTTCTATCACACTCCCTTCCCTTACTTGAAGCACAGCGGTGGCCAGCGGCTTGCTCTCTAGCTCAGCAAATACGGCGAGTTCGTAGATTTGAATCGCGCGCCCGGAAGTAACAAAGTAACCTCATTTTCTCGGAGGAAAAATTTTTCTCCGCCAATCCGATTGCGGCATCGTCTTTTACATAACACGCAGAGCGTCCCTGACATTTTTGTCGGTATAATTAAGATACACCCTGTATATTTGCAACACTAAGGTGATTTTTGTTACCGCGAGATTGAGAGAACGGCAGAACCTATTTACTTCGTAGAGCACTCCGACGAAAGCTCTTGGCCTGTAGATTTTCAGAGTGTCTTTAAAATAAACAAATATGTTACAGTATATTTTAAATTAATATAGAAAAATGCAGAATTCTTGACGCTCACGCATGCGCACAATCGTCTTGGCTCATGACAGAGATGGCGGTTAGAAGTGCAGTAAAATTAAATTTATTTAATAACTGTACGCGCGTCGCCTCCGTAGCGTAGCAGTCAGCATGGTTAGCTGCCGCCCCGGAGGTCCTGGGTTCGATTCCCGGCTCTGCCACGAAATTTGAAAAAGTGGTATGAGGACTGGAACGGGGTCTACTCAGCCTCGGGTGTTCCAAATGGGGAGAGGAGGTTCGATTCCCACCTCAGCCATCCTCGAAGTGGTTTTCCGTGGTTTTCCACTTCGTCTTCGGACAAATGCCGGGATGGTACCTTCTTCAAGGCCATGGCCGCCTCCTTCCCTCTTCCTTGCCTATCCATCCTCACCTTCCATTACCTTCCCTCATGAGGCCCCTGTTCGCTTTGCAGGTGAGGCTGCCTGGGCGAGGTGCCAATCACACCTCACCAGTTGTATCCCCTCCGATTAGATGTTCCCAGCTCTAGGACACTGCCCGTAGAGGCGGTAGTGGTGAGTTTCGTCGCTGAGTCCGTGGGTTCCACCAACCTGGAGGGTTAACGACTAAGAAAGGAAAAGAACTGTACGCGCCCATGTATAAAGCTTCTGTGTAATTGAAAACGGACATTAAGCAAGGCCTGACAATAAAATATATTAACAGTATGTACGTATACGAATGTGCAACATTGATTTCTTTTTTGTTAATGAAGAAGGACTTTTTTCTCCAGACAGCGGTTTATGAAGATACTGAATGGTTGCGCCAGAGACTAAACATGAGTGCGCGAATACATGTTGGTCACTAGTCGTGGCCGAGTGAGGTGCGTGTGTGCGCGCCGTGTGACCGCATTGGAAGAGTGTACGTTTCCTAATACCGGTGCTTCCGATAGTTCCAAGGGTGTACTGACCTTCCGTGTGTCATTCGGACAATACTTTTTCAAGTAGTGTTCGAGATAGGACAACAAAACCAGAAACCCAGAAAACCCCGCTGAAAATCATGTCCGGATACCAGAGGAAAAACACCGTACGCTGTCAATGGGACAGGCAGAGTTCTCGCCCCACACCAGGAGAAATTTACCGCTGGATTAGCGATACCCTCCGGTTGACTGTCGACCAAGTAGAAGCCATCCAGTTAAATGCGCAAGAAAGAACCATGTACATCAAGGTAATCAGCATATCTACTTATCAGAAATTGCTAAATACTTTTGCAGCTCCTATTAAATTTCAGTATGACTCAGGCGAAATTACTAATGTTAAGCTCTCCACAGTGGATTCAAATTTTACCACAGTGCGTATATTTAATGTCCCACTCGAAGTTCTCCCTGAAATTTTCAAATCCGTCCTGTCGAAATATGGCACTGTGAGTGACGTCAGGAAAGAACAACGGTCTTCTGCTTATCAGTTCCCGGTGTATAATGGAATACGTGCAGTCACTATGGAAATCAAACAAGATATCCCCTCCACTGAGACTTTTGGTGGCCATTCTGGCTATATATCGTATAATGGACAGAAACAGACCTGTTTAATTTGCAATGCTAACACACATCTACGTATCAACTGCCCAAAGAAAATGATTCCCCTCGGTATAACTCCCTCACAACAACGACGTGTCCAATACTCGGATGTTGTGTCACAGCAAACGTCACATGAAAACATGCTTATGGATCAGTCAGCTGGGACACCAGCAGAAGTGGCCTCGGACACACATGACGCAGAACACGAACCTTGCACTGACCAGATCAGCGAGCCACAGAGTGCCTCTGTGCTACCGGCAACCTGTATAGCAGCCATAGAACCAACTCTGCCGTCACTACAGGCTGCCACAGAAATTTTGCCTTCACTGACCCCACCTTCTCTGGTACCTACCGACTCACTTAAGCAGGTTGATCGGGGATCTGAGAACGTATCTAAGAAGATTAAAACAAATGCCTCGATTGCCGTACCAGCCCCGAAGAATCAAACTGGTTCTACAAACGTTCCCGCAGCTGTGAAAAAGAAACAAAATCTTCATTCTACGTCATCTAGGGACCCACGAACGCTCTCAAACGCTGACAGCCGGCCTATGAATGGCAGTCATAAGGAACTATCTCAACCTAATTTGACATAGTGCACCAGTATATTTCTCACCCGTGTCTTTTTTTTTCTCGAGTCCACATTCCAGTATGTCTAGCACAGCTTTTATACTTCTCTTAATGGCGCAATTTCTCACTGTGGCCACTGTGAATATCAATGTAATAGATGCCCTCTGAAATTTCAACTGTTAGAGAGATTCCTTCGAGATGCAGACATTGACATTGCTTTCATTCAAGAAGTTGCTATACCCTGTCTGCCCATATCTGCCTTCTACAAACAATACATCAATACCGGTTCTACGAATAGAGGGACCGGATTCCTCATACGACATGATATCCCACTCAAAGGTGTGCTATGTCATCCATCAGGACGCATAATATCTGGACACATAAACAATACCACCCTGATAAATGTATATGCCCCAGCCGGGTCCAATAAACGTGTGGAACGAAAAATGTTCTTTCAACAGAGTATACTGCCTCATCTGCACGACGTTAAGGAAAAACTTATTCTTGCAGGGGATTTCAATTGTATTCAACGCCAAGAGGATTCCACTAGTCCATACCAAGGTGTCAACCCGGCTCTCAGGACCCTCCTTACCTCCCTACACCTCATTGATGCTGTGGATAGTTTAAGGGTGCCCCTGCCCCATTACACCTGTATAAGTCACAACTCCTCATCACGAATTGACCGCATCTACTTTTCACAGGAACTTATCCAGCCTAGACGATATGAAGTGATACCTGCCAGTTTCACTAACCATCATGCAGTCGTATGTACAATCTCCTACCCCCATCCCATATTTCACATAGGAAGAGGTTATTGGAAACTGAATTGCTCGCTGTTACTGGAGGAGGAATGCCAAGATATTTTCAGACAACACTGGACTCGATGGGTCCAACAAAAATGCAACTATCGCGACTGTGCAGACTGGTGGGATATTTTAGTTAAATCAGGGATCCGCCGCGTCTTTAAGAACATATCCTACCAACGAGGTCGGGAAAGACGGGATACAGTTGGATTTTACTACCGAGTTCTTCGCCAGCTCCAGCAAAGATCTGATGCTGGGGAGCGTATGTATGACCAGATTCGGGAAGTTAAAACCAAGCTCCTGTCTCTACAGCAACGAACGCTCGCTCATATAAACGTGGCTTTAAAAGATCGTACAGTGCTCCCGGACGAAAGTGCAAGTGTATACCATATCGCCAAAGGACAACGTGAGCGGCAACGTGAATATATCCACCGCCTCCGCACCAGTACTGGAAGTGTCGTCACCTCCCCTGACGATATACGTAGTGAAATATCACTATTTTATCAACGGTTCTACGCTAAGGCTCCAATTGATCCACAGCAGGTGACCCTATTGCTTTCATCTTGCAGTACCGAACTATCTCCGGACAACAAAACTCTGCTCAGCGCGGATATTACGGATGAAGAGATTCACTCTGTGGTTAAGCACCTCCCAAATAACCACTCACCTGGCATTGATGGACTGCCATATGAACTGTATAAACACTTCTGGCCTCTCATTGGCAAATAATTTTGTCACGTCTTGCGTACCATTCTCCAACGTCGTGCTCTTTGTCAATCACATCACGAGGATACCATAGTCCTCATACCAAAAACATCCTCTCCCATGGCAGTTGGTGACTTCCGACCAGTTACTCTGCTCTGCAGTGATTATAAAGTCCTTACCAAAGTACTTGCATGCCGATTGAAGACTGTTCTACATGATATCATTGGTGATGAACAATGTTGCAGTATTCCTGGAAGAACTCTGTTAACAAACTTATCGATACTACGGGACCTACACCTAAAAGCCGAAATGCTCCCCACTGAGCCAATGAGTTTTCTCACCTTAGATCTTGATAAAGCTTTCGACCGCATCAGTCATGAATACTTGTACATGGTCTTTCAGCACTTTGAATTTCCTGCAATCCTTATTGACTACATTCGTATGATAAATTGTAATGCTACGTCTCGAGTGCTCGTCAACGGTTTGCTTTCCCCTCTGATTCCAATACAACGATCAGTTAGGCAAGGATGCCCCCTTTCCATGCTAATTTTTGTCATTGGCCTTGAACCGTTCATTCGGACTACCCAGGTGAAGCTACAGGGTTAAAAACTGTCCACACATGTTTTTGGCATGTGCGCCTATGCTGATGACGTATCCATATTGATCCGCAATAATGAAGACATCTCCCACATCGATAGCGTCCTTCAGCTATACCATATCGCCTCTGGAGCACAATCGAACCCCCAGAAAACTGCTTTGCTTCCGCTCAATACTAACTCAGTGATTACCCAACAGCCCTGGTTCCGGATAGTAAATGAGGTGAAAATTCTTGGCATTACCTGGAAGCAATCACTTCTGGACACAGTGCAAGCAAACTGGACTAAGGTCATTGCCAAAGTTAGGGGAGTGCTGATCCAATTTGGTCAAAGAAACCTCAATATAGTGCAACGGGTCATGGTCCTCAACGTGTTTGCGCTCTCTAAAATATGGTATGTCCCACAACTTTTCCCACTTCCCAAAATGTTTGAGAGCCAATTGTCAAAATATACAGGTTGGTTTATAGGGCAAGGATTTCTGTTTCGAGTACAACGGGAACAGTTGTATCTCCCATCCCGGCAAGGCGGGCTAGGGCTGACAGCTCATGGCATGAAATGCCGTGCACTCCTCTGCAAGAACGATATCATCATCCTTTCCCAACAGGACACTTTTACGAAAGCGCTATACAAAGATATTCGAAACACAGCCCGTGGTTGTGATAGAGCTTTGCCGAAGATATTTAGGGACCATCAACAGCACCTTCTGGAAACTGTTCGCCAAATGCCTTCAGGGACTGTTCCAACGACGAAAAGTATTTATAACATGTTGCGGCAAGTGGTACACCCCAAACCGCGAATCGAGGCCACCACCCTCTACGTCCATTGGCCCACTGTTTGGAAAAATTTTGGGGCTATGACCATTTCTTCTGCTGTACACTCCCAGGTTTTTATCTTCCTCAACGATCTCATCCCAACGGCTCTACGTCGATATACCATCCGTCTTGAAGCTTACCCATGGTGTACTATATGTGGTCAAACTGATACGGCGATTCACCGCTTCACATCATGCACGCGAGTTGCCTCCACGTGGCTGTGGTGTAAGGGAAAAGTATGTCAACTATTAAATGTGCCCACGGATGACCTTGATGACAGGAAGTTGATTCGTTTGTCGGTGACCGCCTTCCCCCAAATTAAACAGACTGCCATTGTGTGGATAATGGGCCAATATGTACACTTCGTGATGGACAATGAGCAACATTTCTCGTTCCTGGATCTCAGGTATCACATGCAGAAAGAGCGTTGGAAGCTTAGTGAAAGTGGACAATTGTACGATAAATATGAACACTATCTGGATTTTCTTGTGACGTAATGGTATGGTATTTATCATATCTGAAAATTCTGTAATTCTGTAGGGAGCTAATAAAATAAAATAAAAAATAAAATAAAAAAATAGCTATGTGGTTAAGGTGATTGATTCTAGATCGCAGGAGCCCAGGTTCTATCCTTCCTCTCGGCAACTCTTCTTTTTCTTTAACACTGAATTATTGTTTTATCAAGGAGTATTATTAAAGTTTTACATTTTGTAAATAAGTAATGTAGGAGTTGACTGGAATTACAGTATTTCTTGCATAAAGCAGCCGAGAAATCTACGAAATACATCCATCATGATCGGCGCGCGCATTCTTTCAATGGAAAGCTATCTAATATAAGGGCCGAAGACATGTCACTTATATTGACCAAGGAGAGAGATTAGATGTCTTGCATGTTGTAGACCAGTAATGAAGCGAGTGTGATACGTCTCTTAAACAAGGATACTTTGAGCCTTAGCAGTCTTTGCTTCAAATTGCAAGCGGAGACTTAAAATCACTTTTTTTTTCTGAATAAAAGTGAAATAAAATATCAATGTTGCACTCAACATTGCATCGAAAAAATCAATGTTAGATATCGCGAGCACAAACTTCTGTGCAGTTTTCGTGCACAATCGTAATGTTTCGTCATCCCTCGGGATTCCTGGAGCGGCAAAGAACAACAAACAAGAGACACTTCACCAGGCGGGTGAAACTGGTATAGGGCGATCGGTTCCCAAATTACGTCATGATATCTATAACTTCCATCTGCTCCACCCAGGCGCTAATGTCGCATGTATCCATAGAGTAAGTAGAACAGGATTCTGTAAGTTACACATGATATAATTAAAACTACTCGAAGAATGGATTATTCTGAGACAAATTATAACACACAATGCTTTCTAACTGTTTAAAATCTTACTAATTGTACGTTCTTTATGGTTCCTTAGTTTAGGGGCTGCGACAACGCGGTCATGTAGCCCCGAACGTTCTTTATGCAGCATATGTTGTTGTCTTTCTCGTCGGCCACGTGTAAGCAACTACAGGCCTGCTTCAGCTGCTCCTCACTTGCCATTTCAATGCTCATGCGCAATCGGTAGCCGTTTTGCTAATGACACATGCCAACACCTGTTTGAATGACAAGCATACCTAAGACAACTGATTTCACAAAACAAATTGAATTTGCGTGTGCTATTTGTGTCAAATTATACGATTGAGATAAAGGCTAACATTACAGTGAATTAAAAGACAACTGAGTAGGCCTGTAGGCTACAATTATCCGTGTACCTTATTTGTTGCAATAGTACGAATTTTTATTTGCCCGAAAGACGAGATACAAGTATGCGATGGTGTTCATTTTAAGTTTGCAAAGCTTTTTATTTATTGATAGTTGGCATAGTTATCAAGTCAAATCGGCCCCTGTAGTATGAAGAAGATGGTTGTTACTGTATGTACATAATTAAGGTATTTTGTTCAGATGGCTGGTTTCACTGTGTAGCCTACATTGTAATAACGGTATTAGTCAGTATTGCTACAGCAGTTTTGGTATATTGTTGCACATGGGAAAACTGTTAAGCCGATTGTGAATCAAGGGCTGTAATTGGCTGCAGTATTATCTATGCTATAGTATGGACAGTTAATTAGCATATTAGCAAAATGCTATCCTGACAGAGAAAAATAGTACCAAATATTCCTACATTTTCCTTTCACCATTTTTCAGTTTTCATGTATAGAAAGTTTGTATTTCATTTGATGGCCTTGGACATCGTGGTCATGTAGCCCCGTGTACATGGGTATGTGTGGAATACTTATGATAACCTGTGTTATTTTGATGGTTGCACTAGCGTGTGTATGTGTAAATTGGGGATATCATTGAGAATGAAGCGGCCATGGCCTTCAGTTAGGAGCCATCGGAGTACTTTCCTGGAGTAGAAGTAGTAAACCACGGCAAACCACTTCCACAATGGCTGAGGCTGGAATCAAACACACCCCTTCTCAATTTATCCCCAGGAGGCTGAGTGTACCACCAGGGCCGGATTTAGATCTTATGCGCTCCTAGGCCCGTGGGTTTTTGCCGCCCCCTCTTCATACCATCGTGAGGGAGGGAGAATTTAGACCTCAGAAAGGTCTTTGTGAAGGTAATTTTTATTTTATTTTATAATGTATCGTGAAGTAAAATAAATTAAACAAATTAAAATAATGAGAGAATCAACTGTTTCTAAATCTATACTAATATAGTAAAGCTGAAGAGTTAGTGTGTTTGTTTTTGTGTTTAAACGCGCTAATCTCTGGAACTACCAGTCGGATTCGAAAAATTCTATTTTTTTTATTTGATAGCCATATTCAAGAGGAATAGTTTAGGCTACGTTAAATTTCGGACAGACCACTCCATTCCCTGCATTTAGGCCCTTTGGCACAAATCTACACCGTTTCACCGATCAGAACCAAAATTTGTTTACATACCCTTTGGAACCCTGCGAGTAACACTGTCTGCATGAAATTTATGACAGACCGGTCCATTCCCTGCATTTAGGCCCTTTGGCACAAATCTGCACCTTTTCACCGATCTGAACCAAAATGTGTATACTTAGCATTTGGAACCCTACGAGTAACACTGTTTACATGAAATTTCGGACAGACCACTGCATTCCCTGCATTTATTTCCTTTGTCACAAATCTACACCGTTTCACCGATCTGAACCAAAATGTGTATACTTACCCTTTGGAACCCAGCGAGTAACACTGTTTACATGAAATTCCGGACAGACCACTCCATTTCCTGCATTTAGGCCCTTTATCACCAAATCTACACCGTTCCTCCTAATTGCACCAAATTATACTAACACTTTGAAACTCTGCTGGTAACACTGTCCACTTGATATTTTGGACAACGCTCTCCATTCCCTACATTTAGAATAACAAACACCCTGAACTTGAAAAACAAGTATTAAGGCCCTAGATTCATTCATGTCCGTAGTAGTGTAACTGTAAGAGTATTTTAATAAGTCTATTGTTGACTGGCAATTCGGGCTGCATCACTTCGCCCCTACCTGTGTTCTGGTGCAGAATTGTGAAAATACTTAAATCTTGCGCTGCTTATATTTGCAGTCACGGGTAGTAATTAGTGCAAAAAGATTTCTTTTGTCCCTTAAAACAGTTATCATTATGCATATATTATGCATCTGTATAAGTGCAATGGTGTTGGTACAATACATTGAGGTTATCAGTTGCAATAAGCGTTGGTGCTTTCAAATTTACCGTAATTTAATCAGAAACTTATCGTTGAGCGCTATGTGGCGATGAATGATGCTATTGCTACCTCAGGAGCTCGGGACAGTCGAGTTTTTCCAAAGTGTTCTGATTATTTTCCTACGGCGCTATGCGACAAAAGACGACACTATTGGTCTCTACATTTCTAACAGACAATGATATATAGGCCCTAGGCAGTGTCTTTTATTTCACTTACTCCTCTTTCTAATCATTTTTAGAAATCTGTTTGTAAATTACATGTGTCAGTGCTGTAGTTAGTAAATAGCCATTTCCCTATTCATCATTATCATTATTATCATTAGGGGAAAATTATCTAAATGTTACGTCCATCATACTGTACTGCTTATCACCCTCACTAAAACCACCACCACCACCACCACCACCACCACAAAAAGTTGAGATGATGATGATTGAGTCTTCAGTCTTTTGACTGGTTTGATGCAGCTCTCCATGCCTCCCTGTCCTGAGCTAATCGCTTCATCTCTACATAGCTACCACACCCTACATCCGAGGCAATCTGTTTAACATATTCTAACCTTGGTCTACCCCTACAGTTCTTGTCCTCGACCCTTCCTTCCATAACTAAGCTTGCTATTCCTGGGTGTCTTAGTATGTGTCCTACTAACCTATCTCTTCTCTTCATTAGCAGTCGCCAGAAACATCTCTCCTCTCCCACTCGTCTTAATACCTCTTCGTTTGTAACCCTATCTTCCCATCTGATCTTCATCATTCTCCTGTAACACCACATTTCAAAAGCTTCAATTCTCCTCTTTTCTGCTGCACCAATAGTCCAAGTTTCACTTCCATATAGCGCTACGCTCCAGACAAAGGCTTTCAAAAATGACTTCCTAATACCTAAATTTATATTCGATGTCAACAGATTTCTTTTTTGTAGAAATGCTTTCCTTGCCTGAGCCAACCTACTTTTTATATCCTCTTTGCTTCGTCCATCACTGGTTATTCTGCTTCCTAAGTAGCAGAAGTCTCCTACTTCCTTCAGCTTTTCACCTGCCAATTTGATCTCCAAAGAGGTTTCTGATTTATTTCGGCTGCATTCCAGTATTTTTGTTTTACATTTATTAATTTTCATCATGAAGTCCTTCCGTAAGACGGAGTCTATACCAATCAAAAACGCATTCAAATCCTCAGGCTTGTCGGCCAAGATGACGATGTCATCAGCAAATCTCAGAGTTGAAATTATTTCTCCTCGAATCTTCACTCCCACCTTAAATTTTTCTCCAATTTCCTTCATTGCTTGTTCAATGTAAAGATTGAAAAGTATGGGTGATAAGTTGCAGCCTTGCCTGACACCTTTCTGAATACCAGCTTCTCTCTCATGTCCTTCAGCTCGAATGACTGCTGTCTGGTTTCTGTATAGATTGTATATCACCCTCCTATCCCTGTACTTTATTCCAATCGTTTGCAAAATGTCAAACAATTTAGTCCAATCAACGTTATTAAAAGCCTTTTCTAAGTCTACAAATGCCATGAACATTCTCTTATCTTTCCTTATTCTACCTTCCAAAATCAGCCTAAGACTTAGTACAACTTCCCTTGTTCCTACATTTCTCCTGAAACCAAACTGGTCTTCACCCAACTCCGATTCTATCTGGCTTTCAATTCTCTTGTAAATTATTCTAGACAAAAAGTTATATATTTTTCCCCCTGGTAGTTTAAGTATCATGTGCCAGTTCCGTAATAGTATTCATTATCATCCATAAAACAAATAAATCCACCGGGCGAAGCCGGGCACTACTGCTAGTTTGTATATATAAACTAAAAATAAATAGGTCAACGAGATATTAAAATAAGTTTAAACCATTTAAGACTCATTATACACTTACAGATATTCAGATATTCATAATTATACACTACAACTACAACTATGCATAATGAATTATTCAAATTAAACTGATATATTCAAGACATAAATTTTCTCCAAATCTACTATATAAAGCTCAAATACCACTCACTCACTCACTCACTCACTCATTCACTCACTGATTCATTCATCACGAAATCTCAGAAACCACCGAACGGATTGGAATAACATTTGGTATGCCGCTTCGTCAAGGGCCGCAAACGCGCACTAAGAAAGGATTTTTGGATATTCAGGTTCTAAAGGGGTGTTAAGGGGGTGGACCTACATTTCATTGAATAGCAATATCCCCCGATTGGTTTCATTAGGGGATGTGATACTCGGCATATAAACTCATCATTAAAAATAAGAAGACATACCGACAGTAGTGGCTACGCGGACTAAAGCGCTGCGTTAGGTCAAGGGGCCAAGCTCTCTGCTGACTCGGTGGACGCGTGGGTTCGAGCCCCACCGTCGGCTGTCCTTAAAATGGTTTTCCGTGGTTTCCTATTTTCAACACCAGGCAAATGCTGGGACGGTACCTTCTGACAGGCCACGGCCGCTTCCTTCCACATCCTTGCCCAGTTTCATTCACCATCATTCATTTCATCTCTCATTAACTCCTCTCATGAGGTTGGCGTCAGGAAGGGCATCCGGCCGTAAAAACCATCGCCACTAAGACTTCCATCGCATCTCATCCCCGACCCCGTTGGAAAAACGGGAATAATAAGGAGTAGACATACATTAAAAATAAGAAGACACGTGTCCTAGGGTTTTTCGACGTGGTGTATATTATGAGGTGAAAGGGGGGAAAAGTGGGTTTTGAAGGATTCCTAACGATATAGGCGAGGAGTTTGAAACTCAGCGGTAAAAAATCAGCTAAAAAATAAGTAAATAGGTGTTTGACTGTTTTTTTCATAAATCCAATTTAAAGGGCCCATGGGGAGGGGTGAAATTCTGGGGGGAAAAAACCAGGAAAGAAAGTGTCCTAACTGATTGACTGACTGACTCACTCATCAAACTCAGGGGAGAAAAACTGCTTAAAAATTAGTAAATAGCTGTTCGACAGTTTTTTTTTTTCATAAATCAAATTTAAGGTGTTCATGGCGAGGGGTGAAATTCTGAAAAAAAGAAAATTGAAAGAAACATTGAATAGCAGTATCTCCCGATTGGTTTCATTGGGGGATGTGATACTCGGCATATAAACTCATCATTAAAAATAAGAACACATGTGTCTGAGGGTTTTTCGATGTGGTGTATATTATGAGGTGCAAGGGTGAAAAGTGGGGTTTGAAGGATTCCTAACGGAGCGTGTATCTCTTTAACGACATAAGCGAGGAGTTTGAAACTCAGCGGGAAAACATCAGCATAAAAAATAAGTAAATAGGTGTTTGACCGTTTTTTCGTAAATCCAATTTAAGGGGCCCATGGAGAGGGGTGAAATTCTGGGGGGAGAACAGGTAATATGTAAAATTATACATCGCCTATGTTGTAGACCAGGGTGGTCCAACCTTTAGTTACCCGAGGCCAATCAAACTTTAGTATACGAATGTGAGGGCCAGAGACATTCCAGAAAGAAAACATTTATTAAAATTTATATTAAAAGAAGTTTAATATTACTAGTTTAATAAACCACTTCATTTTACAGTCGAAAAATCAATGTGATGATTGGCACTGCTTTCCCGATACGAGTGTATCAATGTCCACTGTAAGTTCAGTAAGGCAAAGTCTCAGGCTCGATTCCAGTGAAGCCCTTTCAATTCGATTTCTCGTTTTTGAATCAATTTGTTTGAGAGCAGAAAAATCACTTTCGCACTCAGACTTACTGCCAAACAGCGATAACACTTGCAGAGAGAATTTAAGCAGTTTAGGAAAACGTTCTTTAGAAATCATTTTCCAGAAATTTTCAAGGTCATCACAACTTTTTAGTCTGGTAGAATGGGTCTGCCTGAAGATCACAAATTTCCATTTGAAGGTCGCAGGGCACCTCACTCACTTCAATATCCATGGGGTTGTTGAACAGTGCAAGTTTTGGTTTTAGGGAGTCAAAATCCTGGAATCTGTTCTGGAACTCTTCCTTGATATCTATTATTATTATTTCATGAAAAATACTAAAATTTGTCACTACTTTCTTCTTTCAACTGCTGAAAAGATGGGAAGTGTGCCATATTATTTGCCTTCAATGCAATTTGCATTACATATTATTTTTGCAGAAGCCCTCAATATGTCCATAAAGCTGGGAGATATTTTGTTTTCTACCTCGTAGTTTCAGGTTTAAAGCATTTAGATTGGATATTAAATCTGTCAGAAAAGCAAGATTATTATTAAAAACTGGATTTCTTCCAGTTTTTCTTGATACCCATGCACAATGTTTTAATTTTTGAGAAGTAAGAAGGGCAAGAGCCAGCACAAATGAAAAGGCGGGCCGCGGGTTGGACCACACTGTTGTAGACAATAACACATTACATCTTTTTTGTCTCTTGCTATTTCATCATACGACGAATACTTAGGGAGTTATTAATGATTTTGTACTTTTTGGCCGGAATTTTTTAAGTCCCAGGAATGACAAAAATTGATTCGAATGAAATTTCAAAAAATAGCTCTTTTTAATACTTTTATTATATTTTTCACGTCTTTTAGGGTCCAAACCCTACATGATATTTTGATGTGTTGTTTTTTTTCGTCCCATGAACTTTTGGTTTCAGGTGATTGTTAAGGGGGTAGACCTGCATTTCATTGAATAGAGATATCTCCCGATTGGTTTCATTGGGGGATGTGATACTCGGCATATGACACATGTCTGAGGGTTTTTCGATATGGTGTATATTATGAGGTGAAAGGGGTGAAAAGTGGGGATTGAAGGATTCCTGACGAAGCGTGTATCTCTTAAACGACATAGGCGAGGAGTTTGAAACTCGGAGAAATCAATCAGCTTAAAAATAAATAAATAAATAAATAAATAAATAAAATAAATAAGTGTTCGACTGGTTTTTTTTTTCATAAATCCAATATAAGGGGCCTATGGGGAGGGGTGAAATTCTGGAAGAAAAACGTCCACCAAGGAAGGATTTTTGGATGTTCACTCTCATCGACCAACCAAAACTATTAAAGTTAGAAGAATGATATTTTAGGGATTTGTTTGTTGTGTGTCGAAAACGTCCACTAAGGAGGGATTTTTGGATATTCAGGTTCTAAAGGGGTGTTAACGGGGTTAAGCCTGCAATTCATTCAATAACAATATGACATGACTATGACGCCAGCGAAGCCGCGGGTACCTGCTAGTAAATCATAAACCATTCCTGTTCTAAAGCTGAAGTCGAAAAATCTACTGTTGCAAAACATTTGTTGGAACACGATGGCCACAATATAAATTGGAAAAGTGTCAAAATTCGTGGAGAGCATGTAGATGTAGACGTGTATTGTAGTCTATAACATTTTATGGAAATTTTCTGACAAAACAAATTGCGGATTAATGTTGCGACCCTCAGCTTAGTTCGCCCCTAGGCCGGGGCCTATGGGGTCTGTTGGTAAATCCAGCCCTGTATACCACGTTCCAACCTTCAAATCAGCATTAAATTTCTTGACAGAGCCGGGAATTTCTGTAGTACGGATCCCAACACATTACGAAAAATATATGCAGTGACACCTGGGTGGCTTACTTCTGGATTTCTTTGAAATCGCGCCATGCGCTACGGTACTCCTTTGTTTTCCTCAGTTCATTCGTTGCCGCATGGAATATACAAGGCATGTCCAAAATGTTGTTTCATGAAATTCCACTAATGAACCGTACCTTTGCCTGTTATGCGACAATAATGTACAATACGTTGAACTTCAGACATTACAAGTACTGGACGACTTTCTCGGTTTACTTCATAAATAATTAGCCATTTTTCAGTGTTGCCTTAGTAATCGAAATTTAATGTTTTTCAGTCGGTCGACACGATTGTACCCAATTGCAATGGGTGGTACCCTAATCCCGAGAGAAAGTGCGAATATAGTCGCTGCCAGAACTGTGTCGCATCGAACCCACATAACAATAAAGCCGGGTGGGCGGTTTATACACATGTGAGAGTTCTCGCAAGGGTGTACAGTGTAGGGTCCTCGACGAACAAATGTAAACATTGTTCTACATTTTATTCTTCTTGCGAGAAGTCAACGCTTGGTTACTTTGGCCTTTCCTGTTGTAATGGTAAAATTGATCTGCAGGAATATGAAATACCTGACAGGCTGAAACAATTTTTGACTGGGGATGATATCTCAAGGAGTTTCAGAGATAATACTCGACAGTACAACAATGCTATGCCCTTTGTTTCCTTTGGTGCCAATGTTACCGTGCCACATGAGTACGGTCCATATTGATTTAACATTTCTGGAATGTCACATCATTGCATTTCTTCCTTATATTCCAAAAATATAAGCGAAGGTTCTAACGGCCAGTTGTAGTCTATATATTAGACTCCTCAGAAGCTAATCAAGTCAGATCTGTAAATCAAGTGAATTCTTTCATCAGGGAGGGCACACTTCACAATTTAGACAATATTTTGCAAGAGCATAAGCTGTACATTCAGCATTCAAAATACCTCTCAACTTAAATGAGAGTCCATTGTCTATATAAAATTAAATTGCAATCCAGCGGACGATATTTAATTATCATGGCTCATAATATAGGGTGAAGCCACAATGGCAAATATTCATTCAATATGAATCGACTTCATAAAGTTATTATACGTAACGACATTATTCCCTTTTGTGGGAAAGTTATTTTTCATGGAGGAGTCTTCAGGTAGGTTTTACCTGTTGTGCCTTCTCGCCAAACAGTTATTTACAATTGTAGTAAATACTCTTCTCCCTGGCCCTTCTCCAAAATACGCCCACTACATAAAACACGCGATCAAAACCAGATAAAATGGAATATTCTGATTTTTGGCACAAGTTAACGACGACTACTCTCTGTGGATGGTAAGGAATCAAATGCTATTGAATTACCAGCCAGACCTCCAACTCATGATGATATCGTGACTGAGATTTATGGCAAAACATTCACTTCTGTGAAGGAAATAATAAATTTATCGGAAGTTTGCATTCTTACACCAAAAAATGAACACTGTAATGAAATTAATTTTAAAGTCATTGAACTGATATCCAGTAGTTCAAAAATATACACCGGCGTTAACAGATTAATTCCTTGGAATTCAGTGATTACCTCCACATATACTTCCTCTAAAAGTTTGAGCCATAGTTATGATCCTTAAAAATTTCAACGTTTCCCAAGGGTTCCTAAATGTAATTAGATTATTTCTAAGAAATATGTATAACAATTGCTTGGATTTGGAAAAAATAACTGCTGATAGTATAGGGCAGAAAGCTATAATCCTTGGACTTGATTTAATATCAACAGATAAAACACTTCCATTTTCCCATTTCCAATTCGCTTGGCGTACTTTATCACAATCAATAAAGATCATGGGGAAACTCTGTAACGTGGGGCTCATCAAGGTTTCAGTCATGGCCAGTTATATGTTGCGAAGTCGATCTTTCGACGCCCTTAAAGTTGCATCAGTGTCAAAACGTAATCGTTCGAAAAATGCATATAAGAGAATCCTTCAGTAAATATTCTCCCAATGACCGTCATGTTTTGACGGGTTTCAACTAGTATCCTACTAATGTTAATTGCCTCTATCAGCATACAAACTTTCAGTTTGATTGCTGTAAAAGATTCGTAGATGTTGAGAACCGTCTAAATATTTCGGAAGGTCGCTATGTTGGATTTTATATGTGTAGGCCATAGAGTTATGTACTATTAGATGAAAAGTATTGCGTAGGTTTACTATTTAAACTTCAATCGCATGATTAGGACACGAGAAATAAAACGAGATTTTTAAATTCCACACAGCCGCCATCTTGAGGTAATGAAAACAATTCAAATAAATTAGATGTCAGTAGATTAGAATTTGCATGAGCATTTACCGTACCAAGTTTCACTGCACGAGAAACGTCCATTTAAATATTTAAATTTTGCATCGTCGCCATGTTGGATTTGTGCTCACCTGGTTATTGAAAGTCACATAGGTGAAATTATGTGAATAGCCATTATCAACATAAAAAATTCAGTTTAATTGCTGTCATTGATTAGTAGATGTTGAGAACCATGTAAATATTTCGAATGGTCGCCATGTTGGATTTTTAATATGTAGGCCATAGAGTTATATACAATTAGCTGACAATTATTCCGTAGGTTCATTATTGAAACGTTGACTTCGATCGCATGGTTCGGACACAAGAAATAAAAACTTAATTTTAAAATTTCGCACAGCCGCCATCTTGAGATTATGTAAACAATAGAAACTTATTATATGTCAGTTTATGTACCATGTTCCATTGCGCTCAGATGGTTAAATCGCGATACAATTCTATTTAAATGTTTCAATTTTTCGTTTTACACTTAAAAGGGTTTTAGCCTACTTTTCACATTTTGCAAAAATCAGGAAAAAGTAGACTTATGAGATCGATCCGGGAAAATGTGTGTCTGTCTGTCTGTCTGTCTGTCTCTCTGTCTGTCCTTCTGTCTGTCTGTGTGTGTGTGTCCCCCCCTATCAACTCCTAAACGGCTGCAGCAATCGAAACCAAATTTTGTATGAGTAAAGATGTATACCGGAATATCTCACGTCCATATTTGAAAATGATGTCAGTGCTACCAACTGCTGAAAAAACGCACTAGAAATTTGAGCTCCATGTTGGATATCTTGGAAGGTATGCATGGGAGCTATTCCAAAATTGGCACACATGTAGATAATACCATTTAAGTGTAATTTCCATGAGGCCATACATGGCAGTGTTGCCAAAATAATTTTAAGCCTTCTGATAGGTCCAATTTTTAAATGCATATAACTTCTACACTATCAATTGGATTTCAACCAAATTTTGTATATAATATGTGCACATAAACAGATATGACTGAGCGTATTCTTAAGAGCCACCAGGGCTGCCAACTGTTAATAATTACTCTCTCTATTTTTTTTATCCAAATACCAATATATCAGAAAGTATGCAAGCCGACAGCTTTTAAACTATGCACACGTATAGTACCTGACAATTTAGATTTATTTGGAGTAACTTATATACTTCAGTTCTACCAACATGATTCTGAGCCTGCTGATAGGACCAATTTTTAAATACATGTAACTTCTATACTATCTGGTGGATTTCAACCAAATTTCGTATGTGCTATGTGTAACGTAACAGATATGACTATAAGTATTCTTAAGGGCAATCAGGGCTGCCAACTGTTAATAAATGCTGTCTATTTTGTTTACCCTAATATCAATATATCATAAAGTATGCAAGCCAACAACTCTATAGTTTGCACACGTATAGCACCTGACACTCTAGATTAATTTGGAGTAATTAATATAAGTCAGTGCTGCCAACATGATTCTATACTTGCTGATAGGTCCAATTTTGAAATACATGTAACTTCTATACTAACAAATGGATTTCATCCAAAATTGGCACATCAAGGTGTCATAATATTTCCGATTATTTCTAACCAGCACACGCATGTCATTGTTGCCAACATACTTTTACGCGTCAAACTGCATGTAACGTCCATAGGACTTCAACCAAATTTTGTATTCTGTACCTTAAGAAATGGAACTAAGAATATATTCAGTCACTAGGGCTGCCAACTGTAGTGCTCTATTAGGGTACATTATACCAGGAATATTTTGAACTAATTAGACATTTCGATATTACCAACTTAATTTCGTCATTATTCTAGATAGGTTCATATACTGTAGAATAATCATTGGCATGAAAAGTAGGCTCTTTAGTTCGTCACGGAACTTCTTGTTGAATGTTACATAGGTGAACGTCTTTAGGATGACCAGATAGAAAAGAATGTTGGGGGCGGGACTCAACGTAAGTTGGTGCTGAAGAGCTTCCCCCACTTGGCACTACGACTCCACCTTGCAGAAGAAATCAGTAGGAGCGAGAAAGAGAGAGAGACACTTGCCCTACCTGACGCACATGCGCAGAAGGAACACTAGCAGTGGAGACACAAGAGAGCTGGAAGCACTCTCCCCTACTTTGGTGCGCTTGCGCTTTGAAACATTCTTTTCTACCTGGTCAGTCTATAGTAGTGCCTTTTTTCACTGTACAAAATTTCGTGGTAATAGTAATAATATCGTATGGCCTTGGGTGCCTGGTACAAGCTTTGTTATTTGCCGCCCAGAAGGCAGCTTGCATGTCGAATTTTTTGTTCCTTGGAACGCTATGAAAGTCAAGGAGGTTAGATATCTAAACTCCTTGACACTATAGCGCTTTCTAGTAGTGAGGGGAGGAAAGGAGGAACGTTTTTGTGTTGGCGGATAATTCCAAGATTAATTTTGTCATTATGAACACGGCCTACTGAATTCAAATGGGTTCCTTAACATAGCAACAACGTATGACATGCATGCCGTGATTTTTGTCGCCTTTCAAAAATCACTTACCATGGCCAGGAGCGAACCTGCAAGATGGGGGGGGGTGGAAGTCCGACACGATAACCACTCACCCACAGTGGCAAGCGATTTTGTGGTGGTATCAGTAATAGTTTTGGAGATATAGAATGCCGGTGAAATAATTTGCACAACCGCCATGTTGGATTGAGGAGACCTATTAAAATTTGAAGGGCGAGGTCGGGGTTGGAAATAATAGTACTATGTTATTGCCGAGTTTCATGGAAATCGCTCCAGCCGTTTAGATTTTATTGGGGACACACACACATGGACAAAAGGTGATCTCATGAGCCTAATTTTTCATAAATGAAAACAGGCTAGTCGCCTCCGTAGCGTAGCGGTCAGCATGGTTAGCTGCCGCCCCGGAGGTCCTGGGTTCGATTCCCGGCTCTGCCACGAAATTTGAAAAGTGGTCTGAGGACTGGAACGGGGTATACTCAGCCTCGGGTGTTCCAAATGAGTAGAGGGGGTTCGATTCCCACCTCAGCCATCCTCGAAGTGGTTTTCCGTGGTTTCCCACTTCGTCTTCGGGCAAATGCCGGGATGGTACTGTCCCCGATAATCCGGATAGTAGGCTGTCAGAAATCCGCCCCCTCAATCGGATTGCCAATAATCAATCGCACCGGCACAGCTACATCAATGAAAATGGCACTGACAGATACTACCGAGATTAGAGCACAGTAGTTAACATGAAATTATTGTGGAACACACCAAAATATACGGGGGTTCATACTTACCTTTTACTTACCTATTCAATTTAATCTCGGGTCTGGGTTTTCAACTGGATCACTTAATAGTATGCCCTCACAATAACCTCCACCACGATATTTAAAATGAACCAAGTCGGAAACAAGAAAATTTAAACTGCACAATAATTTATTTCACATAAAGAAAAATAATTTAACAAAGTTTAACAACAAAATATACGTGGCAATCAGAAGCCATTGTCAATGCAACCATGTCCTCCTGTAGGACTTGTAGACTTCACATACAAAATTTCAGCTTTCTCTAGCTCAAAAGAACGTAATAATAACAACAATGCACATTGGAATGGATAAGGAAGCTGGGACGAGACATATAGCATTTGTTTCCTTGTTCATGAACTTCACATTTTATTTATAACCGCAAGGCTGCTATGTAGCTGACCTTGGCCTCAACCATTCAGTTATCTGGCCACCTGCAATACACCCTGCACCGTGTCGCATGCTTGCTTCGTCAAATGGACGCACCTGTCCAAGCAATGTTAGCATATGCTAGTTACCTCAGAGCCTAGCTCCTTTTCAAAACACTTTAAATGGTCACATCTCAACTCAAATATTATCACGCAAATCTTTTAAATGCTCCATTCAAATATCAATGGATTACTCTAATAATCCCAAATCTTGTTTAATTGTATATTCCAATTGTTGAACTAGCGTTATTTAGAGTATAATAACGAAAACGCTTAATGTGTATAACAAAATGTTCATTAATTATTTATAATATTTTAAATTGTTTATAACATTGTCAAACGACAATTGAAAAATTTATACACGCCTCTATTAATCCCGTTCGTTTCAAATTATTATTAAAGATATTTACATAGTTATTTACATTATTTATATTATTTATACTGCTCAAAAAAATTAAAGCACCACTTTTTTCAAAGGCCACCAAATTTTGAAAAGTTGACCTACAAGCTCGAAATCTCAGTATGACGTTTGTCCTGACGCCTACCAAGCATATGCTTCAGCACAACTCCCCAACTTGAGTAGTTTCGGGGTAGCACCCCGAAAACCAGCCCATTTTCGAAAACTGCAAATTGAAGTTTGCGAAAAACGCTGCAGGACTTGTCGCAGGTTGCCAAAGCAGTCGAAAATGAATGAGTCTTGCTCTTAAAGGTTCCACAAACACGTAGAAATCATTACATTTGACGTTTGGGCATTTTCAACCCCCTTCATCATCCCCTAAACATGGACTACCATTGGGGGCGTCTGAGAAGGTACCGGGTGTGTTTAACCATCTGAAAACCTGCACACCGTCCTCAGTTGCTGATTGCAGTAAGTTCTTAAGGCCTCCGGCAATGTCCACAACCCCTAACACCCTCAACTGGCATGGGACCAAACCACCCCCTCTCGATTCACCCCTAAGGAAGGTTTTAATCGAGATGTTTATCAGTGCTGTGAATGCGGGGGTCTTCCCCTACCGTTTCAAAAAAAGAGCTGTGCCTTTGTCACCACCCCTTCCCCTGCAACCCCCGTTTGTATGATTTTTCGAATCAGGCCCTTTTTAAGGGCTGAAACGAGGTCTTAATCGCTGAAAGGGCTGTAAAGGTCCTTAGAAGTAGTGGTGACACGAAATCAACCCCTTCCGATCGATGATTGACATTCCGTCCCCCAAATTCGAAATTTTTGCACCCCCAACCCTCCCTGTCTGGACGAGTAACGCGTATTGGCAGAGTTTTCAGAGTTGGATGGAAATGAAGCTTATGGCCTGCAATGGAGCCCAAAACAGCAGGTTGGATAGAAATTCATCGGTAGGTTGGGAAACGGGACCAAAATTTTTCAAAAAAGTGTACAGCCTACAGTAAGTACGCCCATGCATAGGCAAACCACATCACGTCCGTGCGTGTGGGTTGCCTATGATCGGCAATAGGTTACAAAGTTTGGCAATGAGAGAAAAATGACGTGATGTGGGTTGCCTATGCATTGGTGTACTTACTAGAGGCTGTTAACTTTTTTGAAAACCCTTTGGTCCCGTTTCCCACCCTACCGATGAATTTCCATCCAACCTGCTGTTTTGGGCTCCATGTCAGACAATGAGCTTCATTTCCATCCAACTCTGAAAACTCTGCCATGACGCGTTACGCGTCCAGACAGGGAGGGTTGGGGGTGCAACAATTTGGAATTTCGGGGACGGAATGTCAATCATCGATCGGAAGGGGTTGATTTCGTGTCACCACTACTTCTAAGGACCTTTACAGCCCTTTCAGCGATTAAGACCTCGTTTCAGCCCTTAAAAAGGGCCTGATTCGAAAAATCATACAAACCGGGGTTGCAGGGGATGGGGTGGTGACAAAGGCACAACTCCTTTTTTGAAACGGTAGGGGAAGACCCCCGCATTCACAGCACTGATAAACATCTCGATTAAAACCTTCCTTAGGGGTGAATCGAGAGGGGGTGGTTTGGTCCCATGCCAGTTGAGGGTGTTAGGGGGTGTGGACATTGCCGGAGGCCTTAAGAACTTACTGCAATCAGCAACTGAGGACGGTGTGCAGGTTTTCAGATGGTTAAACACACCCGGTACCTTCTCAGACGCCCCCAATGGTAGTCCATGTTTAGGGGATGATGAAGGGGGTTGAAAATGCCCAAACGTCAAATGTAACGATTTCTACGTGTTTATGGAACCTTTAAGAGCAAGACTCATTCATTTTCGACTGCTTTGGCAACCTGCGACAAGTCCTGCAGCGTTTTTCGCAAACTTCAATTTGCGGTTTTCGAAAATGGGCTGGTTTTCGGGGTGCTACCCCGAAACTACTCAAGTTGGGGAGTTGTGCTGAAGCATATGCTTGGTAGGCGTCAGGACAAACGTCATACTGAGATTTCGAGCTTGTAGGTCAACTTTTCAAAATTTGGTGGCCTTTGAAAAAAGTGGTGCTTTAATTTTTTTGAGCAGTATATATTAGAAATATTAGAAATACATTAAACCACACGTTTATCCGGTTGATAATTACTTAAATCTTGGTGATATAATCGACCAATGAAGGTTAGTTATATTTAAATTTTAGATTCAGGTTTAATAAGATTTAATAATTATTATTTGTGACGATAACCTCCATTCAAAATCGTTATCTCAAATTATTTAAACACTCTTGTTAATTTTAACAGTAACTTCACATGAATAATTTTCAATGGACCTGAACAATACACTCAGCGGAAAATTACCTCGCTCAAAACGCACAAAATTGCACCAAAAATTGGCCCATAATTCATCATATATCTCATTATATATGGCATCAAAATCTTCCACAATACACACAAAAAACCTCCACTTATAAATTCATCATCATCATCAATATTACTGTGGGAACCTCCTTCACTTATTAAAGGGCATTATTCATCAGCGACTTTTACACGTCCACTGAACTAACGATTATACATCCATAGTTCCTCTTTAAAAATTCTTATATTCATCAATTTTATCGAAAACTGTTATTATATTTAACCTTCGTGGGTTTCATTCATGAATCGATATCAAGTAAAAATTTGCCAGTCACAAATAAATTTAATAGCAAATACGATTAGACACGCCTCTCTGGTCTATCAAAATTGAGATTAATATCATCAAAGTATCGCAGTATAAAAATACTATCTTCAATCAAAGTTCATCTAAACTGCATAAATAGTCGAATAGAATACAATTAGACTGTGGACTGCAAACATTATTGTTCCAATCTACAATTGAGAAAAACTCCTATCAAATGTTCAATACTATAGTGTACTCAATAAATCGTAATCAAAGTTCATATTTCATAAAATTGTCTATAATGCAATGGTATTTCAGAATTGACGATAAATGTCTATGTTGCAATCATGTTCATAAAACGACTAGTATTTCCAAGATCGTCGATAAAGTAGTAGATTTTAACGCTCTAGAATCTTTTAATCATTCTTCTTTCTTGAGGATGACAGAAAATTGGTCAAAGTAATTTACTGAATAGAATTACTTTAATAAAATGACACGCTGTCTGAATTCAAATTTGCCATAGAAAATCGTTAATTTTACAGTCAAATCGTGACTACAAAAATATGCAAATTACTGAAAGAATATATATATTATCAGTCTCAACTGATCCAAAATTATTTAAATATGCCAATGACATAATAATGTCTCAATAAATCGTAGAAAAAGGCATAAATCAGAAAAGTGTACAGAGTACAGAAATATCAAGCAAGAATATGGGGCAAAATATATGGGACAGAAAATATGGGAAAAATGGTTGCTCAGATATCGCTAAATGGCTCAAATAAATCAAGAAACATTCACGACTACCTTATCTGTTGATTGAAGTTCTAGAGGAAATTTTCCAAAGAAGACTGCTGTTGGTTCCATTTCACCACCGTAAAGATGTGCTCCGACCTCGAACCTGGAACCTGCGCCCTCGGAGAATAGAACAGTTTCCTCTGGAAATCGCACTGCTCCGTGTAGACGATAGACATCCTTCTGGCAAAACTCTTCTGTGTGAGCCGGGTCCACCCTGGCCTCTCTTGAAAGTTCCCTGAAGTTCTGGTAGAAATTCGCCATGAAGTTTATTGCAATTATTTCCGCAGAAATGTTCATAATTGTGGAGTATGAAGGTATTTCCACTGCCATTTGATGTAATTCAGCGATGGATTACGATGCATGAGTGTAGTTGGATGTTCACTACATGCTCGCTTTTGTAGAATGACGATTAACGAAGCTCCATGCTGCTATTTCACTCCATTGATATATGTCCCAATTGCATTAAAGTTTTAGCCTTCCATCTCCACTTCCGTTATAATAATAGTCGAAAGTACTGCCAGATTATATAGTTCCATTGTAGAATGTAGCGTTGTATCACCAAATGTAATCTTCAGTATCACGGTTGCAATACATGTGTCAGCCGTAGCGTAGAATGTGGTATTATAAAAGTGCCTCTCAGGTGTCGAGAAAATCACTTTTGTCTGCAGTCTTAAAATGCGAATATCTTCCAAAGTATAATAGTGAAAATGTTCAACTTTCGCACACGCCTCAATATTGTAATGCACAATTGAATTAGCATAAATGCAGTAGCTAACTCTTGATAGATAATCTTGTAGACTCGTTTATATGTGCGCTCCAACTTCGCCTAGTTTTAGTAACCGTAAAATTGCACTGCTGCACACTCAGTGCTTGTTCGATGCTGTGGGCTCTACCACACTTGCTAATGACGACTTGCTTCACTGAATAATATATACTTGTTCTATCGGAATTAAGAACTCGAAGTCTGACAATATGAGAATGAGAAAATGAGCCATGAGACCTGAGAACTGAGACATGAGAGCTTCCTCTCTGCTGTGCAAGGCCTTTTATCAACTTCTTAAGGGGCGTATCCATCCCTACCATAGCTTGTTCCTCCGTCATTGCTAGAAGTTCTAACTTTGGCTATACTTGACGGATTTTCAAATTTCAAAAACTCATAATTAATTTCTTCAAAATTCCAAATCAATGCCATAACTGAAAATAGATTTCCACAATTCTGCATGCCAAAAGTAATTAAATATGGTAGTTTCAGCAATCTCCGTCTCCCTTCAAACTATCATTCATTGGTTCGAGCCTCTCCTCCAATAGCGTAACTTCTTCCTCAGCAAAATTCCTTGTTTCCCTGCGACTGCGTCGTAAATCTCAGATCCTTCTCGAACAAAATCATGACGTCACCAAGAATCTCAGCTCATCCAGCCTACTTGCATGAAGTCTGCGTCATTCGTGCCTACGTCATGAATATACACGTCACAACTATGACGGCCATAACTTTATTCACATATGCCAATACAGCCACCGTGGTCTCAGTATAATTCAATTTACGGGGGCAGTACCTTCTTCAAGGCCACGGCCGCCTCCTTCCCTCTTCCTTGCCTATCCATCCTGACCATCCATTACCTTCCCTCATGAGGCCCCTGTTCCTTTTGCAGGTGAGGCCGCCTGGGCGAGGTGCCAATCACATCTCACCAGTTGTATCCACTCCGATTAGATGTTCCCAGCTCTAGGACACTGCCCGTAGAGGCGGTAGTGGTGAGTTCCCTCGCTGAGTCCGTGGGTTCCACCAACCTGGAGGGTAAACGACTAAGAAGAAGAAGAAGAAAACAGGCTAAAAATGACCAAAGAATGACGCCATAAATTAGTATTTCTACAATATGGGAACTATGATCAGTATTTGTGTATAAGTCAGTAATGGCTGTGGTGAATCAATTAAAAGATGACACGTCATCGAAATCTGCGCTCTGATTATACCTTAAGTAATGTTATGTCACAGGATCCGTTTATTATCTATAACAGACTCAGGTGAATGATGCGCCTTTATCAGTACTAAAACCGACAGCAGTGGCTACGCTGGCTAAAGCGCAGCATTAGGTCATGGGGCCAAGCTCTCTGCTGACTCGGTAGACGCGTGGGTTCGAGCCCCACCGTCGGCCGTCCTTGAAATGGTTTTCCGTGGTTTCCCCATTTTCAACACCAGGCAAATGCTGGGACGGTACCTTCTGATAGGCCACGGCCGCTTCCATCCACATCCTTGTCCAATTTCATTCATCTGCATCCATTCCATCTCTCATCCCGACGCGCAGGTCGCCCACGGGCGTCGACTAAAAAGACCTGCACTCGGCCTCTCAGGAGACCACACGAGAAAAAAATCAATACTAAAGAATAAAATCATGTCAATTAATATATATGTTTATCGCACTGGTTTTGGCCCTCAATGGTGCAATCTTCAGAGAACATAGAAATCAAGTGAAAATTAACCTAGGGATACATATAAAGTTCAATAGAATTCTTAATTGCTTATGAAACTGCTGACAGACACCCTGCCAGTTGTGCGAACATTAATATCAGTAAAAATATTTAATGGGATTCCGTACAGAAGATGATTTTAAATGTAATAGACTCTGAATTTTAATTAACAGATATAAAACTTAAATCATTCAAATACTGAAATGTAGTATAAAATTCATGCGTCTATGGCCAACGAATCCATGGAAAAGTTGAAGGACCACCCATTTCTAATTACTGACGGACTAAGATCAATGACAGATTTTATTATTTTATCTCCCAACTCCTCTCGTGAGGTTTGCAAAGGGGGCTTTTGACCATTCAAACCACCAGCCACATTTAATTCATATCATATAATTCCCGGCTCCATTAAAACTGATAATAAAGGTTATGTTTATATTTCCTCACGCAGAACCTCACAACTGTTGGGAAGTGGATTGACGACCCCGGGACCCCAGCTGAGTTTGGCATTATTACCACTTACTTATGGCGGACTCCTCTCCTTCATCTGTCCTGACCACCTCATCTGGTCAACTCATGTTCTCTTCCGACCGACATTGTGTTAGCGTATCCGTCTCAGAAATCCTTCATTTTCGCACCTTAGTTAGCCCTTGTATATTTTTTTTGATACCTTCATTTTTCTAGGGGTCACGGTTCTTCTTGTTTCCATTGGCATCTCCTGTCTACTGTAAGAGGCAGGGTTTGTGTAGCCCCACCACACATACTGTAGTGCGCTACACCCTCTAGGGATCACGACTAATGAGCTCGGCAGTTGGTTACCCTGAGGGATTCCTGAGCTGGGTCCATTTTCTCCCCATTTTCCATTAACTTTGGGACGGACACTCCTTTATTTCCCTTTCATTGCTCTATTTATTTCTTACCAAGTCCTTCAATCCTCATTCTTCGAGGTTGAGGGCATTTCTATCCTTGGCCTTTATTTCCTTTATGGCTTTCTTTGTCCTATTCTTCTTCTAGTTGTAGGTTTGTAGTTAGATTTAATTTCATGTTGACTGGTTGCGTGGCTCAGCGGTAACGTTCTCGCTTGCTGGGCCCAAGGTTGCAGGTTCGTATGCTGGCGCAGTCAGCTGGCATTTCAGGTTGCGCAAATGCAAGGGAGCCGTGTCAGTAGATTTACTGGCACGTTATAGATCCCCTTCGGGGCAATATTCCGGCACTCTGGCGTCTCTAAAAGCCGAAGTAGTTAAAAGGGACGTAAAACCAATAACATTATTATTATCATTTCATGTCCATTTTTATTATAACCTAAATAATTCGGGGCAGATGACCTAGATGTTTCACCCTATAAAACAACAATCACCACCACATTTACATTTGTGTTATCAAACAAATACCATGCACATAGCATTGTAGGACTGTCACATACCGTAAATGACTCAACTCAGTAAGTAACTGATGGACTAGTTAGTGGCTCGTGGTCCTAAGAGGTAATTTACATTTGGCAACTCACATTAACTGTTATCATTGTGCCTGCTTTGGGAACGAGTAGACAGTATACCGTACTGTCGAGTTCCGGCGCGGTCCTTATGACGTGAATGCTATTCACTGAGTCATCACAGGTAACGGTGATGTGTCGTTTAACCTTGTCCTAGTTCACGGCCGCATCCTTTGAGGAAGCTCAAGGTAGCTACCGGAAGAAGCAACGTCACACAACTAACAAGAGCCACTTGCACAAATGGTGAAATGCACATACTTTCCCAAAACATTGCCTTGACATCTTACTCAATATTTCTGTCTTCATTATTACCATTTTTTTTATTTAATCAGAGTTGAGCTGGTATTTCTCATAATGTGAAACACACACTACTTAGGCCTACCTAATTTTAGTGAACATATGCTCAGTGTATTATATTAATTATTATTATTAGACTATTATTATTGTTTTTATTATTATTATTATTATTATTATTATTATTATTATTGAGCCTCCATGGCTTAGGTGACAGCACGCCGGCCTCTCACCGCTGGGTCCGTGGTTCACATCCCGGTCACTCCATGTGAGATTTATGCTTGACAGAGCGGAGACAGACAAGTTTTTCTCCGGGTATTCCGGTTTTCCCTCTCACAATTTAATTCCAGCAACACTCTCCACTATCATTTCATTTCATCTGTCATTCATTTAATCATTGCCCCAGGGGAGTGCGACAGGCTTCGGCAGCCGGAAAAGTTCATATCCTCGCCGCTAGATGGGGGCTTCATTCATGCCATTCCCTGACCCGGTCGGTCGACTGGAAGCAGGCAGTGGATTTTCATTATTATTATTATTATTATTATTATTATCCATTCATTGATTTCCTATGGGCCATCCATGGACCGCATCATTCCGACTGTCTCATTCTTCGGGCTTTGATGTTTTCCCAGTACGAGCGCATTCGGTCTCGGTAGGTTTCCTTCCTTTCTTGGGTCCAAATCTTTCCCGTTTTCAGCTTCGGTTATTCTTGGAAACTTTGGAATGCTTGAAGTTTTCTCCAGTGGAATGTGCTCCTAAAGGTCTGTTGATGTAATTCCCACTTCTTTGAGATCTCTATGCAGTTCAATGAACCAGGCCCATTTGGTTTTCCTCTCATACAAGTAAGTTTTAATATGGTTTGTCTGTCTCACTACTGGGCTCATTCTATTCAAATGTCCATGAAAGTAAATCCTTCTTTTCTGGATGGTGTTAAATATCTTCTCCACGTGATTATACAAATCGTAGTTATGCCGTCTTCTATATTCGCCATTGTCTTTGACGGGACCCAAGATCTTTCTCAAAACTTTCCTTTCTTTGACCTCCAGTTTTTCGACCAAGCCTTATTTGTTCATCGTGAGGCATTTGGTAAGCCATTTCTATGTTGTTCATGCGCGATGCAAAGGCAAAGGCTTCTTACACAGATACATTGGGTGTTGTCTTTCCTCCGAAGTAGCCTATTTAAAATTTGATACTCGCTTGAGTTTTCCTTCTTCCACTACAAGTTGTTTGGGCACCGGTTTGATATTGGTTATGTACTCTGTCTTCTCAAAGGAGATCTGGAGTCCTGCCTTCACAGCTTGTGCACTAAGCTGATTTTTCAGTTCCGTGGCTGTTTCTAATGAATCAGAAAAGATGGCAGTTTATCGGCAAAGGTTAGACTGTCGATTGTAAGGTTGCGGTTTCTGTGTCCCACTATGACTCCCCTGCAACTCCTTGTTTATTCAATTATTTACGCCACTCACGGATTACCCCCTCAAAGACACAATTGAAGAGTAAAGGTGTGAGACCATCTCCTTGACTTACTCCTGTCTTGATTTCAAAGGTGTCAGATATCCGGCCCCTAAACATTACCCTCAGATGGTGTTGGTTAACGATTGTTGGGTAATTGCTCTGGTTTTGTTGTCCAGGCCTGTCGGATTCGGATCAGGATATTACGATCAATGGAGTCATAGGCCTTCTTGAAGTCCTAGGTCTAAGAAGGTCACCGCAAATTCGTTATTCCTGATCTTCAAATAACACAGGGTTGATTTATAATGTGTTCGACGCATAATCGCTCTTTCCGGAAACCTGCTTGATATTCTCCCAGTTGTGGATCTAGTTGTTTCTCTACCCTAGTTAGAAGAGCATTCTAGAGAACCTCATAGGTTATCCGAAGGAGAGAAATGTTACGGTAATCATTTACGTCCGTTTTATCTCCTTTCTTGACGAGAGGGCGAATCAATTCAGAAGTCAAGCCGCTGGGGAGTCTCACCATTTCCCAAATATCACTGATAATTTCCAATAGTTTATCTAGAGTCTTGTCACCAGCATATTTCCAAAGTTCGACGATCATAGGGTCTTCGCCTGATGCCTTGTTGTCCTTTAGCGATTGAACTGTTTGATTTCTTCCTTCGTGGGTGGTAATGAATTTGGATGGACCTGTACGCTATCTTCAAACGGAAACGTGGACTTTGGAGCTTCGCAGTTGAGAAGAGACGTAACTAGAATTACATTTCTTAGCAGAGCCGGGAGTTGATACGGGTCCTCCACGTTGACATCCAATACTGCTAGTCACTACGCTACGATATGGACTAGCATCTATAGATGATAACAATAGTGTTATTGGTTTTACGTCACTTTTGACTACTAAGAAGTCATTCTGGAAATTGTTTTCCGTAGTTTCCCACTTCTACTCCAGGCAAATGCCGGGATGGTTCCTAAATTAAGGACACGGCTGCATCCTTCCCAATCCTCATCCGAATAACAAATACACACACTAATACAGCCATCACAATAACACTGGTTATCAGAAAAATTCCACGCACACCGAAGTACACGGCGCTACATGACCACGATGTCGCAAAGCCCCTAAATGAATCGACAACAACAACTGACTACTACGACTTTTAGAGACGCCGGGGAGACGGAATTTTGCCCCGAAGGGGCATCTTGAACTTACCAATAAATCTACGGATACGGTTCCCTCGCATTTGCGCACTCTCAAATGTAAACTGATTGCGTCATGATTCAATCCTGCAACCTTGAGCAGAGCAGGCAAGAACATTACCGCTGTGCCAAGCAGCAAGTCAACACTTATAGAATGGTACTGTTCTGTATAAGGTAGACAAAAAAGTAGACCACATTATTGAAATCTGTATGCTGTAGTCAATAGCAATCAGATTCAACTCAACGACAACAACAATACGTCGTCTAAAATTCCGGTACTATAGCTCCATAACAATATATAAAGTGGTTATAATAATGGTACTTTAATTGTTATGAAGTCGAGAAAAACGTATTACAAACCAGGCAACGCCGTGCAACCTATCTGACATGTGCGACTCGAATGGGATGCCAGACACGGGGTGATTGCTAACCTTAGTTTACTTGCTTGACTTTGTGTTCGGAATGATTGGCAACTCAAACTAACACTTGGGGCGCTGCGGTCGGTCTGGATAAGTAGGGCAAAAATACTCTATAACACGCGTTTATTATGGAACACTTTTTATTTTTCGGTTATAATCAGTAAATGTGGTCCCTAAAATAATGGCAGTGTTATTTTCAATTGTATATATGCATAACTGTGCGATACACGTGATCTAATTTGTGTGTTCCACTGGATTTTATGTGTCAATTGCATATTATCAAGCATCGGTTGTCTGCTGGTATTTGTTTTTGTGCAGTTCGAGTCATGGCGCTGTTACGTTTAAAAGCTATATTTGAGTTTGCTCACTGTACCATAGACTCTAGAAATTATTTGCTGCTTGGTAGGGCGAAGGGATGAGTTTAACTTGTATTAAAAGTCGGGGTAGACAGGAATTGCTTGATTTGGATGGTAAGTATTTACCCTGCGAAGTCAAATTAGGCCTATAAGACTCTTAGTGGAATGGCTCGGATATCGGAGAGCGAAGTGATGACGGTTGGTAGGGTTAATGGAAATGAACTAGGGAGCGGGGAAGGATACCTGGCTGATGAAGCTTGGCTGTCCTCGGCTGGTGTAGGCTGTCTTGGTACGGCTTGGCTCGGCGTAAGTGAACAACCCGTCCTGTCGTCTGTGAGTGTAGTGGTGAGTGGTCCAACCCGCTCTTGTTGCCCGTATTTATTTGGTATCGTCACCTTTCGGCTATTGCTATTTGCATCTTTTGGAAAGTGATGAAAACGTATATCCGCAGCCCTATTATACATCGACTTTCAGCCGTAAACTGAGCAATATACTTTGCTTTTACTTATTTTGCACTCTTATCAACGAGTAAAACATATTACTTATGTATAAACACGAAGAATTTACCACGATCTGCTTACCAATACAAGAAACCATATACAAACAGTCACCACGTGACAAATGTAAGTTTCTCATTTTTACCGCTAAATGTCATATCAGATAGCTGGAGTTGCCAATAGCAAACTCTCGTCTCGAGTAGGTTGCCCTTCCAATGCTGAATGACTCTTCATCGATGAGTCCGGAGGTGACTATAAAGCCCAAAGCGAGAGTATCAGGTCCAGGTGAGACATCCGCATTCATTCCCTGTCTTCTAATGAACACACTGTTCTTTCTGCGCTGCCTCCGATCTTCTACCATACGTCGGCGGTTTTCTTCAAAACGTATCGCACCACGATGAACAAGTGATCTCCAGGATGAGCGATCAAGGGCTAAGGTCTCCCAGTTGTTGATATCAATGTGGCACATTTGCATATTAGCCTTTAGTACGTCTTTGAATCGCTTCCTCGGACCTCCCTCACAGCGCTTGCCCTCAGTTAGTTCAGAGCAAAACACCTGCTTGGGAATGCGATTATTGGGCATGGAGATTACGTGTCCTGTCCATCGCAGCTGACGTTTTAAAAGCATGGATTCAACACTGGTAGTATGTACTTCTCCGAGAATGCTGGTGTTTGTGCGTTTGTCTTGCCATGTCACGCGAAGAATTCTCCACAAACATCGCTGGTGATATTGCTCTAGCTTTTTAAAATGACGTATGTAGCATGTCAGTAAAATAAGATGGGAACTACAACTGAGTTGTACACAAGGATCTTCGTTGCAGCATTGATATCATGGTTGTCGAAAACTCTGGACCTTAATCTTGCAAAGGATGCCCCAGCACGGTTAATCCTGTGTTGGATTTCGGAATCTATATTTGCACTTGATGACAGGGCGCTGCCAAGATAAAGGAAGGTGTTAACTTCTTGAAGCTTCGCTCCATCGATGGTGACATTGATGTGTCTTTGTCCTTGTCCAGGGGCAGGTTGGTAGAGGACTTGGGTTTTAGTGGTGTTAAGTTTCAGCCCAATCTTTTTGTATGCTGAAGAAAAGGCATTCAGGATTTTCCTTAGTTCGTTCTCTGATTGAGCTACTACTGCATTATCATCAGCGTACTGTAACTCAACCAATGCAGCAGGAGATGTTCGAGTCCTTGCCTTTAGACGGGTCAAATTAAAGATCTTCCCATCCATCCTGTAAGTTATCTGTATGCCTGAAGGAAGATAACCTTTGACTAACTGCATGACAGTGGCAACGAACAGAGAAAACAATGTAGGGGCAATTACACAGCCTTGTTTAACGCCGGTATTTATATATATGAAATAGTTCTCCAATAGAGTCATTACCGATGACATTTGCCTTCATATCAGTGTAGAGTAGTCTTAAGATGGTAAAAATTTTAATGGAATACCATACAAAGCTAAAATCTTTCACAAGGCTTCACGGTTTACCGAGTCAAATGCCTTACTGAGGTCTATAAAGGCAATATAATGAGGTATATTTTCCTCTCTACATTTCTCATGAAGCTGACGAACAGTGAAGGTATGATAATATCTGCGGTTCCTCTAGAAGGCCTGAAACCACATTGGCTCTCTGGGAGTATTTTCTCCACCAGGGATAGAATACGATTCGCCAAAATACGAGCAATAAGCTTTCCAAAGCATGATAACAATGATATACCACGATAGTTGTTGCAGTCTGCACGTTCACCTTTCTTAAATATGGGAACTATCAGACTATCTCTGAAATCAGTAGGCATTTTTTCAGTTCTCCAAATTTTAATGATAAGATCATGTATGTGGCTTATGAGCTTCCGCTGGTATTCCATCACATCCAGTGGCTTTGTGTCGCTTTGCTTGATTAACAGCTCACTGAACCTCATCTAGTGTTGGCAGGGTACCGAGTTCTTCCTTGGTGGGTGATTGTTCTAATATATCATACATCTGCTCATCAGTAACGGAGTCCTGGTTCAAAAGGTCTTCAAAATGCTCCTTCCACCTATTCATGATGGAGTATTGATCTTTTAGAAGTGTACTCTTGTCACTGGACCAAAGTGAATTTCTACCAAAAGTGGAGGGGCCATAAATTGCTTTTGTGGCTTGGAAGAATTGTCGTGAATCTTTGTCTGCTAGATATTGCAGCTCTTTAGCTTTGGATGTCCACCATGCATTTTTGAGCGCATGGGTTCCTCTTTGGACATTTGCCTTCGCAAGACAAAATGCTTCTTTCCTTTGTATTAGGAATAGACCCACACTGTCCAGTGTTTGAGCTGTCCATTGGCCATTTGGTTCTGGTTTTGGGACAGCCGTGACCAGATGGGCTGCGCTCATCGGCTCTGGCAGCAGGCCCATGCTTGACCAGACAGGATAGCGAACCCAGTCAGAGTATGGGCTGACCAAACAAGCCCGACTGACAGCTCCAAAATTGCTGTAAGTGACTTATTATTTTAGAGCAACAGCAACGAACATTTTCAGTGAGATAAGTGGCTTTGTATGCCTAAGGGAAAATCAGGAACTCCATACAAATTCATTCAAGATTGTGGCTGAGTGCTCTATTTTACCCTTCCAGGAAAGCTCTTCAGAACATGTTGCAATCCCGGGGAGTGCACATTTCACTGCTTGATTTAACTACTGTTCTGGCGATACCTTTCGGGAAGATCACAGGGGCTGACTACTACATCATCGATACACGGTATACCAATAACTCAAAAAATTATTTTACTCTAAGCAATTACAACACCAAAATACTAAGTTTGATAAAAATGCCAGAAGAAATTAATATTAATAATAATAATCATAATAATAAAATCACAAATCCCCAATATTGATGATAATTATAATAATAAAACTCCGAATTATACAAACTGCAAAACAAATGCAAATTAAAAGCAGTCACTAAATGTGACGTTAAGTCCAAATAAACAAACACCTGGCATAACTAAGTGCCATGTCATCAGGACAATTACCATGATCAGTCAGCTGATCACATCTTCGAAACCGTCTGGAGGCTCAAATGCTTCTCCAAATATAAATAAAAATGGTTCAATCAAATTTAACCCAAATATAAATGACTTCAACAAATCTACCTGTCATAAAAAAATGAATTCAATGTCAATCTAAGACAACCAACTAAATCTTAAATTCAAAATAGTTGATTACAATAACAGCTCAGCAATTACATAGAAGACACAGCCGATTAAATATTCAATAATTTTAAATGAACAAAACAAATTAAACAAAACAGCTGATATTTACCATCCACTCCTAAGCTGGATTTCAAATAAAATATGACCACTGCTGGCCTTAAGTTTCTGCGTGACCGCTAAGATATGCCTTTTACTACCTCACCACGACAATTACACTTTTACACTAGGATGTCTATGCTAGATATTCCTATGTTTGGATCCCGATGTCTCAATACTACAAGTATGAGATCAGCTGCAATGTTGCCATACGTTACCTATTATTACGGTACTAGGATTATTGAACTAGCGAGATGCCTTGAATTAAATTACCAGTCAATCTTGATCAAACAACCTATCTGATACTGACAGAATCAGATACAAAAGTCAAATGTTTTCGAATATCCACATAAACAAATGAAACGTATCCCAACGAAATATATAAAGTACCTGGTATGGCAGAACCAGGCACCTAATACATACTTCACACTTCCTAAATAGACTATTACACACACGAATCACTTCTTAAGTTTTCCACACACGAAACGCCTCCTTAAATATTTCACACAAAAGTCACCCTTTTGTCGCACACAGATCTTACCTTCGTAATTTATCGACTCTTTAACTCACTAAGTATACGTGGACATCCACTGCATCTTGACTCTTCCTATTTCTGACAACTGTCTTCATGTGCCCTCGGGCAATCAACAATCCGGCATTACACAACATTTAACTTGACCTTAATTTATCGGTCAAAATATAAACACAAACTTAACCATTTCAGTTTCTTACCAAATCCCCATACTCATCAAAACTGCGTTGACGTTCCATCATACAGTAACCGAATGAACATGGTAATATAAATGGGACTTCTATAATGAAGGACACCCTAGAACATCCTTCACTTCACACCTCAATCCCATCCTGACCACAGGTGATGCGTTTCTTCTTTTAACTATCATTCGTATTATACACATTCGTCTCTCTCAACATGTGAAACTTACATTCATATACCAATAAAAACAACATTTTAGCATGTTATTAACCAAATTTTTATAATTTTAAAATCATCCTATCCTGTTATGCAACACTAAGCACTATAAAACCTAATGAGGAATACTTATCATACTGGCATCCGATCACCTCTCGGCGCAGGAATCCACCTCTCTTCTCTCGTTCTTGATCTCATGGTATCGTTTGCACTTAACATGGTAAAACCGTAGTACATTCTTACTTTTCTGACTGACATAAGCCTCTTGGCAGTCAACATATTAACTTTCCAAAAATGACACTTTTATTATACAGTATGCATAAAATGAACACCCTAGCCCAATTTATTTCACAAACATGTGTGGACCAACTCCCTTCCTTCCCACAAACAAACTACTATTCCTAAAATACTGTCACTATAATTTATACAATCAGTCACTTCTACAGAGCGATTTTCTCACCGCGCATCTTAACTTATGCTGTCTGCACACTATCTATATTTCTCTTTCAAACTAACGTTGTCTATCTCTTACATTGGCCGTAGCCAGAGCTGAATTAATTACTGTACTTATTTCACTCAGAAACCCTTGTCCTGGCGGTCTTTACGCGTCAGAGATTGACCGCGAACAAATACAGACCCTCCCCCGTGGAGGTCTAACTCGTAATAAATATCTTCTCATAACAGCCAGCCTAACCAGAGCTACCTTGACAGCATTCGGGAAATCACCGCTCTCATGTGATACCCATATCTCCACCCCTCCATTCGTGGCACATCAGTTCTTGGCCACCTTTTTGACATTACTTTTAAAGTAGACCAAATTTAATTAAACAAGCGGTCACTGTATTCCTAATCCTTGTTGTTCTTCCACTTCTGAACCGCTAACATGTTTTGGGCACATTACCATTTTAAGACTTTCCATCCAGTCGGGAATTCCCCTTCCTGCTTCCAGAAGCTCCTTGATAGAAGTCAAGCCATTGTGTTCAACCAATCTCGTTTGGTAAACAAACTGTTTCGCAACCCAGTGCCTGATATGGGGTGGAAATCTCCTCTCGTAGACGAGTCTTTTTGCATGCTTAAAATGCACCAAAATGGATTTCTCGCCTAGAATCACCTAGCATTGCAGCCTAGGTAACAGACCGCAAAGGTACACTATTGAATTATTAAAAGTAGCAACTCACAATATAATTGCTTGATTAACACGTAACGTGCTAAAAGAGGAGTATCGCAATAGAGACTTCACTAGCATTCACCGTCAGAATATCACACAACATATAATACACAGACTTCATCTTGAAAATACCATTTAAATCGATAACCCAGCTACAATGATGAGTTTATTTATACAAGGCACAAGGTTAGTGATTTAAAACATTGTAAAACATACCTCGCTAACACTATTAGAATCAAAATACCACACAGCTGCCATATTGAATGTATAAGTTATTAAAAACGTAAGGCCTTCATAAGTGGCTTTCTATGCCCAATAGAAGAGATCAGTGACTCCTTGCTATCAAGATAATGGCTGGGTGTAGCGTTAAAACATTAATATCAATAAATCAGGATGCGTAATTAACACGAAACTTGGTCAGAGAGTAGTATCATATAAGAGACCTCACTATTCATAAGACTATCACTGAATACAGCACACATCCACCATGCTGATAATATAAGGTATTAATATTGATAACCCACCATGATGAAACATAGCAAGTAGGTAGACTCCCACAAGTAGCTTTCTCTGCAAAAGGCGTAAAATCAATGACTCCATACATTCAAAAGTAAAAATCGACTATTCAGGATGCAATGGAGGAATTACAATGGAACTTAGCAAACGAGTAGTTATAGGCCTATATAGAATAAGATGCAACTTAAATTCAACACACTATCAAACTGATTTTATACAACCGCCATCTTGCATGTATAAAATGTTAATATACTATATAAAGCAGTTACAATGACGACACTTACCACGTTGAGTTGGACTCGTATACGACGCTTTCACTGTTTAAGGCACAAAGTCAGTGAATTTACATATAGACTACATGGTAACACAATGCAAGTGTGTGCATATTACTTGATTCAGTGCGCAGTCTGTAGGCCTACATGACGTTAAAACTTCACCATTCTCATTTTACGATATGTCCGGCTCCGTGGCTAAATCGTTAGCGTGCTAGGCTTTGGACCAAAGTGCCCCGGGTTCGATTCCCGGCTCGCCATTAGGGATTTTAATCTCCCGGGGTTAATTCCAATGGGTCGGTGACTGTGTGTGTGACGTCTTCATCATCACTTCATTCTCGTTACGACGCGCAGGTCGCCCACGGGCATCAACTAGAAAAACCTGCACTCAGCCTCTCCGGAAGCCTCACGATCATTCATTTTACGATATAATACTGATTTATAAGGAGAAGAGGTACAAATACAGTATACTCATAACTTAAAGATAAAGTAGGTTACAGTATAAGTATTTTACTAAACGCCTTGTTTTACCATCTCAAATATAGCCTTTAACGATGAGCTTAGTGTGCATTGCATATAAGGTCAGTTTAATGGAAAATATAGTAAACTCATGTGGTCCACTAGCTTGGTGCAAGTCTTCCAAATCGACACCACTTGTATAACGTGCATGTCGATACCGTTCCAGAAGTGCATGCCAGGAACCTGACAGAGACGGGAACCGAAACCAGGTCTCTATGTTGGCTGCCACTTAATTGAATACTAGACCACGAGACATGCTTAAATTCGTGTAACCCACTGACCTGATGCAAGTTTTTGAAACTGACACCACTTACTGTCGACCAAAGTATTATGTGTACTCGAGTTTGAAGGTTGTTTGTGAAGTAACCAATAGACCTACATAAAATCCAATACCATCAACATTTTCGTCGTTCTATTTTACGTTAGTTCATGTAGGTTTGGAATTTTTAATTTATATTTTAATATTTTTTATTACAGTTGGAACACAAAAAGTGCCCGTTTTAAGCGTGTTTCAACCATGCGTCACATTTAAGAATTATTTTCTCACAAACCCGTCATCAGATCGAATCCAAATTTTAACACAATATACATTGGAATGTTGTATAACTGGTTTATTAATTTCAAAATTTTGTGTGTTCAATAACGATAGTTGTTATCATTTTTGTAAGGTAACGTTTTCTCGGCTCGGGGTGGTATGAGAATGTAGTTCTTGGTCGCATTGTAATCCTTATACATCAAGAAGGTATGCTCTATGATTGTGAAATACGTAAATTAATTCACTTATTTTATATCGGTTTGTATGTGTACGAGGAAATAACACATGATTCACCAGCTAGCCGCTCCGGGAAAAGCTGTACAGCGGTGCCGAAATGGTGCCCACTCGCATCATGGCTCGTCTCGCTCGGAAGTGATGGGCTCCATCTCAGCAACGCTGTACAGCTTTTCCCCGAGCGGCTAGCTGGTGAATCATGTGTTATTTCCTCGTACACATACAAACCGATATAAAATAAGTGAATTAATTTACGTATTTCACAATAATAGAGCATACCTTCTTGATGTATAAGGATTACAATGCGACCAAGAACTACATTCTCATACCACCCCGAGCCGAGAAAACGTTACCTTACAAAAATGATAACAACTATCGTTATTGAACACACAAAATTTTGAAATTAATAAACCAGTTATACAACATTCCAATGTATATTGTGTTAAAATTTTGATTCGATCTGATGACGGGCTTTTGAGATAATAATTCTTAAATGTGACGCATGGTTGAAACACGCTTAAAAACGTGCACTTTTTGTGTTCCAACTGCGATAAAAAATATTAAAATATAAATTAAAAAATCCAAACCTACATGAACTAACGTAAAATAGAACGACAAAAATGTTGATGGTATTGGATTTTATGTAGGTCTGTTCGTTACTTCACAAACAACCTTCAAACTCGAGTGCACATAATACTTTGGTCGACAGTAGGTGACTTATTTGTCAATGATACCGTCCCAGTACCTGAAATTATGAATACATTTTTAGGAGAGCCGGAAATCGGACCCAGGTCTTCGTAGTGGCAGTCAACAATACTAACCACGAGGTGCACAAACTCTTGGAGGTATACGAATGAAGTTGAACCCCGGATTTGTTCTAGTGACTCATGGAAAATCAACAATAATACACGCAAGTCATATCGTTATCTTCAACTCGATCTAACTCGATCTTCTCAGTATTTCAACACATAATATAACTGTACAAAAACCGCTAGTTCATTTCCCGAAAGATGACTCTGGGACTATATTTAATTCTTTTATTTATTCCAATATGAAATCTAATATTGAAATAAATAGGTTAGGCAAGGTAAGGTTTGGTTAGATCTCTTTTGTTGGGACATATGAAGTCACTGGTCTACGAGACTCCTGTGGACACAGATAGGGAGCTTGTAGTGAGAATCGTCGCATCGGATAGTTAGAATTGCTGGCTGCCAAAGGCTTGGGTTCGATTCCCACCTCAGTCAACCTAGAATTGCTTTTCATTGTTTCCTACTTCTACTCCAGACAAATTGGAGGCCCCTAGCTCGGGAATAACCTCCTCATTCCCAATTCTGGCCTCAATTACACACACACACTACAAATTGTGGTCACATACACGAACTGATGACCAGGATGACCAAGCACCTAAATGAAACAACAACAACAACAAACTAATGGAGTACGGATGCTTTGTTTGGAAGAGGAGAGGATAGGAGAGCAGTAATGTAGGAGAAAGCAGTGTCTGGAAGTCGTGCGTACTGTCGTAATATTTGACAATTAGCCATTCATTTGAGCACAGTGTAAGGTCACTGGGCGCGGTTGGCTGGCGAGACATTCCATGCACTATAACGTCGGGAAATATTTGCAAGTCAGGAACGTTATGAGCTCTAAATGTCGGGCGTTGTCACCTAGCGCTTGCATAGTGACAACTAAATGGAACAAATGGCGAGAGAGAATGTCCTAAGTCAGCAAAAAGGAACTAGCCGTGGGTAGTACGGTAACTAAGGACTTCCAAGAAACTGTATTTTTTTCTCAGACTCACCGATCTGCAACCTAAAGTCCTTAAAAACTGGTACCGATACGGTCCACGTCGTTGCATAGTGGCTAGCACACTAGGCTGTCACCGCGGGGGACCGTGTTCCATTCCCGGCTGCGTCAGTGATTTTAGAAACTGACGTGAGGGCTGGAACGGCGTGCACTCAAGCCTCGTGAGGACAATTGAGTAGCTCCCTGACAGTGAGGCATCACCCCCGGTCAAGAAAACCAAGTTTGATGGCCAAGGGGACCTGATTCGCTGACCACTCGTCGCCCCAATATCTGCAGGCCAAATGGCTGGGCAGCGGTCGCTTGGTAGGTCTAGGCTCTTCATGGGCTGTAGTGGAACAGGTTTAGGGGGTAGGGGGGGGGAGGTGTTATCAGACAAATTCCACGCACACACACTCAAGGGACTACATGACCACGATCTCGCAAAGCCCGAAATCAATCAACAACAATATCGTTACCGCTACCATTCGTTTCCCGAGGTTTATTAAATTCAGCTGGATGTATGGATCTCTCAGTGATGGGTTCATCCCGTAGGATAATGTGGGAATTAGCACCACGACTGCAGTGGGGAGCTGGTAGTCCAAGGAACTAAGTTTCGAATCTCAGCACTGACATTGGCTATTCTGAGTATTGTTACCCCGAGTTCTTCCACAGTCTCCCGGTAAGTGTGGGGATGGTCCCTTAGTTTAAACCCTAATCAAAGTAGCAATTGGGAATGGTGATAGTAGATGGCCGTGACCGTAAGTTACGAACCATCCCAATATTTGCTTGGATTAGGCTTAGAAGCTGGAAACCACTTCTAGGCTAACTGAAGTGGGAGTACAAACCACTTCTTAGAGGTAACTTATAAGTCGCCTTCCATGGTCTCGAGGAACGTATTGAGACTCCGGATACAATGGCATTGGGTTCGATTCCCACTCTGTCAAGAAACGTAACTCTGTTCTGAGGATTGGAATGAGGTACACTCAGCCTTGTGTGGCAAATCTGAGAAGAGATGAGTTCGATTCCAGCTCTGTCAAGAAATTTAATTCTGTTATGATGGTTGGAATGAGGTACACTCAGTCTTGTGAGGCAAATCTGAGAAGAGATGGGTTCGATTCCCATCTCAGCTGTCCTAGAAGTGATCTTCTGTGTAGTTTCCAACTTATACTCCAGGCAGATGTCGGGATGGGTCCTAATTTAAGGTCACGGCCACCTAATTTCTAATGATAGCCTCAGTTACAAATGCACACATCATAATGACACAGGTTATCATACAGCTTCAACACACACCCAAGCTACATGAGCACGATGTCGCAAAGCCCCTATATTAATCAACAACAACGACTCTTCGCGAGTTAAGTTTGCCTTGTTAGTGTAAGGCAATCCAACCCCCAGACCGGAGATTAAATTCTTAGCAGGGCCAGAAATCAAACCCAAGATCTTAGCCGTGACAGACGTATCAATAAGTACGCGTACTTCTAGACCCTGTAAGGTGGTAAATACTCATCATCATGCATACTACTGCTGTAGTTTATCAGGGGAAGCCCATCAAGGATGGGTGGGGTATGACTAGGCAGCCGGGAACACACGATTCCCTAGGGCAGCAAGCGCCGATAATTGTGAAAAATCTATACGGTAGTAAGATGTGTATTGTTCAGGAGAAAACAGGAGGACACGTACAGTACTTCCAATCGCCAACACCGCTTGCAAGTCTAATAATGTGCACAAACCCGGGAACCAGAACACAAGACATGAAAAACTGGTTTTGTGTATAATCATCAACAAATCTAAGGAAAGTAAACAAGATAACATATAACTGGCGTGTAGCCAGTTGATTTTCAGGTGAAGGTCTCGCAGAGACATGCACCACTTGAAAAATTGTTGCCAGACAAACAACAGATAACGACCTCCCACAAAGTTTTTGCAAGAACATGGATTTTACGTACATTCACCCCGGACATGATTTCTTTGTTTTGTTACGCTGCACAACATAGTGCAATCATAAAGAAACAGGGCGTGCGATAAGTCTGCTCGACATGTTTAAATAACGTTACTAAACAACCTTTTTCCCGCTAAACCACGGAACTTTTACTGTATGTTTTTGATGCCATTAATTTTTGGTGTAGCGGCTGGCGTTCTTGGCTGTCGCCCTGGAGGTCCGAGTTCAACTCCTGGCTCTGCCGAGAAATTTAATTCTGCTCTGATGGCTGGAACGGGGTACACTCAGCCTCATGAGGCAAAACTGAGAAGAGGTAGGAGCGATTCTCATCTCACCCATCCTAGAAGTGGTTTCCCACTTCTACTCCAAGTGAATGCCGGGATGGTCCCTAACTTAAGACCACGGCCGCCTACTCCCCAATCCTCACTTGAATTACAAATAGGCTACACACACGAATACAGCCATCAAAAATAACACAGGTTATCAGACAATATTCTACACTTATTCATGTACACTGAGCTAAAAGACCACCATGTCCATGCCCCTCAAATGAAACAACAACAATAACATCAACTTGATGCCTTTTGGCATTTAATGACCTGAGGAATGTTTCCACGCATAGTAATATCCAACTCACCTGTATAAACATCTGGTTATGTCTGTTTTGCAACAGAAAGGAAGCAAGGAAGCTTGTAGTTTAACCACGGGACCTCCTTTTAACGTGGAATCCGAACCACAGGACATGGCATTTCACATCGAAAATCTCACATGCATTGACCGGGAGTTCTGCAACACACCAAGGAGGCCTACACAAGGACAAATATAATCTCGTGTGGTCTAGTGCTACGACCTTAAGGTCCCGAGTTTGACTCGTTACTAAATGTTATTGGGTTTACGTCCCTTTTAACTACTGCGGCTTTTAGAGACGCCGGGGTGCCGGAGGTATGCCTCGAAGGGGATCTTTAACGTGGCATTATATCTATTGACACGGTTCCCTCGCATTTGCGCACCCTCAAATGCCAGGATTCAATCCTGCAATCTCGGACATGGCTGGCTAGAACGCTACCGCTGTGCCACACAGCCAGTCGAGTTTGATTTCAAACTGAATTTTGATCCAAGTGCTGGCATAGGATTCACTTAGCTTGGAGAGTATAAGTTAGAAGAGATCAGTTCGATTCCCACCTCAGCTAGTCACGATGGGGTTTTCCGTGGTTTCCTACATATACTCCAGGCAAATGTTGGGACGGTGGCTAATATCAACCATCTCCTTGTAAATCACATTTCATGTACATGTGCTTAGGCCTACACAGACGTCATAATGACACATGTTATCAGACAAATTCTACACACACCGAAATACACTGGGCTTGTGGTCACCATGTCGTAAGCCCCTAAATGAAACAACAACTTCAGCTCCAAGACATCATTCAAGGCCGGTCCAAGGTATCCTGCACATGTAATTTGCAGGGCACGAATATCTCAGCGAACATGATTTGCACATCGGAGGACAATATTGACATCTTGCTAACTCCTGAAGGCCGAAGTTTGTTTGACCTAGTTGGACGTCGCGTCGCACCGCACCGTTTGAAATCACGAATTAGGTCGAGTCAGTAGACAAGCAATACTGTATATACAAAGTGGAATGGTTTACAACACCGAACGCGCTGGTAGTGCATTAGTGCATCTCAATTTGAACTAATTCAGTATGCCAGAACGAATTCATAAACACTCATGTTTTTATATTACGTCAGTACACCCTTACGTTATGTGTTAAACACGAACTTCTTTGTACAGTAGCTTATTCCTATGCACACATGGGTTGTATACTTCCACGGTGAAGGCCATACGAGGATCCCGATCAGTGGATGAAGTGTCAGACATGCAATTTCCAACCCACCACGTACCAGGGTGTTAAATTAAAGGAATATTGGCCTACAGTATTCGTTCTAGTTCTGGATAATTGGGCCATGAGGTAGCCTATTTATGTATTGACCTGTCAATTTTTTAATGTTTTTATTTATTTATTTATTTAATTTATTTATGTGTTTATTTAGCAATATATTTGTTTCTTCTTCTTCTTCTTTTATAATCACCCACGTTGGGGTACATCAGATAAATCACTTCTTAGATGATTGTGCTCTTCCTTTCTCCCATATACATATGTATTCATATATTTATTTATTTATTTATTTATTTATTTATTTATTTATTTATTTATTTATTTATTTATTTATTTATGTGTGTGTGTGTGTGTGTACGTCATTTTCACAAATTAAACCGTGGACAGGTAGCCTGAAAGTTTTGTTGATTTACCGAAAGATTCTCAAAAATGACCTACCATTCTACCTTTATATTAATCATATTTGCAAAGACTTCATTTATGAAACTTTTTATGAAATTAACAAAGATATAAGTTACGGTAGCTTTATTATGAATAATATTTATAGAGGTAATATGATGCAAATAGGAGTAATGGGCATTGATGAATAACTAAAATAAATTTACAATCATCTTTCACTTACACGATGTGAAATTAGGCAGGATGAGGCCTATTGATATTCGTCGATGGATGGAGTTTGAGATATCATTTCCCGTTGTCAGAATTTGGTCGAATCAAACAAAATTCATGAACAACGCTCATTATTACTGTTTCAGTAAATAGCTATCGCGTTCTACTAAATAGATATTGATGATCTACCCACTGTTCGAGTGTTGCCGGCCCAAGCATCAGCTATCATCAGGAATATAGGTCGAGGTGGATGTAACACGTTTAGACACGCAAACAATGAAACACTCCTGGTGACAGTCCCAACGGTGCGTTTACACGAGACACTTTACAGTGTGGTGTAAAGAAGGGATCAGATGTATATATTAGCTCATTCTTGTGAGTTTGGCGCTGGGCTCAAGAACTCATCACGAAGGAAAAGAAAGTGCAATTACCAATAATGGGCTTAGCCTATTTTTTGTTTGACCGACTGTACATTCTGTGTATTAAGCAAGTGCATAAGACCAGTAGTGTGGGGTTCTCTCAAGTGTTTTATGTGCCACATCTTTCCCGTGCTGTGCCGGTTATATTCATTGATATTAATACAATTCTTCCGCCCATGAGTGTACTGAGCACTTAGATAATAATAATAACAATATTGGTTTTACGTCCCTGTTAACTACTGCGGCTTTTAGAGACGACTTGGTGCCAGAATTTCGCCCCAAAGGGGATCTTTAACGTGCCAGTAAATCTACAGACACGGCTCCCTCACATTTGCGCACCCTGAAATGTCAACTGACTGCGCCAGAATTCAATCCTGCAACCTTGGGGTGCAGCCAGTCAGAGCACTTATCTGAGACAATCAAAATGTTGAATATCTCTTTCTCTATAAATAAAGAAAGCTTTCTGTGTGAAAATTTTGAATTTCCGGCTCAAACTTTGTGTTTATCCCGGGTGAGGTGAATAATGTTCAGTTATTATGTGTTTTTATGGGTTGATGTCCAAAACTAAAATACACTACATAAATGCATACATTTTCACTTGAGACTGTTTTGACTTTCAGTGTCCAGTCTCTGTCTGCATGCCTCTGTTTGCAAATAAGTTGCCTCCATGATCACCTATTAGCAGTTAGCACTGCGGCCTTCTCGGTTCTTACACCTCTCACTTTGAAATCGTACATTGGCATTACTCGTGACGTCAATACTACATGTATTTTGTGTCTTGTAATGGACATCTCAGTATGTGCCAGCCACGCGTCTTGGTAAGGTGTACCATTCCAACTGACGACCCCAATGGTACACTGGGGCGAAACGCTGGCAATTATAATTTGAGCTAACCGGACCATTTTATCATATTATTTGATAATACATCCGCTCAAATGGTAACTAACATCATATTTCCTTTGGAAATATTTGAAAACCAAAAAGGTGATCTCATAAGCCTATTTTTTTTTTCATAAAATGAAAATAGGCTAAAAATAGAGATGGAAAATGTCCGTATTTCTTTTAGTGTGAATTGCTTAAGTTTAAACAAAGAGTCAGTGCTTGTATATGAATGTCAATGATGATGATGATGATAATTGTTGTTTTAAGGGGCATAACATCTAGGTTATCGGCCCCATTTTTATGAATGTCAATCATATATGAGGATATAAGTACAATTGTTGCCTAACCCACGATCCTTAAAGGATTTTTCCTTGTGTAAGTAGGCCTATATACTGTAGGCCCTATACTGTGGGCTATATGCAGAGGTAATAGGCCTTAATGAAATGTAGATTATGCCACTATTACGCTTATATCCTCATAATAGAACCGATGAGAGTCATTCGTTTCTTGTTAGTTTTATTTATCTATTCCCTTTATATATTTCCATCATTAGAGGCTACACACAGTGAAAGTATTATGAAATTGAACTAGACATTTGTAAGATAACACGAAAAGCAATTTTGAGTTGTTAATCTATCTACACATATAATACAATAATGCCCTATTTTTCTGTCTTTTTATGTTTGTCCGGGCTAATCTCAAGAACCACTGGACAGATTTTGATGCGGTTTTAACTATTCTATAACGCTTTTTTGATAAAGATTTATCTTCGCTCGTTAAAGACAACGACATCTCTAAAAATCAGCATCCATTATAAGGGGTGATCGAACAGTTTCAGTCTGAAGGCTGTACAGTCCAGAATCGTTATGCCAATCATGCAAAATCATCGTGAGCATTGAGGCTCTCATCCTACCGACGCACTAGGTTGAAGATCCCCGTGTGGAAAAACACCGTGTCCTGCTGCGTGAAGAAGTCCGCAACTGCCTGCTGCACTTCCTTGTCTGACAGGAATCGTCGACCTTTCTATGTATCTAGAGACCGAAGGCGTGATAACGCATGAAGACAGATCAGGACTATAGGCCGGAAACTCAAGTGTCACCCACTTGATTTGGCGTACCTTCTGCCTTATAACCTTGGCTCGTGAACTTCTTGAGACGAGCGGACAACGGATGACACCACCGCAAAAACAGGGTGAGCATCACCCCTCGGGAGGATGGTTGGCCCATACACACATTCGTCATTCTCCGACGTTTGCCCTCGGGCACAAGAAAAAGAAGAATAAAAGCACGTTGGTCCTGTTTGGATGCATTTGGCAATAACGTCGCCATACTTCCCGTTGCCACATTGAACGCACGCACCTCGGTAAGACACCACTGCCACATTTATCCCTTGCCTAAGTGTTCGTGCTTATATACCCGCATCCAAGTTGCAATACGTGGCATCTATACCGCAGCAACTTCCTCAAACGGAAACTTTTTAATCACGGCTTATACTTGAGTATAGCAGGGGGCGTGTTGTCGGAGCGGTCAAGCTGTTAACCTCTCACCAAGGCGTAACGGGTTCTATTCTCGGTCAAAGCATGTGAGATTTTCGAAGTGAAATGTCATGGCCTGTGGTTCGGATTCCACGTAGAAAGAAGGCCCTGTGGCTTAAGATCGCGAGATTAACGGTCACGTTAAACTGCAAGCTTTCTTTCCTTTATACTTAAGTATACGGTACAGTGTGTTTTCGCATGCACTTTCAATTGCAAGATCATCAAAAATATTCGTTTCCTGCTTAAATATAACAATTGACAAGCAACTACCCACCAGAATGAGCCTGATATTACATCCTAAAGTTCTCTCTCTGCTACAAGGTGTTTTCTGAGATATGACGTCGTTGTATTTAATGAGCGAATGCAGGAACATTCATCTATCACCAAAGGAAGCCGATCAATAACGATTTAAGTGAAACATGTTGAAGATAATATTGCAGAAAGATTTATGCTGAACTATAGGCCTAATATTGATATAAACGTCTTCGGTGGCGTAGATGGTAGCATGTTGACTGCTATACCCAAGATCACGGATTCAAACCAGGCCGAAATCGTCGGGTTTTAAGAGCGTTAAAATCCTTCAGTACGGCTTCATTCGGAGGGGAAGTAAAGCCAGCGGGCCCGTGCCATGGATTTATGGCATGTAAAAGAGCCTACCACTACAATTGGTATTGTGAATTATTTGGTTAGAAACGCTCTATCAAGTTCCAACGTTCGCCGCTGGGTGTCAGTGACAGTGGCGTCTGGTAGCCAAAGTTGGAACTATTTGAAATTGAACTTGTTGGGCGCGTAATGGCGTTCAATTGAAATGGCCTGCTATGGCCATTGGCTGCAATTCTAATATAATTAATGTTGATATAAAAATGACATATCTGTAACAGATAATACATCGCACAGACGTTCCTTTTTTGTCCGTTTTAGCCTATTTTCTTTTATGAAAACAATAGGCTTATGAGATCACTATTGTCCGTGTGTGTGTGCCTATGTGTGTGTGTGTATGTCCCCCTCCCCTCCCCTTACTAAAATCTTAACGCTTGGAGCGATTTCAATGAAACTCGGTAAGGACATAGTACTATTTTGTCAGACCCCGAGAGTGCCCTTCGAATTTTATTACGTCTCACCAATCCAACAATCGGTTGAGCGAAATATTTCACCGGCATTCTATATCTCCGAAACTATTGCTGATATCACCCTGAATTTTTTGCGGTGATAAAGGGCACTACTAAACGTACATCTATGTGACTTTCAAAAACTTGTGAAGTACAAAACGAACATGGCAGCCAAACAAAATTGAAACATTTAAATAGACTTTTCTCGTGGATTAACCATTCGAGAGCAATAAAACATGGTACAGCAAATGTTTATACACATTATAATGCACTGATATCTAATTTAGTTTAATTGTTTTTGTAATCTCAAGATGGCAGCTGTGCGAAATTTTAAAATTATTTTTTCATCTCTTGTGTCCTAATCATGCGATCGAAGTTAACGTTTGAATAATGAACCTACGCAATACTCGTCATCTAATAGTACTTAACTCTATGGTCTACGTATATAAAAGTCCAACATGGCGACCATCCGAAATATTTAGACGATTCTCAATATCTACTAATCTATTACAGCAATCAAACTGAAATTTTGTATGTTGATAAAGTCTGTTAAGATAAGTTCACCTATGGGACTTTCAAAAACCTGGTGAGCACAAATCCAACATGGTGGCGACGCAAATTTCAAATACTTAAATGGACGTTTCTCACGATTTAACCATCCGAGTGCAGTGAACCTTGGTACGGTAACTGCTTATACAAACTTTAATTCAGTGACATCTAATTTACTTCCATTGTTTTCATAACCTCATGACAGCGGCTGTGCGAAATTTTGAAATCTCGTTTTTATTTCCTGTGTCCTAATCTTGCGATTGAAGTTTGAATAATAAACCTACGCAATAATCTTCATCTAATAGTACATAACTCTATGGCCTACTGAACATATATAAAAATCCAACGTGGCGACCAACCGAAATATTTAGACGGTTCTCAATATCTATGAATCTATTACAGCAATCAAACTGAAATTGTGTATGTTGATAGAAGCAATTAACTTTGATCAATTAAATATTTCTCGGCTTCCTTTGTTCACAGATGAATGCCGCTTTGACCCAAACACAAAATATCGGTCTCCATGATTTCTATGAAGAGTTTAAGGCCTGATTCAAGTGAAGAATTCCAAGTAGAGTAGATGTATTGCCTCTGTAAGTGATTTAAATTAGAATGTGTAAAACATTTTTACAAATAAGAACACTTTTCATAACTCATCATTCCGAGAACGAAACCAAATAGGTGGTAGTACATCGGATTTAAAAACAAGCATTTTCCCCGTATTCTGCTCCACTGCATAGCCGGGGGTGGGTGCACAAATGGGAGGTAGTCGTGTGAGTAGATTTACTGGCACATTACAGATCCCCTTCGGGGAAAAATTCCGGCACCCTGGCGTCTCTGTTAAAAGGGACGTAAAACCAATAAAACCAATAACATGTTTATCATTATTATGTATATCTTGAGCAACCGCGAGAACAAAGCACACGCTTTTTTTTCGTGTGGCCTCCTGAGAGGCCGGGTGCAGGTCTTTCTAGTCGACGCCCATGGGCGACCTGCGCGTCAGGATGAGATATGGAATGGACGAAGATGAATGAAACTGGGCAAGGATGTGGAAGGAAGCGGCCGTGACCTGTCTGAAGGTACCGTCCCAGCATTTGCCTAGTGTTGAAAATGGGAAACCACGGAAAACCATTTCAAGGACGGCCGACGGCGGGGCTCGAATCCACGCGTCTACCGAGTCAGCAGAGAGCTTGGCCCCATGGCCTAACGCTGCGCATTAGCCAGCGTAGCCACTACAGTCGGTAGCACACGATATATGGATAGGGATAAACTATTTCTAGTTATCGAGCAGGCCTGCATCAAGCGTACTCCAGTCTGCACGGGGTGGGTTTAATCTACCAGTCTGGAGACTAAAAGCCTACTTGGACTTCCCTTGCTTGCCACTGCTGGAGAGACAAGAATAACTTATATCAGGTCAAAATCTGGGTTTGTACACCTCTACCTCTATACCTCTACTCCACTGCAAAGATTCTCGTGTAAACCCAACGTTGGGACAGTTACTAAGAATGCGTTCATTTTTATTTCATGTGAGTGACTATGCAAATATACGAAATCTCAATAACAGTCTCAAAACATCAAATGTCTGCCGTGAGTTTCATTGTCTTTTATGGCAGACGCTTACAACCGAGATGATTGAGGAATGTTAAGAAATAAATCATCGTACTTCACATTCAGCATCAGAAAGCCTCCTTGGGAAGTCAAACCAATTGCTAGCACATGTTTCATCCTCTGCGAGGCGACCAGAGTCGCAACATGACAAAGTGCAATATGGAGGCGCCCAGAACGGGACCGAAGTATTTCCTCGCGTGAGTTCATGCTCCCAACAGACATATATCACAAATAACAGTACAGAATATTACCTTCTTGACTAGCATATTATTAGTCTTGATATACAGCGAACATTTAACTTCATTTCTCCGAAGGGATTCTTAATCACTCAACGTAATTATACGCATTAATTTAGGGTTCAATGAAGATTTATGGTATATACTATCTGCATTGTTTGGTAGCACGGAGGGTGTACAGTACTGTTAAAATTAGAGATTCCGGCCAAATCTCAGCAGAGTTCAGTGATAAACATAAAAGGCTGTTTTACATCGATATACAGTATATATGTATAGACAGGGTTGGGGATTAAAACGTTAATTTTAACGAGTGGTTAACTACGTAACTTAATAAGTAACTAGTTGAAACCCGTCAATACATGACGGCCAATAAGAAAATATTTACTGAAAATTTTTATTATATACGTTCTTTGTACAATTATTTTTTACACTATTGAAACTTTAAGGGCGTCAAAAGATTGCACTCTAGACATTGCAACATACTGCTGGCCATGATTGAAAACTTGATGAGGCAAATTGAGACCTATACGTTCCAGAGTTCCCCCTTGAGCTTTATTGATTGTGATAAAGTATGCCAAGCGAATCGGAAAATGTTGCCTCTTAAAAGAAAATGATTGTTTTATCCGGTGGTGTTAAATCAAGTCGAAGGATTAGACCTTTCTGCCTAATTTTAACTGCACTTATTTCCAACTCCAAGCATTTTCATGCATATTTCATATAATTAATATGGAGTCAAGTCGAAGGGTTAGATCTCTCCGCCTAATTTTAGCTGCACTTATTATTTCCAAATTCAAGCAATTTTCGTACATATTTCTTATAATTAATATGGTAGCATTTAGATGCCCTTAGGAAACTTCAGATTTCTCAGGAGCATATCTATGGGTCAATCGTTTGGAGTATGTGGAAGCAAATCACTTAATTCCAAGGAATTCAAGAATTCTGAGGAGTCTAATATATACAACTGGCCGCAGGAACCGTCGCTTATAATTTTGGAATATACATTAACGAAGTTCTCTCTTAAATTCCTTGAGATATCATTTCCAGTGAAAAATTGTTGCAGTCCGTCAAATATTTTATATTTAGGAAGATTAATTTTGCCATTACAACACCAAAGGTCAAAGTAACCGGGCGTAGATTTCTCGCTACAGAAATACAGTGCAGAACAATGTTTACATTTATTCGTCAAGGACCATACACTGTACGGCATAATATCTGGAATTGTTTCTGAAATGGCATTTTAATATTAGATTTTAAAAGTGGCTTCGTATTTTCTACGAATTCCCACTTTTTTTGTGGCTAATGATCTTTTTCGTCAAATGGGTATATTAATTGCAGCATTTCTCTCCAAATTAACGTCATATTCAATAACACTATAGTGGCCTTCATCAACGCAGCCGCCAAATATTAAATGGCAAATAATACTTCCATTGCCAAAATCAACAGCGTGGTTAGACTCATTGTTATGTAATCTAAACAAATCATCAATAAACAATAATATTCACGTATACAATGAAGTCCAGATACTTTCATTCTCAAGTTTGTTGCTGATGAGAAGGCGATGATACTGATCGCCAATAATAAAATCCTTATAATTATTCATGCCAGCAACAATTTTTGCAATTTGCTTGCAAACGCAGCTCAGGATAACGTCCTGCATTTTGGAATAAACAGTCCGAAACTGCTCTAAATAAGCAATTTCCATCACCTGATGTAGGTACAATCCTTTGCATTTCCATGACAGTATATTAAGCATGGGAGCATACTTCGCCAACTACTGGAATGAGCATAGACTCACTTCGACAGCCACCGTAATGGAGGGAGTTTAAGAGTTAGACTATATGCTCAGTGCTTGTCAAAAATCGTATTAACACAGGGAAGCCCAATCTGAAGGCTACATTCTGAGCTATCGCCCCGGATTCCAGGTTCGATCCCTGGTTTGCCAAGAAATTTACTTCTGGTCTGAGGGCTGGAACGGGGCGCACTCTTGAGGCAAAACTCAGGAGAGCAAGGTTAGATTCCTATCTCAACAATCTGGGATGTGGTTTTCCGTAGTTTGCCACGTCCACTGCAGGTAAATACCGGGATAGTTCGTAACTTAAAGCCTCGGTCGTCAATTCCCCATTCCCCACTTGAATTACAAATGCACACATCAGTACAGCCATCACAATAACACAGGTTATCAGTGAAAATTTTATACACACACACCAAGGTAGACGTGGCTGAGTGACCACGATGTCTGAATCCATCAAATGAATTATATTCGTCAATTGTCTCTCATGGCGAAAGCGATTGTGGCCATCTTTTATTTAATAATTTAAAAGTATATGGCAATGTAAATCGTAGAGAATTCCTTACTGTACGGGAATAATAAAAGTAAAATATGTTAAGACAATGAATTACCAATAGCCAGAAAGAATAATTAGGAAATAAAAATACATGTCTGAGGTGAGACTCCTTCGACTATGCAAATTTCATTCCTGGGTCCGCAATGTTACCCCTGAGCCACCCAGTCAACAGACTTCTAAACCAATATTAAGTTACTTAAACAACAAACGAACTCAAACGCCTGTTGAAGTTCTTCAATCCCCTCTTTTTAATTCTCAAAAACAAAGATCACACTACGATACGGTGAATCCTTTATCCGCCATTTCTCTAGAACTGTAATTCTGGTCTGAGGGCTGGAACGGGGCGCACTCTTGAGGCAAAACTAAGTAGGGCAAGGTTCGATTCCCATCTCAACAATCTGGGATGTGGTTTTCCGTGGTTTGCCACTTCCACTGCAGGTAAATACAGGGATAGTTCCTAACTTAAAGCCTCGGTCGCCAATTTCCCATTCCCCACTTTAATTACAAATGCACACATCAGTACTGCCATCACAATAACACAGGTTATCAGAGAAAATTTGACACACACACACACCAAAGTAGACGGGGCTGAGTGACCACGATGTCTGAGTCCAACAAATGAATTATGTTCGTCAATTGTCTCTCATGGCGAAAGCGATTGTGGCCATCTTTTATTTAATAATTTAAAAGTATATGGGAACGTAAATCGTGGTGAATTCCTTACTTTATGGGAATAATAAAAGTAAAATATGTTAAGACAATGTATTACCAATAGGCAGAAAGAATAATTGAGAAATAAAAATATATGTCGGAGGTGGGATTCGAACTGCTTCCATTGCGCGATGCATAAATTAAGAGTTTTGAACGCTACCGTCCGAGCTACCGAATCACTGGTAGAATAGTGCAATATTAAATTACTTAAACAACATTCACTCTCAACAGCCCGTATAAGTTCTTCTACATTTCCCGTTTTTTATAATATTCCATTCCTGTTTATATCGTGGAAACTTCATAATCAATATTCCCCTCCTTTGTTATAATTCTTATAAATAACTATTGCATTAAAACGCGGTGGACATCCGCCATGTCTGTCATTAACCAAGATGATTCTGCGCATGCACTTGAGCCAATAATTTTGCAGTTTTGTTTATAAATTTAAAAATACTAGTTGAAACCCGTCAATACATGACGGCCAATAAGAAAATATTTACTGAAAATTTTTATTATATACGTTCTTTGTACAATTATTTTTTACACTATTGAAACTTTAAGGGCGTCAAAAGATTGCACTCTAGACATTGCAACATACTGCTGGCCATGATTGAAAACTTGATGAGGCAAATTGAGACCTATACGTTCCAGAGTTCCCCCTTGAGCTTTATTGATTGTGATAAAGTATGCCAAGCGAATCGGAAAATGTTGCCTCTTAAAAGAAAATGATTGTTTTATCCGGTGGTGTTAAATCAAGTCGAAGGATTAGACCTTTCTGCCTAATTTTAACTGCACTTATTTCCAACTCCAAGCATTTTCATGCATATTTCATATAATTAATATGGAGTCAAGTCGAAGGGTTAGATCTCTCCGCCTAATTTTAACTGCACTTATTATTTCCAAATTCAAGCAATTTTCGTACATATTTCTTATAATTAATATGGTAGCATTTAGATGCCCTTAGGAAACTTCAGATTTCTCAGGAGCATATCTATGGGTCAATCGTTTGGAGTATGTGGAAGCAAATCACTTAATTCCAAGGAATTCAAGAATTCTGAGGAGTCTAATATATACAACTGGCCGCAGGAACCGTCGCTTATAATTTTGGAATATACATTAACGAAGTTCTCTCTTAAATTCCTTGAGATATCATTTCCAGTGAAAAATTGTTGCAGTCCGTCAAATATTTTATATTTAGGAAGATTAATTTTGCCATTACAACACCAAAGGTCAAAGTAACCGGGCGTAGATTTCTCGCTACAGAAATACAGTGCAGAACAATGTTTACATTTATTCGTCAAGGACCATACACTGTACGGCATAATATCTGGAATTGTTTCTGAAATGGCATTTTAATATTAGATTTTAAAAGTGGCTTCGTATTTTCTACGAATTCCCACTTTTTTTTGTGGCTAATGATCTTTTTCGTCAAATGGGTATATTAATTGCAGCATTTCTCTCCAAATTAACGTCATATTCAATAACACTATAGTGGCCTTCATCAACGCAGCCGCCAAATATTAAATGGCAAATAATACTTCCATTGCCAAAATCAACAGCGTGGTTAGACTCATTGTTATGTAATCTAAACAAATCATCAATAAACAATAATATTCACGTATACAATGAAGTCCAGATACTTTCATTCTCAAGTTTGTTGCTGATGAGAAGGCGATGATACTGATCGCCAATAATAAAATCCTTATAATTATTCATGCCAGCAACAATTTTTGCAATTTGCTTGCAAACGCAGCTCAGGATAACGTCCTGCATTTTGGAATAAACAGTCCGAAACTGCTCTAAATAAGCAATTTCCATCACCTGATGTAGGTACAATCCTTTGCATTTCCATGACAGTATATTAAGCATGGGAGCATACTTCGCCAACTACTGGAATGAGCATAGACTCACTTCGACAGCCACCGTAATGGAGGGAGTTTAAGAGTTAGACTATATGCTCAGTGCTTGTCAAAAATCGTATTAACACAGGGAAGCCCAATCTGAAGGCTACATTCTGAGCTATCGCCCCGGATTCCAGGTTCGATCCCTGGTTTGCCAAGAAATTTACTTCTGGTCTGAGGGCTGGAACGGGGCGCACTCTTGAGGCAAAACTCAGGAGAGCAAGGTTAGATTCCTATCTCAACAATCTGGGATGTGGTTTTCCGTAGTTTGCCACGTCCACTGCAGGTAAATACCGGGATAGTTCGTAACTTAAAGCCTCGGTCGTCAATTCCCCATTCCCCACTTGAATTACAAATGCACACATCAGTACAGCCATCACAATAACACAGGTTATCAGAGAAAATTTTATACACACACACCAAAGTAGACGTGGCTGAGTGACCACGATGTCTGAATCCATCAAATGAATTATATTCGTCAATTGTCTCTCATGGCGAAAGCGATTGTGGCCATCTTTTATTTAATAATTTAAAAGTATATGGCAATGTAAATCGTAGAGAATTCCTTACTGTACGGGAATAATAAAAGTAAAATATGTTAAGACAATGAATTACCAATAGCCAGAAAGAATAATTAGGAAATAAAAATACATGTCTGAGGTGAGACTCCTTCGACTATGCAAATTTCATTCCTGGGTCCGCAATGTTACCCCTGAGCCACCCAGTCAACAGACTTCTAAACCAATATTAAGTTACTTAAACAACAAACGAACTCAAACGCCTGTTGAAGTTCTTCAATCCCCTCTTTTTAATTCTCAAAAACAAAGATCACACTACGATACGGTGAATCCTTTATCCGCCATTTCTCTAGAACTGTAATTCTGGTCTGAGGGCTGGAACGGGGCGCACTCTTGAGGCAAAACTAAGAAGGGCAAGGTTCGATTCCCATCTCAACAATCTGGGATTTGGTTTTCCGTGGTTTGCCACTTCCACTGCAGGTGTAATTCTGGTCTGAGGGCTGGAACGGGGCGCACTCTTGAGGCAAAACTAAGTAGGGCAAGGTTCGATTCCCATCTCAACAATCTGGGATGTGGTTTTCCGTGGTTTGCCACTTCCACTGCAGGTAAATACAGGGATAGTTCCTAACTTAAAGCCTCGGTCGCCAATTTCCCATTCCCCACTTTAATTACAAATGCACACATCAGTACTGCCATCACAATAACACAGGTTATCAGAGAAAATTTGACACACACACACACACCAAAGTAGACGGGGCTGAGTGACCACGATGTCTGAGTCCAACAAATGAATTATGTTCGTCAATTGTCTCTCATGGCGAAAGCGATTGTGGCCATCTTTTATTTAATAATTTAAAAGTATATGGGAACGTAAATCGTGGTGAATTCCTTACTTTATGGGAATAATAAAAGTAAAATATGTTAAGACAATGTATTACCAATAGGCAGAAAGAATAATTGAGAAATAAAAATATATGTCGGAGGTGGGATTCGAACTGCTTCCATTGCGCGATGCATAAATTAAGAGTTTTGAACGCTACCGTCCGAGCTACCGAATCACTGGTAGAATAGTGCAATATTAAATTACTTAAACAACATTCACTCTCAACAGCCCGTATAAGTTCTTCTACATTTCCCGTTTTTTATAATATTCTATTCCTGTTTATATCGTGGAAACTTCATAATCAATATTCCCCTCCTTTGTTATAATTCTTATAAATAACTATTGCATTAAAACGCGGTGGACATCCGCCATGTCTGTCATTAACCAAGATGATTCTGCGCATGCGCTTGAGCCAATAATTTTGCAGTTTTGTTTATAAATTTAAAAATATGTGGTAACATATTTGTTTATTTTAAAGACACTCTGAAAATCTACAGGCCTACAGCTTTCGACAGATTGCTCTACGAAGTGAATCGGTTCTACCGTTCCCTCAATCTCGCGGTAACAAAAATCAGCTTAGTGTTTTAAATATATAGATTATAACTTGAACTCCGTTACTTTAAAGAGAAAAATGTTCGTTACTTTTTCAAAATGGAGAATCAGTTGTCAAAAGCACGTGGGAAAAAACCAACAACTTCCATTATGAACCAGCCCTACTCTACCCTATATAGAGTCTATACTAGGCCTTCTCAACCTTTTAGAGACTGTGAGCACAACCACGTGCCCTACCTAGTACCCAAGCACCATGAAATAAAATACAATAATAATAATAATGATAATAATTAGTTGAAACCCGTCAAAACACGACGGTTAATGGCAAAATATTTACTGAAGAATTTTCTTATGTGTATTCTTTGTACGATTACTTCTTGGCACCATTGCAACTTGGAGGGCATCAGAAGATTGCAACATAGGCTACTGCTGGTCATGACTGACATCTTGATTAGATAAATAGAGACCTATCGTTCCAGAGTTTCTCGTTGAGCTCTATTGATTGTGATAAAGTATGCCAAGCGAATTGGAAATTGTTCCTTCTTAAAAGAAAATGGAAGTGTTTTATCGGAAGGTGTTAAATCAAGACGAAGGAAAACCTCTCTGCCTAATTTTAACTGCACTTGTTATTTCCAAATCCAAGCAATTTCTTACATATTTCTTTCAATTAATTTGATTTCGTATAGGAGACCTTGGGAAACATTCAGATTTCCAAAGAGCATAACTATGGCTCAAACATTAGGAGTATGTAGAGGCAAATCACTTTATTCCAAGGAATGGAAGATTTCTGTAGGAAAATGAAGTAGCTGGCTTTCATCTTCAGTATTTAATCTGTAAACGCTGTTGTATGTCTTTGAACTACTGGATATAAGTTCAATGACTTTTAAATTAATTTCATTACATTGTTAAATTTTTGATGTAAGAATGCAGCAAACTTTCGAGAAATGTATTATACCCTTCGCTGAAGTGAATGTTTCGCCGTAAATCTCAGTAACGATACCCTCATGCATTGAAAGTCTAGCTGGTAATTCAGTAACATTTGATTCCTCACCATCCGCAAAGGAGTAGTCACCGTTAACATGTAGAAAAAAAAATAGAAAATTCCATTTCATCTAGATTCCATCTAGTTTAGAAGTCGATTCACATACATTAATGAATAAATATTTACCATTGGGGCTTCATCACATATTATAAACCATGCTAATCGAATATCGTCAGATGGATTGCAATTTCATCTGGAGTCATTTTGAATGTTGAATGTAGAGGTTATGCTCTTGCAAAATATTGTTTAAAATTTGTCGTGTGCCCTCCCTGATGCAAGAATTCGTTTGATTTGCAGATCTGACTTGATTAACTTCTGAGGAGTCTAATATCTAAAGCTGACTGTAAGAACCATCGCTTAGTCTATATTTTCGGAATAAATGCAATTATGGACAATTCCATAAAATTTAAAACAATGTGGACCGTATATATGTGACACGGTAACATTGGAACCAATTGTTGCAGCCTGTCAAATATTTTATATTCCAGCAGATCAATTTTACCATTACAACAGCAAAGACCAAAGTAACCAAGCGCAGATTTAACGCAAGAGAAATACAATGCAGAACAGTGTTTACATTTGATCGTCAAGGTCCCTAAATACAGCATAATATCTGGAATTGTTTCTGAAAGGGCATGTTTATAATCGATTTTAAAAGTGACTTAGTATTTTCTCCAATTTCCCACTCTTTTGCGGCCAATGCTCTTTTTCGTAGAATGGGTTTTGCATTTCTTCCCAAATTATTGTCATATTCGATAAAAAATATAGTGTTATGCATCAGCGGAGCCACTAAATATTAAAAATGGCAAATAATACTTCCATTGCCAAAATGAACAGCGTGGTTAGACTTATTGTTATGTACTCTAAACAAATTATCAATAAACAATTGGCTTATACAATGAAGTTCAACATGACCAGTGTATTCACGGCCCTGTGATTTTCATACTCAATTTTGTTGCTGAGGAGAATGTGATGAGACTGATTGCCAATAATAAAATCTTGATAGCAATTATCCCTGCCAACAACAATTTTTGCAATTGCTTGCAAACGCAGCTGAGGATGACGTTCTTTATTTTTATACAAACAGTACGAAACTGCTCTATAGCAATTTCCATCACCTGTTATAGGTACCTTTTTTAGTTTCCATGACAGTAAATTATGCAGGGGAGCATAGAATTACTTCGCCAACTAGGCCTACTGGAATGAGCATAGACTCACTTCGCCAGCCACTGTAATGGAGGCAGTTTTATTATTATTTGTACCGTGCATGTCAAAAATCGTATTAACACAGGGAAGCACCTTCTAAGGCTACATTCTTGGCTATCGTTCCGGAGGTCCGAGTTCGATACCCTGCTCTGACAAGAAGTTTAATTCTGGTCTGAAGGGCTGGAATGGAGAGCACTCAACCTCTTGAGGCAAAACTGAGAAGAGGAAGGTTCGATTCCCACCTCAACAATCTTGGATGTTGTTTTCCATTGTTTCCCATTTCCACTCCAGGCAAATACCGGGATGGTCCTTAACTTACGACCTTGGCCATCTCCTTCCCATTCGCCACCTTAATTACAAACACACACATTAATAGCCTACAGGTTATCAGAGAAAATTTCACTCACACACCAATCTACACGGGGATGAGTGACAGCGATGTCGAAGCCCTTTAAATGAATAATGTTCGCCAATAGTCTCTCATGGTGAAAGCGATTGTGGAAACGCGCCAATGTCTGGAACACTTATATTTTTCTTTAATAATATAAAAGTATATGGCAACGTAAATAGCGGAGAATTCGTTACTTAACAGGAATGCTAAAAGTAAGATTTGTTTTGACATTGGAGTACCAACAGCAAGAAAGAAGAATACGGACATAAAAACAAATCCGAGGTGGGATTCGAACTTCTTCGACAATTCATATTAGACTCCAAAGATCCAACGTTAGCCCCCAAGTCACCCAGTCAATGGAAACTGAGCGCAATATTAAGTTAGGTAAACAGCACACACGGTCAATTGCCAGTATAAGTTATGCAATATTTCCCTTATTTTATAATTCTATTCCAGTATATATCGTGGAAATATCATAAGGAATATTCCCTCCCCCTTTTCATTTCTCATAAACAAAGATCACAGTAAAACGTGGATGATCTTTTATCCGCCATATCTCTCGTGTAGGAAAGCCATTGTGCATGGTAGGTTTTTGCTGAGGGTTAACACTACCTAAGGGAAGATGATGAGAGAGAAAAGGAGATGGATTTAGGAGTAGAGACAAGTATTGTCAGATAGGAAGAGAATCCAGCACTAAGTTTCAAGTAAATGTTATAAAGAGGAATTTCGCTGTTCTAAACCTATGAAACACCTAACTTTAGAGGGGACCTGTACAAGGCAAACGGAGAGCGCAGCATGAATTGAGGTTGCCTGCAAGCGCTCTGTGAGTACTCTTTCCCTCCCGAGCCGGTATTCTGGTACTATGGGGACGGGTGGTACTCTGGCAAGACAAGATATGCCAAAGGAAAAGGATTTACTATCTTTACCTTCAAAAGTGTATGATTTTACTCAACATTTTGAAAGGCTGGAATAATTTGAATTTGCTGTAATGTTTTTATTTTTGGGCACTGTTGGATCTCTGGCAAAACAATCGAATGCTTCCAGAGTGGGAAGGGATAAAGCAACTTTAGTGCTTTTAGCAATATTTTTACTGGTTTTTGTGAAAATCCTATAAGAATACCAATTGTTGCAATTAAGGTAGGCTAAGCTTTTACCCAGCAGGATGCCGACTAAAAGTTTAGAACAAAGGAAGATCTCAGACCTAACTTAAACAAAACTGAGATTTTGAAAGCAAAACATAAGTCAGAGAGAAAATCCCTACAAGTAGGAAGCTGGCGGAGCTAGCTATACTTGTCTTGATGGTTTGCTAGGATTAGCTGTAACAGCTAAAAGAAACTTTGAAAAAGTTGTTATTTGAAATTTTGTTTCCAATGCAACAAGTGGTAAAGGTTTTACTGATGCAGAAATTATTATTTTTTCGTAAATAGAACTTAAGATTCGGGGAAGAATCAGGGAAGAGAAGGTCCTGCCTAACCGTAATTCTAACGAGAGAGATAAAACAAACAAAAAAGAAATAATTTAATTAACAAACGAGAATTTAAGACTTTAACACTTATTAGATTTCGAATCTTATTTTAAGTTAAGAGAAATATTGTTTGTTAACAACTTTTTGAAGGCTCAGGCTTCTAGGAAAGTGAAGTTTACTCTTAACAATTAACAGTTTTATGGTTTAGAACCTATTACGAGCACCAAAATCCCACAAAGGTTTTAAAAGTGTGCTTCCAATTAAGAAAGTTGAGTTTTGTAATGACAATGGTAAGTAATTACAACTTTGATAACTTAATTAGGTAAGATACAAGCATTATTTGAATGCACTTAAGCCAACGGGCTATAAACAATATAGAAGGAAAATATAGAATTACAAGCGGAGGTCACCGCTATTTTAAAACAGAAATTACTAGATGTGATATACAAAAATGTGCAGGTCGTATTAACGAAGCCTGGAACAAGAAGATTAGGAAAAAAGGTTTAATACTTAGAAAGTTAACAATTCCTGTGCTAGCAGGAAAAGAAAAGAAAGAATAAAGAGAAGTTTCTACAACTTCTTGTATTTATACAGAATTTAAGAGATTTTAAACTCTAATAGGGCAGGTCACCTTTTGTGATGCCTGGATTACAAAATTAAACATTTCTTTCATTATTAGAAAAAGTACAATTCCCTAGTTTTAGAAGGGAAGAACAATACATTAAAATGTGGACTAGCCACTGATTTTGATGCTGAATGACTATATGAGATATAGAACAAATTTGGGAGGGCGTTTAATTATAAGCGAGGCCTCATTGAGTTTTAGCTAGATGAAGATCTTAAACTAAATTGCGTTAGTAAAAGGTATTTAGGAAATGGAGTTAGGAACTTTAGGATAAAGTCCTGGCCAGAATTTATTGCTCTCAATCGAACGCGGCGCGGTAGATAGTTGGCACACACAAATACGAAGCACTGATAGTTTGTTGATAGGTTGAAAAGGTTCACTATTGTAGTGTATGTAAGTTAAAGTTATTGTGGTTCTGGAGAACACTTAGTTTAATTTGAGCTTGAATAAGTTTATTGCGTTGGAAAGTTTGTGGGTTGCAGTTAACTGATGCGGTAAAGTTCCCACGGTGGAAAACAAATTAAGTTTTGAACAGCGGTTAATGTAACATGAATCCCTCGGTGTTGAAAAGTATTCCCTTATTTGGTGTGGAAAATACTAGATTGCTTGACAGTAAGAAAGATTGGTTCATGTGAAAAGTTCCAGAACTATGATGACAGTTAAATAGGGCAAGAAAGTTCCCACGGTGGAAAAAGCTAAGTTCATAGACAGCGGTTAATTTAAATTAAATCCCACGTTGTAGGAAGGTATTCCCATTTATTTCGTACAAGAAGTACTGGATTTCATGTTATAAAGCCAGCTTAGATAGCTAAAGCCTGACAAAGAAAATCCCACGAAGACGGTTATTGCACAATAGTGAGCAATTCCACACACTGTCTATAAAATTGTATTAAAAGCGTTTAGCATTTTAAAACCATTAAAACAAGTCTAAAATCATTGAAGATTTGTACTTAGCTTTTTCATGATGATCAGGCGATGGTTCCTTGTGACCGTTAGCTTTAAAACGTAGACATGGCGTCTATTTTCAAAATGTCTCATTAAGACAGGAGACTGGCCCTTGGGAGGGCTCTGCACTGTACACTTGACGACCGGACTAGAAGAAGTGAGAGCTGCTGAACGGCGCGCGAAGGGACCAGGGAGAACGAGGGAGAGGGGGTAAAAAACAATAGCATGTATATCAGAAGGGGAAACATGACAAAAAGAAAAAACTCCTCATAAAATAATCTTTCATCATGGAGCAGTGTCTTCAAAGAGATGTTAGCTGGCGACAAGGACGACGCTTGGTGGATTTGTGAGGAAGTCCTCTTGAGCTGAGAGAGATTGAGGAACTTCAGTGGTTTGCTGCAAGATGCCGCTAGGTTCTCCATGGAAGATACACATCTAGAGCCGACTCAAAGACACAATAAATTCCTGCTCAAAGAGAAAAAGAATGAAATACAAAGGGATCACTGTTGGGGTCTGCGAAGAAAGAAATTAAATAAATAAACTAAACAAAGAGCAGCAACAGCTAACTCTGACTGAACGTGTATTCCAAGGAATACACCAGTTCGCACGCGCGAGAGCCACAAGTATTGATTGTTTTAAATAATTTAAAAATATACCATAACATATATTTCCTTTTAAATACACTCTGCAAATCTACAGGCCACGAGCTTTCGTCAGTGTGCTTTTCAAAGTCAATCGATTCAGCCGTTTTCTCAATCTCGCGGTAACAAAAATCACCTTAGTGTTTTAAATATATAGGTAATGATAATGCAACAAGCATGCGCCTCTCTTTCCTTTTGTTATCTCTCTCTTCCTCAGAAATGCTGAAATAGCTAAGAGCAGCGTGGTGCTCGCGAACTCCAGGTTGAGAACGCCTGCTCTATACAAACAATAACATATAAATTAACTGTTAATGTGTGATGGATTTTAAAGGTTCGAGTATCTGCGCCCATCCGTTCCCTTTATGTACGCTCGAACTGGTGCCATAAACGTTCCTAATACTCTTTGAGCCGCAATAATTCTGACCAGTGTAGACCATTTACTTGGTGTCCTGGAATAAAAAAAAACTTCCTAAAATCTTCTGTGATGCATTTCCGGCCTATGTAAAAGGTCTGTAAATGATAAGGGCTGACCCTCAGTGGGGGTTTAAGAATCATTCTCGAGTAATAATAATAATAATAATAATATCGTATGGCCTCGGGTGCCGGGTGCAAGTTTTGTAATTTGACACCCAGAGGGTAGCTTGAATGTCGAATTTCGTTGTTCCTTGAATCACTGTGAAAGTCAAGGAGGTTAGATATCTAAGTTCCTTGAACACTATAGGGCTTTCTAGTAGAGAAATTAGGAACTTTGTGTTGGCGGAAACTCCCGAGATTAATTTTGCCATTATGAACACGTCCTACTGAATTCAAATAGGTTCTTTGACATGCCAACATCGTATGACATGCGTGTCGTATTTTTGCCGCCTTTCAAATATCACTTACCACGGCCAGGAGCGAACCTGCAATCTTGGGGTTAGTAGACCGACACTCTATCCACTCACCCACCGTGGCAAGCATTCTCGAGTCAAAACGTGTTAAAGAGCTCTTGTAGCAGTTATATTTCGGAAATATTTTCGTAGTCAATTTTGAGAAACAAATTTTCTCAAATTTTCTATGTCGTCTTGTATGGCAAGTCAAAAGAAAAGACTCTGTATACATTGGATATGGCGGCTGTGCAACCTGTTCTAACTTAACTATTAGATCATTAAAATCGACAATTCCGAATGAAATTGGGTAATTACGACGAATCATGCCAAGAGGTGAGCATCATATTTCAGCTCTCACGTACGTTATGTAGCCTAATATTTTTCTGACAAATGAAATATGAGTTTTATAAATAAAGTTAACAACTGCTTAGATTGATTGAAAGGTTGTTATTTTGATTATATGTTGGGCGCCACGGTCATTGTCTACCTCAAATGACCAATATTTATTACTTACACCTCTGGTAGAGCACCTGAGGCCTCTGCTTCTCAGGCCATGGTAAGACTCCGTCTTTAACCGGAATGGTACTTGCTTTTGGAATTAGGTATGACTTAAAGCTATCTCTAACTACAAAGAATGAAAAGGCCTGCATCTGATAGTAGATAGAATTTAATTATAATAAAAACAAAAGAGAATTACGACAGATGATATTAATAATAATAATAATAATAATAATAATAATAATAATAATAGTAATAATAATAATAAAAGGTGAATTTACTGAATTTACTAGGCTCGGCGAAGATACTAAAGTGGAGGTGATTCTAAATATTAAAATTACTTGCAAAGCTGGATTTACGTGCCGATGAATTTATTAATATAGAGATCTTGGGTAATTCGAGATTAGTTGGCTCAGCGGGGACGACCTCAGGATCTTGTGGTTCGGCGTGGCGATGCGGCGTCAGTTCCCTCCGAAGGCGTGCCTCTTCCTTCCTTGTAGCGGTGATGTGAAATTACGGAAATTACGAAATAACGGAAATTAGTGATACGGTAGAAACCTATATTGGGTATCATATGCCTAAAGGGGCCAACGGCCTAGCCGTGTTGAAACATCGGAACCCATGACAACTCTGCAGTTAAGCAGCATGGGGAGTGATCGGAACTTGGATGGTATGCCGGTTCTAGGCACTGCGCGCAGATGTCCAACATAAGGAGGAGCGGAAAGGCCCTGGCCACCGTACCACACGTAAACTCCGGCTGGGGGGTAGCCTCTTTGGAGGCTCGGACCTGCCTTCGGGCAGAATAACAATTAAAAATATCCCTAAAGAAATAAAACAGCGACTTTAATTTTTCAACTGGGAGGCCGGGCATGATACGAAAACGAAATAGTGAATCATTCACAATGTTACTGCGCAATTAAAACGAAGCATAGTAAGAAATAAGAACCATATCAAGGACCTTCCTGAAATAAGCCATGATAACACACATAATAAAACGCTTGGCAGCCATCTTGAAAATATAGAATGTGATAATGCATAACTCAAAGCATTTATAAGATACAACAACGAAAATTAGCAGTAATGTAGAACTTTGTAGGTGTTTTCGTATGGCCAAGTCGAAAGAACACATCCACTGAACCTAAATTTAGTCAAAGTGAGCAAGATCTGATGATGTTCTCTTGACGAACGAAACTAGTTATCCAAATAATCCCCCCATTTATGTGAGAAATGTTTTATTAATTGTATAAATGATTCATGGTACTGTATTTTATTTCAGGCACTAGGAAATTAATTGTAATTTCCTACCCAATCTAATTGAACGCACTCGTGTCGACCGATTGAAAATCTTCGAATGACAGATTACTTAGGCAACACTAAAAAACTGTTTCTAATATTTCAATACGAATATTTGAGTCATCTAGTTCCAAAACCAGGCATGCCCATTTGTCAATACGGTTCACATATTCATATTTTCCATATTTTTTATTTTTATTTCAGTTCTTGGTTGTTTCAAATACGTTTCTGTAGATATACGGAAGAAGCCGTTGCAAAAGCAAAACCAAGAGCACAGATTGATTTGGTGCTTAGAAGTTAGAACTAGGGGAAGTAAAGCTCAAGGTGATGCTTAAGCCTATTGACAAATGGACATGTCCTACTTTGAAATTAGACCACACATTTAATCCAATCGATGCTGAATAGTGTCTCGTTCTGTGGTGTCCGAATACATATTTAGACTGGGTTCCATTCCTGACCCTGCCGAGATATTTCTTCTTGTTGTTGTTTCATTTGAAGGTCTTGGACACCGTAGTCAATTAGCCCCATGTACGTAGGTGTATACGGTATAGTGCTTGTCTGACAACCTGTGTAATTGTGATGTCAGTAGTAGTATTAATGTGTGTATTTGTAATTCAGGTGAGAATTGGGAAGAATGCGATCGTGGCCGTAAGTCAGTAACCATCCCAGCCTTTGCTTGGAGTATTATTGGGGAAACTACGGAAAACACTTCTAGAATGACTGAAGTGGGAATCGAATCCACCTCTTTTTAATTTTGCCTCACAAGAATGAGTGTACCCCGTTCCAGTCCCCAAACAAGAAAGAAAATTCTTGGCAGAGCCGGGAGTCAAACCCAGTCGTCTGGGACGACAGCCAAGAATTCTAGCCGTTACACTATGAGATGGTTCAAAATATTTCTGGTCTGAGGGTTAGAAAGAGGCGCATTAGCCTCGTGAGGCAAAACTAAGAAGAGGGTGTTAATTCGACCCCTCCCTTAGTCGTTCTAGAATTGGTTTCTCGTGGATTTCTACTTTTACTCCAGGCAAATGCCGGGATGGTTCCTGATTTATTGCAACGGTCACCTCCTTCCAAATCCTAGCAACAATTTACAAATACACCCACTACTACCGGTACCGTACCACAAATCAGACAATTTGCAGGCGCGGATCTAGAGTTTGGCTTTGGAGGGGGGGGGGGGGGGGGGGTCAGAGAATCGAAATTGTTAAGAAAAATTGTATCACTAAAAACGCAATCACAAAATAACCTAACGTACAAAACCAGACCAATTTTTTTGCAAGCTACATGGATAGAAATTTGATGCGTTTAGCGCACCAAAAATATTCGTACTAATTGCAACGGCGTATTTTGCGACATTTACATGGAGCATCGAGAAAAGTATCAAGGTACGTTCAGGCGCGGATCTAGAGTTTGGTTTTGGGGGGGGGGGTCAGAGAATCGATCTAGAGTTTGGCTTTGCGGGGGGGGCAGGTGGGGGGGGGGGGGCAGGCGGGGGGGGGGTCAGAGAATCGAAATTGTTAAGAAAAATGGTATCACTAAAAACGCAATCACAAAATAACCAAACGTACAAAATCAGACCAATTTTTTTGCAAGCTACATGGATAGAAATTTGATGCGTTTAGCGCACCAAAAATATTCGTACAAATTGCAACGGCGTGTTTTGCAACTTTTACATCGAGCTTCTAGAAAACGATGAAGGTACGTTACAGTTTCGGCAAGCCGAGTTGGTACCGACAAAGGGAGAAAGTCACAGCTTAAATTGCCAACCAAGCTTGCGGTTTGGACGTCGGCAAAAATTTTTGGTGCGAAAAAAGTCCCAGTTTCCTATCCGTGCATTGCTGCACATTCATCGTGACATCACTATAAACATCGATTCGGTGATCACAAGGTTTGCTAAACAAAATAGACGAGTTGATTTTGTTGTATAACTAACAGTTATTATACAAGAGGTTTGAAGTTGTAAATATGTACAGTTGTAACAGAACATAATAATTCCAATAAAGATAATTCAGTATTGAATAAAATGAAAAGAAAACTGTTTTTCAGTTAAAATTTGTTAAGGTATATTTGTCTGGTAATTGTGTTTTCGTTTTTTGAGTTTGCAAAAAAATTTGGTCTCCGTTTGGGAGGGGGGGGGGTCATGACCCCCGTGACCCCCCCCCCCCCCCCCTTGAATCCGCGCCTGGGTACGTTACAGTTTCAGCAAGTCGAGTTGGTACCGACAAAGGGAGAATGTCACAGCTTAAATTGCCAACCAAGCTTGCAGTTTGGACGTCGGCAAAATTTTTTGGTGGAAAAAAGCCCCGAATTCCTATCCGTGTATATATATGACAAACAAAAATTAAAAAAAAACAATATATAGCTTACTCGGCACAACAATTAGCGGGCCACTTTTCAATGCATTTTAATGGTCAAGTGGCTCGTTAATTGTTGTGCCAAGTATATAAAAAAATAGCTGTGTAAGAAATATGTATGAAGTTGTAAATATGTAATCTACAATGTAACAGAACATAATAATTGCAATAAAGATATTTTCAGTATTGAATAAAATGAAAAAAGAACTGTTTTTCAGTTAAAATTCGGTAAGTTTTATTTGTCTGGTTATTGTGTTTTCGTTTTTTGAGTTACCAAAAACAAATTGGTCTCCGCGCCTGAGTCAATTTGTACACTCGCCCAAGGACATGCGGATGATGAACACGATGTGAGTTGCTATGGGAACTTGGATATAAAATCACAGTGGCTAAACAAAGGCCATTGTGCTCTCTTATTTGCAGTCAAGATATCAGTAGAGTACTTTGCCGTGATTGTTATTTAACGGTCTCCGTCCTGCCCGTAATGGTCACCGCAATGTAGCATCAAGATATCTCGTAAACTAAGCATGCAGCTTATCGCGCTCTGGGATTGAACAAGAAAGCTCGGCCGCAACATGAGGAGTTGAGAACAGTGGCCGCCAGAGTACAGCAGCATCTAGAACAGATAGACAGCAGCATATTTTAGTAATGTTCCTTTGTTTTAGGGGCGAGAGCAGATCCAACAGACCTTCAGAACTAAGAAAGGATTGGCTGAACCTTATTTTTGCTGAGGTTTTGTAACACGTTCCGGTTAAGCAGCTTTGGAAACGTTAAACAGCGCTAGCTAATCTGTCACCGTAGAGGTCAGGGTTCGATCCCCAGCTCTGCCAAGAAATCTATTTCTGGTCTGAGGGCTGGAGCGGGGTACACTCAGCCTCGTGAGGAAAAAAAGAGTAGAGGTGGGTTCGATTCCCAACTCAGTCATCCTGTAAATGGTTTTCCGTGGTTTCCCACTTCCACTCAAGGCGAATGCGGAGACAGTTCCTAAATTAAGGCCACTGCTGCCTCCTTCCCAATCCTCATCTAAATTGATTCACACACTAATACAGCCAGCACAATAACACAGATTATCAGAAAAATTCCACACACATCCAAGTACACGGGGCTACATGACCAAGATGTCGCAAAGCCCCTGAATGAATCAATAACAACCCTAACTGTTCGTGTGTGTTGGTAGTCCTACTCACTGCTTTTAGCCGACTTTCGATTTTTTCAAAAATAAAAATTGAAAGTAGACTTATAAGATCTACCCGGGACAAATAGCCTATCCGTGTGTGTGTCTGTGTATGTGTATCCCTGTGCCCCCCCCCCCCCCTATCAATTCACAAACGAAGAAATCAAATTGAATCAAATTTGATACGGAGGTAGCATTGGAATAACACACTCCATCTACAAAAAAAATGTATAATATGGCGGCCACCGAAGTGTTCTTAGCTTATATAGAATTCCGGATATCTACCAGCCGTATAATATCAAGATGGCGGCCGTGCGAATCATGCAATCATTATAAACAAAAAGTTATTATCCCATGAATCAAAGCTCACAGTACTTGGCATTCAGATAGATTCATACAAGAGCCCATTGCTACAAATGTGACGACTAAATGAGGGCGAATATTATGAGCAGCCACCATCTTGAAGTTAGAAACAATAATAAATAACTCTCAACACTTAAGAGCTACAGTAACGACAATTGGTGACAGGGTCCGCAAGACCGTAGGCTTGTATGACAAAGGCCAAAGGACACACATTTCATATGTTCAAGATGGCGGCTGCGTGAACTACTAGAACTCAGAATGTAAACATATAATTAACACAAATCATGCCATGAGAAGAGTAGGCTATCATTCAAAGGTTCTCAGTTGCGTTAGTGAAAATGCCCTCTCACTGAATTGAGCGAGAGCGGATGTCTTGAAACTTTAAAATAAATTAATAACTCCCTGTAATGACAAAATTCAGTATTAAGTTTGAACCTTATAAGTCGCTTTGTATGCCCAAAGCAAAAGAACAACGACTCCATGCATTCAAGATGGCAGCTAGTCGTACTATTAAAATATACAAATTAGTAACACAGGATAAGTTATAATGTCACAATTAAGACAAAACATTGTAGAGGAAAATCGTCGGAGGCATCAGTAGCGTTAGTGTTATATGTATCACACAATATAGCGCGCAGCTGCCAATCTGAAATGTCATAATTAAAAATAGTACTCTCTTTGATTTAGAGTTACATAATGAAAATTTGTGACAGGGTAGAAATTTATATGTAGCTACGTATGCCCAAAGCAAAATAACAGGGACTCCAAATTTTCAAGATGGCGGCTGGGTGTACTATTAAAACATATTGATGAATCATTCAGAATGTAATTACGCAATTAACAAGAGACAGTAAGATGGAAGTACCATATATGGGACCTCGCTGAAATAAGCCATAAGTAACTTATAACAGTTTGAATGCAACGCGCAGCGGCCATCATGAAAATTTAGAATATGATAATGTATAATTTAAAGGATTCTGTAGCTACAGTAACAATAATTAGTAGTATGTAGAACCTTGTAAGTACACAAGAACCTCGTTTATCCGGCCCTCATTAATCCGGATCTCCGGTTTATCCGGATCGAAAATAATGACAAATTATTTTTACTGGGTAGAGTATTTCTTTTAAGGGGTCAACTCTTCTTGAATGTGTTTTCCGCCAAGGATAGTTAAGGAAGTAATTCAGCCACGGTCTATCATAGGTAGCCTATCCTCCCCTTTTCCCCCTTGTATTGAGAACTGATGTTAGTAAAAAGTCCTCGTGATCGTGCTGCGCGCAATCGCTATACGTATGTAAAACAGAAAAAACTCACACATTATTTTAGTGCATAAAACAGTCGTAAATGTAAAAAAAAAGTGTTCTTATATGTTTTGTACAATCAACAAAAGGTACTACAACGTATATTAATAGATTATATAACATGTATTTGTATTTTATTTTTTCCGGATTATACGGATTTTCGATAATCCGGATTAGGTCCAGTCCCACTTAATCCGGATAAACGAGGTTCTTGTGTAGCTTCCTATGACCCAGTCAAAGTAACAGTGACTTCATATATTCGCGATGGCGGCCAGCCGTATTCTTAAAACTTGAATAGCATTACCTCATGATATAATAGCACAATTAATGCGAAATTTGGTGAGAGAGGAGTACCATATAAAAGACCTTGCTAGCATTACTCATAAGAATATCACACTGAATATAGCATGCAGCGGTCATCTTGTAAATAAATATAAAAAGAAATAACTCCATAGGGTTTATATTTTAGAGATACAATAACTAAAATTAGTATCAAAGTAGAACCGAATCTGGGCTTTCTAAGGCTATGACAAGAGAACAGCCTCGCCATATATTGAAATGTTGGCTATGCGTAATTTTAAAACATAAGGAAATCCATTACTTTGGATCCAATTGTGTACTTATCGTGAAACTGTGTAGGCTACTGTAAGAGAGGGGAACCGTATTAAGAGATTTCTCTAGCATTAGTCATAAGTAAGGTTCGGAAGTTTGAGACCTAAAGAAGTACAAAATATGCAAGCAAATATGCCCTAAAAACTAGCTAAATATGACCTAAAAACTATGACATATGGCATGACCTACAGTAAACGTCTTAAGTGCCAAAACGTGATCAGCGATAATACACCAGACACATTTAATCATACAAACTGACAGAGAGCTACAGTACATTAACATTTTCAACATTCATTCTGTTTCATAGCCTTGAGAAGCAGTTCTTGCTCGATTTATTTACTACACTATTCGGAAATCCTGTGTTTGAAACTCGACGCAGATAACACGTACCTTGTTAACGACGCCTCAGTTTAAACAAAAATGCTGAAATTATAACCAAATATGGCCTTATATTACTGAAATATGACCAAATATTACAAAAACAATAAAAATGGCCGAAATATGCATTTATAGGCACATCAAATTGCTTTAAACGTGGCCGGGGGCCCGTCATTCAAACTTATTTTTCAGCTTTCGGTTAAAATGAGCTCAGAAAAAATATGACTTTTCCTTAACATCCGAACCTTAGTCATAAGACTATCACACAGCATATGGCACAAAGTTGCCATCTTACAAATATAAGACATAAATATCGAGAAACCAATACTTATTACAGTTACAATGACGAAATACAGCAAGTAGGTAGTCTCAAAGAAGAGGCTTTTACTGCAGACGGATTAATTTCAACGATTCTATAATTTCAAGATGGTGGATGGACGAAGTTATCTAGTGCTAGAATCAATTTCTCTGGATGAAAGAGCGTCAAGGAAAGTAAAAGTGAAAGAGGTCTTGAATAATTATGGTAACGTTCATCACAAGAACATTCAAATAATTGTATTGCTTGATTAGGACAAAGAGTTGTGACTATACCTACACATTTAGGAGAAAGTAGGCTACATGTTCTTTACAGAATATCTTGTTTAAGTCTTAAATATGATTGGCTTACACTGACACTAACACGAATACATTTACAACTGTAGACCTAATATGTTTCAGGCGTACATTGATTGCATTCTTTGAAAACAGATTCTATTATTGTGAATTTCAGAAGTTGATATTAAATAATCATAAATATCATTACATTGTTTGTTATATTGCTATGATTCAGTCACAGTCTATCTAACGAATTTTACCTGTTGATATTTATACTATGATGGCAACCCATGCTGTCGATTATAATTTTCTTCTTTTGCAAGATGGCAGGATATTTTTCTTCGTTAAAATTTTGTGTAAATGCTGTGGAAGTTTTTATAATGTTGATTCGTGAGTAAAAGAAAAACGGAAGAATGCAACTCTGCACAATAAATCTTGATTCAGAGTATAGGCACAACTTATGATGTTCAATTGCTTTCAAAACTTCAAGATGCATCAGTTCGAAATTATAAAGCCCTATTTTCTTTTATTTCTCGTCTGTTATTCAGGCGATAGAGAAGATGATTCGTAACATTTTTTATCTAATGGCACTAAATTCTGAAGCTTACTTTTCGTAATTCATAGAAGCCATGCATTTGATTTTTATAAAAAATAATTCCCGTTTTTAGCCTATGCCTAGCCTATTTTCATTTTATGAAAAAAAAAAAGGCTTTGAGATCACCTTTTGTCCGTGTGTCTATCTGTGTGTGCGTGTGTGGGTGTGTGTGTGTGTGCGTGTGATGGTGTGTGTGTGTGAGTCCCCTAATAACTTCTAAACGGCTAGAGCGATTTCAATGAAACTCGGTAAGATCATAGCACCATTCTGGCCAACCCCGACCATGCCCGTCAAATTTTTTGTGTCTCGCCAATCCAACATGGCGGCTGGGCGAAATATTTCACCAGCATTCAGTATCTCCGAAACTATTACCGATATCACCCTGAAATTGTGTACGGTGATAAAGGGCACTACTAGAAGTTCACATATGAGACTTTGAAAAATCTGATAACTAAAAAACCAACATGGCGGCCAAGCGAAGTTGAGACTTTTAAATAGACCTTTCTCGCGATTTAACGATCCAAACGTAATGAAACTTGGTACAGCAAATGTTTATACACATTGTAATGCACTGGCGTCTAATTTAGTTCAATTGTTTACATAACCTCAAAATGGCGGCTGTGCGAATTATTTCACTGGCATTCTATATCTCCGAAACTATTACAGACATCACCCTGAAATTATGTACGGTGATAAAGGGCACTACTAAAAGTTTATATATGTAACTTCATAAACCTGTAAAGTACAAAACGAACATGGCGGCCAAGCGAATTTGAAACATTTTAATAGACTTTTCTCGTGACTTAACTCTCTGAGCGCAGTGAAATGTGGTACAGTAAATGATTATACATATTGTAATGCACTGGCATCTAATTTAGTTCAATTGCTTACATAACCTCAAGATGGTGGCTGTGCGAAATTTTAAAATTATTATTTTTATTTCTTGTGTCGTAATCATGCGATCGAAGTGAAAGTTTGATGCTGAAAATTTTTATGTTCATAGAGGATATGAACATAAGTTCACATATAGGACTTTTAGTCACCTGGTGAGCACAAATCCAACATGGCGGCGACGCGAAGTATAAATATAAAAATGGACGTTTATCGCGATTTAACCATCCGAGTGCAGTGAAACTTTGCACGTTAAATGCTTGTACAAATGTTAATCCACTGGCATCTAATTGATTCCAATTGTTTTCATAACCACAAGATGGCAGTTGTGCAAAATTTTAAAATCTCGTTTTTACTTCTTGTGTTCTTATCATGCGATTGAAGTTTGAATACCACATGTACACGTTAATCTTCATGTAATAGTGCATCCTCCCCCATGGTCTGGTACCTTGACGTGGTGGGGAGGCTTGTGTGTTTCAGTGATCCCGAGAGCAATGCCGGCGGGAGCTTCGGCTCCTGGCAGAGTCACCCATGCCGGTAAGGTCGAGGGTGGGAGACCAGACTAAATTATAGACTACACCATGATGGTGGGCAGCAGCGTCATCAGTAGGTTATTTCCAGGCGGAGCTGTGATTCAGTGGTACGGTTGGAAAACTGCGGGGGCTCGTTTTCAGTCCTTAAGGTGGCAGCCCTACCAGAAAACTAGGAAGCTGTGGGCTAATAACTCGCACTCTCCAAAATTGTGTATTAAAGAAACTGAAAAGAATGAAAACCGGACGGATCTCATGTTGACAACTTTCGGCACGAAAAGGAAGACACGAATAGGTTTCTGGAATGTGAGGACTCTGGGTGAGAGTAGTAGGCTGAGGCAGGTGACCAGAGAAATGATCTCGTATAAACTTGATATACTTGGGCTCAGTGAGTAAAGATGGCCAGATTTTGGTGAGATCAAAACTTTTGAAGGACTTCATATACTCTGGGAGGAGCGAGGAGAATGCGGAACGCAGAGATGGAGTTGGTCTTTTGCTTACTGAACATGCAAAGAAAAGCCTTATAAGTTGGCAACCCATTTCCGAACGAATATTATCATCACGATTTAAGACACGCATTCGCAATGTCACGATTATACAATGCTATGCACCCACGGAACCATCAGAAGAAGAACTTAAGGAAGCATTCTACTCTCTTCTACACGAGACAGTAAAGAAAATCAGTAAGAGAGATGTGATTATAATAATGGGGGACCTTAATGCTAAGGTAGGACAGAACAACGAGGGACTAGAACATGTGATGGTTGTACATGGCCTTGGGGATAGGAATGGAAATGGGGAAAAGTTCACAAACTTCTGTGCTAGCCATGACCTTGTTATTGGAGGTACTTTGTTTCCTCATAAGAGGTGTCATAAGATCACGTGGATTTCCCCTGATCATGACACTGAGAACCAAATTGACCACATCGCAGTGAGTAGGAGATTCAGAAGATCACTCACCGATGTTCGGAATAAGAGAGGAGCTGATGCTAGCAGTGATCACCACCTTATGCTGGCTGAGTTCAAGATGAAGATCATGGTGGCAAATAAGAGGTATGAAAAACAGAGCAAGAGATTTGATGTGAGGAAGTTGAAGGAGGAGAAGGTCAGAGAAGTATTTAAATTTAAATTTAAATTAATCGTTTTCAGGTACTCCAATCGGATACAGCAGAAACTGATATTGAATCTTCCTGGAGTAATGTAAAGAACATCATCCTTGATACAAGTGAAATAGTTCTGGGAATGAGCAATCCTCTCAAGAAGGATTGGATGCCAGAACAAACTTGGGAGGCAATAAGTCATAGGAAAATGATTAAGGAGAGGTTGCATATGTGTAAGACTCGACATCAGAAAGCAAAAGTGCAAGCAGAATACACGGTCATTGACAAAGAAGTCAAAAAGAGTGTGAAGAGAGATAAGAGTAATTGGATAGATGAGATGGCGAAGAAGGCAGAAGATGCTGCATCAAAGGGTGATAGCAAAGAAATGTACCGCATCACAAAAGTGCTGTCCAAGAAAAGTTTCCGAAAGAACCCACCCATAAAAGACAAACAGGGAAATTTACTCACAACTGAAGAAGAACAACAATAACGGTGGAGGGAATACTTCACCGAAATTTTTAATGTTGATCGAGGGATTAATGAACACCACGAAGAGAGGAATAATGAACCTGATAATTCTGATCCAAATATTCTTTTGCACAGTCCAACTTGTGCTGAAATCAAAGAAACCTTGCTACAGCTGAAGAATGGAAAAGCCAGATGTCCTCAAGATAGACATGGACACCACAGCTAATATCCTGAAGCCATTGATGGAAAATATCTGGTTTGAAGAGAAGCTCCCTGCGGAATGGAAGAAAGGTGTGATTGTTAAAATCCCAAAGAAGGGTGACTTGACGAATTGTAACAACTGGAGAGGTATTACCTTACTATCCGTACCAAGCAAAGTATTTCCCAGGATAATCTTGAATCGCGTGAAGAAGTCTATCGAGTCGAAGTTGAGGAAAGAACAAGCTGGATTTAGGGAACACCGCAGTTGTGTGGACTTAATTAACACTTTACGGATAATTGTGGAGCAGAGTAACGAATGGCAAGCAGCACTGTACATCACGTTTATAGATTTTGAGAAGGCCTTTGATTCCATTAATAGGAAGGTCATGTGGGAGACCTTAAAGGAATATGTTATACCAAGTAAAATTGTTAACATCATACGAGAGATGTATTCTGGTTATGAATGTCAAGTCCTGCATGAGGATCAGCTATCCCAGCCATTGACCATCCAGGCTGGAGTACGACAAGGCTGTATACTTTCTCCCACTTTGTTCCTGATTGTTCTTGACAATACTCTTAGGAAGGTGGGGAGAGGAAGGAAGAGAAGGATACAGTGGGGACTTCGAGACAGGTTGGAGGATCTTGATTTTGCTGATGACATCTGTATGCTAGCACAGCGCTTCAGAGACATAGAGGGAAAACTGGCAAACTTAGAACTTGAAGCTGCTAAGGTTGGACTTAAGATAAACCCAAAGAAGACAAAGGAGCTGAGAGTGAACTCCACAGTACAGGCTGGTCTCACTGTGGGAGGAGTAGATGTAGAACAGGTGGATACATTTGTTTACTTGGGAAGCGTGGTAACGAGAAGTGGAGGGGCTGAGGAGGATATCAAGAGCAGAATAAGAAAGGCAAATGGGGCTTTTGTGCAGCTCTATCCAGTATGGAGAAACCGTAACATATCCAGGAAGACGAAAATCAGACTTTTTAATACCAATGTGAAAGCTGTCCTATTGTATGCATGTGAAACATGGAAAGTTACCAATCCTATCAGCCACCAACTTCAAGTATTCATCAATCGTTGTCTGCGTTGAATTCTGGGTATACGATGGCCAGATATAATCCCAAACGAAGAGCTGTGGCAAAGGGCTAACCTATAGAAGTCCAAATTAAACGGAGGAAATGGGGCTGGATTGGGCATACTCTGCGGAAACAGAATGATGCAGTAGAAAGGGGAGCTCTGGACTGGAATCCTCAAGGGGCTCGGAGACGGGGAAGACCAAGGAACACCTGGAAACGCACCATTGAAGAGGAGGCCAGAAAAGCGGGAAAGACTTGGAGGGAAGTGAAGAACTAGGCAACAGACAGAGCCGGATAGAAATCATTATTGGATGTCCTATGCTCCGCACGGAGCGAAAGGAAATAAGTCAAGTAAGTCAATAGTACATAAATAAAAATCCAACCTGGCGACCATCTGAAATATTTAGACGGTTCTCAATATCTACGAATCTATTACAACCTTCAAACTGAAATTTTGTATGTTGATAGAAACAATTAGCATGAGTAGGATATATGAAAATAGGCTGTATAATTCTTCACGGAACTACATGTTATTTATGAAAAAAAAAGGCTTATGAGATCACCTTTTGCCCTGTGTATGTGTGTGCGTATGTGGGTGTATCCCTAATAAAATCTAAACGGCCGAAGCGATTTCAATGAAACTCGGTAAGTACATACTATTATCTCGACCGACCTCGGCTGTGCCTTTTAAATTTTAATACGTTTCACAAATCCAACAAGGCGGCCACGCGAATTAATTTACTAGCATTCTATACAGTATCTCCACAAAAGTAGCACATATCACCTTGAAATTGTGTACGATGATAAAGGGTACTACTAAAAGTTCACCTACTGTATGTGACTTTCAAAAACCTGTCCAGTACTAAACCAATATGGCGGCCAAGCGAAGTTAAAACATTTAAATGGAGTTTTCTCGCGATTTAATCATCCAAGCGCAGTGAAATAGGTACGGTAAATGTCTATACAAAGTTGAATCTACTGTCATGTAATTTATTCAAATGTTATCATAACCACAAGAAAGTTACCAATCCCACACTTTAACACCAGAAATGAAGAAATGATCGACGGCTAGCGCCAACGCTAAAGGAGGAGTCGCACTGCGAGAAGAGTGTATGGCTTTTACCAAGAGAAGAACGTGATCACATTTAAAATACATTATACAGGAGTAATAAAAGCCTCCGTGGCTTAGGCGGCAGCACGCCGGCCTCTCACCGCTGGGTCCGTGGTTCAAATCCCGGTCACTCCATGTGAGATCTGTGCTGGACAAAACGGAGGCAGACAGGTTTTTCTCCGGGTACTCCGGTTTTCCCTGTCAACATTTCATTCCAGAAACACTCTCCACTATCATTTCATTTCATCTGTCATTCATTTAATCATTGCCCCAAAGGAGTGCGTCAGGCCTCGGCAGCCGGCACAGTTCATATCCTCGCCGCTAGATGGGGGCTTCATTCATTCCATTCCTGACCCGGTCGGAGACTGGAAACAGGCTGTGGATTTTCATTATACAGGAGTAATGAAGCCTCACTAGCGGTATTATAAAACATTTACCAGGTGATAGATGGTACAATATAAGAATTAAGGTAAAACAAATGTCTATGGGGGGGGGTTAACCCTAAACTCTAACCCCCTTCCGATGTCAGTACGCCACTGATCATAAATTCATGTATTCAATTTTTATAAAAATAACCTACCATACTGCAAACAGTATTTTTAGAATGATTATTACTAGGCCTAGACTATCTGTTATCTTCTGAGATAATAATGAAAATGAAAATCCACAGCCTGCCTCCAGTCGACCGACCGGGTCAGGGAATGGAATGAATGAAGCCCGCATCTAACGGCGAGGATATGAACTGTGCCGGCTGCCGAAGCCTGTCGCACTCCCCTGGGGCAATGATTAAATGAATGACAGATGAAATGAAATGATAGTGGAGAGTGTTGCTGGAATGAAATTGTGGCAGGGAAAACCGGAGTACCCGGAGAAAAACCTGTCTGCCTCCGCTTTGTCCAGCACAAATCTCACATGGAGTGACAGGGATTTGAACCACGGACCCAGTAGTGAGAGGCCTGCCGCCTAAACCACGGAGGCTCTGAGATAATATTAAAAAATAATATTTAAAAATTCATACTGACTTATGATTCTGTGAATACTGGATGGTGCATTTATGGATTGAGACCCCTTCAGGAAACCTACGTGCCTGAATAGTACGAGTGTCAGTCTGTCTCTGTTTCTACACGGGAAAGCGGCTAATCAGATTTTCATGACATTTCTTGAGTATGCTCTTCTCATGTTGGCTACCTGTCACTCTTGCCAGTGCGTCACGCTACAGCACGGCGCGGCGTGGTGCTTCCGGCGATGCACTGGTCTGTCTACTTTTTAGTTTCCTGGAACTTTCCCACAAAACTGGCTAATAACACGAATAATCTATCTAAACATGTATTTATTTATTTATTTATTTATTTATTTTCTTTCTTTCTTTCTTTCTTTCTTTCTTTCTTTACTTATTTATTTATTTATATTACTAAATTTTAGGATTTAACGTTTTAACGAGTAGTTCACCTGTACTAATTTGTTTGAGTTACCGGTGTATCTTACCTACTATTTAACCATCAATTGGACGCGTTACCTCCTTTTTCGCTTGGCTAATTGTTCATTTGCTGAGCATAATTGGCTTAACGCTAAGACTTTCCACCCCCTAGTAAACATTCCACCAACTCCTCACCGTACATCAGTTATATCAGTTTGGCTCCACGCGTTATGAAACATGAACAAAATGATCGACACCGGGTCTAATGTTTCATCCAAGATCCATTATAATTTATGTGTAAAATATATTATAGCCTATTATAACTAAATTATAATTGTATCGTATTGTAATCCATCATAATTTAATAGTGATTTGTGGGATCCTCAAAAGTAGCAGAAAAAAATAGCTGTCCCTCTCTGATTTTGAAGATTATATTATTTGTCTACATTATTTTACAGTATAAATATGTGTCTTTTACATAAACTTCTTTCCTTTTAGGTTGTCTCGTTTGTTTCTACGTAATAGATCAGACATAAAATAAAAAGAAATTTCAGTAACTGTGCCTTGCTATTAATAAGTTTTGTTTCATTTCAGGAGCTTCGCGACATCACGGTCATATAGGCTACAGTAGGCCCGTGTACTTTGGTGTGTGTGGAATCTGTGGGATAATCTGTGTCATTGTGATGACAATAATAGTGTGCGCATGTCTAATTGAGGCAAGGGTTTGACTAGATGTCAACCGTGGCCTTAATTTAGGTATCACCTCTGATACAGGCAAAAGCTAGGAAACCACTTCTAGGATGGATGCGCTGGGAACCGAATCCACCTCTCCTCATTTTTGCCTCATGAGGTTCAGTGAACTCCGCTACAACCCTCAGACCAGAATTAAGTTTTTTGGGAATCGAACACGTACCTCCACAGTATCAGCCAAGAATGCTAGTCACTACCCTACACCGTGTGCGACCAAATAAGTATTCTCTTAGCGCAACCACTCAAGTGTTAAAATAGGCAGTAACTACTTTTGGAGAGTAAAACTTAGGAGAAATTAGATCTAAGCGAGGTTCTAAATGAGTCTACTGGACGGGTGGGAGTGTTGTCCTGGGGTCTAGAAGTAAAAGGGAAAAATAATAAATCCTTAAGGAGCAAGCGAGACTGCAGCAACTCGAGCAAGACCAGATGCTGGCTGTGTAATCGTGCAGAACACCCAAGCCAAGACACATGTGGCCTGATAAAGGAGCTGCCCTTCTCCCGGTGAGGCGCCTGCCGAGCAGCTGGTAAGGCTGGCCCAGAGCCCTTGGTCCCCTGTTTTCTTGGCCCGGGCCCTTTGTCAAGACGTCTCGGTCTTGAGGAGCCACGTGCTTGCAAGCAGCTGCCACGCGACACGCACAGTTCGCCACACGGATATCACAACACGCCTCTAACTAGTGATTTTACACAGATTACAGGGAACTCGCTGACAAGCATTAAGAGTGGGGTTTGGGCTGAGCCAGTAGCAAAGGTTTCATTCTCTTGACCCCATGAGCGCTGTGTATTCATACGGGGTAGCGCACTATATTTACACAGAATAAATTGCATGTACGCCTGTTTATTACAGTACTCCTACCTTCTCTCTTTATTGTTTACCATTTACAACCCCTACCGTCCCTTTCTGCTTGCTGGTGGGTCCTCCCAATATTCTCAGTTTCGCTTTTATTCCTTTGTTATCAAATAACTTAACCGTAATATGCTTCTTCTTCTTCTTCCTCTTCTTCTTCAATTATTGATATGTAACATCTTTCCACTCGGTTGCTGGATATTTTTGTGAGAGTGATTTTGAAAAATGGGACGGAAGTGGATCGGATGGAAGTGTGTAAGACGCACTGCCAGCTAGATCGTATCATGTGGAATGTATATAACGAGAGTGATGTAGCAGCTGAGTATCAAGAAGGCAGTGCGAGAGTAGAAATATCAAGTAGGCAGTGAAAAAGAAAGAGAGTCTTGGAATTGTTATGTATTATTAGAGTGTAAATAAAAAAGATTTTTGTGTGTTGATGAATGTCAAGAATAGTAAAAACGGTAGCATTTAATGGAGCATAAAAATACTTCTATATTATTACCGGAACGTGAAAATGAGTATCTGTCTTGAACTCCAAATGTCTGCGGTGTTAATAACTGCGGGGATAACATCTTGGTCTGCGAATCATGAGATCCCAGGTTCGAATCCTAATCCCGGCAATTATTTTTGCTACCGGATTATCGATTCAAACGATATATATCATAACATTTTTTTTTTTTTAGTCGTTTACCCTCCAGGTTGGTGGAACCACGGACTCAGCGAGGGAACTCACCACAACCGCCTCTACGGGCAGTGTCCTAGAGCTGGGAACATCGAATCGGAGTGGATACAACTGGGGAGATGTGATTGGCACCTCGCCCAGGCGGCCTCACCTGCAAAGCGAACAGGGGCCTCATGAGGGAAGGTAAGGGATGGTTAGGATGGATAGGCAAGGAAGAGGGAAGGAGGCGGCCGTGGCCTTGAAGAAGGTACCATCCCGGCATTTGCCCGAAGACGAAGTGGAAAACCACGGAAAACCACTTCGAGGATGGCTGAGGGGGAATCGAACCCCCTCTACTATTTTGGGCCACCCGAGGCTGAGAAGACCCCGTTCCAGTCCTCGTACCACTTTTCAAATTTCGTGGCAGAGCCGGGAATCGAACCCAGGACCTCCGGGGCGGCAGCTAACCATGCTGACCGCTACGCTACGGAGGCGACTTATCATAACATTATGCGTCATTTTAACAGAATCTACATGACATTACGATTTATCTAATTTTAATTACAATAGTTTGCACCAAGCAGGAGTTGGGAAATTTGCTTGTATTGAACATTATTTCTAATAGACTAGTCTATAACTTAGATAGGCTAGAGACTAAGGTTTCATTCCTCCTCTTAATTTACAATATAATATGTGATGTTTGTTCAAACAAATGTGACAGTAGCATATCTCCAATTCAATATATACATTCATCATAGTACCCGCATGAAAACGGAGCGTAAATTAACATTTTAAGAATGTCCAAGCTGTGTAGTATACGAGTAGGATAACATGTCAGATGGCTTCACATACATTTCATCTCGATTTCATAGTAGGATAACATGTCACATGTTACACATCATATGCGACTACTGTAAGGCTCGTATCTTTTTTATGTATGTATTAGTTGGACTGAGAGGTACTGTCGACTAAGCATTGGCTTCCAAAATTCAAGATGGTAAATAAATCCTGGCTCAGTCCGATGGCATTTGTAAGTACAGTTACCGGAAGCTAGCTCTCCGCTTGCCCACCCCACTCCACCTGCATACTGTCTGTCTGTTAGATAGTCAGCCCGAAGGCTGGTTGGATCCTCAAAAAGCACCGCCGTTAGGTTATGTGGGTAGATATCCACAAAAACCCAGGCAGACCTATATTGAGGCTTACTAGGCAAGATGAGGAGTGAGGTAGTTTGTCATGGCTTTCCTCACTGAGTCAGTACAGCTGTACTAACCCTGTGAGTAGAACCTTTCACAGAATTCACAGGTACTGACTGTGCCCTGAATGTCATTACTAAGCACCACCCATACCTCAGTAGCTTCCATATAATCACAGCCATGAGTGAGACTGAGACATCGGCGAAAAGCCACATTTTACTCTAGCCTGTGCCAACAGACAAATGCAAATGTACTGCATTCATCAAGATATGGCAAACAGGCCATTCCTGCATACTACTGCAGCATAAAACATTTCCCACGCTAAGTGGCACTGGCTTTGACTACTGTCGCACGCGTGAATGTTCTCTGACAGGGTAGTATTCGGCACGATCCCCGCACCGCTCCGTGACTCTCTCCTGCCGCTGAACTCTCAAGGTCAAGTGCAGTGCTAGTCGTCGGGATCTGTCATGTTAGGTAGTCAGCTCAGAGGCTGGTCGGATCCTCAAAAACTACAACCAAACAGTACGTTATGTAATAGAAGCCCACTAAAACCCATGGCTGCACTGTATTAAGGCGTACTAAGCAAGGCGAGGAGTGAGGTATTTTGCCATTGCTTTTCTCACTGAATCAGAACAACAGCAGTAGTGTGTGTGTGAGAGTTCAAGGCCCGCATCCACCTCCCCACCTCAAAAGATGGCGGTGGCACGATATATCTCGAACTTATGGTCGGATTTTAACAAATGAGGTGTCATTGAACTCGGGCTGACACCCCCTTTCCAATGAATAACATATTTCCACCCCAAAATAAAAACCTACCCCTACTAGGGGTGAAATTGTAATTTTTAGAGAATCTAGCTTTCCAAGTGCAACATGTGAGAGTTTGAATGCCAATATGGAATTAAACGTTGTTCTACACAAGAGATATGTATACGGTGGATAGCCAATATGAATTAACATGCTTGTTTTTTTTTTTTTTTTTTTGCATGCCCACTCATAGTTTTTGTTAGAGGGCGGGCTTTTAAAAAGATGGCAGCTGTAGTGTAACCTAACCTATCCCAACCTAACGGGTCATTGTTGGCGGGTCATTGTGGACGAGTCCTTGTGGACGAGTCCTTGTGGACGAGTCCTTGTTGACAGGTCCTTGTGGACGAGTCCTTGTGGGCGAGTCCTTGTTGACAGGTCCTTGTGGACGAGTCCTTGTGGGCAAGTCCTTGTTGACAGGTCCTTGCGGACAAGTCCTTGTGGACGAGTCCTTGTGGATGAGTCCCTTTGGACTGGTCCCTACGGACTAGCCCATGCATTTATTTAAATTATGTCAAAGGGCCTAACTACATTTTGCGTGTGAAGCAGTGTGTTGAACTGACGTTGTTCACCAGCCCCCACTACTATAATGTGATAACGATATGAAAGGAAAGTGACGAAATACATGTGAACACGTGTGAGATGACCTTATTACCATCCTCCTTGTGAAAAGCACATGTAAGCTAACAGGTCACATTCTGTTTTGGTTCGTGTAAGTGTAAAACTTGATAGATAGAGGACATGTCCAGGGGTAAGTGCAAAACTTGTTGGATGAATAAGTTCTAGTGCTAGGGTTAATGAACACACCCTAGTACACGGGCCACATGTAATTTGTGGACAGGCCAAGAGACCTAACTTGGTGGATGGATGTGTCATTTGTAGTTGAAAGAGAATAATGCACATTCTTAAGATGTTAAAACTGAGGAGATGGTACGTGCAGTAAACCGACTTGTTATTTCCTGTGTCATATTACAGACATGACAGAGAGCGCACAGTTCTGTTGCTATGACTAACGCTGCAGTAATTTGAAACCTCAGGTGTTCATCAAGGCAATGGGTGATGATCATGCAAAGTAAGCAGTCATTGGATATTACACAGGTGTTCTTTCCGGTGTCATGTTGCTGACATGGCAGAGAGCGCACAGTTCTATTGCTATGACTAACGCTGCAGTAATTTGAAACCCCAGGTGTTGATCAAGACAATGGGTGATGATCATGCAAAGTCAGCAGTAAATGGATACCACACAGGTGTTCCTAGTGTACTTTGGACTCTCAGCTGTATTGGGAAAGGAATTGCAATGATCTGCAAAAAACTGCTGACACGAGCGATGAGAGTTTATATAAGAGAGGTGTCATATATTTCCCTACTGTCAGTCTTTATTACTCGCTTTGAGTGAACAGTGCTCTATTACTGCTCAAGAGTTGTAAAAAAGCCTTTTTGGTAGAAAATCATTAAATTATTCTGCAAGGTAAGTACTTATTATTAATGGATTGTAGTCTTTTATTACTAATTGATGTTGAAGTTATTGATTGGAATGTATTAATTGATTGATTGCTTGATTGATTTGTTTACAGATAATTGGGTACCTGTAGGTTACCAGATTCCTACAATCTGTTCATTCAGTGGCAGCAGTTGATAAATTATAAAAAGCTAAGTGCCCCTCTAATAACTTTTAAACAGTTAGAGCGATATTTTCCAATGTTCACCACTACATGCCAGTGAAAATGGTATATGTGGCAGTCAAAAGTTTGAAATACTTAACCATAGTGTGTAAACGGCCGCTTCCTTCCACATCCTTGCCCAGTTTCATTCATCTTCATCCATTCCATCTCTCATCCCGACGCGCAGGTCGCCCACGGGCGTCGACTAGAAAGACCTGCACTCGGCCTCTTAGGAGGCCACACGACAAAAAAAAGCTAATTATGTAGGTTAGATTTTGATTACCGCTCTATTAAGTCCGAATGTTCAATGCTAGGTGTTAGTGATAGAGGGAATATTTAATGACTTAACCTCAGTTTACCTAACATAACCTAACTTTACCTAACTTAACCTTGTCACGTGATATGTTTTACAAGTTTAGTCTTGCTTTATGACTGACTATGGCGTCACAGTTAGCTCACTTAATTGCGATCGCTGGTTTCTATCACGTGACATGTTTTACAAGTTTAGACTTGCTTTATGACTGACTATGGCGTCACACTTAGCTCACTTAACTGGTGGCTGCTGGTTTCTATCACGTGACATGTTTTACAAGTTTAGACTTGCTTTATGACTGACTATGGCGTCACACTTAGCTCACTTAACTGGTGTCTGCTGGTTTCTATCACGTGACATGTTCTACAAGTTTAGACTTGTTTTAAGACTGGCTATGACGTCACACTTTGCTCACTTAACTGGCGATCGCTGGTTTCTATTACGTGACATGTTCTACAAGTTTAGACTTGCTTTAAGACTGGTTATGACGTCACACCTAGCTCACTTAACTGGCGACCGCTGGTTTCTACCACTCTATCAAGTTCCAATGTTCACCGCTAGGTGTCAGTGACAGTGGTATATAGTGACACCCAGTTAGAACTACATGAAGTTAGACTTGATAGGAGTTCACAGATGATCGATTTAAATACCATTGACTGGAATGTAATTCAACTATTTATATTGTACTTTGTTTTATCATTTATTAACATTTATGATTTCTTTCTTTTATAGGTAATTTCAAAAGTGATCATAATGATCAAGTGTGGTGACTGTAAGAAACAGTTCTCAAGACCTGACAGCCTTCAACGACACGCAAATGTTAAAACATTAAAATGTTTGTGTGCAGTCATTGCGCTACCACATTTAACAGACAAGATAATCTTGCACGTCATGTAAATTTAATGCATGTTAGTTCAGCACCATTTTCGTGTTCAGTTTGCGAACTTGGATTTTCTGCTGTAAAGCGATATCAATCCCACATGGTTGAAGTGCATGGTGAACAACAAGAATTAAAAACTGTAAAACCATCAACTAGCACGGAACCTTTAAACGAATGTGATGCTCAAAAGCGTAAACGTTCTCAAGATTGTGAAAATAGTTGTGCAAAAAAAGAAAGAAGAATGGTGAACCTTCGATAACACATTGTGATGTATGTAATATGGATATACCCTCTTCAATCATTCATGGACATTTACTCAGTATTCATCATAAAAATAACGCTTGCCATGAAATAAATTCTGGAAATATTCAACAAATTGGTAGTCCATTTAAAAGTCGAATTGCTAGTTATAGACTTTATAGTAAAGAAAAAACTCAGAGTATTGAATCATTTTTAAAAAATGTTCAACCTACCGTGTTCGGCTTGGTAGGTAATGTTTTATTAGTGCATAAACAATTAAAATGAATTTTGAACTTTTTGGACTCTATGTAAAAACTGGGAGCGAAGGTGAAATTACGGATATCAAATCCTTTAATACAAAAACATAATTGTTAGCGAATCAACTAATATTAGTGATATATACCAAAATATTTCAAGTGCTATCATTGTGAAGAGTGAAGAGTTCCAGGAGAGGGAGACAGGCTGGGCGTTGGTTGAAGTACTTTATTTAGAAACCAACATGAATAAATACAACCCCCTTCGAACATCATCATACATTGATTTGCCAGCATGGATCAAACGTAAGAAAGTTGTTGTGAACGTTATGAATAATTATGACGCATGCTTTGCATGGGCTGTAACCTCAGCTCTCCATCCAGCAGTGAAGCATCTGTATAGAACATCATCATATCCTCACTAGAAGATTTAGAAGAAATGGAATTTCCTATGGCGATAAAAGACATTCAATGTTTTGAAAAGCTGAACAATGTAAGTATTAATGTTTATGAAATTGAAAATAAGAGAATAATAGGTCCTCTATATTATACTCAGGAAAAAAAGGATGCTCATGTAAATTTACTATACATAACAGAAGGTGAAATTGCCCACTATTGTTGGATAAAACATTTAAGTAGATTTGTCAGTAGTCAGGTTTCAAAACACAATGGTAAAAAGTGGTTGTGTGATGGTTGTTTGCTACATTTCCAGAAAGAGGACCAACTAATTCAACACCGAAAATGGGTATGTAATCATGTGTGTACGATATTACCGACTCCTAAAAATAACATTCTAAAATTTAAGGATTATGAGAAACAGCTTCGAGTACCATTTGTTATATATGCTGACTTCGAGGCTTTCGCTAAAACCATTTAATACATGTTCATCGAATCCTGACCAACCTTTCACCAACACTACTCACATTCATGAACCTTTTAGCTTTGTATATTATATTAAATGTCGTTACGATGACTCGTTAAATAAGTTTGAGCTCCATAGAGGACCTGATGCACCTAAAGTTTTTATGGAAAGACTTGAGAAAGATGCCATCCGTATATCCTCTATTGTAAATACGATCATTCCAATGGAGTCACTAACATCATCACAGCAAATGGGTTTTGAAACTGAAACTAATTATTGTTTTATATGTGGTGAATGTTTATATACAGACAGGGTTCGCGATCATGACCATTTAAGAGGAAAATATCGTGGTGCTGCTGACCTAGAATGTAATTTAAATTATAGAGTAAGTAAATTCATTCCAGTCATTCTACATAACGGAAGCAAATACGATAACCACTTTATCGTTAAAGAATTTGGAGCTTCAGATGTGAAAATTGATGTGATTGCAAATAATAAGGAACAATACATATCGTTCACAAAATACATCAAAACTGACAATAAAAAACTATAAAACTGCGATTTTTAGATTCATTCCGCTTTATGCCAAGTAGTCTTGATAAGCTGGCTAGTAATTTAAAATCAGATCAGTTTCATGAAATTCAACGTGTCTTTCCTAAAGAAGATGATTTTAATTTGATTCGTCAAAGGGGTATATTCCCTTATGAATATATTAACTGTGTGGAACGTCTTGAGAAGTGTTATTTACCACCAAAAGATGCATTTTACAGTTCCTTAAACACAAGTCATAACAGTGAACAGGAATATTTACATGCACAACGTGTATGGACACAGTTTGACATTCAAACTTTAGGTGAATTTTCAGACATATATTTGAAGACAGGTGTGTTATTATTAGAACCGACAGTAGTGGCTACGCTGGCTAAAGCGCAGCATTAGGTCATGGGGCCAAGCTCTCTGCTGACTCGGTAGACGCGTGGGTTCAAGCCCCACTGTCGGCCGTCCTTGAAATGGTTTTCCGTGGTTTCCCATTTTCAACACCAGGCAAATGCTGGGACGGTACCTTCTGACAGGCCACGGCCGCTTCCTTCCACATCCTTGCCCAGTTTCATTCACCATCATTCATTTCATCTCTCATTAACTCCTCTCATGAGGTTGGCGTCAGGAAGGGCATCCGGCCGTAAAAACCATCGCCGCAACGACTTCCATCGCATCTCATCCCCGACCCCGTTGGAAAACCGGAATAATAAGGGGGTAGACATACAATACATGTGTTATTATTAGCAGATGTTTTTGAAAATTTTCGGAATGTTTGTATGAAAACTTATGACCTTCATCCTTGTCAGTATTTCACTGCTCCTGGGTTAAGTTTCAGTTCAATGTTGAAAAAAAACGAAAGTAAATTTAGAATTAATGACTGATATAGACATGATCAATTTTATAAAATCATCAATTCGAGGTGGATTAAGCCAATGTAGTGGGCGATATTCTAAAGCAAATAATAAATACATGCCTATCTACAACCCTTGTGAAGAGTCAAAGTATATTGTCTACCTCGGTGCAAATAACCAATACGGTTTTGCTATGAGTCAATATCTACCACTGAAAGATTTTCGCTGGCTGACACAACCTGAAATTGATGTCTTACATGTTAACACTCTTAATGATAACGATGATAAAGGATATATTTTAGAGGTAAATCTTGAGTACCCTAAAGAGTTACATGATGATCATAATGATTTACCATTTTGTCCTGAGAATATGAAAGCTCCATACATCAAATCACGAACAAAAATGTTAATTGCTAATGTAAATGATAAATGTAAATATGTAATACATTATCAAAACTTGAAACAGTGCCTACAGCATGGATTGAAATTAACTAAAATTCATCGCGTATTGCAATTTCATCAGTCAGCATGGCTCAAACCGTAAATTGATCTAAACAATAATTTAAGAACACAGTCAACAAACGCGTTTGAAAAAGATTTTTATAAACTCATGAATAATAGTGTTTTTGGAAAGACTATGGAGAATGTTGATAAGCGAGTTGATGTAAAGCTGATAACAAAGTGGGAGAATGATGGTAAAAGTTATGGTGCGAGCAACTTAATAAGCAAGCCTATATTTCATAGCTGTTCAATTATTCATGAGGATTTAGTTGTAATACAAATGAATCGTCTTAAAGTAACTTACAACAAACCCATATAAGTGGGTTACACCATTCTGGAATTGTCAAAAACACTTATGTATGAATTTCACTATGATTATGTAAAGAAAAACTATCTTGATAATGCTAAATTACTCTACAAAGACACAGATTCTTTTATTTATGAGTTTAAAACTGATGATTTTTATGAGGATATCAAAACTGAGCTAAATAGGTTTGATACAAGTGACTATCCCGAGGATAATATTTACCATTTACCTCTAGTAAACAAAAAGGTTCTTGGGAAATTTAAGGATGAATGTGCTGGTGTTATTATAGACACCTTTGTAGGCACAAAATCTAAATCATGCAGCTATATGACAATTGATGATGTAGAAGTAAAAAAAAAATTAAAGGAGTGAAAAAGAATGTTGTTAGTAAAGAGTTAGATATAAGTGATTATAAAAAATGTATAGTTAGTAACCCACCTGTATTGTATAAGAAAATGTGTGTATTTAGAAGTAAAAATCATCAGCTACATACGAATTTGCTGAACAAAGCGGTTTTAAGTAATGAAGACAACAAACGATTCATTATACCCAACACATTTGATACTCTTGCTTGGGGAAACAGTCGCATTACTTTACTTAAGTCTAATGATCACTATATTGTAATATTTGTAGTGTGTTTTATATTGTAATATTTTTTAAAAACTGTAAGTAGAATGTATAATGTTAGGCTACTGTAGTTTAGTAAAAATAAGATAAGTAATACATTTTAGTGTAAAATGTTTGCTTTTTTATATTACAAAAAAGATTTTAAAAAATGTATAGAATGTGTGAACTAAACAAGGGGAATGTAAAAAAATGTAAAGTGGAAATTGTAAATATCCATGTGTGAAAAAGTGAAATGGCTATCACCATTTTAAAATTAAAAGACATTGTGATCAGGTAAACCTTGTTTTTATTTCACAACAACAACAAAAATGTACGGAATGTGTAAACTAAACAAGGGGAATGTAAAAAATGAAAAGTGGAAATTGTAAATATCCATGTGTGAAAAAATGAAATGGCTATCACCATTTTTAAAAATTAAGAGATATAGTGATCTAGTGAACCTTATTTTTATTTCACAACAAAAAATGTATAGAATGTGTGAACTAAACAAGGGGAATGTAAAAAAATGTAAAGTGGAAATTGTAAATATTCATGTGTGAAAAAATGAAAATGAAGAAATGGCTATCACCATTTCTAGAATTAAAAGATATAGTGATCTAGTGAACCTTATTTTTATTTCACAACAAAAGAAATGTACAGAATGTGAGAACTAAACAAGGGGGAATGTAAAAAAGGGGAACTGGAAATTGTAAATATTCATGTGTGAAAAAATGAAAATGAAGAAATGGCTATCACCATTTTTTTAAATTAAAATACATTGTGATCTTGTAAACCTTGTTTTTATTTCACAACAAATAGAGCTTTACAAAAATAGAATACAAAGAAACACCAATTCCTCAATCCTTTTCAATGTTCATGTCCACTCATCATTAACTTTCCTTATATAGCAATAATCACAATGAGGGCTGCCAACCTCTCCTCCACTGAGACATCACAGGATGTCAAACGTTGTTTAGCTTTTCAACGATACTTTATCCGCTACACGTCTTAATGCAGGATGACTGTGGTGATAAGAAAAGTGCATGCTTGATCCAAAGGATTAATAGGTATATCACTACGCTGCAAAGGTTCTTCTAGACAAGTTCCAGGACCACACAAATAATAACCAGGAAGATGGATTTCAAAAGGTAAGTATTGAATGACTTTGTCAATGACGCCATGACCAGTACAAGTCTGGCATATCCTTTTCCATAGGTGGAGAAAAGGTTTGATTTTTCTCTTCCTCCTCTGTAGATGATGCTGATGTTGTTGCTTTTTCTCGCCATCACACCCGTAGAATGAAGAAACAAAGTCTTTACACTGACTTTTATGACCGTGATAGAGTTTGACCAGCTGACAAGTAGCACACTGTCGCATAGAGGGTATTTTTGCCATGGTCACTTGCTTATGGTGATTATAATCTGTACATGGTTGCAATTCACTTAACATAGGGTCTTGAGTCCATGATTTTGGTACATGTTGCCAGATTTCTTTCACTGCGTTTGCTGCCACATAATAAATGAACGATTTTGAAAGAGCAAATAATTCTTCTTTGGTAAAACTGTCTAGTTTCTTTTTACACACAAAGAATTTGCCAATGGCTTTATCGGTAGCATTCCCTTTCTCCATGGTATAATGTAGATGATTACACGTCGCTTGTAGAAATCTCACTGGTGTCATTCACAGGTAAACCTAGAGTTTTAATTTTATTTAACAACTCACAGCAGGCATTGGTGATTAGCCAATGAAACAATTGCCACACCTGTGCCAAGACTTTATGGGTAATGTTGTCACAGGGGCAGCGGTCCATGAGTATTTGCAGCGAGGGACAGCCCAAGTCCATTAAATCGATACATTGAGAGTAAGACGCCAAGAATGGTTGTAGCCATTGACGTTTTTCACTACCTTTCACAAATACCACATGGGCAGAAGACAAGTGGGCTTTCATGACCATGCCCAGGTGCTTATATGAAATGGTTCCTTGCTTCCAGTCTAGTTGCATATGAGTTTCAATCCACTGGGTTTGTTTACGGTTTTTATCACACAATAAATCAAACGCATAGGGTGGTTTAAACACCAAATGGGTAGCTTGCGATATCCAAAAAGTGGAACAATCAATGATGGCCACTTCTTTAAATATAAATTTGTTATCTCCAATTTTAAACCCTTGATAATCCACAATCAGTGTGCGCAACATGTTCACTCTTGTCTGGACCAAGTCCAACTGACTACAGACTGACAATCGTCCAGTAAGGTGTACCCATGACATTTACTTACATTCCATTCCATCACTGACTAGTCACTATTGAGGTTAGGGAAGGACAGGGCACATGTGAAATAATATTAACAACCACAAAATATTTTTATTACATCATTTTATTATCATAACACGTCTTACAAGCTTTAGTCAATTTGGGGTTGGGACGATACCAACTCATACAACAAAACAGTCTTTTGTGTTTGTAACGTCCATAACACCGATGATGCCCCAATGTCTCTAAACTAGACGTTTTTGACGGTGAGCTGCTCACCAAAGCACCATTGACACCATACAGACCACACATATCGTAACTTGTTTTTACATTACTCAGAGGCATGAGTGAAGGATAGCTTGAATGACAAGGTATATTTCCCACCTCCATTCTGCATAGGTAGGGGCAGGCGGGTGACCAGCGCTGATGTTCTTGCATAGGTTCTTCGCTCTCTTGCCATGGATCTATGGTTAGGTGAGCTAAGTGTGACGTCATAGTCAGTCTTAAGCAAGTCTAAACTTGTAGAACATGTCACGTGACAAGGTTAAGTTAGGCAAAGTTCGGTTATGTTAGGTGTGCTGAGGTTAAGTCTTTAAATATTTCCTTTCTTTGAGATACTTTCCAAAACCAAGAAAAAAAATCCACTAAATACTGAGACCGTCGGTGGAGCTGTCAGGATAGCCAACAGCCGAAATGACTTCCCTAACATCTCATCCGTCGGACATAATTGCCGTGAGGATCAGGTGAACTTCCATTGTTCAAAGGCTGTCGGATACGACTAGGGCCATAATATAAAGACAGAAATTTCCCATATATGCGGTCTATAGGACTTGAAATTCCGGGTCTCCTTATAAGGATAAGGTCTCCCTCAACAAGTGGTTCTCTGAATCTCTGGCGTCTAGTTCTTCTCAAGCGTTTGGCAGCTTGTCTGTCCATAGTGTCCCTTGCAGCTAAAAGTCTGCTGGCATGTGAAGGTTGTAAACAAGGTGGATTTACAATCACACGATTCCATATTCTCATTGGCATCTGGTTCAAATGCAAAACCATAGGTATTTGACCAGTGCTCTCATGGACTGTTCAATTAATACATTTTGCCATAATAACTAGGACTTCAGTCCATCGCCAGTGTTCTTCTTGACAATATAATCGACAGAATTTTGCGATAATAGACATTACGCATTCCGCTGGGTTGCTCTCTGGATGGCGAATAGATGATAAAAACATGACCAATTTCCAGCTCGTTCATAGCATTGGCAAATTCTGCGGAGGTGTACTGTGATCCGTGATCAGTCAACAGGAATTGTGGCTTTCCTGCCTCGGGTATCACTTGTCGTCTAATCCTCTGAATAATCTGATGTGCGGTGGCTTTCTGAATCGGATGAAGCATCGTATATTTCGTGAACACATCAATAGTTACAACGATGTAGCGATTCCCACGACGAGCCTTAGGTATTGGGCCATAAAGGTCCTGTGCATATAACTCTCTAGATTGAGTTGGGAGTATTGGCCTAGGTGGTTCCTTCAACAAGTGTGACGTGTACTTGTTCCGCTGGCATGCGTCGCAACACGTAAACACTGTCTAACGGTGGCTCCTAGCCCTTCCAAGTAAAAGACTCCTTGATGGTTGCAACGGTCTTGTCTGTTCCACCATGTCCAATGGATAGATGAACCATAAGAATAACAGATTCTTGGTATCTCCTGGGAATAACTGCACGCAGTTGAGTGTGGTCCTCGTCCACAAACTTGTACAAGACACGATGATAAATCAAATAATCATCTGCAACAGCAGCAATCCTCGCATAATGAGCACCCTGTGGATCCATTCTTCGTTCCAGGAAACGGATAATATGCCTGAGTTCCTCCTCACGTCGTTGTCCTTCAGGTAGATGACGAAGTTGGCGAAGGTGTTCCTCGCATTCTCCCTCGATGTCTATGGCATTAACAGTAGCTTCAGGATTCCGGCTGAGAATGTCGGCCAACACATTCTCTCTGCCTGGTCGATAAACTATTTCCAAATCAAACTGTTGGAGAAACAGCGTCCAACGTGTGATCCTGTCGCTTGCCAGTCTTGTTCGTAATATGAAGGTCAGCGCATGGTGATCGGTCCTCACAATAATCCTCTGGCCTAACAAAAGTTTCTGCCAGTACTCAAGTGCGTGAACAATCGCAAGTGCTTCTATCTCAGTGGTGAAGTAATGAGATTCATGTGCTCTCAGACGTCGACTTAAGAAAGCGATGTAATGACGTTTCTTCTCATCATCCTCCTGCAGTAGGATGGCTCCTATTCCAATCGCAGATGCATCAGTTTCTAGAATAACATTCCGGGAATAGTCTGGATATTCTAAATGAATTGAGTCAACTATCATCTGTTTAGCTTTCCTGAAAGCTATCTCGCACTCATCATTCCAGGCCCATCTGCAGTTCTTCTTCAGTAAACCTTGCAGTGGTGCGATAGTCTCGGAGTACCTCTCACAATGAGCAGCAAAGAATTGGAGAATTCCTAAGAATTGTCTCACGTGTTTAACACGGGTTGGCGTTGGAAATGCAGCAACAGTTCTGATCTTTGCCGGATTCGGTCTGTATCCTTCTCCATTGATTATGTATCCCACGAATTTCACTTCTCTCTGGAAGAATCGACACGTGTCAAATTTCACCTTAAAGTTAGCCTGTCGAAGATTCTCAAAAACAAGGCGTAAGGTCTTTAAATGCTCTTCCTCTGTTTCCGAAGCTATGATGATGTCATCCACGTAACTTATCACCTTCTTCTTCACTTCAGGAGTCAGCTTCGCATCAAGTGCTCTGATTAATGCAGCTCCGGCATTTTTCAACCCAAAGGGTAGTTTTCGAAAGACATAAGTGGTCTGATCAAACAGAAATCCTGTATATTTCTGAGTATGCTCAGATAATCTGATATGGTAGTAAGACTGTACCAAGTCCAATGACGAAAATATTCTCTTTCCCTTGAACTTCCTGAGGATGTCCCTAATCTTGGGCGGTCTGTCATGCTCAGGAGCTAGGCGTTCATTTAAGGCTCTTGCATCGAGACAAAGTCTCAAGCTTCCATCCACCTTAACCACAGGTGTTATAGGATTCAAGAAAGGAGTCGGTGACTTCTTGATTGTGCCTGCTGCTTCCATCTCATGGATCTTCTTAGCAGCTTCCTCGCGGTGTTTCTCTGCGATAGGATAAATCTTCTTCTGGAATGGGGAATCATCCAGTAGCACAAGATCGTACTCGTAGTCCAATATCTCACCAGGTGTGGTGTCGTATATATCCCCGTATTCGTTCAATATTGCATCAAGATTCTCTCGTATGGGTGCTGATAATGATTCTGCCTCTTCGTCGGCATCTTGTGTCTTCTCAATTTCCTTGCCATTTAATTTTTCGACAACGTCGACTTCAGATAGGAATTCCGGTTCTTCTTCAACTAAGTTCATCTGAATGGGTTCGTTCGGCTTAAACTCTACCGTATTACGTCCCATGTCAATGATTCCATCATACTTCCTAATGAAGTCTGCACCCAATATGGCATCATGATGCAAGCCTTTCATCACAAGAAATTCGTGCAAGTACACGTGGCTCGAAATCTTCAAAGTGCATAGAATCTGGATTTTGCACGTTACAACACGGTCAGGTATGACTCCTCTGACTCTTACAGCAGAAACTGGCAGCTCTGTCACCTCAGAGTTTGCTTTCAGTCTGGCACTGCAATCGGCGGAAATGACACTAATCATCGCCCCAGTATCGATGAGAATGACTACGTTGCATCCACTCAAGGTGGCTACAATCTTCGGTAGACGCGTCAATTCGTAGTTGTGGTTCGTCGTTCGTCGTTCGTCTAACAGGTCTTCCTGGATTGGCTCCCAGAGTAATATGGTGGCAGTTACTCTGTGCTCAACCGGGCAAGAATCTATTGATTTTTCGGTGTTTTTTTTCTGTCCTGGCGAGAAGTACTGGGCTGGTTTTGCTCCGTCTCCTGCGCCGAATTCCTAGTTTCCCTCGAAGTCGGGTTCTGATCTCCCTCTTCTCGGATTTGGAGTTTTCTGAGTTGTTGAGCTCTCCCGTGCTCTTCCTCTCCAATCTCTATCTGGCTGGTATCTAGGGTCTCGATCTCTGTTATGACCTCTACTGTATCGGTAGTCCCTACGGATACTTCCGTGCTGTGGGTTTCTGCCATTATTCCCTCGGCGGTCGTTTTCGTGACGACGGTCGTCGTTTGTCCCTCGGTCGAATTGCCGGTTCCAATGACTACGACGGTCATCTCCCTGGTCTCGAGCATATGGAGTGTTGTTCCATTCTCTTCTACCATAGTGATAGTTGTTGCGCTGCCCAGAGCTCTCTTGGGTTTGCGTCTGTTGTGGCGTCTGGCTCACTTTGTCGACAGTAGTTAAGTTGATATGTCTCTCCTCGCGCCTGTCAGCCTTCTGCTGACGGTGTGTCGGGAACTGTTCAGTGTTTGCATCCAACCGTCGCAGGATTTGGTCACACTGCTGAAAAGTGGATGCCCCTGCAGCAATCAATACACGTTGCACGTCTGCAGGGTATTGCCAAACGATGGTGTTTACTAAGTCTTGTTCAGACAATGGGGGTTGAAGACAAAGAAGCTTCGCAAGCTGGATCGCGAAGTAGTTCGCATAGCGCGTTGGAGTATTAGAGCTGTATCTGCGAGTATACATCTCACCTCTGATGCTCTGCTGGATGTCGCTCGACCAGTACGTTCTTAACAAGGCTTCTTTAAAATCCTGGTAGCCCATAAACGAGTATCGGAATGCTCTAAACCAGGTGCTGGCTTGCCCCTCAAGCAAACGCACTATAACTCGGAGTTCCCTCTCTGGAGTTACCATAGTGTCTCTCAAGTAGCTTTCTACGTTGGCCAGAAATTCAACTGGAGTGATACCACTTCCAGTGCCAGAGAAGCGTGCTGGTTGCTCCTCTCTCGAACGGATAATAGTTACATTTCCCTGCGTATGCGCGGGTCTAAATGAATTCTGCAAGTAGTTATGCGCAGGTGTATTCATTTCATGACTAAGTCGATTGGGTGCTGGTTGAAAAGGATGGGCGTCAAAGTTCAAAGTTTGAATTTGCGCTGAACCAGTGAATTGTGATGGTTGCGGTTCTATGGGTGCGCTGGGTTGGAAATGAGTAGACATCATCCCTGCGGGTTGTGATACCGGTGTCGCCTGAGAGTCTCCCATCTGTGAGGGTAAGTGTCTCTCTCTAGGAAGCGTCTCAAGTCTGTCAAGACGTCTCTCTATAACCTCGAGTCCAGGAATGGTTCTGGCTGCGACTTTATTACCTAAGTCGTTAAGTTGTAGCTCGATCCTATCGACTTTCCCTTTGAGGTTCGTGTCAACTTCGCGTATTGCCGTCCTGAGGCTATAGCTAAGATCTAACCTCTCGGTTACCGCGACTTCCTCGAATCGTTTCTGTAAGGAATCGATTTCTCCTTCGACTTTCGACACGTTGTCTTGGATCTTTCCAACATCGTCTCTGACCTCGGCTACCTTAGCCTCCACTGTGGTCTTGTGTTCGTTGAGGTCACCCCTCAATAACATGAGATCGATTTTATGTTCCTCACGATGAATGTCAACTGTTTCACGTAGGCCTGCTACGGTTTCTGTTAACTCCGTAATATTCCTCCTATTGGTGTTTAATTCGTCCTTGACCTCTATCATGCCATCAACAATCGTCTTGACGTTGTTATTCACGGCATTAGCTGCACCTCTCATCAAAATCAGTCCAATATTCATGGTCGCCATGTCCTTTTTCACAGTGTCCATAAATCCCTCGACGTGCGTCAATCGAGTCCCAAATTCTTCTCGAGTGTGTTCCAGGTCGGCTCTCATATCTATCTGGACTCTGTTGATGGTCGTTTGAATTTGAGCTGTGTGCTCCTCCAATCGGGTTTGCACGTCCTCCCTAGCTCTATCTGGTCGGTTAAGCAATCTACACTCTGGTTAGCCTCCTGATGGTGTCGTATGACATCAACCCTAACAGCTGCTAAACCTGCCGTAAGATCATTCCTAGCTTCGACTCTATATGCGTCCATGTCGGCCCTGACCTGCGTTAGATCAGCCCTAACATTGTTAACTGACTGGGTGTTAACCTCTAAATCTAGTCTTACTTGGTCCACATGACCACTTACAGTGTTTATTGACTGGGTGTTAACCTCTAAATCTTGTCTGACATTGTTAACTGACTGGGTGTTAACTTCTAAGTCCTGTCTAACATTGTTGACAGCTTGGGTATTCTGACCTAAGTCAGTCCTTACAGTACCTAAGTCACCTCGGACTTCACCTAAATCACCTCTTACATCACCTAAATCAGTCCTTACAGTACCTAATTCAGCAGTAATCTGCTGGAGGTTGGCATTAACACCTGCCATCATATCCCCAAACACACGACGAATAGTTTTCTCATCCATTGACAAGAAATATATATGAAAAAGTGAGGGATCAATCTCTAATGGAACTTACAGCTATGATTAGTTACTTGGTGGTATAAAGCTTGTTTCATTTATATAAATATCACGAGTACAGCTGGAGTATGCAAAGTAAGTGCTTCTACATTTACAAAGACAACGGCGAGCAAAGCAAAGTATTACATTTACTCAGGATGAGGCATCATCAAAGACAATCCTATCCTTCATTTATCTAACACTAAAGCCTCACCCCATGGACTTCTATCAAACATGAATGCCATGCGGTCAATTGATCTGCAGTACGACTTTCTAAGTTCGTCCCAGTCCTGTCAATTTACCATTAATCAACATTAAGATCCTCCTAAATAACATGCAACTGACGGTCACCACGTTAACGTCGGGACATGAGTTGGGCGCCATTTTATGAGACCGTCGGTGGAGCTGTCAGGATAGCCAACAGCCGAAATGACTTCCCTAACATCTCATCCGTCGGACATAATTGCCGTGAGGATCAGGTCAACTTCCAAATAGGCCAAAGCGGCACGAGAAACTGTAGTCCACAGGGATCGTGGTACATGGTGACGATGATCATAGACTGCCTAAGGAAAGGTTCACCTTAAAAACTAGACTGAGAAAATAAACATCCAGACTTATGTAAAACACCGTGAAAATTTATTGTTAAAATTCACAAGTCCCTAGCCTAGTTCGGAGGGTTTCAATCGGCTAATCCGCAAGCTAATAAACAAACAAAAATAAAGAGCAGGTCCCTACCTGAGAAGTTACGGAAAACCCTCGCGAAAGATCTATCTCACAATAATAAAGCAAAAACAGCAACACTAGGAAAATGGTACTACGAAAGTCCCTAGTTCAAGTTACAAGATCAAGCTAATATCAGAATTTACATTTAACAGGGTAGCAAAACAAATCTAAGTTAGAATGATAACATCTCCTCATTTACATTTAACGTTAATTCGTCTAACTAAGTCCTATCAATTAATAACAAAATTTACGGTGATGACGTCCGTAATAGAAAACAATTACATTCAAATCTAAGTGAACAGCCATGTAAAAAAAACATTTAATTATTCTTAGAAACTACGTGCTAACAGCACACAAGAAGGTAACATGTAGGATTCATACACTTGTACATCATTAATAATTAATGAAAGAGACAACAGTTTTATTAAAATGCCTGCCTGCACCTTGGTTTACTCTTTGTAAGCCATAGTCATCTAATGTGTGTAGTTACGGTGACGACTGCGTAGTAAAGGCTACGTCTAACATCGCATGGCCTGCGCTCCACAAGCTACGAACTCAAGGTTCGAGCATGCTTCAGGTCGCTACAATAGTGTCAGCTGTCCTAGTCATTTCCTAAAAAGGAAATACCTTCATTTGCACGGCCATGTCAGCAGGTTCCAAATGCAAAAGAACAAAGTTAGATAGAAAGAATTCGTTAGTTAGCTTTTGTTTTACCAAAATTATGCGTTTTATTATTAAGATGTCGGTTTAGGTTTATCGTTGGTTTATGGCGAATAATACTGACAATAGCCTGGGCACGGAGTGTCTCCACTGAGATCAATCTCCACCAAAAGTCTCGACTCAAAAGTCGGAATATAATCAACGAGCAATAACAACTCGGACACACAATAACACAAGTTACCAGCGGCGCACAGCTCGCGTTCAATAACTCTGGGATGGGCCTGCACACTCAGTCACCCTCCAATAACATCTGGTCAACGGGAACAATCCCGGGCAAGGTACACACAAAATACCTTTATACAATAAATTCCTCCTATAACAGGGTAGCCTACAACATACTATAGAAAACCTGACATAACTGTACACGTCAAACGACGGTACACGCAACAGTGCGTTTAACTAACAAAAAACAATCTATAAAAACATGTGATCAGATACAAGGTTGGACACTGGGTTCCATGAGCTAAGTTGCAATGAAAGGAAAAGCGAATACAACAAGCATTCTGTCCTTCGTCAAAGTAATTCTGTCTCACAATACAAGCGTGCTCTCACGGGCACTGGGTCACAAACCAGTTTGTGTCGCTGGCAGGCTACAACATTCCTGCGCTCATCTGACACAACACACTAACTATCAAGGCCGGCGATTTAAACAAAATAAAAACTGTACATCTGGCCTCATCATAAAAACTTTACCATAGGTTATAAATCTCGAAGAACACGTGTATAAAAACACGCTATAAATCTGAATACAATAATATAATTCCGTCTTTCAAACCAAAGACATCTAAATGGTAGTAATGTCACATTGCTGGAGCTCTTTGCTCTCAAAGATATAATTCAGTAGTTGCTTGTACAACATCAAATAAATACGTGTCTTCACATGACACTAACAAAATAATAATTGTGGCGCAGATTCCACACTCTGGATCTGCTCAATGATACGTTGGGAACTGGGTTCGATGCTTTACAACGAAACATCCCTTCTACTTGTAAGGTCCACACTTGACCAAGAATGGCTTCTGAGCTCATTTCAAATGAAATATAATGCAGTTACAAAACTGGTAATTACAGTCGATTACCCAACTGATACGACTGCTCTAACGAAGTCAGGGGTGTAACAAAGACTGGCTGCAAAGAATGCAGTTAAAGAAATATCCATGGCATCTGATTGCCATAACTTAAGTCAGCAAAGACTTGAAAAATCACCCCAAATAGGGTTAAACAAAGTAGCCTCAAATGACTACGGTCACGTTTAGCAAAAGATAGGCATTGACGTTCTTTGACGTTCATCAAGCTGCACCAGGGCTGACCAAAATGTCTGACCCAAGGGTGTCTCACTCCAACTGAAATAAATGACATCTAATTAGACTAGTTACATTCCCTACCTATAAAATGGCTGACACTGAGTTCGGCTGGTTCACAAACTACATTAAACCTACTATACCACCAGAAACTAGAACGGGAAAGGGTGTACAAAAACTCACGAAATGGAGGAGCTCTCACTCAGCCCTCTGTTCAACGACAAGGGTTGTACAATTTCATCTCTGGCTCTCCGGAACGGTATCGTCCTCATCAGGATTCCCATCTGGACTCCTCCAAAGACCAGGGTTCGATCTGTCCCTGTCGATAACCTCGTGGATGTACTGGACCTGCCTGGGAATGGCATCCTGGGTTCCTTCCTCCTCGTTCGCTGTTCTGGAAGCTCCACCATCATGCTGGTTCCAATAGAAACATCACCCTCATACCATAGCGGTATTAGCCCATGATGTCGGTCTCAAACATGGTGTAGAATAGTCTGATCACGTGGGTGGTAAAATAAATCGTGTAATAGTTCATTCTTTCACTTCGAAAATCACAATGTTCGTAGTAAATGTTACAGGCTTTAATTGCAATAGATAACACAGCCTTTATTTCGCAGATATGAATTAATACGTGGGCAAGCACTGTTCTATGGTTCTTCACGTGTGCTGACGCCACTTTTACATCACGTGGCATCCGAAAAATGTGCGTCGTTTTGGAATTGAAAAATTCACTGTGGCAATTCAAATATGTTATACATTCATAATCACACTTATATAAAGTAGTTATAACACGTTTACCTCTATATTTTTCACCAGGCACTCGGCCCTCCACAAACACGTGGGTACAAAAATGTGATGTTACGGTAATGTTATAAAATTCACTATACTTGCCAATTATTTCCCAATATGCTTCTTGTGGCTCACTGTGCATAAATAACAGTGATTTGCAGTATGTTCGTGCTCGATGGCACCTGATAATAACTTCCACGCTAAACATCGGATATTTTCTACGTCTTATAGGACGGATGCAATTTCACGCCTACACGGGGCGGATTCTCCAGACGTAGTGCAAGGCACTGAGTTCCTCTAGGAAGTAGGTCGTCAAAACGAAGTCGTTGAGCGACTACTTACATTCCTGCTTGCGTATCTGCAAGGGTATTACCTTACCTTGAGCGAAAATAACATTCTCCAAAATGTTTTAACAATGCAGCATGACGAAATGGAATATTCTGAGTCTCGTGGAAAGATAAAATTGATTAATAAGACCTCAGATAAATAATTAGCAGATTTCACCAAAGTCAAAAGTGCGATTCACCGCTACTTCAAAGAGTATAGCGTGAGCTCTCAGCTCCACGTGGCTTTCTGGGTGTGTTCAAAGGTACTACATCCCATCATAAATGTGCTGTTATAAAAAATATCACATGAACCTTAGCTCAGCGGGTTCAATACATTGACAAAAAAATAACTTGTCAAATAAGCCAACACACAAAAAGCCGATATAAGCCAACACTAAAGCCAATACATTAGCCAATACAAAAGCCAACGCAAAAGCAAACACAAAAGCCAATACATATGCCAACATAAAAGCCAACACACACACACACAAGCCATTGTTTATTTTGCATGTCATAATCTCCTTTGGTACGTTGTAAGCTGTATATATGAACATACTGTTTAATACATGCATCTGTAGAAAAATAACTTATCAAATAAGCCAACAGAAAAGACGATATGTAAGCCAACACAAAAGCCAATACGCAGGCCAATACAAAAACCAATACATAAGCCAACATAAAAGCCAACACACACACACACAAGCCATTGTTTATTTTGCATGTCATAATCTCCTTTGGTACGTTGTAAGCTGTATATATCAACATACTGTTAATACATGCATCTGTAGAAAAAAAATAACTTATCAAATAAGCCAACAGAAAAGCCGATATGTAAGCCAACACAAAAGCCTATACGCAAGCCAATACAAAAGCCGACACAAAAGCCAATACATAAGCCAACATAAAAGCCAAAACATAAGCCAATATATAAGCTTATGGTAAGTCACTCTATCGCCAGAACAGTTGTAACCTTTGTAGTGTGAACATCATACTGACAGATCAGTTACTACTATGGAACTTACTACAACCAACAAAGGTAGGCAACGTGCACTCTATCAAGGCTACGCTTATAACTATAATCGTCAGAATGTGAATGGAATAATATTCTGGCGATGCTCGAAAGAGAGATCAACAAAATGTCGAGGCAATCTAAAAAGTAAAAATGGAAAGGTTTTAACTGTGATTGTTCATCAATGTAGTGCTCCAAACAAACCACGGTTGCTGTTTACAAAAAATCATGAAAATGCTAAAAAGCAAGTTCAAGAAAACGATATTGCTACTCAAGATAGTGTAGTGTGTGTTCAAGAGTACTTATCATGTCCTCAAAAAGTCATGCTAGGACAGTTGTCGACGTCTAAGAAACCCTCAACACTATCAACGTCAACACAGATTATGGGAGAGGTCTCTGTGGAAAAGAAACAAAAGGAATTGAATAGTTTTAGTGATGTTGAGGATAAAGTTGATCGCAATGATGGTGATTATAATAATAGTGATAGAGATGCTGAGGATGATGATGATGATGATGATGATAAAGATAATGGCAATGCTCTGTTTACCCCTAAAAAGTCATTTGTTAAATTTGTTTACTGGAACAATCCCAGTAAGCTAATCCAGCGGCTTCAGCACTTGCATGCCTGCAAACAGGCTGGTCATACTAAATATGAGGAAGAACTATTGGATATAGAAAATGAGCTTCGTCATGCTAAAATTATTGTGTAATGAATCCATGTAACCGCTTAAACTATTTCTTAACAATACATGTAATATTTTCTACCACTTTGCTACCATTTTTCTACCACTTTTCTAGTTTGCTACCACTTTTCTACCACTTTGCTACCACTTTTCTACTACTTTTCTGCCACTTTTCTACCACTTTTCTACCACTTTGCTACCACTTTGCTACCACTTTTCTACTACTTTTCTGCCACTTTTCTACCACTTTTCTACCACTTTGCTACCACTTTGCTACCACTTTGTTACCAATTGTCTACCACTTGTCTACCACTTTTCTACCACGTTTCTACCACTTTTCTATCACTTTAAACTGTACATATTAAATATAAAAGCCAACGCTAAATAATTCTATTACCAGAACAGATATAACCTTTGTAGTGTGCAAACCATACTAACAGGTTACTTGCTACTATGGAAATTACTACAACTAACCGAGGTTAACAACGTGTACTCTATAAAGGCTACTCCTATAACTATAGACGACAAAATGTAAAAGGAATAATATTCTGGCGATGCTCAAAACAGAGGTCAACAAGATGCCGAGGCAATATGAAAAGTAGAAATGGTGTGGTTTTAAGAGTGAGTGATCATCAATGTAGTGCTCCAGACAAAACACTGATGGTGTTGACAAAAAATCATCAGAATGCTAAAAAGTTAGTACAAGAGAAAGATGCTACTACTCAAAATAGTGCATTGTTTATTGAGCAACATTTAACCCCTATTGTAAAAAATATGTTTAATCCATCTTCCACGTCTCAAGTCATCAACATCACAGACTATGCAAGAGGCAGTGTTGTTGTTGCTGTTTTAAGGGGCTGAACTACAAAGTTATCTGCCTTGATATGCAAGTGGATCGAAAAGGACCAGATAGTAATAGACAAAAAGAAAGTTGTATTTTCTATATAACTATTGTACAAGTACTTACATTAAATAAATAAAAATAGTGTATGAGTAGTGTCTGTTTTTCTTAATTGCTATCCCCATGTCCCACTATTAATGCAATTGTTAACCATCAACAGTCTCTGACTATGTTTGGAAAGAGAGTGGTCATAAACAATGCACTCCATCTATGGTTTGTGAACCGAGTATCATAATGATATAGTGTGGCCAAGTCATGTTAAGGCAATAGTTATGTCAGATAAGGGATTCGAACCCTTACTTCCTTGTACAGGAAATTTGATCTTAAGTCAAACACCTTAACCACTCGACCAACCTAGCAGTTACTAATGTAATTAGTCTTGTGGACTTGAGTGTTTACAAAACCTTTTCCAGTATACATACAGTCTGTCTATGTGTTTGCAAAAACATAGAGGTCTACTACTACTACTACTACTACTACTGCAGGTAAGGCTGTTTTACACACTCTCTCTCTCTCTCTTTTTCTGTGTAAACATACATTCACACACAACCATGCCTGTCTTTAAAAACAAACACAACCACTCTATTTATCTCCAGAAACATCATTAACCTGCACACTCATCCCAAATAACTTTTAGTTATACATTTAACATTTACCATTACAAAAAAATGGAATCCACTATTGACAAAAATTAACTATTTACAATTACAAAAATGAATATTTACAAAATACAAAATCTACTGGTTACAAAAAGCCATGTTTCTAAACAATAAAATATAGAAATCACACCTCCTCCTCGTGGTTATAACACCATGGTAGGCTAATGCGTAGGTCATTCGTCTGCACACATTTGTTATCCATCAAGGCAAAAGTGCATTTTCTCTGTTCCATAAGATACAAATTATGGTTGCTGGATTGTAACCTACACTGTTTATGTGACATAGATTTGTCAGTTCATAAAACCGCTAGTAGTTCTCTACTTATAGCGATTTTACCACTGCTCTACCTACGCCTTTTGCTCTCTTGGCGTTCTTACAGTCTAGTGTGTGATAGGTAGCATTAACTGTATATCAAACTCAGTCCGCCCTTGTATTTTGTAATCCAAGTAATAAATTTAAAAGAGGCAAGAGTAATCGGTTTTAAACATTATCTCTGCTTTTTATATGTTTATGGCATACATATTAACCTGAAATCAAACCCTAGTTCACCTTAGTGAAAGGCCAACAGCTTAACCACTGCGCCACCATGTCCAACTTTCTTAGTTTGATTCGTTCTAGGCCTTGAAGCTGGAAAACGAGTTAAAATCTCTAGTGCAAGAGGCACATGTGCTCGCCACTGCAGCACAAAACGGTTAGCTGGTAACATTAGACAACCGGAAATGATTGTATTTCTGTTAGCCAAGCATTTCTGTCATCTACCTACTGTGTAAGCACTACCAGCAAGACAGTTTAGTTTAGAACAGATTATTAGATTATTAGCCTCAAGTATTTAAAGTTTGATGTGTGGAGCGACCATCTTGTCCCAGTAACCACTGAGCAAGTTTTAACAGTCAACCCATAAAAAACAGCATAGGATAGTTGTGTGAGGTTCATGTACTTGGATGTGTGCATTAGCACCATGCACTAGCTTTACCTTACCCTCTATAGGTAGAGCGTTATCCCTTTCCTTTTTGACATTACCGATGACCATATCCACCTACAAGTTTTTGATTAGGTTTGGTTCGGTTTAGTTGGGTTTGATTCAGCTTGGATCAGTTTAGTTCGATGTAGTCACCATTTTATGTTTTAGCTATCCTCTTTAACCAATCAATTAAAGATAGTCTACTCTTAATCCTTAAATCGATAAATCAGATTTTGTGTACACCGTTTGTCATTTATTAACCCATACCTGCAACCTATACTCTTTCTGTACTGCAGTTTGACCTGAAAACAAGTTCCAATGGTGAAAGATTTGTCAGTCACCATACATGTAGCCTAAAATAATTCTTTCTCTAACTAGCTATGTTTCATCACTCATGGTAAACATCTCGCATGTTCGTATCCGCTTATTAGTTTATAAAATCTCAGGTCGATGACCTTGATGTATTGGGTATTTTGGGTAAATTCATTGGGTATGGGAAATGGAGATCATTCTAAGTCCTATGACACCTCACATGGTGATATCCGATTCTTAGTTTATAAAATCTCAGGTCAGTGACCTTGCTGTTTTGGATTTTTAGGGTAAATTCATTAGTCATGGAAAAGCGTTAACTATTCTAAGTCTTGTGACACCTCACTTGACCCTCTCTGATGATAAAGACTGACAGTAGGGAAATATATGACACCTCTCTTATATAAATTCTCATCGCTCGTGTCAGCAGTTTTTTGCAGATCATTGCAATTCCTTTCCCAATACAGCTGAGAGTCCAAAGTACACTAGGAACACCTGTGTGGTATCCATTTACTGCTGACTTTGCATGATCATCACCCATTGTCTTGATCAACACCTGGGGTTTCAAATTACTGCAGCGTTAGTCATAGCAATAGAACTGTGCGCTCTCTGCCATGTCAGCAACATGACACCGGAAAGAACACCTGTGTAATATCCAATGACTGCTTACTTTGCATGATCATCACCCATTGCCTTGATGAACACCTGAGGTTTCAAATTACTGCAGCGTTAGTCATAGCAACAGAACTGTGCGCTCTCTGTCATGTCTGTAATATGACACAGGAAATAACAAGTCGGTTTACTGCACGTACCATCTCCTCAGTTTTAACATCTTAAGAATGTGCATTATTCTCTTTCAACTACAAATGACACATCCATCCACCAAGTTAGGTCTCTTGGCCTGTCCACAAATTACATGTGGCCCGTGTACTAGGGTGTGTTCATTAACCCTAGCACTAGAACATATTCATCCAACAAGTTTTGCACTTACCCCTTGACAAGTCCTCGATCTATCAAGTTTTACACTTACACGAACCAAACCAGAATGTGACTTGTTAGCTTACATGTGGTTTTCACAAGGAGGATGGTAATAAGGTCATCTCACACGTGTTCACATGTATTTCGTCACTTTCCTTTCATATCGTTATCACATTATAGTAGTGGGGGCTGGTGAACAACGTCAGTTCAACACACTGCTTTGCACGCAAAATGTAGTTAGGCCCTTTGACATAATTTAAATAAATGCATGGGCTAGTCCGTAGGGACCAGTCCAAAGGGACTCATCCACTAGGACTCGTCCACAAGGACTTGTCCACAAGGACTCGCCCACAAGGACTCGTCCACAAGGACCTGTCAACAAGGACTCGTCCACAAGGACCTGTCAACAAGGACTTGTCCACAAGGACTCGTCCACAAGGACTCGTCAACAATGACCCGCCAATAATGACCCGTTAGGTTGGGAAAGGTTAGGTTACACTACAGCCGTCATCTTTTAAAAAGCCCGCCCTCTTACAAAAGCTACGAGTGGGCATGCAAAAAAAACAAAAAAAAACAAGCATGTTAATTCATATTGGCTATCCACCGTATACATGTCTCTTGTGTAGAACAACGTTTAATTCCATATTGGCATTCAAACTCTCACATGTTGCACTTGGAAAGCTAGATTCTCTAAAAAATTACAATTTCTCCCCTAGTAGGGGTAGGTTTTTATTTTTGGGTGGAAATATGTTATTCATTGGAAAGGGGGTGTCAGCCCGAGTTCAATGACACCTCATTTGTTAAAATCCGACCATAAGTTCGAGAGATATCGTGCCACCGCCATCTTGTGAGGTGGGGCGGTGGAGGCGGGCCTTGAACTCTCATAAACACACTACTAACAACACTAACCCTATGGGTAGAACCTTTCACAGCAGTGCCCTGAATGGCATTACTAAGCAACACTCATACCTCAGTAGCTTTCATACAGTATAATCACATCCATGAATGAGATAGAGACATCGGTGAAAAGCAACATTTTACTCTTACCTGTGCCAACAGACAAATGCAAAAATACTGCATTCATCAAGATATGACAACAGGCCATAACCTCGTGTGAGACAATTTACTTTCTCTACAGCCACGGCAGTTCAATGGGACTTAAACCCATAACAGAGGCGTATATAAGCGAGGGGCTGTGGTGGCTTCCCCGCCCCCTTATCCTCCGCTCCCCAAAAAGTCAATAAAAATTAAGAATGTGTTGCTTTGGTAAAAGCATAAAATAATATTAAATATGCTTAAGTTACAGTATAAACAATATTAGGGTTGAAATTAGACTACCTCGTGGTGTAGCGGCTAGCATTCTTAGCTGGCGCCCAGGAGGGCCGAGTTCGATTCCCGGTTCTGCCAAGAAATATTAATTCTGGCCCGAGGGCTGGAACTGGGTACATTTAGCCTCGTGAGGCTAAACTGAGAATTCCACAGTACATTTGAGTAATAAATTATCAATTTGTAAAAAAAAACTATTTACCTTCCTGCTAAAAAAAATTACAAGCATTTAGATATTTGCCATTCATACTCCATAGGCCAAAATAGAAAATTCATTAAGTATAAAATTGTATTTGTGTTGTATTTTACAACTTTTTTTCGTGTTGCCACTAATTGTAGGTTATATAAACTTAGAATTTTACAATTAATTCTTATCTTAAATAATTACACAAAGTTATATGCTATAAGATGTTGGTTGATATTTCTGGGTATATTGCGGTGACAATCCCCTGAGAATACTCACATTTTTCCAGGATAGTCAGCCCTCCACCCCCCACCCCCCAAGAAAAAAAATTGTATATACGCCCCAGTCTCTGAACCTTTTGAGACTGAGAGCACCACCCTCATGCCATACCAAGTACCGAAGCAACATTAAATAAAATACACTAATACTAATAATAATGCAGCAAGAATGCACCTCGCTTTTCTTTTCATATCTCTCTGTCCCTCTGCTGAAACAGCTAGGGATTCACCGCTCACCAGGCATGATGTAACTGCTTGCATGACTCGTGCAGATAAGATACACTTACGTGTGGACAGGCAAGTCGAATCAGTATATTTCGTGTTACTCAGAGAACAGGGATGTCTAATCATTTTTACTGTAGATTTTAAAACATATCATCTTATATATAATAAAACTCAGTGTGCGCAAAATATGCAATTTTTAAGTAACACATAATTAAAAATACTAATTTTGAACATATAATTCTGGAAGTGGTCAGATTTATAGCTGTTACTTTTAACAGTACATTTTAAAAAAAACGGAACACTAATATAAATGGTCCATCTATGAATAAAACGCTGGGCACTGACGCGCAAACAGCCGCCAGTTTGAATAATTAATGAGCGAGTTTGATAATGCTAAAATCAATTCTGAGATATGTGCTTACTAGTAAATATATAGGATGCTGTATTTAGAAAGTTTAATTTCTGTTCATATATTAGGAGCTGAGATAAAAATTATTTAAAATGATAACATTTGAAGGTGGTTTACTGTACCGGTCCCCTTGATCAGATTGCCTAGGATGTAAGGTGTGGAAGCTATGGAGCGCTGTATCAAACCAGTCAAAAGGCTGGAGAAATAACTAAAATCTAGCCGTGTCTGTCGCAGAGTTTCTCCTGAAGATGAGCCCAAAGAACATTAGCTGGAGTTGGAGCGACGTGATGTTCCATTGTTTGGTCTTTGTCTCGGTCACCTTCGATGCTGGGATGATGTGCTCTTCATAGAGAACGCGCACACTGAGTTTTGTAATATTACAGTAGTATAGATCCCTCCTGCGGCCCTCACAAGCGACCGATCGTGAAAATGAGCATTCAAATGAAAGAGAATAGACATTAGCAGTGACGAATTGCACTCTTAATTCCATAAATATCACTAATTTCTTTAAAAAATTACTTTTTTAAAAATGTACGAAGTGTGCGATTTGCAGATACTGTTGATGTATGAAAATACGCTCCATAATTTCTGTACACCCCCTTTTCATGTCATTTTAACATTATGAGGTCGTTCCTTTATCATTTTGCATAGATTTCAGAAACAGTAAATCAAAGGAATGAGTACTCATATCGTATAATTTCATAAATATCGAATAACCGGTGAGTGTTACAGCACACTCAGCACACAAATGACATTATCAGTGACAAATTGCACTCTAATTTCTTAAATATCAATTTTCGTAAGTGTGGTCTACGATTTGCAAAACATATTGGGGAAAGTGTGGTTTATGAACATACGAGATTTCTCGCACGGGTCCGCTAGTATTTCATAAACTGATAAAATTTCTGACTTTCAACAGTACATTATGCAACGAGCCTATAATGGCAATAATTAAGACACGTGTATGTTTATAAAACGAACGTATGCGAGTTTTATAATTTCCACACGAGTGTCTTAATTACCATTATAGGCGAGTTGCATACGACAGTTTATGTTCGACGATAATTAGTATAACTATTTTATGTTCGAACATAAATATTCATAAATATCTGTCGAGATTTCGCCAGTTTTATGTACTGAACAGAGCGCATGGGACGCAGACAATGCCTTATATTTGACCATGGCCTCCTCGATTACCCTACTATGACACTAGGCCACGCAGTGAAATTTAAATTAGAAGGTCTTGGAACTCAGCGCAGGTGCGATTCTATCCTTATCTAATTGGTCAAACAACTGTTTCTTGAGCTCTGATTGGTGGGAGAAACTGTTTCATAATGACAAATAGTGTTATAATGAGCCTCATTATAGTACAGTTTTCTGACATATAATAGTCAGGGTCGAACATAAAACTTGTATCGAATACGGTACGCTATTATGCAACACAATTTCGGTTGAAGAATGGATCTCAGGGGTGCTTGTGCTCGTGAGCACCAGGTTGACAACGCTTGCCATGACACATAAACTGTAGGCTACCTATGAGAGCATAGATGCGCTGTACTTTAATCACTATCTGTTCATTCTAAGGGGGCAAGGTGGCGCAGCGGTAAAGAGTTTTGCCTCTCACCAAGGCGGAGTGGGTTCGATTCCCGATCAATGCATGAGAGATTTTCAAAGTTAAATGCCATGTCCTGTGGTTCAGATTCCACGCGAAAAGGACGTCCCGTGGCTATGATCGCGAGATTAACGGTCACGTGAATCTACAAGCTTCCTTCCCTTTTCTGTTCGTTGTAGGATACAACAAAATAAGCGCAGTTAGACTGTTCATCTTCCGCGTCCACAACGTACAGAGCCTATTCCCGAGAAGCCATGTTTCTTCAGCGTTTTTTTTTTTTTTTTTTTTTTTTTTTTAGCGTATGGATTTTAGTGCCGGGAGTGTCCGAAGACATGTTCGGCTCGCCAGTTTTGTAGCTGCTTCGAGACGGACACCCAATGGGTGAGCTACAAGTACCGTTGGGGAGGGAAGTTGGAATGTAAGGGCGAGGAGTTGGAAGGTAGCGGCTGTGGCCTATAGTTAAGGACCAACCCCGGCATTTGCCTGGAAGGAAGATGGGAAACCACAGAAGACCATCTTCTAGTTTGCCGGCGGGGGGATTCGAACCTCCTCGCCTCCCGGATGTGAGCGACTGCCAGCAGTCATGCCGTAACGATCACGGCTAACTCACCCGGTCCTTCAGCGTTGTCTTGCTAGCTTAATTATTTATAATGCAACGTATTTTTCTGTTTTATTTTAATTTACCTGAATCTTTGCGCTTTCAAACGTTCCAATCTGCTTGATGAAAAATGCTTGGCAGAGTATTTTCTTAATTATTTTTGCTTCTGTTTACAAACATTTAACTTGAGAACTACGCTCATGATGGCCACTCTAAGCGCAGGCATTTGAACCTCAGATCTGCAGCTTCCTATTGCGCCTGGAAGGTGACTTGATACGTCCATCTAAGCTGCTGGACAGAAGGCTAATTACACGCCACGTAATCTGAAATCATTAGGCAGAACAGCCAAATGCTATTATGCTTATGGGTTCTGTGATAACTCAAAAGTGTGGCTGTCAACCTTTCACCTGTGCGGCTACAACGCGGATGTGGTGACTGCCATGAGATCTGACATCTCACGGAAGTGTGGGATTATTGCGACTTAGACAAGCAGAACCTTTCAGTACACGACAATAACCTCACGATCTTGTGGGCACTTGGCAAACCAAACCAAACCAACGGCAAGACACCAAGTAGAATAATAATGTTATTGGTTTTACGTCCCTTTTAACTACACTGGCTTTTAGAGACGCCGGGGTGCCGGAATTTTGCCCCGAAGGGGATCTTTAACGTGCCAGTAAATGTACTGACACGGCTCCCTTGCATTTGCGCACCCTCAAATGCCAGCTGACTGCGCCAGGTTTCGAACCTGCAACCTTGGGCTCAGCAAGCGAACACCAAGTAGAACTGGAATAGTACTGCATAGAACAGTGGCCCGCAAGTAATGAAATAGTGACGTAAGAGCACACTCCGTCTTGTCAGGATTTTAACGTCAGGAGTTCTACAGACGGCTTGTGCTTTTTGTGTGATAGCTGGAGTGTATTCGGGTCTACGTACAGTATTTATGTAAGTTATTCTCTTCGGGAATAAAATCCGCAAACCTTGACCTAAGATCCAAATATCAAGCATCAGTGAAACAATGATAGTCTATAGCTAGTGGCGGGAAAAACAAATTATTGCCGGAAAGCTAGAGCACATGATGGGCTTGAACAAAATAGCCTAAATGTGCAGACTGATCATAACATGGCTATTAAGCCAACAATGAGTCGATGTTGGTATATCACATAATTTAATGAATGTATTGATTAAACTTACTTATAGCTTACATTAAATAAAAGAAATGTGTATTTTCATTTTTTTACGAATTTGATAGCCTACTAATGTTTGTCATTATTTTCGTGTGATAATATATATCTAGACTCAGTGGCCTAACTAGGGAGGGTGATTAGGGGGATCCAATCCCCCCCCAGAGTAAATGATAACCAGAGGTGTAGCACTATCTTTCCTCATCCCGTTCCAAAAAATACACCCCTTAATACTTAGTATCCGAGTGTACCTAAGTGTTATTTTGGAAAGTGAATAATATTGCGAATAATAATTTCGTGAAGAAAACTGAACTTTATAATTCAATATTGTTACGTGCCACCCCTTAGTGGCACTTTTGTTAACTGGATTACGGTGGGGGTACAAAGCACAACACCAATTACTGCTTAAAGAAATAATTAACTTTATTGTGGCCAGAAAATTACACTAATCAGCAAATACAAGCAATTAGGAGCCTTACTCCAGTTTCCTCAAGTCTCTTCCTTGAGCGCTCTTGGCCCTTCCACTTGTCAACAGATCACAGAAGTTAATCCGTCCTAATGAGTACGGTGGCCTTGACAAAAACTACCTGCTCCTCTCCTTTATGTTCACCGACCACAATTACTTACGATCACTTGCTGCAGGCTATTTCGCTGTCCACAAGCTGGAGAAACAATGTCACTGGATTTCGTAACCCGCACAACACTTCGTCTCCACACTTCTGTCGCACAAGATAATCGCTCGCACTAGCTCGTAAAACACAACAACAACAACTGCTAGACAGGTCGCACTTATATAGCAGGTCGGTGACTCAATAAATGCTTCTAGATCCATCCAGGGTTCACGGCTTCTCGAGGTTTCCATCGCTGGTCCAGTCACGAATATTCTGGACTACCCCTTTGTCCTAGTAGCCCTGTTGCATAAGGCACACGCAATACAGGAGGCAGGCCACAGCCCAGCCCTGGGGCAGTTGTGACTCATGCGGCGAGTGATGACACAAACTCACAGCCGTAACAATATCAACAAAATTGTAAATTTTAGAGCATTTGCTCATTGATAAGTACAAATGCTATTGAAATCAAACACAAAAATATTGTAAATAGGAGGTTTTGAAACCTCGGGATCGTAGCCTATGGTTGTTTTTATTGATTAGGCTATGTCGCATTATGACCGCGCCCTCATCCCCTAACGTAATTTTAACTCAGCTCATCCCCTTCCACAAGCAAGCCCTAGTTACGCCACTGTCTAGACTACACTTTTACATTTGAAGTAAAATACTGCATGTCTATGAAAAAGGTAAAATTATAGATAGCAATAATAATAATAATAATAATAATAATAATAATAATAATAATAATAATAATAATAATAACAGTAATAATACGCGGAGGCCTTGTGCGGGTCTTTCAAGCTGATGCCCTTGGGCGACCTGCACGTCGTAATGAGGATGAACTGAATAATGAAGTCGTCACAAGCACCCCATCCCCGAGCCAGTGGAATTATTGACAGTACGAACTTGAAATCCCACGAGCCGGCTTGGAACCGAACCCAGCACCCTGCGTATAAAATGCAAGTGGCCTATCCACTGAGCCAAAAAGCCGGACAATGAACTACAAAAGTTAGCCAACCATCAACCATCACAGTGACCCAATAAAACGCAACGAGTACAAGTCTCACCATAGATATGCTTAGCTGCTTGGCCCACCCCATGGCGTAGTAACAAGAATTCTTGACTATCACCACTGAGGTCCGGATTCGATTCCCGGCTCTGCCAAGAAATTTTATTCTGATCTGAGGGCAAAAATGGGGTTTACTCAGCCTCGTGAGACAGAACTGAGAAGATGTGGGTTCGATTCCCACCTCAGTCATCCTAGAATTGGTTTATCGTAGTTTTCTACTTTTACTCCAGGCGAATACCTAAATAAAGGCCACGGCCACCTCCAACCAATAGTCAACGTAATCCCAATTTAAAAAAATTCACACTAATACACCCATTACAATGACACAGGTTTACAGACAAAATCCATACACACCCAAGTATACGGGACTACAGGACCACAATGTCGTTAAGCCCCTAAATGAATCAACAACAGCGTTCTTGCTAACTTCGTGTTCTCCAGGTCAAGTCACGGAGAACCGAGCAATACTGATTCAGGGAACGACGTCACACAACACGGATGCTGCTGACCACAGGTTTAGATGGGAGAAGATCTACGTTCAGTGGCGTAATGCAGTTTATGTTCGACCCTAACTATTATGTGTCAGAAAACTGTATCATAATGATGGTCATTATAACACTATTTTTCATTATGAAACAGTTTCTCCCACCAATCACAGCTCTAGAAACAGTTGTTTGACCAATTAGATAAGGTTAGCATCGCACCTGCGTGGAGTTCCAAGGCCTTCTAAACTGCGTTGCCTAGTGTCATAGTGGGGTAATCGAGATGGCCATGGTCAAATACAAGGCATTCTCTGCGTCTCATGCGCTCTGTTCAGTACATAAAACTGGCGAAATCTCGACAGATATTTATGAATATTTATCTTCGAACATAAAATAGTTAAAATAATTATAGTCGAACATAAACAGTCGTATGCAACTCGTCTATAATGGTAATTAATACACTCGTATGGAAATTATAAAACTCGCATACGCTCGTTTTATAAACATACTCGTGTCTTAATTATAGCCATTATAGGCTCGTTGCATAATGTACTATTTTATAGGTCCTCCTTAACCCGTGGATAAGGGGTTGCACTCGTAATTCAATAATCCACTCCTTAAAACAGAAATCACCACCAACATTATCATTAGAAATTCAAGAATTATATTCGTTGAAGAATGTAAGGTCGCCTCCGTGGTGTAGTGGTCAGCGTGTTATCTGCCACCCCGGAGGTACAAGGTGTGATTCCCGGCTCTGCCACGAAATTTGAATAGTGGTATGAGGACTGGAACGGGGTCTACTCAGGCTCGGGTAGTCCAAATGAGGAGAGGGGGTTCGATTCCCACCTCAGCCATCCTCGAAGTGGTTTTCCGTGGTTTCCCACTTCGTCTCCAGGCAAATGCCGGGATTGTACTGCACCATTATTCATAAAAGGGCTTAAGTACAGACATGGTTACAGTATTTTGGGAACACCCTGTAACTTCCTAACTAGCCTCTGAAGTCGATCATAACAGCTGGTCTGCAGCAAGAAAAAGCCATGCTATCATGAACGAGATCGGCAGAGCTCGTGTTTCCGACGAGAAACCCGAAGGTCATCGATAATAACCATGTTGACTGTGTCTAACACCATATCGATCGATTCACCTGAGAGTGATTAATACAAATTAATGCATATTTAGCGCTTTATGTAAGCAGATACATGTGTCTATATGTATATTTCCATGGCAGAAAGCCATTATTAAGAAAGCAATTATTAAGAAAGCCATTATTAAGAAAGTATGAAGAACAGAAGATGATATGTTAACTCACTGCTGATTACGTTTCGACTGCGATATATTTCGTATCGAGTCATGACGTGTGAAGGAGTGGGGGGGAGCAGATGTGAGACTCAGGCGACCTCGTGCAGAGCGCAATGTGTATAGAACTTGACAGCGCAGAGGGTTGAGCTGGAAATCGGTGAAAGTAAAATCGCCAGCTAACGGGAGTTTTAAAAACGTGTGACCGTGCTGAAGTGTATTCTAGTTCGTTAAGTATTCTACGTGAAGTAGAAACGTGTTTAATAGGGCTCAGACATGGTCTTAAACATGTAATAATTTACCTCTGCGACTGTGTGTCTACAGCAACTAACGGGCCATGCGGATGGATACTTTTATAATCACGACAGCGAGCTCAGCCGTGATGTGTCACGAAACTCTGCATATAAACCGTCGTGGAAATGCAGCCTAGATTTGATTCACTCTTCACAGTGATTATACCTTTTGAAAAGAGTACATTCTCAAGCAAGGCGTCAGGGGGAAGGGACAATATGAAGCTTATATCCACTACGATGGTAGGCTAAATTGATTTAAGAATACTGCATTAGCAGGGTGCAGCGGGGACTTGTCGAAGGCAACTTTCATTTAGCATGAAGTGTGCACGCGACTCTCGTGTCGAGAGGGCCGCGTCGACCCTCGTGAACTTGTTCACACGCGCGTTCTCATATTGGAACTTGTTAGTGACGGTTCGAGTTCACCTTCGCGTCGTGACGAGTTGATAAACTGTGTGCGGTCCATCCGTTGGTGTTCGAATATGTATGGGAAGATATCGCCAGGATATGTTGGAACTATTTCGACCGACCGGGTGTTGTTCGAGCCTGGGAGGACTTTGGTTCGCTCTATGGAAACCCAGTTGAAGTCCAGCATATTTTCTGTTGGTCCGGAGCTGATTATGGCCAACGATATCCTTTTTTTTCCTCATCTAGATTCGCCAAAGGTACTGATCACTTCAACTTGTTACAGTAGTGTAGCGTGGACATTTATAAATACCACTTTGCCATATTTGATTTTGTAGTTTAAATGGTTCAGTAGAAAGTGCAGGTTCGATGTTCATTTCGAAACTGACCTTCTATGATGCCAGGATTTTGACTCATAAAAATGAGTGCATCCTTTGTGTAATTTTGATGAATAAATTAATAATTTCAGTAGTATTTTACAGTATTTAAACTAATATGCTCATTCTTATTTGTCGAGAAGCAAAAGTAGGAAGAAGATTTACAGTTTTTCTTGTGTAAGAACATTATAGTAACGCAACTTTCTTTTGAGAACGTTGGTTGAGTTTTCATATTCTAGTGCATTGTTCTTTAAGCACTTTCGCTTGGATTATCGTATTCTTTAGAGGGGAGTTTTCCTTTTCGTATTTTGATTAAGATATTAGGAAGTTTTCGGACCCAGTTATTCTAAATGTTACTTCGAGTCCTTGGACTATATTTTCTTCAGTTTTTTTAATAACAGATTTAACTTGTGTTTTCTGAGCGTGATTTTCGAAATGGATTGCCTAATGGGTCATTAGTCGCTTAGCCTTTGTTGCTAACCTAGATCCATGCTGTAGGTCTAATCCATCGACATTTTCGCGTTCGGGAAATTCAGGGAGGATCTTATTTTGAGATTGAATTTATCTTTATTGATCACTTTACAACCTCAGTTTGTGTGGTTGGGCAGCGTTATATACAGTTTATATATTAAACCCTTTGGAAAATAGCATGTAGACAAGATTCAAAATTTCGGGGTCGTAATGGATTCTTGTGAATGTGATTTAGAGGTTTTGCTATCAACATAACTTCCAAGGTTCATAAGGTTAACTTATTATTATTATAAAGCCAAGAAAAACAACAGGATCTACTAACAAAATGAAATTTATTAACTGAATCAAACATAAAAAAAGAAATCTATAACCACCCTTTTATTGTTCACTCGCGTGAACAGATCTAACACTGACCATCCTGACGTACCATGACGACATGGCATGACAGCTGTCAACAAGCATTGTGACTGAAATGTCACTTAAATCAGAGTAACAAAAGAAAAACGGATCACAAGATCCAAATATAACAAACAAATAAAATAGTACAAAAATTTAATATTTATGAGCGACACGGGTTTTAAGACTAGTTCAAGTAATGAGCATTTTGACGGGCGCTCGTTTCCGACCAAAACAGTTGGTTCGGGAACGGACTCCGTACTGCGAAGGACGAATTACGGAAATGTGGGAACAACAATTACATATTTATATACACTACTGACATGCTCTAACCTTATATTACCACAACCAAATACACGTGTGTATTATTTAAAATAAGGGCTGCGGAATTACCGACTTATACCTTAAACACTAGGATAGCATAACATGACATGAACAAGTTTGGCCGGTTGCCAAATTATATTTATATGAATACAATGGCCTTGAAAATAAGAGCCAACAACAACAAAATACAACTTTTAATTTTCACGCCGGAAAGTTTGGCGTTTTAAAACAATGAACAAATAAGTCGTAGTAATGATAAAAGAAACTTGGATCGACAACATGGCAACTTCCCAAATTAAACCAAATAAAATAACCTTAACTCATTAGGCTTTAAAGCAAACATAACGTGTCATAACGAGCTGGAGACAACCGGGCCTGTTATCGCATCACCGAGAGAGTGGCTGATTTCTTCCCCCAAGTAGTAATTAGTGCCATGCTAAATATAGATTCTGGCCCATAGCCAGCGTACAGCACCTTTGCTAATCGCCACCTGTTAAACGCGTACAAATAAATAACACATTATCTCAAAACATCCTCTCAGGGATTTTTAAGAATACATTCCCAGGTCAAACTTATCCCCACGGATAACTAGTTTGCCGGAATGATATCGCAGTCATGGACAGGCTTTACCTCTCCTCATCATCATCACTTACACCCAAAAACACGTGGCACATTTCTCGAAGATCACGTCGTAGCATTAATCAGCACACCTCTCAGATAATGACACACAACATGTCCAAATGACAATAAAGAATAAATAACAGGATCAGTCCTAGCCCGAGTTATCAAAGCAACAAAATGCAAATATTCCCCCCACGTAGTAATTAGTTTAACATATCATTAAATCAGTCCATTTATCATTGTCGTTCCTAGGTTCTCATTCATGGCTACACTTTTTATAGATACGTTAATCGATGCGGCCGTTTCGCAATAAGAATTACGTATACATAAGGAAAACATTTATATTACAAAATTTACTGTACAACATAATTGTCACGCAATGCCAAAATTTACTACACGCATGTCAGTTAAGAAATCAAACCCTGAAATTTAAATTAAATCACACAAATAAAATCTATACAAAGTTCCACACATCTCTCGCGATTCCCCTCGTCCAAAATCAATAAATCAATTTTTTAATACTCATCACTTAAACTGCTTTCCAGAGGCCTCCCGCCTCGTCAATTCCCATCATTAGGCCGTTAGCCCATAACACTGATGGTAATGGAGGATGAAGCTTGCTGTCTTCTCTCCATGGTCGACATTTTGCTGCTGTTAAAACACAATTAAATCAAAGTTTTTAAACTGTTCTATCTGCGTTCTAAGTATTTTATTTCCTCAGATCGTCCTATGCAGAATCGTCGACTTTCCCTATTCTATGGCTAATTGCCATCTCACAATTTATGAAAATTTCCAACTTCGTTGCCGACACACAACTATAATTTTAAAACCATATCGTCTTAAGGACGTCTTAAAATGACTGTCGAAGAATAATTAGGAGTGCCCCGGTTCATCTCAGACATTTGTATATATACCGAAAGCCTAAAGTTTCAATGGTGGGAGTAAAACAGCTCCTCAATATTTTAAATAATGGGCCTATAATTATGTGTGACCTCTCAAAATTCTTGTATTTTCTCACAGGTCGCGAATCTGCCGTCGAACAAGCAAACCGATCGCTAGATCTTTTTATATCCGATTGCCGCGCAAAACACACTGACGCTATGTTCTGGCGTCATGTTTTCTTATTGGTCAGATAAGTTGGCGTTGGAGCTCTGACCTTACAAATCCCGCCCTTATTTTCACGTCACGACACTTGTCCTCTCTCTCACTCCTTGCCTTGTACGCAGCATTTTGGCCTTTTATGGTCACGTACGCTACAGCGTCATATCTGATTTTCTCAGAAATCCAAGAATAACATTGGTTGTGAAACTATTGGTCATTTCCAGCCAGCACGTAGCATGTCTTACCAAGTCCAGATTTCTTGCTACATCAATATTACTCAAATATCCAGCATATCATGTATTTAGTATTTCCATTGTTTTTATTAATATGAAACATTATTATTGGACACAATGATAAGGGTTCATCTGACCCCTAGTTGATGAAATTCGAACTCAAATGAAGTCGAATTTCACATCCCCTACTTTTCTGGCTCAAATTTGAAGTTGCTGGTCCCCTCAAAATATAATGACTGTCCGCCTCTGTCTGTTTCAGTAGCCGTCTCGTTCCAAACTCATTAGGAAATTCCTGTATACTTATGCCCTCCGGCCTCTTTCCTTGCTACTCGTCTCCCCTCTCACTCTTTCAAAACATCAACATATTCATTAACGACTTCCGCCTGAACTTGTAAACACGTCAGAGCTGTCTTTTGAGCGCTTTCACCACTCGATTACCCCCGTATCTTTTGTTGTATGTTATCACGCGAATGTTTAATTTGCTGCAGTAACATTATTTCTCGGTTCGTATGGCTCTCTCTGATGATACAATTTTATATGTGAACTATTATACACTGCCATGTTTCCTGTGCTCACCTCTCGGACTCTGTAGGCGTTGTTACCTAAGTTCGTAACCCCTAGTTGAACTTCCTTAAGCCGCTCCTGTCTTTTCTCCATTTTACCGTGATGTCATCTCCTTCTTCTCCTCCGCGTTGCCATCTTCTTCCTTCTCCCTTCTTCTTCTCCGATTCCCGTACAATAACTTTTTTTTTTACCATATTTCGAGACCCTTGCCTGACACGGCCTGCGAATCTCTCCTGCTATTCTTCTGTTTCCTATTGTCGGCTGCTCTATTTTCTTCTTCTCCATGCAGCTCCTCCAAATATCTCTGGGTTTCTACATGCATGGCCTCCAACATTTGATGTGTTCCGTTTTCCTCTTCGTGGTTGTCGGGATTCTTCCGCCGATCTATCGCTCTTTCCCATTTATCCTTATTATTTCCTTCCATGTTACGTGGCTCCTCCAGGTACTGTTGCGGGTCAGCGTGTCTCTCGTTCCAATTTCTCTGATCATCCCTTGGATCCGATTGCTCGTTAAACCGCTGGTTATTTTGTGCGTTATATTGTTGATTGTAACGCCTATTGTCTCTGGGCCTATATTGTTGATTATAGTGTCCTCCACGCCATCCCTGATTATAAGGTGCGTTATTATTATTATTCCTATTGTATGACGTTTGGTATCTCCTATTATCTCGCCACTGCTGATTGTTTGTGTTCCGGTAGCGGTTAGTTTCTTCCTGATTGTTATGGTTTCTGTCCCTATTTTCGTATCTCGGTTGAGATCTCGGCTCATATTCTTCGGTGCTCTGCCGTCTTTGGTTATCCCCAGTGTTTGTAGCTTGCGACCTCGTGTTTTTGTTCGGTGTCTTGACTACTTCGACTGCATTAACTAACTCTATCTGTCTCTTCTCTCTCGGGTTGATGTAATTAGTGGTTTCATCTATCTTCCTTAATACCTCTTCTGCCTGGACCACGGTCGTAATATTTGCCGCCACCAAGAATTGCTGAACGCTAATAGGCATCTGCTTTCCTATCGTAGTTATTAGCTCCATTTCGCTCGGGGGATTATCAAGATCCTGCAATTTGACAAGTTGCATGGCGAAAAAATCTGCATATTTCGTCTGATGCGTGGAATGGTATTTGCGCGAGTATAAGTCCATTCGCAAGCTTTGTTGATACGACCCACTCCAGTATTTGCTTAGGAAGGCCTTGTGGAAACCTTCCATTGATTTAAATGTGTTCTTAAATCCAAGATACCAGGTAAGTGCTGAGCCCGCCAAAAATTTTTCAACCATTCTTAATTGTCGCGTTGAGCTAACATTTTGGTCCGAAAAATATTCTGTCAGTTCCCTTAAGAAAGCTTTAGGTGTCCCTCCGCTCTCTGGTAAAAACTTATTCGGTTTAAATTCGTTTCCACGGATGACTTGTATAACTTGCGTGGGAAGTTGTGTGTTTTGAGGTGTCGAGCTACGACCCTCATAATTCTGGAATGCTTGCGTGTCTACCGTTCTTGGACTTTGCCCAAGCTCGTGGCTGTCTATTGTGTGCTCTCTTTCCGCATTCTCCCCTTTCCCCTTTTCCATTAGTGTCGCAAACATCGTATTATGTCCAAGTGACTGCAACTCCGATTTTATCATGCGGTCCTCTTGAATTTGAAATCTTAACTTCATATTTTCTTCTAACGCCTGTATTTTCGCGTTATTTTCCCCTAGCTTCTTGCTTACTGCGAGCCGTTCATCTTTCGAATCAGCGCTCATCTTGGTCCAATCTTTCCTAATAGTATCCTTCAATTTAACAAAGCGTTTTTCGACTTCCTGTTGATTAGCCTCCTGATTATCTTCAAGTTTATCTATCCTTTCTCCCAGAGAAATGTTGTTCTGTTCTAATGTTTGTTTAATTTCTTCCTGGTCAATTTCTAACTTTTTCCATTTCTTAATTGATTGTATTTCTAATTTGTTGAGTTCCGTCACTAAGCCCGTGATATTGTTATCTACTGTAATTATCTGATCTTGCATACCCTGTGTCCCTCGTTCGATATTCTCAAACCTTTTTTCTAAGTTTGTGTGTGCTTCTTTGATTTCAGATGAGCTGGTCAAACACGCTTGCTCGATTTGTGCTAGTTTTGCCATAACAGTCTCATCCATTCCTTTTATTTCCTTTTTAAACGAATCTTCGATACCTTTTATTATTCCTAATTGTTTGGTATTGTTAGTGCTAACGTCCTTTGCTAATTGGATTAGCTGTTCTTTTGTGTGCTCTTTGATTTCTACCGTTAGCGCAGCTAGATTTTGAGTGTTCCTTTCGTCTTGTGCGTTTAACATTTCATTGTTTTTCTCAGACTGCCTATGTAATTGTTCACTAACCAGAATGTTTTGTGTAGCGATTTTCTGATTTATATTCTCGTTAACTTCAGATAGTTTTGTGTTTAACTGTGTCTGTATTTCTTCCGATTGTTTATTTATAGCAGCTAACTGTGTCTGCATTTCTACACTATTTGCCGCTAACTGTGTCTGCGTTTCTTCACTATTTGCCGCTAACTGTATCTGCATTTCTACATTATTTGCCGCCAACTGTGTCTGCGTTTCTTCACTATTCGCCGCTAACTGTGTCTGTATTTCATTGGTTATGTCCTTTCTCATCTCACTAAGTTGTTCTCGCGTACGAGCGGATGCTAATTCAATCACTTCGCGGATTTCTCCCAGAGTTGCCATCACAACAATAATATATTTGAGACATAGGGAAATGACATAAGGGCGGAGCCCTGGATACGCGCGCTCACATATATTAAATATACACACATTAACCCTTTACATACTCAGTTCATTTACTTTAAATTACTCCCACAAACTATAGCATCACTGAGTATAATTTATTTATTATTCCATTTAATTTTAACCCTTTGATTCAGTTATAATCTTCCTGACCTTACTTCACTTACAAATTTTAACCAATTAATAGAGTATTAATTAGTTTTTAAGGTCTAACCTTCCTGTCAAATAATTCTTTGAGTTTGGCTTTTCTACACAAAGCTAATTTAATTTTATTGGGCGCCTGGAACAGTTTGTTCTAATTTTAATCAAAGTTCAAACACTTAACTTGTTCCACATTTACTTTATTGCAAACTCCATGACTTTATATTTTCAAACATTTGGCGGTATTATCTTCGCCTAACTTACGTTAATAAACTTATCACATGCCGGTGATCTATTTTTTTTACTCTAAAACACAAATGCCACACGTTCGGAAGCCAAAGTAACTCTTATAAACCCTTTGGAAAATAGCATGTAGACAAGATTCAAAATTTCGGGGTCGTAATGGATTCTTGTGAATGTGATTTAGAGGTTTTGCTATCAACATAACTTCCAAGGTTCATAAGGTTAACTTATTATTATTATAAAGCCAAGAAAAACAACAGGATCTACTAACAAAATGAAATTTATTAACTGAATCAAACATAAAAAAAGAAATCTATAACCACCCTTTTATTGTTCACTCGCGTGAACAGATCTAACACTGACCATCCTGACGTACCATGACGACATGGCATGACAGCTGTCAACAAGCATTGTGACTGAAATGTCACTTAAATCAGAGTAACAAAAGAAAAACGGATCACAAGATCCAAATATAACAAACAAATAAAATAGTACAAAAATTTAATATTTATGAGCGACACGGGTTTTAAGACTAGTTCAAGTAATGAGCATTTTGACGGGCGCTCGTTTCCGACCAAAACAGTTGGTTCGGGAACGGACTCCGTACTGCGAAGGACGAATTACGGAAATGTGGGAACAACAATTACATATTTATATACACTACTGACATGCTCTAACCTTATATTACCACAACCAAATACACGTGTGTATTATTTAAAATAAGGGCTGCGGAATTACCGACTTATACCTTAAACACTAGGATAGCATAACATGACATGAACAAGTTTGGCCGGTTGCCAAATTATATTTATATGAATACAATGGCCTTGAAAATAAGAGCCAACAACAACAAAATACAACTTTTAATTTTCACGCCGGAAAGTTTGGCGTTTTAAAACAATGAACAAATAAGTCGTAGTAATGATAAAAGAAACTTGGATCGACAACATGGCAACTTCCCAAATTAAACCAAATAAAATAACCTTAACTCATTAGGCTTTAAAGCAAACATAACGTGTCATAACGAGCTGGAGACAACCGGGCCTGTTATCGCATCACCGAGAGAGTGGCTGATTTCTTCCCCCAAGTAGTAATTAGTGCCATGCTAAATATAGATTCTGGCCCATAGCCAGCGTACAGCACCTTTGCTAATCGCCACCTGTTAAACGCGTACAAATAAATAACACATTATCTCAAAACATCCTCTCAGGGATTTTTAAGAATACATTCCCAGGTCAAACTTATCCCCACGGATAACTAGTTTGCCGGAATGATATCGCAGTCATGGACAGGCTTTACCTCTCCTCATCATCATCACTTACACCCAAAAACACGTGGCACATTTCTCGAAGATCACGTCGTAGCATTAATCAGCACACCTCTCAGATAATGACACACAACATGTCCAAATGACAATAAAGAATAAATAACAGGATCAGTCCTAGCCCGAGTTATCAAAGCAACAAAATGCAAATATTCCCCCCACGTAGTAATTAGTTTAACATATCATTAAATCAGTCCATTTATCATTGTCGTTCCTAGGTTCTCATTCATGGCTACACTTTTTATAGATACGTTAATCGATGCGGCCGTTTCGCAATAAGAATTACGTATACATAAGGAAAACATTTATATTACAAAATTTACTGTACAACATAATTGTCACGCAATGCCAAAATTTACTACACGCATGTCAGTTAAGAAATCAAACCCTGAAATTTAAATTAAATCACACAAATAAAATCTATACAAAGTTCCACACATCTCTCGCGATTCCCCTCGTCCAAAATCAATAAATCAATTTTTTAATACTCATCACTTAAACTGCTTTCCAGAGGCCTCCCGCCTCGTCAATTCCCATCATTAGGCCGTTAGCCCATAACACTGATGGTAATGGAGGATGAAGCTTGCTGTCTTCTCTCCATGGTCGACATTTTGCTGCTGTTAAAACACAATTAAATCAAAGTTTTTAAACTGTTCTATCTGCGTTCTAAGTATTTTATTTCCTCAGATCGTCCTATGCAGAATCGTCGACTTTCCCTATTCTATGGCTAATTGCCATCTCACAATTTATGAAAATTTCCAACTTCGTTGCCGACACACAACTATAATTTTAAAACCATATCGTCTTAAGGACGTCTTAAAATGACTGTCGAAGAATAATTAGGAGTGCCCCGGTTCATCTCAGACATTTGTATATATACCGAAAGCCTAAAGTTTCAATGGTGGGAGTAAAACAGCTCCTCAATATTTTAAATAATGGGCCTATAATTATGTGTGACCTCTCAAAATTCTTGTATTTTCTCACAGGTCGCGAATCTGCCGTCGAACAAGCAAACCGATCGCTAGATCTTTTTATATCCGATTGCCGCGCAAAACACACTGACGCTATGTTCTGGCGTCATGTTTTCTTATTGGTCAGATAAGTTGGCGTTGGAGCTCTGACCTTACAAATCCCGCCCTTATTTTCACGTCACGACACTTGTCCTCTCTCTCACTCCTTGCCTTGTACGCAGCATTTTGGCCTTTTATGGTCACGTACGCCACAGCGTCATATCTGATTTTCTCAGAAATCCAAGAATAACATTGGTTGTGAAACTATTGGTCATTTCCAGCCAGCACGTAGCATGTCTTACCAAGTCCAGATTTCTTGCTACATCAATATTACTCAAATATCCAGCATATCATGTATTTAGTATTTCCATTGTTTTTATTAATATGAAACATTATTATTGGACACAATGATAAGGGTTCAATATATTTTTTTTTTGATGTTAACACTGGATTAAATTGATATCATTGCCTTTAGTGCAATAGTTTTTCTTTAGTAAGAGGGTATTTGAACGACATCCAAATTTGCGAGGATAATCCCAGGGACGACTTACTATAAGTCATACGTTTAAGAATTATGGATCATGTAATAAATCAATGTAAGGCAAGTTTTTAAAGTTAGGTGGAATATTTCTGAAATCCACTGGGTTTTGTTGGTAATCTGTTACGGGATCATATTTTTCGAGTTCAGGATTTTTACCATAAACAGCTGATTTGCATAATTGTGGATTTATAACAGTAAGGCTCCTATTATAGGTGCATATTGGTCTTTAGAGAGGCATATACTATGAGTAATGTCTTTGTGTTTAAGTATATTGATGCTATGCTTTGTAAAGCATATTTTTCTTGTTGAGGATTGAGCCAGTTGTGCCAATCAGGATTAGATTGATTGTGGTTTTAACCCAGAGAGGTGTTGTTTTAACCTAGTATGGTTAATATTTGGTCATTGTTAACTTTATCGCTGTTATCGTGAAAATGCCTGTGTGAAGATTAATATTTTTCCGAGCAGTATTATTGGGAATCTTGAGTGGATATTCGGTTAAATATTTCCAGTAAAACTAATATAACAATTTTGTCATAAGATGTATGTTTAAAAAGGAAACCGATAACTATTTAAGACTGACTTTACAATTAATTTTTGCTTAGCTTAACTGTTCGGCAGAATTTCCCTAAAACAAGAATTGAAATAATATTAAACAGAAAGGAATGTCGTGACTTCAAGTCAGTAGGAAGAGAATAATTGAAATTATTCTGGAATTTTGTGTAAATTATATTCTGTAAATAGGCCATATGAATTTCTTCATTCAATAACAAGAACATATAAAGTTACTGAAGATGTCGTGTAGGATTAGTAATTATAACCAGGATATTTTTGTATAAGATGTTATTTCCGTTAAGGAACCGAAATTAATTTAATGTATTCAAGTCTTATAATATTTCTCTTTTTGTGAATGTTTACCCTATGGGATTGATCATCATTGTTATTATTAATATGCCTTATATTTTAATCAGCTAAAAGTTAGTTGTGATAATGGGTAATATATATTTTTTTTTTCTGGAAGATAATCCAATATAATCAATGAGATTTTTTTTTTTTTTGATTGGTCGTGGTATCGACGAAATTGATATTCTTCTGTCTTGTTTATTCTTACAATAAATCACTTTACTACTTGGTTTTAATTATTGCGTGATGCTTTATAGAGGTGATGGAAGGGTGTATTAAGGGGGCCATCGCTAGGTATTTTAGTGTTTACCACACCTTTGAGATTCTTTCTTCCTCTTGAAGAATTCTCGTGTTTTGAGCTAGTTTTTTTTTTCTTTTTCTGAGCCTTGGTCAGTCTTAATACATCCTGTTAGGTATTCGAGTGGCCCTATTATCCCTGTGTCTGTTGGTAGAACTTGGGGGGTCTTTAGAGCCGGGGCATTTTCAGGTTCTACGATCCAGCTGCTATCCAGGGATTCAACAGGTATTGGTAGGTAAAAGGGTACAGTACCTAACGTAAGGCCACGGCCGCCGCCTTCCCTCTTCCTTGCCTATCCCTCCCATTCTTCCCATCCCGTCTCATCCCTCATGAGGCCCCCTGTTCGCTTTGCAGGTGAGGCCGCCTGGGCGAGGCGCTAGACCCGCCTCCCCAGTTGTATCCCCGGTCCGATGCCAATCTCCAGGACACTGCCCGTAGAGGCGGTGGGAAAAGCCTACCTGGAGGGTAAACTGACTACGAAAAAAGCGCAGAATAAAAGAAGATGTTGGAAACGTAAAACGTAAACTGAAGTATGTTGTTGTTAATTTATTTGAGGGGCTTGGGACATCTTGGTCATCAGCCCCGTGAAGTTGGATGTGTTGAATGTGTCTAATAACCTGTATTTATGTGGTGGCTGTAATAGTGTGTGTAGCTGTATTAGGGTCAGGGACAGGGATGGGGTAGGTGCCACGGGACTTGAAATAAGGTACTATACCGATATTTGCATGGAGGGAGTGTGGAAACACCCGGGAGGGAACCACACTCAGAATAGCTGCTGTCAGCGCCGGCATTCGAACTTACGATCTCTGGACATGCTGCAGCTGCCCGCGCGGCCGTGGCGCACGATTTGGCGAGCACGGCTATGCCACGGGACAAGACTGAAGTAGAGGGTGTAACAGTAACGATTAGGGTCTAGGATTGGCCCGACGTTTGTCTGGAGGGAGTGTGTTGTAGATAAATCACACTCAGGATGCCCACCTTCACCGTCATTAAAATAATGACACGCCAGTCGATGCCTTTTACTGAGAGCTCTCTGGCTGGATTTCCAGCTGCCCCGTGCAGTCATTGTGTGCGACTTGACGTGCTATGGTGCGGGATGATGAAAAGTACGTAGGCCTACGTAGGAGAACAACATTTTTCTTTTCTGAGTGCATCCCCATATCTCAGGATTTTAAGAAAAATTTACGTTAACGAGACTTTTAAAATAATGACACGCCAGTCGATGCCTTTTTCTGAGAGCTCTCTGCACAATACCCACCTTAGCTGATAATGACAGAGATCTTTCTGTAGATCATTACTGAGAGTTGTATTGTTATGAACTCTTAACGCTGTGCTCTGTCTGCTTGTAAAGGTTTCACAAACAGTACCAAGATTTCATGTTCGTCAAACTGAGAACTTCGTCGTATCGGTGCTTCATATTGCCACATTGGAGACTTATACGATGGTAGCCCTAAATGTGTATCAATTCCTCACTACACGAAATACCACGTATTATTACCATAAATGATCGAAGCTTAAATAAACCTAAATTGCAGACTGCATGAAATAAGCATAACATCAATTAAAAATGAACGATTTTCTACTTTATTAATTATGCAACTGTCAAATATTTTGCTTAAGACCATTGTTTTTTCTCAGTACAAATCATATTCATCACCGTAATTCATAAAAGGCCACGGCTTACTTATTGTACATCACATTAGTCTGAACCAAGAGGTTGCAGTGGTGGCTGCTATGTCACTGCCAATAGGAGCTCCAAATAGGAGCAAGTGACATACCTGGGGCCACTAGCGGGATGTTGGGCAGAAAGTCAGCTGAATTGTGAACATTATTACACTTACACATCCAAATCTAGTGTGTATCGACCACCTCTTGGTTTAACGGCTAGTGTTCCTTGCTGTCGCCCCTTAGGTCTGGGTTTGATTCCCGGCTCTGCCAAGAAATGTAACTCTGTTCTGAGGGCTGGAACAGGGTACACTCAGCCTCGTGAGGAAAGACTGACAAGAAGCGGGTTCGATTCCTACCTCAGCCATCCTGGAAGTGGTTTTCTGTGGTTTCCTCACTTTTACTCCAGGCAAATGCTGGGATGTTACCTACGGCCGGTATTACACTATCAAAGAAGTTTGTCAAAGAATTTTTATTTTTTGAAACTGAACTTTTATAAAAGTTATACAAAGCAATACTCACACCATTACACTACATCAAATATAAACTAAACGTCTATGGGTTAAATCATGGGTCGGTCACGTGACAAGAAAGATATTTATACGAGTAAAATCTTGGTGTCGCCTCCGGGGTGTAGTGGTCAGCGTGCTTAGCTTCCACCCCGGAGGTCCGAGGTTCGATTCCTGGCTCTGCCACGAAATTTGAACAGTGGTATTCCTGGAACGGGGTCTACTCAGCCTCGGATGGTCGAAATGAGTAGAGGGGGTTTGATTTCCACCCCAGCCATCCTCGAAGTGGTTTTCCGTGGTTTCCCACTTTGCCTCCAGGCAAGTGTCGGGATTGTACCTAACGTAAGGCCACGGCTGCCTCCTTCCCTCATCCTTGCATATCCCTCCCAATCTTCCCTTCCCATCCCTCATAAGGCCCCTGTTCGCTTTTCAGGTGAGGCCACCTGTGCGAGGTTCTCGTTCCGCCTCCCCAGTTGTATCCCTCAACCCCGCAGTTTCAAGCTCCAGGACACTGCCCCTGGAGGTGGTAAAGGTGTTAGTTAGTTATTGTTTTTTTTTAAGGGCGGAACTACGAGGTCGTCTGCCCCTGCGGTAGAGGTGGGACCCCTCGCAGAGTCCGAGGGAAAAGCCAACCCTGGAGGGTAAACCGACTAAAAAAATTATGATGAAATGTGACAAGGCACGGCGTTCTTAAGTTAACAGGCGGGAGCGGTACCCCACTCTGCCACCGGTGAGTGACGTCAGGGGTCTCAGCTGGACGGCCGACAGCGCGCTAGTCATAGGGCAGAGAGGTGCATTCATGTAATTAAATCGGTTTTGTTTACAGAAGAAATTGGGATGGACTTCCGAATTTCACCACAGTCCTACCTTAGTGATCGATGATTTGTTTGAGACGTTTTCCGCTGTCACTACGGGCGATTAAAGCAAATGGCTGCGTTACAAGTCAGCCCAGAGCGGTATACAAAAGGAGCATGCTGGAAACTGTTTGATTGCATTACAAGTAGGCGGTTTTTGTATCTTCTACAGAACACAATAATTAGTTGAATATATTTAAGTGAGCATATCATATCTGTTTATGTACTTTAACAAACAAGCAGATATTTTATTACTCATCGGTTTTGTCCAACCACTAATGAATGTCACTTGACAGCATACAGGTAACATTATGGGGAAAGGAATTTGCATCCCTTCCTGAAGCTTTCAAGCAGAACAATGACATCCTCAAACAGCTTGGCGTCACCGATAACAAAGTACAAGGAATCTGCTTACGTGTACTAAAAGATTCTCTTCACATACGTTACTTCCTAACTATATTCTGGCAGGAAGAAACCCGGGAAACTGGAGCTGGAGATGATTATAGTGATGATGAGAGCGAATTATTAAAGACTAGCTGTTTTTATTTTCTTACAATACAAAATGTTTGACATTTTCGTCATTAAAATGCCTGCTTGAAGAAAACTCGACTCATCACTCTCCTTTTTAGTGTTCTTGATTACACTGGAGGAAACGTACTAATCGAAATAAAGTAAATTTCAGAATATGGCTCCACACACACACGCCCGTGCGAAAATAATAATGTTTATCTAATAAATCTGCACAGAATATTCATTTTATGTCTACTCTGTGTTTTAATCGCTTTAAAGTGTTCAATTTTCTTTTTCTTTTCGGTGCCTTTTCTAAAGAAACTTTATCACATCTTGCTTTCTTGTAATTAGACAGGATAATGTTACAAAGTATACAAATAATACGATCAGTAATTTTCATAATCGGAGTACCACACACACATGTACGCTCCAACATTTGTCTCAGGTCCACGTCTTCGTTGACAACAAGTTTGATTAAAGAACGTAAAATTGAATAATGCCTTTTACATCGCTTTAAAAACTTCGTTTCGTATTTCCTCGATACCATAACTTGCATCGAACGAAATGCATATTTTCCTATGCTGATTACTGTACTTGATGGTACAGTCAAACCACCCCTGTTTATCTCCTCAAAGTAAGTATCCTCCCTATTTTCACCAATTATGAGATCTCTGCAGATTTTGCATTCTATTTTGGCCGCTGTCTTAAAACTTGCGTAGCCACACACAAATAGCAGAGCAGAAGAGTCAACATCACTGTTTACCATACATTCCTGAATTATCGATGGTATGTCGTCACGAAGAATACAATCCAGTTCGTCTTCGGTTTTAATTTCTCCATCACACACTTTTAAATTGTCCACATTGGAAGCAATTTGGCCGTAACGAGCAGATCTGATTCCTAAAACACTTTTTGCTCTGATCTTTCTTTCCGAGTCCATTATTTCCCTGACACTAACGGAGTAGTTTCCATCGCTCATTTGACGGTATACACTGAAGCGTTTTTCAAGTCTATCGGTTTGAAGTTTCCCTGGTAGGACATATTCCACTGAGAGGTGCAGCAACGCGAATCTTATGATTGAGATTAGTGTCTTTGTTGTATGGATCAATGCTTTTCCTGTGTCATTGCTTAGACTGCCACCATGATATTGTTGTCCTATTTTCAGCCAGGTATTGACCCATAAAACAAATCTCTCTAAGAACACGAATCTTTGGTCATTTAGTGACGTAAAAGGCACCCCCATCATATTATTTCTACAAACGCCACTTATTTTACTCTTTGTATTTACGATTTCCCACCATTTCCAAATTATTGTAATGAAAGCTGCAGTCTCATTAAACCCTTTAGCAGCAAGTGCTGCGCGTGTACTTTCATGGAAAACGTTTACGACCAACATAACATTCTGCCTTTCCAAGTTGGTAGGATATAAAGTTCTGTAATTTAGTTTAAAGGCCTTCTTCAGAATGTAGTTTGATTCTTCTCTGTACACGGAGCGCAGGTCACTAAATTGTGCTCTCAGAGGTGATTTCTCTTCATTACTATCCTGTACGTCAAATGGTGGAAATATGAAGGTGTTGGAGCTGTCTTTCTGATTAAGCCAGTTATTTCTAATATTTTTAAACAGATGTACGGTATCATACATATAGTACACGGGGTGATCAATATCTGTCAATGAAAGAAGAGAACTATCTTCTGAGTCCCTACTTAGAATTGAAAACATATTCTGGTTCAGTCTATTGTTGTCTGAAATTACACAGAGGACTTTGAAACCACACTCCTCTAGCAAAGCAATATACTCTTTTGTCATACCCGCGAGTTCCTGTCCAGAGAGATGTTTCACCGGATTCAAGGAAATTACACGTTCTAAAGACGAAAAAGCTCCAGTTATCATGAACACTTGCACAGTTTTTGCTTCACTTAACTGTTCTTGGTTTTCAGCAAATCCAGTTATGTTTCCCGACCTGTAGGAAATTTCTTCTTTAACATATATTTCATCAAGTTGCAAAATTACCCACATATCATCACACTTTTCAGTGGTTTTTTTTTCAAGAAATGAACGTTTTCGTTAAAATTACCCGGAGCTACATTTAGGGAAGAAGTCAATCTTTGTAAATGTTTAGAATGAGGAAGGGATAGAAATTTGTTCTGCCTGATAGTATCATAACACTTCGCGGATTGCATGTACAATATGTAAGAGCAAAGTATCATGTTGGGAGAATACCTTTTTTTGTTCTTAAATATGAGAGAGAATTGCTCGGATAAAAAATTAACTTGCTGAGAAATTCCCTCTTCTCCACTATCCAATAAAGTTTCTTGAATGACATCCAGCAATTTTAAGACATTGGCCACGTAATTTTCCAAGTTGGTTTGGAATCTCTTCTCAGTAAAATACTGTAACAAACTGAACAGTGTTCTCCAACTCTTCACAGCTGTTTCACTTCCCAACACTGAAGAAAGTTCTGTAGAAGACAATTGCAAATTGTTATAGAAAGCCGAAACAAGTAAATGATTATCTACATTAATATAAAAATCAAAAGTCATAGACTCAAAATTGATTCTATATAAAACCACTCTATCGTCAAAAATATTGAAATTAATAGCTGAGTCCCCCTTCACTTTAGTGCTATTATCTGCTAATCGTTTCCCCAGAGAATTGCATAAACTCTCGAAACAGATCATAACACTGTCCCATTCTGCCGCAGCAACAGCACTTTCTTGAGCATGTTTCTTCCTCACTTCGATTTCTCTTCTCCTCTCTTCTGGATGTTTCCGCTTAATTTCACTTTCCTTTGTCAAGTATTTCGGCCAACCTTCAAAAATAGTAGGACAAGAACCTTTAACTAGCTTAGGATGATCGTATGTATACACTTGTTTCTGTCCATTAGAATCACAGTATTCATTCTGTAAAATAATGCAGTCCGGTTGAAAATGTTTAATGCACACAACACTGTTTACCGAAGGTGTCCAGTCTTTCCTCGGGATGCTTCTCAGCCATTTATTTCTCAAGTTTACTTCCTTGGGAAAAGAGAAACAGTTCACGTAGGCGGTTTCAACTCCACGAACCTGAAAATTACTCCTACATACACAGCACCTTCGTGGCATTGTATATGCATTAAAAATATATCACGTGTGGCACGGGTATATTTATCGCTTGTTACTGGACAACAGGAAAAGCAATATATTGTGAATTGTCACCCTCGAAACATGAAACAATGACCACATCACAGCGCGCCAACAAGACTGAGCATCTGTTTGCTGTGGGGAGTAAGACCCATGACGTCACAGCCCCGCCGGCAGTGTTCCCGCCTGTAACTCAAGAACGCCGTGGACAAGGGCATCTTAGTTGTGATAATATTCCAGCTTTTATGATCGACGATTTCGGTTTGAATCTTTTATCAAAGATATCATGATGCTCATACATGAAATGAATTATGGTGATGTTCGAAATAGCCACTGCACGAGCAAAGAAAACTTAAACATATGAAGTAAAAAGCACGTATTAGGTGGGATTCGATCCCCGGTCCTCGCAATTTGGAGACGATCGCTCTACTCACTCCGCCAACTTCACACTCGCTTCTCGTGGTTGGTTACATGTATTAACTACCAGTAAAGATGAAGTGCTTATTTGATGATGATTATGATAATTGATGTTTTAAGGGCCTAACATCTAGGTTATCGGCCCGAAGTGCTTATTTACACTCGCTTGTAATACCATATGTCAAATTTATGAATTATAATACAAATGTTATAACATAAAGTACATTACTATTCACGGCTTATTTCAGCCTATTTAACTATTTAATTCCTATTTATATCCTGAAACGTGCGTCCTTAATGTGCAGCGTTTATAGCCTCGGCTAATTTTACCTACGCTTTCTAAATGTAATTTATGTTTTACGTTGTATGTAACATTTCATGCATTTCACACTCTGATATGAACATCTTTGCTGTGATAATATTCCAGCTTTTATGATCCACCATTTTGATTTGAATCTTTTATCAGTCGCTCCGTAGCGTAGCGGTCAGCATGGTTAGCTGCCGCCCCGGAGGTCCTGTGTTCGATTCCCGGCTCTGCCACGAAATTTGAAAAGTGGTACGAGGACTGGAACGGGGTCTACTCAGCCTCGGGTGGCTCAAATTAGTAGAGGGGGTTCGATTCCCCTCTCAGCCATCCTCGGTGTGGTTTTCTGTGGTTTCCCACTTCGTCTTCGGGCAAATGCCGGGATGGTACCTTCTTCAAGGCCACGGCCGCCTCCTTTCCTCTTCCTTGCCTATCCATCCTAACCATCCCTTACCCTCCCTCATGAGGCCCCTGTTCGCTTTGCAGGTGAGGTCGCCTGGGCGAGGTGCCAATCCCACTCACCAATTGTATCCGATTCGATGTTCCCAGCTCTAGGACACTGCCCGTAGAGGCGGTAGTGGTGAGTTCCCTCGCTGAGTCCGTGGTTTCCACCAACCTGGAGGGTAAACGACTAAAAAAAAAATCTTTTATCAAAGATAGCTCATACATTTTATATAATAAGTTTTATAAAACCACCTTTTATAAAAGATTTCCCCATAACACTGTCATATATTTTATCAAAGATCTTTGATAGTGTAATACCGGCCTAACGCAAGACCACGGTCACTTCCTACCCCAATTACAAATACACACACTAGTACAAATTATGAAACAAATTCCACAAACATCCAAGTACACGGGGTTACATGTCCACGCTGTCGCAAAGCCCATAAAACAATTAACAACAACATGTAGGCGGATGAAATTGTGGACTGTGTGGAATCTTGGAAATTCAGCTCATATTTGCAACATAGATATTACACCAATAAATTCAGAGAACGGTTTTACTGTCACATTTATTGAACTGAATTTCATTTATTAGTTTATTAATTTCTGATTTCTACAGTTTCTTTCTTTCTATGGAACGTACGCCCAAAATTGTGTTCCAATACTGTAGTAGCCAACATTTTTAATGTCACAAATTAGAAGTGTTTCTCTTGATGAAAGTCAATTCGTTTCCTATTTTTGTCTCATAGTTGTTACTTTATTTGGGAGTGAGTTATCTAGGACATCAGCCCCATGTAGCCTACTTGGATTTGCTGAATTCGCCTGATAGTTTTCTCTCTGTAGTAGTGTGTGCAACTGTAGTTATTGGGGCCAAATGGGTAGCAGGTCGGTACGTGATATAAGGTACGATCTAGACATTAGCCTGGGAACAACACTCAGGATGACAACTGTCTGCACCGGGATTCGAATCTCAGATATCCAAACATGCAGCAGCTGCTCATTGCCACCCTTAGTGCGGCCTTAACTAGTAATTGTCACCTAGCTCTTACTGGTGAGGATCTCAATTCTGTGTATATATTTTAGTCTTGGTTTGAATCGAAATGTTTTCAAAAGAAGAGAAAATCTGTTCACCAACATACAGGTCCTACCAAACGTTTAAAGACGCATGCCTAATTCTTGAATTTCACTCATGTCCGTTAACGTTTGGTCTCGGGCATGCAATATTTTACTTGTTCCGAGGAACATTTGTTGAAATATGCATTAAAATATGCCGGGACGGTACCTCCTAATAGGCCACAGCCACTTCCTTCCAAATAATTTATCTTCATTTCTTCTCTCATTAACTCATCTGATGAGATGTCAGGTAGTGCATTAGACCGCAAAAATCATCTGCCACGTAGAAATTCATTGCATATCATCCCCAACTTCGTAGAAACGAAAACAATAAGAACATGTTCCGAAACATGAATGCATAGGCTATTTGTTTAATTTTTTACAACTCACTCTAAAAAATGTTCTCGCAATATATGTCAATGCTATAACCTTAGGCCATTGTTGCACGGACTGAATGTCTGCGAAGGAAACGCGTATCCATCAGGTCAATGGGTAGGTAATTGCATAAACTATACGGACCAAATGAACCGCGCCTTTAGACTCGTTAACTAGTGGTGAGGTGGTTTTTCGCCGAGCGACGCGCGAAAGTGCAGAAAGAATGCGCGCAGAAAAATCACCTGTCAAGTTATACTGGCAGAATGTCGAACGAATGCACGCGCGCGGAGGAACAGCAGCGCACAGAGTGGTTAAAATTCGATCTACAAAACAAAACACTGAATGTAGGTTATGTTGTGGTATTTGTGCATGCCGATATTTGTATCCTGCTTTGTTATTTTGAAAGCAACCAAAGTCAACAATTCGTCAAAAGAACCAACTGACATTCGGTAATACTGGAAAAACTTGTCGAGGTATTTCTTGTGGTCGCAAAACAAGATGTGGAATTGAGGTAGGGAGATCAAAAACCCACTAACTCCAATTTTTGGCGAAATTGAGTTATGGGCTGGATGGGGCTCTTTAGGTTGTTCTGCATGGATGGTAGGCAAGAATACTCTAATTCCGTCATTCGTCTGCATACAGGAGGTTGTTTTGAAATCCATGGAAATCAAAACACCTGCATGGAATTAGTGTGTTCTTGCTTTCCATGCTGTATTTACCGGTAGATGGCAACACCATCGCTTAACCAGTTGAGCAGAGATTGATGGTCTAGTTCTTTTACTTCTTGATACAGGAGAGGTGCTATCATTTTATAGAGCAACATTATCCCACGAGGGGACACTGTTTCTTACCCAATGACCGTGATTTTGGTCATATTGAGAGTCACAAAAAGAATCAAGAAACTGAGGAAACACCAAGCCAGTGGTTTGATATTGTAAGAAGTCCAGTTGGATTATGTTGTACCGGTCAAACAAAGTATGATATATGACTATCCTCAAAATTTCTCCAAAATATTCAAGAGAAACCCAAGTACTAAAGAAACTAAGCATAGTCCAATCGAGGAATTTCGCATATCAGAAAGTAAAGTGATAAGTTACGATATTCGGCATCCCACAAAAATAAAATTCATGTGAGTAAAACTATGAAAGGTACAATATGGAGTCGATTTAACATCCACTGACCCAATACAACTGCATATTTTCCCACTCAACAAAAGTAAATAAAATAAAATAAAATAGAAAAGCAAAGGACTTGCAAAATTTATGTAGTTCATTTCTGAGGAAAGTCGGATGTATTACAAAAAGCTATTTTCTGGCAGTGATAACCCTGAGTCACACACTGAACGAGAGTGAAACAGAATATCAGTACCACGAATCAGAGTGATGAAGGTATTAAGTTCACGTATGGTTTTATTTCGGCATTTTGGAATGATTTAGATTACAGTGGATTTCAGACTCACGCTGTACCTTCGGAATTAAAATTTAAAAATGTACAATGCTAATTTTCATAATAACATTTCATATTCTATCGTTTCATACGGTAGTTGTGATACAATAGTACCTTTTCTGTCATATGTATTGCCTATTTCATACACCCCGGAAGTCAAAAAAAAAACTAACTCCACCACTTTTTAATTCAAATTTTACCCTTAAATAATATAAACACTTAGGTTATGAAGTATTTATGTTATGAAGAATATACTTTTACTTAATATGATCACACAGACCCATTGGATTTAAGATCAGTGAGGGAGATAATCAGTTTTTTCTCTCTCCTGTAAAATTTGGTTTACTGGAGTTAGTGGGTTTTTGATTTCCCTGCCTTAATTATCCAGTTTTCAAACGATTAGGTAAGACTGGCTGGGACCCCTAACGTGTTATTCTCCATTCCAGGAAATATCACTTCATGAAGGAAATGCACTGCACCAATACAACCTCCTCCATTTTGTAATGACAGCTGTCCTCGGAAGGAATCCAGCTTGCGTTTTATCGGTCAAAATTCTGCCTGTGTAACATGCACCACGCGTTTCGGTCGCTGAAAGTCGGTTTGTATTACATGCCCAAAATTGGCCGGTCTCGGTGCCAAAATTCGAACGCGTTTATTCGGTGCGTATAACATGGGCTTTACAAGAGCCTCCGACGTAGTCGTGAGCGTTAAATCGCTCACCACGACTGCGATGGGGAGCTGCAGCAAGTCTGGAGATCTGAGGTTCGAATCCCGGCGTTGACAGTGGCTATCCTGAGAGTGTTTCCCCGTGGCTTTTCACACTCCCTACAGGCAAATGTTCGGGTAATAACTTATTTCAAGTTATTACCTTAGTGATTACAGTTATACGCACTACTACAGTCACCACAGCAACACAGGTTATCAGAGAAATTGAACACAAATTCAAGTACTCATGGCTGATGACCTACATGCCCCAAATCAATTAAACTAATTAAGAACTATCCTTAATTGTTTGGAGAAGGAACTTGTTTTTCGTTTCCAGGTCGCCTAGTGATTACTGGCTGGAATGTCTAAACTAGAGCAATGTTGAGCTCATCTTGGCCGGACCTGTGCATTCTTCGGTTCTGAAGGCAGGCAGCTGTTCCGTTCACCTGCTGGCAAGCACCTGGTGCACATCCGGCATGGGCACGTTCTTCGCCCACCCTCCTTTCCCGGTCCCCAGTGTCACCAGCCACCCTCAGGCTGCAAAACACGAGGGTCTTGGTCGCATTTAGCATCCCGCGAGTGAGGAGATCCCATTTCCGTTGCCAAACAAACCATACTCCACAATATTAAACTGGTTATTTGCTCGGAGATCAGAGGTTCGAATCCCAAAGCTAACAAAGGTCATCCACACTCAATCCACGGAAATGCCAGAATGTATTTATGTATTTATCGTATGGCTTTTACTGCCGGGAGTGTCCGAGGACATGATCGGCTCGCCAGAGGCTGTAGCTGCTTCAAGCGGACACCCATAGGGTGAGCTACAAGTTCCGTTCAATTTCAAGTAGTTCCAACTTTTGCTACCAGATGTCACTGATACCTAGTGGTGAACGTTGGAACTCTTGATAGAGCGTTCCAACGAAATCTAACCTAGAAATTTAGCTTTACACAAGTTTAGACTGTGGAAGGATCTTTTACATGCCATACATCTATGACTAGGGACCGCCGGCTTTACTTCCCCTCCGAAGGAAGGAATACTGAAGGATTTTAACGCTCTTAAAAAATCCGACGATTTCGGCCGGGTTTGAACCCGCTATCTTGGGCACAGCAGTTCAGCATGCTACCAACTACGCCACCGAATCCGCCAGGATTGAATCTTATTATAAGCCCCGGGGCACCTACCCCAGTTCTAAACCTTCATAATTACTAATATACAATAGATAAATACTACATAGGCCTACACAAGTAAGCTTAGAGGCTTGGGGATGCAGCGAAATATCGGACAGTGCCAGTTTCTGAGTTATAGCTATGTGCTATGCACTAGATTTTGGAAGAAGAGGATAAGAAGCGTTAATGACAGGAGTAATGACGGATTGCTTCATTTAAGTTAAGAACATAATTGAACACTGGATTCAGCTCAGTTTGTAATACAGTAGTATTGAGCTACAGATACATTTTATGAATGACTACAACCAGAATAGGCCGGCAATTGTGACTTGTTTGGTAGATGTGAAGAGTGGAAATCTCAATTCCATCTGTCACAACCATCCAACACGGCTCCATTGACTAGTTTGAAAATGCATCTCCAGAGTGTTTTTGAAAATTACATTTAAATAATTAGAACCTTTATGTAATCAAATTATTTGTAATGATATCCATTTTTATTTCAAATTGATTGCATCATTTTGTATTTTACACGAACGCTTATAAATTAGATTTTAAATATTAATTGTTGTAAATTTTTAGTTTATATTTTCATCGTTCTTATTCATTGTTTTCCAGTTTCTTCATTTCATCCTGTACACGAAAATGAAAATCCAAGGCCTGCTTCCAGTCGACCAACCGGGTCAGGGAATGGAATTAATGAAGCCCCCATCTAGCGGCGAGGATGTGAACTGTGCCGGCTGCCGAAGCCTGTCGCACTCTTCTGTGTCAATAAATAAATGAATGACAGATGAAATGAGATGACAGTGGAGAGTGTTGCTAGAATTAAATTTGAGACAGGGAGAACCGGAGTACCCGGAGAAAAACGTGCATGCCTCCGCTTTGTCCAGCACAATCCTCACATGGAGCAACCGGGATTTGAACCACAGACCCAGTGGTGAGAGGCCGGCGTGCTGCGGCCTAAGCCACGGAGGCTTCGTCCTGTATTCTATAATACGCTAAGGTGTATGTTTGACAAAACTCAAGCTCCTAAACCAGAGGCAGTTAGAAGGTGTGGTTTGTACCAAAATCTTCTAAATCGTCTCAATAGTAGGCCTACAGGAAAAATCTTGCATTTCTTGAAAAGTCAACAGAAATATATTTATATGTTTATCAAGTTCTTTAAAAATCGACAGTGGTGGCTACGCTCGCTAAAGCGCAGCGTTAGGTCATGGGCCCAAGCTCTCTGCTGATTCGGTACGCGCGTGGGTTCGAACCCAACCGTCGACCGTCCTTGAAATGTTTTTTCCGTGGTTTCCCATTTTCAACTCCAGGCAAATGCTGGGACGGTACCTCCTGACATGCCACGGCCGCTTCCTTCCACATCCTTGCCAAGTTTCATTCACCATCATTCATTTCATCTCTCATTAACTCCTCTCATGAGGTTTATGTCATGAAGGGCATCCGGCCGTAAAAACCAACCGCCACAAATACTTCCATCGCATCTCATCCCCGACCCCGTTGGAAAACGGGAATAATAAGGGGTAGACATACAAAGTGCTGTTAAACAAATAAACAAGACGATAGCCCCTGGGAAAACTGTGACGTGTGCAGCCCGCATAGCACTAGAGCCGGGTAGGTAGTCTGTACACACGGGGCGCACACAACCCATTATGCGAGAGTTCTCGCACGGGTCCGCTAGTTTTACTTAATTTCATTCCTCAATATTTAGTTTGATTAGACTAGTTTCTCAAAGGTTGATTCTAATTATGCTGCAGAAGGTCCCATTGTTGGACCGACACGTGTACTCCTTTGAATAGAATATGTATTGATTGGCGGAGCATTATAATTAATTATCTACAGAGAGACATCTATACGGTACTGAGTGAATCGGCCGCCCGTAATAATAATGTTTTATGCAGCCCAAGTAGCGTTGTTATCAGGAAGGTCGATATTCCTCTGCTTGCATCCCGTATAGTACTAATGCACTGCAAACATCTCCTACTAGCGATACTGAACACTATTATTTTTCCCTCGATGTGACTGCAAACTAATACGAGGGAAAGATAATAGTGTTCATTACCGTTTGCGTGATATGCTTGCAGTGCATTAGTAGTCCACCATTCGGGATGCAAGCAAAGAAATATCGGCCTTCCTGATAACACTTGTTAAATTGGCTGCATAAAACAGTATTTTTAGGGACAGCTGATTCACCCGGAATATGTAATGAGCTAATGACTTTAATAAAAATAAAAAGATACGAGCCTTACAGTAGTCGCATATGATGGGTAACATCTGACGTGTTATCCTACTGGTATACTACACAGCTTGGACATTCTTAAAATGTTAATTTACGCTCCATTTTCAGACTGGTACTATGATGAATGTGTAGATTGAATTGGAGATATGCTACTGTCACACTTGTGGCGCAGCGGTCAAGCTGTTAGTCTCTTACCAAGGTAGACCGGGTTTGATTCCCGGTCAATACTTGTGAGATTTTCGAATTGAAATGCCATGACCTGTGGTTCGCATTCCACGTAAAAGGGAGGTACCGTGGATCATGATTGTGAGATTAACGGTCACGCAAAACTACAAGCTTCATTCCTTAATAATTCATAATAACAAAGTGACACACAACGTCGACTGTACTCTCAAATACTGTGAGCACACTCCTCAGTAACTATATCATTCATTATTCTCAAGACTCTCATACAATTCGTCGTAAACAATCAAAACATGCCTTCCTACAATCATGAAATGACCAAGTCTCAGCTTATATTCCACTCATATAACAACATTCTGTTATGCATTTAATATTTGACTAGCCTACTCAACCACAGCCTGACAATAATGCCGCTTACTTAAATGTCATTTGTCGTCTTTGTCCTACCCCAAGTGATGTTCAACCTTGAACGTGAAGCTTCATAAACTGCTCAATGACAAATGAAAGTCGGTGAAACATTTGCCACTGTGCTCGTCAAACCAGAGCCTGGTAAATGCACTGCCTACTGTATTACCATAATATTCTCGCGCTACAGAGCACACACTGCCTTGTTTCCAATACACACATTTTCAATTGTTATTGTAAAAGGGAGTGTTTTACAGATATTGTAGTTTATAATATGGAACTCATTTTATTAGATGATTTGTAGCTTCCACCAGCACTAGCCTAAATAAAGAATACGATATGGATCAACTAGATTAATAGACGCGACACCGCTCATAAGCTTAAATTCCTTATAAACAGGTCCTCTTCATTCACAGACCAACACGTAATTTCATATGGATTCTGTTAAAATGAGTCATATTGATATGATAAATATCGTTTAAAATGATAATCTGGTAGCTGGATCGATCGATCGAGCGGGCAGTGCATACTTCCGTTGTCCACCACTGCCAGCTAGTACACTTCCGTTTGATCGATCGAGCGGGCAGTGCATACTCCGTTGTCCACCACTGCCAGCTAGTACACTTCCGTTTGATCGATCGAGCGGGCAGTGCATACTTCCGTTGGATCCACCACTGCCAGCTCGATCGTTCCGATCCACTTCCGTCCCCAATTTTCAAAATCACTCCCACAAAACTATCCAGCAACCGAGCGGAAAGATGTTACACATCAAAAATGATATTTCGTTCCTTTGTATCGATACCAGAAGATCTAATTACCAGACCGTCCGATAACGCCCACCAACTTCTAAAATATATGAAATGGTGACTTCTGTAAATCTGCTTATTGCTTACCTATCGGTAATTCTTGTTTGGGTAGGTTTCATTACAGTTTAAATAGATCGAAATTTGATGTTTTTCAGTCGGTCAACACGATTGTACCCGATTGTGATGGGTTATTCCCTAATCCTGAAAAAATACCTGAGATTAATAAATAAATAAATAAATAAATGAATTAATAATTAATTACCTAATTGTGCCGGGCTCCTCTCTGTCATCTTTCCTGTCGACTTCCCTTGGTCAATGTTTGTTCTTTTCCGACCCCGACGGTATTAGGGTATCCGAGGCCTAGGGTGTCTTTCACTTTCCCGCCTTAATTACCGGTAATTAATTAATTAATTAATTTATTTATTTATTTCATGTAAATATTTTTCAGGACAATTGGGTACAATCGTGTTGACCGACTGAAAAACATCAAATTTCGATTACTAAGTCTACATTGAAAATGGTACCAAACACCATAAAGTTTAAATATACTTAAATTTTGATTTGAAAATGGGATTTTGTAATTTAATGGCACGCAGCCCTCAAGTTTTTGCACGAAATAATGCTTATGCCTAACTATCCGATGCCGCCCGAATGCCCCGCCCCTAAATTAATCAACCACCGAACCCTTTCAAAGCAACGCTGATAGACTCAGTCCAGAGTAGGCGACTTTAAATTTTGCTATCGCGAAATCACAAACTTGTTAGACAATTTAATTGGTTGTTGATTCTTTAGAGGTTTTGCGATGTCGTGGTCTTGTAGCCCCGTATACTTCGGTGTGTGTAGAATTTGTCTGATAACCTGTGTCAATGTGATGTCTGCACTAGCGTGAGTATTTGTAATTGAGGTAGGATTTGGGTAGGAAGTGGCCGTGAGTATAGCTGAGAAAGGAATCGAACCTGTCTCTTCCCAGTTTTACCTCACAAGGCAGAGTGTACCCCGTTCCAGCCCTCAAACCAGAATTACATTTCTTAGCAGAGCCGGAAATCGAACCAGAGCCTTCGCGGTGACAGCCAAGAATGCTAGCCACTACGCTACTAGACGGACAAACAATTAAATAACGTATCGCCATGAAAACACTTGAGGAAACTTTCAAACCTCTTTCCCCAGGGTCTCACAACTAGTGGGACGTTGGTTGGCGACCACGGAACGCCAGCTGAGTTTGGCATTACTTCCACTTACTTGTACCGGACTCCTCTCTGTCATCATTCCTGTCGACCTCCCTTGGTCGAATCTTGTTCTTTTCTGACCCCAACGGCATTAGGGTATCCGAGGCCTAGGGTGTATTTCACTTTCCCGCCTTAATTGGCCCTTGTCTCATCTTTCCTGATCCCTCATTCTTTGAGGGGTTGGACCTCTTCCTTTCTCTTCCTGATATCTCCTGCCATCTGTTCAAGGCCCTTAAGGAGGCAGGGTGATTGTAGTCCCACCACTTATGGTGTACCATGGATAGTGCTACACCCTCAAGGGCTCACGGCTGATGAGTTCAGGAGTTGGCAACCCTGAGGGATTCCTCAGCTGGGGGTGTGTTTTTCCCCTTTTTCCATTGCCTCCAGGGTAGACTCTCTCCTCCTTCCCTTTCCTATCAGCCTTTCATGGGTCTCCTTCCTTCCAAGTCCCTCAATCCTCGAGTGTTGAGGGCATTTAGTTTTTTTCCATTTCTTCTTCTGGTATGTAAGTGTGTACAGTAGTTATAGTTATAGTTTACATTATATTATCATTTTCGCTATCACCCAAACAATTAGGGGCCAATAACCTAGATGTTAAGCCCCTTACAACAACAATTATTATCTTTATTATTTTTAACTTCTTGCGTACCTACGACAAACGCTTTCCTGGTCGGTCAGAAAAATCTTTCTAAGTTTTGAACTTTTAGACTAATGATGGATATAAACTTGAGCATTCGTCCCAAATGAGCATGCGTTTGCCCTGTTTTGCTCAGATGTGTATAGGGCGAACCGAATGGATCCGCATGCCTCAGCCCGATCCGAATGTTGTCGGTTAATCGAAGTGAGCACGTGCTCTATTCGTGCACAGTGTGAGCGGGTGATGTCGATTGGGAAGGACCGAACAGTATGAGCCGACTGCCTCTGCTCTCGATGTATGTGACCTCGCTCGTGCAAGTGAAGAAAATGAAAGATAATTTGAAGTTGAAATAGAATTCTGCCAGGATAATTCCTTACCCTCCTTGGTACTACCACAAGTATCCCGTACTGTGAACCCCCAATACTTTAAGAAATCGCAGAGTTACAGCTAGGCGTTCTTTTGCAGATATGGCTTTCCAAAATTTTATGTCATCTCTCTCAATCGTAGCCCTGACATTATGCAATACCCATTGAAAATCCTCAGGTGACATTCTCGTAAACCGTTTAAAATTGTCATCTGTTTCATGTCCAATCGTTATTATTAATTGAGCATTGCATCTCACTTCGTGCAGCTTTCTTTGCTACCACCGCTTTCCTCTTTTCAAGAAATTAAATAGGCATACATATAACAATGACTGGCGGTTCACTATTGTGACCTCAGGTCAGGCAAGACACAGCACAGACGCCCGCCCTGTCTGGTCCGCACGATGTTAGAACACACTGGTTCTTTGCTCATTATGCGCAACCCTCCATCGGCAACGTATGCTCATTCGGGACGAATGCGCCTTTTGACATATTGGGGAATGTTTACTCAGCCAGTTGAGTTTTCTTCTCACGTTCCGCCAACAAGTGCGGTTGGCATTTTCAAGATTAGTTCTGAGTCAGAACGCGGTCTATAATCCCAACAGCCGTTTTGACTTCCATTCTTGCCTATCCAAGAATATAATAATAATAATAATAATAATAATAATGTTATTGGTTTTACGTGCCTTTTAACTACTGCGACTTTTAAAGACGCCTTTGATTTAAAGCTGATTATAATTGCGACTTTTAGTGAATTTCGGCAATATCCACGATATCAGTCGATTTATACAAATTTTCACGAAAGCTTCTAATTTTAAAATATTTCATGTGTGATTTGCATTAAAATAATTACATTGAATAAAATTCAGTCTACAGTTTTGTTTATATTACCCCGTGGCGTAGCCGTGCTCGTTAAGTCGTGCACCACGGCCGTGAGGGCAGCTGCAGCAAGCCCGGAGATCGTAGATTCAAATCCTGGCGCTGACAGAGGCTATCCTGAGTGTAATTGTTCACCGGTTTTTTTTCACATTCCCTCCAGGAAAATGCCTGGATAGTACCTTACTTCGAGTCCCGGGGCACCTACCCTATCCCTGTCCCTAATACAGTTACACACACTACTACAGTCATCACATAAATACCGGTTATCAAATAGGTTCAACACACACCCAACTACACGGGCTGATACCCCATGCTTCTGAAAAAATAAACAACAATTATTTATACTATCAAGAATGAAGTTTTAAGAGCCAGTCTGTGTCACAGTCCCTTTAAAATATTTAAGCTAGTGACGTATTTATGTTGTTGTTGTTAATTTTGTATGGGCTCTGCGACATCGTGGTCTTGTAGCTCCGTGTACTTGGGTGTGTGTAGAATTTGTCTGATAACCTGTGTCACTGTGATGTCTGTACTAGTATGTGTATTCGGAATTGAGGTAGGATTTGGGTGGGAAGCGTCCGTGGCCTTAAGTTAGGAACCATCCCGGCATTTGCCTGGAGTAGAAATGGGAAAACCACAAAAAACATTCTTAGGATAGCCGAGGTAGAGATCGAACCCATCTCTTCTTAGTTTTGCCTCACGAGGTTGAATGTACACCGTTCCAGCCCTCTGACCAGATTGTTGGCAGAGTCGGGAACTGTACCCGGACCTCTGGGACAAAAGCCAAGAATGCTAGCCGCTACACCACGTGGTGGCCTCACTAAGTGTTGATACTTTGAGCTCACGTACTTGTGTTTTAACCCTTCATAAGATAGTGGTTTGATAAGGACACTGCACGAGCTTTTCATCAAAGGTGCAGTCGGTTGAATCTTTCAGCCTTATTTAAACGAATGTTCTTGTGAATGCGTTCATGTTTCTAAAAAGCAAGTATATTTCCTGGTTCTTCTTGATCCATCGGTAAAAACAATAAAAAAGCAGGAGTAGGCCCTTAAATCAAAAACAAATCAAAAGCAAAAATAAAAAAAATAAAATCGGACAAAGAAGCAAAAACAAAAATAAAACGTAAATTTTATACACAAGAGTACAAAAGATATATTTCTGTCCTAAAAAGGGTTGAAGTCGTAGAATTCAAACACTGACGGCTTTCCACAAGTGTTCAAATCGTAACCATGAATGCCACTAGATTATTTACTCCACGAAAGAAGACTTCAGCTGACAACAAAATTGCAAACCATGTCCCAGACATTGAGTCGGTTTTAATTGCAAGAATACTTTTTAAATACACTAAGGAAGCCGCATGAATTATTTTACGTTAGAAGCTGGCCGTACAAAAAAGTTGATTTCTTAGAACAATGCCTCTCGTGTGTTTACCGAGGTTTAGCAAAATACAGGAGGTTCTAGGTTTCTTCTGGAATAGGGGAGACTGTATACACACACAATGGGGAAAGAGAGGAGAAGTAAACCAGCACTGAGCAACGAAAAACACTCCGTATCGGCTGGCAGAAAAGGGCAGTGAGCTATTGGGAACAGCTTGGGGCTGACCAGCAAGGGATAAGCCGAGCTACTACCCGGTACGAGAGAGATATGTATGGGGCAGATTGAGCAGAAAGAAAGGTAGCTTGTAGTTTTACATTTCACTTAGAAAATGTCACATGCCTTAGCCGGGAATTGAACCTGTCCCACCTAGGTGAGAGGTAAGCAGCTTGACCACTGCACCATCACGCCTCCGGGCCCATTGTGACGGAGAGGAAGTAATTATAACAACACTGACCAACGATAGCAAGTCAGCCCACTTGTGAGACATAGCCGTGAGATAGTGGAAACAGCTCGAAGATGAGGCATGATAACCCCAGCTCGATTGGCTCCAGACTTCTGAGTACCTGTAACCCCGCGGCATAGCCATGCGCGTTAAATTGCTCACCACGACCACAACGGGGAGCTTCAGCAATTCCGGAGGTCAGAGGTCCGAATTCCAGTGATAACGTTCTCACCTGCTGTCCCCAAAGTTGCAGAATCAAATCCTATTGTAGTCAGTTGGCATTTGAGGGTGTACAAATGCGAGAGAGCCGTGTCAGTAGATTTTCTGGCACGCAAAAGATCCCCTTCGGGAAAAAATTCAGGTATACCGGTGTCTCTAATAGCCACAACAGTTAAAAGGGACGTAAACCAATACCTATATTACTTTTATAATGATGCTTATTATTAAACTTTCTTCGGCGTTTCCCAATTAATTGGGGTCGCCAGAGCCAACCAGGCCCATTCTTGGTTTGGCTGAGGATTTAAGGCTGGATGCCCTCCCTGACGCCACGTGATTTTCAGTTGAAAATTCTACCCCGCTGTCACCGGGATAGGAACCCCAGCCGTCCGGGTGAAAGACGAGCAGCTAAGCCACTGCGCCATCACGCTCCCCTATGATGATGATTATGATTATACCTATTATCAGTATTATTAAGCAGTAGACTAGTATTATTATAAATATAATGTTACTTCACTAACAGAACATTATCTGTCAAATATATGCCAACTATACAGATTTTAAGAAATCAGAGCATAATCACCGCCTTTAAAAACTATTTTCACTAGTCCATGAATTTTCGAACTAATCTGGTTGTCGCACTGATGACCGCTTTTTGCATTGACTTGCATAAATTTGTGTGTACATGAAGTCCCTTCAACCCATGCAATAGACTTCTTGGTACAACGCCAGTGCTTGATATGGCAATTGGTATGATTTCCAATCTGCTATTGCAACCTGATAGGCTCCACTAGGTCTTTAAATGTGGAGATCTTATATTCGTGCTTTACCTTTAAGGTGCTACATGAACCAAGATGGCTTCCTAAACCTTCTTATTGATTACTACAATATCTGGCCTGTTATGACAGACTGTCTGATCGGTCAATATAGTACGATCTCATTTGAGACGACAAGTCTGATATTCCGTTATGCACTCTGCGAGGTACTGATAGTATGGAACTTTATGACGTCCCAGAAGCTTAAAATTGTCAGCCAGATCTTGGTGCAAGATTTTAGCCACATGGCCATGCCTTCGTCTGTATTCTGTACCCGATAACATTGCACATCCATACGTAATATAGTGGATAGTATCTAGCACAGGGCACTCGTAGCGTCACATATCATCTTGAAGAGTTCAATCTTTAACAATGAATTTCAAATAATTACGTGTTGGAATGACCTGGTCTTGGATTGCCACCATAAACCTTTCAGTTCCGGGGAAGATCTGCCCTGCAGTCAGTCAAATGTTCGACGCTACCATGTCGACTTAGCTTGAGGGTGCTTCCCGTGCAACTGTTTCACCATCCAACATTCTGTTTCTGAAGATCATTGGTTATATGATTCACAATTTGTTGCTCACTCAAGACAAGTGACGTGAAATCATCAGCCTCACAGATGGCTTTGTGAACGCCACTTAGAGGTTAGAATTTCTACGATGAAAATACTCCCTCTGACTATTCACCTGACGTGACAATACAGTAGATTCCGCGACCGCCTGGTTATCTTGGCAGTGTCATCCTCTCTACCCATGACCTGGGGTGATGGTTAAGCGCGTTCGTCATTACGTTCTTAGTTTTCATGACACTCGGTGTCAGTTTTGCTCCACATTATGATACCAAATGAGTAGCAGAGCACAGGAATTGCAAATGTATTAACAGCTTTGACCAAAAATGTCCTGTTATGGCCAGTTTTCAGAATCCACCTAACTCCATTATTATTATTATTATTATCATTATTATTATTATTACGGTCATGGTTAGTACGGCAACACCGCGGCGTTATGGTAAATCCCTCGCACAGTGAAGGATAATATTTCGGGATTACATTTCATTCACCCGCCAAGCCAATACTAAAGAAATTGATTTCATATCCTTCCCTTCACTCCCTACTTGGCAGACTGTTTACACTACGCTACATCCTCGCCTCGTGACGTTACAGTATATTACTTTCATCGTGAGACTTAACGCTAGCTGAATGTTTATATGGTATAGTAGGTGTGGCTGATGTGGGGATTGAAAAGGATACGCTGTTACAATCTCTGTCAAAACTCTACTGACACATCACGCACAGACCGTTATACTCGTAGTCGCGAAGGCCAATCGAGCCTCAGCTGGTGTCAAATAAATTGGCACGAGAATGATCCTAAGCCCCTTACAAGTGTTTCTCACCCAGTAGGGGGTGGTTTTATGAAAGTAATGGGCTTTAAACAGGAGTTGGTTCGTAAATTTCTACTCTTATCACGAGGGAACGGTCAGGACATCTGGTGTCAAGAGAAAGGAAGCTGACACCGAACCCTTATAATAATTTTGGCGTCACTACAGCGGGAGGATTATGGGGATGAAAGAGAATCGACTGGGAATGCGTTGGACTTGAGGGCATGGTAGATGGCCGGCCTCGTCTCCTGCCAATAGTCCAGTACAATAAAATAATGTGCCCGTCTGGGAGCCAGACCTCATATGAAATGCTCCGGCAAAAATAAACTCGGCCTCGGATCGTACGTTGGTCAATGGCTACTTCAAAACATGGGTCATGGAGATTGGTATGTTTGCAATACTACATTAAAGATACACACTTATCCGGGTAAAATAATAGTCAATACACTTCACAAGGTTTCGAAATTTAATATTTTTCAGTCGGTCAACACGATTGAACCCAATTGTAATGGGCGTTTCCCTAATCCTGGAAAAAATTACATGAGATTTTAATGGTTGCTTTTGTAATCCTAAAATAAAATATCTTTACAAGGGCAGGATATGTAAATACTCAAATATACGAACGCCAATATAAATAAATGAAAAATAAGGAAATTAAACCATACTTTACTAAAGTTACTGGTGCTGACACCAGGGTTATCACCTCTAATTGGATTGCGCCTTCAGCTAAATTGGCGTACAACATGTCTTAGTAGAACAATCTCAAAATTTAAAAAAAAACATAATGCAAATCATAAAAATAAAACACTCAATAAATCCAAAAATAATACGAGTATGTGAATGTATCCAAATGCAATTATTATTGCCTATCGTTTCAAATCACTAGTGATACAGAGCACTTTATCCTTCTTTAATGTATTATGGGTATAACTTATTGATGATCACCTGATAAATAAATCAATAAATGAACTACAACCAACCCCACGATTGGGCCCGAAGAATTGCATGATATCAATGATGATTGCCACCCACCTCGTAGCCTGTGGATTATGGCGGACACGTGGCCCATGTGATGACACCCTAAGTCGAATTATCATGTATATGGGCCATGCGGCACCACTTGTCATATCATGCAGCTACTCAAATGTCCTCCTGAGGTTAGGTGCACTCATTTCCAGCCATCTCGTCAGCTCTTGAATCTCTAGTGGAGCTGAGAATCGAACCAAAACCTTCTAGATAAGAGTACAAGTATGCTACACCTACATACGGGGCCGGATATCAATAAATGAATAAATAAATACCTGTAAGAAGTAGACGTACCCTGTGGCCCTTGGACAACTTTTAATTCTAAGCAGCTCTCATCTACGGGCGCAGTAGCGGAAAGTTGATCCAAGTAGTATATCAAGATTCGACTCACATATCACGAAGGCCATTGCGTTGATGCCCGTCCTTAATGCCATATGAGTAATTCCATTCGCCGATGACGCATCGTGGGTGAGGTAGCATAACGAGCTGGTTTAGTTTGCACAGGTAACCAACCCAGTATAGAACCTGATCAAAGTAAACAAATATCAGAGGATCGACTCATTTCCGATTCATGCAGAAATGAACCGTGTATTACGTGGATGTACACTTGCGGACTTAGAAATGCATCGGGAATCCAACTTCTGACTTCCATAGAACATCCATAGAATTCAAATGCCATTAATGATGATTGATGATAATGATAATTCAAATGATAATGATAATAATAATCATAATAATGCATTTTCTATGTATATTCTACCCCTTTTTATTCCCGTTTCTAGAGCGTGGAGGATGAACTGATATTATTTCCTACATGCCAATGGTTTATACGGTTGGATGTCCTTCCTGACGCCAACCTCATCAGAAGAGTCAATGAGAAGTGAAATTAATGATGATGAATGAAATAGGGCAATGAGTTGGAAGGTAGCCACTATGGTCCATTAGATGACACTGTCCTAGCATTTGCCTAGCAGTGACAATTGGAAAACAAACGACGATAGATTTTAAATCCAAACATTTTCTAAGTCCGAAAATGCACGGTGGCACACGAAATGATCCCCAATTAGTTTCTTAAATAATTCAGTGGCACGAGATATCCCGAAGTGAATCTCGACTGCAGTAACAATAGGGTATCGTGAAACAAATAAGTAAGCAAATGACGTGTAATTCACGATACCACATGTCTACAACATGGTTGACAAGACAAGACTTACAACTTAGCAGCGATAATGGTTCAATACACGATAGATTCCTTGCAGGAAAACCATTCACAAGCTCAATGAGAAATTTGTGCGGAAAGGAACAATATTGGAACAGAAGCTATCTCAACTACTGTACAACCTGTTTGTTCAACGGAGAATGTGGAACCACTGTCCGCGTCGTTTCGTAGTGGCTAGCATTCTTGGCTGTCATCGCGGAGGCCCGTGTTCGATACCCGGCTCTTCCAAGAAATTTAATTCTGGTTTGAGGGCTGGGAAGGGTTACACTCAGCCTCATGAGGCAGAACGGAGAGAAGATAAGTTCCATTCCTGCCTCATCCATCCTGGGGGGGGGGGGGGTTCCCACTTCTACTCCAGGCGAATGCCTGGATGGTCCCAAAACAAGGCCACGGCTGCCTTCTACCAAAATCCTAGTCCGAATTACAAATACATGCACTACTACAGCTATCACAATGGCACAGATTGTCAGATAGATTCCACAAGCACCAGGGTACATGAAACTACATGGCCACGATGTTGAAAAGCCCTTAAATGAATCAAGTCTTAAGTTAAAAAAATGTTCATCGACCACCTTGTGGTTGAGCGGCTAGTAGTCTTAGCTGTCACCTCGGAGGTCCGGGTTTGAATCCTTGTTCTGCCAAGAAATTCTGGTCTGAGGGCTGGAACGGAGTACACTCAGCTACGTGAGGCAAAGCTGAGAAGAAATTGGATTGATTCCAACATGAACCATCCTGTAAATCGTTTTCCGTGGTTCTCCACTTATATTCCAGCCAAATGCCGGGACGGTTGCAAATTTGAGGCCACGACCACCTTCTTCCCAATCCTCATCTGAATTACATTTACACACACAATCAGTCCAAGGCGGGTAGTGCGTGGCAACGGGCGTTGTGCAGGATTCAAAATACCAGTTTACATAAGTTTACATAACCTTCTTCAATTTTTGTGTTGTCCGGCTCCATGCCTAAATGGTTAGCGCTCTAGGCTTTGGCCCGAAGTGCACCGGGTTCGATTCCCGGCCGAGCGATCAGGGATTTTAATCTCCTGGAGTTAATTCCCGTGGCTCGGGGACTGGGTGTATGTGACGTCTTCATCATCCCTTCATCCTCATTACGACGCGCAGGTCGCCCACGGGCGTCAACTAGAAATACCTGTAATCGGCCTCTCTGGAGGCCATACGATCATTAACCGACAGCAGTGGCTACGCTCGCTAATGCACAGCGTTCGGTCATGGGACCAAGCTCTCTGCTGACTCGGTAGACTCTTGGGTTCGAGCCCCACCGTCATCCGTCCTTGAAATGGTTTTCCGTGGTTTCCCCATTTTCAACACCAGGTAAATGCTGGGATGGTACCTTCTGGCGGGCCACGGCCGCTTCCTTCCACATCCTTGCCCAGTTTCATTCATCTTCATCCATTCCATCACTCATCCCGACGCGCAGGTCGCCCACGGGCATCGATTAGAAAGACCTGCACTCGGCCTCTCAGGATGCCACGCGAAAAGAAAAAAAGTGTTTGTATCGTGTATTTGTTTCACTGACAAACTAACCACATTACAAAGTTTAAATAGGAACGTTAAACTAGAAACAAACATAACAATATAGTGTAGGCACCATTCAAACCTGAAGTTCGCCACAATAATAAGTCAATAAATAAATGGTTAACAACCACCGTGGTCGTTACGGCGTGACTGCAGGCAGTCGCCCACATCCGGGAGGCGAGGAGGTTCAAATCCCCCTGCCGGCAACCTTAAAGATGGTCTTCTGTGGTTTCCCATCTTCCTTCTTCCCTAACTATAGGCCACAGCCGCTACCATCCAATTCCTCGTCCTTACATTCACACTTTCTTCCCCAGACAACACTCCACATGCGAAGGGACTTGTAGCTCACCCCATGGCTGTTCGCATAAAAGCAGCTACAACACTCTGGCCAGCCGAACAATCATGTCCTCGGACACTCCCGACACTAAAAGCCACACGCTTAACAAAAATGGTTAACATTCCTAAACTACATCAATAATAACGCAGGGGGCGTGGTGGCGCAGCGGTCAAGCTGTATGTCTCTCACCAAGGTGGACCGGGTTCGATTCCCGGTCAATGCATGTGAGATTTTCAAAGTGAAATGTCATGTCCTGTGGTTCGGATTCCAGTAAAAAGGAGGTCCCGTGGCTCATGATCTCGCGATTAACGGTCACGTTAAACTACAAGCTTGCTTTTTAATAATAACGCAACTACTATAGAAGTGCTTCAGACTAACTCAACAATAATATCTGTAAATAAGATTGACACGTTACACAAGTTATTATAAACTTTTGTAATTTTAAGATTGGACATAGATTTGTACATACAGTAAGTGTAACATAAAACAATCGTACCTTATAGCCTAACTAAACAGGGTCTGATGATGATCACTTGACGATTGAAACTTGTCATTCAATTAAATCACCTCCACCCCCACCCCCATTTTTTGCACATAAAAATGTGTTAATTTAGTGGGGAGAAAACCTGATGTAATATTTATATCAGGTTAGGGCGTATAAATACTTGTATTCCTGCCCAATATAATTGGGCACAATTTGAGTTGGCCGACTGGAAAGCTTTCAATAAAATTACACACACCCACATTTCACAGACATCGTAATAGCACAGGTTATAAGAAAAATTCTATCCAAAATACACACACACTCAAGTACTACCCTACCAGGGAATTGTTACCGATAGACGTGGAGTGGGTCTGTTGTGTATACATTACGTCAGCTCGCCTCGTTATGGCTGCAGCAAGCTGTTGCGGAGCAAGAGGGGGAACGCATGTACAGTCATACAGTGAGAACACACCGCACAGCTCACGACCCAGCACGAATCATGCGCACAAATGACATGCGATGAGGTTTCGCTGGCGACGACTGCACGTCTATCGCAAGCGTGTGGCTGGGCGGAGCGCATTAGTTCCGATTTTCGCCACCGGTAACAATTCGCTGGTAGGCTAGTACGCGAAGCTAAATCAATGTCTAACCACCTCAAATGAAACAACAACAAATGTTCATACTTTCCTTGCGCTAAACGCTGAATGCACGGGCAGCCAATTCGAGGATGGTTGAGGGTAGAATTGGAGGCCACTTGTTGATCATCAGCAGTGCTAAAATGCGAGTATTTCCTCACAGTCTCAACGGGGGGAGGGGGTAAATTGAGCAGCCCATTCCTCAAGACTTTATAATTGTATTCGACAAGAGCCATTTTGACGCCCTCTTCCAGGCAACGGCAAGGCTGCTTGCTCATTTCTGAGACCACACCGAACAAACTATGTGGGTGGTGTTACTACGCAACAATCTCATATGTTATTAGGCTATATTGTTACATTATTTCGATTGGCTCATTACAATCCCTTTCTTATTTTGATCAACATTTGTTTTGACTAATGCTGCATTGATCACGTATCATAATTATCTCATAACTTACTTTATACACCAGGAAGAAAATGTAAAACTGAACACAAAACAAAAATCCAAATAACAAGTAACGGTATTGAAAACAAACAGCTGTCCATCTCGTAGCGTAGTGGCTAGCATTCTTGGCTGTCACCGCAGAGGCCCGGGTTCGAATTCCGGCTCTGGCTAGAAAATTAGCCTAATTTTGGTCCAAAGGCTGGAACACGGTACACTCAGCCTTGTGAGGCAAAACTGAGAATAGGTGGGTTCGATTCCCACCTCAGCCATCCTGGAAGTGGTTCTCCGTGGTTTCCCAATTCTACTCTAGGCAAATGCCGGAAGGGTTCCCCAATCCAACTCTCAATTACAAACGCACTCACTAATCGATTCATCACAATAAAGAGTTATCAGGCAACTTCTTCACACACGCAAGTACACAGTGCTACATGACCACGATGTTGCACCATAAATGAGTGAACAACATCTTCTGTAGGTTCAACTTGAAAATTTACTCCAGAAAGAATTTCCTGGAATATTTCCCAGTAAACTTGAAAGGACAGAGAAACGCACTCATCTTTCAAGTGATTGGTTTGAGTTTAGTTGAGGTGGATAGACGTGGACTGGGACTTACATGCTGAGAACTAAGATAATAATGCTGGAAATAGATACAGTAATGATTTCATTCAAATTGTCCTGACATTCTAAAGTCAAAGAAATAGTTCCGTGAAGAACTAAAGCCTATTTTCATATATCCTACTTACGTTAATTGCCTCTATCAACATACAAAATTTCAGGTTGATTGCTGTAATAGATGTTAGATATTGAGTACCGTCTAATATTTCGGATGGTCGCCATGTTGGATTTTATATAATTATGTAGGACTTAGAGTTATGTACAATTAGATGAAGGTTACTGTGTAGGTCTAGTATTCAAACTTCAATCGCATGAGTAGGACACAAGTAAAAACGAGATTTTAAAATTTTGCACAGCTGCCATCTTGTGGTTATGAAAACAATTGAAATAAATTAGATGCCAGTGAATTAACATTTGTATAAGCATTTACCGTACCAAGTTTTACTGCACTCGGATGGTTAAATCGCGAGAAACGTCCATTTAAATATTTATATTTCGCGTCCCCGCCATGTTGGATTTGTGCTCACCAGGTTATTGAAAGTCCTATAGGTGAACTCATGTTCATAGCATCTATGAACATAAAACATTTCAGTTTGATTGCTGTAAAAGATTCGTAGATATTGAGAACCGTCTAAATATTTCGGATGGTCACCATGTTGGATTGTTACCTGTATAGGCCATAGAGTTATGTAACATTAAAGGAAAATTATTGCATAGGTTCATTATTCAAACTTTCACTTCGATCGCATGATTTCGACACAAGAAATAAAAACTTAATTTTAAGATTTTGCACAGCCGCCATCTTGAGGTCATGTAAACAATTGAACTGAATTAGATGCCAATGCATTACAATGTATATAATCATTTGCTGTACCAAGTGTCATTGCGTTTAGATGATTAAATCGCGAGAAAGGTCTATTTAAAAGTCTCAAATTCACTTGGCCGCCATGTTGGTTCTGTAGTTACCAGGTATTCATAGTCCCATATGAGAACTTTTAGTAGTGCCCTTCATCACCGTACAAAATTTTAGGGTGATATCGGTAATACTTTCGGAGATATTGAATGGTGGTGAAATATTTCACACAGCCGCCATGTTGGATTGGTGAGACGTTATATAATTTGAAGGGCACGGTCGGGGTCGGGCAAAATTGTGCTATGACCTTACCGAGTTTCATCAAAATCGCTCCAGCCGTTTAGAAGTTATTAGGGACACACACACACACACGGACGAAAGGTGATCTCATAAGCCTATTTTTTTTTTTTTTTTTTTTTTTTTTTTTTCATAAGATGAAAACAGGCTACAAATTTTAACATCTCACGCTTGAAGTATTCTCCTAACCACTGATAACTGGCAAGTCTATAACTGATATCAAATGATATTAAAGCTGAAGTCAAAGGTAGAAAGACAATGATGACGGTAGTCCAATTCCTTTTATTGGATTACACACTAATTGACACCTGTTCTTAAAATGAACATAGTTTTCTTAGAACGTACTTGAATTTATACTAATAGAGTTCAGAACAACAGAGACTTGGACTAATCCACTTCTTCCCAGCTGGTGTTTACACCTTAGTGACTAATAGTAACAGTAATAGATAGAATTTGCGCCAACTACACACCACACCACTCCCAGCTTGTGACTCAGGATCCAAACAACACTTTAGATATCTTACGTCAGTGATGCTGGCAATTACTTTGTACTTTCCCAGTTTTCTAGGTCATCACTGGACACCTATTCGTTGGTTGGCTAAACGATGTAGCTAGCAATGCCAATCTCTTTCAAAAACACAGGGCACATTGCCATCATATTTACTTTTATATTATACTAGCTGTTACCCGCGGCTTCGCCCGCAATAACATTTGGAATCCCGTTATAACATTAGTTAAATAGATATATAAGCATGGGTCCTAGAGGAAAATAATTCTATCACCTGAAACCAAAAATGCATGGGACGAAAAAAACATCAAATTATCATGTTGGTTTTGGACCCTAAAAGACGTGAAAAATATAATAAAAGTATTAAAAAAACTATTTTTTGAAATTTCATTCGAATCAATTTTTATGTAATTCCTGGGAATTTGAAAATTCCGGCCAAAAGTACAAAATCATTAATAACTCCGTAAGTATTCGTCGTATGATGAAATAGCAAGAGACAAAAAAGGTGTAATGTGTTATTGTCTACAACATAGGCCAGGTATAATTTTACACTCAGACATATTACGTCCCCCTCCCCCCATAATTTCACCCCTCCCCATGGGCCCCTTATATTGGATTTATGAAAAAACGGTCAAACACCTATTTTGTTATTTTTATGCTGTTTTGTTTCGGCTGAGATCGAAACTCCTCGCATATGTCGTTTAAGAGATACACGCTCCGTTAGGAATCCTTCAACCCCCACTTTTCACCCCTTTCACCTCATAATATACACCACATCGAAAAACACTCAGACATGTGTCTTCTTATTTTCAATGATGAGTTTATATGCCGAGTATCACATTCCCCAATGAAACCAATCGGGAGATATTGTTATTCAATGAAATGCAGGTCTACCCCCTTAACACCCCTTTAGAACCTAAATATCCAAAAATCCTTTCTTAGTGGGCGTGTGCGGCCCTTGAGGAAGCTGCATACCAAATTTCATTCCAATCCGTTCGGTGGTTTCTGAGATTTCGTGATGAATGAATGAGTCAGTGGTATTTGAGCTTAATATAGTAGATAAGCATGGGTCCTAGTGGAAAATAATTCTATCACCTAAAACCAAAAATGCATGGGACGAAAAAAAAACATCAAAATATCATGTTGGTTTCGGAACCTAAAAGACGTGAAAAATATAATAAAAGTATTAAAAAAAACAATTTTTTGAAATTTCATTCGAATCAATTTTTATGTCATTCCTGGGACTTAGAAAATTCCGGCCAAAAAGTACAAAATCATTAATAACTCCCTAAGTATTCGTCGTATGATGAAATAGCAAGAGGCAAAAAAGATGTAATGTGTTATTGTCTACAACATACTGTAGGCCGTGTATAATTTTACACTCAGACATATTACGTCCCCCTCCCCCCATAATTTCACCCCTCCCCATGGGCCCCTTATATTGGATTTATGAAAAAACGGTCAAACATCTGTTTTGTTATTTTTTATGAAGATTTTTTTCGGCTGAGTTCCAAACTCCTCGCCTATGTCGTTTAAGAGATACACGCTCCGTTAGGATTCCTTCAACCCCCACTTTTCACCCCTTTCACCTCATAATATACACCACATCGAAAAACCCTCAGACACATGTCTTCTTATTTTTTGTGCTTAGTTTATATGCCGAGTATCACATCCCCCAATGATACCAATCGGGAGATATTGCTATTCAATGAAATGCAGGTCTACCCCCTTAACACCCCCTTTAGAACCTGAATATCCAAAATTCCTTTCTTAGTGGGCGTTTGCGGCCCTTGAGGAAGCTGGATACCAAATTTCATTCCAATCCGTTCGGTGGTTTCTGAGATTTCGTGATGAATGAATGAGTCAGTGTTATTTGAGCTTAATATAGTAGATAAGCATGGGTCCTAGTGGAAAATAATTCTATCACCTGAAACCAAAAATGCATGGGACGAAAAAAAAACATCAAAATATCATGTTGGTTTCGGAACCTAAGAGACGTGAAAAATATAATAAAAGTATTAAAAAAAACAATTTTTTGAAATTTCATTCGAATCAATTTTTATGTCATTCCTGGGACTTAGAAAATTCCGGCCAAAAAGTACAAAATCATTAATAACTCCCTAAGTATTCGTCGTATGATGAAATAGCAAGAGGCAAAAAAGATGTAATGTGTTATTGTCTACAACATAGGCCGTGTATAATTTTACACTCAGACATATTACGTCCCCCTCCCCCCATAATTTCACCCCTCCCCATGGACCCCTTATATTGGATTTATGAAAAAACGGTCAAACATCTGTTTTGTTATTTTTTATGAAGATTTTTTTCGGCTGAGTTCCAAACTCCTCGCCTATGTCGTTTAAGAGATACACGCTCCATTAGGAATCCTTCAACCCCCACTTTTCACCTCTTTCACCTCATAATATACACCACATCGAAAAACCCTCAGACACGTGTCTTCTTATTTTTTGTGCTTAGTTTATATGCCGAGTATCACATCCCCCAATGAAACCAATCGGGAGATATTGCTATTCAATGAAATGCAGGTCTACCCCCTTAACACCCCTTTAGAACCTGAATATCCAAAAATCCTTTCTTAGTGGGCGTTTGCGGCCCTTGAGGAAGCTGCATACCAAATTTCATTCCAATCCGTTCGGTGGTTTCTGAGATTTCGTGATGAATGAATCAGTCAGTGAGTGAGTGAGTGAGTGAGTGGTATTTGAGCTTTATATAGTAGATACAGTACAGTATATGTATACCTTAATGTGTGTTTTCAGTGGTCTTGAAGTTAACCGTACTTCCTGCCAGAATATTTTTATTACATTAGGCTAATTAAATGGTGTTGATGCACTCTGTTAACCAGTGGCGGTTCGTACTGTAAAACAAGGGTGGAGCACAGCACATACGCCCATAATGGTAGACAACATGTTGCCTGCACCATCAGTGGACAAGAAAACGATGTCACTCAATTGGTTTAATTGTGGCGGCCATTTAGTAAACGTTTCTCTGTGGTTTTACCGGGCTGTGATGGCGCAGCGGTCAAGCTGCTTGCCTCGCACCAAGGCTGGTCGGGTTCGATTCCAGGTTAATGCTTATGGGAATTCCGAGGTGAAATGTCACATCTGGTGGCTCGGATTCCACGTGAAAAGGAGGTCCCGTTGTTTATGATCTAGAAGTTAATGGTCACGTATTAGTACAAGCACTCCTACTATTCCTTCCGATATTCCTAAAGTAGATTACTTAAACTCAATCAATTCACGGATTCGTTAAAGACATTAAAATGAAAACTTCAAATTCCTAAAAATCCAGTAAATATTATTAAGGCCTTAATCGAATGCGCGACATAATAGGCCTACATATTCTTGTCCACAAATTCGTTGTGTTTTCGAACAGCCATCCTGTAGCCATCATCCAGTTGCTGCTCTATGCTTATATTCCCTTACACGGCTAAAATCATTTCATTGTTCATATGGCATTTTGACAAACAATGTTTCTTTCCTTTTTCAGACAAATGTTTTAAATAATTAATGCCAGTCATGGTCCTTGTGTCATCGTCACCAATAACAGGCATGGAAAACAAGAAATGAATTTACTACCCGACACCCGCATATCCAATCCCATTTTTCATACACAGATTTACTGAAAGTCCTGTTATATGTTCTGTTTTTATCTTTAGACACTTGATTAATGCACAGATCTGGTTTTGGAGAGCCTAATCGTTTGCTAATAGTCTGTCCTCATAAGTTAAAGTGGTATTTTGTAAGTTGTTTACCTCGTTCATTTCATGGTTTCGTTAACGACATGAACACCTCCAATGCGTCAAAATGATTAAGTAATTTGTCGCAGCATTCAGTTACGGTCTAAAAACAGAATGACACAAAATAGATAAACGATAAGTAGGAATTATCCGCTTACCTCGTACAATGAAATACGCGCTCAGTGTATATTTTAATTATGTACGCGTTATTCGCACCTCACAAATCACGCTTCCAGTAACAACTATTATGTAAGATTAATATTACTGAACACCGCACTCATACACAATTATAACTGAATATCGCAGGCGCCAAAACTTTTGAAGCCAAGTGTTGTGGTAAGGCTGCCATCACGCAGTTGTGTATTCCCATAGTTAAAGAGAATTCTCAAACTTGACGTTATAACTTAATACAAATTCACTTACGGAACATAGCCTACGTTCAAAATGTCACCTTTCTGTCTCAATGCATATTATACATGTTGATTTTTTTTCTTACACATTAATAAAGAGCGCAATGTTCAGAGGGATGTACCATACATTATTTTGGTGGAAATTGCTAAGGGTTGGTAAATATGCTATATATGAACTTGACTGCCCTCTACCGGTACTCCTTGCTAACGGTACACAATAACACCCCTCCCCAAACCTTCGCCCCTCACCCACCCCTCATCCCACTTGCTACTTTCACGGCTCGTCACAGTATTATTGTGCCCCAAGTCAAGGAAACACCCATAGCCCCTCTGACACCTCGCCCCGCTGTAAAATCAAGGGATCAGGTTAAAGAGCCAGGAAGAGGAAGCATGTGGCTACACTGTATTGGTCACATCAGGCATGTGCCCAGCACCTCGTTGGGACAGGCTCCTACTGTTGGGAAAAGTGAACAGCAAGGCGATTGAACTGCTTGGTCGCAACATAAGCGCCATTACCACGGACGGACTATCAAGACGACTTCGATCCAAGGAGAATGCTTAATGGTGGGGCACGAGACCATTTGCCCCTATTCTAAAACCGCCACTGCTGTTAACGACATCTTAAAAATCATGTACCCAATGGTTTTCCAGTTCTTAGTGCTTATTTACGTACATGCAACCGCCGCATTGAATATTCAGTGTAAACATTAATAAAACAAAACATGATGCAATCGTGTGACAATGACGAATATGACGTGAAATTAGTAATTGTAAGAGACTTACTGTTTTAAGGAAAATATTTCGTGTACATTGCTGGATTATAATTCGTCAAAATTTGTTATTCTCCATTAAAAATAAATACAGCTAATGATCTCAGGTGTTCTACATAAAGGCCGCCGTTTGTTCTCAGAATATTATCGATACCATCGTGTTCAAACGCATACTGTAGTTACCGACAGACTAGTTGCTATGTCTTTTGAATCGAATCAATAAAACCTGAGTAGAGTAGGCCTAGTTTTAAATTCTATTGTATGGGTGGTTTCGTCATCATCATTATTAACAACAATAACAACAACAAAAACAACAAGGACAATACCCACAAGGTCATAACGATAACCATCCACGAAATAAATTCAATAATAGGACCAAACGGATATTGAACGGTGGCTGTTTCTTGTTTGAACCACACAACACTTCAGCATGAAAACAGCGTTCTTAGAAACGGTACACTTCACAAACATTTAAATGTTGCCGAAATATCACATCTCAGAGGTTAGTTTTCGGAAGCGAATTTAAATCACTGTAATGTAAGTTTGATTACCTCAATTAAGTACTAGTATGTGACGGGAACCAGTCCTACAGTTTACGTCATAAAGTTAGTCTTCCCGCAATCTTAAGCAATAGTTCAATTGGGCACTTCGGGTGTCACGAACCTACTGAAAGGTGCTTGCCTCCTAACACGGTGGAATGGGTTGTATTCCCGGCTAATGCATGAGAGATTTGCGAGGTGAAATGTCACGTACGGTATTTCTGATCTCACTAAAAAGGAAGTCCGTGGCGTATGATCTCGAGATTAACGGTCATGTAATCCTTCCTTCCTTCCTTCCATCTCCAGCGATCTCCGACTGGGTTCCGCGGACTGCCAGATGTAAGTACAAAAAATAAATATACAGTAGCCTATTACAATAATCACATAGGCCTATGGCACGCAACACAAAAGTTATATTGTGGCCACAAATGGGTATTTTAACCTATACATTTATATCGCCAAATGTTCTATAAATGAAATCTGTGTCCATAAATAATTAATTTTCTCTTCCGCTTAAGTCATTAAATCAATAAAAATAAAACCAAAATTATCCCCATAACGATTCCGGGATGTCGCCTCCGTGGTGTAGCGGTCAGAGTGCGTAGCTGCCACCCCGGAGGTCCGAGGTTTGATTCCCGGCTCTGCCACGAAATTTGAAAAGTGGTCTGAGGACTGGAACGGGGTCTACTCAGCCTCGGGTGCTCCAAATGGGGTTCGATTCCCACCTCAGCCATCCTCGAAGTGGCTTTCCGTGGTTTCCCACTTCGTCTCCAGGCAAATGCCGGTATGGTACTGCCCCCGTAAATTGAATTATTTAGGGACAAAATGAGAGTATTTTCCATCCCCATGATAAAATTTAACTAGCAAATATAATTTCTGGAAGTGTGACACAGGAGTGTAGTGTTTCAAGCTCGAGACTGAGGGAGAGCCCGATCACGTGATATGTTGCACAATGGACGCTTCTAGAAGGCTATATTTAGCATAGCAACACTGAGTTTGGAAATTAATATTATAAATATTGTTATAAATTATGCTATTGGATCCCAGCCCAGAGCCAATGAGAAGGGGTCTTATTGAAGACGGGATCAACTTTAATTACACAATATGATGAAATTATGCATTTAGGCCCTTAGAAGAAGATTTTCTTATTTGGTAATGAAGAGAATATTAAGAGAAATTATGTCTGATACTTTAAAAACCGCAGATCGGTTAATCTACGCAGTAATAAGCATTAGTAATCTACGCGCTAAAATTATGGTGGGAGTTTGATATGGCCGCCAAAAATTCGACTTGGAGGGGGAGATCCAAGGATCGAGGTTCTTATTCCAGCAGTCTTTGAAGAGTGAGGAAGTGTTTTTACTAGGTTAACGGAGATCCCAAGGCTTAGTCCGAGTGCGACGACTGTCGACTTGTGGAGACGCGAGGATAGCTAGGTGGAACGTAGGAGGTCACCGCACTTCCATTCTACGTGAAGTTGCGAGGAACATTGCATTGATTATATCTCTTATATAATTGAGATCTGAAGTTAAATAAGCGAATATATATTAAGAACAGGTCGCTTACTATATATTGTGAAAAGTCGAGCGTTTTACTATTCACCGTTTCGACAATATAAGCCTGTTAAATTAGATCTCCAAATGTGTTGGAAATAAAGCTGAATATCATTATAAATTGCAACGTGAAGTTGGCGAACGCAGTTCAAGTGAACAGTGGCGGAGAACTTTTAATATTGGCGCAACACATAAACATTAACAGAATGACTATTATTATTCTTCAAACGTTATCATTCAGCATAATTAACATTGTTGATATGATGAACTAAATAGTCATGCGCCAGAGACATATTCGATAACTGGAGTTAAGATACAACGATGGAGCTTCGTTAGACAACGTATTCTTGAATACAGACGTAGTGTACGGTCCATCTTGTGCATTTTCGTCAGTCTACGAACACTAATATAACATCAATTAGCAATGGAAATATTTCATTCACCATTTATATGAATATTTCCATAATTATATTCCAATGATGAAGCTGATACATATTTACGACGGAGAATGAAGATTCTACAGAAGAGATTTGTCAAGATGCTAGGGTAGCCCAGCAAACACAGAAGAATTTTCCAGAAGGATGTCGTTCGAGCCCAGGCGAATGTTGGTGAATTCCAGAGAGGGACGTTTCTTATCTCTAAGGTCGCAGATCCGAGGTTCGAATGCAGATCCATCTCAGTGTCTTGTACTGAGGAAACATCTAAAGTATTGTGGGAATACTTACATAGATCTTTAAGTTTTCGTCCAAATAAGGTATTAGTGTATCTCAATTGTTATATAGAGCTTGATTAGTAACATTCTGAGCCAGCGATCTTATTCCATAATTCTATATTTTCACATTTCATGTACTTCAGTGCTTTTATGTATTTTACACTTCAGATGTGTGTTGAGATTTCTATACTTCAAGATTATTTAGAAGATGATTGCATTTCATCTATTTTTCAATTTTATTCAACGAATCAGTTGTGGAACTGACATTAAAATTTTGTTTGAGGAATTATATTGCCTCATAGGAGACTAGTCGTTTCGACTCTCGAATTTTAATAATTTCATTTAAACCAAGTATTCTGACGTTGTGTCATAGATTCAAATTAAATTCTTATTAAATTTAATTTGAGCACTTTAATGTAACAACATATACCTTCAAGAAAAGAAGAAACATCGAATGATATTGTTATATCATTATTGTACATAAACTACCGACGATCTAAGAAATACTAGTCGTTTGATAAGACCGAAGTCTTAATCCCTATGAACATTCTATGTGTAGTGAACCCTTGCAAAGAAGCATATGAGACTCAGTTTCGGGGGGTGTAACGGTTCATATCGTAAGTTGTTGTCAAGGCGCTTCATTAACTTGCAGGGTAACGTATAACAAAATAACGTGCAGGAAAGAGTGAAGCCAGGGTTAAAACAAATTAATTTAATAACAAATCACCATATTTACACTTAACAATTAACAACAACAAAAAACTCCCATCTGACTCCCACTTAATAAAAATGCCAGAAACTGGGCCAAATCTCTGGAGAGATTAATTACATGGACCAAGTGTCCCTAAGATAAAATATACAAAAGTGACCATATATGTGCGTATGTCGTTCTACATGCATCAAGATGTGTACAATGAATGCGTGATTCGTCATCATCCAGAATAATCATTCAGACAACGAATCCACATTTCTTAGAGCTAGACCGACACGGGGGAACACAACTACAATACTTAAAATTAAACCGACACTTCCTAAATCTAATATAAACAAACACAAAATTTCCGTGTGAAATTGGAATCAAATTGCCATAGCAACATTTACTGCCTAAAAACTTAGGACTTCTCACACAAATCAACACAAGTACATTAACACGTGACCAATAAAATACACAAATGACCGCTGTCAAAGTTTACAAGTACTCTACAACTACACCACACGGGCGTAACACACAAAGTTTACATGAATCGAGTCATAAACAAAGCAATAGGCACACAGCCAACATTTACATTAATAATACAATATTTCACCCATACAACGTACAACAAGCCGTTACACACATGGCGAACTCCCAATTAATTATGGCTTAAAAATAACCATCACAGTGAACAGGTTTGCTACATGAAAGCTTACAGGGGTCAGTCGGACAAATCAGGACTGCCTATCAAAAATAAGTCACCAGACAAAACGGGCGGTTTGTGGAACTCTGCATATCTGTCAACCCACGTGTCAAAAACTCTCGACCTCCCAGGACATGGGGTCGAATCTCGAAGAAGTGTGCCCCAAAGCACAATAATACGTGTGTGTGTGTCAGAATAAATATGGACAAGAAACAGCGGTCTCCCTAGAGCACCCTGTCTTTCCATCACAAATACAACAGCAGCAAAAATATGAGAGCGGTAGGACCTCTACCCCCTCCTCACGTAGAATCAACACACACTTGACACAGTAACACACACAGAATCACACGTATGGGTTTTGACAGACCCTGAAATAAAAAGACATAAAATAATTTCCACATGCTGGCGCCACCGTTCTATGCCGTGACTAGTCAACCTGAAAAGGACTCAAAAAATCTATCAAAATTAGAACGAAGGTGTTCTAAAAAATTACTTTTAAGTTGGTGCGCTTGGCAACCCTAATATGAAGAATAACCTGTTCAGCAAATATCTTACAGTAATTTCCTCCCATTCCTATTTCAAATATTAACGTTAATAAAGCACCATTTATCGAATGTAACGGGTTCCGCATTTGCAAGGATAAAAATCACGCACGCACGCCGCGCACATTACATATGACTCAAGGAAAAACAAATATCAAACAAACACCTTGGCCACGCGCCAACGGACATTTAAAACATTTAGTGTCGGCGCAAGAAAAACTCTAAACAACAAGAAAAGAAACATGACTATTTACAAAAGTTCCCCGGCCAAATCTAACTACATAATTGAAATAATCCAATTTTTGTACATCACCGATCTGCTTGTAGAACTAAGGACATCCTCCTCAGCCCATTGCCCCTATGGACAAATTAGCACTCCATCGTGGTCATCTGCGTTGAATTGCTGAAGATCATCCCAACTCCAAACCACGTGCTGATCATCTTGGTATCGACTCCTTGGCAGAAAAGTTCAATGTTAATTATTTGACCTATCTATAATCGCTTGCAGGTTACTCAATTCGCCCACAATTGTCCTAATGCGATTACTTGCGAAGACTGGCCCTAGATATCTCGCACACACGCACAATAAAATACACTGCAATCTGTACATAAAATATACACCTCGAGACCACGTCACTGGCTCGATAACAAGTTTAAGATCTTGGCTGCACTGGCAGTCGCTATCTTGCTCGGTATTTCCGTACTGTACTGTTGACCTTCGCTCCGGTGAGCGCTAATTAGGGTGTTACAAGACTTGCCCCTCAGAGCTGAAATGGTCGTCTTTAAGTAAATGTTACAAGTTACCACGCACTGGCGTGAAATATTTAGCTCACAAAATAAAGTTGATTTCAGAATAAAATGTACTAGAGCTTTAAAATTCGTTAATGCAACTGATGTGACTTTAGCTCCTCAGAGCTCACAAATAAAATAACTTCACTAAATTCAGAGCGTTAAAATCACGATGCAAACTGGCGTGAAGTAAGCCTCTCAAGGCTCCAAAACGAATGACTTCTAATAATTTCGAGCGTCAAAATCACGGTGCAAACTGGCGTGAAGTTAGCCTCTCAAGGCTCCACAAAGATTGACTTAGAGTGGCGTCATGCCAAACTATTTATTAGAAACTGACAGGGGACGGAGGAGTGGGGTGGAGTCGGATAAAAATTTCCAGAGTTTTTGTCTCACAAATATGGGACTAGTGTCATTCTTCTTCAAATAAATCAAACGTCTCAATGCACTCGTGCGGAGATTAATCCGTTCGGCGGTTCTTTAGATAATCAATTCCGCGGGCTTTTTACTACTGACGCTGTCCACCGCGTGGTCATGGCTTGGTCTCTTGTGATTGGCTGGTTCAATCGTATGTTCGTTGCAAGCGACTCGTGATCCTTCCTTTATGCTTCCAATTTTGATACAGTAGTTGCTCAATTTGGCCTTGAACCCGACTAATTCTAGCCGTCCCCCAAGAATAGCTACCAGCTCAGCTCCTGTTGCAATCATTACGAAATGCTGGCCTCCCTTTATCCATGTCGAATTCCTCAAGTACTGCCTGGGCCGTAGTAATAATAATAATAAATATGAATACTTATTTATCGTAGATCAATAAGGGTTCAGTAGAGTGGAAAAACATTAGGACATTGACAAACCTTTCTTATTATTTGTAAAGCTAAGAGCTTTGTTCCTTTAATATGTTAGAGGAAATACCTTTTGATAGAAGATTATTCAAATCTTTGGCTAGGAATTCAAAGCTGGTTTATCCCGGTCAGGATTGAATTCTATCTGACAATATAAATAACATGTGTGTTATTTTATCCTATTTGTGTAACATCACGTCATTTTGTCGACATGATATTATAACGATAAACAATTTAAAGCTTGACAAGTGAGATGAAACAGGAGTATTATTTTTATTTCATGTATTTGCGACAGACGAGTTAACAGTTAATTATCTTGTTGTGGAGAAAACTCTAGGAGGTTAATCACGACTGTCTAATATCGTTCATTGCAATTGGAAGTTCCGTTTGAAGAACTTACGCATGTATAATTGTAGTCCAGTAGTCATGTGCAATGATACTGAGGCTCATGCCATTATTTGAGAGAAGTTCCTACATAAGATATGTTAATAACAATTAATCCCTTTTGGTTATTGTTTAACATAGTAGATGATAATTGTTTATGCCATATATACTGTTATATGAGGATTTGTAGAGCTATGAAGAGTGCTCATGCGAGGGAATTCCGCATTTTAAGGAAGTCAAAGTATTGTTGTTTTTTGATTTAAAAAAAGGCATGTATCATGATAAGAGCCGTTGTATACAAGTAGTCCAGTTTTTGTGAATTAATGATTTAGCTGTGTTAACAGAAGGGTTTCAGCGGAAATGCAACTTGAGAAAGATTGTCTACTCACGTCTATAAAACAATTATTAAATTTTATTAAACCCGAAGTTATGTAATTACGTACAGTTTACCTTAATTAGTCGACTGTATTATACCGACAATGTAATGAAACCTATATAAGACGATGTGTAAGCAGTATATCAAAACTACAGAACGTTAGAGAAGGATGGTTATGTGAAAAACCAGTGTATATATTTAGTTAAGAATTATATTGTAACCGAGAAGTTAGAATCTCGAAAGTGTCGCTTTAGCAACACTAGATAATGGATATTATTATAAACATATTACATGTAAATAATTTTTGTGGAAATGATTTAATTAGTTAAATAATTTAGTAGGATTTATTAATCAATTGTTTTGGAATAGCGTGTGTTTTATGAGCGGATGTTTTTGGTGTGTATGATTGTTCATTGTTAAGATAAAATGTGAAACCGAATTAGTCTTGAACAATTTCGGGGTGCGAATGAAAGAGTGTATAAAAATTTTTAGAATGTTTGTTTAAGAAACAGAGTAGTTATGTGAACTTTTGTAAGATCAAAATGTTAATTTTTACGTGTTTTTATAAATGCACACACAAGCAGTCTCTATGGGCTAGCGAGAATGATTCACCGTTAGCATTGGAGAGCGATGACATAATATAAGCAGGTGTAGACCCACCGCCTTCTATATTAATTGTATAAACCAGTTTCGAGTACGGCGTGGTGCCGGTATTTCATTGATGAAACAAAGTTACTGCACGTGCGTTCTACAAATGCAGGCTTGTGAATGAAACCATGTGTCTGGAATGCTATTAAGAGGCTTCAGTAAACGTTTTTATTTTTACGCAGTGTAGGCCTAAAACAAGCCAAGATTTATGCTCATAATTTTAATACAGCATTGTAGTAAGATGTAGAGTTGAAAGGAGGTGTGAATGATTGCGTGTTTTTAATTTTAATTTCTACTGTTAAATTCCTTTATTGTTGTTTTGTTTATACTAGATTAGTTTACCCTAATATTAATAAATTTTGTTCAGATTGTTTTCCATTGTTGTTGGAGTGTGATTCATTTTAAATATAAGGTGAAGAATATTGTGGATGTATTGTAGGCGAAGCTGAAGTCCCAGTCCCCGAGAGGTAAGTAAAGGTGAGTGCCCCGTGTAGTTGGTCGTTGATCCACAATTTTCTGGTAACTGCTGTCTGTAAATCCCTAAAGGCCATGTTGGAAGCGATTTCTAATGTAGTATTTGCCGGTGCAGTTAGAAATAGGCAATCCAGCGGGGGCAATGGATATTCCAACAGGATCCTTTCCGGATTATCGGGTACAGTACTGTACCCGTATTCTCGTGGTGAACAAAGATTACTTCAATAACCACAGGAAAATACTGGGACAGTAGGCCTACCTAACGTAAGTCCACGGCCGCCGCCTTCCCTCTTTCTTGCCTATCCCTCGCAATCTTCCCTTCCCTTCCCATCCCTCATTAGGCCCCTGTTCGCTTTGCATGTGAGGCCGCCAGGGCGAAGTGCTCGTCCCACCACCCCAGTTGTATCCCCCTACTCGAAGTTTCAAGCTCCAGGACACTGCCCTGGAGGCGGTAAAGGTGGGATCCCAGGCTGAGTCCGATAGAAAAGCCAACCCTGGACGGAAAAAAACGACTAAGAAAGAAAGAATAAAACAATTCTGGGAGTCTTCAAGGTTAAGATACCCACGATGATAAAAAAACAAAATGTTCAGTAAAGAACATATAACCGATTTTCTCCTAAATGTGTGGGGATAGATAATACTCATTGTCCTTGCCAAGGGGTATAATTCAGTGTTGTTTGTAGTAGTTAGTTGAAGTACAACGTGATGTATTAGATGTTGATTGATTAATTGTTGTTTTAAGGGGCGGAATTGTGAGGTCATTTACCCCTGTGTTTGCGTTAACATGGTGGAGATATAAAGCATGTCCTTTGCAGTACTACCTCTGTGCCAAAGTCAGTTCAATTCAGTTTCGTCATGTTTGAATTGAGAGGGAGGTATTGACATACACATATACACGGTCGCCATCTTGAAATTATTTGGCTGATGACCTTGTAGTTTGGCCAACGTACGTCTCCCACCAAAGCGTATATTTTTCAAAAAATTGTGGTAGAGATCGGATGGTTAGTTTAGTCGTAATTTGATTTCAGATTTGAATATTTGGATGGCCACCATCTCATTTTGGTTAAGATGGCGGCAATATAAAACATACCACTGAGGTTTTCTCCGCTAGTGCTACCTCTGTATCGAATTTGGTTTAATTCGGTTTCGTCATGTTTCAATTGATAGGGGGACAGACATACACACATACACACATTCAAACACGGATACCAAACTTTTGGCCCGTGTAGATCTCATAGCCTAAGTATACTTTCATTCTTTTTTCAAAAATTGAATGTAGGCTAAAAACATTGGGAAACACCACCCTACCCCATAAATGGTACAAGAATAGGTCGCCTCAGACTTTGAAGTGATTAGTGAAAGTAATGCAGGGGAAAACCCCAACGTTCGTAGTGGGCGAGTGATTGTCCTGCATGCACTGTTAGCTCTGAAAGCTTTGACATTCAAAGTACGAACTAGTATGAGTCATACTTACAGTACATAATGTGCCAACAATTTCTATAGTCATTTGAGAATGAAAAATTAATCTGAAAGAAATTCATCATCTTTAGAATTGCCTTCCTGTGTCCTCAGCTTTGATAATTGAAATAATTCCTGGTCTTTCTTCTTTCTTAAACGTTTTACCAACCTTTCATATAATGGTTATTGTAGATTCATTGAGGGGCTTTGCGACATCGTGGTCATGTTGCACCGTGTACTTGGGTGTGTGTGTGTGTAGAATTTGTCTGATAACCTGTGTTACTGTGATGGCTGTATTAGTGTGTGTAGTTGTAATTCAGACGAGGATTTGGAAGGAGGCGGCCATGACCTGAATTTAGGTACCATCCCGACATTCGCCTGGAATAGAAGTGGGAAACCACGGAAAACTACCTCTAGGATTGCAGAGTCGGGAAACAATCTCGGACTTCCGGGACGACAGTAAAGAATGCTAGCCGCTACACCACGAGGTGGTCTAGGCAATAATTAAATTACACCCATCTCAGGCTACATTTTTGAAATATTTTCCAGAAATTTGGGAAGATAATAACACACAAGATAAGATTAAGCAGGCTATACCGTTTACACCACTGCTAAAAATGCTCTGATCTTCCCATAAAAATAATGGAAGATCTTCTGGAAATGTCCATTGATTGTTCACTGAAAATTTATATTGGAAATTTGTCAAATGCGATTGCTGATATTATGGGCACAAATAGTAGCCTACATGGACTTTAGCGACACTGCAATTATGGAACATTTTGTGTTGTCCCCTGTTTGTGTGATGGGGGTTTCTCTACATTGGCAGCAATCAAAACAAAACACAAAAATAGCAGTAATCTACAATTGTGAGTATCAATGATTTAGCAACTGTCGAATGTTCAGCCAAAACAATCAAAGAGCTGTTGTGCTGAAAACAAGCTCAGCCATGTCATTAATAGGTCATAAATACGGTTTTGGGCCTTTTGCCATCTGTTGGCACAGGCCAGAGCCAAATGTGGCCTTTCACCGATATCTCAGCCTCATTCATAGCTGTGATAATATGGAAGCTACTGAGGTAATGGTGCTGTGTAATGGCATTTGGAGAACAACCAGTGCCCATGGATCCCGTGGAAGGTTCTACTCATAAGGTCAGCACTGCTGTACTGTCTCAGTGAGGAAAGCAATTGCAAGCTTCCACACTCCCCACCTTTCCTAGTACGCCTCAATATAGTACTTGCGAGTTTCTATCCACAAAACCTATGGTGGTGCTTTTTGAAGATTAGCCTCCGGGCTGACTACATAACAGACAAATATTATTTTCATGCTAAATATAAAACTCGTAGCATGAAGCTCCCTTTTCTTAATTACACTGGGTTATTTAATTAATCTTAGTAGCAGTTCTGCCAGCATTTAAGATAAACCTGCTTCGCCATCCTAAGGGTGTCCAATTTTTCAACACGTTCATCAACAGCCCAAAACATACCCCGTTCGAAAATTAATACGGGAAAGATCTACATAATTTTCAAGATCTAGGAATTCACGGCCTTGGAAAAACAACACAACACCGTATTTCCATCACCAATTCAAATTTGGCCGGCCCTTCATAGACGAATGAAGCCGTAGTGACAGCAGTCTATTTCAAGAAGTCCAACCAATACACTAACATTTGACTGATCAGGTTGTTTTTAGGCAATTTTGATTATTTATAGACCACATATGACTGATTTAATCATGTGAATCGTCCTTCCACGAGCTATGATTAGAAAGATAAACCACAAGCACAGAAGTCTGAACTACTTTTCAAAGTTTCTAGTGTTGTATAAAAAAATGCTTTTAGAGAGAAAATTCAATCCATTGATTCTATTAATATAATTTTTAATATTTTAGAAGGATTATATTTGTTTCTTTTATGGTGCAACGTTGCTTTTAATTTGACAGTGACGCTAAAGAAGGGCCATGAAGAGGTGGCCCGAAACATGCACATGTACAGGAATATACTCGGGAGGAGACACATGATAGCGGAACAACTGTACAACCAACGGCTCCTCTCAGATAAGTAACCATCTACAAAATAAAATTCAAGTGCATGCTCTAATTTTATTTTTAATATATTTGTTATATTGTGTTTTTCTAACTGTATGCACGTGCATTATACCCATACGCATTCACCAACAGTCTAACCTGATACAGTATAACGATATTCAAACTGTGAATCGTAATGCAAACACCAACTAAACGCACTACACTCATTATAGTTAGATAATCTACTTCGTATAAAACAAAGTTCCCGATTCTTGGATGTTACGGGTAAACTCGAGAACCACGGGATGGATTTTGATGCGGTTTTCAACATTCTGTAAAGGATATCTCGGGGATGATATTTGTAGAAAATAATTTATTTATGATCAAAGGAAGCCGAGCAGTAACGATTTCAGTGGAATAGTCGAAAAAAACCTGTCATCCGAGCACTTTGTAAGCTTACGCTGCGCAAACCGTTAAAAATATCTAAATACTATGAGTGTAAGAATTCTTCAGCATGAAAAGTTCTACAAAAAAGTCCGCGAGAGCATATGTCTGTCTTCAATACATCGCCCACTATAAGTGTTTTTAGTTTTAATTTCTTCCAACCATATCCATTCAACTACTGAGGCGACAGTTTACGAGCTAGTTAAGGGCGAGTCTATCATCCCTGTTACAGCCTACCTAGCGGGCGAACCTATTGCCCCAGATAGAGGCAGCAGCAAACCGTTGAGTCGTGTTGAGTTAAGACTTCTGAGAAGGGTGGTTGTGTTTGGAGTTTCCCTGGAAGTGCAACTCAGGTTTTCTTCATTTCGCCTGTGAAACACACTCAAGTTAAGATTGGACGGAAGGGGGATTTCAGTTTCATTCACCTCGCCATTCCCTGGAAGTGCAACTCTCATTTGGCCTGTAAACTCTTCGTTCCGCAAAATTCACAGTCAATTTAAGATTGGCCGGAAGGGGGATTATATTATATTAAATTATACTGATTGGCGTATAATCTCTACTTAGTATGAACAAAGTCCCCGAATCTTGGATGTCACGGGTAATCTCGAGAACCACTGAATGGATTTTGATGCGGTTTTCACCATTCTGTAAAGGATATCTCGAGGAAGGTTTCTATAGAAAATGATTTATTTATGACCAAAGGAAGTCAAGCACTAACGATTTCAGTGAAAAGGTAAAAAAAACTGGCGTCCGTGCGCTTTTTAAGCTTACGCTGGGCAAACCGTTAAAAAATCTAGATGCTATGAGTGTAAGAATTGTTCAGCATGAAAAGTGCTACAAAAAAGCCCGGGAGAGCATATCTCTATCTTCAATACATCGCCTACTATAAGTGTTTTTACGTTTTCATTTCTTCCAACAATCTCCATTCAGTTACTGAGGCGTCAGTTTACGAGCTAGCTAGGGGCGAGTCTATCACCCGAGTTACAGCTGAGCTAGCGGACGAGCATATTGCCCCAGATACAGCCAGAAGCAAACTGTCGAGTCGTGTTGAGTTAAAAACTTTAGAGAAGAGTGGTTGTGTTTGGAGTTTCCCTGGAAGTGCCACTCGGCTTTTCTTCATTGCGCCAGTGAACTTTTCGTTCCGCAAAATTCACAATCAAGTTAAGATTGGACGGAAGGGGGATTTGTGTTTCATGCACCTCGCCATTCTTAAATTACATCTGACAAGAATTTGTTACACATGCATCTCCATGATAATATAATTAATAGTCCAGTCAGTGATTTTAACCCATCATGCCGAGACGCAAAACGGATATTGGTCGCTGTTCATTGGTATTGGACAAAAAAGCGCTTATCACGTAATGCATTCATAACTGTTCCCGGACGAAGCCGGGTCGGGTTGCTAGTATATATGTATATAAGTTTTATTCTCACCTAGTGAACAGGATCTGATGATGACCACTTGACAGTCGAAGCGCGTAATCCTAAAATTGCCCATTATAATAATGATCATAAATAATACATGTTTTTTCTTTCAGGAGTGTTATTTACTTATTATTTATATAGTATATACATTGTACCCCGCCCAGTCATTGGGCAAATTCTTGTTGACCGACTGAAGAGTTACACCTGACAGCTGAACAAAGTGTTTTAATAATATGTTAAAAAATTGGTATTTATTGACTAGGCAAACCCATTAAAATTAAACAAATAGCTTTGTAAGTTACTACGGAAGCACTCAATAACCAATAAGTTTATGTTTGAAACAAATAACTCTGGGTTATGTATTACTTGATGAAGTGTGTAAATTTTTGATATAGTTGCGTAGTGTTTCACTATGATTTCAATTAAGGATAAAATTGTGGGGGATCGTTTTTGAGTGGAAAAGTGTTTTCAGGGGTACGTGGAAAAGAAGGTTGAAAACCATTGTCTAGAGTGTGATTGCTGTAGACTGTACAGATCAGCACAGCTATGTGGCTAAGGTCATTGTGACTGGACGAGGCACGAATTGCTAATGTGAATGCATGCTGTGAAGAGCAAGCGGAGTTCTGTACCATGATAGCGTGAAATGATGTAAACCTCCCGTGAGTGCCAATTGTTACGCATCATCTCCAAATAGCACTTCAAAGGGATGGCGAACTTAACTGTGTATCGCTAGCGTTGAGTTCAGTTGTTCGAGTACATTCCGATAAGTTACAACGCTGAGTACGAACGCTGATTGATCTTCTTTCATTGCCAGCCCACTGAACACACAGAAAAATGTGCAAATATCTACTCTGACGTGATGACTGATACGTCTGTTATCAGTCAGTGCACCACATGATAGTACGCATCAAAGGAAGAATAAGCCTTGTGCACATCTTATAGTGATTAGTAGATAGATATGGTAAACTAGCAGTTTTGTGTGGCTTCATCTAGTGATCATAAGTCACGGGACCAAAAATTTTACCTACAATTTGAACCACAGGAACGCGCAATTTCACAGCCACCTTGGTGAGAAACTGATGATGATGGCAGCGTGCCCTGTACGAGCCGCAATGTCCCGGAACGACATACCCGCCTCCCGGAGCCCAAGCATTCTGCACCGTTCAACCACGCTCACATGCTGATAAGCCCACTGTGATGTCGGCGAGGCATCGTTGCACTTGCTTACACGTTTCCACTTGGTACGACGGCTCCATGCCGACAGAGCTGTGCGCAACACTGACTTGTCCGGTCCCACGACAGAGGGCAATGGTGGGCCAATGAGCACGCCATCTCTCTGCGATTTCAATCACTTAGTATGGTACCGCAGGCCTACACGACCCCTGTTCTGGCAGTGTCTCCGACCATTTCTTCTGGGTGTTTCACTTTCTACAAACGGTAATGTATTTATACCAGGTGAATCAGCTGCCCCTAATAATATTGTTTTATGCAGCCCAACTAGCGTTGTTATTAGGAAGGTCGATATTTCTCTGCTTGCATCCCGTATTGTATTAATGCACTGCAAACATATCCTGCAAACGATACTGAACACGATTATTTTTCACTCAGTGTGACTACAGAATAATACGAGGGGAAAATAATAGTGTTCAGTATCGTTCGCGGGAGAGCCTCCGTGGCTTAGGCGGCAGCACGCCGGCCTCTCACCGCTGGGTCCGTGGTTCAAATCCCGGTTACTCCATGTGAGATTTGTGCTGGACAAAGTGGGGCAGACAGGTTTTTCTCCGGGTACTCCGGTTTTCCCTGTCGCAAATTTCATTCCAGCAACACTCTCCACTATCATTTCATGTCATCTGTCATTCATTTAATCATTGCCCCAGGGGAGTGCGACAGGCTTCGGCTGCCGGCACAGTTCATATCCTCGCCGCTAAATAGGGGCTTCATTCATTCCATTCCCTGACCCGGCCCGTGGATTTTTTCATCGTTTGCGGGATATGCTTGCAGTGCATTAGTTTAGTACCATACGGGATGCAGGCAGAGAAATATCGACCTTCCTGGCAACTTGGGCTGCATAAAACAATATTATTATGGGCAGCTGATTCACCCGGTGTACTTAACAAAGGACTTAATCATTCCGTGTTGGTATACACCTATGAACGATTCCTTGCATTAGAAGTTTCACTCGTATTAATACTATGCTCTCTTGTGTCCAGCATAAAATATTATGTCTGCATCGGAGTTGAAATGAATGGTATTGTTCAAACGTTAATTGTATCTTGAGAAACGCGTTTTGTTGGTGGTATTGCAATGTATAGCGTGGTTGTGAGAACAATACTTATGGACTTATCATGTTATGTGTATTTACTAATGCACATGTTGGTTGTATCATTAAGATGTAACTGGTAAACTTTTGAGTGCTTTATTTTGGAGGTATTCCTAATTACGCTACGTTCTTATTTTTTGGGTGATGGGGAGTTAATTTAATTAATAAATGGTTAATAACACACCTACATTGATACTTTTGGGCTGTTAAGTACCAAAGGCCGTTGGAAGAACGGGTACTTCTGCTAGTATTTAATGTAGGCCTATCTGTTTGTTGGGTTCTCAGCAAGGAAACAGATTGGAACCTCCTGAAAGCACCACCGTGGGTTATTTGAATAGAAATCAATACAAACCCAAGACTGTGCTATAACGAGGCGTACTAGGCAGGTGAGAAGTGAGGTAGTTGGCCAAATCAATAAATCATTATCTAGTAAACTTATAGAGCTGAAACTTGACAATAAGTTAGTCACATTAGACATTTGCTATAAATATCAAATTCTTTGAATGAATAGAATAATAACGCCAGTCAAACGTAGTATTAAAATTAAATTTCAGTGAGAAACTTTCACGAGTCATGCCAAGTGATGAGTTACAAACAAGGGAAATCAGTTATCTAAGGCATATGACTGTTAGCCTATATTGAATATTACGCATAGCTGACTGCCATCACGAGTTTATACAATGTTAAAATTGCATAGTCAGCATCTAATAGAGCTACAAGTGTGAAACTCGGCAATGTAGTAGTTTCGTACAGATAGGGGACTGAGTAAAAGGGAAGTCTCGCCCACCAATATGAAATATAAGTGACATTTCACTTCGCAGCATGATGAAGCCATAGGCCTATGATAACGAAATTTCTCCACCCTAATTGTGCTCAATCTTACTTCTTATAAAAACAGAAAATAAAAGGGATCATAAATTTGAAGGAAAATAGGCTGTGTTCTTAACGGAACGTCTTGTGTTTTTTTATGAAAGTAATAAATTGTTGAGCAGAATTATAATAAAATCATAATAAAATAAAGGGACGTAAAGACATTAGTTACTAAAGGAGACCATAATTGGAAATCGAGTGTATGTTGGGAAACTACCATAATTTAGGCCTTCGATGAGTATACTCTTAGAGTCTGGCAACGCTGGTCACAGGACAACTGATGAATCCAGACGTTCTGTAGTTGTTCTACCAAAATGCGTGTCTGACTGATGGGGCACGAAGGCTGCCGTGCTGGAATGTCACGCTCTTTTACTCCTGTACTTCACGTCGCAGAATTCTTCGTGAACATTGACCTGTGATGGTGGAACAATGCAACAGTTCCTGGGCCATAAAAGTCACGCTTGCGAAATCGTTGCATACTCGGCGAGGCACTTGGCCCCAAACCAACGGTGACCTCAAGGAAACAGTATTATCCTCTCTCTCCAACTGTAGAAATGGGATAGAAATGCTTGTAAGTTCAAGGTGGTAGTGTTGGGGGGGGGGGGGGGGGGAGGGGATATCTAATGACTAGGGCTGGGATTTCTATGTAAATACGGTACGTACTTTTTCCTTGCTATTTAAATGCTCGGAAACGATATATCTTCGCATACCACTATGTTATGGTTATTATAACTGAATCTCATTTTACATTTTTTTTCATATTTCTAGGTACGGTATTCTACATATTCTTAGCAAAATTACATAAAATTACATATATTAGCGTTTTCGTTTTCTCATATTATATAAATTGCTGTGTTGAAGTCTAACACTTAACACTCAACAGGGGTGGGGGTATTAATCTTGTTATGAATGATTGACCAAATAACTGACAAGTGCAGGTAAATACACCTATGTAATAGGTGTTTCCACAGTTTCCAATTACATGCAGGAAACACTGTTACTGTGTCGGGTCTTGACGTCTGTCATCCGGGACGACTCTTTCCTATTAGAGCTAACTGCCTTTAAAATATCCACTTGCAGTGTTTCCAGAAATACCAGACAGTGAAAATACATGAATTCCGGTACCCCGACCCTTTCAAATTCGAGGACTGTTTCCAGAAATACGTTTCTCAACACATGACAGAATGGTAAGTTTAAATTTCATATGTGATATTACATACTGTGCCCATTTTACATATTTTACTACGTATTTGGATGCTTTTTGTTACATAATCATGTACATATTTTACCATTTGATACTATAAGTTGCGTTCAAAAAGTAACGAGCTGGAGACTGGAATGCGCAAACCGGTGACGACATCGGCTAATCGTGGCGTGTATAACGAGGTGTTGTTCCAACCACAGCGTGGAAGGTCACAGCCCGTCGCTAGAGGGCACGCGTGCACGTCAGGTGACGATACAATGCGAGCAGCAGCATGCATCAATCGTCCAACGCTGCCAGTCGCATTGCAAACAGTGACATGGAGACGTCAAACGAAGAGCAAAGAGGTGTTGTTCGGTTTCTGACAGCGGAAGGAGTAGAGGGAACGGACGTTCATCGCCGAATGTCACAAGTGTACGGCGAACACTGCATGTCCCTTGCAAGGGTCAAGGCGTGGCACAAGCGCTTCAGGGAAGGACGAGTGTCGTTAGCCGATGATGACCGATGATGTCTGGGGCACCCCCCTGCATTACCGATGACAACGTCCAGCTGGTTGATGCACTCATTACCCAGGACCTCCGAGTGACAGTGAACGCCATAGCCGCCGTGGTCGGATTGAGCGTCGGAAGTGTGCACACCATCATGAAGGAACGACTGCACTTGCGCAAAGTGTGTGCCCAATGGGTAAAGTCCTGCGCGGATGCGGATATCCGCGGATAAACCCACGGATATCCGCAACATTTTTCGCCATGCGGATATATTTTGTATGGCTGTGCGGATAGCGGATAAGCTGCGGATAATGTTTGGAGTAAATTTGCGGATAGTTCTTAGAATAAAATCCGAACTTGTTGAATATCATGGGGAAAGTTGGATACTGTGCGCAGCGGGTAATCGTGCGCACCTATGTTTTTCGAGTTGGTAGTACAACAAGCAACTCAGTTCACTGCTAGCCTTGTAAAGCTGTCATCGTACCTATCAGAATGGGACAGTCAGCATGATGCCAGTCGCTATGTGATACCCGGAGGCTTAGATGAAGAAACTTATCACGTTGCATGTTATTTTCTGTAACCAGCAAATAAGAAGGTAAGCCTACAGTTGTGATTCAATTATTTAAAATTAAATGTAGTTTTAAATGCCAGTGTGTACAGTGGTTTTGCATGTATTTATTTATCAATATAATTGATTAGTATACCGGGATTCAGTGAGTTACGTTTTAAAAGCAGAGTGGGGTATGGTGCAAGTACTACAAATACAAATACAACGCGACATTAATGGCAAAATATTTCGTGTGTGTTCTCCAGAAGCCAAGAAATTATACGCGGAAAACGGAGAAAAACTCCTACCCAGCAGAAAATGTGCAGAAATCTCGACGTGCAATTAGGGATGACGGGAGTAAAATAAGGGAAGTGGGGAGAAGTTTCAACATTCCCCAGTCAATCCTACCAAAGCAGTTGCTGCAAAATTGTCTTGCTCCATCTCGTCTAGTCCGTAAAGCTGTCTTACCAACGAAATGGAGTCATAATTATCAGAATACCTTTTGACATTGGTAAAATTATTTTATCGCTTAACGCCCACAATGCTTGTCAGACGGTTCGATTCAAGTTCACATGACATAGTGTACAGAACATAGCCTAAGGGTTCGACTTGCTGCTCAAATGTCTAAAAGATAAAGTATAAAGCAACACATTGAAAATATTATTGTAATGCCAGTTGATTCGGATAACAAACGTGTGGGTAAAAGTCACGTGGATGCGGGGCGGATGCGGATAAAAGTCGTGCGGATGCGGGGTGGATGCAGATAACAGCTTGCGGATGCGGGCGGATGCGGGCGGATGCGGATAACAGCCGTGCGGATGCGGGGCGGATGCGGATAACGTTTTGTCTATTTGCGCAGGGCTCTACCAATGGGTGCCCCACAGTCTTCAACCACACCAGGAAGCATGTCGAATGGCCCACTGTCTTGGTCATCTGCAGTGCTATGCGAGGGAAGGGAATGGGTTCCTGGCACGAGTGGTGGCTGGAGATGAGTCATGGTGTCATCACTTCGAACCAGAATCCAAACGACAAAGCCTCCAGTGGATGCATCCAGGGTCACCACCACCCAAAAAAGGCAAAGTCATCCACACGAGTGCAGGGAGGTAATGCTGACGTTCTTCTTTGACCAAGATGGCCCCCTTCTGATACACTTCATGCCGCACGGGACAACAGTGAATGCCCAGCGTTACTCGCAAACCTTGACCACCCTTCGCCAAGCGATCAAAACAAAACGACCAGGCAATCTCACCCGTTGGGTCATTCTGCTCCACGACAATGCACGACCTCATACGGCCAACACAGTCGCGGCACTCCTGCAGAAATTCAAATGGGAGGTTCTCGGCCACCCTCCATTCAGTCCAGATCTCTCTCCCTGTGATTACGCCATGTTTGGTCCCCTGAAAAGGGATCTGCGGGGCCAACGATTCACCTCGGACGTCGACGTCCAGCTGTACGTGCGGAACTGGTTCACATCGCAGCCCAGGGAATTTTATGAGACAGCCATTCACCGCCTCGTGTCACAGTGGGACAATTGCCTCAACAGCCAGGGCCAATACTTCTAACATACAGGTACTGGTTTCTGTAATTATGCCTCCGGCTCGTTACTTTTTGAACGCACTCATAGATATGAATTCCAGCTCTACTGATGACTTACACAAGGACCTGTGAATGAAATCCCAAATTTTCAACATGAATTATTGCAACCGATAGATTCACATCGTAAAAGCCCACCTCGTGGTGAAGCGACTAGCATTCTTGGTTTTCATCCCGGAAGTCCGGGTTCGATTCCAGAGTCTTCCAAGAAATTTAATTCTGGTCTGAGGGCTGGAACGAGGTACACTCAACCTCGTGAGGCAAAACTGAGAAGGCGTGAGTTCGATTCACACCTCAACCATCTTGGAAGTGGTTATCCGTGGTTTCCCACTTCTACTCTGGGCAAATGGTTCTTAACCTAAGGCCATGGCGAATTCCTTCCAAATCTTTACCTGAATTACAAATACACACACTAATACAGTCATCACAATAACACAGGTTATCAGACAAAATTACACACACACACACCCAAGTATACGGGAATGAATGACCACGCTGTCCAAGCCCCTCAAATGAAACAACAACACATTTCAAAGTGGCATAGAAATCAGGTGGCTTCAAGATGTCAAATAGTATATTAACACGTAACGGTCAGCCATGTGAAAATCCCAATTTTGCATATCCCCACAAATAAAGTAAGCATTCTGACTGTAGATTTTGAAATGTCGGCTAATCCTTTGTATTTATCCCAGACGAGGTATATAATGATGAAATATATCCTCAATTTGATATTTTGAACCCTTCAGAATAGCAGTGTTTTATGCAAGAATCTTAGATCAAGGGGTCGCGTTCAGTTCATAGTGTGGTGTTTACGTCCGCCAAACAACGTGCTTTTCTGAGGCAAGGGTTATAGGATAAAAACTATACTTAAGAAAGTAAGGAGACAAAACGTAAGATAATAACAAGATTTAATAACTAATTTGTGCATAAAAGAATAAAACAAACAATAATAAACAAAATCCTCCCTGAATTTTTCCCTGACAGGAATATTTATCACTTTGAGGAGTCAGATGGATCTCCCCTTTTCTAATAAAATGTGGATCCAAGTTCCACTATCTTGCATATGAATTTATGTTCGCGTGATAACTATCTACGAGAAATGAGTACTTGGATGATCATTCGTTCACAACGGGTTAACAGCCACAGTGCTCACGAACAATCATCTCGTAAATCAACGTTTATGGATATGGGCATAACATTAATAAAAATCCTTAAATCTGACTCTGACACACATATTACAACTCTACTATTTACAGGCATCTCTCTGAGACCCTAATTAGTGTGGTGACACACTTAACCAAATGAGCTGCCACAATGGCCAGATACTCAACAACAAGGAAACACAGCGCCGCACGTGACTCACGGGTCACTGACATGGAAAATAAACATAGAATAAACCAACAACAACAAACAACCTGAGTGGTTAAGATTACTTTATATTAACAAAATTGCATGTTAAGGAAACGCTTCGAAGATTATCGTGTTTCGTAGGCAACTCCCATTTATTTAAATAATTTTACCATTGATCAGTTTCTCACATTTATATTTATTTTCAAGTAATTGGGAGCCAGACGTGCACTCCACTAATGAGCTTGCTAAACTCAGCCAGCCCTTGTGACCACAACTCACCCTTTCCTCAATACCAGTCATGTCCCCCTTCCAGTGTATATAAATAGCCGACCAGCTGGACTGTTATCTCAAGGAATCAACAGCAACTAACATCTCCTCCAACTCAACATATGGTCAGACAATAATCACATATCCATAATTGTCCTCGCAAGGATACAATATGAATCTGGTACCAAGCTGACAGAAATCAGTCTCTGCTGAAATTCCCGCTTGTAATACCACAAAAAATATACTCACATTACACACATCTGGGACTGACATACCGCCTTTCACACGGGTCTGCTGAAATAGAGCTCGCAAACATTTAACACAATATTTAAAACTTACGATAGAGCTGAATACCCTTCGTCACAAATTACATTGCTCCAAAAGGCAATAATCACACTGAATCTGATCAATAATAAATCTCAACAAAATTTAATTACCCTCCAATCTACTATATCATTATATTAATTCAGTCCTACTTCTGAAACACGACATATCTCCGAGAGACGTTTTTAACCGCACTTCGTAACATAGGCGAACACGGCCGTTCACATAGATACGTTAGTTAACACAACACAAAGAAAAGAACCTTCCAAAAACTACAATTGTGCGAGCTGCTTCCAAACAAAAGTGTGTCAGATCAAAACAAAATATACTACATTATTCACACAAGCAAAGTATTTACAAAAATATGTCCCATAAACCATACGTTAATTTAACAAATAATAAAATATTATTTTGTACTCATCTCTTTTTGTAGTCACCCGTCAAAGAACATCAGACGCCATTCCCCAACTGGATGGTTCTTTATCTCATATCAGCCATCTGGACGGAGTGTTGAGAATTCCAAACTTCCTCTGCATTCATCGATGTCATCCTTGCGCTGATACAAAAATTAGGTTATTATACACTTTATGTCTGACTACTAAATTCGCTTGTTCAGGTACTAAATTCCCTGTCACTGTTCGTTGGCGAATTATCGACGATACTGCCCCTATAACTATAGTACTATGACTATCTATCACTGAATTTAACACTTTACAATGAATATCTTGTGTCCTCGACACACAAAAATACAAGTCTACGTCCGTAGACGCACAGAATAATAATTGCTCTTGTGTCCTCGACACACAGAATAAAAGTCCACGTCCTCAGACGAACAGAATAATAATAATGTCTTGGCTCTTCGACACACTTATAAATGAACTGGCCCTTGGGTCTAGATGGAGGGGGATTTTATGTAAAAATTTCTCGAAATAATTGTGGTACAGGAATGAAATAAATATCACTGAACTCGTAATATTGCACAGGTCAAGAATATGCCCATTAATCCTAGAATCGATCGTAGAGATTTTGTCTAGGCGATTTCCCGCGTGAATGCTAGCCACCGCGTACCCCAGCCGGAGTTGGCGCGCAAGTAGGCATTCTCTTCTCATTGGTTCTCCATTTTCTGTAATTTGGCGGTTTCTAGTAGATCTTGGCGTCTTGGGAGTGTCTATTTTCTTCATCAGCCATTCACGTTACTGCATCATATTTCTTCTAGGCGCGAATATCACATTTTTTTTTTAGCGTATGGCTTTTAGTGCCGGGAGTGTCCGAGGACATGTTCGGCTCGCCAGTTTTGTAGCTGCTTCGAGACGGACACCCAATGGGTGAGCTACAAGTACCGTTGGGGAGGGAAGGAGGGAAGGCGGAAGGTAAGGACGAGGAGTTGGGAGGTAGCGGCTGTGGCCTATAGTTAGGGACCAACCCCGGCATTTGCCTGGAAGGAAGATGGGAAACCACAGAAGACCATCTTCAAGGTTGCCGGCGGGGGGATTCGAACCTCCTCGCCTCCCGGATGTGAGCGACTGCCATCAGTCATGCCGTAACCACCACGGCTAACTCACCCGGTAATATCACAATGAACATACCAGAACCATGTCTCACCGCGCGTCGCTTCTAAAATTGAGGTAGCCACACCTGTCCCTGTGATACATCGCTATGATATTTCTTTTCATAGCTCAAGTATTTAGCCTTTTGTTAAACTGATGCAGGTATGTCCCTACTGTCTCCAACAAATGCTTGAAATTTCCTCATCGCTGTCTGGCTACTTCCATGATGCTGGTTGAAATATTTATTAATTGAAGAAATAAAAAGTAGAATCATTTAACCAACATAGGGTAAAGGGTTCACAACTCTCCCACTCACAAAATTTCGAACTTAGGAATAAAGTCGACAATTTTACAATACTTCCGTAGGCCAATTTGTTTTATTTCCAGAATCACCCCTTTTTCTTACTTGGTCTAGGCGCTCCTGTCTTCAATGGCATTTACTCGTTTTCATTTCCTGCTTGTCTCTTCCCCTTCCAATCTTGCGTGACGCTCGGATGCCTGCGGCAACACCTTGCTCGCCTCGTTAATGTGTGTCAACAACAGCTCTACTTCCTCCTTCACCACGTGCCGTACTCAACTGCTCCCCGTTGACTTTGTTGATAGTAGGACGTCCGTATTATCAAACAGCGTCATTATTTCGGCGCTACCATGGTTCACTTCGACGATATTTTTTTAGGTTGGCAGCGTTGTAAACTGACATTGTTCCTGTGCTCAATTCTTTCACTCTGTAAGCATTATTTCCAAGGTTTCTTACGATAGAATAGGGTCCTATGAATTTCTCGCAGAACTTACTAAAGATTTTCTTTTCTGGGTCCGATGTAGCAGGTCGTTTCACCAAAACGAGCTGGTTGACTTCAAGATCACCGTGGAACCTCTTATTTCTTACTCGCCGTAATCTGCGGTCTGCTTGTTTCCTCATGTATGCTCTCGTTCTTTCAATTCGCAGGTCTGGTGCTATCATGGGATCTTGTGGACAGTTAATGATGCTTTTCCATGTTCTTACTGGATACTCGTTCTTGTGTAGGACCATAGGGATTTGTCCTGTTGACTCGTGCCTGGTAGAATTCATGCATGTCTCTACATCCTTAATTTTATCGACCCATTTGTGGTGTTCGTTCGGAATGAAGATCCTCAAGTATGCAGTTACACATTTAATTACTCTCTCGCTTGGATTTGCTTGGGCATGTCGGATACTGCTTAAAACATGTTTTATACCCATGTCTTCCATTCCTTTCTTGAATTCGGCGCTTGTGAAATAACTGCCGTGATCTGATAATATAAACTCTGGTTTTCCAAGGGTTGGAATAACTCTATTTCGAATGCGACTGAGTACCTGCTTCGATGTTGTTTTCTGAATAGGGCATAGTACTACAAACTTAGAAAATACATCAATGCACACTAGCAAATGACGGCAACCTCTCCTTCCCTTCGGAATTGGACCAAGACAGTCGATCGCCAGTAGCTCACATGGTTTCTGAGGTAGCAATGGTCTAGGATATTGCCTCAGTAAATAATTATTTGGCTTTGTTCTCTGACACGGGTCACAAGTTGTAATGACGTCACATATAGTTGTTCTCATACGTGGCCATGTAAATGTCTCTCCTATTGTTGCTTCGCACTTGTCTAAGCCCACGTGACCGTAACTTTCGTGCGTATGCCATGTCAATCCTCGTTGTAACGATGCAGGTACTAATATGCGTAACGTGGTGTGGTCATTATCTACCCATTTGTGCAGCAAATTGTTGACATAAACATATCTTCCTTCTTTGGCTTTCGCTTCTCGAAATGCAGGTGTTCCTGTAGGTAGTTGCTTTTTGAAGTATTTAATTAATAGCATCATCCATGGTTCCGCTTCCTGTTCTCGCTGTATCTCACGTAACACCTCCAAGAATTCCCGGTCCTTCGGTGTTAACTCCAAGTGTTGTACCATCGCTGTTTCTTCATTATCAGGCTCTGGGTTCCTGCTGAGTGCATCCGGTATCACGTTCATCTTCCCTGGACAATGTTCAATTTCAATGCTGAACTGCTGAATGTATATAGACCAACGTGTCACACGTTCGCTTGCCATTGACGTCTTAAACAAGAATGTTAGTGCCTTGTGGTCAGTTCTGACAACAATAGGGTAACCATAGATTATTCGTTTCCATTGTTGGAGCGCATGAAGGATGGCCAACAATTCTAGCTCGGTTACAGTATAATTTCGCTCGTGCTTACGCAATTTTCGGCTGACAAATGCCAAATATGTTTTGTGCTGCAGGTTAGCTGGATCCTCTTGGTAGAGCATAGCACCTATCCCAATTAGTGAAGCATCCGCTTGGATTATAAATTTGAGCTTGAAATCTGGATAGCCTAATTTAATGCAGTTTTCCAATAGCTGTTTTGTTGCTTGGAATGCCTTCTCACATTCCGCATTCCATGACCATTTGTTATTTTTCTTTAACATTTCTTGCATTGGAGCTACAGTCTCCGTATAACCTGGACAGTTCTCTTTAAAGAATCCCGTTACGCCTAAGAAAGCCCGAATGTGCTTGACTCTCGTTGGTGTAGGGAAATTCTTTATTGCTTCAATCTTAGCTGGGTTTGGCTTCACTCCCTCCTTTTCAATGACGTGACCCAAATATAAGATCTCGCTCTTGAAGAAATGCGATTTCTTCAGGTTTACTTTGAAATTCGATGCTTTCAAGTTGCCCAATACTTTATCTAAATTTTCCATGTGAGTTTCAATGTTGTCAGATGCCAACAGAATGTCGTCGATGTATCGCACCGTCATCTCCTTTACTTCCTCGGTTAGGTTCCGGTCCAGTGCTCGGATTAAAGCACAGCCCGCTGTTTTGACTCCAAAAGGCATTCTGACGAAACAAAATGTCTGGTTATCGAATAAGAAGCCAGTTAGAAGCTGTGACTTCTCATCCAATTCAAGATGGTGGAACGAGCTCGTCAGGTCGACTGATGAATAAATGCTCTTGTTTTTAAAGCCTTTTAATACGTCTCTGATAATCGGCGCTCTGTCATACTCAGGAAAAATGAGTCTCATGTTGAGATTTCTGGCATCTAAACAAAGTCTAATAGATCCATTTGGTTTTGTGACTGCCAAAATCGCATTTAGATAAGGTGTAGGTGTCTTCCTTATCACTCCAGCTTCTAACATCTCATCTATAATGATTTTAACTTGACCACGATATTTTTCAGGAATTGGGTACAATCTGCTTTTGAAAGGTGACCAGTCCTCGACTTGCATAGAGTACTTGAAATTTAAAATTTTCCCAGGTACTGTATCAAATACTGTTTTGTGCTTCCTTAAAATCTCTTCCAACTGTTTTCTGTGTTCACCCCCAAGTTGAATGTCATTGAGCCGCTCCTGTAGTAACTCTTCAAATTGTGCGTCACTGTCATCTCCTTCTGTTAATAAAGACCATATCTCCTGGGACTCTATCTCCTCATCTAGTTCCACAACAGCCCCTTCTACGATGTTATCTTCCGCCTTTCGTACCTCCTCTTCCGTCTCTTCTGATATTGCTTCCAATGCCCAAGAATTTACATTTCTTCCGGTAGTGATTTCATCCATATGCAATCCCACGTTTTTCAGCTGGTCATATTCTCTAAAACTGACTGTATTCTTGTGCAAATCTATCACTGCTTGATAGTCACAAATGAAATTTGCACCAAGGATTATATTGAAATTCATCTTTGCCATGATAATGAATGTTTGCCCAAAAGTGTGTTCCAATATGTTCAGCTCTAAGTATGCCTGACGTTTACAAGTAACGGTGCGTTCAGGAATAACACCCCTCACTTTGAGCTGTGGTACCGGAATTACAGGAATATTCTGAGTCCGTCCCAACTCTCGAACTAAGGCCTCCGATACTAGACTGATCTGTGACCCTGTATCCAATAAACATCTTATATTAATTACACCAATCCTTGCGTAAATAATGGGTAATTGCCTAATTTCATCGTTCCGTGGTTTCACCGTCTCCTCCAGGCAGTCTTCTGGTAAAGCAATCCATTCTTGTATGTTCGCTACTATCCATCCATCTTCAACTTCCGACTGTTGTGTCTGGAGACTGTCTCCTTGATCCAAAATTAACATTTTTTTTAGCTCCATTTCGACTCCCATCATCCTTCTGTCGCTCATGTCCTTGATATTCCTCTTGTCTCAGTAGACTTCCAGCTTCCTCAGTATGTGTATCTGGGTTCTTTCTGTTCCCAATGGCCTTTTCCCATCTTCCTAGTTCTCCACCTTGATTAGCGTGTAACTCCTCTAAGTAATTTTGTGATTGAGCGTGCCTATCATCCCAGTCATCTCGATAGTTACGTTGATCTCCTTGATTTTGATCTCTCCTTCCTTTCCATCGTTGATTGGCATTGTAATCACCGTATCTTCCATAAGGCCTGTCATTCCTTCGATCATCACGCCATTGTTGATATCCTCTCTGTTGGTATCTATTGTTGCCCTGGTATCTATTGTTGTAGTGATTTTCGTTACGCTGATATGGTCTGTTTTCCCCTTCTTCCTGGTTTCGCCTAGGTGTGGAGGTGCTTGTATTAGTACCCTGCGTTTTAGTATTTCCCTGTTTTGTTTTTACGACCTCTGTAGTGTTGACTAATTCCAGCTGTCTTCCTCCTCTAAAATGACTATGAGATGTGGTCTCATCTATTTGCCGTAATATCTGCTCTGCATGTAGGGCCGTACTAACGTTTGCTGCGACTAGTACTTGCTGTACATTAACTGGCATTTGCCTTGCTGTTGTCATCACCAAATCTGCTTCGTTTAATGGGTAATCTAGGTCGCGAAATTTTAGCATTTGCATGTTAAAGAAATCTGAGTATTTCGTCTGCTGGGTAGTTTGGTATTTTCTAGAGTAAAGCTCCATTCTTAAACTCTGTTGTATGGCGGGAGACCAGTATTTGCGCAGAAACGCTAAATTAAAGTCTGACATGGTTCCAAATGTATATTTGAAACTTAAAAACCAGGTGAGAACATTTCCTGATAAAAATCTCTCCATCATTCTCAATCTACGTGCTTCAGGTACCCCAGTGTCATTGAAATGGTCTTCAATCTCTTTGATAAAGGCCTTAGGCGTTACCCCTGAATTTTCTGTGTATTTCTGCGGCTTGTAGTCATTTGAGCGAATTACTTGAATAAGTTGTGTGGGCTGATGACCGTCCTGTGGTGTTGAGCTCCTATCTACGTTCTTGCGAAATCCTTCCGTGTTCGTTGTTAATGGGCTCTCTGCTTGAGTCTGACTTCCTGCTATGCTGGGTTGGGAACTATGTGAGTCATCCTGCTTGTCTTTCAATGCTCCCGTTCTAAATATAGATGATTGTTCTAATGAGCGGAGTTCGGCTTTAATGATCCTGTCTGTCTGCTCTTTAAGTTTATTTTTTACTTCTTGCTCCAAAGCTTGAATACGCGTGTGGTTTTCGCCTACTGTTTTAAGAATGGTGGATCTTTCCTCTCTAGAATCAATATTCATTTTCTTCCAATCTTTCCTGATCTGTTCTTTAATCGTGCTTATTTTTCTTCAATCTGGCTCTTATTTTCATCCTGATTATTTTCTATCTGGCTTAGCCTTTCGTCTAATGTACTCTTAAATTGTTCTTGTTCCGTTTCTAGGCTTTTCCACTGTTCCGCTGATTTTATCTCGAGACGGTCCATATCTTTAATTATGCCGGATATGTTCTCATCTACTGCTGATATTTGTCGTTGAATGACCCTGCCACTTTTCTCCATCTCCTTAAACCGTCCTTCCAACTTATCCTGAGCTATTTTGACCTCGCTTGTATTCATTGTGCATGCTATTTCAATCTGCTCTAATTTAGCTAACACCGTTTCATCGAGAATGCTAAGTTTTTTATCAAAAATACTCTCCATTTTTTTAATCTGCTCTAATTGTTTCTCATTATTTTTGCTTACATCAAGGGCCAGTAATACCATCTGTTGGTTTGTGTGCTCTTTCATCTCTGCGGTTAACGAAGCTAATTGGTTCGTGTTTTTATTATTTTGCGCCTCTAACTGTGAATTTATAGTGTCATTAATTTCACTCTTTAATAACCTAGCTTGTTCCGCCTGATATTCATTTTGTTCAATTCTACTGTTATTTAACTGTGTCCGCAATGATTCACTTTGTTCTAACAGTTTAATATTTAGCGATTCACTTTGTTCTGACAGTTTAGTATTTAGCGATTCACTTTGTTCTGACAGTTTAGTATTTAGCGATTCACTTTGCTCTGACAGTTTAATTTTTAGCGATTCACTTTGCTCAGATAATTTGCTTATAGACTCCCTTTGTTCTGACATACTAGTGTTTATAGATTGACTCTGTTCTGATAGTTTAGTATTCAACGCTTCACTTTGCTCTAACATACTAGTGTTTATAGATTGACTCTGTTCTGCTAGTTTAGTATCCAACAATTCCTGCGTTCTCCTCGCTGCACTTTCAATGATCTCCTGGATCTGCGCCACCGTTGCCATGTTTTATAATATATATGAGACATATGGGAAATGGCATACGCCAATGCCCTTTGACACGCACATAAATCCAATGCACATTTAATTTCTTTATCCTACTCAGTTCATTTATTTTTACCTTTAATCCCATTAGTTGATTGCATCTCTGAGTAGTTCTAGTTTTACTCAATTTAATTTTAACCCCAAGCACATATTTAGTCATTAAACAGTTATCCTGATCTGATATTAACACTGACTAATTAACAAAGTATTAATTGTCATTTTAGGCTACAGCCTCCTAATATTTCCATGAGTTTGACTTTCTAAACAAATCTAGTTTTAACTTTATCATTGGACGCCCGGTATCACATCTTAATTTTACTTTAATTTAAAAGACAACAACGTGAACCGTATTTTACTTTGCAAACTCCTGATTTTACTTTATTTTTCACACATTTGGCGGTATCCACTTCGCCTCAACTACTTTTAATAAAATATCACTTCCCGGTGATTAAATACTGTCATATCTGCCTGCACTTGCGGCATGCCAGTTTTACTCAAATACGCCACTATTGACATGTGTAATCTCCCCGTTACACCACAGTGAATAGCCCCACCGTTGGCCGCCAGTTTTCACCTATGAACCCTTCAGAATAGCAGTGTTTTATGCAAGAATCTTAGATCAAGGGGTCGCGTTCAGTTCATAGTGTGGTGTTTACGTCCGCCAAACAACGTGCTTTTCTGAGGCAAGGGTTATAGGATAAAAACTATACTTAAGAAAGTAAGGAGACAAAACGTAAGATAATAACAAGATTTAATAACTAATTTGTGCATAAAAGAATAAAACAAACAATAATAAACAAAATCCTCCCTGAATTTTTCCCTGACAGGAATATTTATCACTTTGAGGAGTCAGATGGATCTCCCCTTTTCTAATAAAATGTGGATCCAAGTTCCACTATCTTGCATATGAATTTATGTTCGCGTGATAACTATCTACGAGAAATGAGTACTTGGATGATCATTCGTTCACAACGGGTTAACAGCCACAGTGCTCACGAACAATCATCTCGTAAATCAACGTTTATGGATATGGGCATAACATTAATAAAAATCCTTAAATCTGACTCTGACACACATATTACAACTCTACTATTTACAGGCATCTCTCTGAGACCCTAATTAGTGTGGTGACACACTTAACCAAATGAGCTGCCACAATGGCCAGATACTCAACAACAAGGAAACACAGCGCCGCACGTGACTCACGGGTCACTGACATGGAAAATAAACATAGAATAAACCAACAACAACAAACAACCTGAGTGGTTAAGATTACTTTATATTAACAAAATTGCATGTTAAGGAAACGCTTCGAAGATTATCGTGTTTCGTAGGCAACTCCCATTTATTTAAATAATTTTACCATTGATCAGTTTCTCACATTTATATTTATTTTCAAGTAATTGGGAGCCAGACGTGCACTCCACTAATGAGCTTGCTAAACTCAGCCAGCCCTTGTGACCACAACTCACCCTTTCCTCAATACCAGTCATGTCCCCCTTCCAGTGTATATAAATAGCCGACCAGCTGGACTGTTATCTCAAGGAATCAACAGCAACTAACATCTCCTCCAACTCAACATATGGTCAGACAATAATCACATATCCATAATTGTCCTCGCAAGGATACAATATGAATCTGGTACCAAGCTGACAGAAATCAGTCTCTGCTGAAATTCCCGCTTGTAATACCACAAAAAATATACTCACATTACACACATCTGGGACTGACATACCGCCTTTCACACGGGTCTGCTGAAATAGAGCTCGCAAACATTTAACACAATATTTAAAACTTACGATAGAGCTGAATACTCTTCGTCACAAATTACATTGCTCCAAAAGGCAATAATCACACTGAATCTGATCAATAATAAATCTCAACAAAATTTAATTACCCTCCAATCTACTATATCATTATATTAATTCAGTCCTACTTCTGAAACACGACATATCTCCGAGAGACGTTTTTAACCGCACTTCGTAACATAGGCGAACACGGCCGTTCACATAGATACGTTAGTTAACACAACACAATTGTGCGAGCTGCTTCCAAACAAAAGTGTGTCAGATCAAAACAAAATATACTACATTATTCACACAAGCAAAGTATTTACAAAAATATGTCCCATAAACCATACGTTAATTTAACAAATAATAAAATATTATTTTGTACTCATCTCTTTTTGTAGTCACCCGTCAAAGAACATCAGACGCCATTCCCCAACTGGATGGTTCTTTATCTCATATCAGCCATCTGGACGGAGTGTTGAGAATTCCAAACTTCCTCTGCATTCATCGATGTCATCCTTGCGCTGATACAAAAATTAGGTTATTATACACTTTATGTCTGACTACTAAATTCGCTTGTTCAGGTACTAAATTCCCTGTCACTGTTCGTTGGCGAATTATCGACGATACTGCCCCTATAACTATAGTACTATGACTATCTATCACTGAATTTAACACTTTACAATGAATATCTTGTGTCCTCGACACACAAAAATACAAGTCTACGTCCGTAGACGCACAGAATAATAATTGCTCTTGTGTCCTCGACACACAGAATAAAAGTCCACGTCCTCAGACGAACAGAATAATAATAATGTCTTGGCTCTTCGACACACTTATAAATGAACTGGCCCTTGGGTCTAGATGGAGGGGGATTTTATGTAAAAATTTCTCGAAATAATTGTGGTACAGGAATGAAATAAATATCACTGAACTCGTAATATTGCACAGGTCAAGAATATGCCCATTAATCCTAGAATCGATCGTAGAGATTTTGTCTAGGCGATTTCCCGCGTGAATGCTAGCCACCGCGTACCCCAGCCGGAGTTGGCGCGCAAGTAGGCATTCTCTTCTCATTGGTTCTCCATTTTCTGTAATTTGGCGGTTTCTAGTAGATCTTGGCGTCTTGGGAGTGTCTATTTTCTTCATCAGCCATTCACGTTACTGCATCATATTTCTTCTAGGCGCGAATATCACAATGAACATACCAGAACCATGTCTCACCGCGCGTCGCTTCTAAAATTGAGGTAGCCACACCTGTCCCTGTGATACATCGCTATGCTATTTCTTTTCATAGCTCAAGTATTTAGCCTTTTGTTAAACTGATGCAGGTATGTCCCTACTGTCTCCAACAAATGCTTGAAATTTCCTCATCGCTGTCTGGCTACTTCCATGATGCTGGTTGAAATATTTATTAATTGAAGAAATAAAAAGTAGAATCATTTAACCAACATAGGGTAAAGGGTTCAATTTGTCACTTATCTTGTTCGTCATTTGTTATGGTTTGGCGCCAAAACTACTAAAGTGAATGGTATGAAAATTCGTATTTAAGAAAAAAGGCATCCTTAAAACAAAAATACTGATCTTTTACATAGTCCTGGGGGATGAGGGGATTTAGAAGAAGCCCTCTTTTCTTCAATGTGATCACTTTAATTTAAGAACTGCACAGAATAATAAGAGTAATCGAGAATGTAATTTTGAACATTTTCAGCTAACAATATTACTAATGGAAGGAACCCATAACGAGATAACTGCGAAAATCTGGCCAAATAGGTAAGACAATAAATTGTACAATCTGCAATCACTTTCTCACTGGCTGTGAGCTCATGACTCTCGTTGTCCGTCAGCACATCACGACATGTGAAGGTGAGATAGATATGATGTATTAGAACAGTGGTTCCCAACCTGGGGGGATCACCCCCAAGTGGGCGATTTGGGTTAACAGGGAGGCAATAAATAAGTGAGGGGGGGGGGGGGGCGATTTGTGGGCAATAAGTATTCATAGGGGGAAAATTAAAATAGTACCGTACAGTAGAAGTTGCCGGATAGTACAAGAAAAAAAATGTGACAGGAGCACCCCCCCCCCGTTCGCTCGTTCATCATTCATCGCCAAGTTTGATATTCACAGCGTAAATATTGGCCGTAAAGCGCTGATTCAGTTTCCGACCCTTATAAAGTGTTCAGTGTCTGATAATGAGATTCCTGAACTCCCAGAAGACAAAATCCTAATTTTTACTGATCACCTTGACCAGTTAAAAATTGACATGGAATCAAGATTTGAAGATTTGACCAAGTTACAAATTCCGGATTGGATTCTACATCCATTCTCGTTTGAAGCTGTGGATAAGCTTGAAAACTCTTTGTAGACGGAGTCTCTAGATTTGAAGTATGAATGTGAGCCGAAAATAATTTTCAAGCAGAGCGATTACGAGTTAACCTGGGTGAAGCTTATGGGCAAATATCCACAACTGTGGGGAAAAACGGAACCACTTCTCATCTCGTTCCCGTCAACATATTTAGTTGAAAAAGGATTTACTTCTGTAGTCCAGCTCCTCATAAAACAAAGAAATACGTTGGACATTTGCCTCAAAGGAGACTTGCACCTGAACTTGACGAACATAAAGCCGGATATTCAAGCTTTAACTGAAATCCACCAAGCACAAGGCAGCCATTGAAAAGGTAAAATAAAACAATAACAAAGTTTTCAAACTTTCATATATTTTTTCAAATTATTACTGTCAAGTTTCTTAATTTTTCCAGATTCCAATTTGAAAATGAAAACATGTACTCCTGTTTTTTAAATGCACGTCAATGATCTTAGTCAATTATTTCACGTCATTATTATTTTAAAAAATCTGTAAAAAAATGTACATTTCAATTTTTTCCATTGTATTTAAGAGTGACCGAATAATACTGCTTCGGTTGTTTTTATATACGGTAATACAATTGTTCAAAATAATAAAACTGCTTTATTATTTACACTTTACTTCAAATTAAAGTTAGACATACAATGAAAATGAAAAGGGGGCGGTAGGTGTTAGTCAACCTCCAGAAAGGGGAGATGGGCCACAAAAGTTTGGGAACCACGGTATTAGAACATGTGTCCCAATCATGCTCCTTTTTGCCGGCCGGTGTTGGTCACTGGTAAGTCGTTGTTTTTTAAAACTGAGCTCCCGCTCGGCTGTCGGCTAGAATCCGGGCACGGGTTATCTTTAATATTGTAAATCGATTTAATTTCTATGCTAATATATAGGCTACATACCAATCATCCTTCCTTCGCATAAAGAGACATATAATGTAGGTTTATGTAAAAATTAAATAAATTAGAGATGGCTTCGTGGCTTGTAAAGTTCAAAACCCAATAAATAGTTTTTGAACTTTTCATAGTGGGAATTCGACCCGTGGTTGGTGGCCCTGCTTCCAGCCTCTGCCCCTAAGAAAACACGAGGTTCATCTTAATTTCCCCTTTTCCAGCTGACACTGGGTGGGGCAAATATGGTTCCTCTCCACTTTGTTCTGTCGTTCCACCATTCCTCTTCCGACACGGTGTTCCAGTCCAGTTTCCGTTTTCTAATGTTATACTTCACCGAGTCCATCCAACGCATTCTTGGTCTTCCTCGTCCTCTCTTCCCTGTCATCCGTCGTTCCAGTGCTCGTCTTCATAGCCTTTCTTCATTCATCCGTTTGACATGTCCAACCCATCTCAATCTGTTTTGCGCCAGTTTTTCATTTAGTTTCTGTACTCCCAGGTCTTTCGTTATATCTTCATCTCTCCTCGTTTTCTGGACCATACTTCTCAGGAATCTCATCTCAGCTGCCTGTACTCTGCTCTCATCCCTCTTAGTCATTGTCCAAGTTTCTGCTGCACATGTCATTATAGGGACATAATATGCTTTGTATATAACTTCTTTAGAATTAATTGGTATATCCTTGTTCCATATTAGTCCCCGTAGCTGTTGATAGAAAGCACTCCCGAGTTGTATGCTTCTACTAATTTCCAAATCTAGTCTTCCATCTTCAGTCTGTTCACTTCCCAAGTATTTGAAGTGTTCCACCAAATACTTGGGAAGTGAACTGATTTTCCTTCCAAAAATCAATTAAGTGTAAATATTCTGTAAATACGAGTATTAAAATTTCCCTGAAATATGACTACCGTAGTTGCTTGTATCTTTTATATACCTCCTGGGATAGCTACGTGCGTTATGACGCAAGGCCATGGGTTAGGTTATCTTCGAACCCGGAAGATAAACGGGCTCAAACTCCATCGTCGGCAGTTCTTGAAATGATTCAGGCACATGACGGGACGGATGGTACCTTCAAATTAAGCTGCGTTTACACTAGTGAAATTCCCTCGCGAAATAATTTCGCGAGGGGATAGCGCTAGTGTCGACGTGCCCCCACCCCTGAGTAATTGCGGGATGAGGGCCCTCGCTGCGAGTCGGTGTTCAGTCGGTTTTTGTCCGCGCATCAAAGGGTTTCGCACGTTAAGTTCGCTTAGTGTAAACGTGGTCGCTGTAGTTGCGCGAGAGATGAATCAAGAACAGTGCTTGCAGCTTATCGAGCTCTACAAAAATAGAGTTTTTATGTGGAATCCAAACAACGAAAACTATTTCAATCGCAATAAAGGAGAAGATGCGTAGAGGGAAATTGATGATGATATCTGTTGTTTTAAGGGGCCTAACATGTAGGTTATCGGCCCCTAATGGTCTGGGTGATAGCAAAAATGACAATGAAATGGAAATCATAACGAAAATTAAGTGAGACTGAAAATACTTACAAAACGGAACTCAGATGGAAACGACTCACAAAATGGAGAGTGGAAATACTTACATAAGGGAATTTAGAAGGAGAATACTCACAAAAGGAAGAGATTGAAAAACACGCACAAAATGTAGGTTAAGTTCAAAATACGTACAAAATACATTGTAGAGTTGAAATACAAAATGCAATTGAAATTCAAAATACTACAAAACAAAATGCAAATGAGATTGAAAATACGTACAAAACGCAATTGAGGTTCAAAATACTTATAAAATGCTATTGAAATTGAAAATACACAATGCACTTTAGATTGAGAAAGGCCGGTTCAATCCCTACAAAATGCAATTTAGATCGAAAAGGCTCACAAAATACAATGTAGATTGAAAATACCCACAAAATGTAGCGTAGATTCAACAAATTCGCTTAAGGTAATTTGGATACTCGGGGAGCAATTAACAAAAGCAGTGCGGGAATCTTAAAGAGAAAAGGAAATAGAATGAAAAGAAAACAATAGGTCTGACCCCTCGAAGAATGAGGGATCAGGAGAGATGAGACAAGGGCCAATTAAGGCGGGAAAGTGAAGGACTCCCGAGGCCTCGGACACACTAATACCGTCGGGGTCGGAAAAGAACAAGAGTTGACCAAGGGAGATCGACAGGAAAGAAAACGGAGAGGAGCTCGGCACAAGTAAGTGGAAGCAATGCGGGACTCAGCTGGGGTCCTGTGGTCGCCAACCCACGTCCCACGAGATGTGAGCCCCTGGGGGGCTTAATTGTATCATCAATGGTTTCCTGTACCATTTCTCTCATGAGATTGTTTACATATTGATTTATTTCAAGGAATAATTGTTTGCTCTACCATTGTCCAGGGCGGCGATTTTTCTTCTTCCCTTTCTTGATCAAAAATGCCATTAACATGACGGAAAACGCGTCTGCAGCTGCTGGAGGGACCAAACAAGTTGCCATGTTGGCCGCGAAACCAGAAACTCGCGCAATGTTTAGCTCTGAATTGCGCTCTGTTTTGGGTAGTGCGAAATTTCACTCGAAGCGAGTAACTTTCGCCCAGGAAATGTTCTCCGCAGTGCCTACAAGCCGCTGTGAGAGATAGCGTCACCACTTACGTTGGCAGCACGGCTGTCACATGTATCAAAACAAACAAACAGTAAACGTTGTACTCACCATAGCCATTCATGACAGACTGTTGCACTCTTCCAATAATCTAACTTTTCACACTGACGATTTCGACAGCCCACTTATGTGGCCTTCACCCTATCAAGGACACCGTGCTGCCAACTAAACTGATGACGTAACCTCTCGCAGCAACTACGCGCTGCTACTGCGGAGAACATTTGCTGGCGCCCTGTATTTCTTTAATCGCTTATCCTCAAAGCTCGGCTTCGCCCACGTACTCTGTGAGGGATCATTCCTCTGCCGTCGCAAGAACAGTGTCTTGGAGCTGGACACACTTTGACAGCAGATATAATTGGGGATGGTGACAGGCCGTTCGCCCAGGTGACCGCTAACTTGGGTCTAATGAAGGAAAGGTCAGGGAAGGGAGTGGAAAGGAAGTTGGCCGTGGACCTGTTAAAGTGAACCGTCTTGGCATTTGCCTGGGGATGAACATAAGGAAACCACGGAAAACCATTTTAAGGACGGCCGAGGTGGGGTTCGAACCCACGCTCTCCCGATACTAGCGAGAAACGAGGTAGTGCGTTAGTGCTCTCCACTTCCTTGGCCGGTATCATTTTGTTATGAGATTTGAAACCTTCTATTGTGTTACTGTAAATTGATGCAAGTTGCTGTTTTGGTATATTTATGGATATGACAGTTTCTGGATACGCGGCTGTACGTACAGTGGAGTTGACGAATTTTAATACGCTCGTGTTCTTTGTTGTATCTGTTAAAGTTGTTGTTGTTATAATTCATTTAAGGAGCTTGGGACATCTCGATCATCAGCCCCATGTAGTTGGATGTGTGTTGAACTTGTCTGACAACCTGTATTCTTGAGATGACTGTAGTAGTGTGTTTTGCTGTATTATGGAGGCGCACCGGGGCTTGAAATAACGTATTCTACCGGCATTTGCCTGGAGGGAGTGTGGAAAAAACAGGAAAAGACCACACTCAGGATAGCTGCTGTCAGCGCCGGGATTCGAACCTATGATCTCTGGATTTTCTGCAGCTGCCCTCACGGCCATGGTGCACGATTTACCGAGCTTGGTTATGCCACAGGGTCGTGTTCATTAGGAGAGGTTATAAACATGTGCCACAAATAACATTTAAAGACATAATGCAATAATCGATTTTTACAGGTAAAAACCGGTACGGGACTTTCTACGAGGCCATGCCTGCTTCCTTTCTTTTCCTTGCCTAATTTTATTAATTTCATCTCTCTGGTGAGTTTGGTGTTAAGAAGGGCAAAGTGAATCCTAATGGTTGTGGAATAACAAAAGGATGATTTAGGATTAGAATACCCTCCGGTTTGCCAGAGATTGGGGAGATATTATTGTTTATTGCAACCATCACTTGATGCATATGATTATTAATTACAGCAATTCCCTAACATCCTAGTAAAAAACAACATGGTGAGAAAGTTTCAAAAAGGTAAAATATAAAATAATAATGATTATAAATCACAACTTAAATTTAAAAATTTAAGTCGGAGAAACCTTAAATTAATTTAACTTCTATTAAAATTCCTTAAACAATTAGGACCTAAGTGATATAAGGGCACAGGAGAAGGTATCCTAAGCAACAACATTTCATTAGTTAAAGTCTAGGATAGCCTCTCTGTAGGCCTATCAACTCGAATAAGATAGAACCTACATAATAACAGTCATTAATGTTACCCTTTCTATAAAAATAAACCTCAATATCAATACTAGGTATACTAAAATGATGGCTGCCGGTGGGGTTCAAATTCACTTGTCTCCCGAGTCTGGATATAGCCTTGCGCATTGTTTCACGGGCGAGTTAATAATGATAATAATAATACCTAGAGGGCCTGTGTGAGAAATCTCGCCTGTATTAAACTACCCATCCGATTTTCCTGTTATGCGGGCTCGACGTCACACAGTTTTGGCAGGGGCTATCGTCTTGTTTATTTGTTTAAACGCACGTTTCAAACATATAAAAAAAGCGTTGACTTTTCAAGAAATGCAAGGTTTTTCCTATACTTTTGTGAAAATTTGGAAGATATTGGCACAAACCATAGCTTCTAACTCCCTCTGGTTTATGAGCTTGAGTTTTGTGAAACATACACCGAAGTGGTATATTGGCTTTCACGGTCAGTGAATTAAAACTAAGCATTTTTTTAGGTTTATGCCGTGTCTTGTTTGGGGTTTCGCCTAGGAACACCAAACTGGCTCATCAGCGCGCTCTTGGTGTCCGTGCCCGGACACCCCCAGAGGAGTAGCGAACTGCGCGCTACCTCCCTTCTTATGAAGCGCATCTGCGCTTCTTTACTGCGAGAGCTAAAAGCTCAAGCAGCCTTTCACCTCCCTATGAAGGCTTTTCGCAGTAAAAAAAAGTGCGGGTGCGCTTCATAAGAAGAGAGGTAGTGTGCAGTTGGCTACTTCTGTGGGGGTCCGGGCACGGAAACCAAGAGCCTGCTGATGAGCCAGCTTGGTGTTCCTAGGCGAAACCCCACAGAAGACACGGCATAAACCTAAAAAAATGCTGAGTTTTAATACACCTTAGTGTTTTATATGTATAGACTATACACGGCATGGTATTAATAACCCACTCACTGAAAGCGGATGGGAACTTCGGAGCAACAAAGGAGTTTACCAGAAGATGGAAGGAATCTCGGAGACCTTGAAGAATAGGAGACTGGTGTTTCTGGGACATCTATAGAAAATGAACGACAATTGACTTATTCCCCATTCAACATTTGATTGCCGCTGAGCGTGGCTGCACCAGCGTTTGTTGTTTAATGTAGCATGAGCCCCGCGGGGCGAAGTGGAGGACACAGCGTTGACGGAGTGCAGTCTGCTCATAAGTCAAGCATCATTGCGTCAGATAAGCGTCACAGGAGCTCATGTCACCACGGACAGTTAAAGAATGACTGAGGCTACTGGAGCTGAGCCATATCCTACTCTTAAATCTATACCTTTCAACGAAGCAGGCTGACGTGAGACACAAGTAAACAAAGAATAGTTCCCATCTCGACCGCCGACAATCAATTCGTGAAAGGATAATACCAAACAGATATTTGGTTACTTCTGGAGAAAAAAAAAGACAACTGCAGCACGGATCAAGGAAACAAAGAGGAATAGGGAAGGTATCAACCCCTCAGAGGTCCAATTGTTAGACAGATGAACATTTAGGAACACATGGGATATTTGGAAGGGGTTCCAGCTACAGAGTTTGGACGGAAGAACAACGGTAGTAGGCCAGTGAAAACATGAAGGCGTATTGGACACAAAGAAAACTCCGCACGAAGAAAAAGAAATGAAGTGTAGCGTGATCCTAAGTGGTCAATTCGCTTGTAAAGACAAATCATTACTGTAAGCCTATAATTAGACTTGCCATACGTCCCGGTTTGACCGGGACAGTCCCGGTATTTTGCTCTTGTCCCGGTGTCCCGCCCGGTTTTATCAATGTCCCGGAAAACGGCTGTAAGATGAAAAAAGTACATTCAAGTAAAAAATAAGGGGTTTAAAAACAATGATTATTGTTAACTCATTAATTAATTGTTTTTTTAGTTTGACAAAAACAAGTATTTTAAATGGTTTTTGTAGTTAGACAAAAAGTTGTAGTTTTTCAAAAAAATAAGATTTAGTAAGTTAATTGTTCAATTAAACTTTTTTTCTGAAGTATTTTAAATTGTATTTTATTAACACTTCTTTCTAGGTGGTAGACCAGAAAGAATTATCATTAAAAAGGAAAAATTGTATACTTTTATGTAGCAAAAATTCCTTTTTTTATTTTTAAAGGTGTATGGAACTAACAATTTAGGATGCCAGATTCCCCACTCCCGTCACTTGTGAGGCTTACTGTATAAAAGACTTAAAACTCACCATTTTGCTTCTATTTTTTTTTTAATTCCATACCCCCAGTATTAATGTGTCCCGGTTTCACTCACCAAAAATATGGCAAGCCTTCCTATAATGACATTTTTATGTACATTTTAACTATTGTAGTTTGAGAGACACCAGTGCGCAGCGTCCCGAAATTTTTCACTGGAGGTATTTAAATGTGTCGTAAATCTACTGATACCGGTCTCTAACAAATAAATCTTTAAATATTAAGGGGTGGTGCTGGGAATCAACCAAGGAATATTTTGGGCACAGCAGGCAAGATCATCAGCCAGTTAGACGATGATAATATTGTCATTCTTGTAAGGGTACTTGTTTTTTCTTTGCCCCAACCAATAGGGAGGTACATCCACTGGCCACTGAGTATGCTGTCCAGCATTCAGTCGTGTATTACAGCTGAAGAACAAAGTGGGAGCGGTTCTGTGACTCACAGGCCACTGACCTCTCTTCTGTGGCCTTGAAAGCTTCGCTGTGCCCTTCCGGACGACCTTCCCACACGCATCTCCCCCATAACCCTTAGTAACCACTTCCGCGTTGCCAGGATCAGAATCCTTTCCAAGAACCAGTTGCGTCTCCAGAATATTTTAAGTTGCGGAGGGAGGGGCACGCGGGGTGTGAGATAATTATACAGGAGGCCAGAGATTCAACGTTTATAGAAAACGTTTTACGTGACCGTTAATCTCGTGATCATGAGCCATGGGACCTCCTTTTTACGAGGAATCCGAACCACAGGACATGGCATCTCACTTTGAAAATCTCACGTGCATTGACCGGGAATCAAACCCGGTTCACCTTGGTGAGAGGCCAACAGCTTGACCGCTGCGCCACCACGCCCCTCAACGTGTATCATAGTTGTTTTCACAATAGCAGAATTAATTAATTTATTTATTTATTTATTTATTTATTTATTTTGAATGCCAAAACCGATCCAACATTATAGAAATTTCTTTCGAACATTCGTATTCAACACATTAGACTATTTACTCAAGTTCACGTTCTGTGCAAAAGTTGCTGGATTCTTTTATCGACAGAGGGATATTTATTTGAGTGGTTACAGTTAATTCCAAAAGTTACAAACCATTAAAGAATAGGAAATATGTGGGCCAAATATAATTACTCTTCGCCGAAAGAAATTCAAGTTATTCGATCTAGTAAAAATATCCTAAATCAGCAACACTCTGACCCAACAAATAGTTCACAATACCTTTGAAGCAAGAATGTAGGCCTATCCAAAAGAACAAGTGAGGAAAGACGTTGTTGTTTATTCATTTAGAGGCTTTGCGACATCGTGGTCATGCAGCCCCGTGTGCTTGGGTGTGTGTGTATGGAATTTGTCTGATAACGAGTGTTATTGGTGATAGCTGTAATAGTATGTTTTATTTGTAATTTAGATGAGGATTGAGAAGGAGGCCTTAATTTAGGAACCATCCCGGCATTCGCCTGGAGTAGAATTGGGAATCCACGGCAAACCACTTCCAGGATGGCTGAGGTGGGATTCGAGCCCATGCTCTCCCAATGTCAGTGAGGCACGAGCTAGCGTGTTAGCGCTCTCGGCCACCGTGGCCGGTGAGGTTAGTTGTAAGGTACCAAGTAGTATCACTAGTAATAATCATTATCATAATCATCCTCATCATTTGGACCCAATACAGGGACGGCACTGAAGTGAACCACTCACCCCAAAATATTCATGCTCTCCAGAAACATAATAGATGAGAGTGACGTTCCCAACTCATAGCTCTGTTACAGAATGCGAAATCTACAATACCGGTACTAGATTACAGTACCAGTAATTCATCCACCTAAGTGAATACTGCACCCTCCCTCTGCCTTCCTAAGTTATGAAGTCTGAAGCCATTCCTGGCTCAATCTTCTAGATTACAAGCCCTCCCAAACAACAATTATCATTATCGTCCAACAACAGTGATAGAAAATTAAGATCCGAGCTGGAGCAATCATACATGGTTGTTTTGAAAATTACATGCCTTCGTTCCTGGCATGTATGCTTATCGCTTCAATCCACAATACCTAGTTGTCTCTTACCGACAGCAGTGGCTACGCTGGCTAAAGAACAGCGTTAGGTCATGGGGCCAAGCTCTCTGCTGACTCGGTAGACGCGTGGGTTCGAGCCCCACCGTCGGCCGTCCTTGAAATGGTTTTCCATGGTTTCCCATTTTCAACACCAGGCAAATGCTGGGATGGAACCTTCTGATAGGCCACGGCCGCTTCCTTCCACATCCTTGCCCTGTTTCATTCATCTTCATTCATTCCATCTCTCATCCCGACGCGCAGGTCGCCCACGGGCGTCGAATAGAAAGACCTGCACTCGGCCTCTGAGGAGACCACACGACCAAAAAAAAAGTTGTCTCTTTACAAGGATATTCATGAAAACTTGTTCGAAGAACTGCATTTCAAAATGCTTGTTTGTAGAATGGCACAAAATACACCATCTTATTATACAATACGCTAAGGTGTATGTTTCACAAACCTAAGCTCCTAAACCAGAGGGAGTTAGAAGGTGTGGTTTGTGCCAAAATCTTCCAAATCGTCTCAATAGTACAGGAAAAATCTTGCATTTCTTAAAAAGTCAACGGAAATATATTTATTTGTTTATAAAGTGCTTTTAAACAAACAAAACAAGACGATAGCCCCTGGGAGACTTATGTCGCGTATAGCCCGCATAGCACTAGGGCCGGGCGGGTACACGTGGGGTGAACACAACCCATTGTGCGAGAGTTCTCGCACTTGTCCGCTAGTTCTAATACTGTATATTTGATCACATAAATTCAACTCACCTTTAAAGGTCTATACATTTTCCTTCTTGCCTATAAAAATCAGCCCACTAGCGGCAGTTCTTCTTCCGAAATCAGCCCACTAGCGGCCTTTCTTCTTTCATTAACGAAACCATATACACAAAATTTCAAACTACAGATTTATTATTATTATCATTAAAATTATTAACATTCTGAAGCTGTTTCTGATGCTTTCGGCCATGACTAGCAAAGTCATAATTTCACCTTCTCTCACCATTCACCTGCCTAGCCCAATACTAATGGATCAGGAGGCTAATACAATTTTAATTTCAATATAAAACCAAAATCCTTCCTTCTTCAAGGATATAAAGAGCTCATTTGAGCACCAGTCCCTGCATATTGCATCCCATTCTTGGGATTGCCAGCTAGCCAGAGATTAGCGTGCCTGTAAGTACACAATACAGCCAATTGACGTGATCACCTGAGATTGAATAGTAGCACCTCTAGTGGCAAAAGTAGCATCTGCAAGGCGGGCAACCCCTAGTGGCTATAAGACAGTTTTTTTAAACTATTTGGTAAGTAAACTCTGAGCCGGCTGGCCTGTTTTTTGGCGAACACAAAGGGCTGCTCGGTGTCGGTGTGGACTGCAAACGATCGTGATGGCAAGTCTGTACCTACTTATGTTTAGCCAAAACATGATTGTCTAGTCAGGTGTGATTGGACTAATCGACACCACTTGTTAATCTCCTGGGACACGAAAAATGGGAATTACGTACTTCAAACAAGTAGTTCCGGGAAGAACCTAATAGCCTATTTTTATAAAGTATATCCCACTGTTTTTTTTTTTCAGGAAAACTCTCCTGCCTATTACAAGGATTTTCCATGGCATATAGGCAACTAAATACCGTCGCTTTTGGTTCAAGAACTATGTCTTCACCAACACCATTACAATGAGAAGTTACGTGTTACAATATAAAAAATACAGTGTAGGTTGCTTTCAAAATCGGTCATTAAGTTTCCTTCCACGAAATGGCATCTCTATGTAACGATCCATGGGAGATATTGTTTAGGAAAGTCAAATGCACAGCTTCTATGAATTACGAGGAGTAAGATACAGAATTTAGTGCCATTATATAATGATGGTTATCATCAGTGATGGATTAACCATAAGGCACAATAGGCAATTGCCTGGGGCCCCCGGCTCAAAAGGGCCCACCAAAAAATGGAAAAAAAAATGGATTTTTTTGGAAAAAAAGTCAAATAAATTAGGTACCGGTACCGAAAAAAAATGTGAAACTTAGAATTACAGTTCTAATATTACAGTTTAATTTCTTGGTTTATACTTCGTAAAGTGCTGTTCATAAATTCTCTCTGCTCGGGTTTTTTCCCATAAACGTTTTCTTATTATTATACTTCCAATTCATAAATAACTTAACTATTGTTTGACACATTCCAAGTTGATCGAAATTTCAACTTTCTGTTCGCTCTATTGTTTAAGGATTGGAAGCAATTAACATCAGGCTGTTCCAAATCCACGAGTTTGGGTATGTGCACTCGTGAGTACTCAGCAGTAATGCTCGGAGCACGGTTGGAGAGGGACAGGGGGTGATAGCCAAACCGTCACTGGGCAAGGTCATAATACAAGTCCATGCGCTTCCTGCCAATCTTGATGTATACACCGCTTAGTAATGGCCGCCCCTACAGCACAGCTGTATTGCATATTGCAGGTTTACTCACACAAGGCGGCGAGTACGCAGCTGCTCACGGGCGAGCTGCTCGGCTGGAACAGCCTGAATTAACTGATATTCCCACGGTCGGGCCCCAAAATGCCATGACTATTTTAATTAACTGATACGTCCCCCCCCCCCCCCCCCCCCCCGCCATCCCCTGCACTTTTTTAGCCATAGATAAATTCGGAAAGAGTTTTTCCAACTTTTGGCATTCTGGTCTAGAGTAATTTCGGAAACAAGTAACGTGCACCCGCTTGAGTTCAGACTTCAAATCGACGGTTCTGTGATCGACAATTTTAATTCGTTAGTGTTCGATGGACAGTTTTATCAGTGTGACGGATTGAATTAAAACCCCAACTCAAAAATGTCTTCACGTACATATTTGAGTGGTGCACAAAAAAGAAAACTTGCCAAAGACAAAAATTACCGAGAAAGTGTGGTGTTAGAATAAGTGCCAAAACAGACTAAATTTTTCCTTCGGAATGAAACCTCTTCAAATTCATCGGAAAATCAAGGATCTGCCATTAGCGATGGATCAAAGGAGCAAATCAAAACGAACACTAGTCACGCAGAAGACCCGGATAATGATCCGGTCATTTCAAGGTCTCAAACATCCAGTTCTTCTTCCGAGGATGAAAATGAAGCTGGACAACCAGGTGCCGAAAATTTGAACCGTTTCACTGATCCAGGAAATTGGGGAAAATTGACCAGTGAAGACATACAGTTTTGGGTTACATATGGTCCGTCAAATTGTCAAAATTTGACTGGACCGTTTGAATCGTCCAAGCGTCGATATGATAAGGAATCAACGTCAAGATATTGCTCCCAAAATTTATTCTTTGGAAAGAAACCGAATGGAGAGAATACAAAACGAGATTTGCTCATTAATTCACGTGCGAAAGGTAAGCTTTGATTATCAATTGAGCCCTTCATGTATTTATGATACATTGACAGTTTTTTGAAATGTTATACTATTTTTATAAAAAACGATTGTAAATTATGTTTTTATTTTATTTTTCTGTTTTTGGAATTCTTGTTCAATTTTATTCATTTCCAGACTTCAATAAGTTCTCCCTTATGTGAAACAACGCGGTATTTTTGATAACCATTTGCACTTCTGGTAGCTTGGTCCAAATTATCAGCAACGAGCGTATCACGCAAAGTAAGCCTATATTAAAACGCAACCAAAACTTAAGAATTTTTTACAAGAATAAGATCAAATTATTTAGATCATATTTGTTGATCAGTTTGCTTTTTTCGGAATTTTAGTCAATCGTATTCGTTTTAATTTTCTAAAATTATTATACATATAATTATCAACGCTTTTATTTAACTTCACTTGTGGCAAATCAAATCTTGCAACAACAATTTTGAATATTTATATCTTACCAAAACGAATCAAATTTTGCATAGTTGTGTAACTTGAAATTACAAATAAATTGTTAAAAACCCGCTCTTTTAGTTTAAAAAAATACGACCATACAAAAAAATACAAAAAAGAAACAACTGAAGCGCAAAAATTTACAAAAAAGTCAAAAGTGAATAAAATAATTTAATAAACGTTTTCATTAAACTTAGAACGCAACGCAAAAAAATAAATTTTAAAAAATCAGGTAAATTTATTAACTTCATTGATATTCAATAAATGATCGAAATTTTTATGATCAATAAATGATCGAAAATACATCGTTTTTGGAGAGGTACGATGCTACTTTTTAATCTCCAGACTAAAAGTGTTAACATTTCAGTTACGGGCTTTATGTCTTGAATACCGTTTAATTAATTGTTGTTCTCAAATTATAATAATATTTTTTATTTTAATTTCAGGCTGAGTCTATTGCTCTTTTTGCAAGTTATTTTAGCCGCCTGAAAAATCGAACAGACTTGCGCGTGAAAGGTATGATGATTGGAAGAACGTCGGGATTCATTTACAGCAGCATGAAAAGGATTTGAGTGTGCTAATTTACCTGAAAAAACGGAAACATTTTGTGGGATTCAATTTTGACTTCTATGCGTGCAACTAGTAAATCATTACAAGCAGAACAGATCGGCTTACAAACGTGTGCTGCCTTGTATAAAACTTTAGACGAAAAGTTAGGCAAGTTTCGTGATAAGTTCGATATTTTCGAGGAAAAAGTTAAGAAATTGTTACCTGATGTATCGTATTCTAAAAAATCGTAGCGTAGGAGAAAAAAAACGAACGACGAAGGCACTCCTGAAGTCGAATTTTCGCCTCGTGAGAATTTCAGAATAACAGGTTTTCTCGAAATCATCGATAAACTCAACGTCGAAATAAAAAAAAGGGCAAAAGTTTATATGGACGTTTCCACGAAATTTGCATTTTTGAATAATTTTTCAATGAGCGATGAAGAACTCTGTGAAGCGGTAAACAATTTGGTTGGCTTTTATGATAAAGATTTGGAAGAATTTTCAGCTGAACTGAAACATTTTCATTCTTATATAAACAACTGATACACCGCTGATAAACTCTAGTCAGTTTTATGATATTTTAATGGAAGACCAATTGGCAAATGTCGGCCCCGTGGTGTTGGGGTAGCCCGCCTGTCTCTCACCCGGAGGCCCCGGGTTCGATTCCCGGCTCCGTCAGGGATTTTAGAAACTGACGTGAGGGTTGGAACGGGGTGCACTCAGCCTCGTGAGGACAATTGAGTAGCTGTCCGACAGTGAGGTCATGAAAACCAAGATTAACGGCCGAGGGTACCTGATGCGCTGATCACGCGTCACCCCAATATCTGCAGGCCAAATGGCTGGGTAGTGGTCGTTTGGTAGGCCTAGGCCCTCGTGGGGTGTAGTGCCAGGGGTTATTTATTTATTATTATTAATTGGCAAATGTATTTACGAATGTAGAAATAGCTCTCCGAATTTTTTAAAACTTTAATGATAACGAACTGTACTGCGGAACGTTCTTTTTCACAGTTGAAACGAATTACAGCGCCTCGAAGTGCTACTATGCGACAAGAACGACTGGACATGTTAAGTCTTCTCTGCATAGAATCAGACATTTTAAGGAAAATCAACTTCGATGATGTTATTGAAACTTTCTGCGAAACAAAATGCAGAAAAAAGTTTTTCTGAAAATATACATATGATCTAAATTGTATTCATTACTCATTGTAAATTTGTAAATACAATCTCTTTCATAGTTATGATTGACTCCATTTTGAAAAAAAAAGGGAAAAAGGGGCCTCAAATTAACTATTGCCTAGGGCCACTGTGAGTCTTAATCCGGCACTGTTTATCATACGAATTATGTTTTCAATCGCCAGAATAAGCTACGAGAAATAAATAAAAAATAATATTTAAAAAATTCCAGCTGGTGCATCTTGAATTTTTGAAAAAAAAAATGAACATCATTAGATGTCTCTGCACTATGCTCTGAATAAAGATTCGCTGTGCCAAGTTTCATTACACTTGGGTGATTAGATAGCCAGAAAGAATATTTTAAATATTTGAAAATCACTTGGCCGCCAGGATGTTTTTGTGTTTCTCAAGATTTGGAAAGTAACATATTTGTCCTTACTTTAAAGTCCCCTAACCCCATACCAAATTTCAGTTTGACTGCTTAAATAGTTTCGGAGATATCGTGAACCAGAGAAATGTAGACTATCGTATGGACTCCATGCTGGATTGTTATATATATGCCTACATGCTATAGAATTAAATGCCAAAAGATAAATATTATAATCATGGCTCATTATACTAAGCTACATTTCTATCGCCTGTTTAGGACACGAGAAATATGAACTTGATTTTAGACATTTAGCACAGCCACCATTTTTAAGTTCTCATAGAAATGGTATTAAGTTAGACGCCAATATATTACTGAGCCTTTTACGAAGTGTTACCGTGCTAAGTTTCACTGGGCTGGAATAATTAAGTCACTACAAATATCCATATAAATATTCAAATTTCACGTCACCACCATGTTGGATTTGTGTTCATCAGGTTATTGAAAGGCCCATAGGCGATTTTACATTAATAGCCTCTATCAGTTTGATTGCTTTAATAGATTCACAGATATTGAGAACCGTCTAAATATTTTGGATGATCGGCATGTTTGATTGTTTTATATTTAGTCCATAGAGTTATGTACCATTATATGAAGATTATTGCTTAGGTCCATTATTCAAACGTTCAATTCGATCCCATGATTAGAACACACAACATAAATATTTAATTTAAATATTTCGCACAGTTGCCATTTTGCTTTTATGAGAAACATTGCATTTAATTAGATGTCAGTAGATTAAATCTTGTAGAGACATGTCGGGTGTTAGGTTTCACTATGCCTAGTTGATTAAATCTCGAGAAAATGCTGTTAACTTCACTTGGCTGCCCATTTGGTTTTGTACTTAACATGTTTTTAATTGTCACATAGCTGAACGTTTAGTATTCTCTGCCACCATACAAAATTTCAGGACGATATAAGGAATAGTTTCGGAGATATAGAATGCCGGTGGTATATTTTGCATGGCCGCCATGTTGGATTGGTGAAATGTACTTATATTAAAAGGATACGGTCGGGGTTGGACGGATTAGTACTATGTTCTTACTGAGTTTTATGGAAATCATTCCAGCAGTTTAGATTTTAACAGAGGAGACACACATATCCACACGGACAAGTACCTATCTCATTAGCCTATTTTTTCACATGATGAAAATGGGCTAAAATCAGGCCCACTCCATTGTTTTATACAGGTCAGTGAAACAACATCTTAATTAAATTGGGCATTATTATAGCTACACCACTTGCTACCATCACAGCAAGCAGAGTTTCTCGTTCAAAAGACATCTTGCTGGAAACAACACTGTGACTGATCTTGCTCACAGTGCTCATTCGTTTTTTTCACCTAGCCGGTCAATCACAGGACTATATGTGTCTTACTGTAAGGTGCACACAGTATGTCTGGAATTGCATGGTTCCAAACATGTTCTGAATACTGTAGATATTGTTTAATAATCATTTATCTAATTTAACATATTTATTTACTTTCTCTTGACCTAATTAACAGCTGTCATTTGTTCACAGATTTTATTGTTGCAAGGATGTTCGTTTAGCAACATGGTTTATTGTCAGGAACTATGCCATAAGTGGCTATGTTTTATCTTTTCAATCACAAATAATTTCTGCAGGTGGCTCTTTGTGACTGTCAAAGTGTTTTGTGAATTTTACAGTTGTCATTTAAGTAAATATTACTTCCTTACTGGGATACAGCATGAGATTTCCTTTTGTCATTATTTTCAAGATACTAGCGAGAACTAGGTACCATATTGTACCAAACACAAGGATTCAAAGTTTCATCATTATTTAGTTATGCTTTTATATAAAAACTAGCGGAACCCAGCATAACATAAGGCCAGACTATCAGACTGTAATGATTAAATGTTAATTCATTCATGTATTTCATTGTAAATGCAATTAACAATCTCATTCTTTTCTGATAAAACAATTAATGATTTTAATGAATGAAAACCTAAAAGAACATGCAGATATAAGCAGATTGTCAAAAGATCAAACTTGTGATTTGTTTATGGCCATTGAAAAGTATTGGCATGTCATGTTGACAATCTTTGAGAGGGTCATAAAATTAGTGTGTTAGAGAAGATTTCCCCTCGCATGCAATATCAGCAGCTAGACCTGTTTGCTTGGAGTGTAACCAATTACATCTCTGCAGGAAACAAGTTACATACAGGCGGCAGTAAGATTTATCTGTGCTATTCTACCAGTCCACCACTAAATACAGATCAACAGCATGATATGATTGAAATGCCATAAATTCAGTATCAATAATTTAACTGTTTGTGGTAATGAGTTCATTTATAACAGGAATGAACAATTTGACACCTTGGTACTGAAATCTAGCTGTGATTAACAATGACATTTCATTTAAAAAATAAATAAGCTCTCTAGTCACGCCCTTGAAAGAGCATACAAGTCGCTTTCGAGTGCTGTAGATGGTTTTGCACTGCTATCAGGCAGTCATGTGACCCTTCACGATTGGCATATGACCATGGCAGTGAAGTACGGTAATGTGTGTATGATGCCAGTCTTCAAGCTGCATGTCTTAATTGGGCCAAATAATAAACAATAGACAGTAGCATGTAGCGTGGTTCTACAAGTCAATATTTGCCTGTAAGGTAAGGTAAGGTGTTGAGTACACCAATTTTTTTTAAATGCTGACTTGGGCTGACTCATTCAGGTCATGAACATGAATCAGGATATTAAATTCATCACTCCTGGTGAGCAAATTCAGCATCTTCATGACGAGTATGCTGTGGACAACAACTGTGCCCACTGGGCAGCACGCATATGTGAGTGATTTGATAAACTCATGGACACCCCTTTGGGGCAGATGACTTCGTTGTTCCGCCCCTTAAAACAACAATAACTAATATAACACGGACACCCTATCACACCTTGACTGGCCCACAAAATCAAAATATGCGGGACTATTTGGAACAGAAATCAGCATCGCACAATTCGATATCCCTACGGATTTTGAAACACTTGCAAAGTCGGTAACTGAATACAGGATCTTATTATTTAAAGACAGCCTTTTTAGAATTTATGAAGCACATGTAAAGCTCTTTCTGATTTTTTTTTGCATTCTCCATCATCCAACGATTATCACTTACCTCGATATAATGTTTCTGAGTGTTAGACATGTATGTTATGTTATGTATGTTATGTATGGCTCCAATATTTGCTATATAGCCTTCAGCCTCACCTTACAGATACTGAATATGACATTATTGTAATTGAACGATAGTTGGTGCACTCCATCGGATTATCTTTTTTTGGTATTGGAAGAAAGATGGATCATTTCCCAATCAGTGGGCCATGTTGTTGTTTTCCAGATAGTTCTTCTGTTGCTTGCCATATTTGAGCACCACCCCCTCATGCCATACCTTGTACCCAAGCAACGTTAAATCCAAGACTGTATAATAATAATGCAACAAGCCTCTCTTGCTCCCTCAGATGTGTTGAAATGGCAGATAACATACATTTACGTCTTGAGAGTCGAGTCGAATCAGTACCTTTCTTGTTACTCATAAAACAGGGATGTCCAATTATTTTTACTGTAGATTAAAAATACTACTGGTATTTCACAAAATGCTAAAATTTTTGGCCGGCCCCGTGGTGTTGGGGTAGCGTGCCTGCCTCTCACCCGGAGGCCCCGGGTTCGATTCCCGGCTCCATCAGGGATTTTAAAACTGACGTGATGGTTAGAACGGGGACAATTGAGTAGCTGTCTGACAGTAAGGCAGCGCCCCGATCATGAAAACCAAGATTAACGGCCGAGGGGACCTTATGCGCTGATCACGCTTCACCCCAATATCTGCAGGCCAAATGGCTGGGCAGCGGTCGCTTGGTCGGCCTAGGCCCTTCATGGGCTGTATAGTGCCAGGGGTTGACTTTTTTTTTTTGGATAAAATTTCTGACTGTCAAAACTTGTAATGAAAACACTATTATTCCGGTACAAGCACCAGAATTTTAATTGAAGAATAGATCCCAGGGGAAGTTGTGTTCATGAGCACTTTTTGGCTTGTATGATGGGGGCACCAAATTTTATTTAAAGAGCACCAGGTTGTAAACGACTGTTCTACTGGATTTAATCATTAGATATAACATACCTGATGAGTCTGTGGACTTCCTTCCTCACCAAATAACGGATTGAGGGAGTGTTACAATGTCTCCAGCTGATTAATGATGAGCTCATACTGGTTTTAAGACGGTCTATTCAAAATTAATTTGTATCAAAATCAGATAACTTAAAAACCGTCAATCACATTCAATATTTTTCCATACATTAAAATTTAGAATGTCATTGTGTTGTCACGTCCTAGTTCATGAATCATGACAATGGCTGAGTGGCCTAGTAAATGGACCTGACAGTCAGGATACCAGTTACTATGGAATAGCAGTGGGCATCTTGGGCATATTGTGCTCAGGTGGCTAGGACTACCCAACTCAATTGTGTGTTCACTCAGATAAATCATATAGGGAGACAGTTGGAAGTAAGGCTAGCAACCTGCTTCGATTTTACTTACTTAACCTGCTTACAATGTATTGAACAAGCCTTAGGCCTACAGGAGTGACAGTGTTCCACTGCCATCTGGCAGATCAGGGACTCCTTGGAAACGAATAAGCAATTGAACTGGTATTTGACAGAGTGCTATTAATATCACGGGGGGTTATGGAGGGAAGAAAGTAGAACTAGCTAAGTCAGCAAGTAAGATGCGATTGGATATTCTAGGGATTAGTGAAGTTCAGATAACGAGAGATAGAAAGGAGAAAGTAGGAGATTGCAAGGTACACCTGTCAGGTGAAAAACGAGGTAGGGCAAAGTGGGGAATATGGCTGCATGTCAAGAGAACCTTAGAGCGTAACATACAGTAGTTTTGGTGAGGTATGTAAATTAAAGATTTATGTGGATAGATTTGGAATAGTCGGGAAATCGGGTCAGTATTGTTTCAGTGTACTGTATGCTCCATGTGAAGGGGCTGCCAAAAATTAATAAAAAAGTCATTTCATGTTACTCATGAATATGATGCACAAATAAATGTCAATTAGTCCTTTTATTACATTTCTTTATGGGATTCGTTATTATCCTTTGCTCCATTTATTGGAGATGGGCTCGTGTTCATACATGATAATGCTCGTCTAAATGATACGCGCTGCTTATTGCAGTACTTGAACACTTCGAAAGATTGTTTGGCTCAACTGGCCAGCTTGCTGTCCTAAGTTAAGTCCTATAAAGCACCTTTAAGATAGGTTGGTTAGACATATTAGTACTTGCTCTGGAGACATTAGGTGATCTTCAGTCAACACTTTAAGAAAGATGGCTCCAAGTTGAGTAGAGACACATCAGAGCCTTAACTGAAACAATGGCCCAGAGAATGACAGCTGTAACTATGGCCAGAGGTGGACACACTTTTTATAGATATTTAGTGTCAGTTTAAGCTCACATTTTAAGCCATGTTATCATTGACATAATCATACTGTTAATTTTCACATTGCCATTTAGAAGTGAGTAAAAAGTTAAGTGACAAAATTATCAAAAGTGTTTCCTATTTTTATTGTGACACTGACAGAATTTAGAGTATCCAATACATTTTAAATTGTAATCTTAAAAAAAAAAAAAAAAAAAAAAAAACAGTTCCAATAATATTATTTCTGAAATGATGTGACACCTAAAGAGCACAATTGACTCCATAATCACAAGTGTTCCAAATTCTGTACACATATTGGAAGAGGATGATGTTAATGAAGCCTTGTCTCGAACCCATCTTGACACAGCTAATGGACCAAAATAGAGTAACAGCAAGGATTTTGAAACACTTGCAAAGTCAGTAAATGAATTCAGGATCTTATTATTTAAAGACAGCCTTTTTATAATTTATGAAGCACATGTAAAGCTCTTTCTGAAATTTTTTAGCATTCTCCATCATCCAACGATTATCACTTACCTCGATATAATGTTTCTGAGTGTTAGACAGTTCATGCTCCATGTATGGCTCCAATATCTGCTATATAGTCTTCAGCCTCACCTTACAGATACTGTATATGACATTATTGTAATTGAAGGATAGTTGGTGCACTCCAACGGATTATCTTTTTTTGGTATTGGAAGAAAGATGGATCATTTCCTAATCAGTGGGCCATGTTGTGGTTTTCCAGATAGTTCTTCTGTTGCTTGCCATATTTGAGATGGAATTCCACCCGCACCAGGGGCCTTTCGATGGGGTAACGACTTGAGAGCGGATCAGAATTCAGCTTCCTACACCAAAACTTTGGTGGCGTAGTCGGTAGCATGCTGAACTGCTATGCCCAAGATTACGGGTTCAAACCCGGCCAAAGTCGTCAGATTTCAAAGAGCGTTAAAATCCTTCAGTATGCATTCCTTCGGAGGGGAAGTAAAGCCGGTGGGCCCATGTCATAGATTTATGGCATGTAAAGGAACCGACCACTACAATTGGCAGTGTGTAGCTAAATTTGTAGGTTATTTGGTTAGAAACGCTCTATCAAGTTCCAACGTTCGCCGCTGGGTGACAGTGACAGTGGCGTCTGGTAGCCAAAGTTGGAACTACTCAATATTGAACTTGCCCAGTTTCATTCATGTTCATTCATTTCATCTCTCATTAACTCCTCTCATGAGGTTGGCATCAGGAAGGTATCCAACCGTAAAAACCATCCACCACATAGAATTTAATAGCATCTCATCCCGACCCCGTTGGAAATGAGATTGATAAGGGGTAGACATCCACACCAGAACTTCCATATCAAATTTGACCTCTTCTGCTGGGTTCTAAATGTATATAACTTGATTTTACGACTTCATGGTGTACTCATTCCATCTCCATTTTATCTTGCTCAATTCATTATCATTTCTCCATTTATATCCTTGAGCATTCCAATTTTTGGATCGAATTTCTTCCTCAGAGTGGATATATGTTGGTACCTCATTTGCTCTCTTCTTCTATGACAATGCAGTTATTGTTGAAGTGCATGGCCAGACTACCTCCAAACTTGAAAGACCACACACACCCACTTCCTTTCAACTCTATACCTCTTTTCATTATATTCATTTCTCATTAAATTCTCTCATGAGATTGGCATCAGGAAGGGCATCTATCCATGAAACCATTGCCACATGGAAACTGTCTCTCCTTTCCTTATCCCCTAACGCCAATGAAACCTGAATAATAATGGGTGGAAACGATAAACAATATTACGAGCATGAAGCTGTCTTTAGATAATAAGATCATGAATTCAGTTACTGACTTTGCAAGTGTTTCAAAATCCTTGTTGTTACTCTATTTTGGTCCAGTAGCTGTGTCGAGATGGGTTTGAGACAAGGCTTCATTTACACTTGTGATTATGGAGTCAATTTTGCTCTTTAGGTGTCACATCATTTCAGAAATAATATTATAAGAACTGTTTTCATTTTAAAGATTACACTTTAAATGAACTGGATACTCTAATTTCTGTCAGTGTCACAATAAAAATAAGAAACACTTTTTATAATTTTGTCAATTAACATTATGATTATGTCAATGGTAACATGGGTTAAAATGTGAACTTAAACTGACACTAAATATCTATAAAAAGTGTGTCCACCTCTGGCCATAGTTACAGCTGTCAACTCTAGGCCATTGTTTCAGTTAAGGCTCTGATGTCTCTCTGCTCAACTTGGAGCCATTTTTCTTAAAGTGTTGACTGCAGATCACCTAATGTCTCCAGAGCAAGTATAAATATGTCTAACCAACCTATCTTAAAGGTGCTTTATAGGACTTAATTTAGGGCAGCAAGCTGGCCAGTTGAGCCAAACAATCTTTCGAAGTGTTCAAGTACTGCAATAAGCAGCGCGTAGCATTTAGACGAGCATTATCATGTATGTACACGAACCTATCCCCAATAAATGGAGCAAAGGGTACAACATGATCAATCAGCGTTGAAGCTGATATTTTTTTATGAAAACCTGTTCCATCCAAACCTCCATAGAGATGCCACCCTACACCATCACAGAGCTCCACATAAAGGTATACTGTGCACTCTACATATTGCTCCCCCGAGCATCTCTAGACTCTCTCCCAACTATCTGGAGATTTCAAAGAGAACCTGGACTCATCTCTTACGAACATTGCTCCGCTGCTGCATGGTCCAGTAGATGTGCTGATGAGTGAGCTGAAGTCGAGCAACTCCGTGCTCTCTGGCAATGGCGGCTGGTGGTTCAAAAAGGTGGTGGTTCACAAAAATAGCATATGATCACTGATATAAGACTATTCCAAAAATTACTAAGATACTCGAAAGATAGAAAATAAAGACAACCAGAAATTCAAACATATGTTTACTTATACTATTCGTACTCTTCTACATGAATGTTATGCTACATCACTTGTTTCATATGTTATGACAGACACAAATTTTGATTATTTAATTTCTTTTGCTGTTCCGCATGGCAAAATTCAAGCAAGCACTGTAAAATTTCATTTTGAATTGCTTTTGAGGTGCCCTTGAACACAGTCAATGTTTCCCGACGAGTTTCATAGCAATATCTAATTCTGCACAAAAATTGATTAGTTTGCGCCGATTTGCTTGATCTCTTAGACTCGTCAAGCCGGCGCAATGTCAACTGAAATGAATCACAAAAGCTAATGCAGTTAATTAAATGTTCGAAACATATCTATTTCGGGCTTCCTTTTGATTGTGAGTTTATATTATTATTCGGTATCCTGTGCCCATCAGCTGTGCTATATTAGCATTGGCATACGTGAAGAAGCTCAAGGTTTTCTTCGTATGTAATTTCAATGACGCATGCTTTTCAGCTCTGTCATGAAGATGTAGCAGCTAGCATTTATGGATTTCGCCCCAGAGGTCCGGGTTTGATTCCCAGCTCAGCCAAGAAACGTTAATTCTGGTGGGAGGGCTGGAATGGGATACAGTCAGCCTCGTGTGACAATATTGAGGAGAGGAGGCTTCGATTTCTACCTCAGCCGTCCTGGAATAGGTTTTCCGTGGCTTGCTAACTTCTACTCCAGGCAAAATGATGGGATGGTTCCAAACTTAAGGCCAAGTCCGCCTCCTTCTGAATCCTATGCTCAATTTATACTTACACACACACACACACACTAGTAGTCAACTGACTGCATGGCTCAGCGGTAATGTTTTCGCTTGCTGATCCCAAAATGGTGGGATCGAATTCCCACTTTAGGGTGCCGGAATTTTGCCTCGAAGGGGATCTTCAACGTGCCAGTAAATCTTCTGACACGTTCTCCCTCGCATTTGCGCACCCTCAAATGCCAACTGACTGCGCCAGGATTCGATCCTGCAACCTTGAGCACAGCAGTCGAGAACGTTACCTCTGCACCACGCAGCCAGTTAATGTCGAACCTAATACGCTTTAAATGATGTGGATATCGTAAAAACAATAAAATGACAACTGCAAACACCTCACAATCGGCCCTCCACTGATGCCAGACTTTAGCAATAACAGTAATAATGAGCCTATATTATGGAGCTGGCGAAGAAAAAATATTCCCGACACACAGCTCGTATGTTTCACCAGGTAGGGCAGTCCACGATCACCAATTTCTCACAACAGAAGAGATCACAAAACAAATCTATAGAAACGAAGACGTAGCAAAACACACATATATTCTTAGGCAAACATGAACCTGTCGTAGTAGCCACTCGTTTTAGTTTGATTAAACTGTATGCTTCAAATAAATTGTATCTGATATCAAATACGGATATCTGTAGAAGATTTATATTGTTGTTCAATCATTTAAATACTGTCCATATCATGAGTTCAGCATGACGATGAAGAGTTGTGCTTGTCAGCCACCAGAGCTTGCTAACGTTGCCGCGCCATCTGCTGCCTGTGAGCCGAATATACCGTATCTACATTTGAACTCTATGAATTGTGTTAACCAACCTCACGTTGCTCCTACCCTCAGCAATCCATAGGTTTGTCTTCGCGTATACTAGCCTGTACAAGCTGCCTGGGTTGCAGCGAGGAGTGAACTACATAGCCTAGCTGGCCCTTGGCAGCGTCACACAGAACTGCGCTCGTCCCGACCCACTATGAGTGATGAGATTCAATACATCATGCCTCCATTTAAGCAAATATATTATTTTAATCAATAAAGGTCCAGAATTTTGGTTGTAGCGCAAACTTGCTACCATAGTAAGGAGCCGCCCCTGCTCTCTGGTTAGATCTGGTCTTGTAGCAGGTTGTCTTGATTGAGGACTTTGTTTCTTGAGGCATCATCCAACTGTCCTCTCACTTACATTTCCCCCTGCATCTGTTACAGTCAATTCCAAGCCTTAACTGCTGTAGCGTGTCAATCTATGAGGACCTGGCTCATGAGAAATCGGTCATCTTGGGCTAAAGTCTTTTTATTTATGACATATCCTGGTATTCTAGAGTAACTCTGAGTTTCTCGAAACCGTTTCACAGTCTCTTGCACCATGGTGTCTAGTGCATCTATGGTGTAGGATTGATGTCACTATTAATTATCTTTCTATGACAGTATTCTTGATAGAATTAGATACAGTACGGTAGGGGTTTCTTTCTTTTGCCACTAGCCAAGCTTTGTATATTTTTGTTTGAATGGACTTCTCTGAGGGATTTTATAGGACTTACAATTGGGATGTTTATTTTTTAGGAGGGTGATATTAGTTAGATTTGTATAGCATTTTATGTTTGAGTTAACCAGACCAATTTATCATATTAATTGATAATTAATCTTCTCAAACGGAAATAACATCATATTCCCATATTCCTATTCGCCCCAGTGTGCCGTTGGGCTCGTCAGTTGGTACAGATACACCTCCAACGGTACACTGGGGCGAAACGCTGGCATTTTATGTTCGAGTTAACCGGATCAATTTATCATATTAATTGATAATTCATCTGCTCAAACGGAAATAACATCATATTCCCATTCGGGAATATTCATAACCTATTTGGATTGCCAACGTAAGGCTTTTGTTTTATGAAAGGGAGTTTGACTTCCGTAGCACATTGGCATCACTCGTGACGTCAATACTACTTGTATCATGTGTCTTGTGATGACCTTCTCAGTATGTGCTAGCCACTCGTATTGGTGAGGTGTGTCTGCACCAACTGACGAGCCCAAAGGCACACTGGGGCGAAATGCTGGCATTTCATGTTTGAGTTAACCGGACCAATTTATCATATTAATTGATAATTGCACCATCTTACAGAGCTGCATTCATTTCCTCGTCAATCATATCCCAAATTAATTATAAATACCTGATTTACTTTAGATATCGATTGTCGGACAGAGTTCATACACACAGTAAGTAAAGTTGCTGATGACCATGATGTCCCAAGTCTCAGAAAATTGATCAACAGGAAGCTTAGCACGCACAACTGCTTCTCAAAACAGGTGGAAAGGGTATACTGTACACTGCGCAGTGCTACGGCCTGTGACATATGACGTAATCTCTTTCCTTAATGAAAACATGATTTACTCATATAGTACAAATAAAGTCAAGACATTTTTAAAACAGTTTTTACATATAGTATTTTTATGTTGAAATTCTTAAAAATTGCTTCCCTTGAAGAGTCACACCCTAAACAATGATATATGTTTTGGTTGAACGGCGATCACACATCTTAGTACAGTACATTAAAAAAAGCCAAATATATTTTCTTAATCAACCACAGGCAAGTCAAAATCATGTGCTAGCAGTAGATTGCAGACGCCATATCAATAAGTGTTTTCGCAAGGGAAGAAAATATGAATTTGAACTATATTTTGTAATTTGCAGCCAGTGGATTTCTTATAATTTAATATTGCTTGGCAGTAAGCAAATCTAGAGTCAGAGTTCTCCTCAAGATCCTCTTAATGCTATCTATGACTGGTGACCTTCAAGGGTGGATTTAAGAGGCGGCCGGAGTCAGTTCCTATTTCACCTTTCATTTCAAAACGTTGCCACTAGTTTCGTTGTAGTCGCTGTCCCCTAGTAGTTACATGGCCCGTACATAGGTATCAGCACGGATTACCCCCTACTGTGAGCACAGATTACCTACTACTACTGTGGTGAGGGTGATTCAAGGTCGCGCGTGCGAGAAAGTTCTAACTGCTCCGGAGTCCAAACACTGGGGAAATGCAATCTCGTGGCAATGCGCTTCAAGAATATCGCGACCAGAAATTTCGAAGTGATAGTCTGTATAGGCTACTTCCAATTGAATGGCCGAAATATTTTGCTATAGATAAGCTAATAGTTAAACTACGGATTACGGAATTCACAAGTGACTGAAATATCCTTGGCCTTCCTCGTGTTGTAGCGGCTAGTATTCTTGGCTGTCACCCCAGAGGTTCGGGTTCGATTCCCGGCGCCGACAAGAAATTCGATTCATTCTTGTCTGAGGGCTGGAATGCCCCGTGAGGCAAAACTGAAAAGATGTGGTTTCGATTCCCATCTCAGCCATCTTGGAAGTGGTTTTCCGTGGTTTCTCACTTCTACTCTGGCTGCGTGGCTCAGGGGTAACGTTCTTACTTGCTGTGTCCAAGATTGCAGGATCGAATCCTGGCACAGCACAAATGCGAGGGAGCCGTGTCAGTGAATTTACTGGCAGGTTAAAGATCCCCTTTGGGGCAAACTTCCAAAACCCCGGCCTCTCCTAAAGCCGCAGATGTTTAAAGGGACGTAAAGCAATAACATTATTATTATTTCTATTATTATTATTATTATTATTATTATTATTTTTATTATTATTATTATCATCACTTCTACTCCAGACAAATGCAGCCGACTCCTTCACAATCCTCATCTGAATCCCAAATATACACACTAACGCACTACCTCGTACCACGCTGGTATCGAGAGAGCGTGGGTTTGAATCCCACCTCAGCCGTCTTATTACTATTATTATTATTATTAATATTAATAATTAAAATATTTTCCGGATCTTGCATGTGGGGGGAGGGGGGGGAGGGGGGGTGGGGGAGGAGCACATGTTGAACTCTCTACCACCGGCGGCTTCTATTAATACTATTATTATTATTATTATTATTATTATTATTATTATTATTATTTCTAAAATTACTATCAGTTTCTGCTTATTTAGGAGGATTATAAATTAATATTACATAATTTGGCAATAGAGGTGAGGGAGTGCAGGATTCTCCAGCCCCAGGGCCCATCACCACTCTCTAAGGCCTTGCATCCGGGGGTCACACACAAGAACGCTACACCACGAGATGGTCTTTAAAACAGTATGTTATGCAGAATGTGATAACGCAGAAAGAAATAAAATGTTATTCTTCAAGCTCTACCATTTCCTTACAGACCTTCCTTACATAAAACTGCCTATGTTGCGAAGTTCGAAACCGAAACACAATAAGGTTTCACGCCGTCGTTGTTGTTGCTCATGCTCAATTAGATTGTGTATATTCAATCATTTACTTTCATAAACATCTTCATACTGACATTATGGGGTTTGAAGCCATTTTTCAGTGTTCCCTTAGTAAACAAAAGTTTGGTGCTTTTCGGTCGGTCAACACGAATGTACCCAAAAGAGTTGGATTATACCCTAATCCTGAAAAATTTACAAATCTTTTGGGTAAATTCGTGTTGACCGACTGAAAAGCACCGAACTTTTGTTTTATCTTCATAATAACCTTAATTGTGATAAAGAATCCTTCAGACTAAACTAATTCCTGAAAAGAGTTGAAAAGTAAATTTTCAACACTTCTGTTTGAATATTTCAAAATATAACTCATCGTGTTTACGATAACATGGAAAAGATACGTAAGGAAGCCTACTTCCTAGTATACCTGTAACTTAGTAGTATGCTGAAAAACTGCTGTTTATTTCCTAGAATTATATTTACGTGTTTTTGTAAGTAACCATGACAAGTTATTTTTTCTTTTATTCTTAACAAAGGCGATATTTAAAAAAATGTAGAATACCTTTTTTGAAATTACATTTCTCATCACACAGGATTAACTTCAACGATAAGCTATAGCATATTATTATCAGGACTGAGTTGCTTCAGCTCTTCCTTTCGCATTGCCTTTTCCTCATCAACAACCAAAAAATGTCCAGAAACTACAAATTCAGTTGCTCAAGGGAAAGAAAACTAAGATCCGTTTCCCACGATCATCACATCACTATTCATGAACAAATATGGTGCAATTATATGGGGCAATTGTGATAATTAACTAATACATGTAACTTTTTCCAGGAGTGTATTTACATATTTATATCTTGTACCCCGCCCATTCATTGGGCACAGTCGTGTTGACCGACTGAAAAGCTACAAAAGACAATATTATAGCCTATATAAAAAATCAGTAGTAGTGGTGAAAGATTTCAGCCTATTCCTGTAACAACTTAGACCAGAAACTCATCCTAGCATCAACTCTTACCGCAGCTTCATTATAAACACAAATACGGAACTTTTGATTGCCTATAGCAGCCTTCCCTGGATACCATAATACTGTACTTCAGAATCGTCAGTTTCTTTTCCCTTGGTACTCTTCCGTACGCATACATAATCATGGAATTTATTTAAATTTGCTATAATATGAACATGCTTAATTAATTAATTAATTAGTGTACCATCCTTTATTTTGCAAAAAATATAATGAATAAAATGAAGAATCTGCAAGCAATATCATGTGTAATGTATATGATTTATATAAAAATTAAATCAATGTTACATATTTCAAATTTTTTAATGTAATATTACATAGAAGAAATGGAAGGAACGCAGATGCCCCACGTGGAACCATCTGTCATCACTGCGGCAAATCGTGTGCCTCCCGCATTGGGCTGTATAGTCACCTCCGAACTCACCAATGAGAGACTTCCGGATTGAAAGGCCAATCTACTCGATATGAGTGTTTGCTATGATGGTGATAGATATTACATTAAAATCCTAGCCTTACTCATCAGTATATTGCCAAAATGGATCCAACTATGACATTTTAACGCATGATAACCTAGAAAGTCATCTCGAAATTGACATCTTAATTATTATGAGGTAACCCGTAGTGACATTCTCACTCCGATACTTACGATGAATATATGGGACACAAGAGGGTTATTCTTCCATATTTGTTAAAAAACGATCCGGGAAAAAAATAGCTTATCCTCTTGATGAAAAATGAAAATCCACAGCCTGCTTCCAGTCTCCGACCGGGTCAGGAATGGAATGAATGAAGCCTCCATCTAGCGGCGAGGATATGAACTGTGCCGGCTGCCGAGGCCTGACGCACTCCTCTGGGGCAATGATTAAATGAATGACAGATGAAATGAAATGATAGTGGAGAGTGTTGCTGGAATGACATTTTGACAGGGAAAACCGGAGTACCCGGAGAAAAACCTGTCTGCCTCCGTTCTGTCTAGCACAGATCTCACATGGAGTGACCGGGATTTGAACCACGGACCCAGCGGTGAGAGGCCGGCGTTCTGCCGCCTAAGCCACGGAGGCTTAACTTATCCTCTTGATATTAAATTTAATTTATCGATCAAGTCTTTGATATTTCCAGAGAAATGGAAACTTACTAAAGTCAGTCATATTCACAAGTCGGGTAAGATTTCACTAATTCTTAACTACCGAACAGTACCGGTAGCTACTAAGTTTGCCCCAAACTAACTTTACGAGCAAACACTTCATGAACACATAGGCCTAATGTATTATTCAGGCATACATGCCATTTTATTCACGATTCATAACACGGATTCATCCCTCGATGATCAACAATAACCAATTTTCACGAATCAGGAGTCATCTGGTTTAAATTAAAGGATAACGAGTCGATGTAATATATACAGATTATTGGTAGAGTTAACCATGACGTAGCCTACAACTTACGAAAATGTCCTATTACGGATCATACTTACAGTATGAAAGACGCAACACTTTGTATCATAGAGAAAAGCTCCATTCACCCTCTGGTGTTCCCCTGGGATCGAATCTTGTGCCTCTGTAATCTTATCTTAATTAACCATCTCCGGGATGCCAATATATCATTATTATTATTATTATTATTATTTGCAAATGTCGTGTAATCGTTTAAATACATTTATTCGTTATGGGATTGTATGCTGCTCCAAAAGATGAAGAAACAATAAATTGGAACAAAACAAATTGTTTCGATTTATAAGTGTCATCCGATTGCATTTACACGAAAACTTTGATATAAAACACCACCATTTCCTATGTAGTTCCCATCTCAAGTCATCTAGGTTTATGGTAGGCTATACTATGAAAAAAAAAGTTATCCTTTTCTCACCGTATTGATCGAATTTTTGAGATATATTCAAAATGCTGGGATTTATAAGAAGATGCACATTTTATTTTAGGAACCTGTACATTGCTAAAGATTGTACAGTATAATGCATTCGTATGAAGTTGACTTGAATTTGGCTCAATAGTTTGGAACCCAAGATGTGCGAATGCTAACTATAGAGTTGAATCGATAAAAAATAAATTCCCTATATTCTTGGAATACAAAAGGACACATGTATATCCTAAATATGCTAAGCGGGAATGTGGTGGCCCAGTGGTGTGGTCAAGCTGTTGGCCTCTCACCACAGCGGACCGGGTTCGGTTCCCGGTCAATGATGTGAGATTTTTGAAGTGAAACGTCATGTCCAGTAGTTCGGATTCCACGTAAAAAGGAGGTTCCGTGGCTATTGATCGCGAGATTGACGATAACATAAACTACACATTTCCTTTAAAAATGCTAAGCATAATTTATTAATGGAACTTTTTCTTTAAAGACTTTAGAGAAAAGTAGGCAGGTTATTACATTAAATAATTTGATAACATCTTTGATAGACCTTATTTGTCATCTGAATTTGAACTATATGTTCCTTCGCGGTCAATAAGACCGAAACGTATAATATTCCACTGTCCAAGAACCAATACAGAGTAATATAAACATTCGCCTGTATCGAACACATTCAATATCTAAAAAAGAAAAAAGACATGCACACATTTCCATATATCAGACAGCACCTTTTGTTCATTTGTATTGTAGAGAAATCACTTAATATCATACACTCCTTATCAGTGACTTGAAACATAATTTCAAGTACGATACTTACTAGAATAATATTTAGTCATACGTATTATAAGTATCATTTTATATTAGTGTAAGAAAAATATTAAGTGTAATTCATATTGTTATTTCTCGTAATTAGGTTGTAACCTGTTAGAAGAACTATAAATAAACAAACAAATAATTATAAATAAATAAACAAATTAATTTAATGAAATTCAGGTCCACTTTAGTGATGGTTACTAACTAGTGATTGCTTGCTACTCATATAATAATTACTGTAACTTCAAAAGCCCAGTAGTCGCTACATCATATTTAGACTGACAAAGCAACATTTTATTTACAATCCACCTCGTGGCGTAGTGGCTAGTCTTCTTAGCTGTCAACGCAGAGGTCCAGGTTTAGGAGCTGAGGGCTGGAATGGGATACACTGAGGCTTGTGAGGCAGAACTGGGAAGAGAAGGGTTACATTGTTACTTCAGCCATCCTGGAAGTTGTTTCCTCACTTATGCTTCAGGCAAATGCTGGGATGGTATCTAACTTAAGGCCACGACCGCCGCATATACAAAACCCGTCCCTAATACAAATACACACCCTAATACAACCATCACAATAACACAGGTTATTAGACACATTATACACACACCCAAGTGCACGCGGCTACATGACCACCATGTCCCAAAGCTCCTAAACGAATCACCACCTCCAACAACAACAACAACTCTATTTACAGTACAACAATGGCATAATCTTGAAAGTAGCCTATACTACTGTATATTACAGACATGTTAGAAAGAACTAAAAAGCTCATAATAAACACTGGAACTGCAAAAGACCTGTAGGCCACACACCATAATATGATGATCTAGAAAGCAGACGATTGTAATCGGGGGTGGATCTAGGGGAGGGCGACCGCCCAGGGCCCCGCGGTCCGGGGGGGGGGGGGGGGGGGAGTCATGGATTGTTTTAAATTTAATTGATTAATTATTTATTTATTCGTTAATTCCCCATAAGGAGAGCGTTATAACACAATCAATTTTCATGTTTAATTCTGGTCCTTCTTTTTTTTTTTTCCAAAAACCTCTCATACACACACACTATGCTTCCTCTGTCTCTCCTCCCTCCACTTCTTTCCCGGTTGTCTCTCTTTGGGAGTCTGCTCAAACATCTGTTGTCTAAGTCTAATTGATTAATTAATTATACTTTTCAAACTAATTTATAATTCATATTCTTTTTTCAGTGCAGCTATGACCTCCCGTGACCGTTTAGCAAGTATAGATTTCAGTGAAATGATGGAAGACTTCATCCGAGAAAAAGAGTCGCAAAGTAATATTTTAATATTTCATAGTTTACATAATCTTCTTCAAGGGGACTTAAGGGTTTCTTTCATATTATTAAAAGAATGTACCGTAGTGTATTCAAAATATTGTAACTATTCTTTATTTTATTACAAAACTATTTTCCATTTGATTTGATATTTTTTATATTTTCTATTGTTGAGGGCCCGACCGTATCATATCGCCCAGGACACCGCAAAGCCTGGATCCGGCACTGATTGTAATGAAGCGACTGACAGCACCTGGACATGAGCTGATTTCATCACTTCCTGGTATGAGATTACCATCTCTCAGAAGCCGGCTCTGTCTTACTTCACCCTGTTTCAAGGACATGACTTTGCGACGATGCGGTATCTGACGGTAACTGCCTGAACTGCCAGCACCTCGACACGGCTAGCATTAGCAACTCAATATGCTGACATTTTCTAAAATCACGATTAAACATATACAGAGTTCTTAATTTGAAAATATGATTCAGTAGCACAATAGAGAAAACTATGAGCTGTCTTGCAGTGGAGTTTGTTTCTGTTTTCAACATCATCTGAAGGCATTGAAGAGGTTTGGAAAATTGCAGTTCAGAACTCTATTTTATATGGAGAATTGTGATTTTAACTACACTTTTTATAACTATCTTTGTATTCCTGTTCGATATGCTTTTGTACCGATGAAAAGTGTATAAAATACTACAGCGGGCTATAGGAACAAAATAATTTTACCTTGTCCCGTTTCTTTATAAAACGTTTCACAAACTTTTCACCCATGTTACAACAAGTGCTGGGCTGGCGGTCGGCCGTTCCCACTCCGGCCGGCTCTTAAGCCAAGATTATGGGAGGAACGAACACACTGGGGGTCTGGGGGCTATGGAATTTCCCCAAGGTCAGAGGGTGTCCAAGAGTCCTCCTCCAGAAAATTTTGCAAAAATTAGGTCGAAATTAGCGAGTTATAAGCCATTTGGGTGTTTGATTTTGTGATATTTTGGAGTAAATATTTGTCCCAGGGGCTATAGAAATGACGCATCGATATTGAAGTAAAAGGTCTCTTCAAGTAAGAACACAGGGTTTAGCAGTGCACGTTATATAACTCACCAATGACCGTGATGGGGAACTACAGATCGGAGGTTCGAATACCGGCGCTAACAGCGGCTATCCCGAGTGTGTTTTTTCACAAGGAAAGAAAAAGTGAATATGAACTTTCAATACACTGTATCTACATATTACTCAACTATACGAGAAGATCAACAATTTTGCATGTACTTTTTCTATCTATGTCTGACAACAGAAACATTCCCCCCCCCCCCCCCTTTCGCAAGATATTAAGCCAGCATCAATAGTTTTCACATAGTGAGAAAGGGAATTATTTTGTCGACGCTCCTTTAAAAACTATTTTATCTACCTGTCTTTACGGCATACAATACATCTAGCGAGACAATACACTCATTATATTCATTTCACCTCAATATATAAGCTCTACGTGACGCACCAAACTCGAACTCGAAACTCTTGAGTTATTTGACCAACCACACTAGGATAGCCTTGGCCTTGGCCTTGGCGAAATTGAAGTGAAGGGATGAAAAAGTTATATGAAGGTTTGGAGCATAAGCCATAAACTCGTCTGAGCTAAATTTAGAATAATGGAATGCTCTGTCTTTGGGTATATTCTGAGAACAATACATAGGGAAGCCCCATCGCCTTTGTTGACCTCTCTCAGACAGTTGTTCTTCCCACAAGCACTTTGAAATGAAAATCCACAGCCTGCTTCCAGTCTCCGACTGGGTCAGGAATGGAATGAATGAAGCCCCCATCTAGCGGCGAGGATATGAACTGTGCCGGCTGCCGAAGCCTGACGCACTCCTCTGGGGCAATGATTAAATGATTGACAGATGAAATGAAATGATAGTGGAGAGTGTTGCTGGAATGAAATATTGACATGGAAAACCGGAGTACCCGGAGAAAAACCTGTCTGCCTCCGTTTTGTCCAGCACAGATCTCACATGGGGTGACCGGGATTTGAACCACGGACCCAGCGGTGAGAGGCCGGCGTGCTGCCGCCTAAGCCACGGAGGCTTCTGCTATTTTAACTAGTGATGGATGATATATTAAAGGCAACAAAGGAAGTGTACACAGGAACAAGAATGAACATAATCCTATTTGCTGATGATTTTCTGATTTTAGGGAGATAATGTGGTCCAAGAACAGCTGGATGTACTGAAGGAAAATATTGAGAAATGTGAAATGAAAATCATTGTAGAGAATAGTAAGACAATGCTAATGACAAGAGGAAAGAAAGAAGGAAAAGGGATTGTTAAAATTGGAGATGTAGATCAACAAGATGTGGGAGTATTTTCTGTCACCAGGTTCAGAGTTTAATTTGGTATAAAGACAAACCACTGAAGGCTAAAGAAGTGATATATAAGATCCATTACTTACCAATAATGATGTATGGAGCAGAAACATGGCCAATGACCAGGAGAGGTGAAAGTAGAATATAGGCAACTGAAATGAAATGATCGAGGTGTATGGTACGGAAGACTAGGAGAGATAGAGTGAGAAATGAAGACATTCAAGAGAAAGTGAATGTACAGAAGCTGAATGATAAGCTGCAGCAGAACAGATTGAGATGGTATGGACATGTGAAAAGGATGAATGATGAAAGAATGCCAAACCAAGTGATGGAGAGTCAGAGAGGATGAGGAAGACCTATACTCTGAATTACCAATAAAGCTCGCTGACAGCTGTCAAAGCTAGCATGTGGGGAAATGCTGTGGTGCCACTGAGGCAGATCATGACTCATAACATTCCAAGAGGCTTCCATGAAGACACAAATACTGGCAGTCTGATGACCGTGACGAGTGAAGACACACTGAGTCAAACCATGTGCTTACTGCTGTGTCGGCAGACATTGCAACATTGCTCACTGTTGCCATGGAGACCGTTACCCCTCTCGTCTCCTCTCCTCACCTCACCTCACCCATCAAGCGAATGACAGCTTTCACGAGCATCTTTTGCAAATCAGAGTATAGAGTATGGAGGATGGATTTAGTGAAAGACAGTGTGAGAAATTGGATCCTCGAGTGGAGTTCAGTGGTTGAGGAAAGATGGTGGACAGACAGAGTTAAATGGAGGAGTGTCATATTTCTTTCGACCCGGCTTAGCCAGGAAAATGGAAAGTGATGATGATGTAGGATTTTATGGAAATCTGGTAATCCTAGGAAAGAGAGCAAAGAAGAATCAGTCTCTGTTTGTGGAAAGATTTCATTGAGGAGACCCTATGAACATTCATTATATTTATAGTGCGGGACAAACCATTGGAAGCCTGAAGGTCACGCATAGTCGGTGCGGTGTAGTCATGTACGTTCTCGCATCCAGCACTCCACTGAAGGAACGGTGCAATAGCATGGCAACACCGCCAGGCGCGGGGAGGAGAGCGGAGCAGAGGGCCCCTTGACCTTCAGGCTTCCAATGGTTTGTCGCGCACTATAATAATAATATTTGTACATAAAAAAGAAACATTGCTATGAGAATACACTTCTCATGTTTCTTAATTAAAATATTACATGGTTATATATTTAACCTGAAATTTCTCCATCTCACTTTTTCTTCATAATATTGGAACCAAATGCATTCAGTAATACAGACTTGTATGCTTCTATGTCAATTTTCTTTATGATAGTAACATTTGGTTCTTTTTTCAGTCTGTTCAAATGGTCCACAACTAGTGCACCTCTGGTGTGCTGCCCATGTAGTTCGACAGTCACATAGCACCTACTCTTAGTGACCACAATCTCAGGGTCGATGGCCAGTGCAGCTGCGATTGGATCACACCGACTCCAGACACCATACAGCTCTCTTTCTAGGATAACCCTTTCAACTTTGTTTAATAGCTCCATTTGAGGGGTGGGAAGGGCTCCCAGTATTTCCTTTCTCCATTTCTGAAATAAATAAATAAATAAATAATTGAATGAGTGAATATCAACAAGGGCTACAAAAGTGGTCTGGAGTTAGAATATGAAGAGAAGGCATTTTATTCTAAATCTCATGTAGCTTTATTTTCAATAACTATTTGTATCGAAATTTAATGTTATTCAGACGGTCAACACGATTGTACCAATTTTAATGGGTGGTTCCCTAACCTTGATTTTTTTTTTACATGAGATTAATAAATACACTTGGATGACCAGTTTCGATTGTCAAGCGATCATCATCAGCGATGTCTCAGTCTCACTCATGGCTGTGATTATATGGAAGCTACTGAGGTATGGGTGGTGCTTAGTAATGACATTCGGGGCACAGTCGGTGCCTGTGGATGCTGTGAAAGGTTCAACTCATAGGGTTAGGACTACTGTTCTGACTCAGTGAGGAAAGCAATGGCAAACTACCTCACTCCTCTTCTTGCCTAGAACGCCTCAAAATAGTGCTGCCTTGGGTTTTTGTGGGTATCTACTCACATAACGTAACGGCGGTACTTTTTGAGGATCCAACCAGCCTTCGGGCTGACTACCTAACAGACAGAGTATGGGTTATGATATTTACAATATAAAGGCTACACTTATTTAGTTGCAGTAGTGATTAAACTAGAACAATTAGTCAAGACTAGCGGATCCATGCGAGAAATCTCGCATGTTCATTAACTACACGTTCCCCAATAGGATTATAATGAGAGACTTAAGGAGAAAGATTGTTATGTTTTAATTTCAACCAAATAACTATTGAACACCACTTACATTTCAGTTAGAATTCCAAGTTCAACGTTCCCAAACTTAAGAAGGCAAACACTGAATATTGGATCATCATAACACTCACCGGTTATTCGATATTTATGAAATTATAGTACTTGAGTACTCATTCCTTTGATTTACTGTTTCTGAAATCCGTGCATAGTGATAAAGGAAAGACCTCAGAATCTTAAAATTACATGAAAAAGGTGTCACAACGGCCAAAATGTGAAGTGGACAGCAATTGCGGAGCGTATTTTCTTACAGCAACAGTATATGCAAGTCGCACACTTCGTACATTTTCTTAAAAGTCATTTTTTAAAGAAATTATAGATATTTATGAAATTAGAGTGCAATTCATCACTACTGATGTCTATTCTCTTTCATTTGAATCCTCATTTGTCACGATCGGTCACTTGTGAGCACTGCAGGAGGGTTCTACACTACTGAAATAATACATATGATGATAGTTTTTAGGTTTTAGACGACAAATCATAATTTATTGCAGCATGTTACAGCAACAGTATTTGCAAATAGCACACTTCTTACAAAAATCAATATTTGTGAAATTAGAATGCAGAAGAAAAACCTCTATCGCGGCATATTAACAAACCTGGAATTTAACAAACCTGGAATTCCACAAACCCATTGTTTAGACGAATGAGTTTAAATCATGTGTGTGCTGAGTCCATTGACTGAAAGCTTAGCAGTAACACTCACCGGTTATTAGAGTTGAGTACTCAATCCATTGATTTACTGAAGATAACATGGGAAATGATAGAAGAAAAACCTGTAAAAGAATTAATGTTTAATAGTTCTAAGGTTTTAGACGATGTAACACTCACCGGATATACGATTAGAGTACTCAATCCATTAATTTACTGTTTCTAAAAACCATGCGAAATGATCGACATTTATGAAATTAGAATGCAGAAGAAAAACCTGCAAAATAATTCACGTTTTATTGTTTTAAGGGTTTAAACGACAACTCATAATTGCAGCATGTTAGAGCATCAGCATTTGCAAATCGCACACTTCTTACAAAAATTAATATATATGGAATAAGAATGCAATTCGTCACTGATAATTTATGAAATTATATGATTTGAGTACACATTCCTTCGATTTACTGTTTCTGAAATCCATGCAAAATGATCAAGGAAAGACCTCAGAATGTTAAAATGTCATGAAACAGGCATCAAAGCGGCCAAAATGTGAAGTGGACGGCAATTATGGAGCGTATCTTCCTGCAGCAATAGTATCTGCAAATCGCACAATTCGTATAGTTTTTTTAAAGTAATGTTTTAAAGAAATTATAGATATTTATGAAATTAGAGTGCAATGCGTCACTGGTAATGTATATTCTCTTTCATATGAATGCTCATTTGTCACGATCGGTCGCTTGTGAGCGCTGCTGGAGGGTTCTATACTACTGAAATAATATATATGGTGATATGTGAGGTTTTCTGTTGTTGTTGTTGTTGGAATACTCATAGTGGTGATTAACCTTCAAGTTTGCTTGCTTAGTGTGATTATGTGATTGTTATTAAATGGTCAGGTTATTGTGGATTGTGCACTTAAATGTTTGAGTGATGTGAGATCTGTTTCTGTGTTCAGCTGTTGCCTCCTGCTGGCTGCACTGAACTAGGAGGTACATCTTGACTAGTTTTGTGTTAATTGGATGCTGAGTTATTGATTTTGATGTTTTAATACGAGACTATGCTCAGCCACCATCTCGAATATATGCCTTTGGTGTACTAAGCCCATGTACGGTTCTACATTAATGCTAATTTAAGATATGCATCACTAAAAAATTATGGAGTTATTCGTTTGTAAATTTTATGATATCAAAATGTTCACTGCATGCTATATTCAGTGTGACATTCCTATGAATAATGGTAGCAAGGTCTTATGTATGATAATCCTTTCTCTCCAAATTTCACGTTAATTGTGCTACTATATCATGAGTTAAATATATTCAAGTCTTAAGAATACGCCCACATCACCAACGTGTTGGATCCACTCGGCCGTTAATCTAGGTTTTTGTGACCGGCGCGCTGTCTCACTATCAGACATTCTCTTTAGCACTTACAGAATAATTTACATAAAGTTTCATTGAACACAGAAACTAATAAATATTGTTGTTAATCGGAATGATTTTGAGATTTCTATGAATCAAGTTAAGGGAGATCGTAACACAAAAAGCAAATTAATATTTTAAACTCCAGGTTGATTGAGACTATTTTATTTATACGTGTCCAGAACATAACATATTATAAATATATATATACAAAGATGACAAAGTATATGTGCATCTTTATATTCCACGTGATGCCCAGAATTCCGCTGCACGAACTGCCTTATCACTGGCCGCTACCAGATCGTCCATGGAGACAGGTTCTGATAGTTTCCTGCAGTTGAGTAGGAGCTGGTGGTCTTGATGTTCACCACACTCACATAGTTCGTCCTCTGAGATGAATTCCCATTTCTTCATGTTCACCTTACACCGAGATACTCTAGTCCTCAGTCTATTAAGGACCTTCCATGTCTCGTATGGGAGGTGATGACATGCAGCAAGTTCTTCTTTGGGGTTGTCCCAATATTTCTCTGATGATGAGCTACGCCAGAGTTGTATCCAACGGTTTGCAGGTGGTGTCTGAATTGGTTGTGTCGTCTGGAGGAAACTTTTTCTCGATTTCAGTCTTGGTAGTTGATGTTCACTTCCAAATAATGGGTGTCTTGGGTCCGTCTCCTGCTTCTTTCTTTCTATTTCAGCTGCCGTTCTTCTTCGGATATCTGGAGGTGCTACGCCCATTAGGTGGTATATTTTGTTAACAGGGGTTGCCTGCAGGCAGCCTGTTACAATCCGTCCTGTTTCATTTAGGGCAATATTTACCTGTTTGGCATGGCTGGAGTTGTGCCATACAGATGCTGCATATTCAGCAGCGGAGAAGCACAGAGAAAGGGCGGATGTGCGGAGGACAACTGGGTGTGCTCCCCAGTTGTTGCCGGTCAGATTCCTAATAATGATATTCCTAGCACAAACTTTCATTTTTGTATCTGTGCAATGGTCTTTGAAGGTAGCCTCCGTGGCTTAGGCGGCAGCACGCCGGCCTCTCACCGCTGGGTCCGTGGTTCAAATCCCGGTCACTCCATGTGAGATCTGTGCTGGACAAAACGGAGGCAGACAGGTTTTTCTCCGGGTTCTCCGGTTTTCCCTGTCACAATTTCATTCCAGCAACACTCTCCACCATCATTTCATTTCATCTGTCATTCATTTAATCCTTGCCCCAGAGGAGTGCGTCAGGCCTCGGCAGCCGGCACAGTTCATATCCTCGCCGCTAGATGGGGGCTTCATTCATTCCATTCCTGACCCGGTCGGAGACTGGAAGCAGGCTGTGGATTTTCATTTTTCAATGGTCTTTGAAGGTGAGGGAACGGTCCAACTTTATTCCCAGGTATTTTGAGACTATGAATGTCATGGTTTACATTTCTCTATGTCTCGCTGAGAAGTTATGCAATGAGGAAGATGGAACTATGATGATGTGTTGCTCCCCCTAGCTACTGCACCTGTCAGTCAGCCATGCAATCACCCTCATTGTTTGGTGCAGTATGAATGTTATTTCTTGGTGATAACTTGCTCTTTGTCTTATTAAATTCTTGTTCTACATTCATTTAATAGAGACAATTATAATAATAATAATAATAATAATAATAATAATAATAATAATAATAATAATATCGTATGGCCTCGGGTGCCTGGTGCAAGCTTTGCTATTTGACACCCAGAGGGTAGCTTGCATGTCGAATTTCGTAGTTCCTTGACTATGAAAGTCAAGGAGGTTAGATGTTAGATATCTAATCTCCTTGAACACAATAGCGCTTTCTAGTAGAGAAATGAGGAACTTTGTGCTGGCGGAAACTCCCGAGATTAATTTTGCCATTATGAACTCGGCCTACTGAATTCAAATGGGTTCTTTGGCATGCCAACATCGTATGACATGCGTATCGTATTTTTGCCGCCCTTCAAAAATCACTTACCACGGTCAGGGGCGAACCTGCAATCTTGGGGTTAGTAGACCGACACGCTATCCACTCACCCACCGTGGCAAGCTACAATTATTATAAAATGTCTTTTTGAATTGTTTGCAGTTGTTTCGATTCAACTAAAGAAAGAGCACAACAAGATGGAAGGAATATCATTCGAAAAACATCACCAGAAAGGTTTAAAATTTGGACAGAGTACTGCAAGAGAAAACAGTGTACACCTTTGTGGCAGCACATCCACTGAAGAAATACGACAAAGAGCATAGAAAACCAGAGACAGAGTGGAAATAAATTATGTTCTCTTTGAACTGATTGTTAGTTATCCTGATAAATTCTGAAAATTTGCATTGTGTTCTGGATCTTATTAAAACTTAATAAAGATTATCACTTACGAACAATATTAAAGTGGTGACCCTGAGGTGATAAGAACAATACCGCCTTCTTTTTTTCAGTAGTGGTACGTTTATTATTCAGCATAATTATCGCTAACAGATAATCAATGCGAAGAACAAGAAATTGCCAGGGTGAGTGTTAGAATTCCGCTCTTCTGGAAAGCAAACCCAACTTTATGGTTCACACAAAGAGAGTCACAATTTATAACTGGTAGAATTACACCTGATTCTACAAAATATCACTTTGTTGTCAGCGTAATTGAAAGTGATGTACACAGTGCAATCAATTACGTTATTTTAAATCTACCAAGATCTGACATGTATGCTACATTAAATCATCAGTTGAATGTGTCCCCACCATAACGTTACAAGTGACATTTTTTCTCTTTCCCGGGAAATGCCACTAGATGATGGGAAAAGTGGATAACAAACATCTACTGGCATTTCCTGGGGGGAAAATATTGTCACTTGCAACATTATGGTGGGGACACATTCAGTTGTTGAAGGAATTTCCTGACACTGAAGAGCAAAGATTAAAGAAACTACTTGCTGAAATGGTCTTGGGTGACAAACACCAATCTTAGTTACCGTACTTCGCGAGATGAAAGAGTCAGCTCTGGGAAGGCTCGATGATGTGATGTTAGGATCTCTGTGGTTTCAACGCTTGCCATCACAAATGCACGCAATACGTATCTAAGCTGGCCACTACAGCAGACAAAATTCAACAAATGCACTTAACCTAAATTACGCACCCACCGGCATCAGAGTCATCGGAGAATCCAAACAAAAATATTTCTCAATTAGAACTTCAGGTAGTTAAAGTTGACAGAAAAGGTCGAAGCTTTGGGAAGATCACATAACAAGAAACCAACTTGGCAGAATCATAGCAGACAATGTTTACATTCCTGCACCTGGAGCTGGTACCACACAATGTTCGGAGAAAATGCAAGAAAATGCACTTCCCTTGCCGAAAAAGGAAAGTAGGATACTGGTTGGGACAGTGCAGCTGTCACCACTGGTTCACTTCCATGCTGCTTATTCATCGAAGATCAATTGTCTGGTTTAACCGTCCTGGTCGATGCAGGAGCTGACGTTTCAGTAGTGCCCAAAGTATAAAAGAACTCCGTTGTCCTCCACATAAATATCAATTATTTGCAGCCATTGGCTCTATCATTAACACATATGGTAATAGAATATTGAACCTGGACCTTGGTTTACGGCGCTCCTTTAAGAGGTCATTCATTGCTGTATGCGTCACAAGAACTATTTTGGGAGCCGATTTCCTCTGCAAGACCTACTAGTCGATTTAAAAAATCACTGTCTTGCAGACAGTAGACTTCTATAACCTCAAAAGGCACTCCCTTCGATGGCCCTTCTTCGATTGTACACATGGTTGTTGTAGGTAACTCTGTGTATGGTTCCTTACTTTCAAAGTTCCCTGAAATCACAAAGCCATTCCGAACTGACACAGTTATCAAGCATTCAGTAACCCAGCACATAACCACAAAAGACTCTCCAGTCTACTACGCCAAGGCCAGAAGAATTCCACCGGATAAATTAGTAGCAGCAAAACAATAACTCAAATAGATGATGGAACTCAGCATTTCCAAACCTTTTACCAGTAGCTGGGCTAACCCTCTTCATATGACAATCAAGAACGGAGAATGGCGGCCTTGTGTGACTATTACCAGCGTAACAGTATCACGACTCCCGACCGCTATCCCATTCTTCATATACAAGACTTCACACATTCTCAACAGGGCAAGTCTGTATTCTCAACTATGGACCTGGTTAGTGCATATAACAACATACCTGTACAACCAAACAACATAACGAAAACAGCCGTGATAGCTCCGTGTGGGCTTCATGAATTTGTGCACTTGCCCTTTGAGTTGTGCAATGCAATATAGGCTAGATATTTCAACAGTTTATGCATGTGATCACAACAGGACTTGATTTTTGTTCTTTTTTTTTTTTTATCTGGGTGTCTTATTAATCGACTCCAATGACCATAACAAACACCAGATTCATTTAAAGACTGTTTCAAAGACTTGAGGATCATGGGTTAGTAAAAAATACAGCTAAATACAAGTTCCAACAGGATAAAGTGAGCTTCATAGGCTATGAGGTTACGAAATGTGGAATCACACCTCTTCCTGGCAAGGTTGACACACTCGAATCACTCAAACACTTAAAACTTACGTGATATTTAGGGATCGTAAATTTCTACTGACAATTCTTACCTGGTGCAGCTCAAAGTCAAGCACTTATCACTAAACATCTGACAGGTGCAAGAAAGAATGACAAAAGAAAGTTAAACTGCCAACCAAAGATTCAGCTGCATTCGAGAAAGTGAAGATGGAACAAAGCACAGCCACACTTCTTGATCAGCCAATTGCTGACAGTCCTCTCGCACTCCTCGTCAACCCCTCTGACATAGCAGTAGGAGGAGTAGTGCAGCAACTTCAAGGAAAGGAGTGGCGCTCTATAGGATTTTTCTAACATAAACTAGATTCAGCGCAATGTAAACATAGCGCATTAGTTAGGGAGCATCTAGCAGCATACCTCAAAAACAAACATTTCAGGCATCTACTGGGGGGGTCGACAGTTCACATTGTATACAGACCACAAACCACTCACATATGCATTCCACCAGAAACCAAAGAAAACTACTCCTAGACAAACCAGTCATCTGGATACCATTGGTCAATGATGTATCCGCAGGTATAATCTGTCCATATGTCCCATCCTAGTGTTGAAGGGCAGTGTTTGATCTGATCCATGGTTTATCTCACCCCGGTATTCATGCAACAAATAAAATGCTTAGAACTAGATTTGTTTGGCCTTTCATGCACAACAATATTATGACATGGACAAAGACTTGTTTGGCATGTCAGCGATCAAAAATTCAGCAACATATACCTATCGCCGATTTCATTGTCCCAAATGAGCGATTCAAACACAAGCATGTGGGTATAGTTGGACCTCTACCTTCATCTCAAGGTTACAGATATTGTGTTTCTATCATTGATCGATTCACAAGTTGGCCAGAAGATGTGCTAATACCAGATATGACAGCAGAAACAGTTGCGCAAGCCATCTTCATAGGTTGGATTTCACGATTTGGTGTGCCCTCTCAACTAATCACAGACCAAGGACAGCAATTCGAATGCAAATTATTCAAGTAACTGACACGGTTGTTAGGAGAACACCATTACCACACAACAGGATATCCTCCAGCAGCTAATGGAATGGTGGAACGCTGGCATGATACATTCAAAACAGCCATTAAGTGTCACTCAACGAATACATGGGTAGAGGTCCTACGTAATGTACTTTTATGGTTACAATCAGCACTCAAGGAAGACCTAGGAACAAGCTCAGCAGTATTAGTTTGCGGAGAAAACTTTGCAATTTCCAGGAGAGCTTTGAACTCTACAAATCAATTATCCTATAAATTCCAAATACAGTATCATTTAAACTGAACCTACAGCACACCATGCACCTGTACGCACATCTCAGCATAGCCCACATAATGCTTTTATCCACAGAGACCTGACAACATGCACCCACGTTTTTTTGTACGTCGTGAAAGCATCAGAGTTCCCTTATAAGCACCTTACGATGGCCCGTATCATGTATTTAATCAACAATAAAAATGGTATGTCCTCAGAATTAAAGGAAAGCGAACAACAATACGCATTGATCAGCTAAAGCCAGCCTACTTATGAGGTAATGAAAATGGCACAGCCACAAACAACAAGATCTGGCCGATATGTAAATTTCCCTAAGTAGTGTTTGGTAACTTTACCACTGGAGGGGGAGTACTGCAGCAGAACTTCCAATGAAGAAGGAAGACATCAAAGAGTATAGAAGACCAGAGACACACAGAGTTGAATTTCATTATTTTCTCTTCGAACTGATTGTTAGTTATTTTGATAGATTCTATTAAGTTACATTGTATTCTGGATTTTTCTAAAATTTACTGAAGATCATCACTTATGGTCAATACGGTACCAAACCTTATTCTAGTGAAAAAGATTTTGAAATGTCTTAACAAAGATATAAAATAAATAATGAAAGAATGAATGAAGAATAGTCCTTGGTATAGTATAATAATAATAATAATAATAATATATCGTATGGCCTCGGGTGCCAGGTGCAAGCTTTGTTAATTGACACCCAGAGGGTAGCTTGCATGTCGAATTTTTTGTTGTTCCTTGAAGCACTATGAAAATAAGGAGGTTAGATATCTAAGCTCCTTGACACTATAGCGCTTTCTAGTAGAGAAATGAGGAACTTTGTGTTGGCAGAAAATCCAGAGATTAATTTTGCAATTATGAGCACGGCCTACTGAATTCAAATGGGTTCTTTGACATGCCAACATCGTATGACATGCGAGTCGTAATTTTTTCCGCCTTTCAAAAATCACTTTCCATGGCCAGGAGCGAACCTGCAAGCTTGGGGGTTAGTAATCCCGACATGATAACCACTCACCCCCCGTGGCAAGCTTCTTGGTATAGTGGCATCCTAGTTCATGAACTATGAGTAGTGGCTGAGTGACTCAGTAAATGTTCCTGACAGTTGTTATGGAATAGGTGTCAAGGCATCTTGGATATATTCTGAGTTGCGGCCATTGTATTGCTAGGACTACCCTACTCACCGGTTTGTTTCCTGAACTGCCAGGGGTGAAACTCATGGGGCCCTGTTTAAGTAAGGCTAGCAACCTGCTTCAATTGTACTTTCTGTTTACCTGACAACTATGTTTGGAGCAAGCCACGGACCTATGGGAGTGGTGGAACCCACTCAAATCTAACAGATCAGAAATGAACTGGAGCAATCAAACTGTTATTCGATGGGTTGCTGTTAATGTCCAAGGGGATTATGGAAGGAAGAACTGACTGGGTAAGCAAGATGGATGGGACTGGATATTCTAGGGATTAGTGAAGTACAGCAGTTGAATTTGATGTTTCATTTGTGGGGCTTGGACATCGTGGTCATTTATCCCCGTGTACTTGGGTGTGTGTAGAATTTGTCTAATAACCTCTGTTAGTATGGTTTCTGTAGTAGTGGGTGTTTTTGTAATTCAGGTAAGGATTGGGAAGGTGGCAGCCATGGTCTAAAATAGGAACCATCCCAGCATTTGCCAGGTGTAGAAGTGGGAAACCATGGAAAATCACTTCCAGGATGGTTGATGAGGGAAGCGAACTCACCTCTTCAGTTTTGCCTCACGATGCTGAATGTACCCTGTTGTGAGGTATAAATAAAGGGAGATATATAAGAGGAAGTATGGGATGACAAGGTGTACCTGTCTAGTGTAAAAGGACGCATGCAACATGGGAAGTAAGGCAGTTTGTAAGGAAAACCATAGAGCATAACAGAGTTCCTGTAAGATACGTAAATGAACTATTAATGTGGATAGAATTGGATATCTCAGGAATTCTCAGGATCTCGGGTCAGGATTGTTTCACTGTATGCTCCAAGTGAAGGGTTAAAGCAGGATGAAGGAGACAGAATTAATGAGACAGTAAGTGGCATGTTAGTGAGAGTTAACATACCATAGCATAGTGTTGAAGATGATTTCAATGCTAGGCTATGAAACAGTAGGCCTACTTAGAGGAATGAGAAAGTAATGGGTAAGTGGGGTGTGTATAGGGAAGTGAACACCAATAAAAAATGTTTACTGGACTTGTGTCCTAGCATGGGATTAGCTATTGCAAATTCATTCTCAAAGCACAAGGAGAGTCACCAATACACATGGGAGGATAAGAGGAACCAGACCAATAATAAATTGACTATATCATTACAGATTTCCAATTTAAGAAATTGATAAGAAATTTTAGGGAATTATGGGGAACACAAACTGATCTTCTATGAATTGAGCATAAATAGACCTAAAGTGCAGAAAGTGCAGACAGATTAGGGTTGAAAATCTGCAGGATAAGGAAATAATAAGAAATTCCAAAGACACTGTAGATCGTAAAGAATCACAGGACATTGAAACGGAGTTACCAGGTTACAGGAATCCAGCACTAGAAGTAGCGAAGGCATGTTTTGGGACAATAGTGTGTCAAGACAAGAAAAAGAGCACACCCTGGTGGAATGACATAGTGAGTCTGCTTGTAAAAGTAAGAAAGAAGGTTTCTCTAAAATGGCTCCAGACTCGGAATCTGGCTGACAGGGTGCAATATGTAGTGGAAAGAAATTGAGCTAAACAAATAATAGTAGAATCTAAATGGAAATCACGGGAGGAAATTGAAGAAGATAAATTGGAAACATTAGGTCAGGCTGCAGGATAGCCTTTTTAGAGTGTTATAAAGAATCTTAGAAATAGAGAAAAAGAGAAATGAGCAGTGTTTTAAATAATTCTAGGAAACTCGTTGTAGATACCAAGGAAGCATCCTGATGTGGGAAGCATTCCAACAAGATTTCACAAAATATAAAATAGGATATAAAAATGTCACCTTAATGTTTTCTCGTAGCCATCGTGAACCTCACCTCATTGAGATAGGTGGTAAGATCATTGGAGTGAAAATGACTACCTCGTGGTGTAGCGGCTAGTATTCTTGGCTGTCGCCCTGGTAGGTTCCGGGTCGATTCTCGGCTATGCCAAGAAACTTAATTCTGATCTGAGGGCTGTAATGAGGTAAACTCTTCCTTGTGAGGCAAATCTGAATAGAGGTGTGTACGATTCCCTCCTCAGCCATCTTGGAAGTGATTTTTCAGGTTTCTCACTTCTACTATAGGCAAATGATGGAATGGTTCCTAGCTTCAGATCATGGCCACCTCCATCCTAATCCACACCTAAATTACGATATACAGGGCTGAATGACAATGTCTAAGCCCCTCAAATGAAACAACAAACAACAACCAAGTGAAAAATAGACTAGTAGGTTATTTTCTGCTTTATTTTACTGACTTGTAAACCACAAAATGCCAGTGTCCCCTGTGGTGCAAATTGAGTTTGCAGGATTACTGTGTCATCATCATCTTTCACAGTTTCCAGCCACTGGCCGGGTCTGTTTACTGTATATACAGGGTCTTTCATATAAAGTAAGAATGGTGAAGGGCGGATTTGTTATCCGCTGCTGCAGTGGCCTTGACCGAGCTTGTGACGCACTACGGCCCCCTGCTATAGTATTGAAAGCACGCGCATACTATATACTTGACCTAGTAATAAGCGTGCAGGTCTTCAGTCGCCAGTCTGAACCTCAGATGCTAACATGGTGAGACAGTTATCATTACAACATAGTATTTTTGTATGTAAAACTTATTTTAAGTGCGAGTCGACTTGGCGGGTACGTAATGCAGTTGTTCAGCAATTTCCTTCACTAGCACAGATTCACGTAATTGAAAATAAGTTTGACACTATTGGCTCAGTGCTCAATAAAAGACATAAAATAAAAGATCAGAAACATTACAGTGGCAGAACTCACTCGCGTCAGCCAGAATGTGGTTACCAGATACAATGCCTGTATAACCCAGGAAGGACGACACTTCCAGTTTCTTTTATAATGTAAAATTTCATATAGGATTATACACACGCTTAAAGCAGGGGACCATGGCGCACCACAAGCTCGGCCAAGGCCACCACAGCAGCGGATAACTAAACCACCGCTTAGCGTTCTTATTTTATATGAAAGACCCTGTACATCTATTTTATTTCATTTAAAAAGCAAAACGTTATTAATTCTTTTTCCATGGAAACTGAAAATCAATTTTGTCACTAATCATATTTGTGAACGAGATGAACAGTACATTATGAAAATGTTTGAAGTCGACCAGCTACCAGCTCACTGACTCCAGTCTAAGCATAAAAAATTCAATCCCCAGGAATTCTTTAACTCTTCTTTACCCGAGTGGCTTCCCATCACACAAACTCGAACTGAAAATTAGCAAAATGGCAGGAGGTTAGAGATCCAGGTAATTTGTAACATTATCCTTTTAGAAGCCACCGTCCTCCCGAAAGCAGCAACCTAACCTACTGAACTTGCATCGCTATGTTCTCTGAGGAATTCCATTCGTGATTTACAGTCTCCTTTGCCAACACAAAATTATTACAGGTTCAGACATTTATTGGCATAAATATGTGTCTAAAACTTTTTTCACTTGGGCAATTGTTCGTGGGCTTCTTGAGGACTGAAAATTCATTCAACTAATTTGTCAAATACCTACCGGCAGTAAAATGAAAATTATAATTTAAACAGAAGTATAACCGCAAAATTAAGAGTTGCACACTTGTGCTGTATTCATACATTTTGTTCAAATATAATCAAGATTACTTACATAAGGAATCCCACCATGATTCAGAGCAGCCTCGTAAGGAAATATTGTAATAGGACACTGCATGTTGTGTATAACAATATGGGCAGCTTCTGGGTCAGAGTAGAAGTTAAATTCCGCAGCAGCTGTTACATTACCAATTCCTGAAAGATGAAAAGTACAGATGTAAGATATAAAACGAAAAGATTATCCTAATCTTGTGATTGGGTCCAAATGTCTGTGTGAATTCAAGAATGAGTGCTGCCCAGCTTATAGTCTGCGGATTGTAGGGTTCACATGGTCAGCGTGGTGAAATCTTCGGCTCCATTACTTTGACCAGGAGGCACTACTTATCATATGAAGCAGCTACTCATTATCCTCACTTTTACTACTTTCCAGCCCTCACATCAATTTTAAAATCTTTGGCAGAGCCAGGAATCAAACCTTGGTAAGATGCAAGTGTGCTACCTTTGCACTACACCACAAGGCCGGAGTGTGTAAGCCATAGTACACAAAATCATAATATCCATAATTTTGCAGAAGTGAATGAGGTACAAGTGATATCAAGACCAATGGTCAATTTGGAAATAAATTTCTGCTGTAATGCTCATGTACAGAGACAGCTTTGGATAATACACTTCTGGAAGGGGGAGGGGGGAAGGTTTTAGGAGTATCGCTTCACTTTTCCTATCCTTTTCATTGACTACTACCAAATACCATTGCGATTTCTATTTTCATGTTCCATACATGAACTGGAGTAATGTGTACTACATAAATTTAACCAATGGTGAAGCACATTAGACAGTTACATGAACTGTAACAAACACAACACTTAAACATAAGGAGAACATTATCCTGAAAATCAAAGCCCTTGTAAAAGGAATTCTAAGAAATAACAACCATAAAAGGCATTATAACATGTTTCAGCAGGCAAACAGATAGATATGCGAATACGCAAGTTCAAATTTACTTGCTACTTTCTCATAGTGTTACAAAATGCCAACAGTTGGATGATTCAGGCTGACTAAATGAGAGGAAATATACAGCACAGGTGTGACACTACCTGGCCCTCAGGCATAGTGTAGAGAACTGTACAGATTCCTTCTGAAACATAAAATATGCTCAGTTTCGGTAAAGGATCTGCGTTAAATATTTACTGCTGCTATGCTCTTCAACAACTAAACGGGAGGAAAGTAGAATCCAGGCAGCAGAGATGAAGTTCCATAGAGGTATTATTGGAAAGACCCGCAGAGACAAAATCAGAAACAAGGAAATTAGGGAGAAAACAGGATTTCCAAAGTTACAAGACAAAATCGAGATCAGTAAGCTGAAATGGTATGGTCATATGATGTGAATGGGAGAAGACCGAGTCCCGAAGCGATTATTTACTGAGAAAGTCACGGGAAGGCGCCAAAGGGGAAGGCCAAGGATGAGGTGGATGGATGCAGTGAGGGAGAGCGTTAAGAAAAGAGGAGTGAAAGTGGAGGATGTACTGGAAGAGGGACGAGCAGGGCCGGATTTACCCAAAGTTACACTATAGGCACCTCTCCATTGAGCGCCCCTCCTCACTTGAGCCCCCCACTGATTTTTATGATAAGGCATCGTCACTCGCATGAGCTAAGGTTCGGAAGAAAGTAATAAACAGATATATGGCTGACAGCATAATTTTATGCTTGAATTTTTACGCAGGGAAAACATAGTCAATTCAATAAAAAAAAACAGCTTGGAGTAAAACTACATGAAACAGTTTAACTTTTATGTAACCAAAACACTTTATGAATACCCTTTCCAAAAATAATGTCTAGCCTTAATTCATACAACAAAAATGAAGAGTAGCTTCAAAAATAAAAACATAATTTACTGCTGTAACTGAATGAACTGCGGTAGCACGAAATATATTTAAAAAAATAGTAGATCACACACTAATTTTAAAACGCATGAAGAGCAGTGGTACGAAAGACATTTTAAATTGAACACAGCGCCTCTAAAATACAAATAAGGCCAACTGCATATCTTCCTGCAATAACTTTTAGAGAAATTAAAGTGCAGATTAAAAACATGAATGAAGACATAACGGGGCCTGCCTCAAGCACAATGAGAACTACTTCAAAGGTTTCCTTCTTGCCTTCTTTTCGGCAAATTCATTAATTATGGCACCGCAGTTCAAGTTTATCGTCATATCTTTTTCAATCGCTAGGAGTGTAATAGAGTTTAACCTTTCTTCTTTAGTGACTGACGCAAATAGTTCTTGACGCGATTCAGTACCGAAAATTATCTTTCTCCAGAACAATTGGTCACTGGAATGGTGAGAAGTATCCGTAATGCAATGTTTACGTTAGGGTACATATTGTGTAAATCTTTTTCATGAAGGAAAGGGCTGAGCTCAGAGGCTGACTTACCTTTAAAATCTGCAATTTTTAAATGTTCCTTTAAATGCAAACACTCGTCAGCCAGTGCACTTTCTAAGTCATCCACGTACATTTCTGAGAGATCGTCAGCGATTTTTTATCATTGGTCTATCTAGGTCTAACAGGTTTTCTAGAAAATAAAATCTCTTATGGAGGACTTTGTAAGCCTCACTTCGCCTCTTAAGCTCAGCACTTAGTACATCCAGAATTACATACAATACATTGACGCGAAAATTTTCTGAGCCCTCTAACGGTACATACTCTCGTTGCTTTGTCTCATCATTCCTAGTCTTTCGTTCCGGTCCTCTCTTTAGGTCGTAGGAATATTGAGCAATACCGCTCAATCCTTTGGCTTCTTTCTCATAGACATCGAAATTATCTCTTAAACTTTGCACATATTCCGCTAACGAAGCGTAACATTCTACCACAGTGCTCAAATTAGTGTTAACTTTTTGGAACTTCTGGCCAACAGTATTAAATCTTTTTAGAATGGTATTCCAAAAACAACTAGGAAAGCAGTTTATAATTGTAGGATATTGCTTAAGATGCCTTTGGCTTCACTTCGAGTGTTTGCCTTTTGATTTCTGCCTTCGTGAATACTCTCAAGAGGTGCCACGACGCCACACCAGCCTTCCCTCAGAGCTTGACAAGCGTCGTATCGTGCCGACCACCGAGTCACTGACGGACTTTTTAGTATGCGCGCGATAAAGTTCTTTAAAATTTTCCATCGGTAGGTCGAAGCAGTAAAAACGTTGGACATTTCTTGACCTGTTAAAAATACCTTACAAATTCTGAACAAGATTCAGCGGCATGCGTTCCAACCAAATTTAGTGAATGGGGTGGGCACGGTGCATAGAGAGCTATGGAATTCAAGGTCGCTATTCGAGCTTGCAACCCAGAATATTCGCCGGACATATTACTCGTATTATCGTAAAATTGGCCTCGAATATCCTCCACTTTCAAATCCTGATCTTCCAACTTAGCCTTTACTGCATCAAAAAGCTGCTCTGACCTGTGCCCGATACTCGCCATAAAACCTAGAAACCTTTCTTTTGGTTCACCATTGGCCGTAACGTTTTATTTGTCCGCCGAGGCAAATTTAAATTGTTGATACTTTCTCCCCCTAAGGTGTCATTTGAATTAAATGTAGGCCTAGAATTTGCATTCTCTTTTTCATCAATTTTGGCTTGTTGGAGCTGAAAAGGAAAATCTCGTATTAATTAGAGCACTTCAAACATAGTAAATTTAAAAAGAACAACTTTTAATATACTCTGCAGGCACGGTACGGTTTCGAGGTCAGTCTGAGTTTTTACGCATGTCACTTTGTGCAACAGGTTATCAAGGAATCGCCTATTGGGAAAGGCCTACTTTGAGTAAAGTAATTTGTGTACGGTAGCTTACCTCAAGTTGCTGAACTCCATCGCAGTCAATGTCGTGAACCGCAGAGCAAGAATTGTTATTGTTATCCGAATTTGTCGTTGGAGGTGTAGGATTCACACGCGCACTAAACATCTCATTTATTTTCCGACATTTTGATAGTGTAACCTCGACTTTCTTATCCTCTTCAGCTTTGCGGACACGGTTTTGGTAACCAGACAACTTTTTCTGCCTATAGTTTAAAACATTTACTTGCTGATCACATCACAACACAACGCAAGCTCGAACTCGCACAAAGCACATGCAAGGGGGGTGGGGCGCGGGGCACTTCGATGCTACTACAATGCAAGCAAACCCAGCTACCGCAACAACAGCGCGCGCAGCACAGCTCCGCCCGCCCGCCTCCCCGTCCCTCTCACTTGTCGGTACGAAAGGGCGTCGAGCGGCATAACGAAGAGCGAAGTAAAAGGGCATGCGACAAAGACACAATATTATTTCTAAATGTCTCTGCTCATTTCTCAATATTTATTTTAGTATATATACTGCTTTAATCCTAACTTAGCACATTTAAAGCCGTAGCAAAGAGGGCGACCGACGGCGTTGCCCTTCGGGGCGCCTCCTGTACAGATCATTGCCGGTTGCCTAACCGAATGGGCGCCTTAGGTGCCCTTTGGACTGCGGCGCCCCTAGGCATGTGCCTATTTTGCCTTACGGTAAATCCGGCCCTGGGGACGAGAGTGGTAGAGAGACAGAAAAGTATGGAGGTCCTTGATTCACACCCCGACCCAGATCACTGGGACCAGGAAATGAAGAAGAAGAAGAATGCTCTTCAGCATCTTGGTTTACTACTGGAATACTGTACAAGCCCAATTTGATCACTGATTAAGACGTTCAAAATGATTTAAAACTACAGATTTATTTAAGACACTTAACAAGGGTACCGTATGAAAACAAATGGTTAATGGCAATATTGACTGCAGGAAGATAGGAAATAAGTCTCCAACTGCTCTTCATGATTGTTTTAAAATACATATGATATTTTAAGGGAAGGTCTGTTTTCCAATAGAGTATTCAATCATATAAATTTGTAATAATTTAAACGTGCACAGACTTCCTGCACCTCTTGTGCACAAGCAAACACCAATTGTAGCCAAGCTGGTGCTTCGTACTGAGTGCCTGTAATGTTTCAAACAATTGAGCGGTGTGTGTAACTCGACTGGACGGGGATGTGCAAAGCAAGCTGCGCAGATGGTCATCGAGTTGGCGTCTTTGCCTGTCCACTTACTGGGGGTAAGAGCCGTGTTCATCCTATATCCTATATACCAACCTATATTTTTATGTTTTACATTTATTAATAAATCAATAATCTAATGTTTTTAAGTATTTAAAATTCGTCTGGGGCCGCATAAAACCAGGTCATGCGCCGCTAGTTGGCCATCCCTGGTGAAGGGTATGGCAGAGATGCTAGACTGAAGTCCTATCCCAACAGTGAACTCGACTGGTCGTTGCCCGCTCATTGCAACAAGGGAGCCGAGGCACAGACGGAGACATTCGACTGCCAATACTGTCTTGCAATGTTTGTGCGTTCATACTCTCATTTTTTTTGCCCTCGTATATACGTAACTTACGTTGTTTTGTTCTCGTGAAGGTCTTCATGTAGACTAACTTATAATCCATTTAATTCCATGGCAATGTGTTGTTCTCCGAAATGCAACATTCGTGATGAAAGAGGTACATCCGTTTTACCGCACAATTGAATACAGTTTTCTCTGATATTAAGCAGTCTTATACCCTAACCCCCATCTCCCCCTTAATGAAAATAGTGCAAAACCCAGAAAAATTATCCGCCTGCCGCCACTGGTTGATTGCTGGACTGTTCGCAATATACACACTAACTGATCTGTGATTTACCTGGTAATGAACAACACATGGAAGTTCTGGGTGGAGGTGATGAGTTTGATACAGAGTTTGCTTATGAAATGAAGTGAACCTGAGCAGGACAGTTGAGAGTCAGACAGAAGGTATGTCTTCCAATGTATCTCCACAGAGATTGAGGAAGACGAAATTCTGTCAGCTATGAGAAGGGAGAAGGAAGGTACCATATAGCACAAAAGTATCATACTGCAAAGGGGCTGTATGAAGTGTAAAATATCATTTTACAATTGACAGGTCCTAAGGGAAAAGCTTGATCTGTGAAGACTACCACTGACTGTTGGGGACTGATCATAAAAGACAGAATGCATAAACAAGCATTTATATCAAATTCGTGTAATCTATTTGTTCTGTGTAGAAAGTCCCATGAAAACAAATAATCGGTAAAGCTGTGTTTGGAGTTTTATACCATGCTGGTTTGCTGTGGGCACCACATCTCAATACAAAAGATCTTTGGACGACTGACTAACGGGATTGATATTTTCATTGCAATAATGCCTAGGAAAAGGTTTTGCTTTCCCCCAAGATGAATTTGATTTCACGATATCTCTCTAGAATTCAGAGACATGTATTTGTATTTGTATTTGTATTTTTTATTCATCCATTCAATCATATAATGTACATTGTACAATGATATAGGACACGTCAATTCACAAATTATACTAATACTAATTTACAATCACAATAATAATATGGGCCTACACAAGGATAACCTTACATCATTTAGTCCTATGAATACATAAACATAACTATTGATATTCTAAAAACTCTTTAACTGAGTAGAAGCAGTGCTCCAGCAAGAACTCTTTAGTTTTTATTTTGAACTTTATGTAATTTGCTGTACTTTTAATATTATTTGGCAAATGATTATACAGCGTTATAGCTGCATGGAATACACCATTTTTACATAGTGTTGTATTTGCAGCATGTACATGAAGATTGTTCTTTTGTCTGGTCTGGTAGTTATGTATATTTGAATTCATCTCAAAGATATCCTCATTTCCTAAGCTTTGTTTGACAAATAATAGAAGTTCAAAGATGTAAATACATGGTAAAGGTAAAATTTTCAGTTGTTTAAACAGAGGCTTACATGTATGCAATCTAGTAGTTCCTTTCATTGTTCTAATTATTCTTTTCTGGATAATAAAGATTTGGTGAGCAGCAGGTGAATTTCCCCAAAATATGATTCCATATTTCATAAGCGAATAGCAATAAGCAAAATAAGTACTAAGAACAGTTCTCCAGCTAGTCGATTGTCTTAATACTCTCAATGCATAACAACTTGAGCTTAGTTTCTTGGCAAGTTTAGTGGTATGCGAGTTCCATTTTAGGTCATCCTGCAACCAAAGGCCTAAGAATTTAGTAGAAGAGGCGTTACCAATTTTAAGGTCATTTAAGATTATGGAGGGAGAATTAATACTTTTATTCTGAGCTGTGTGAAAGTTAAGAACCACTGTTTTACTAGTGTTGATAAGGAATCCATTATTGTTGAACCATAAGGACAGCTGACCTGTTACTTCCTCTACTGATTTTTGAAGTTCAGTGTCATTTTCACCCCTCATCAAAACACTTGTATCATCTGCGAATAGTACAGTTTTAAATGCAGGTATCTGAGATGGCAAGTCATTTACGTAAAGGAGAAAAAGTAGTGGCCCTAGAACGGACCCCTGCGGAATGCCATACTTCAAAAACATAGGATCTGAGTGGTAATATTTAAATATGTTTGTGGTATTTTCTAAACTTTTTTGTTCGACGATCTGTTGGCGATTATTTAAATATGACTGAAACCACTTACTAGCGATACCCCTGATACCATATTGATGGAGTTTATCTATTAGTATCTGATGATTTATCACATCAAAAGCTTTAGACAGGTCCAAAAACAGGCCACATACTCTCTTCCTTTCATCAAGTGACTCAAAAGCAGGATTTAAAAATTCATAAATTGCGGACATTGTTGATTTTCCTTCTCTAAAGCCATGTTGAGAGTCAGTTAACAATTTATATTTGTTTATGAAGCTAATTAGACGGTTGTACATTATCTTCTCTAAAATTTTTGAAAATATCGACAATAAAGAAATAGGTCTATAATTGGTTACGTTTTCTCTATCTCCCCCTTTAAATAATGGAATTACTTTTGCAATTTTAAAGATATCTGGAAATATTCCTGACATGAGAGATTGGTTACAGAGGTGTGTTAAGGGGGTAATTATATTTTGGATACATTTTTTAATTAGTATATCAGGAATGTTATCAACTCCTGAGCAATGTTTATTCTGTAGGTTCTTTACAATATTGAGGATTTCTGCTTCTGTAACATTTTCAACAAACATTGATTTTCCATTAAATGTTATATTCGCGAGTGTTGATTTTATTGCTTGTATATTGTTTACATTTAGTAGTTTTTCAGCTATGGTAGCAAAATGCTCATTAAAAATTCTTGAGACATTTTGTGGGTCATTGATCTTCTTGGAGTCTTCTGATAACGTTATGTTATTTACTGCCGGTTTTGTTTGCCTGGTTTCATTTTTTATGATATTCCACATAGCCTTAGTTTTATTTTTAGATTCCAGGATATAATTATCATTTGACATTCTCTTTGCTAATTTTATAACTTTGTTAAGTATGGTCTTATAGGTCTTGAAATACATGTTAAATTCATTGGAGGTTTCGTGCGTACTTTGAAAATCGTGGAGGAAACGCTTTCTTTTGCATGAAGTAATTATTCCAAGAGTAAGCCATTGTTTTGATGGAGAAGAAACTTTCAGTCTGATACTCTTCAAAGGAAATGCAATATCAAAATAATACAGGAAAATATTAATGAATTCCTGGAATTTTTTGTTTGTATCTATTGACTTGTACACACCTTCCCAAGTTTCTCCTTTTAACAAGTTGTTGAAATAGTTTATATTGTGCTGACTAAAGCTTCGACATTTATCAAACTGAGCATTGTAAACTGGGTTTGAAATATTTAGAGTTATTATTTGAGCTCGGTGGTCACTGAAACCTGTGTTGATTACTTCGAGAGAGTTGCAGTTCACATTGTCATTAATTATTATCTGGTCAAGTGTGGTTGCACTAGTTTTTGTTATTCTTGTGGGTACTGTTACTGTGTGAATTAGATGATGGGAGCTTAACAAATTTAGCAATTCCCTTCTCTCCGTACTTTCCTCTAAAAAGTTAATATTGAAATCTCCACAAAGAACTATTTTTTTATTAAATTTATTTATTTTATTTATTATCACTTCTAGTTTATTCAGAAATAACTTTGCACTATTTCCTGGTGAACGATATATACAGATGAGAATTAAATTTTCTTTTGGGATAGAAATAGCTGTTGCCTCAAAATGTTTATCTATGCATAAGTCATCGGGAATTGGTATAGGCTTAAATTCTATGTTTCCTTTGATATAGATACATACACCTCCATGCTCTGATGTTGATCTACAGTAGTAGCTAGCTAAAGTAAACCCTGGTATGACAGCATGATTGATTTGTTCAGGTTTCATCCAGTGTTCAGACAAGCACAGGATGTGGATATCTTTGAGTGATGTTTGTAGAAGCATATCGATATGAACTAGTTTATTATTAAGTGACTGTACATTTTGGTGAAATATTCTGATTGAGGAACTCTGTGCATTTGTACTGTTGTTAAGCTTGGGGATTATAGTTCTTGCAGGAGCACTTACCTCTGTTCTAAAAAACTCTCGCCACCGAGTGAATTCACTGATTCTACAGTAGTCGGACTTGCAGTATGAGGTAGTGGGATGACTGGTCCGTGGGAGTGGAACTTTTTGTTGATTTCCTCCGCTACTTGTGAACAGATCTGTTGCTTTCCTTTGGTGTTTAAGTGAAGACCATGTCGGGTAAACAGTTCTCTTGGTACATCAATATCAAGAAAGTGAACATGCTGATATAGTCTGGATAGTGCTCTAAGCTTTTTGTTCGTCCTCTTTACCTCCTTGTTGACACACGATTCTTCCATTAGATCATGTCTGTGTGGGATGCCTAAGAGTATAACGTTTGTACCTGAAAGTAGTGGGAGCTTATAAAGTGTCTCCAGTAAGAGAAGTAACGATTTATTTTATTAATCCTATTACATCATATAAATGATTGTAGATGTAAAACATGTACACATACATTAGCCTTTAGTATATCATCCATCACCAGTTTAAATAGCAATAGTGAGAGTACACTCCCTTATCTTAATCCATGTTCAATCTCAAACCATCCTACATGTACCCGCAAAATTGTCACTCAGGGACTTAACACACTCTTGCCAATAATGGGAAGGCATTGAATACCATCGGCAATGTTAGTGGTGTCAATGTGTACCACCTGTCACTGATATGCCTTTACTATGACCACCCTATCTGCAAGGTGCATCCTATAAATCAGATTCATTATCTTTGGAGTGCAGCCGAAAGAAATCGGAAACCCCTATGGCAGGTGAAAAGCTAAAGGAAGTAGGAGACTTCTGTTACTTAGGAAGCAAAATAACCAGTGTTGGATGAAGCAAAGAGGATATAAAAAGTAGGTTAGCACAGGCAAGGTAAGCATTTCTACAGAAAAGGAATCTGTTGACATCGAATATAGATTTAGGAATTAGGAAGTCATTTCTGAAAGCCTTTGTCTGGAGCATGGCACTCTATGGAAGTGAAACTTGGACTGTTGGAGCAGTAGACAAGAGGAGAATTGACGTGTTTGAAATGTGTCAGGAGAATGATGAAGATCAGATGGGTAGACAGGGTTACAAATGAAGAGGTATTAAGACGATTGGGAGAGGAGAGATGTTTGTGGCGACTGCTAATGAAGAGAAGAAATAGGTTGGTGGGACACATACTTAGACACCCAGGAATAGCAAATTTAGTTATGGAAGGAAGGATCGAGGATAAAAGCTGTAGGGGTAGGCCAAGGTTAGAATATGTTAAATAAATTGCCGTGGATGTATGATGTGGTAGCTATGTAGAATTGAAACGATTAGCTCAGGACAGGGATGCATGGAGGGCTGCATCAAACCACTCAAAACACTGAAGACTCAAACAGTACCTTGATTGGGCGGAGACCCCCCACCCCATTATAAATGAATTGTCAGTACCTTATCGCTGCATTTTGTTCGGAAGTGATTCAGTTTATTGTTAAATGAGTCAAAAACGGAAAGTGTCAGAAGAAAACAGAATGTTTCAGGACAAGTGGGAAACAGAGTACCATTTTGTAAATAACAAGGACAATAATCCTCAGTGCTTAGTGTGTTTGCTTGTACTGTCTGTGCAAAAAGAATATAACCTCAATCATCATTATACTCAGCACCACGCTGCCAAGTACAAAGATTACACTGGAGAAGTTCGGCATACTATTGTATCTGATTTGAAGAAAAAAGTTAGTGCTCAAAAAAACGTTTTTAATAAATCAACATCTTTGTAAAAAACCTCACTCTTAGCTTCATATATTGTGAGTGTAGAGATACCTTACCCATTGGCGCTACAGCTCTTGGAGAGCCCGGGCCTTCTCAATCACACCAGTCCACGCTTTACGGTCCAAGGCGAGCCGTCTCCACCCACGAACTCTTAGTTGGCGTAGATCATCCTCTACTTCGTCCAGCCATCTTTTACGTGGTCGACCCTGCCGTCTTCTTCCTTCCGGATGTCAATGAAATATCTGGCTAGCCGCCCGTTTCTCCTCCATTCTTTCTAGGTGTCCTGCCCATCGTCATTTTCCTCTTCTTACTTTCACTGATAGTCGAGGTTCGTCATACAGGCTATATATCTCTTTATTATATCGTGCTCGCCAGTTTCCATTTTCCTGGACGGGTCCATATATTCTTCTAAGAATTTTTCGTTCCTACGTATCCAATGCTTCCTCTCCTCTTTTGGTGAGAACCCACGTTTCACTACCATGGGTAACAACTGGTCTAATTATTGTACGATATATTCTCTTTTTGTTCTTTCGATAGATCATGCGTGTCTTAAGTACTTTCAGGAGGCTAAAATAACATTGATTTCCTTGTGCTAATCTCCCCATTATTTCTGCCATTGTGTTATTATCCTCCATGAGTCTAGATCCCAAGTATTTGAAATTGGTGACGTTTTCAAATTCTTTCCCGTTGATCACTAGGTTGTCTCCGTTTTTCATTTCTCGGGATAATAACATGTACTTTGTTTTTCCCACATTGACATTTAGGCCAGCTTTCCCCGATCCTTCTTCCAGTTCTTTGTATGCTGTGGATATGGCTCTTACCGTCCTTCCTAAGATTACTATATCATCAGCGTAGGCTAAATATTGCACTGCCTGGTTATACAGTGTTCCTGTTTGGATAGGATGGGCCGATAACCTAGATGTTAGGCCCCTTAAAACAACAATTATCATCATAATGTTTGGATAGGGTTTCTACCACGTATATAACGTGCCAGTGCCCCTTCTCTCACCTCAATATTCCGGTCTACTCGTTCTAAGGTAAGATTAAAAAGTAGACACGATAGTGAATCTCCTTGTCGAAGTCCCTTACTTACTCTGAAATTCTTTGATAGCTCATTTTGTGCTTTAATTTTACAGCTTGAGTGATCCAGTGTCATCTTAACCAATCATACAAGTTTCCTGGGTATTCCCATCTCATCCATAGTTTCGTATAGATACCTTCTATCTACTGAACCAGATGCCATCTGGAAATCAATATGTAATTGGTGGAAAGGTACTGTATATTGTACTCATAGAACTTCTCCAGCATACATCATAGCGTGAAGATATGATCTGTTGTGGATCGATTTCATCTAAAACCACTTTGGTAATCCCCCAATACCCTTTCTGCATATGGTTTTATATGCCTTGCTAAGACTTTTGTAAATATTTTATATCCTATGTTAAGTATTGATATGCCCCTATAGTTAGGGCAACACAACTTAGACCCCTTCTTGTATATTGGGCATAACAGAGCTACTTTCCATTCTTCGGGCATCTGTTCTTCTTGCCATATTCTTAGTATCAGTTGATGCAGTTGGGTATGTAGATAATTACCACCATACTTGACCAGCTCTGCAGTTATATTATCCTCTCCAGGTGACTTCATTCCCTTAATGACTTCTTTTGTTTCAGTCATACTTTGTTCTAGTATTTCTGGGTCAGGTCCTGGTATATAAAGTTCTTCTTGTTCCTCTTCTTCAATTCCTTTCTCTCCTGTTCCATTCAGAATCTCTTGAAAATATTCCACCCATCTTTCCAGCACCTTTTTGGTCTCAACAATGAGATTTCCATCTTTATCTTCACACATATCTGATCTGGCCTGGAATCCTCTTTTCTCTTCCCTTAATAGTGCATACATTTGTCTATAATTAGGGTTACCATCCGTCCGGATTTCGTCCGGACAGTCCGGATTTTAAACATGTGTCCGGTTTGGCGTCCGGATTTAAAAATTGTCCGGAAACCGAATACGTGGCAAATATTTGGGGGAAATTTTACTTCACACCGCATATAGGTTGGTCACATTGAGCACCAGGACTGCTCAGGCGGCTGAACCTGTTCTGTGTGCCGCTCCTGTCGCCATTTTATTTGGAAGGAGTGCGTTCAGTCAGTTTAGTGCTACTGTTTTGTTTGCTGGACTGCGTCCACTTCTAGACTTTTTATGCTATTAGTTTTCAGTACCAGTAGTTTTTAAGTACATAACAACAAAGTAGTGTTATAAATTGGGAAAATGCCGAAGCGTAAGTGTGTTTTAACGACAAACTTAAAGAAGAATATAAGATTCTGAGACAGTGCCAAAATAGCAATGATCACGTGAGGTGTACGGTGTGCAATTCAGAATTTTCGGTGGAACATCGTGGACGCTATGATATAGAAAATCATTTGCAAACTGAAAGACATAAGAAGGCGAATCAAGCAGCGTCCTCGGCAAGTATTAAAACATTTTTTAAAAATACTGATGCCACTGATACTGAGCTGCAATGTTCAGCAAAAGAAGCTACTTTTGCCTACCATACTGCAATGCATGGACTTAGTTTCAAAACGTCTGATTGCAATGCCAAACTGATTAAAAAGCTTTTTGAACCGAAATTCTCGGGAGCTCGTACTAAGACCGAAGCCATCATTGTAAATGTAATATCCCCTTACATATTTGACAAACTTCTCAAAGATCTGAAGGATGCAAATTTCATTAATCTAACAATTGACAGTTCAAACAGAAAAGAGGTTAAATTGACTCCTGTTTGTGTTCGTTATTTTAACCAAAATGAAGGTGTTAACGTGAAGCTATTATTTTTTGATGAACTTCCAGGTGAAACCTCTGATATCTTAGTAGAACATGTTTTAAAATGCATCAAAAAGTTCTCTATTGACTCCAAGGTCGTATGCCTATGCGCTGACAACACCAATACCAACTTTGGTGGTGTTAAAAGGCAGGGCCAAGGAAATGTATTTCGCAAACTTCAAAATGCCCTCTCAAGGCCAATTCTTCGCATTGGCTGTTCGGCGCACATTCTGCATAACGCAGTGCAGCATGCCTGTGATGCTCTACATGTGGACGTCGAGGCAATCGTTGTGAAAGTGTACAAATACTTCTTCCAATATACTGTCAGAGTGACTGCATTCAAAGAATTTTGTGAATCTGTAGAAGTAGAGTACAAAAGGATACTTTCCCACGGCAATACGAGATTTTTAAGCTTGATGCCAGCAGTAGAAAGAATATTGGTTTTGTTTGAGCCCGTGAAAGCATATTTCTCATCACTTAACAACTGCCCTTCAACAATTCAATCATTTTTTGAAGACCCAGTCAATGAACTGCCTTTAACATTTGTTCACAGATGTCTGCAAATGTTTCAACTATCAATATTGAAAGTCGAGTCTGATCAAATATCAGCTACAGAAGCGGTGCAAGTATATGAACAATTACTTGAGAAACTGGAATAAAGGAAGGCTGACAATTACATACCATTTGCTGCTTAACAATTACTAATGAAATTGAAAACTGAAGAAGCTATTAATGACAGCAAGGAAGAAGAGTTTTTAAAATGTGCCGAAGGTTTTTATCAAGCTGGCATTAGCTACTTGAAACTTTGGGAAAGCAGCTTTGACAAAGCTAAACACTTCAAGTGGTTGACACTACAACATGTCCCTTCTTGGGATGACATGGAAGACAGTGCTCTGACAGTAGTCAGTGTCATACCAGATTCAATAAATGTGGATGAGCTATTTGATGAACGTTCGGCACTTATTCAAGTTTTGAAGAATCTGAGACCCGAATGGGACGCCCTGCCAAAAGAAGAAGCCCCTAAAACTCATGAAAAGTGGAAACAATAGTTTGAAGTATTTTCCAAGAGCAATGTGTCCTTTGCGAATATTTACAAACTTGTAGAATTCGCCATGTGTCTGCCTGGAACTTCAGCTCCAGCTGAGCGAATTTTTTCAATGGTGGGAGCAATATGGACAGCTGAACAAGGACGATTATCTCTTGCAGTTGTCAGGGACCTGCTAGTTATCAAGGCAAATAGTGATATGACATGCTCAGAGTTCCACGACCAAATAAAAAATAACAAGCCATTTCTGAAGAAAGTCAGCTCTAGTGAAAAATACGATGCAAGGAAAATTGAGGAACCTGCCCCTGGACCCAGCACAGATTAATCTAAGACGAGAACAAATTGTTCAAGGGATCAGTATGATATATGATGAACACTGATTGATGATTTTGTATATTCTTATGTAATCATGTTATGTAATTGTAAAGGGATTGTAAACCTATAAAATCAAGTTCAGTTCATTTCATTTTGTTCGTCCATACCCTCAGACCCCCCGGAAGATCCGACGTCCGGATTTGGCCTAAAATATTATGGTAACCCTATCTATAATCCTTTGTCTTTGCTAGTTCCTTTACCTGTTCAATTTTTATTCCTTACCATTCCCTTTTCTTTCTTATGCACATACGTTTTGCCACTCTTCTTGCCTCTATATATAATTTCCTGTTACCTCTTGTGTCCATTTGTACCATTTTAATTCTTGCTTGGTTTCTTGCATTTATCTTCTGCTCACATTCCACATCAAACCATTTGTCTCTCCTCTCTAGTTGTTTAAATCCCACTACGTTTTCTGCAGTGTTCTCAATTGCCTCTTTAATGCTTTTCCAGTGTTCATTTATATTTCCTGTTACCTTTATGTCTCTCAGTATCTTTCTTTCTAGTGTCACTGAGAATTCGTCAGCTATCTTCTTATCTTTTATTAATTTCTGTCCATCATATTTCTGCAGTCTTCTTGATCTACTATTCTTAATTCTGCATATACGTTGCTTATAGCAGGACTTAATCAGAAAATGGTCTGAATCTATATCAGCTCCTCTGCATGTTCGTACATATTGTATATCTGTTCCATGTCTCGCATCAATTAGTATATGATCAATCTGGTTCCTAGTGGATCCGTCCGGTGAGCACCACGTAGCCTTATGAATGACCTTTCTTGGGAATCGAGTACTAATTACTATCTTCCTTTGTCCGTTCTCGTTATGTTTCCCGTGTAGGCTATTTCGTCCAATGATGTCTCTAAATTCCTGTTCCTTTCCAATTTTAACATTCATATCTCCCAATACGATTTTAATATCATGCCTTGGTGCCAAATCGTATATTTTCTCCAGTTTTCTATAGAATGTATCCTTCTCTCCATCCTCAGTATCCTCTGCCCACATATAAAGGTTGTGTTAAAGAACTTGCCTTTCAGGCGGATGGAGCATAATCTTTCGTCCTCTGGTCTAAAGCATATTACTGCACTTACTATGTTATTGCTTGCTATAAAACCAGTTCCAAAGGTATTTTATCATTTCAAATGATCTTGTCGGCTTCGTCTTTATGCTTGGGTCTAATGTTATGCGTTATTGTTACGGTTACGGCGTGTATGACATCATGTTGTTCAGTTCATATGCACCGAGTCTGAGTTTACTCCTGGGAGACGTCGAGTGCGTGACTTCAGACAGGAAAACAGGGTGACTCCTAAAGAGATGTACACGATGTCAGATAAGAATACAGGGTGACCCTTAACGAGGAGTACAAGATGTCAGACAAGAATACAGGGTGACTCCTAAAGTGATATACAAGACGTCAGATAAGAATACAGGGTGACCCTTAACGAGGAGTACAAGATGTCAGACAAGAATACAGGGTGACCCTTAACGAGGAGTACAAGATGTCAGACAAGAATACAGGGTGACTCCTAAAGAGATATACAAGACGTCAGATAAGAATACAGGGTGACTCCTAAAGAGGTGTACAAGATGCCAGATAAGAATACAGGGTGACTCCCAAAGAGAGATACAAGATGCCAGATAAGAATACAAGGTGACTCTTAAAGAGGCATACAAGATGGCAGAGATGAATACAGGGTGACTCCTAAAGGGGTGCACAAGATGTCACACAAGAATACAGGGTGACTCATAAGGAGGTGTACAAGATGTCAGATAAGAATACAGGGTGACCTTTAACGAGGTGTACAAGATGTCAGACAAAAATACAGGGTGACTCCTAAAGAGATATACAAGACGTCAGATAAGAATACAGGGCGACTCCTAAAGAGGTGTACATGGTGTCAGACAGGAATACAGGGTGACTCCTAAAGAGGTGTACAAGATGTCACACAAGAATACAGGGTGACTCTTAAAGAGATATACAAGACGTCATATAAGAATACAGGGTGACTCCTAAAGAGATGTACAAGATGTCAGATAAGAATACAGGGTGACTCCTAAAGAGATATACAAGATGGCAGATAAGAATACAAAGTGACTCATAAAGAGGTGTACAAGATGGCAGAGAAGAATACTGGGTGACTCCTATAGAGGTAGACAAGATGTCAGACGAGAATACAGGGCGACTCCTAAAGAGGTGTACAAAATGTCAGACAAGAATACAGGGTGACTCCTAAAGAGGTGTGCAGGATGTCAGAGCAAAATACATGGTGGCACTTAACGAGGTGTACAGTATGTTAGATTCAATTCAAATACAGGGTGACCCTTAAAGAGGTTTGCACGATATCAGATTCAAATAATGGGTGACCCTTAAAGAGTTGTAAAAGATGTCAGACTCAAATACAGGGTGACCCTTAAAGAGGTGCCCATGCGGGAAGCCTAAGTTAATGGGTAATGGAATCTGTTGAAAGAGTCCTGGGGCTTTGAGCGAAGCGAGAAGCCTTCCTGAGCCTTTCTAACATGTGTAGCATTTGTAGCATGCGTCATTTGAAATTATATAAAGTCTAGTCTCTCAGACTGACTGTATCTTTTTTTCATGTCCACTGTAAAAGATGGTATGATCTTTCTGTTTTAGTATATCTGTACCTGTCTACTGTATTTCTTGAATGGCTACAATACTCATGTCATATTTCTTCATTACCTCCACTAAGTTATTTAGGGCACCCGCCCTATATAGACTTAGTACATTCCATGTTCCTATGTTCAGCTCGTTGTCCTTTACTCCCAAATGTTGTTGTTCCGTCCGGTTTCCTTGTGATTGAGATTTCGTAACAGTTCTTCTTCCGCGGTGGGGTCGTTGACCTCACGCGCAACCTTCTAGGGGGCTGCCCCTTTCAGCCTCCAGATTGCTGCCCATTAACATCGGGGTGGGTCCCCTAGCCTTTGTAAGTCCCCTTACTAACTGCAAGGCAGCAGGTGGTATCTGATGGTTCCTCCGCCTTGTCCGCCGTTGGGATATTACCGGTCATCCTCTTCCGCCCTCCAAGCCATTGACCATTCAGCGTTAATTGTGTTTGGTCCGCGAGAGCTATTTTATTTCGCTCAAGTCCACCGGCAAGCCGATGAGGACCCCCCTATCTGCCACCTCGGATACGCCACGTGGGAGTATCACCTCTCCTCCTGCTATGACACCATAGCAGGTTCGTAGTGAGTGCAGTGATAACTAAGGCTAAAAATCCATTTTCTGATGGTGAGTTTATTAAGAAATGCTGTGTAGAAATGGCTCGAGCCTTTTATGATGAAAAACTCTCTAATGACTTCAAAAACGTTTCACTTTCGAAACAGACTGTTACTAGGAGGGTTGAAGAAATATGAAACCATGTATCAAATAAATTAAGTAGTACTATTTCAGAGGCCTGGCCTTCTCTGGCCTTGGATGAATCCACTGATATAACAGATACTGCTCAGTTGTTAATTTTTATCAGAACTGTGCACATGGATTTAACAATCAATGAAGAGTTGTTGGCACTAGGGTCTCTGCATGGTACTACCAGAGGTCAAGACATTTTTTTTGCAGTTATGAAAGTACTGAACAGCTGTGGGGGAACAAAATAACATGTTGCCTATTGTAACAGATGGCGCCAAACAGTGGCGGATCCAGGCCTTGCGGGTCCCTGGGCGATATGATAAGATGGGGCCCACAACAATAGGAAATAAAATATAAAATCAAATCAAATGGAAAATAGATTTGTAATAATAATAAAATAAAGAATAGTTACAATATTTTGAATTCACTACAGTACATTTCTTTAATAATATGAAAGAAACCTTTAAGTCCCCTTGAAGAAGATTATTGTAAACTATGAAATATTAAAATATTACTTTGCGACTTTTTTCCCGGCTGAAGTCTTCTATTATTTCACTGAAATCTATTATTTCACTGAAATCTAAACTTGCTAAACGGTCACGGGAGGTCATAGCTGCACTGAAAAAAGAATATGAATTATAAATTTGTTTGAAAAGTATGAAAAGTATAATTAATTAATCAATTAAATTTAAAACAATGCATGGCATGGGGCCCCCCGGACCGCGGGGCCCTGGGCAGTCGCCTCCTCGCCCTCCCCTAGATCCGCCCCTGGCGCCAAAGCTATGGTTCGCTCTAAGGTAGGCCTAGTTGGCCTACTGAGAAAGGCTGGAATCAACAGCCCAGCATTGTATTATACACCAGGAAGCTCTGTGCGTAAGAATTCTGAAAATGGAAGATACTATGAAAACTGTTATGAAATGTGTAAATATGATTAGAGTGGGGGGAATCGGTCGTTGATCCATAGAAAATTCATGTTTTTTTGGTCAGAACTAGAGACAAGAGTATGGTGATTTGACACTATCATGGAAGCGCACTGGTTAAGCAAGGGAAACAGCTTAAAACAATTCTTTAATTTGAGAAAAGAGGTAACATGAGTTCCTCAATGTACATGTCGAAACACCTAGATCCTTGGAAATGCACGAAAAGCTTCTCGATTCACATTTTTTGTGCAGTATGGCCTTTATAACAGACATAAGTCACCACAAAAATGAACTAAACTTCAAATTACAGGGTCCAAATCAAACCATACCATACCTCAGTTAGTTGGGCACTTAGACGGATTTGTAAGCGGACTTAAGATTTTCCAAACCAGCTTTAAAAAAGCCAATCTCGTACATTTGTGATCATGCAAAGAAATCATGGAAGAAATTCCAACCAGTGATTTCAGTTTGTGCATGCATATTTAAGATAAGCTTCTGGAGTCGCTCAATGAACGGTTTTTGGATTTTAATTAAATGCGACTGCATCTTTTCTTAACAACCTCATGTCTTGTGATATTTCACAGCAAGATGACAACATTCAATTAGAGCTCTGTGAGTTGCAAAGTGACCCATTTTTTCAGACAAGGTCGGAAACAAGTACTGCATTTTGGAGTCTATTGCCTGAGGAGAAATATCCCAAACTGCGTGACTTCGGTAGGAAAATAGTTTCAATGTTTGGACGCACATACCTTTGTGAGTGCACCTTTTCAACAATGAAATTTATAAAATCAACTCACCGCAACAGACTCACAACCATCTTCGAGATCTGCTAAAGGTTGCAACCACTTCAATTCAGTTTGATTTTGATAAATTGTTGAACGATTGTGCCGCCCATAGTGTTCCCATTAAGCGAAGTAGGTACATACTTATGGATGATTTTAAATTTAAATAAATTAGAGTTGTTTTCAAATACTGTGTTCTGATAAGTGTAAACAACATGATTAAATAACAACAACAAAAATTTAATATTATACTTGTTTTGATCCTTTGTACATTGAGCTTGATATTAAATGTATATGAAAATATTTTGCATAACGTTTATTTATTCATATTATTTCATATATGACGCATACTATACAATATACATATTGCCTACATTTGGCTTATTGATGTATGTGTGGAATTAGTTGTGCGCCCTCGTCTTCACTGGAAAATATTGAAATGGCCCTTTAGGGTAGGGTGACCAGATATTTTATGTCAGAAAACAGGACATTTCTGAAATATGGAAATTAAAAAACAGGACAAACGGGACACTATGAAGAAAATATGATTCATATATGACTTCACTGCTTTACTAACATGTACACACAAAAGACATATAATTTAATAACCTACTTAAAAACCTACTTATCATGACACTACGTCATATTATAGCTGATCAGGCTTTTAAAGAATTTAGCAAACAATTTAAAATATCGAAAAGCTCATTGAATAATTCCTGACAAGTAGACAGTACACATCAACAACTTGCTGCATGTGAGCTTGTGGCTTCTGAATCAGGAATATCACTACCGTTGTTGACTCTGTACTTATCGGAAGACCTTATATCTCGCAGGAGCTTTGAATTGCACAACAGCAGTTTGTAAAATTCCTTACAGCTAAGGTCTTGAAAATGAGTCTTAACAATTACAATTGCTTGCATAGTTTTGGTAGTAAAACGGTTCTTTTCATCAGTCCAAAGGGTGTTCACAATTGAAAAAACTCTTTCCACAGCAGCATTTGTGCCTGGAACAGCCAGAGCGAAAGTCACAACCACCTCTATATTTTTACATGGAATGCCAACACTTTTAAGTATGTGCAAGACATCACACCATTTCTTATCAATTTCCACATCAACTGTTTCCCACTCCTCAGTTTTTTTGGGATACAATATTGTTCACATGACCTATCTCATCAAATAATTCATCTTCATCTAGGTGACTTGTTGAACCTGAATCTACTGTCTTAAGAATGTTCAGACATTTCAACACCTCATCCCAAGATACAGAATTTTTCAATGTTAAACAATGAAATGATTTCAGAGGCTGATATGCAGAAGCCCACTTTTCTAAATAACTTAAAAAAGAGTCATAAAATAAATTGGTAATAGTTTCATATCTGGACTGGGTGAAAATACCTTCATTTACTAAGTTCACTAAAATTGAAGAAATAACTGAAGTTTGAAACTTACTACTTTTCCTGTTGTTGACTTTTTCTTTAAGCAATTCTAATTCTTCAGCTACTTCAGTGGCTGAAATCTTGGTTCTTTCCAACTTTTCGATTGAATTTGTGAACATTTTCAGTTGGCTTTGTATGAAATGAAGGCAAAGAAGTGACTGAGGGTTCTCAAAAAACTGTTTTAGCAATGTGGGACACCTATCCTGAGACATGAAATAAGACTTTAGAGGTTCAAACATATCAATCACTCTTGTAACTCCTGGCAACAATGACAACCATCTAGTTTTAACACTACCCAGAACCTGCTTGTATTCAGTAACAACAAAATCACAATATGATTTCAGTTCCTCCACACGCACGGTATGTGAAAATATTGAAATATTTTGTTCACTACTGTTTCTATGTCAATAGGAAGAATGTCTGCACTTGTTTGTACACCATTGTGTACCACATGGGCTGCACAACCAATGCCTTGAATGTTCATTTTGAGCACACTGTTCAATTTAGAATAAACGTTGTTTGTTCCAGCCCTCTTGTACCCACCAAAGTTTATGTTACAATTATCTGCACAAAACGCGACTATCTTGTCAACCAAATTATGTTTCTTTAAGATTTCCAGAACATAACTAGTTAATAATTCTGCTGTTTCTCTGCCAATGTTCTGAAAACAGATTACTTTGCACTGAGCACCTTTGGTAGGAATGAAATGCCAAACTAGGATCGGCACTAATTTTAAGGTTTTGTGATTTGATGCATCAACCATCACAGACACATACTTAGCATTTTTAAGTTCTGATTACACTTCATGCATTGCATACGGCGATAAAACGTTCACCAGAATTGATTCGCACTTTGTCCTGGAACACGTGAATTTCTTCTCAAATAGTTCTCTGTGCAGCTGTGCAGTCCATAGAACGGAAAGAATGGTTGTGTTTTGCAGTATGAAATGCAAACAGCCCTTCTTCAGCAGCGATACGTTTATCTTCCTCAGTTTGTAGTCCATTCGTACTTACATAGGAAGTTATGCTGCTGGAAGTTCTCTCGGAAACTGTCAACATGTGTTTCTTCTTCTTAATGTTCTGTGTAATATCCGCACGTCCCCCGTGCTCAATGGAAAAAACTGAACGACATAAAGTACATTCCACCTTTATAGATGGTGTGTTTTCCTTCAAGAAAGGAAACTCTTCTCTCAGGGTTTTGGAGAAAGTACACTTTCTTTTCCCCATAGTCATACGCACGTGTATCTCCACCAAAGCGAACAACAGTCAATGGAGCGCAATGGAGCAAGCTCGCCTCTCCAAGCGTTAAAGCTGCTCCCTGGCGGTAGCTACCCGGAATGGGAGAGTTAGCGGAAACCAGAGAATTTTTTTTCCTGGCCCCGTTTGGGTTCCCTCGAGCATTCGAGTCCCATCTAGACCTCAGTAAAAAAGTATAACAAACGAATGAGACCGAAATGACACAAATATAAATTAAAACACAAAACAAAGCAAAGAAAAATGACCAGGCTATTGCCAATCACAGAAAAACGGGACAACGGGACACATAATGAAAAAAAGGGCCAGTGGACATCTGGTCACCCTACTTTAGGGTTCAGAAGTTGACCATCCCTGCCCTTCACTATTGAGATCTGGTCGGTGCTTGGGCTTGGCAATGACCACACGAACGAGCGCTCCTAGACATTTGGCGCGCTTTGTTTTCTCAGACAGTTCACAGTAACTTACTATAAGATTTCCTGAATTATTAAAAAACAGAAATATGAATTCCTATACATATAAAAGGAAACGTACAGCTTTAATTACTAAAAATAATATTACAGTATTATTGTTTTTCTTGAATTAATCTGGTCATTGTGCAACACTGCAGCCTAATTAACGGCCGCCACTGCAATCAACAAGGAAACTTGAGCTCACTATGGACTTGCTTAAGAGCTCGCACGGGATAAAAATTACCCATTGCATATGAACGCATCAATAACTCGGGCAACAACAAACTTAGAAACATAGAATGCAATCATAGCAAGAAGTAGCGAGTGGTGGAAGTAAAATATCCATTAGACCTGCAATTATTAAATGTTTATTTTTCCATGGGTAAAAAATATCCAGATGTGTGTCCTTGTGGGTAAAAAATGTTTTCGATCCCAATGACTCCACTGTGAATATTTTCTTTCGGTGGCCCGGCTGCAGAAGAGTTGGGCACCACAGTATACGGTCATTGATTGCTACAGTCATCTGGAAAAGGGGGCTTATCATTCATTATTCCATAGCTTGGCAGTGTCTAATGCTCGGTGCAAAGAGTACAATTCCACAGAAGATTGTCCAGTCCATTAAGCTATTTGGTGTCATGACTAAGACCTTCCAGGTACAAATTGCATGAGGTCTGAAAGGCTCAATTACCATTTATCATCATCATCATCATCATCATCAACTGTATGTGAGATAGATATTCCCTGTACTTTCATGTGAAACTGACAAGATTCATGTGAATAAGGGTCTTTTCTAAATACAGTGTGTAGTTACACCAATGTGTTTGTTTTAAATTGTTATTTTATATCAATCTAAAATTGAATGTTACTCTTTGTCCAAGAGGATCAGTGAAGCCCTACCAACACAACTACTGCATTTATATTTAACATTTTTAAATTAACCCTCGACCGGAGTGCGGACTTTCATTACATGAACGGGCACGTGGCAAGATAGCTGGTTTTATCTTACCAATGTAAACCTTTATGTGGTAAATCACTGTTTAATTAGCCAATTAGTAAATAAACATGCATTATTTTAGTTATATCACTCGTTATTCAACTAATAATAAAATAAAGTTACATTCCGCAGCTGACCACTGACTTATGCTAATCTGGCCTGTCACTTTTTCTGAGTTGACACTGTACATGAAACACTCTGCTATTATAAAATGACAAAATTATATTTTGTAAGTGTTCTCGCAGTTCACCCCAAATTCATCAAGTATTTGCCTCATTCCGGCTGATTTATTCCTTAGTCCTCTTCTTGGTTTGTGCTCTTGTCATCAAAAAGGATGCAACACAAAAGGAACAACAATGTTTTGTAGCTCATCACAGCCCTAGTGATCTCCAAACCTGTGCCATCTGCTGCCCATGTTTCATAATAGTGTGGTTTAATTTCTTAGTCCCGATGAGATATAGCAATACAAACAATGCCTTTATTTCACACCTTATACAGTAGTAACTTAAGCATCCTTTTCACTCGAATATTGAACACGTTCTTTCTTAGGCTGAGGCCAAGCTTGCAACTTTGTAGTGCATCAGGGTCGCTCGGTTTGGGTTTTTCCCCACTGGTGACATTTCTCACTGGCCAAGCTAGAGCGACTGTCGCCGACTTCCACGGCCTCCTATTTTAAATGTCACTGCGTGACTAGTGTCATCGTGGGGTATTCGAGGAGGCCGTGATTGAATACAAGATATTCTTTGCCTTGCAAAATGGGAACGACTACGTCATAGCATGAGGGGGCCATGGCAGAAACATGAGGTTTGTTTTCTTTGACGTTAATACACTGTAAAAAAAATCTGTGCAATGTTCTATTATTTTGCTTGAAATGGCCTTCTCTACAAGTTGTTGGTGTTCATAAAAATAAGCAAAAGAAGCATGTGCTATGATTTGCTATCTCCTTTTCTGCTCTTAATAAAATTAAACAGCAATACCCCTTTCCCCCCAAGAATTAGCTGAACACGTTAAACAGAGAGTCCTTGCTTTATTCGAGAAAATATTACATGAAATCTTGTTGCTTTGTTGGTGTCTGTGGTTCAAATTCATCTATACCTTTTTATAAATAATAAATAATATTGTTTGCTACTCCTGTGGGGGCATGGACACCAAGAGTCTGCTGATGAGCCTATTTTGGTGTTCCAAGGCGAAACCCCGCACAAGACACGGCATAAACCTAAAAAATTGCTGATTTTTAATATTTTTATTGTTCCTACCATTGACACAATTTCCTAATAGTGACACATTTTTAAGATAAAACCAATATTTAGAATGATGTAATGTACACAAGTACAAACGTCGTTTTGTCGAATGATAATTATCTAAAATCGTTTGACGTAAGTAATATTTGTAAGCCTACTGGTTAAACTCGGTACTTAATTTCCGATTTATTTAACCAGTAAATAATAATAATAAATATATTTAATTATCAAATATTCTCTGAAAGAGAAGACCACTTGGTCCGAATGAACCCGGAAAGATTGAAAAAATTAATATTCGACCACGCTGACAAAAATCCCGAAATGCAAATTAGTTGCTTCATCGAAGCGAAAAAGGATCGAACAGAAATGAACAATACGAAACAAGACATTCTAGACTGGCTTACATTTAGAAAAGAGATTAGAAAATTTGTTTCTTTTTTGGAAAAACAATATAGTGCTCAACTGTTTAGGCAGATTAAATAAGGAAAGAACACAGAAAAAGGATGAAGAATTAGTCTAACGGAAATGAACTAAATTCAAGAAAAGAGATAAAATCATGAGAATTTTATTACATGTGGCCCATAAATGACCAAAATCGAAGAAAGAAGTTAGTTATTGTTGTTTTAAGGGGCGGAACTACGAAGAAAGAAGAAGGAGAAATATATTTACAGTGCGATGTTTTAAGGCCTATAGATAAGTTTTGTAATTTTATTTAGATACTGCTTAACATTTTCAGAATATTGTTGTTGTCTACTGTGTATTTTCAGTGTGAGTGGCATCTGTCTAATGCTAGTAATGTGCGTACTTCCAATTGGGGATGGAAAAGAGGTGGTCGAGGCCTAAGTTAGGATCAATCGCAGCATTTGTTTGGAGTAGAGTTCTAAGATTGCGGAGTTTGCCCCGTTTGAACCCTTGAAATTGTTGGTAAATCAGCAATTCAATACGTACCTCGAGACAACTGAGGATCCAGTACCAGTACCTAGGTACATGTGGAAAGACCCATAAATCACCAGGCACATTTCATATTATGGCTGTTTATGGAACCATGAACTGAGACTCAAGAAGGCTGTGGCCTAATGCAAAGATATTGTGAATTATCTAATGTCACAAGCAAATGGATAACTTTTCGTCCATTCATCCTATCGATGCGTGGCCATGAAGAAGATGATAATTTTATGTTAGCTTTAGTCATTGCACATTACTTACAAAAGAAGGAAAAGAAAATACAGCGTTTATCCGATCAACGAGCAAAGACACAGTTTCACACTTTATTTAACACCTATGGACCCACGATGCCATAATTTTTCAAATTTTTGAATGAGTGTAACTTCGTATGACGAACTTTGTGTGTATATCAAGAAAGGAATTGATAAACAACTTTTAACAATGCAATCTCAGTAGAAGAAAGACTTGCAGGTACGTCAAGGTAAGATAAAATTCACACCTAGTTTATAAAACTATGTATTCGAGTTTCTTAGAGTTTCATTGTAGAAACAATATATGATTTATTCATTCATTTATTAATTTATTCATTCAATCATTGATTTGTTAATTAATTAAGTTAGTTATTCATTTATTTATTGATTATGGAGCACGTCAGTCGCCCAGAGTCAAGCATGCTAGAGCGACTTGGCCTATGAGCAATGCTATATATGCGCCCAGTGTCGCGCTAGCATGGCACATCGATAAGAAAGTACGCAGAGCATCTTTTTCGCTGCGCAGAGAAAACGCTCTCTGCTGCGTCTTTGTCACCATGTCGACCAAGCATGGCCACGTACATTTGAATCAATGTAACTCACTTTGGCGACCGTGCCGAGGTATTCCTGACGCGGCTACAAAGTTGCAAGCTTGGCTCAGCCTTAGACTGAACTCTGGATCCTCGTTGAGTAGCCAGACAACTCCGTTGTCGGTCACCTTTTCTCTCAACCTGCACAGAGTGACAGAAACCTATTGGTAACGTAATATATTATGCTACGTTTAAAAGGTAACGTAATAAAGCTCTAGGAAATATTACTTACATGACTGAGCAAGTGGCGTACTTTGTACACTAAGATGACACACTCCCATCATCATCATCTTGTACAGTTTCCAGCCCCAGGCTGGGTCTGTTTGGAATATAAGCCTCGCCACTTAGTTCTTTCTTCCCACCACCTCTCCGCTGTCACTCTGGTCCAGTCCTCGCCTCTCTTCTTGACACATTCCTCCACTCCTTTCAGCCATCTATCTCTTGGTCTTCCCCTTGGTCGTTTCTTCTGCATCTGCATCTCATGTATCCTCTTGGGAATCTTCTTCTCATCCATTCTCTTTCAGTGTCCATACCACCTCAGTCTTGATGTCTCAATCCTTCCTTGCAAGGGCTCCTCTTTCACCATTTCCCTGACCTTTTCATTCCTCACCCTGTCTCTTCTTGTTATTCCGATCCTACTTCGCAGGAACTTCATTTCACCTGCCTGTATTCTGCTTATCTCTTTTCTTCATTGTCCACGTTTCTGAAGCATAGGTCAGTATCGGGATATAGTAGCTTCTGTATAACACTTCCTTGCTTTTTTGTGGGACATCTTTATTCCACACTAAGCTCCTAATGCTTCTCAGAAATGCTTCTGCCTCTCTGCAACGTTCCGTAATCTCTTTGTCATTTCTCCCATTTTCCTCCACTATACTTCCCAAGTACTTGAGACTTTCCACCTTCTTCAGCTGTCCACCTCCAAGTGTTATCCCACTCATTGGTTTGTCCTTTTTCCTGGTCGTTAACAGGATCTCACATTTACTGATGTTGAACTTCCATCCGTACTCTCCCACTGTTTCTTCCCAAGCCTTCAGTTGCTCCTAAATTTCCTCCTCCTTGTTTCCCCAGACCATGAGATCATCTGCAAACACCATAGCTTTCATCTTATCTTCTCCGATCTTTCCTGCTATCCGTGTCATTACCTCGTCCATAACCACAATAAAGAGAAGGGGTGACAGTGCACTACCCTGTTTCAGGCCACTCATTTGTCTGAACCAGTCTGTTCTTTCCCCTCCAACTTTCACACAACTCACACTTCCACAATACATCTCCTTCACTCTGCCTACAGTCTCTTTTTCCACTCCCATGTTTTCCATTGCTTTCCAAACCTTCTCCCTACACACACTATCATAGGCCTTTTCGATGTCCAGGAAGCCCATCAACAGATCCTCTCCAAATTCGTAGTGGTGTTCCTGGAGCTGTCTCACTGAAAATATGAGATCCACTGTTGATCTCCCAGGTCTGAATCCATACTGTTCCTCTCTCAATTTTCTCTCCACTTTGGCTCGTATTCTACTTTCTAATATCTTTTCATATATCTTGGCACAGTGAGGTATGAGTGTGACTCCCCTGTAATTTCTGCACTCCTTTCTGCTTCCTTTCTTAAATATTGGGACAATTAATCCTTTCTTCCAATCTTCTGGTTTTTTTTTCTCCTTCCATATCACCCTCATCACACGGTACAGCCACTGTTTCCCAACCTCCCCTGCTGCCTTCACCATTTCAACACTCACTTCATCCACACCTGGTGCCCTTCCTCCTTTCATCTTGTCTATAGCCATTTCCAGTTCTCTCCAAGTCAGGTCCTTTTCCATTCCTGTGTTGTCTTCTCCATCTTCCAATACATTGTCTTCCTCCCTATGACCATTTGGATTCAGCAAATCCTCAAAGTACTCTTTCCACACTGTCTTGAGTGTCTCTTTGTTGTGTACCTCATTTCCGTTTTTGTCCATCATTACCACATCCTCTCGCAGACCTCTTCTCTTACTTTTGACCATCCCATAAAGAACTTTCTTATTTCCTCTGCTGTCTTCCTCCATCATCTCCGTCCACTTTACCATCCACTTCTTCCTCTCCTCTGCGACAATCTTGTTTGCTTCTTTCTTCTTTATCTTATAATCTTCGCTTGCCAGATCAGTTCTTTCCTGGAACCACACTCTGAAAGCCTTGTTCTTCCTTCCCACAGCTTCTTTTACTCTCTCATTCCACCATGGTGTCTCTTTACACCGCTTTCTGTTGCTTGTTCTTCCACATACTGCCACTGCAGCTTCTACCATTGTGTTTTTGAATTGCTTCCATTCCTCTTCCCCTGTTTTAGGATTGTCTGTTGGTATCCTTTCCCTTATTATCTTCTGGAATTCTTCCTTGACTTCCTTTTCCTTGAGTTTCCATACTTTGATTCTCCTTTCCTGGTACTCTGTCCTCTTGCTATCCTTAACAACTCCCAGTATTCTGTGGTCGCTATCTAAGGCCTCTGATGGTATTACCTTTATATCTCTGACACTTCTCTTCATTTCCCAGTCGTACAGCATGTAATCTACCAAAGATTTCTTTGTTAAATCACTGCTGTACCACGTTACCTTGTGGCTTTTTTTCTTCCGGAACCAGGAGTTGCCTACCACTAAACCGTTTCTCTTGCAAAGATCCAGCAACTTTCTCCCTTCTTCATTCCTGCTACCCCATCCTTCTGCTCCCAATACATTTTCATATCCTTGCCTTTCACTTCCTACATGTGCATTCAAATCTCCCATGACAATGATGCTCTGACCATTCAACTGCTGTTGTAGCTCCTCCTCAAAGTCTTCCATCTCTTGAGCTGTACATCCAACTTGAGGGGCATATACCTGGGCTATCTCCAGGCTTCTTCCCTTTACAGTTACTCTGATCTTCATGATCCTGTCACTTATTCCCTTTACCTCTTCCTTCATTCCATCTCTCACAACTACTCCTACTCCGCTGCTCCTTCCTTCACTGTTCCCACTCCAGTACAACCGGTACCCTTTCCTCAGTTCTCTGCGACCTTCTCCTTTCCATCTTGTTTCTGCCAAGCCCAGTACATCCAGTTTTCTTCTCTCCATCACATCTACAATCTCCTCCACTTTTCCTGTCAGTGTCTGTATGTTTAATGTCCCAACTCGTAGTCCATTAGCATATCCGGGTCGTCGTCGTTTGCATCCGTCCTTTCCGAGGCCTGTTCCTAATTTGAAAGCAAATATGATATCCACTACTGGCTTGCTAGGCCTATCGTAGCTTCACCAGAGCCCCGTCAGCCGTCACTTTTCAGGGTTCCCATAGAGCCTTCCCAGCTACCGTAGCGGTCCCGGGGCACACAAAGTCCCCACTGTACTTCACCCCTACAGGCAATCCCCTACTTCATGCCGTTGCCCGTCTCCCACCACGGGGAGGAGGGGTTGGACTTGTGGGAGACAAGATGACACACTCCCAATTTATTTAATTTTGCTGCCGTACACTTGTAGGTATGGCAATATAACTTACCATTATGCTAGCAGAAGCAACAATGAAGGAACAGGTGCAAGGTCACAACTGTAAAACAATAATGGACCTGTTGCAAGGCATTGTTATTCTTCAATGGCGCACTTTATACATAAGCATGCCTGCTCGAGGTTCAAATCTCAGGATATTTTTTATGGAGGAAATAGAACTATATTTTTTATGTGCTCATATGCAAACTCTTGTTGTCTGCACATGTGCTACTACCTACACTCTGAACACCAAGCATACATACGAAAGTTTCGAACCACTTTGTTATCGAGAGCATGTTTCTGATGCACAAGATTCCTGTGGAGCCACTCTTGCGAAAAAGAGCAACAGAGAATATGCCCCCAATTGATCTACTCTAATCATATTATTTTTTGAATAGGTTAGCTTTAACATATTGTTTTGTTGTCAATTTATATTAAGGGCTTGTAACAAATTTGGTAATCAGCCCTGTGTACTTGGGTGAGAGTTCAATTTGATAACTTATGTTTCTATAGTGACTATAGTAGTGTGTTTAGCTGTAATTATTAGAGCTGGTGATAGGGTAGGCATCTTGGGACTTGAAATAAGGTACTATCCCGGAGAGAATATGGAAAACACCGGGGACAAGCCACACTCAGGAAAGCCACTGTCAGCGCCGGGAGTCGAAACTTCGATCTCTGGACTTGTTGCAGCTCCCCATTGCGGTCGTGGTGAATGATTGAATGCGCATGGCTACACCGCGGGGTACCTTCAACATAGCTGAGCAGTGTAGCATTCTGCCCTGGTTCTGAGTTAAATTCCCATTGCCGTAAAGCTAAGCCTTGGCGGGGCTAGGAATATGTGCAAGTATTGTTTGAAATATTCTGCCTGATATGAATTCGATCCAATGACCGCAAGTACCACAGGCACCATACCACGTACGTCACTCGGTAGGGTACTGATTATTTAAAGATAACTTACAGCTATCTATAACACATTCATGATAGTCTTTCACAAATATTAAATGAGGTGGAAACACAGTAGTACTTTGGAATTAGATTTTAACTTTCAAGCATTAATACAATATACGTGATAAACTGACTCTTACCTTCAATGTTTCCTCCCATGATGACAAGCTCTTTTACGTTTTTGCAGAAGTTGGGGTCGAGTCGTATAGCCAAAGCAACATTAGTCAGAGGGCCCAATGTTAGAAGAGTAAGTTGTCCTGAAACATATAATCTCAATGAAATTGTGAGTTCATAAAAAAAAAAAAAAAAAAACGAGCCTTACAGTAGTCGCATATGATGTGTAACATCTGACATAGAAGAAACCTCACGTGAAATTGTTGATACACCGGTATTTTATAGTATTATTGGCACAAATATTAATCTATTGTAAAAGGGAGTGTTTTACAGATATTGTAGTTTATAATACGGAACTCATTTTATTAGATGATTTGTAGCTTCCACCAGCACTAGCCTAAATAAAGAATATGATATGGATCAACTAGATTAATAGACGCGACACCACTCATAACCTTAAATTCCTTATAAACAGGTACTCTTGATTCACAAACCAACACGTAATTGCATATGGATTCTGTTAAAATGAGTCATATTGATATGATAAATATCGTTTAAAATGATAATCTGGTAGCATAAATATCTACCCCGCCCAGGATTCGAACCCAAGATCTCTAGATTCACAGTCATACTCAATAACCCCACGGCTATTTCGACTACGCAAATATTGTGCACAAGATGGTGACTTATTTCCACGTTCCAATAATACTGCATTATGGAATTAAGTTTCATTTATATTTTGCTTGTTTCGATAATGTTCCTGAGTGACATTGAGTTTAAAATGCCTTATGCCAATGCAATGCCGACTACTTACAATGTTTGATATTAAGGCATTTTACCATTTAAATACTGATACTAAGACTTCGAACATGTACCATGTCATTTGTTTAAATCACTTGACACCACAGTTCGCATGAGCGTTTTCCGTTCAGTATGTCATATACATTCCACATGGCCAAGAGTACGCTGATTGTCTCTCTTACCAGTGCCAGCTGGATCGATCGATCGAGTTGGCAGTGCGTCTTATACTTCCGTTCGATCCACCACTGCCAGCTAGGGCACACTTCCGTTGTCCACCACTGCCAGCTAGTACACTTCCGTTTGATCGATCGAGCGGGCAGTGCATACTTCCGTTGTCCACGACTGCCAGCTAGTACACTTCCGTTTGATCGATCGAGCGGGCAGTGCATACTTCCGTTTAATCCACCACTGCCAGCTCGATCGTTCCGATCCACTTCCGTCCCCAATTTTCAAAATCACTCCCACAAAACTATCCAGCAACCGAGCGAAAAGATGTTACACATAAAAAAAACACACACATACAAATGTGATATAAAGGGAGTAACTAAATATGTGGGAAAGCTCCGGGGATTCGACAGAGGACCTGACAACAAGCAAAACATGTCCTGTTAACATATGGTGTATTTGCTTTCGTTTCCATGTTACAAACATTGTTTGTGGTGTACATAACACAGACCGCTTCACTCCGCAGGTTGGTCACTTGTGATGATAAAGTGTATGTTACTACTTACAGTTCTCTACAGAAGGTGCTCAAAATGGCTACCATGAGCAGTAATGCAGGCGTCTATGCGCCACATCATTGACTCTCTTACACGCTTCCATATTCCCGGCGTCTGTCGTATCTGCTGACATCCTTGCTCTATTCGCCGACGCAGCATGTCCAAGTTATGAATAGGTGTGGCATACACAATGGCCTTTAAATGACTCCATAAGTAGAAGTCTAATGGGTTGAGATCGGGGTAACGAGCAGGCCATGATGTCGGTCCCTGAATGCAAAACAAACGCACACAGACTTGAATAGCGACGAAACTTACAAGTGGCCTGTGTGCCCTCCACAAATGACCAACTAGCATCGCGCCCCCGTCTGTGTTATGCACACCATAAACAATGCTTGTAACATGGCAACGAACGCACATACACCATATGTTTACAGGCCATGTTTTGTTTGTAGTCAGGTTCTCTATCAAATCCCTGGATCTTTCCCACATATTTAGTTACACCTGTATACTGTTGATGAGGTAAACAAGAAAGTTCACTTTAAGAAATATCAGAATGGGGATTACCTTATTCATAAACTATCTTCAGCATTCACCATTCAGAATTAAAAATGAAAAGGATTACTTATGAAATACTGTAAATGAATTCAAAACTGGAGGCCGAGGGCATAGAAGAAAACAGATAGTGGCATACTGTGTACTACAGTGATAGATATTGGAAAGGGGAGGGGTTTTTACTTGAACTTGTAATCAGATTGTATGAGTGTGTTGAGACAGAAGAGTCCAATACGAAGAGAGATAAAATAAATGTTTAATTATGACTAGAGGCATGATTTTCTCGCATTAACGATAAACACAACAAAAATATTTTGAAGCAATTTTGCGATATCTTTACGAATCATATGTCTCTGGTTAAGAAAATAAGGATATTATGTTTGCGAAATAAAGTGAATTAAAGCGATAAGGCCATTTTTAAGCAAAATTCAATTATTTCACGATAAGTGGGATACTACAGCAAAATATGCAGTGAATAACTAGCTTGAAATTTTGTTCCAAGATTATGTACGAAAAGAAAGGGAAAAGCGAACAAAGATTCATCAACAGGACAGAAATATCTGTTATCTTTAATGTTCTGGAAAATCTCTTTAAGGCATGACATCGAAGGAAAGGGTTTGGCTCCAGGCTTCTTGCAAAAATGAAATGTTTGGAATGTTGTTCTTGTGGTGACTGGTAATCCCACCCCAGCCTGTCTCCTCATGCCACTGTGCAATCCTGGAATCCTTAATGATGTCTACAAGCAGCACAATTGACTGGTGTATTTCGGCTTCGTGGTCAGGTAAAATTAGGAAAGTGATCACAGACAGTAGCGAAGATGGGTCGCTAGACAAGTGTTATGGTGCACGGCAGAGCTAAAAAGTTTGCGAGTGAAAATTTATACGTTTCGGAAAGCAATATTTTAATGTGTAAATTTTTAAATGTTTGTATCCAATAGGAGAAAAAAGATACTGTCTCAAAACATTGTATTGAAAATAAGGAACATTAAGAACGTAAATCAAGCACTCCAACAGTGAAACGGCAGGCAACAATAGAACTCTCGTTATATGCAAAGGAAAGCTAAGAGTGAAAAAAGAGAATTTATTCACGAAACAATAGCGATGTTACTCAAAGCCAACATCCCGCTGGAGAAGGTAGACGACCCTGCAGTCCGGAAATGGCTTCAAAAGTATGTACCAGGTATGTACAGGCTATCAATTAAACCTCCACAATCAACGATCAGTGATAGTATGTAAGACTAGGATTTCTAAGACCTCTTTCTGATAAAAGCTTTTCATTTTTCTATTGGTTCGGATCTGGAGACTTTCCCACAGCCAACTAACTAAGGAAACAATACGTCCCCTGTTGCTCAAACGAAGTACTAGCAAGCATCAAACAGTCTTTGGAAGGGAAAACGGAATTTGCTCTTATCTGTGACGAAACTACCGACTTTTCAGGCCGCTGTGTGTTCGCAATCTTGATCGAAACTCGAGATTCTGTATCTGAACAGGAAATATATTTGTTAGAATGTGCGTTTCTAGATGCTGCGAACAGCAGGAAGTGTACTCAAGCAATCCTGCATTTTTTTCATAATTTTGAAATTAACCATGAGAATGTAAAGTATGTGATAACTGATTCCGCCCCGTATATGTTAAAATGTTGTGAACTGCTTAAGGGAATTTAATTCACATCACTTGCTGGGCTCATAAATTCAGTATGTTCAGTGATGTCCTGCAAAAGAATTTGATAGACCTTAATGCCATTGTATCGAAAACAAAGAACTGTTTTCATATGTCAAGGAAAACACATGTTTCATTCATATCTAGATGAAAACTTCTCAGATATGTCAATTTCATTGTATCCCGACCCTGTGTTGAGTAGATGGGGAAGTCGGTTTAAAGCTGCCTATTACATATAGGCAAATGTAGATATCCTCCACTCATTCTTCAAACAGTTGTCACTGAAACCTGTACTAGTGGTAAACTGGTTGGCAGAAATGGAAGATGCCAGATTGTGCAATCTGGTAAAATCCAAAGCAGCATTTGTTTTTGAAAATTGCAAGTTTATTGCAGATGTTGTTTTGGAATTAGAAGGGTCTAATTATCGATATTCTCACCTGTTTGGAAAATAACAGAACTGAAGGATGGAATGAATGTAATTGCTTCTGGCCATGTTGGTGAACTAGTCAATACGATTATTGAAGGGCTTAGTGAATCATTAAAAAGTGCAGCGACTCTCCTCTTCCAAAATGTTAGTGTCTTAGTTGTAAAGAAAATTGAAAAGCACATGTCCCCAAGTGTTGCTAACATTTTATTTGGACTTTTGAATGATTTGTTTCTTCCAACTAATATAATTCAAACTATACAAATGTTTCATTACTGAGTGAAAAAGTACAAAAATTGTCTGGTTTAAAAATTTTGAAGCAGTCCGATATTATTGCTGGGTACCTTGCTCTTAAAGATATTCTGCGAAAACAAATCGAAGAAAATCCTGGTCAACAAGTTGACATAATTCAGTCACTGCTAGCATTAAAATTAATGCACATGATCTTTGCAAATTCTGTTTTAAAATCTACTTGGGTTCCCTGTTCATCCATTGATGCAAAGCATTTTTTTTTTCGAAGTACAATTTGATTGTCAATGACCGGAGACGACTAATGAAAGAGAGCTCCATTGTAACATGTGCTATGTTATCTTTTCTCAAAGTAAGGAATGGGTGGAATGGCTCAAATGATACTGTAATGTAATAAAATAATATTGGATGCTTACTTGTAATTTATACATCTACCATTAATATAAATAATTCAGAACCACAATAATGAAATCTTTAATGATTAATTTTAGAATGTCATTAAAGCAAAATTAAAGCGATACGGCGATATCTATTTCACAAAATAACACAAAAATTAGTATTCTTCTCGCAAAATCTTTCAAAAATTAGTGCGAAAAAATCATGCCTCTAGTTATGACCCTTACAGATTTGTGTTGCTGTCATTGTCAGCATGGCAAGCTGGAAAATGACAGATTGACAGTATATTTAGAGACTGATGCTATGTTGGCAGATGAACTAGACTCAGAATGAATACTGTCATCACCAGTACAGAAGAGGAAGTGTTATTTCAGTCCCAGTGACTGTAACCCAGTTCCCATGATTACTATAGGGGATTTGCAGCTTCCTTGAAAATAATAATGTAGCAGAGAAAGGTTGTGCAGTATTTAATTACCATAGGGGAGATGGTCAGCAATACATGAAATATAGTGATGGAAGTGCTGAAAATTGTTCATAACTCTTTGGGGAGGTGGTAATAAAATTGATCAAATTCAAGATTAATCTGCATCAAATCGGTATTGAATGTAGATTTTACAAATGTTCATGAAGTTATTAAATATGCCTGGCTACATGGTGCAGGGGTAATGTTTTCGTCTGCCGTTCCCAAGGTTGTGGGATTGAACCCCAGCAGTCAGCCAGTTTACATTTGAAGGTGCTTAAATGTGAGGGAGGAGTCATGTCATTAGATTTCCTTTCAGGGCAAAGTTCTGGCTTGCCGACATCTCTCAAAGTCATAGCAGGGATGTAAAAAATCCATATCACCATGGTCAAATATGGTACAGAATATCGGCTTGAACTACAAAGAGATATTTTTTATGAAATAAATCTCAAATTGAAACCAATTGTTAATTGTTCATAAAATTACTGACATCCTTTCATGAGCGTTTACTAATCAAATATGAAGTGTTGTGTATAAAATAAAGCAATTCTAATACTGCATCTACATTTGAAACTGTACTTTTTGTGAATATTTTCCAATAATCTGAAACTGGCTTGGCATTTTTGTCAAGTATTTCAGGAAATGGCTGGGCAGATAAGCTAGATTAGGGAAGTATGCGTCGAGTGATAATAAAGGTATTTAGTTTAGCAAAGTACTGTATTTTCAGCCATACCTGGGTTATCTGACACTTTTTGGACAAGATAGTTTACTGCATGTTCTTTCTTTAGGAGAGCATCTGGATTTGGAGGGTCTGGATAATGAAAATCTCCAAATCCATCATTTCCATGAATATCTCCAGCACGCTCTATTGTCTCGAGTATAGCACTTTCCGCTCCTCTGTAAACTGGGATCTAGAATACAATCATACACATAATTACAACTAATGACTTTTTAGGCTTTCATTATTATTGTACCTGTTTACAAGACTTGCTTTAATTTTTCTGGTTAAAACTAAAATAAGCCCCACAGGATTGTGATTAGTGGGGATAGCAAGTTATGGAAAATACCAACTCAAAATATGCATGCAATATTTTAACAAAATCTTTCTTGCCTCCAAGATAAAGGTAAAATTACACTTCAAATATTAGTATGGCTTTTATTATTCTTTCATAATATTCTTGAATCAGTTCTCATCACATACAAGATGATCAGTATAAAACATACTGTATAGTCTAATTTCTCTTAAATGTATGGGTATATACGGTACTGTAGTAGTTATGACTCATTGTCGTTATCAAGCAGTATAATATTTTCTTGTGGTGAACGTTACGAGTTGTACCCTACATAAGACTCTTCGTTTTCCAAGTTTTGTAGTAATTCTGCTCTTGCATCCACAGGAATTGGTTGTTAGGAGCAATTTATACCTGATAGTGCAGACCGGTGCGGACTCAAGGGCTTGGAGGCGAAAGAAGGAGAAGGGAGGTAGTGGAGGGGTCAATGCTGCTGTGCTACTGGGAGGAAACAAAACCTCTTGTCGCCAGCTGTCGCCACACCAAGTTAAGAGAGTGACGTTTCGTCACTTGAGATCTTAACTCGCAATACATTTACAGATACCAAGAGCTGATGCGAACACTTCCATACCAAGGAGCGAAGTGAACGTTCCTTCCCTATCAATCACGCTGAAGCACATGAACTCGCTCGCATACAAGATTCACTGTGTGCACAGCTCAGGATTTGCACCATCAGGTATTAATTGCAGTATAACATCAGAAATGCACCATCTTGAATGTTCGGAATCGTTGATCTTGTGTCTTCTGCAGAGAAAGCCTTTATCATTTCAAATGATCTTGTCGACTTCGTCGTTATGCTTGAGTCTAAAGTTATGCGGGATGGAGACAGTTGCGTTACGGAGACGGAAGTGACGTCATGCAGCCGCACGGTAAGCCGAAGTTAATGGGTAAAGGACGGCGAGTGCGTGACGTCATGCAGTCACGTGGGAAGCCGAAGTTAATGGTTAATGGAGTCAGTTGAAAGAGTCCTGGGGCGTCGAGCGACCTGGGGCTTTGAGCGAAGCGAAAAGAATACAGGGTGACTCCTAAAGAGGTGTACAAGATGCCAGATAAGGATACCGTGTGACTCCTAAAGAGATATACAAAACGCCAGAAAAGAATACAAGGTGACTCTTAAAGAGGTGTACAAGATGGCAGAGAAGAATACCTGACTCCTAAAGAGGTGTAAAAGATGTCAGACAAGAATACAGGGTGACTCCTAAAGAGAAATACAAGATGCCAGATAAGAATACAGGGTGCCTCCTAAAGAGGTGTGCAGGATGTCAGAGCAAAATACCGGGTGACACTTAAAGAGGTGTACAGTATGTTAGATTCAATTCAAATACAGGGTGACCCTTAAAGAGGTTTGCAAGATATCAGATTCAAATAATGGGTGACCCTTAAAGATTGTAAAAGATGTCAGACTCAAATACAGGGTGACCCTTAAAGAGGTGCCCGCACGGGAAGCCTAAGTTAATGGGTAATGGTGTCTGTTTAAAGAGTCCTGGGGCTTCGAGCAAAGCGAGAAGCCCTCCTGTGTCTTTCTAACATGTGTAGCATTTGTAGCATGCATCATTTGAAATGATATAACGTCTAGTCTTTCAGACTGACTGTAATTTTTTTACACGAGACTAACTACTTGTTGCGTTTCGTCATTGTAACTGTAATAGTGGATCATCAATATTAATGTCATATATTTTCAAGATGGTGGCTGTGTACTATATGCATTGTGATAGTCTTATCACTAATGCTAGTGAGGTATCTTATATGAAACTGCTTTCACAAAGTTTTGCGTTAATTGCACAATCTGACTTATCATATTTTCAAGTGAGCCATAGAACTTGATTTTGATGCTTCAATATTATGCTGAATGATGATCAAGGCAGCTGGACCAGTAGGGTTACATTGGATGTATAGACTATTTCGTGTGATATGGAAGGAGAAATACGTACCAGAAGATTGGAGGAAGGGTCTGATAATTCCAGTATTCAAGAAGGGTGATAAGAAAGAATGTAACAATTATCGGGGAATCACACTTATTTCCCATGTTGCAAAGATCTTTGAGGGGATATTCGAGAAAAGAGTGGGAATGAAAGTTGAGGCAGAAACGGAGGAAGAACAACATGGATTCCGAAGAGATAGATCAACCTCCGATCTAATCTTTGCTCTAAGAAACATGAAGGAGAAAAGATGGGAGTTCAAAAAGGATTTGGTGATGACATTTCTAGATATTGAGAAGGCATACGACAGTGTACCACGAAGATTGATCTGGGATGCATTGATAAAAACCAGGGTAGGCAGAGCAGAAATACTAATGATCAAAGTCATGTATGGAAAGTGTGTAAGTAGTGTGAAGACAAACAAACTTGTTCAGTGTTGAAACAGGACTTTGACAAGGAAGTGTGTTATCCCCTGTACTGTTTATAACTGTCATGGATGAAATCCACAAGAGTGTGAAACGAAGAATGGGAAGCAAGGAGGCTGAAGCCTTACTCTTTTCAGACTACATAGTAATATGGGAAGAAAATGAAATAGAAGTGCAAGAACAAGTTACTGTATGGAATCAAGAGATAGAGAAATAAGGAATGAAAATAAGTGTCGAGAAGAGTAAGACTGTAGTGATGACAAGAAACAAGAGAGAAAGAAGACAGGATATTGAAGTCAATGGAAATCCATTGGAAATGGTAAAAAGCTTTAAGTATTTGGGGAGCATACTCTCAGAAGATGGTACAATAAATGAAGAAATTGGAAAGAGAATCCGACAAGCTAATGGGTTTTACCAATGTGTGAGAGGTTTAATATGGAACCAGGAAGTCCCAGAGAAATGCAAGAAAGTTCTATTCTCAATGTATTACACACCAATTTTGAGATATGCAGCAGGTACTTGGACCACAACAAAATGCAATGAAAGCCAAATCCAAGCAGCCGAGATGAAGTTCCTTAGAGGATTGATTGGGAAGACATGGAGGGATAAAATCAGAAATGTGGACATTAGGGAGAGAACTGGGTTCCCAAAACTGCAAGACAAGATAGAGACCAGTAAGGTGAAGTGGTACGGACTTATGATGAGAATGGAAGAATATAGAGTACCAAAAAGAATATTTATGGAGAAAATACCAGGAAGAAGACCACGAGGAAGGCCTAGAAAGAGGTGGATAGATACGGTGAAGGAAAGCATAGAGAAAAGAGGAGTAAAAAAAGTATTGAAAGAAGGAAATGAATGGTGGAGGGATAGACAACTGTGGAGGTCCTTGATTCGCAACCCGACCCAGGGAACTGGAAACGGGAAATGAAGAAGAAGAAGAATATTATGCTGAGCCACCATCTGAATTAATGGTGAGGCTGTTCTTTTTCCTTGTGCGTACAAAGTTACATATACGGTTCTACTTTAATATTACTGTAATTTTAGTTATTGTAGCTCTAAAATATATATGGAGTTATTTAGTTTTATATTCCATAAATTCAAGATGGCCTCTGAACGTTCATGCTGCTCTTTGATTTGTTCATATGAAGCCATGTACAAGGTTCTACTTACCACTCATTTTCGTACAGACAACATGGTTTTCATTTGCTTCAGTTGATCAGTTGAAAAGTGTCAAAGAGAGAATTTATTGATACCATTACTCACTTTCAGCCTACTTAGAATTATGGGATCAGTCGGGGACATTTCGTCTGCGTTTGTAGTGGCCCCACCCCTTTTAACGTTTGAATGCCTGAACAGAATTACAAAAAAATAGTGAAGTCCTTATTGAGAATATCTGACATTTCATATTTTCAAGTGAGCCATAGAGTTTGATTTGATAGCATGTTAGAAAAACGAAGGGAACACAATTATTACATTCATTAGTGATGAATAGGTTGGGAAATAGACTACATAAATGAAACAGATTTTAAGGCAGTCTTTGAGTCAGGAGATATGCAATCTTGTTATGGTGTTCTCAATTAAGAATTCTATGAAATTTGTGAGAAAGCCACTTGTAAAAATAGAGATGACTGATGTAAGAACCTTGGAGTGAAAGAGTAATGGCATTATACCTTGGATGAACAAAGCCATTTTAGAAAGCATAGCGATAAGGGATAGTCTTTTTAAGAGGTGGAGAAGTAATCTTAGCAAAGGTAAATATAAAGAATAATACATAGAATTTTGAAACAAACTAAGGAACGACATACGTATAGATAAGAAACATACTACATAAATGGGTTTCAAAAGGTTAAGGGAGACGCTAGGAAAATTTGGCAAGAAGCGATTATTTAATTAAAGGACATTCCAGTGGTGGTGTGAATGAAGTAATTATGAAGCATTTCAGTGGAAGCGAGAAACAGTTGATATCTGAAAAATTTTCAACAGTTACAAACAAGTTTGAAGTAATGTTTGGATATGATTAGAATGTTTATGAATTTTTCAGAATTCAGCAACTTACATCAAGCCTGTTGATCGTCTTGAGTACTTTTAGTGTGTTGATGCACACATTATTCAAGTGTGTATTGCCATGGACACATGTTATTCCCTCAATTACTGTCCTTGCGTTGAGTTCAGCTACAGCACAAATTACAAGTGCCATTGCATCATCTGATCCAACATCCGTGTCGATTAGGAGTCGGGGCACTGGGAAGTTTGTCGACATCATGGATCTTCAAAATTAGGCTCTGTAAAAATAGTTTCCAAATATTAATTTTGGAATAGCACATAGAAGAATGAATTGGAATTTAAGAATTCATTTTACACCAAGAAAGTACAATGAACATAGGTGGCTGTATCACCAAGTAGCAGGTGACTAGGTATTGAGAAATACATGAACTCCAAAGCATATTTCACAAAAACAAATTTGATACACAGTACAACAATTAATGACTTACATAGTACTGGTATTGTACATTAAGGAGACTTGTAACAGTACATCGTACTCTTATTAGGAACTATTCTACAGTATATTTGATATTTGATTGGTAATTATTTAATTTATTGATCAGCCTATATCATATTATTGCAAGCTTGTAATGCCCTCGGCAAAATATTCTGCCGCCAATGAGGTGGGCACGTCTGGACAGCCTCCTGAAGTTTTTCCTTTTTGGCTAGGCGTTGCCGCCCAACCATACGTTTAATTCTCGATAAAGGTGATACGATACTACAAATGTTTCAATCGTTTTGGCGATTATGTTGAGACATACGAATAAAACAAGCAAACATTTAGTAGTAAAATCAGTTTGGTATGTCGATCTGTTATTTTTATACAGTCCATCGGAACTTGGGAAAAAAACAAACGAGCCCTCGTATGTACTATGCGCACGCTTTCAATAGTACAGCAGGGGGCCATGGCGCGCCACAAGATCGGCCAAGGCCACCGCAATAGCAGATAACAAAACTGCCGCTTGTCGTTCTTACTTTATATGAAAGACCCTGTACATGTAATTGATCAAATGGATAAATAAAAATCTAATCTAATCATGTCCGGCTTGTATTTCTAATTTTTCGAAAATGTCCAACATTTTTTTCTGACAAGAAAGCTTAGTGAATTTAGGTTTTAGGCCAAACCCATCATTTTATCGTATCGTGAATAGACTCCATCTGACTATAATGTATTCGACCAGTTTAAGAAATACCATATGTTAAAGGTTCAACTTTGATATAGACACAACACTAGATCAACGACGGTCTTTTTTCGTCCTCTCTTTCTAAAATACCTTCTGCTGACAAATACATCTTCAGAGAAAAGAATTACAACAAGAACTGAACATAAATTAAGATACCGTAATCTTATTTGTAAAAACGAAAAAATGTTGTGCGTAGTGTAAGGCAAATGTTACTCACACATCACTACTTCTCTGAAACGTCTAAACGTGGAATGTTATGATTTTGCATGGGGGTTCCCTTGAGTTTATAGGTAAGGAAGAAGACGAAACCACTTGAGTGACAAACATGAAACTTGATAAGAATGCAGTGGCGTGCCCCAAAAGCAAGACACATTTTCGAACACACACAAATACCAACTCGTGTTATGCTGTACAGGCCTAACTTAAGTTATTCACGGCTGTCATCAATGAGCATAATTGAAAGTCAACTTATTAAAAATTGCATATTTGTATTGGAAACTGTATATGTTTCACAAACAAAGAATATCATTCACAACAAACTCACTTGTAGTCTGTATGACTCGCAATTTGTGCGCTGCAGTGTCTTTTAAGATTAGATCTGTATACAGAAATCCAATAAATCTGTATATTCAGACACCTTGAGTGTTGTTCTAAGAAAATGACAACGTCTGTCGTATGTTCTCATACACTAACTGGGTGACATCCAATCTACGACTACGATTTAAGCTGTTTATAAATGCCAGATTATTGATACAGTTTTAAAACTTTTTAAGATTTGCCCGTTTTTCTTTACCATTCCAGTTAGCAATACGCTGTGTTCACTTTTTGAGAAGTAACTTACGACATTCTTTCAAGATTTACATAAAATCTTTTTTTTTTCCGTTAAGTATTGTGCCCGTTTAGACCGGAGTCCGCACGACCACATATGCATTTTACCAATAATCAGTCAGCACGAGAGTCAAAATATCCCGGAGCGCCAGATGGGTTAAAGCAAATCGCAATAACGACATCAAATTAAAAAATGCTTTGCTGATTTTTGGCTCAATGCAACAATAAGGATAGAAGGAGATTCAATTGGGAGTAACACATCCTGTAAAATTATCTCAGTTTATTTTGAAGTTAAAATTGACTGCAAAGATGCTCAAAGCAGCATCACTCACGTGTGGCGACCCACACTCCTATTTACACAATATACAGAAATTTTCCAAACACATTTGACAATTATTTTTTTGGAAACACAAGTCTGATTGTTAGTCCTGTAGACTGTGTTCCAAAATTATTTATGATTAATTATTAAATCCAGTTCAAATTTAATTGTCTCTACTGGAAATATCGTAGTTCACTGTTTGAATTTTTACATAATATTAACACTCGTAGAATAAAAGTTCAGAGAATTTTAACTTTCACTTATTTTTCCAGTTACAAAAAATATATCGTCGAAAAATATTATTATCATTGAAGCAATACAAATTATTTACATATATTAATAACATCTGAAAAGTATTTGACCTTGAGCATAGCATCGAAGAACTGTGCGAAGCACAACAACAATTAATCGTTCTTCTGACATTAAACATTCGAGAAGTGACTCGATTATGAACTTCCAAGTTCCTAACAAAATATATGATTTCTGAATCATCAACTTGATCAATAAATGGTTGAACCATTCAACTATTCAATTTTCCACTTGGAATCATTATTAAGAAAATATTTATATTCATGGCCATTTTTAGCAACTTTCACAACTTGCCATTCTTCGACAGAATGCGGAAATTAGAATTGTAGTTTTATAATGAATTCATTTAGTTCATGGCACTAGGATTGAAAATATCCTTCAAATTATTCGTGGTTAAAGAATTATTTTTAATTGGCAGTGGCCCATTCTACTATTTGTGTAAGAACACAATATTACAACAACAACGGCAAAGGTCTTCCTCTGAAGAAGAATAAACTACTATCATGACAAATCCGGGTTCTAGCAAAATCAAAGTCTAAATGGAATTCGTAAACAAGGTTGAAATAAGAACTGATGGTTTTAAAGAAATAACCTTCGGGTCATTCATACGACGAAATGTGTAGTTCCAATACTCCTACTATAAACCTGAGCCATCGAACCTGCTATTTGATTGATGCTCGAAAAAACCTCTTCATTCCTGCGACTTAAACATGCACACCTGGGAATGGCATTTCAACTACTCCACACACATAAATTTATCTTCCCAAAATTTATACAATAAATCAAGCCTCTGCTTGTTATCAACACTGGAAGATTAATAAACTTACAAGTTTATTTTATTTTACCATTCAGTTCAACCCGTGAATTTACCATACTTATGAAAATCTTTATTTCACTTTCGAGTGTATTTACGTCATGATTTTATATAAATACAAAAATATCCTATTTGATACAATTATCAATTGCTTCCCGTTTCATGCCTCTCCGTGTTATCTGAAAAATGTACTTTACTCATTGCAAATATTAACTGTTCAACCAGGACTGAAATGTTGGTTGAATGCGGGCTTGCGCTAACCACTTTCCTTCGGAAAATCTCCTGTTCCAAACTAGAAATGATTAAACTACTTCATAAGCTCTCTCTCAATACATATGATTATTATAAAATATAATATCCCAGAATTATTTAGAAAAATTATGAAAATTATTATTATTATTAGTGGATTATTATTATTATTATTATTATTATTAATTATATTATTTTAAATATGTTTAATTATCATCTCATTATGTGAGAATCCACATGTTCGAACCTTCGAATATGGAAAAAATATCCATTCCTTAACAAAAATAAATTTAACTTTTACAGTTACATCGGTTGTTTTCCGTGGTTTCCCAAAAAATATGAAATATTCAAACAAATGCTCGAAATGCTCGGTCATCGATCCTAAACTGTTCTGAGTGCTGAAAATACTCAGAATAACTCTAATAAGTCTTGCGTAAATCATACGAAAAAAAAATGTGTTGGTCATCTGAAGAAAAATAGTTTGTTCCAATTAGCTAGGCATAATATAATTCAAATGTGGCTTACATTTCTTGATGGTCTTGAAGCGTAGTAAACCTGGTCTGTACCAGATTTATCCATAGACATGCCCTATCGGACAAGCATGTACAATCCTTGTATCGGCCGCCATTATATACCCACAATCCGTCTAGTAAGACATAGTGGTAGCATCTCTTGACGTTTGAATTAACTGTTGTTCCATTTTAATATGGGCTTCTCTCAAAGCCATAACAGTTTGTTTCAATAGGGTCAGATCTAAGTGATCTATTCTTAAATATGTCAGTTGTAACATAACTCACGGTAATCTTATCAGCACAAGAAAAACACTGACAGTCTAACCAATCAACGGCTGTTCTGAAGATCGTTCCCTGGGCATGGTTTATTATATCACCATCTACCATGCGCTAAGCAACTTGTAGTTTCCCTGCGTAGACTAATGAACGCCACCGTTATAGACTAGTCTTCAGTGTACTGATAGATCGAAGTGGTTAACTCGTTACAAATATGAAAACTGACTGAAATGGATTTAAATATCCAAGTATTATGTTATTACTGGACTGTGACAAAGTACTAATTCTAGACAAAGTCTAGCATATGTCCATGTAGAAATATAAATATTTCCACCGATGTCTGTAGAAAAATCAATCACCTCAGTGATTCTCCTCGCCGTAAACTTACTAAGTTCCACCTCGTAGCGCAGCACTTTCGTGACTATCACGACTTTGAAAAGAACTTCTGCGTAGATCCGGCAACCATGTGCCTTGGCTCAGCGTAGATGCACCTTGCTAGACAAGTGCTTGTGTTGAAGTGAGCTAACCATGCCTGCTCCAGCCGGCTTTTATTCAAAACTGCCAGGGTCACGCGTCATCACGTTGTAATCCAGAAATCCTCATATCTCTGGTATCCCTGGTCCGATTTACTTGATACTAATTGCATTCTCTTTTATTTGGCCGTGCCAGTAATCTGATCCAAGTCTCAAGTTTCTACTCCATGGTTAACTATTTAATCAATAAATAGCCTCGACCTCTGCCATTACTCGCTACGTCACTTGACATGCAAGTATCGGTAAATTCCTTCCAAATGCTTCGAGAAGCAATGTAGCGCGATATTCAAATATCTCAACTTTCAAAAGCGGCTACAGCCTTTCCCTTGATATCTAGGTGTCTGAAACTTGGAATACCCACTCCTAGAGTTGGGCACAGTATTGCCACTCTACTCAATGCCCCCACATTTCCTTTGATATCCATATTCCTCATATTTCTTAGTTTCTAATAATGGAATCTATTATTTGTGGCCCGGTCTATGTTTTTGTTTCAGTAGCAAGTCGCCAAGAAGGGTCACTTTGGCGTGAAGATCCGTTACCCTTGAATCCCCGTCTGTATACTACCTTTCAGCCCAACATACAGGTACTTACTTTGCATTATCTTTGCCATCTGCTCCTTGTAAGTATACGTCACTCTAATCTATAAAAAAAAAGTCTTCCAGAACCTGCAAACTCTCAACACACTGCTTAGTAATCGAGTGTTTGTTATTGGGTCAAGAAAAAGTTGTTGTCTAACAAAGAAGTACTGTATATAAAGCCTTCCCTATAGAATGGAGCCTCAGGTGCGCCGCGTGACGACTGGGACACTGTGGCTAGCCGCCTGTTGAGCAAGGCACTGGCACTAGCAGCAGCGTAGAGCCCAACTTGTTAAACACATTTACACTTTTTAATGTATTTAATAATCATCTTTACTTACAATAATTTCTGAGGAGTTGCTGGAAATGCTGTCCTTCATTTTCTAAACACACATTGCACCAACATAGGAAGATTTGGTACACTCGCTATAACTCACCCTCATTGATATTTCTTATCGGTGCAGTTATTTCGTTCTAGAAAGCCTCCAGAGTACGCAGATTGTTTCTGTATAGTCTACCTTTTGTTTGAGGTTCACCCACAAGTAAAAATTGCACAGCGCTGAAACGTACGACCACATTTACTGGGAGACTTCTTCCTGAGAAGATAAGTTTTCACTAGGAAAATTCGATGGTTTGTTCAATACCTAACCATATTCACGGGATACGAGGCAGGCTGAAGTACTTCGCCACAAGTCTTAACTCT